>JAFIRS010000038.1:295000-1721970 GCA_018342105.1 Gonioctena quinquepunctata | reverse complement strand
CCAACTATGGCCACGGATCTGATTTAACTCAAATTTTTTTTAATTTGGGGTTATATAGAAAATGGGGTGTATTATCATCAAAAAGATTTTCCAAAGACTCCCCAACCTTCAACTCATACGAAGATGTTGAAGGCAATGCGTTGAACTTTTGTTGCTATGAAAATGGGAATAATCATGTATATTAATATCACATGTCCTTGTGAAATTTCATTACATTCGCCATAAATCACTAATAAAATCAACGAATTCTTGATTATTATACCCAACACGAGCCTTTCATTTTTTCCCCGCTTACAAAAAAACCAAACTTAAGCGTTAATATGCAGAATTATTAGGTTTTAGGGAAATTTCTCGAAATTATGGGTTGGGGAAGTGAATCATAACTAGTGCTCATTTCATAATAGTTAAAAAAAAAAAAAAAAAGGGGGGTTTCTATTTTAAAATGGGTTTTCAATGTTTCTCTTTCCCTTTCCCTAAACCCCTTTTTTTCCCCCTTAAATTATTCAGTGGATGTGATTATGAGGGACCCTTCAACCTTCAATATTCATGATTCAGTCACTGCTATCCCCAAAAATTGAATTCATGAAAATGGCGCGTGTTCGATGGCTGCATTTGAATTTTTCTAAAATCTCGGATCGACCAATCAATCTACCAGACACGGTCTCCCAAAAACCCAACGAATCACAGAATACCGAAAATATAAACATTAACCTAAATGAAATTATAATTAAAAAAAACCGGAGAAAATACAATAAAAAAATTCTTAAAATGAATCTAGAAAAATGGGTCAACTTCTTTGATCTGAATCTTTCCAATTATAATTATATTTATATTATTTAAAACATTTTATCTGCAGTCATAGAAATCTGTTTTTTTTATTTTTTTCATCTTATTTCTTTTACCTATATATGTATATATCAAGTAGAAATCAAATCATTAAGCAAAATATACCACTAAAAAGCTGTAATTAAAAAGCTTCAATGTCATTCTGTTCTGTCAATATATGGGGTGATTCAAAATCTTTGAAAAGTTCGGAGGTGATTCCTCATAATATTCTAAAATTAATTGTTCAAAAAAATATTGTCGAAAAAACTTCGTTTCCCAAAATACGAAATGTTAAAGTTTTATTTTATTTAAAAAAAAATTTAAAAAACTTTCGAAATCGTTTAATCAAAAATTTGGGATTGAGAGGTTTTGAAATCGAATTCGAACCTGATGTTATTATTCTCTTACTCGTAGGGGCCACCTACACGTCTTTTTCTTTTTTTAAGATTCATAACTTTTTTTAGCTTTCCCGCCCTTGTTCGGGAAAAAAAACGATTCCTCTATTATTTGTAAAAAAAGACAAACCTATAGCAACCGTTTTTTAAGATATTTGGACGAAAATTTCAAGTCGTTTTTGATAATCGATGCGTGTTGGGGTTATTTCCATTATTTTTCATTTTCCCGAATGCTTGGAAACGAATTTTACGTTCGTAAAGGTTTTGGGAATTAAAATTATTGACAGTTAAACGTTTTTTTGTTTTGTTGAAGTTTCTGTAAATTTTAAAACCTAATTTTTTTAAAAAAAGGCCTTGCGGATGGCAATTCGCGTGAAGCAAGACGTATTTACCGGTGCGATTTCAATCATACCGCCTTAGCTCAACATTTACCAGTCTCCACCGTCGTTTGGCAGAAACAGGTAGTTTTAAGGGGCAGCTGATTTTTTGGAGACCACGAGCGTCCCCAGAATTAAAAGAAGCTGTTTTAACGCTCTCGGGAGAACCCAGAAACAATACAAGAATAATTGCTGAAAAACTTTTTAAAAAATGAATTCCGGACTATTTCCCAGAATGTACCATTAAAAATTCTATCCGCATGTGTTTATGCGATGGGGCTCCGCCCATTTCGCTTTGAAACCAGGGGAATTTCCCTTTAAACCTGTCTATCCCAAAACGTGGATCGGTAGGGGTGTGAAGAAACCCAACAGACGTGGCACCGGGGGCCCCCGATCTAAACCCGTAGATTTTTTTTTTTTTGGGGGAAAATTTGAAATCACTGGGTTTTAAAAAATCCAGTAGCGAGAGGGGAAAATCTGAAATCGAATATGACGCTGTGAAACAATAAAAAAGCACACCCAAAATTTTTTTAGCGGGTACGAATTCAATGACTAAAAACTGAATGTGAGCTGAAGGTGGACACTTTTAACAATTTATTTGAATATATTTAGTTTCCTTTTTTTATTTTATTCTACTTTCAAAAATTTTTTGAAATAAAATGTTGATATTTCTTAAATTTTTTTAAAAAAAAAATTTAGATTTTGCACCCTTGATCAAAATAAATTTTCAAACGAGTAAAATAAATAGAATACAAAAAACCAAAAATTACTTACTTAAACGTCAAATTCATTTCCCAAGCATTCTTGTGAAAATCAAAAAAATGGTAAAAACTTCAACGCATCGATTATCAAATAATAGATTTGGGAAATTTTCAAGTTCAAATATCTAGAAACGGTTGCTCATGGCGACTTTTAACAAGGGGTAGTTTTTTCCTTGATAAGATAGAAAATTGATTTTTGACTGAAAGGTGGGCCCTACGTAGAGCAAAAATAAATCAGGTTCAATTTGACACCTCAAAAAACCTCTCAGAAAATTTTTCGTTTAATTGGGGTCAGTATTTCAAAAGTTTTTAAAAAAAAACGAAAATAAAAATAAAAACTAAAACCCCCTGTATCTTAAACAACTTTTCCCGGCATTGTTTGGACAATTCATATTAGAATATTGGAAATCACCCCCTGAATTTTTAAAAGTATTTTGAATCCCCCTTTTATAATTTAGACATACAAAGGTCCATTTTCACGATAAACGAAATTTGGAAAAAAAATATTTTTCAACAATCCCGGCTAAGTTCAAAGATGGCCCAAATGGGTTGGAGTAGTTTTAATAAGGTAGCTGTTGAAAATTGAAAAATCTCCCTCATCCATTTTTATACCAATATTGGTAAACTAGGAGTCGTTTGATGAGCTTTATAGGCTCCCCAAATTTTAAAAGATTTTTTTTTCTAAGATATTCACACAAACAGGAAGTCTCTGTAAATCCCAAAGATGTTTTTCATAATTTTTGTGTGTCCCGTATACTGCTTTTTTTTGGGGTTTTCATTCTTGTCAATCACTTTATATGTCGGGTCAGAACGTCATTGGATTTCGATATCTCTCGAATTCAAAATTGGACTATATAAATTCCATTATCTTTCGAATGATTTCAAAACTGAAACCCCGTAAATTTCTGCTTTTGTTTTTTGTTCAATAACTGGGGAACTTTGTATATTCAAGTGTTTTTGGGTCAATTCTCAAATTTTTTATCTTTATGGAATCCCAAAATTAATAATTTATTTTTTTTGTATCTGAGCAAAATATTGTTTTTTTTTTATATCACCCCGTGCTTGGAAGATATATTCAGAATAGCCCGGGTAATTTCATGCTACTCTACTGGCCTCATCAACTTTTTTAAAATTTTCGATCTTTCCCTTTTTTTTTCCCGAAATGATTTAAAATTTCCTTATTTTCTTAAAATTTATTTTTGTTTGAAAAATTAATTTCGTTTCCTAAATCTGTTCGAACATTTTTATAATTGTTTTTTTTTGAGACTGTTGGTTGAAGGAAAATTTAGTATTTGCGCTCTTCTATTTTTTTATGAAACCCTTCCCGATGTGGAATTAATTTATTTTGTTTTTTTTTGAAATTTTCTACCGAACAAATGTCTTACATTGGCAGTTTTCCCCAATTCCCCGTAAAATTTCTTTCAAATCAAACCATACCGCAGTTTCACTTTAAAAGGATGAATCCATGAAACAGTTGCTGATTGCTACAGAAGTCTGCTGAAATGGTTTCTTGGTATGGATTCATATTTAAAAGATCTTTTCGTTAATGAAAACCCTTTTCTATGAATTGTTAAATTTCCCAATGTAAAGTGAAACATTTCTTGAGTTGATAAACAAAATGTGATCCTTTTGCAACCAACGTATTTTGATTTCCCATCTAGGAACCTTTTTGGGAAACAAAATTTTATTTGTCGAAAATCCCCAAATTTTAGAAATAATGTTTCTCAGGTTGGATTAGTCAAAAAAAAGGCTTGATAAACTCTTCGATCACTTTCGGTTAAAAAATGGGTGTTTTTCCCCTTTGTCAATCTACCATTTTTTTTTCTTCGTCCCAATTGTCATTTTGACATTACAGAGGTTTTGAACTTTTTTATATCTTCGAAAATGTACGGATATCATTGAAAAATTTCATCAAAAAAGCAAGCAAAGACTTCACTTCTACTGTTCAATCCTCGGGGAAATAAATTCAACAAATAAAATTTTTTTTAAAATTATCAAAAAGTATTCGCTTTTGTTCAATATTGTTCTCCCAACTTTTTGTACAAAATCGAGTTTACAAGCTTTCTTTTTTTTTTTATAATATTTCAAACTCATTAACAAAATGTACCCTATTTTGAACCTATTTGGCCATTTAAAAATGTGTCACTATTAAACACTTTCATTGGTTTTCAAAAATTTACCGATATGCGGCCGAAATTGTATGTGGAGGGGACCGACTACTGCACAAAATTGTTCTTTTGAAACTTGGCACACATATATGTAGTTCTGATGACGGTACTTTAACGGATACCGGGAAAAAAAAAACTAAAAAGAAAAAACAAAATAGACTTTCTCAATAATACGACCCAAACTAATGCGGTAACAATTTTGAGTCGGCCCCAAAACAAACAATCAACGAAGTCAGAATAATCAAATCCCGGTCACCCGCTGCCTTATTTTGCTTTACCTAATTCATGCTGTTTTTTGGGGCCGACTAAAAATAGAACTAAAAACAGTGCCTCCATTTAAAAACTTCCCCCCCTATTATTTCTTTTAGGGAAAATTTCTGTAGGAAAAAACGTAAATTAATATGGGGAAAGTTTGAAAAATAGTTTATTTTAGGTTAAGCCCCCCCAAAAATTTTAAAAATGGCCCTCCACACTTTAACACATCATTTTGAAGATTAAAATCCTCCTAAACCCCCGTTTAAAAAACGAAATTGGTTGATCCGTTCTCGTAAAATGGGCAAAAGAAAATAAATGATAACAAAATGCAAAAAAAATTTAAATGAATTTATGGTACCCTCCCCTGACTCAATAACGGTATTGATGTTTCTTTTTACACAGATTTTTTTGCGTTATGAAAGTGAGATAAGGGCACACAGTTTCTGTTTGGGCCGTTAAAATTAAAGGGGTGAAAACACGTATCAGACTTAGTTATTCCTGTTTTTAAACTGTTTGTAAAAGGGGTGTCAGTTCACTGACATAATACAAATCAATGGTGTACACTTTACAAGAAAGAACTGAAATTATTTTTTTTTTTTGCTGAAAATAGGTGTGCTCTTATGACCCCGGTTTTTGAAATTCATAAAGGGCCCAAAAATGTGAGTCATCATTGTTCTGACCTTGTTAAAAAATTTGAAGAGACCGGTTCTGTGTGCAAAAAGCAGAAAAAGCGCCGAGTTCTGACTGAACCCCACGATTGAGATTTTAGGCCAATTCCCCTTTGGGGCCCGACTCGTCAATTTCAAAAGTGCTAAGTTATAAATATTTCAGTTGGTTCTATACACAAAGTTTAAAACCAAACAAGTTCTTTCCTTACAAATGAGTATTCATCAAAACTCAGTGAGGATGACTATGATAGGAAAATTTTGTGAACAAAGCTGCAAATTCAAAATGACTCAATTTAAAAAAAAATATTTGCTTCAGTGATGAATCAACTTTTTTTTTCTAATGGTTTTGTAAATAAGCATAACTGTAGATACTGGGATAATGAAAATCCCACTTGTTTCGGAGGATCATCAAATCCCCAAAAAAAAAAACGTCTGGGCGAATTCTGGGAAACAAATAATTGCATATTTTCATTGAAGAAAAATTTTAAAGGGTCAATTGTATTTAAACTTTTGGAAAATGTAATCGATCCCTCATAACACAGTCCTTGGAAAGCCAAATTGATGGAAAAGGGGACAACCCGCTCTTGGATGAACAAAAATTTTCATTTTTTTAACAGGGCGGCGCACCCCACCATTGCATGTCCGACGGTTGGGGTGATCAACGGGATCCTGACAAATGGATTGGCAGAAGAGGCGCTCTGGAATGGCCGCGGGTCTCGGATTTGACGCCATTGGATTTCTTTCTCTGGGGTTATTTGAGACAATGGTATACAAACTCCCCCGGTTGGATCAAAAACCCGGATTACTGCCCATGCAGACAAATTTCTAACAAAAAATTTACAAACGTCCCCAGGGAAATTTGGTAAATTGTCTTTTGCAGCTACCAATGTGCACATTTGAAAACCTAATAAAGTAAAATCATTTATTTCATTGCAATGCTATTATTTTATTTTTTATTTAATTCTTTTCTTTTTTCCATTTTCGAGAACGGATAAAAATTTCAGTTTTCTGAACGGGGGTTTAGTTTTGGGTTTTAAAAATCTTTTAAAAAGATGTGTTACAAGATGGGGGTGCCATTCAAAATTTTTAGAATTTGGGGTAAAGGGGGGGTTTAAACCTAAAATACCACTGGCACTGGTTTAAAAATTCCCCTCGTATCTAAAATTTACGTGTTTTTTGCCTACGGCAAATTCCCCTAAAAGAAGTAATAGGGGGGGGAAGTTTTGAAATAAGGCACTGTATGTATACAAATTTCAACAGAATCGGTTCCAAATGAAAAAAATTTAAACACCTATTTTTATACCCTAGGGGGGGATTATTCCTTTCTAATCAAAAGACCAACTCTGTTGTTCACCATACATGGCTGCCCCTGCCCAGACGCCCACACCACTGTTCTACTAAAAGATTCATTTTCCCAAACCCCCCGGGGTAAATTATAAATGTAGTGGTTTTTGGTAATTTGTGCTATAAGCGGTCAACAAAGTTATCGTGGTTTTACGCGGGGAAAAGTTTTTCCCCAATTTGGTTACTTTTACTTCATCGGGGAAAACTATTTATTTATTTTTCCCGGGTTTCCCCCATGATTAATTCAACATTGTTATGTACGATTTTGAACAAACCCTATATTTTGAGTCGAAGTTGAACTATTCAACTGAAATTCTATTTTATTGATGTAAAAGTACGTTTTGCTTTGTTTTGAAAAAAAAAAACTTTTTGTTATGGTAAGCCAAATTAAAAAAACATGAAACAAGCCCTTTATTAAAAACCTTAAACAAAAGGGCGCAATTTTTTTTTAGTAGAAAAAATACATTAATAAGTAACACAAAACTTACAATGTTACAAAATTCCCCCTTCAAAACCCAAAGCAAGCTTATCTGGTCTTAACATCGATTGCCCAACACGTTGTTTTTTCCCGGCGTATGTCTTATCTGATCCTGAATCATGTATTCGTTGGATTAATTCTTTCCCATTTGACTGGAGTTTTATAAACGGGGACTTTAAATGCCCCCAAAGGGGAAGAAATCTGGAAATTTAAATCCGTTACCTGGGTGGCCATGACTGTGGACCTTGGCCCGATCAATTTTTCTCCATAAAGTTGCACCCAGGAATTGACGTCTACTATAAAGTGAGTTGGGGCCCCATCGCATAAACCCCTTTCCCCTCTTCCATGGGACTTTTTCTAATGGTACAGGTAACACAAATTAAAAAAATTACGATACTCTTGACCATTTAATTTTCCCGGGGGGGAAAAAAGAGTTGGATAATCGCCCCAATACCCCCCAAACCTCAGGGAAACTATTCTTGATAAAGATGTTCTATAACCGTATGGGATTTTCTTAAAATAAGATTTTTTGAAAGTTCATAATTGAATTTCGGGAAAAAAAACCTTCATTGGTAAAAAAATCCGGATAGAAATGTCGGGGAAAGCTGCCTGTTGTTGCAAAAACCAAGTAGAAAAAACAACTCCTTGGGAAAATCCGCAGGTAATAACGATTGCACACGCTGTTTTGGGAAAGGGTACATTGAAATTCCTTTAAATCTTCCATACAGTAAAGTGAAAGGTTCAATTGTTTGCAAATTTTCGTTACTTGTATCGGGGCTACGCTCAATTTTAAAACTGCTTCCTCAGCTCCTGTTCTTCCCGGGCAGGTTTTAATAAAAACCCCGACCTTTAAAGGTGCCGATTCCCAGCCTTTCTTTTCTTAAAATGTCTTTTGGTTGCGATGGGGATATCTTCCTTGAAAAATGGCTAGCCCTCTGGAAATTTCCCTTTGGGGCCCCATTCATGACAAAATGCATATCAGCCTTTTCTGAGTTTGAAAAACCGAACCTTTTTTAACCCACGAAACCAAAGAAAAAGTTCTCTAAAATGACCCGTATATTTTTTTTTCCAAATTTTTTTTTGTATGACCCGCATAACTTTTCTGATCGTCCTTTTCCCGAAAATTCTTTTTCAGTGGATGGGGTTCTTGGGGTTTGTCCCATTTAAATTTTAAAAGTAAATCCCCCCTAAGGGTTAAATGAAGGATATTGATCACTCCCCCTTTGAATTTTTTTCAGGATAACTTTGTACTGGGTTCTTCGTTTGGATGATTTTTTTTTTAATAGAGGGGTATACCTTATATCTGGATTTCCCTTTACGGGTGAAAAATAGGGATAATTGTTTTCACGTAAAAATTGCCCCAAAAAGGTTGCAATGACAGACCCATGAATTATTCTTTTTCCCATCCAGGGGATGGAATGATATAAAGTAATGAAATAAACTCCCCGAACACGAAAATAATTTATATTACAACAAATGGAAAAAAGTAGAAAATATTTTTTTAAATTTGGAATTTATGGGGGGGTAAAAAAATATTTTGGATAATCAAAAAAAATAGTGTAATTGGTAGATTTTAACAAAAAAATTTAAAATAAAACTTTTTTAAAAAAAATTAAACCGACGAAAAACGGAACTGAAAGGAAAAAAAAAACTTTTAACAAAAAAATTTAAAACCCACGAAAAATAACGAAAAGCAAAAAAAAAATAACCTTCTTGTCTAAAGATAATTGGGCTCTAAACTAATGAATTAACGATTTTTAGTCGGCGCCAAAAAACTAGCAATTGAATTAGGTGAAGCGTAAAATGATGGCAGCGGAATGCCGGTGCGTTTTTATACTTCGATAAATTTTTTGTTTGGCCACCAAAAATTACCCTGGTTAAAACTCAATTTTAAAAAAAAAAAACCCCTATTTTTTTAAAATATCTAATATATTTTTGAATTGATAGCCCAAAACTCTTTAAAACACTTCAAATAATTCTATCAAATAATTACGTATGCTGTTTAAGTTATGTCAAAAAAATTTTTTTGAACAATTTTTTTTCTTCCATGGCACTCTAACTTCCCTTTTAAAAATGCGTAAAAATGAACGTTCTTTGTTTCATCGACAACAGTTTAATTTTATCAAAGATGACTTTCGTTAAATTTTTAAATTTTTTAATAAAAATAAAAAACTTTATTGATACCCATGGACAACAATAAAACATTTTTAATTTAATAAAAAATTTAAAAATCGGCTAAAGGAATTTAAAATATTTGGAAAAAAAAAATTTTTTTCAAATGTTAACACCCTGTATCTTGCAAAGTTACCGGACCTTTGGTTATATAAACTTTTCGTCTTAAATCACTCAAAGAATCACCCCGTCGAGTTTGACTTATTACAAACCCATACTTCTTTCTTTTGATTTGATAAATCACATACCTAGAAATATTAAAAAGCGTTGGGAGATTTGAATCCTGCAACTTTTTTGTAATTTTAAAGGGGTTCACAAAAAAAAATAGAAATGCTGTTTAATTTTCCAATGAAATTTTTTCCGTTTTTTCGAGACATGATCCGTTAGCGTTTTGGCAATTTCGAAACAATGCATTCTGAAATCTACCCCCCCTTGCGCCATCGGGGTTTTTTTTCATGTTTGCTGGTTTAACTCGGACTACCCCTTAAAATGAGTTTTTTTTTCCCAAAAAAACTTTCCTTTTCAAACAAACGGGGCTTTTTTCCTGGATGAAGAATTTTCCATCGGTAACAAACATTCAATAATCATATATATTGCAACCGGCAGTTGTTATCGAAAATGTATCAGTGCTCCAATTTTTTACAAGGCATATACTCTTAATTTCAACCTATTCAAAATTTAAATTCTTCTCAAAAAGACAATGCCATTGCAAAACTTTCACAAAATAATATTTACATTAAAGACAAAAGGGGGATGTCGGTCTGCTAACATCGATCTGGGTGTTTACCGTTAATGTTTTTTTTTTTTTTTTTCCCACCTGTAAAGGGCGTACCTTCGGTTTTTGGGGACGCGTTTCACGACAAAAAACCTTTTTAAACTACCAAACAATAAATCTCTAGGCGCGCGACCCCTGTTTTGGATATTCACCCGTTTGTTTGCGATCGAGAAACCTTGACCAAACATATTTTCCATAAAAAAAAATAATATAAAATCGAGTTTTGCCTGATTTGTACTACATATTTTGTTAAAAAATTTTTTTGCGGGGTATATTCGAGATGGTAAAAATCAATGGGGATAACTTACCTGAAATCTGAACGCGTAAAAAAAAAAATAAATAAAAAAATGCAATTGAAACACATTTCGTTTTAAACATCCCCCCCAAAAACTCAAAACAAACTTTTTTTTCAAAAAATTTCTACCTCTTGCGAAACCCTTTTTTTAGATATAAAACTAGATAGCTGTTTGTTCTGATATCAGTATTGATACAGATATGTCAAATTCTTTTTATAAGTGGGGTTCCCGTTCCCGAATAGTCGCGGGAATTAAACAAACGAACGAACTGTCCCTCGAAGGTACTTTGATTTCTCGCGTGCTAGTCATCTTGCTCATTATTTTTTGGGGACACTAAATTAGTGGTTACTAATCGGCTATTAGTGCCCTAAACGGTAATACTCCTTTGGGAAAATTGTTTGGGTTGGAATGGGGAACTGCTTTTTGAAAAAAAGTGTATACAAGGTATAATCTCGACGCGTGCCTAAACGATTTTCATATCGAATATTAAAAAGGCGTGATTATGAAAATTCGCGGGATCTACCCCCCGAAATATTTTCATTTTTAACCCGGGTTCCCAAAATGAGTAACGTTACCTTGTTTTTCAATTTCTTTTACGATTTTTTATTCGATTTCATATTTTAGGGAAATTACCAACCCCCATCATTCTTTTTGTTTTAGAAAATTAATGTGAAAATTTTTGGTTCTGACTGAATTTTGATAAAATTAACAAACATAGAGTGGGGTGCAGATTTCAAAAGGGTTTTTTTTTTTTAAAGGGGTCCTTTTAATTTTTGAATTTTTTTGGGTAAAAAAAAAGGTGTAGATTTCCGTGACAGAAAAAAGCAAAACAATCTTTTTTGTTTGACAAAACAGTCATTTTCATGGTGTTTCTTAAAATGGGAAATAATAATATTAAAATGTAAAAATATTTTAAATTTTATAAAAAATTCCTTTTTTCAAACCAGACTATTAAGGTATGGGAACATGATGCATCATTTGAAAGGGAAAAATTTTGTCTTTCAGGATTTTTATAATTACGGGTTTTCCATTAAAAAAAACCCCCAACCATTTTGTATCTACCGGAAAAAAACACAAATTTTTTAACGACCCCGTATTATGGAGAACGAATCCCCTTTGGGTCTAACAATAAAAAACATTGGTACTACCCAAAAATTTCAGCTTTTTACGGTCAAATACCGGTTATAAAAATTTAATTTAAACTATGTTTTTCCCAAAAAAAAAAGGGGAAAAAAAAATTTTAAATTTTTTAAAAGGGGGTTTAAAAAAAAAGGGGGGGGGGGTTTTTTTTTGGGGGAAAAATTTTTTAAAAAAAACCCCAAAACCCCTTTCGGGGGGTTTTAAAAATTTTTTAAAAAAAAAAATTTTTTTTTTTTTTTTAAAAAATTTTAAAAATTTTTTTTTTTAAAAAAATTTTTTTTAAAAAAAAGGGGGAAAAATTTAATTTTTTTTAAAAAAAAAAAATTTTTTCCCCATTTTTTAAAAAAAAATTTTTAAAAAATTTTTTTAAATTTTAAAAGGGGGGGCCCCGGGGGGGAAAATTTGGGAAAAAAATTTTTTTTTTAAAATTTTTGGGAAAAAAAAAAAAAAAAAAACCCCAAAAAAAAAAATTTTTTTAAAAAAAAATTTTTTTTTTTTGGAAAAGGGGGAAAAAAAAAAATTTTTTTTTTAAAAAATTTTAAAAAATTTTTTTTTTTTTTCCCCCGGGAAAAAGGGAAAAAAGACAAAAAAGGAATTTTTTTTTTTTTTAAAAAAAAAAAAAAAAAAAAAAATTTTTTTTTTAAAAAAAAAAAATTTTTTTTGGGGAAAAGGGGGGCCCCCTTTTGGTTTTAAAAAAAAAATTTTAAATTTTCAAAAAAAAGGGTTTTAAAAAAAACATTTTTAAAAAAAAGGGAATTCAATGTTTTAAAAAAATTTTTTTTTTGGGGGGGGAAAAAAAAAAAATTTTTTTTAATTTGAAAATTTTTTTTTTAAAAAAAATTTTTTTCCAATTTTTTAAAAAAAAAAGGAGGGGAAAATTTAAACCCTTTTTTTTTAAAACCCCCTTTTTTTTTTTAAATTTCCCCCCTTTTTAAAAAAATTTTTTTCCCTTTTTTTTTAAACCTTTTTTTTTAAATACCCCCCCAAAAAATTTTTTTTAAAAAGGGGGCCAAATGTTTTTTTTTAAAAAAAAATTTTTTTAAGGGGGAAAAAAATTTTTTTAAAAAAAATTTTTTTAAAAAAAAATTTTAAAAGGGCAAAGTTATTTGAAAAAAAAATTTAAAAAAAATTTTTTTTTAAAAAAACTTTGGGAAAATTTTTAAAATTAAAAAAAAAAAGGGGGGTTTTTTTTTTTTTTTAAAGGGTTTTTTTTTTAAAAATTCCTTTTTAAAAATTTTTAAAAAAAAAAGGAAAAAAAAAAAAAGGGTTTTCCCAAAAATTAAAAAAAAAAGGGGTTTTTTAAATTTTTAAAAAAAGGGGGTTTTTTAAAAAAAGGGCCCCCGGGGAAATTGGGTTTAAAAAAAAAAAAAAAAAAATTTTTAATTTTTCCCAAATTTTATTGGTGGTAATGGCCAAAAAAAAAAATTTTTTTTCCAAATTTAAAAAAAGGGGGTTTGGAAAAGGGTTTTTAAAAATTTAAAATCCCAAAAAAAAAAAATTTTTTTTTTCCCTTTTTGGGGGAAAAAAAAAGGGGGGGGAAAATTTTAAAAAACCAAAAAAAATTCCCCCCTTTTTTTCCCAAAAAAAAAAACCCCTTTTTTCCCCATAAAATAACCCCTTTTTTTTTTCCCCCCCCAAAAAATTTTTTTAAAAAACCCCCCTTTAAAAAACATTTTTCCCCCCCCAAAAAATTTTTTTTTTTTTTTTTTTTCCAAATTTTAAAAAATTTCCCCCAACCCTTTTTTTTTTTTCCCTTGGGGCGGGATTATTTTTTTTAAAAAAAAAAAAAAAATTTTTAAAAAAAAATTTTTTTAAAAAAAAAAAAAAAAAAAAAAAAAAAAATTTTTTTTTTAAAAAAAATTTAAAAAAAATTTTTAAAATTTTTAAAAAAAAATTTTTTTTTTTTTAAAAAAAAAAATTTAAAAAAAAAAATTTTTTTTTTTTCCCAAAAACCCCGGGGGGGGGGGGGTTTTTTTTTAAAAAGAAATTTTTTTTTAAAAAATTTTTTTAAAATTTTGGTTTTAAAAAAAAAAAATTTTTTTTCCCCCCCAAAAAAAAAATTTTTTTTAAAAAATTTTTTTTTTAAATTTTTAAAAAAAGGGAAAAAAAATTTTTTTTTTTTTTAATTTTTTCCTTTTTTTTTTTTCAATTTTTTTAAATTTTTCCTTTTTAAAAAAAATTTTTTTTTTTTTTTAAAAAAAAAAAAAAATATTAAAAATTTTCAAAATTTTTTGGGGGTTTTTTTAAAAAAAAATTTTTTTTTTGAAATTTTTTTTTAATTTGGGAAAAAGGGGAAAAAAATTTTTAAAAACCGTTTTTTTGGGAATTTCCCAAAAATTTTTTTTTTTTAAAAAAAAAAGGGGGCCCCAAAAAAGGGGAAAGGGGAAAATTTTTTTTTTTCCCAAAAATTTTGGGTTTCGAAAAAAACCCCTTTTTTAAAAATTAAAAAAAATTTTTTTAAAATTTTTTGGGGAAAAAAAAATTTTTTTAAAAAAAAAATTTTTTTTTTTTTACTTTTTTTAAAGGGGGGTTTTTAAAAAAAAAATTTAAAATTTTTTTTTTTTTTGGGGAAAAAAATTTTTTTTTAAAAAAACAGAAAAAAAATTTTTTTAAAATTTTTAAAAAAATTTAAAAAAAAAAAAAAAAAAAGGTTTTAAAAAAAAAAGGGTTTTTAAAAAATCAAAACTTAAAATTTTTTAAAAATAAAAAATTTTAAAAATTTTTTAAAAATTTTTTTTTTGGGTTTTTTTTTAAAAAAAAGGGGAAAATTTTTTGGGGGGGTTTTTTTTTTCCCCCCTTTTTTTTAAACAATTTAAAAAAATTTTTTTTTTTTTTTTTCCCCCCCCTTTTGCCAAAAAAATCACTATATTGATTTTAATTTTGACAAAATATAGCCGGTTTTTCGAAAATCAAATTTTTCACTTTGACAGATGAAATTTAGTAAATGTGAAAAGTTGGGTTAGGCGTAAATGTTGAAGAAAAATATTTTTTCGATAAAACCGGTTACATTTTGTGCGAAGTTGTACCGACAATGAATGATTTGGTGTTTATAGTTAGCTGGTCAAGAAGAGACATTGTGATGAGTGGCAGAACAGCGTAAAATGACCTCTTGAATCATATTAACTGTAATTTTTTTTTCAGAAATTTTAAGATTTCGACAAGCAAGCCACCGTTGTAATGTTGCTACATCATTATCCTTCACATTTGCAAATTTTAAAATGGCTCCTAGAACGTCGTCCTCTGTGTAAAAAAAAATGTTGGTGTTTATTTTTACATGTATTTTAATGTGAGTTGGGTTACTCTGGACTACTAGCGCTGCTAGAGGGGAATTTTTCGTACTTGAGGAAAAAGGCTCATTGCTTCATTATTGACATGCAGATTATCTATTTCAAGTCGAATCGTGTCTTCAATGTGTTGAATACCATTATTATCATTATTAATAATGTCTTTTAGAAATCCCCAGAGAAATGAATCCATAGCAGTCAAGTCCGGACTGTAAGGTCGCCATCTAATACTTCCATTATTTCCTATCCATATCGAGAATACATCATTCAAATGTTCTTGAACTGGTAGGACCCTATGCCGGGTTGCCTCATCTTGCATCCAAATCATACTGTAAAAGATTATTTTCTACTTCTGGGATGAGTATTTTTCGATAGGTAACTCCTGTTAATATATAATCATAAAATATAGGGCTAACAATTTCATTTCAAAAAATTCCGCACCACACCTAACTGTCCTGGTTTCTTTATTTTTTTACCAATTTTTTTCTGTTGTCCTTCTTCCCCGACCTTCGACTTTTTCTATTGAAAACTCCTGCCGTAGAAAAAAACGACTCATCAGTCCATAATATTTCAGTTGAATAATCGGGATCTTCATTCAAATTTTGAATCATCTGGTGGCAAAATTACAATATTTTCCTCGTAAAACTTGTACGGGTATAATTTTATATGGTTTGTAGTTGTTTTTTTTTTCAAAGTACGTTGGATTTTGGAAAAACTTTTATCTAATTGATCGGCTACATTTTTCAAACTACATTCAGAATTTTCAAAAAAATTATACAATGTTTCAAAATAGTCTATTGTCGAATTAATTTGGATAGGCTTACCTTCGAAATGAAGCAGTATATCTAGCTGTTAAAATAATAATAATATACTTTAATGTCATTAAGAATAAATCTTGTGGACAAAGCTTGTGATAAATAAATATAAATGCAAATATAGAAATATAAAATGTAAATATAAAAACACCTACGAAAAAGTTAAATTAGAACATACACTATAAAGTGCACCGTCGAATTTTGTATCAACATGGTTAAAAGTGCAGTTTTGTTTGAAAATATCATCAAAACTTATATAATACACATATAAACATATACAGTTATATAAAATATTACATAAATGAACACACTTATTATGCCAAACAAACAGACATATATATCCAAGCACGAATATAAACAAAAATCTTATATAACATATATTCAAATATGCACATTTTGTTACGTAAATTTATCATTATAGAACTCTTGCAAATTATAATAGGGTCTATAGCCAGAAATGTTTTTCCTCTTCTTCTAAACTTTTTGTTGGTCAAATTTGCCTGTCTTATATCTGAGGGCAAGTGATTAAACATCTTGACCCCATTTTAATAAATAGAATCCCTGGCCAAATTTGTGAAAGGAATTGGCAATTTCAACGCGGTAGAACGGGTGTTAAAGAATTGCACGAAGCCTCGAATAGGGACATATTTTTGTAAATGAGACAAACCGATTCCAAAATGAACAAAGCAATCACTGTTAAAATCTTTTCCTCAACGAATTTGTGGTCTGCACGAATTACGAGGTTTAATCTTACACATATACCTGATAGCCCGTTTCTGCAGTACTAATTCAGTTACAAGTGCTGATGAATTGCGTACTCCCCAAAACGGTATTCCATAACGTAGGTGAGATTCTAAGAGGGCGTAATACACCGTTCTGGCGGTTTTGATTCCCAAATTTATTGAAGTTACTCTCACTGCATAACATCCAGAAGAAATTCTACTTTAAGATGCTCAATATGTTCAATAAATTTGAGTTTATTGTCAATGTGAATACCTAGAAATTTAGTTTGAGTCTCGTTCTTGATCACTAAGTTATCACCAAATGACAGGTCATCAAGAGAACATCTGAATGATAAAATGTTTGTTTTAGTGATATTGAAGGATAACAAATTAGCATCACACCACTCCTTGAATTTTTTCATATCAGTTGATATTGCATTGTGTAAATCATTTGATTTTTTGTTATTCCACAATATCGTTGTGTCATCAGCGAAAAGAGTGAATTTTCCAGAAATGCTCAAATTTGCAAGGTCATTGACATATAATAATGGGTCCTAAACCTGATCCTTGTGGCACTCCACACATAATATCCTTTTTTTCTGAAAGTTCTGTTGTTCTTACCATTTGATTCCTTCCTGAAAGGTAAGAATCAAACCATTTGAGCGTCATTTCTCTGCAACCGTATTGGTGAATTTTTCTTAGCAAGATCTCATGATCAATGCAATCGAACGCCTTCGATAGATCACAAAAGACCGCAGCAGCTACATTACCAGAGTTCAACTTTGAATAAACATCATAAAGAAATGAAAAGATAGCATCGTGCGTATGTTTATTGCTTTGAAAACCAAACTGGCTTTCACTCAAAATATTGTGGCGTCTTAGAAAATCCGTCAGACGTATTTTCACAAGTTCTTCGATAACTTTGGCTATAGTTGGAATGAGGGAGATCGGGCAAAGATTCGCGGGATCATCTGAATCTCCACCTTTGTATAATGGAAGGGCAACAGGTGTTTTCAGAAAATCAGGAAAAAATCCATGCATTAATTGGAAGATTTTGGATAATTTTTATGGAGATTCCATCAAAACCAGTTTTGGTCTTTATGTTCCTCAAAATTTCAACTAATTCGTTAATATTTGTATCGTACAAAGTTAGGTTATCCTCAATTCTGACATCTTCAAGATTCAATAAGGGATCGTAAGGAATCACTATATTCTCACCAAGGTTTTTTGCAATCGAACAATAATTGATTTTATCAGGACTAAGTGATATTCCCACATATTTTTTTTTATTTTCCCGTAATATTACTGATAGCAGACCATGCTTCTTTCATTTTATTATTATTAAAATGCCAAACTATTTCATGAGATATTTCAATCCGGACCTGGGAATCTTTAAAAGGACAGACACTTCTATTGCTTATCTATATTTTGAACAATAGGTCATAATGAGGGTCGTTGGCTAATATTGATAAACGACCTTCTTAGATTTCTGGTGCGACCATACAAACATGATGACTTCTACACTTTCTTCTTTCGAACAATCGCAAACAAAATGATAGTAAATTCAAGCAAGATAATCCACTTACAAGAATATTCGAATAATGGTTGAGTTTGGGTTCAAATCGAGTTTCGATTTCCACACCTAAATCTACATACATTTATTGGATGATAACAATTTATATTTCATTTATTCCAAATGTCATTTACTATTCAGGATTATCACGAAGTGGGCGACATATAGCATTCACGATTCTAATGTCAAACTGGGGGAAACAGGATTTTGCTGTATACTGAAAACATTTACAATTTTCTTTCAAATTTGGAGTATCTAACAAACGCAAATGATATTGACTAGCTGACATATTTGACATTTGACACGTCGGTAATAAAAAATCTGATTCGATATTCCACACGGCCTTCTGCCGGTGCTGCCTGCAATAGTATATTTCATTAGGAGTCGAGAAAATCGGCTTTTTCAGTGCGTGCGCGACAAGTTCCCGTGGGAGGCGCAGCCGAACACGAGAAGTCGTGCAAGCACGGAAAAAGCATTTATGGACCTGTAATGAACGATATTTTTCATTATATCTACCTGAAAACCAGAGATTGTTGAGAAACGTTTATTTTTAAAGATTAACGAACAAAAACATTTTGTTTTAATTTTTATTAATTGAAATATTTATGGTACAATGTGTGTTGTTGTAAATAGCTAATCCTTTAGCAGCTACTTCATTTTCGTTAACTGTAGTTGATAAAGTCGAAGGTGCTACTATATTAGTAGAAGTATTCAGTTTTTGATTGTTCCCCACTGCATTGTATTCTGATAATGGCGTTGTTTTTACTATTCTTGAATGGCTGAACAATTTACGAGAAACTTCAATCTTTCTGCTTACCGATTCTTCGATGTAGCCTTCAGCCACAGTCGAGGAACGCCAACCTCCATGCCTTTTTAAAGTAAGCAAATCTCCTCCGTCCTTGACTAATATACAGTGCGCGTCAAAATTATGGAACAAATTCGATATTTCGCAAGCCATGTACTTTTGACAAAAATCCTAAAATAGTTCGATTTTTATTTCAAAATGCCGATTTTTTAATGTATATTCTAAAGAAGTTATGTCACTGGTTTTGACATGGTGACGTAATCGGTAATTTTTTTAAATTGGAATAGATGACTTGTGATACCTCATCTGAAAGGCCTTTCAATACTGCATTCAGTGATAATAATTAATTAGATGTTTTTCTACAGGGTGAACAAAAATTAATATTTTATTTCAATAAGAGAATAACTTTATATCCAACAAAATAGAACAGTTAAATAAGATGTTCGACATGCCATCCACCAGTCTCTTGACAATAGGCAAATCAACGGACACATTCCTCTTGCACATTGCGAATAACTTCCGGAGTAATTCTGTTAATTTCGATCCTAATTCGATTGTTCAACTCTTGTAGATTTTGCGGCCTATCTACATAGACCTTCGATTTCAAATAACCCCACAAGAAAAAATCCAGAGGCGTAAGATCTGGAGATCTTGGGGGCCACTCTATCGGTCCGCGTCTACCAATCCACCTCCTAGGAAAACAGTTATTTAAAAACTCGCGAACATCACGTGCATAGTGCGGGGTGCACATCTTTTTTCAAACCAAATACTTTCATTTGGTGAGTTAGGATTGTTGGCGTTTGGAAAAATGTCGGCAAGGCTAGGTATGAGTTCATTTCTTAAAAATTCCAAGTAACGCTCCCCTGTGAGATTTCCTTCGAAAAAATACGGGCCAATAATCCTGTCGTTTATTATCCCTGCCCAAACATTGACTTTCTGAGGGTATTGAGTATGGCCGTCCATCATCCAGTGAGGATTATCCCTACTCCAATATCTGCAATTCTGACGATTTACTGAACCATTTAGGCAAAACGTAGCCTCATCGGAAAACAGAATTTGTTTTATAAAACGTGGATTGCGGTTACACAAATCCTGCATTATTTCACAGAACTCCACACGGCGACCGGGATCATCATCATTGAGTTGTTGATGTAGCTGTACTTTGTACGGATGGTACTTTTCTGCTTTTAGAATACGTAATACAGAACTTTGGGATATGTCAAGGTCTGCTGCAATTTGTCGTGAAGTATTGTGAGGTTATTCTTACACCCAAAATAGAACATCCGTTTCACGTTTTCTTCATTTCGTCCAGCATTCGGAATATGTTTGACATGACCAGTTTCTCTAAATTTTTTCTCAATCTTACTGACTGTTGAACGACTGATAGGTCTATTTGGATACTTCGCATTGAACAAGTCGCATACCTCTTGCTGAGTTCTGGTTCTAGCTCCGCATCCAATAAAAATTAAAATTTATATGCGTTGGGTTTCACTAAAAGTAGCCATAGTTTACTTTCGGAACCTTTTCACTTAGAATTTGTGAAGAATATTTGTTGATATTTCAACTGACATTTATTTGACACTAACTTGCCTATTATGGCATTAGTTTGTGATTGTCTTTTGTTTCCATTTCAGACTGGGAAATAGCTAACTATTAATATTTGAAAAGGATCCATTGGTGTAGTAGAGCACTGACTCACTAGTCTGCAGGGCATTAAGGATTAGACCGGCTCAAAAAAGTAAAATTTTGCATTTTTTAACACGTTTTTATTATCTTTACTTGTAACTAAATAACTCACAATGTAATAAAATCTTGGAAGTAAATATTCACCCACTTCCAATCTTCCGAATAATCTGAAATTTGTCACACATATCAAGGACCGATGACAATACAAGAATTTCATAATCATAATGTAATAATAATAAAAATATATTTTTCCAAACGCCAACAATCCTAACTCACCAAATGAAAGTATTTGGTTGCAACAAGATGGTGCACCCCCGCACTATGCACGTGATGTTCGCGAGTTTTTGAATAACTGTTTTC
Source organism: Gonioctena quinquepunctata (assembly GCA_018342105.1). NCBI lineage: Eukaryota > Metazoa > Arthropoda > Insecta > Coleoptera > Chrysomelidae > Gonioctena > Gonioctena quinquepunctata. The sequence continues at coordinate 1,701,071 of JAFIRS010000038.1, read as the reverse complement.
CTAGGAGGTGGATTGGTAGACGCGGACCGATAGAGTGGCCCCCAAGATCTCCAGATCTTACGCCCCTGTATTTTTTCTTGTGGGGTTATTTGAAATCGAAGGTCTATGTAGATAGGCCGCAAAATCTACAAGAGTTGAAAAATCGAATTAGGATCGAAATTAACAGAATTACTCCGGAAGTTATTCGCAATGTGCAAGAGGAATGTGTCCGTAGATTTGCTTATTGTCAAGAGACTGGTGGATGGCATTTCGAACATCTTATTTAACTGTTCTATTTTGTTGGATATAAAGTTATTCTCTTATTGAAATAAAATATTAATTTTTGTTCGCCCTGTAGAAAAATATCTAATTAATTATTATTATTGAATGCAGTATTGAAAGGCCTTTCAGATGAGGTATCACAAGACATCTATTCCAATTTAAAAAAATTACCGATTACGTCACCATGTCAAAACCAGTGACATAACCTCTTTAGAATATACATAAAAAAATCGGCATTTTAAAATAAAAATCGACCTATTTCAGGATTTTTGTCAAAAGTACATGGCTTGCGAAATATCGAATTTGTTCCATAATTTTGACGCGCACTGTAGATGTGAAAAGCATCAAATTGAAGATAGTGACACCTATAATATGTGCGGCGAAGCTTAGACCTAATATCGAGGAATTTTAATGGCACGAAATTTCGTGCACATCAATAGGTCACCGACAGATGCCAGCATAGGCCAACCCACGACACCAATAGTCGTATATCTTTAGACAATGGTCGTACGCACTTTCGGTGCGCTAAATAAGCATGTAAATATAGTGTTTTCAGATAGGTATAATAAAAACATATTTGCGTATTGATAGCAGAAATAAAATCATACATGAAACATTATGAAATATGGTTTTCTCTAGAGTAAAATTCAAACTCAGTCTTATGATTTTGTCAATAGCAAGAAAAGATATTCGCTGTGTGCAAGACTGTTAATGCCCTCTAGTGATACGATAACTGAAGTTTTCCTGTTTTATCTCCAATACTCACTATGTAACAATTTCTGAAGTAACAATTTTGAGCTCACTAGTAGTTCCAGATGAATCGAAGTTCTTTTTCTGTGGATTAAAAAGTATTTAAAGGATAAAAAATATGTGTATGGATACGATAGTTCACCGTTCACCGCATTTGGAGGCTATGTGGTTTCGTGCACATTTGATAGATGGTCGACAATGGAGCTAAAACAACTTCACATTTCCGCTTGTTAAAGAACGTTTATTCGGAATTTTTACTGTTTTTATTGTGTTTCGAATGAAATATTGTGACAATGGACCTGACCAAATATTATTCCAGTTTAGATGATGTTCACCGGGACCGGTATAAAGAGAAATAAAAACTTGCATTTCACAACAGCACAATATGAAGGCATGCTCATCTACGAATTAAACAATAACATAATACCTAATCCACCTACTGAATTCTTTTTGAATTCGGTGAAAATGCTCTCCAACATAAACAAATCGGAAAAGTGTTTTAAAGCTCTACCTCCAATGGCGACTATCTGTCAAATGTGCACGAAACAAAATTTTAAATTTTTGAATGCTACTTTTGTGGACTTTTAGGTTCTTTTATAATGAGTGTCATCTTATATACTGGATTTGCGAAATTATTTCATAGCATAAACTTTCAGCCTGAAACGCCAGGGAAAGGCAAGGATTTGGTAAATGCCAGACATGTCATAAATGTGGAAGAGCACAGAGAGTCAGGTGTTGGCATTCTTATTAGAGCTGATGTCATTAGACAAATGTCTGTTACGAAAAAAGAATATTTTGTGGAATTACATGCTAGTTTTGAATTTTATTGAAATGCATTTATCATGGTAATAGGAAAAAAAGCTCGAAAAGTATGACACCCAAGCTGAACCATCAGCGCTGTGACAAATTGTTATTTGTTATGTTATGAATAATTTATTTACAATATCGTTTCTACTTTCAACGTTTATAAAGAGGTTATGTTACTAACTTTATTCTTTTGACAGCTGATATCCACTTATCTCTTTGCTGTAGCTTATGTAATGCCGTTGTAAAATTTACGTATTGTTTTTGGTAGTATTTTCGCAATCGACTACACAGCAATAACGAGGGCTCATTGTAATTAAATGTTGTGATATTCTACTACCCAACCGTGACAGTTGCCACTACGATTACCAGGAACATTACCTACTTTTGCCACCATGGGCGCTGTCATAGTTTCATCATAGTTTCATCTATCCCCTCCAGCCTAATATTTTTCCAGTTTGGCTTTCCTGGCTCTGGAGAGGGCCTGGGATTCATTCTTGAAGGGAATCCTGGCGTCCACGATTGTGATTTTTTATTCATTTTCATTTATGACGCCAAATCCTATTATATTTTGCTCTGACTTTTCAGCCCATCCAACTGAGAATGGATATACCATAAGCGTAAAACAGTTTTTCCACTATATTTCACATGTCATCACGTACTCCAATAGTTTTGATAATAAGTAATCGTAGACAAAATACCTTTTTTGTGGAGCCATGTAAGCATATATATTTTTTATACCGTAGCATGTAATGATAATCGCCTGAAATGGTGTATAAAGCTATTACAAAATGAAACGTTCAATTTCTGTTTAGATTTGAAATTCAAGAATGCACCTTTCCAAACCAGTGATGTTTTCAAAGATGTTAAATATTTGTGCCTTATAGTACAATTTACCGCTATTCAATCAATACTAGTTCTTAAGTTCTCTTCTCATACTTGAATTCCAATATTCGTAAAATTCTCCACTTATCTGAAAATGTTCTCTTTCTTTTAGGCGAAGATGATGAACTAGAACCATTAATGCCATATTCCATATCATTTTCTCGGAAAGACCAACTTCAACAATTTTATTATTTGGAGGATTGGTTTCAATTACTTAAATATTATAAACCATATAGATGGGACACTTTTAGTAAAAATTAGTGATATTTAAAAACAATGTTGCATTAACAGGTGAACATCTCATATAAATTACAAAATTCCTTAGATCATAAGTCTGCTATGCTAGATACGGAATCGTGGTATTAAAGAGGGGATGAGGGGTCTCTACCGTACTCACTGACGTCCAGTCCAGTCGGATAGCTTAGTACGCTTGGTACTTTCTTTAAAAGAGGTCCGCAATATTAATTGTTCGTTCCGAAGAATTATCGATGTCGAAACAGTTTCAAAATTGAATTAAATTGCCCGTGAAACAGTTTAATTCTTTGTTGATGAAACTGTTGTTTTCAATCTTGTAAAGGGGTTTCTCCCCCTATTATCAAACTTTGGCGCTTTTCACTATTATCGGTTTTCCTCGGGCGCCACCTTTTGGTTTATAGTGGAAAAGGCCACTTTTGCTCCGGGCAGTCTCAGTGAAGAAAAACACTCCAGGGGTCAATATAGTCGTGACACTGTAACAGGGCCAGCAAGGCAGGCTTTAATTGCCTTTAACTGGGTTTCGGACCGGGGTGGCGACTGCGCACTAGATGTTTAAATTCTACTCAAGATAGTAAATGAAAGAATACTAAAAACAGGATTAACAGGTATATTAAAAATAAAGAAATACAGGAAGGGCAGCTGACGGCGGCCTCAAGTTATCACAACAAATAAACACATGGCAAGCACTATATACAGAGAAAGCGGGGAGGGTGTTTTCAAGCAAGCGGGGTAAACTTAGCAACCAAAAGCTCTTGCGGTGGGGGGGTATCGTACGGACTCGTATGCAGAAATTACCAGCGCAGCATTGAAATGCATATGTGCCTCTTGCAATCATGCGCACATCGCATCTGTGGTACTTACAAACATTTCCTTATGTCTTTTACCTGATACAACATATTTACCCAAACTCCGATCTCACTGCTTCGGCAAGGCCCGGGACGGTCGTGGACTGCTTCGGTCTTTGGCTCACACTCTGGATACTAGTCGGACGCGTGACTGCTTCTGCTGGGCTCGGCAAGCTACTAAATCTTTGAAATATGTCGAAACGGAACTACAGCCGGCTTCCCCCTCTTTTGCCAATACCTCTCGACCGATTTATATGCGCGCGCCGTTTTGTGGACTCTGTCGATTGCGATACAAATTATACTTTCACAGAATAATTACCCAGCTTGTAAAATCCTTCGTGCTGTGACGTCAGCTTGCGGCGTGCGCCTCTGTTTCGACTCAACTGTACTTGGTGGCTTCTATCGGATGACTGAATGTGTTCCACTCACTGCTTGTGGAATTCTCCTAAGTGGGAATCCTCGTGATGTGACGTCAGCTCGGTAGCGTGTGCTTTTGGCTCGACTGGACTGCTGGCTGGGGCTTCTATCCCCTTGTTTGATAAAATGTTTTCCGGGCGATGCCGGGCGGTTTACTCGTGCGTGCTATTTTAGCTACGCCTTTTGGGATTTCCGGAAGGCGTTCAGTCTATTTATTAGGATAGATGTAATCCACGGATTTATCACGAACACGAATGGTATTTCTAGACCTATTATTACTGTCAAGAGGATTTTAATTCCTCACAGGGAGCTTTTGGCTGATAAATATAGCGGAAAAATAGTAACTTCGTTACAATCTTGTTCACCTGACGGAAAAGAATAAAACTTTACAACTAGATTTTTACCGCTAGTATTATTACATCCAACGACGCAACACATCATACCCACGATTAGATTTTTTCTTCCAGCTGACATTTTATCTAACTTTTTTTATACTGCTCTCACATGTATTTTATGCTGCTTCATTTGATTTGTCAATAAATTTTGCAACATTCCGCCACCATGGTGGCGCTGCAGTCTAGACGCAGGTGTATGGGCGAAAACGTGTTAGTTAAATGGAGATTTCTACTGACTCCTTGGCCTTGAAAAAATGAGAGGAAAGTTCTTAATGATTCTGTCTTTGTCGCCAGAAGAGCCAACATTAATATTTAGTGGTATTGTTGAAAACGCCAAAAAAGTGTGGGTGTCAGAAATTATATTACTCCAGGAAACAAAAAATTAATATTTATATTGAAGTGTGCATTTCCACTCTGGTAAAGGAAATCATCGATCAATTCATTGTCATTCTTGATGTTTATATAGTAGGCTTGCATTTTTTATGAATTACTACAACCATAACAGCATTGCAAGCACTGAGGAAGGACATGTACTGGTGGATATACCACGTGTCATATTGCAACTGTCCGGAAAGACGACGGATTTTCTACATTTATTTTTTTTCACTTCACCATTTATTTGAATGGGAAACAAGCATGATTTTATTTTAAATTTTCTTTGCCTCCGTTCGGTCCTCAGAAATTACATTTTGTAAAAATAATTTCTCAAAACCCTCAATTCAAACTCGATTTGACATTCACTTCAGTAAACAAACACTAGCGACAATTGTGGTTGTTTCAGGAATATTGATAGAATACTATTACAACCCAAACGTAAATTCAACTCACTTTGAATGTGATGTTTCAGTACCAATTGAAAATACTATGATAATAAAAATATTAGTACAATATATAAACGAAGACTGATGAAATTATAGTTGACAGTTCGAAGCAACTAGCGGTAAAAGTTGTACTTGTTTTTGGTACTGAATACAGGTGAATATTCGAATCTGCGGCTTCATACTGTCCACACAAAATACAAATGTGGCCCATTCTACAGAAAGTATCCTTACACACTACACTACCTGAAAAGAAACAATTCCTTGCGCACTAATGAACTGATGAACGACTGATTTTTTCATGAACAAACTCAGGAATAAGCTAAGCAAGATTTCAAATCGAAGAGATGGAAAAAGCATAGATACCGACAAAACACTTAAAATAATTTCATATAAGATGCTGCAGATGTCAGAAATTAAGTTCTGACATTAAGCGAGAATATAGACAAACATTTTTGGACGGTGCCATCTACCACAGAGAGAGAAGCTCTGTTGAAGTAACAGGTGGTGTCCCCTCGAAAATCTAAACAATATCGAATCAGTTCATTCACCAGGGTTTTTAGACATCTTACTCGTGTACGATCCCTGACACTTGATGTCACATGACAGGCTTTCCTGACTCCTAATTGGCTAAGCCCATCCTGAACCAAACTCTGATTTTATGAATGAAATAAAAGTGACAGCATTTGGAGGATTTTGAAACGATTTTACTATTGCATTCATGAATAGGGTTAGTGATTTCTCTTGTCTCCTCTACTCTTTGGCTATACTGTCAAACGATATCAAAGCTGCGTTTCATTGTACTTGCCTCCTAAACACGGATTTGAAATATTTTGGTGATACGCGAAACTTCCCTAAACTGCATTTTTACCATTCGCTGAATATCTTTTCCTATCGAAACCAAGTTCTGTGTACTGGCATCTAGCCACTGACTATCACTATTGTGCCCAAATAATAATTCGTAAAAAACGAGGAAAAATCACCGCTACCGAAGTTCCCGCGAGCCAAACGAAGAGTTATCTGAAAAAGTTGATTGGTTGGCAATCAACTTGAATAGCAAAGTTAGCCAAGTTAGGTAAGGTTGTGTTCCCCACCGAAGGCGTGTCTCGGTCTGCTTTAAAAATCCCGTGATTAAATATTTCCATTCGCTTTATACTACAGAAATGATCTATATTTCATATGAAATTGTTTATTTTGTCATCTCGAACTCCGAGCCAGTGGGAATTAAACTGACGTGATTGTTCCTCACGACGCACACTTTGATTTGTTATTGAATGGGATAGTCTGAAAAATGAAGAACTGAAGATTCGTAATATTTCCATTCGTTTTATACTACAGAAATGATCCATATTCCATAAGAAATTGTTTATTTTGTCATCTCGAACTCCGAGCCAGTAGGAATCAAAGTGACGTGATTGTTCCTCACGACGCACACTTTGATTCGTTGAAAACTGATAGTCTGAAAAATAAAGAACAAAAGGATTCGTTATATTTCCATTCATTCCATATTACAGAAATGATCCATATTTCATATAATTTATAGAGCGGACCGCTCTTAAAAGCGCATGTCCGCTCTAAAAGCGTATGTCCGCTCTAAAAATCCAGTAAATGTCTCACGTAGAAGAAGGGAAACACAACTTCCTAACTGGCCAACCTTGTATCCAAGTTGATGGCCAGCCAATCAACTTTTTCAAATAACGCTTCGCTCGCGGGCACTTTGGTAGCTGTGATTTTCTTAGTTTTTTACGAATTATTATTTGGGCACAATAGTGACAGTCAGTCGCTAGATGCAGGTACACAGAATTTGGTTTCAATGGGTACAGATAATTCAGCACTTGTGTTAAAAATGCAGTTTAGGGAATTTTCGCTTATTACCAAAATACTTCAAATCCGTGTTTAGGAGGCAAAAACACCGATTGTCATCCCATTTTGCGCAAGTACAATGAAACGCAGCTTTGATATCCTTTGACAGTACGAGTCCAATCAACATCTAAAAATGAAATCACTAGTGTTTGATGGTTATGAGATGAAATTATATGATCTGTTCAGATTGTGAAGAAGGGTGATTTTATTGGAAAGTAATTGAGACCGCCGCGTTTTAACTTCGGATTCGTGTTCAGGAGGCAAGAATCTATAAATATTGTCTCAAATCGCGCGAGTCCACTTAAAGTGGCTCCCTTGACAACTAGTACGGAAAAATTAAGGACTTTTTGTCTCTTTTTTTCGAGGTCTACGGAGCCAATAGAAATCTCCATTAAAAATAATCAAGATGACCAGATGACGCGTTAACGGTACCGCAGTATCAACAACTCGCCAAAACAATTATAACTGTAACAATTTGCATTTCGTATATTTGATACTGGGTTAGATATCAACCAATCAGCGAGAAGCTCGAGATTCCAAAATTGTATTCTCGTTTGGAATGAAGTTTAAATGAATTCAAATTTGTGATGTCCTCTGTTACATGACCACTTCTCACTGCAATTTTTACGTGATATGGTAACCCAAAGAGAGTAAACGTTATCTGATTAGGGGAGTCTACTCCCCATAAGACAATGGTGACACTAATAGAAAGAGATGAGAGAAGATCATGTGTGGACAGTGGCGGACTAGCGCACTCTGGTATCTGGGAGTTACAGGCTCTTGAACGTATATTGGTGTATGATACGTGGGCCACCTGTACTCATATCCATGTACGTCACTATGACGGATTAATGCTACAAGATTTTGATTGGCTAGAGCTTATTAGTACCTCCTATTCAGATAACGTTTATCTCTTTGATGGTAGCCAACATTATTTAGGTAGTGTCACTCTCTTTTATATTAGAAATGACTTTTAAACAATAGTGCCGTCCCAGAAGAATGACGATTGAAATAGGGAAGACGCATATTGTTTTTGTTTTTCTGCATTGATTCGGTCTGAAAAATAACATTTAATGAAATTTCTAACTTTCCCCAAACACTAGCCCTACTTTTACTGTTTTTTTTTCAGGAATATTCATAGACAAGAATGATTCTGACAACTCATAAAGTTAATACTTACTTAGAGTTTGCCCTTTGCATTTGAGAGCCCTAGCGCTAACGCTAACGATGCATACGTCCACTAGAGGCGCTAGGAGTGCGTTTTCAAATGGAATAAAAAAAGACTTTTTCGAATTACGGATTTTTTTATATTTTTTCAAATTATGAGAATGTTTTTCAGCTTCTCGGATGGTTATGATTACATGCAAATCAATTCCGTGTTTTCTATTGTGTGACAAGTAAATGCAAGAGCCAATTTTTGTGGTCATCTCTCAATGCTAATACAAATACGGTTTCGTGAGTATCATTATCAACGATATGCCATATATCACTATTGAAAGAAAATCCAATAATTTGCACAAAATCGGATCATTTTAAGTGGGATGGTTGATCTTTTCATTTTCAGCTATTGGCAACACTGCAGTAGGTAGAAGGAAAAGGTGATTTGGGTTTTGTGGTTGTGGTGCATGGATAGAAATTATAACTTATAACTGATGGACTGGCCGTCAAGTGAATTTAACACACAGTTCCTGGCGGACTATATAAGAGAGAAAGAGATGTTGTGAAGGATAGAAATAAGTCATGGCAAAAGATACAAATTGGCTATGGCATTACATTGAAAAAAAACAATTTTTTTTTCAAGGAAAATATTGACTACTTTGAATGGGATGAGTTTTGAAAAAGTTCAAGGAATCACAGTGAGGAACTTTATGCGACCTATTTTCATGATATCTTTCAGAAACAAAATAATTCCATTGAGCCTCCATCTGAATGAAAATGTTTTTTATTTCTCTTCCAAAGTTTTCAGAAATTAGGACGGAAAAAATTATTGATAACTAAATTTATATTCGATATTATGAAGTTAGAAGTGTAAATGAACTAAATTAGGAACTCCAGCAATTTCAAAATGTGTTATCAATAATGCCTATATAGAAAACGTTTATATCTATAAAATTTCGTGTCTGCAGAAAAATGAAGTCACGTAAAATGTTACCAGTTTGTGCGTGACTGAGAATAGTATATTAAAGTATAAGTGGATAAAAAGGGCTTTAAAACACGCGCGATTTTTCGAGTACGATGGTGCAGCCGGAGTACTCGAAATAGGGCAAGTGTTCTCAAGACCAGTTATATATACTGGTATTATTACTACAAAAAATAGAAATAAGAACTAATAATGCAAAATGGTTGAATTCGTGATGTGACATCAGTATACCTTTCGTTGTCATGGAAATGAGAAAAACAGATATTAATTTGCAATTTGTTATCAAAGATCAATATTTGTTGTCACCAGAGCTCAAAAATGAATTATTCTAATATCGATTTTTTGAATAGTGAGGCAGAATCGCGGTTGATACCGCGAAAATCCAGTGATATATATAAAAAAAAATATGAAAAGTTCATCAAATGGATGGAGGAGCAAGAGGTATCACATATAAATGAACGAGTTGTTAGTAATATTTTAGTTGACTTTAAATGGGTAAAATGGGGCACCAATAAAAAAATAATTTGTCTTGAGTTCATTCTTCGGATACCTTCGAAAAATCCACAAATCACTACCTACACTCCATGCTTTCTTACCAATGAAATTTCACATCCAGCCCTTTTTTGTATCTAACTACACAATTTTAGGCTGCACACGAAGAAGGCATAGGTATTTAAGAATGCGTATCTTGTCAAACAGTTCCGAAACACTGGATAAATTTATAAAAAACTTGCAAAACACCACACGAAAACACATTGGAAACCAATGTTTTGCCTGAACTCATTCTGTCCTTTTTTCCAGGTTCCGATATCAATGGTCTCTTTCTCACAACGAGTCCATATTATTATATGTATGTCTATGTTGTGGTGTTATCTAGATTTTTCCATTAATTTTTTTATCAACTAGAATTTAATAAATAAAGAAATATGCAGCCCATTGCTTACGTGGTGAAAAGCGCCATCCCCAACTATTTATCGAATTTACCAATTCCTGATACCGTAGGAGGATGGTTTAGGTTAGGATGTGAGTAATTAATTTTTTTTTCAAAATTGCGAAGTATTATATATGATCAAGATGTCAACTCCATAAAAGCAATGTCATCGTGATTTAACAGCTAGTAATTCAGTTGTTTAAACGATAATGTTCTAAAAATCTTTTTTTTTTTAGTCAAAGATTGGCTTGCCCTGATTCCACCTACTGCACTAGCAGCTGGTTTAACATATATTTCATACAAGGCGTTTTGCCCTAATGGTCGCCCCGCTCCATGCTCCAAAGTCAATCCTGCCATCCTCAAAAGGAGTGAAAAAGTAGTTGATACGGTTGATGTGGAAGATATTTCGGAAAAGGCTGTTTTTTGTAGATGTTGGAGAAGTAAAAATGTGAGTATAATCCTCGAATAACATTCCAACTATATTATCATATTCAGATGGGAAGTATATTAACTTTCTGTAGCTAATATGATTAATTTAAACATGAAAGCTAACATCCAGTCTCTGAGACCAACTAAGATAGGGTGATTTCCCTGTTGGCGGCCTTTGCTAGCTGTCGGCTAGCAATGGATAAAATATTCAATAATAGCAAATTCAGAAGAGACACATTAAAAAGAACCCCATTCTCCTTCTCCACCACTATTACTTTAATAAATGTGAATATCACTCCATCTGGTGGGAAGAGTATAAACCAATCAGATTTTATTTGAAATGGTGGTTCAAGGGACTGGTGCTGGCATGTAAAGTTACCCTGGATAAATTGTTAGTGAAATGTTAATTTTGTACAAGGTAAATAGCCTTCAAATAATGTAATGTAGATAACAGTTGGATCAAATCATCTTTAAATTGCATTTTATAAGAGATTTGAAGTAAAATTGTAACATTAAAGTCAAAATAACTGGTAGCCGGGAACAGGTACGAGAAAAACATGAAAATCCTGTTCTCGGACGGTGTGGCCGAAAACTGGTCAGAAACGCTCATTATGTTCTGTCCTTTTTATGTGTTTACAGGCTGGCTACTTTTATCTTTCTCTAGATATTTCATTTTTAAAGATAACTTTAATGTACGATCCAGTTTTCGGCCACAAAAGTAGAGTGTTGTCATGTCTTTTATGCGGCCGAGAAATGGTTTTAAATGAACCTGTTTTCGGCCACTTAATTTTTCCTCACTTTTTTGTGATCAAGAACGGGACCTTTAGGTAGGTTTCTTCTTAGTCTCCAGATAGATGCCTTCTCATCGCAAGTTAAAAAAAACAAAATCCACCCCTATTAAACGAAAATTGTACAAATATTACCAAGAATCACTTGCAAATGCACTATTGGAAATTACGGCCGAAAAGCGGAAACGTATTGGCCGGTCACTGGAACATTGCTACCGAGAACTAGATAAAGTGCGTTTGAAAATATTTTATTGATAATCTTTTCATCAGTAAAATATTTGTTAAATAAAAGTTGAATTACGGTAAAAGAACGTTATGGTATTATCAGATATGAATTTTAGCAAAGCTAAATGAAAAAATCGTGATTGTGTAACCTGTTAAACACAAAATTACTATTAAAAGGCTGAGAACAGGCGAATTCGCCCTATAAACTATTTAATAACTGGAAAAAGTCTTAATTGAAAGTTCATAATTTTGGGTAAAATATTTAACAGGTTAGCTGCCACAATGTTGAAAAAAAATCGTTCCCAGTGGCCATTTCCTTTTTTTCCTTTAAAGTTAGTGTCCTAAAATTAAGTGTTTTTTTGAAAAATTATATTTTATTTTACATTTTTTGTTGATTTTTTATGAGACCTGCAATATGGTCAGGCGGCTTCAACACGTGAAATTTGACCCATTGGCCGCGTGTAACAAACATGGAGTCTCAATCCCACTTGCCGTTCCTGTTGACACATCCACGCAAATATCGTCCAAATGAAAAAGTCAGGCCGAACAGGAACACTTGTTTGGGACTCTACGGTAAAATCGAAAAATGAATCCTACGCAAGTTGTGAATAGAAAACTCAAGAAAGGAGAGATAGAGGCTGCTGAAGGCAATTCAGGTATAATTGTCTAGAAATGGAAAGACAAAAGAGACATTCTTACTTTATTCACCAGTGAATTACTGACCATTAGAGTTGGCCATGATAAGGAATTGCAAAAAGCTGCTGGTGTTGTTGACTACAATAAACATCAAGCTTACATCGACTTATCAGATCAAATGAAATCTTACACCACATCATTACGTAGAGGGGTGAAGTGGTACCGCAAGCTGGCCATTGAGCTTCTTATTGGTAATGCATTGGTAAATTTTGAATCAAGAAGTAGCCAATGAAAATCTGCCACAAATCACAAAGTTCAAAGAGGAAATAGTGTTCATTCTCTTAGGTTTATAGAATGTGCGACATAGGAAGAATGTCGCCGTTGCAAGACGTCAACATTCTTTGGAAGATGTTGGTACCAATAACAGAGTCGATGCGTTCTTCGTTATGAAAATCTTCAAAGAAAAACTAGACAAGCCCAAAGTAAGGCTCCTGGAACAAAACTAAAATACATGTAAAAAAAATGTCTGCCTTGGGTACTTTTTTCAAGTGCACAACTGCACCAAATAATGTTTGGATGTTTATTTTTTATGTATTCTGTTTTATTTGTCAGAAACATTGCATTGATTCTGTATTTCTGTCAATAAAGACGTTTTACAAAATAAATTTTTGATTTTATGAATGACGTATATTTCAGGCCATGGGTAGCGGATTGTGATCTCAGTTTCAAAAGCTTCAGGTTTCAGTCACTTACAGCCAAGCTCTTTCAGTCCCACATAACTAATATAGGTCTGAGACATAGACCTAGGCACAGGCGGCTATAAAGCAGAATAACCGCCAAGACCCCAAAGGTGTGTCACGCGGCTCTTATTGAAAATGAGCTGAGACGCCATGTTCAGCCTCATGGCAGCCAACGTGTTGAAAAGACAAATGGAAAAATTATATTTGTAAAAAAAAATTAAATAAATTATTAAATAACAAACAAAATGGGACCAAAAAACATAATATTCTAAAAATGTCTATAACTAAAAATAAAAACAGTTTTTTGGTAACAAAAATAATGATGTTATTTACAAAACATCAAAATAAATAATGACAAATAATTGCACATACACTAGTCATAAATTGAAAAAAAAAATAATGGCTTAAATTTCAGCCAGTCCTTACAGATAGCAGATAAATGCTCCAAGCACTTGCATTTATGGCAACTAAATCTGGTATTCCTACTTTTTTTACAGTAAGAGCATTGACCATGTGTAGATGTATTTTTTTTTATTTAACGTCGTCCTATTTCTGCTACCTAGGATCAAGCTCAACATCCATGAACTCGGAACTGTCATCTTAATGTCCCCTATAAAGGCATATATATCTTCATATCTTGTGCTCATTGATATGACGCCTGCAGCTGCAAATATACTACTACGCTGCAGTTGTTCGGGGCATTTTTTGCCTGCACCTTCCTTGTCAGGTGGTCACCCATCCAAGTACTAAACTTGCCAGATGTTGCTTAGCTCAGATATTGATAAGACTTTCGTCAAGGTGACGAAAGAAATGTTTTGAATGGTTTGAACTAGTTTGAAGACGAATGGGAATCGCGTACGGAATAAGGATCTAAGTGGAACCGAGCAAGGTGGAAGAACATGTGACCATGACGTGAAATGAAACGTCAGTCAAGAACAGGAACAGGTTTTTGATTAGAACAAGAACTGGTCCAACCGGTTCATCAAATATACCTGTTCAGTGCCATCTCTAACAAGCATAAACAATTTACCTCCACTGTAATTTTGACACTGAATCCCCTAATCCTAGAAAATCAGCTACTGAGAACTGTCAAACGGGTTCGCATTTTCTTCGGGAATACTCAGAAAATTTCTTAGGTATAGGTCTCAGAGACGCCATGTTAGCTACGGAAGGTTAAAAGGATTCCAAGGAGGATAAATATCTGTTATGTCTGACACAACCCCTAGAAATTTGCCGTTTGATGTTATTTATGTAATTTTGACCCAGTTCTAGAATATGATTCTAAAATAATCGTAAGGTCTCAAACACTTTCAAATTAGGAACATCGTTAATCACTGTTTGTTGTTAGTCTTAGTGCTCCTCTGACTTCTTATATCCCTTTGGAAAAACACATCGTCCATCTAGATCAATACATCCATAGCCACATAATTTTATTGAACAAATATATTGTTGAAGGTAAATTGGGTTATATTGAAAATTACCCAGTTCATGATACAATAGCATTTAATGTTAATTCAAAATATTATATGTTGAAGGTGAATTAATTATGTGGAATATACAAACACAAAAAATATTGTTATCAAGATAGCAAAAACAATGAAGATACAAATGGATAGCAACGACATTTTGAACTGTGTTAGACTTCAAAACAAAGATGATGGGCCGATTCTCGTCAAATTTGGAAAAGTACAACTGAAAAAGGATATTCTCAAAACTATTAAACAGGAAAAAGGAACAACAATTAGAAAATGTGGCCTTGAAGGGGATGATAAGAAAATCTACCTCAATGAAGATCTACCTTATAATAAGCGAGTTCTATTTAAAAAAACTAGAGATGTGAAAAGAGATAAGGCATACAAGGCAGCTTTTTGTGTAAATGGGGTAGTCTATTTAAAAAAATCTGACCAAGACGATCCCATAAGGATCAGAACAGAGAGTGATCTTTTCCACTAAGCATGAAAACAGATCAAAGTATTAATAAAAAATTATTATAATTCAGGGAACTAAATGATGAAGTTTTTAACTATTTCACTTTCCTCTCGAGTAAAGCCGAATTTTTATAATCTAAAATTGCATAATTCTCAATGTGATCTAGAATTGCGATGTAAATGTGATAATGGGATTGAGAGAAAATCCTCGATAAAATACCTAGTAGTAATCATAAATGAAAACCTTAGTTGGAAGGAACATATTCAATATGTAACTGGTAAAATTGGAAAACTTATTTATAAATCCTATGAGTTAAGAAACATTTTATCGTTTTCATCTTTAAAAATGGTCTATTTTTCACTAATAGAGTCAATAATAAATTATGGTATTGTAGTCTGGGGGAGTACAGGAACAACAATTATGTCTAAGCTCATAAATGCGCAAAAGTGGATTATAAAGATAATGCTCTTTAAGAAGAAAAGATATCCTACAGAATCTGTATATATAGATAGCAAACTGTCCTAATCAATTGTATGTAAAATCAGTTATTAGATTCATGCTAAAAAACACATACTACAGGGAGGATTTAAAACATGGTGTAAATACAAGAAATGCAGCTAATAATAATCTCTTTCTGTGCAATCCTAAACATTCATTATGTCAAAAGCATATTTATTACATAGGTCCAAAGATTTACAATAGTCTACCCCATGCTATAAGAAATAGACCATACCTTAAAGTAAAAAAGGAAATTGTACAATGGATAATTGAGACTAAGTACACTGTAACCTTCATGCTTTGATGGAGAAAATAAAAACATGTTTTTGTGATTGTTACCTCAGAATAATATTTTTCTTTTTATATCTTAGGAATTTTCCTAAAGTATTAATTTAAGTTAGTTGAGTAAATTGCTAAATGTTGTACCCTAAAATAAAATTGAATGTGATAATGTAAGTGGGTGCACACACAGTATTCAGAATACCATCGTGACCGAATATAATTTATTTAGTTTATATCAATATATATGTGGTTGTTAAGAGATATTATCAATAAGATATGTAAAATATATTGCTGTTACTAAATAAATAAATAAATATGTTATATACAGTGAGACAGTGAGGTCCATAAGTAACGGATACATATTTTTTTTACGTAGTTTACAATTTATGAGTAAAATCCTGAAAAACAACTATTTTTAAATATATTTAAAAAAAATGCAAACATAATAAAAACCTTCCCCTTCAACACCCTTGGAATGACAGCAAAAATTTAAATAGAACGAGGGTGCTTGTGATAGCTCATTTGAAAGAGTTTTTAATTCTCTATCCAGCAATATCAGGTTTTTTTAATTTCTCCACATTTTTTATTGAAAAATATTACATTTTTGAAGTTACTAAGTAAATAACAGAACATGAAACATTCTAATCTAATGTTCAAACTGGGCGTGTTGCTTCTTGACAATAATGTAGGCATTGCTGAAATTCTCTAAAACATTTTGTATCGTTTCCGTGGTGATTTGAGTAATTTCTTGCCTTATTCTGCCTTTCAAACCATCGACGTTATTTGGTCTGTTGTAGTAAACTTTAGATTTTAAATAACCCAATGTTAAATAGTCAAGCAGGGTCAAATCGGGAAAACGGACAGGCCACTAAATTTCACCGCGTCTACCGATCCATCTATTAGGAAAAACTTGATTGAGATAGGTTCTCAGTTCCAATGCAAAATGTGGTGTACCTCCATCTTGCTGATACCAAATATTTCCATCAATTTCATTAGGGTTGTCATCATCTGGGAAAAGTATTCCTGACTCCGGAACTTGAAAATTTTGCAAGAAATCCGAGTAAGGGCACCAGTTATGTGATATCAAAGAAATATGGTCTGATAATTTGAGAATTTGTAATTCCAGCCCAAATGATCACTTTCTCAGGATATTGAGTATTGGCGTCCATCATCCGATGTGGATTTTCTGTACTCCAGTATCTACAATTCTGTTTGTTGACTGTTCCATTTAAAATGAATGTTGCTTCATCAGAAAAAAGAATGTTTTTTATAAATATCGGATCATCTTGGCATCAATTTGCCATGATTTCGCAAAATTCCTGTCGGCGATCAGGGTCATCCTCGTTAAGTTCTTGAACCAAATGAATTTTATATGCGTGGTATTTTTCTTTTTTTAGAAGACACAATCATCATCAGATTATCTTGAATATCAAACAATATATCCAATTTCTTTTCATCGGATAAAATGTGTTTCCTACTAGATTTAGCAAAATCTGTGATATTTCCAAATTGACAAAATTTGTTTACCGTAGACTGAGAAATGCGACGGTCAAGAAACTTGGTATTGAAGATTTCGCATATCTGCTTCTGCATTCTTGTTTTATCACCACATCCTAATAATATAACAATTTCAATTCTTTGGGTAACTGAAAGACTCATTGTTGAAATAATGATTAACTTAATCAGCGATAAATAACTAGAATGATAAGTTTGCATAGACCTAGCAAATAAAATAAATAATAACAAACTCCCCACTATAATAATTATGGCTACAACCATATTTGGTGATGCTGGATCACTGATTCGTTTAACACGTTAAACCCCGCATGGCATTTAACTAATGCCTCACTTCAATGTACCCTTGGGACCGCGAGGTATCAGGGTAGTGACACACAGCAACATTTAGTTTTAGACTGGGTGGGTGCTATGTGACTACATCGTTCAATGTTAACGTTATGGCAAATAAAAACGACCGGTCCCAAGAGTACATCGCTGTTTGCCCGTTGGGAAAATTTCAATATACAAAAATATTACATCAATTTTGTGTTAAATTGCATTATTTTAGCAAATAATCATTTATTATCAGAAATTATAATCATTGATTGAATTATACAATCATCGTAACAAATATTTTTGTAGCATTGTGAGTTTTAAAAAAACAAGAAATACCACATTAGAGATACGTGGTACAAATGGTCTTTTTTTTTGTCCAGACCGAATGGCATCCATGTAATGCCTTATTTTCAGCTGTCCAAATTATTTTTTTGCACAAATTCAATGGATTGACATTTTTATTGATAAAATCAGGGCTTTTAAGAAGAAAAAAACAGTTCGATTTTCTCTCGCTCATAGCGGGGCTTAACGTGTTAATATACATCAAATGCAATATAAAACAAACACAACCATGATTTCTGAAGTATTTTTATTGACCATATCTTCTGATCTGCTTTGTTTTTCAGTGGCCCTATTGTGATGGTAGTCATGGAAGTCACAATAAAGAGACAGGTGACAACGTTGGACCTCTGATTGTGAAGAAGAAGTAACTTTAAATAACAAAACTTAGTAAAACATTGGTGGTGTATATTTTGATTTTTAACTGAGTGTTGTGAGTATTTCTCAAGTTGTTATTTGTTGAACTCTGCCATTTCTGATATTGATTATACAAATTTTAAATAGGATATAATTAATTTGTTTATTTATGTTTCCTTCCTTTTTTAATCACCTATTATTGTTTTCATTTCATTTACTATTTTAAAAGATATTTTTCAAAATATTGGAAAACACAAATATTTGTCATTTCTCAAATCATATAACAAATATTGTCATAATTTATTAGAACTTTTTGTTTTCAAGAAATAGAATCATGTTCTCAACAGCCATCAATTTTGATTTGCTTTTGGAATGTCTTTTTGTTGGTCAAATTTCAAGGCTTTCCACAGTTCCCAGTACCTGTCTGAATGACAGTAACTCTTATTCCTGTTGCTTAAGAAACATTTATTGCAACTTTGTTAAATTAAAAAAAAACTCCTAGATTTTCCATTTTTTCAAAAGGATTTATGTAAACATTTTAATTTTCTCAAAAGTTCCATATACTACTTGAAAAAAGGGAAAAATTATCATAATTCTGTCTTTATCCTTGCAGCGCAGTTGTCGGACAATATGATGAGCTTTTTTATATTGATTCAGCATCTTTTAGGAGATAACTTTCTTGGATTCAATGTTATTTGTGAGATAGGACTGTATATGTCAAATATGCTGGTTCTGTGTCGTCAGAAATCACAGTTACATCTGGGGTTCCCCAGTGACCCCTTATAGATCCACTACTCTTTTGTTATTTATTAATGACATAGCAGAACATACAGCTGCTATTTAATGTTTGTTGGACGACTCAAAACTCTACAAGATCATTAACAATATCTGTGATGCTGAACCATTGCAAATAGATTTGAGCAATTTGTCCCGATGGTGTGATACACTTCATCTAAATATAAATAATGTCTCCAAATCACATTTTCGAAGATTAAAAACCCAATTGAATACTCTTATCAAGCGAAACACATTAATTAAACTATTGGGTTTCATTCAAAGATCACACATCCAAAATATTCTATTTCTCTTTGGTTCGATCAGTAATTGAATACAGTTGTCTTGTCAATAAGTGGAGGTTAGATCCTTAGAAATTTCTTAGAATTGAATATGGAATATATACTCAAGAATATATAATAATAAATATATTTCAATTTGATAACACATATAAGTATGATAAAAATGAGCCAAATTCACTTTTTCCGATGGAAATATATACTCAAGTATATATAAAAATTTATTAGATTCAGTTAGCTCAAATTCATCGTCATTGTCAGTTTTTATTAAAAGTTCTTGAAGTTTCTGTTCGTTTAAATATGTATTTTCGCGAGCCATGTTAGGTTAGTGAAAATTATCTAACCTGTTTTTTATTGTTCACTAGTTCAACTGGGCACTTCTTTCTTTTTCTGTGCACATGGTGGGCTGGTTCCAAAGAACCCGTTCACTTAGGACTCTTTGACATCTGGGTTCGGAATTATGCTACCCAGGTTGATTTCCCTCTGGTGCACCAGAGCGGGGCACTCAGTAAGGATGTGCGACGATGTCTTGTCATCTTCCAGGAACCATCTGCATATGGGATCATCTGTGATCCCGATGAGTTCCATGTGCCTGTTCAGGTGATTGTGTCCCGTTAGGAGTAGAGGCGGATTAAATATCGAAAGCGCCCAAGATAACTCGTAGTTGGCGTTCTTGCCTAGAACTCCGACTACGAGTTATCTCGAAGTTTCTTTGCTTGCCATATGTGTGCGCCTACGATTAAATTCGTAGTATATCAGTGTAAATATGAATAGATGGCTTCAGAGAGGAGAACAAAAAATCATGATTGGCTTACATGAACAGAAAATTTATTAATAAATGAACTGAAATTTATGAAT
This sequence comes from Gonioctena quinquepunctata, assembly GCA_018342105.1. Taxonomy (NCBI): domain Eukaryota; kingdom Metazoa; phylum Arthropoda; class Insecta; order Coleoptera; family Chrysomelidae; genus Gonioctena; species Gonioctena quinquepunctata. Next base: position 1,680,720 of record JAFIRS010000038.1, on the reverse strand, counting down.
TGATTATAAAATAAAAACAACACACTCGAAAATTGGCTTCTCAGACCGAAATCCTGAAAATATCATGGCTGTCAACGTGTTGACTGTAATTTGGTAATCTGAAACAGTTTAGTGAGTGTGAAGTACTCCAAAATCAAGTAGTTACCCAGGAGCACAAAAATATCTCAGAGATGTTGAAATACGAGATTTTGAGACATTGAACATCATTGGATGTTCTGTTTATACATGAATAGAACTTTTATAAAACAGCCAACATGCGATTTTCAGGATGTCCCTGGGATGTCACAAAAAGAACTTGTCCTAAGTTTTTTTGATAGCCTTTTCATAGACACAACAGAACATTCCCAAAACGTTTTGCGCACAATAAATCGCTGTAGATAAAACATTTTTAGAGATCACTTCCTGAAGCCTTTTGTTATTTATTTGGACATTTGAAATTGAGTTCTTTTCAATTTTTATACCACCAGGAATGCATCCCTCTTTGAGGATGTCTATCATGTAATCTGAATGGAGATTCTTCTGGAACAAAACGAACTTGACACATTCTGAGTGATACTTTTCCATTAATTTATTCTGTTAGGATGATGGTGTTGATGTTGAAAAATAAAAATAATTTTTTTTTATAACATCCAAGGCTTTTATATTTCTTAGGATACTGAAATTAGGATTTCATCTCATGAAACAGATTAATGTGAAATATAATTGCAATATGATTGGATATTTTCTTATATATAATTTCAGTTGTATCTCTAGGAAGGAGAGTTTTATCACAAACCGAATTCTATTTGAAGAGTCAATTTATTTCAGGTTGCATAAGTCTGTTTGAAAACATGAGAAGTTGTTTTTTATTTTCCAACTCCCCATAATCTGAAAACTAACAAAGTTCCTAATGGAAAAAATGATAAAGAAAACAGGTCGTTTTTTTCAAGAAGCTTCAATGATACAGTTTGACCATGTCATTACAGATTCGAACACCCTATCAAAAAATACACATTGTATGCTTTTGAGGTTATAATATGTTTCTGGACTATGCTAATACATTTAATTCATGTAATACTGACTTTATTTACTTATTCAGTGATATCAAAGATGTCTATTATAGGTAATGTTCACTACACTTCAAACACTCGGCACTTTCCACGTTTTTCTCAGTTGAAAATTAAAATAAAAACGTCAACCAACGCCGTCAATTCCAAAACTGAATACTGAATGCATCAGTCTTTAAGAGCCATACGCCATACATGTGCAAGGTTTATCAGGTGTACCACAATGAATGGCCAAATTGTAACAATATAACATGGCGGGAATTTTAAAATGATAGCAGAAAATGAGTTATTTGGACATTGGTTTTTATTATAATGAATAATATTGGTTTCATTTGCTTATGAAAATATAAGAATGTTGTTTCTGTCCTGGGTAAAATAGGAGGTATTAGTATTAAAATGAAGGAATACAAAATGAAATGAATAGTTGAAAGTGAGGGGTCGAAAAAATATAAATATTCTAAGATTTAATTCACATAAAATGTTTAACTTTTTGTTGTGTTAGTTATTAAATCAAATTGAAACTGGACAATAAATGTATATTCAATATCTGGGATGAACCTCTCAAGGCGAACTATGTTATGTCTAGAAAGAACATACACACGTTAACATTTTTTCTACTTCTCCAATACCTCTCAGTAGGCATACAAAGAAATACCACAGAAGAACAAATACAATACTTCTAACATACTTGCGTCTCAAAAGAACATCCTCATGCTATGTTTTCAAAACATCCCAGAACCTCCCAGGGATGTTTGTGCTCGCTGGATAGGACTCTGTGTCAAACAAATTTTGTTCATCAAATAGCACAAAAAACTAGAAGTTATTCATGTCAGAACAGTGTAAATTTCTACATAGGATTGTACAGTTGACAATTTAAAAAATTACAATAGGCTATATATCACAAACAAAAGGTGATATAAAAAAATGCTCAAAACAGTTTGTAGGATAGGAAGGAGGAACTAAAATGACATAAACCCCCCATCAACCCCCAAGGCCCCATCTACCCCAACTAATAAAGTTTAAATAGCAAACCCCTACTTGTTATACATCATTGAAAAGCCTATAAAAAATGCTCTCCAATGGTATGAATAATAATTGTACAGATCAATAATTACCAAATTAATATTTAACAATTTTAAAAATTAACATACCCCTTCTTGTGATACAATGTTGAAAGCTCTAAAGGCCAATTAAACTTTATTTTCAATAATAAGTGTCCTTAGGTACTTTTTGTTAAATAAAAACTTCAATTTGCCTTTTTTGCAAAACCAGTTGTGAAGTGTAAACATCTGTTTTTTGGGTTCTGTGGCATTCCATAATTGTTTTGTTCATTTGAGACATTTAAAATGTCAGTAGTGTTCATCATTTGTATGATCGGTACTGTGATTCAGCTGTAGTTGTCACGATGGTTTACGGTATATCTGTGGAGATAATTTTCATATTTGGCTCCCAGAACCACTGCTATTTATGAACAGCTCAAATATTTAATGAGAGTCACGTGTACATCCGCGATTTATTTGAAAAGTTTAGAGAAATGGGATCAGTGCAAAATAAAAAAGGGAAGCCACAAGATTTCTGAATGAAGCAAGCCAAATTGAGGTCCTTGGATAATTTGCAATAGATCCTACTGCATCAACAAGTCAAGTATCTGCAATGACGACTCACATGAGTCGGTAAGGAAGGTCTTGAAGTTTCATAAGTTTTACCCATACAAAATGCAAATTTTTCAAGAACTAGGCGATGATGACTCATGACTGAAAGAATTCGCGCTGAACCAAGACTATTAAAAAATATTTGTTTCAGTGATGAAATGTAATTTAATGCTGAATGGTAATGTAAATAAACAAAACTGTCGGTACCTGTAGTGATGCGAACCCACATCGATTTAGAGAAGGTCACACTCAATATCCAGAAAAACTGAATGTTTGGGCAGGGATTTAGGCGAGCTTTAATTGGCCCCTTGTGTATACCAGGCAATTTAAATGGCGAAATTTATCTGGATATGCTGGAAAACACCATCGAACCCTTAATTATGCATGAAGTAGAGAACCAAAGGGACGACCAAGGCAATCTAGCTCTAGACGAAGATTTACTGCACTTCCAACAAGATGGAGCACCTCCTCACTATGCAATTGCAATTAGGCGCTGGTTGGATACTAATTATCCGAACAAATGGATTGGAAGGAGAGGTCCTATTGAGTGGCCACCGAGGTCACCAAACTTAATGCCTCCTGATTTTTTTCTATGGAGTTATCTCAAGACAGTTGTTTATAAAACTCAACCTGCGTCACTTGGGGTATTGCTGGAAATGAATTACTCAAGCATGTCGCGCTATTACCAGAACAACATTTGCCAAGGTTCGTGCAGAATTTGAAAATAGGCTGTATTATTTTTTACAAAGCAACGGAAACAACTTTGAACTTTTACTTCATTGACATTTTTAACAAATTTGTAGTTCAACAAAAACTTCATTAAATTTTCCTTTTAAGGTAAGGTTTTACAATTATTGATTCACCCTGCACAATTATTATTTATACCATTGGATAGCATTTTTCATAGGCTTCTCAATGATGTATCACAAGTAGGGGTTTGTGATTTAAACTTTTTTAGGTGGGGCCTAGGGGGTTGGTGGGGGTGAGTTCTCTTTTATGTCATTTTAGTTTCCCCCTTCCTATCCTATATACGGTTTTGAGCATTTTTTGATGTCATCTTTTGTTTGTGATATATAATAGCCTATTCTAAGTTTTTAAATTGTCACACTATATTAATTAATAACATTTATGACTACAACTAGAAATCGAAATTATTTCACCTTAGAATTTCCCATGATTTTCACTTTAAAAATACTCAAACAAGGCTCTAAATAATCTATTGAACAAAGGAATGCAATCATACAACTCCAAATTCGATAAAAATATAAATAATTAAAAAAAAACAATACTATTTAGAGATTAGATTTATTTACAGTAGTTGATGAAGGAAGCTAGGGGTCAGTCACTTTCTTCAGGATGTACCAAAATGAAATAAGTAAATAAAATTACTGTTACACATTTTGGTAGTTAGAATTATGAATAAATTTGAAAATTAAGTTTCCAAAAGATACATCTTGTGCATTACTCTGTCTAGCAAAAGCTTATGATAGATGAGCTTTATTGTCTAAAATTTTTACATTTTGTCGACAAAGTTCATACATGTGTGGTATGTGTATTAAAAGTTATTTACATCATCTTATACTTAAGACATTTACATTTTTGTATAAAAAGTCACATGGTAAGAATATGACAAATACTTTCGTAGTATGTACATATTAAAAATTAAAAGTTTTCAAAAGTCATTTGTTACTAATAATAAATAACAACAGTCACACGGTAAAATATAAAGAGTAATGACGAACAACACACATTAAAAGTATGAATAAACCGCTCTCCGCATCTCACAGAAAGACTAAAACTCATATGCTAAGTATTCCTCTAGAGAGTAGAAGCATTTTCCTATGAGAAGTTTCTTAACATATTTTCTAAATTGCTTTATGTTAGTACCTTGGGTAAATGATTATAAATTTGTTTGCTTCTGTAAATCAAGGATTGTTTCATCAGGGTGGAAGTGGGAAACGGAAGAACAAGTTTCTTTTTCTGACGAGTGTGTCTTTCTACACGGGCATTCACGAACCTATCTCTGTATTTATGTAACAAACAGACTGTCTCTAGAATAAATAATTCAAATAGGGTTAATATTTTGTATCCGGAAAAAATAGGCCTACATGATTCTCGCATCTTAACTTCAAATATAACTCGCAGAGCTCGTTTCTGTAATAGGAATATACTTTGCAAGAGACCCTGGCTACAAGTACCCCAGAATGGAATTCCATACCGTAAGTGGGATTCAAAAAATGAGTAGTAGGCAGTGAGTGAGGCTGGAAGTCCAAGTTCGCGGGATATAACATTAATAATATAACAACCTGAAGATAACTTTTTTCTGAGAGATGTTATGTGAGTTTCAAACTTTAAGCTGCTGTCAATATGCAAGCCAAGAAATTTTGTAACAGGTTTACAGGTAATCGTTTGTGACTCTACTGTTACTTGTTCTAAGTTCCACTTGAATGTTATAAGGTTGGTTTTCGAAATATTCAGAGTCAGCAAATTTGCATTACACCAATTTTTTATTTTCTTTATATCTTCGGGGATGGATTGGACTAGAGCATTACGATCCTCATTGTGCCAAGAAACTGTAGTATCGTCTGCAAACAACGTTCCAGAAATATCAAGGCTAGCCATATCGTTGATATAAAGTAAAAAGAGAATAGGGCCTAATACTGACCCTTGGGGGACTCCACTCACAATTGATTTTTTCTCGGAACTATTTTCTCCCATTATTACTCTTTGATTCCGACCAGTAAGATATGATCTGAGCCAACCAAGAGCTGTACCTCGGAAACCATAATGGGTAAGTTTTCGCAACAGAACTTCATGACTTACAGAGTCAAACGCTTTTGAAAGGTCAAGAAAAACTGCTGCAGCTGCCTCCTTTTCATTTAGGTTCGTGTAGATTCTTTCAAGAAAGTCGAAAATGGCGTCTCCTGTGCTTTTCTCATTACGGAATCCGAACTGTTCTCTAGCCAATATCTTGTGTCTCTCTAAAAAACCCATTATTCTACATTTAACAAGCTTCTCAATGATTTTAGATAAGGTTGATAAAATAGATATTGGTCTGAAGTTGTTGGGGTCATCAATAGCTCCTCCTTTGTGGAGAGTATGCCTTTTTTTAGTGAAAAATAAACTTAACTTGGGATTCGAGGTCACAGTTAAATTCCTTTCAAAAAACTTAGAAGTGATAAGAGGGCTGCCAACAGAAATTATTTCTTGTAGAATTGATGCAGGATATGTTATTGAATTTTCTCAATGGGATGGAAAAAAATATAATTACGTATTGCTGATCCGCATGATGGTACCGCGTATCTTGAAAATCATTTTCTGCTTTTCCAAAACTGGATGCGGTCCAGCAAATGGACTCCGACATATATTGTTAGCAGGGTAAACGCCCACTGCAATTTTTCACCACGACAATTAAGACTCTAAAGATACAAATTCTGTATTTGTACTAGAAAAAATGTTTATGCAATTTTTTTTATTATTTAACTCAATTTCAATGATAATTCATTTATTCAAAACACATTTTTTCTCTGATTCCTCCTCTAGATTTCGTTCTATTCTAAAGGACTTCATCAGTAAAGACTTTCTCCAAATATTTACAGGGAACTATCAATAATATCTTAATATGGTTTCTATGAAGTATGGTTTTTTATCATTAATAATATATATAAAAATTAATAACTAAATTTAAATTATACAAAAAATTGTTCAACTTACCACAAATGAAAATACTGTACACCAGTCTAGCCCAAACACATATTAACTATGGTATACTTGTTTGGGGAGGAATAACAAACAATTATATTAAAAACCTCGAAGTTACCCAAAAATGGCTGATGAAAATAATGTTTGGAAAAGATTACAGGTTCCCAACAGAACAACTTTTCAAAGAATCGAAACTGCTCACAATCCATCAGTTATACTTTTTAACCTTGCATGTTATCATCATAAATACAAATATGAGCTCCCCCAAATTGACCATCCATACAACACTAGACTAAAAGATCAAACTACAAAATACCAAAGGTTGGAACGACAAAACCAAAGATTTCTCTTTTACCTGAGCCCTATAATTTACAGGAAAATCCCAAATGAAATAAAAAACATCAATAGTTCTGGCATTTTCAAAATAAAATAAAAATATGGCTCTTGAATTTAGCTCCCAACCAGGTTCTTCAAATATTTCAGAGAGAATCATAAATCAAACCCTATATAACACAAAAAAATATATATATTCTATAAACCGAGTCATGTATTCCATATATGAGACATAAAGTCACGAAATAATTTCAATTTATCGCAGCTCTGCACCAAAATAGCTCTTATACAAAGATGAAAACCAAAACAATAAATGGCAGAAACATTTTATTTATTTATTTACTTATTTTATTTTATTCAAACTTTAATAAACATACTGAATGTAATTGTCAATGAATTACCTACTGTTTTACAATTTAACATTATCCTATTATATTTTATATATTTTATAGTTTAGGCTTATATATCATAAGTAGTATACCCATGCACAAGGTTTTACCTTTTATGGGTTTTCTACTCTATTTATTTGCTATAATTTGAATGTGTTGCACGATTCAATGTTTTATTGTATTTTGAGCAAATTATGTGAGTTTAGATTGTTTATCCACAGCTGGCATGTTTTAAAGTCATATTGCTTCTGTTTACAAACGTCTTATGGGGTCAATAAAATAATATTGTTTCAATGAAACACTAGTTTATGATCATAATAAGACACAGTCCAAGACAATTTCGTTTTGCTTTTGTTTCGTGTTTTATATGGCTAATAAGTTACCCAGCAAACACGTTACATCACTTGGCAGTTTCGCGAAGTCCCAAATGGCACATTAAAAGGTATCTTCAATATGCTCAGGCATAATTGTTGAAAACATATTTATTTTGCGACATTGCTTTGTTAACAAAAATTCCAAAATGCAGTGATAATAATTTGAGGATAATAATAAATAACCACAATGCCATCTCCACAGAAAGTGGTAAATTTCTAGTTAAAAAGTTTGTCATCGAGCAACATCGCAACGAAGTCTATTTGAGAACATCACGATGTTAACATGAATTGGGTTTAAACATTTTCAATTGCAGAAGCTGTTTCTATAGGGAGTAAATCAAAAACTCACTTCGCCAACTTGAGCGTATATGCGAAGAAACGGAATCAAAAATAATGTGTACTACTCGTAAAATTCTCCGTCGGCGAATGGAAGATCAAGCCGATAGTCAACGTGGGTTTGAGTGACAGCTGTCTAGTTTTGCAGCAGCCAATCAAAACGGACCGCAAGCCAATGATAATGCTTGTTGGTGTGTCTATACGTTGAGACTAATAAATCACCATTTATATACGTGTTTCAGGAGGTCTGAGTTAATAAAATCCAGTAGCGTCTCTGGTCTGGGATCGATTGGAAAATATGGCTTTTTTTCCACCATGGGAAAATGAAATTATGATGATCCGATTGCCTATTGATACATACTTCCTCGTTTATGGCATATTTTTTTATTTTAACGTGTTTTTAAAATATTTAAATACCTAAATAAAATTAGTTATCTCCGCCTCTGCTGCTCAAAGGATTCCGCCTCAAGAGAGGGAAACTTGTTTTTTATGCTTCTGCAATTGTAAATGGTTTGACTAGTTGAACCATTTACAATTGCAGAAGCATAAAAAACAAGTTTCCCAGTCTTGAAGCGGTTTGCTTCGAGCAGCAGAGTCGGAGATAACTAATTTTATTTAAATATTATATACGTTAAAATAAAAAAATATGCCATAATCGAGAAAGTATGTATTAATAGGCAATCGAATCATCATAATTTCATTTTCCTATGGTCGAAAAAAAGCCATATTTTCCAACAAAACACAACAGAGCTATATTTTAAAACCTATTTCAATCTCAGACCAGAGACGCTACTGGCTTTTATCCATTCAGACCTCTTCAAACACAAATATAATTCGTGATTTATTCGTTTTCTTGGCCTCCAACTTATGGAGACACCTACAAGTATTATCATTGGCTTGCGATCCGTTTTGATTGGCTCAGAACTGGTGCAGAACTAGACAGCTGTCACTCAAACCCACGTTGACTGTCGCCTCTTTTGATCTTCTTTTGAACTTCCGGTCGGCGACGGAGATTGTTTACGAGTAGTAAACATTATTTTTCGTTCCGTTACTTCGCATATATACGCTCGTATAAGCGAAGCGAATCTTTGATTTGCTCCTTATAGAAACAATTCTGCAATTGAAAATGGTTGAACTTTACCAGTGTTGTTAAAGCAATGCAGTGATACAGAATATTGAGTGAGTAGTGAGTGAGTGTTTGTAGTTTTATATTCTTTTATTTAGACAATTAATTATATTACAGTTTCATCCTGCCAGAGGTAAGTTACCTATTTCATTATACATGGCCGTTAAATAGGTTTCCAAGTATGATTTGTGAAATTATTACATGGGTTATACAGTGCTTCTCAAAAGTCCCCTCCCCCCCTCTTATTTTTGGAACGATTATACATAAACAAGTGAAATTTGGAAACTGAATATTAAAGGTTGTAAACTTCCCTACTAGTGATGATAGATGACGAAATCGTCAAAGATGACGTCACAAGGCCATTGTGACCAATAATTTTAAATGGAACCCTACGGCAAGCGACACCTCTTTTAAAAGGTATCGAAAAAACCTATTCAATGATATTAATTTTGTTTGTGTTTATGGCAGTTTTAATGGCTCATTAGTAAACATTAAAATTTAAATTCCATTCAGTATGATATTAATAACAGATTTAAGAATCAGTATCTACTTGAAGAAATTGCTCGAAGTGACCTCCATTTACTTCGTGACAGTGAAATATCCTATTTTTAAACTCTTCTCGTACTTTTGCAAATGTGTCTGCGGAAACAGCCTCACATTCTGCAACAATACGTTGTTTTAAAACGTCAATATTGTCAGGTTCAGTGGCGTAAACCTTCGATTTAAGGTACCCACAGAAAAAAAATCCAAAGGTGTGAGGTCCGGTGATCGAGCTGGCCATTCCGTTGAACCTCGTCGTCCAATCCATCTACCACGATACTCCTCATCCAAATACCGTCTTACTGCACCGTATTAGTGTGGAGAAGCACCATCCTGTTGGAATGTTATTTCCAAATTGCCGAATTCATCTGGATTATCAAGGATTAACGGTTCTATTGCGTTTTGCAACAGCTCCAGATAAACCTCATCAGTTAAATCAGTTTTTAAAAAAAGAGGCCCAACGATGTGGTTTCCCAGGATACCTGCCCAAACATTCACCTTCTGGGGAAATTGGGTATGTGTTTCACGAAACAGGTGAGGATTTGCGTCACTCCAATACCTCACATTCTGTGTATTTACATTTCCATTTAGATAGAAAGTACTTTCGTCACTAAAACAAATTGTTTTGACATAGTCTGGCTGTTGGTTAATTTTAGTTTCCATATTTTCACAAAATTCTAGTCTTCGGTCTGGGTGATGCTGAGAGTTGATGAACCATTTTAATTTGTATGGATGAAATTTGTTTTTTTAACACCCTGTGTACTGTACTTCGACTGACTTCACAGGTAGATGCAACGTGAGTTGTTGAAGAAGTAGGATTAACTATTACTTCTGCCAGTATATAAATTTTTTTCTCATCAGAAATTTGTGGTCTGCCAGATCGTTTCGCATCATTAATACTACCCGTTGTTTCAAACTTACGAAGAAGCTCCCTTAAATAAGTCCTCGAAACGGGGCGATCGGGAAACCTCTCATTAAAAATGCGTTCTGCTTCATGAATATTTTGTCCAGTTTCACCAAGAATTAGGATCGCTGCTACTTTATCACCTAAAGCACGTACCATTTCCCTTCTTGAAGCACTTAAACGTTCGGCTCACAACAGTTCAACAAATTATTAAAATGTACAAAAATATTAAAAGTACCAAAAGCTGCTAAAACAGTTAAACGTTCGATCAACAATACACAGATTATTAAATGTACAAAAACTTGGACAATTACAAAAACTTCGAATTAGGGAGACTAACAAAAACGTCAGCTTATTTGACAACTATCCAGAGGCGGAGCTTGAGTTTGGAATTTCAGTATTAACTGATTTAATTCATCACAGCTTTGCGTTTTTTAAAAGCGAGTTGCCAAAACTGCCATAAACACAAACAAAATTAGTATCATTGAATAGGTTTTTTCGATACCTTTTAAAAGAGGTGTCAGCTTGCCGTAGGGTTCCATTTAAAATTATTGGTCACAATGGCCTTGTGACGTCATCTTTGACGATTTCGTCATCTATCATCACTAGTAGGGAAGTTTACAACCTTTAATATTCAGTTTCCAAATTTCACTTGTGTATGTATAATCGTTCCAAAAATAAGAGGGGGGGAGGGGACTTTTGAAAAGCACTGATGTTCGTTTTTGGTCATGAGTGATATAACATGGCGTGTGATTTTCATATTATAAATGTAGGAATATTGAGTGAAAATGATATAATTTTCAAGTATGGAATCGTATAATGATTTCAGTTTTTCTTCAAAAGACTAGAATTGAAAAAAATAAATTTAGTTTGGGATTCCTGAGTATCTGTGACAAAATAGAAAAATTAACGGACTAACTACTCTCATCATGAAGTATATGGATATTTCTCAAAAGTTTACTTCTGGTTTCCTTTAAAAAAAATTATAAATCCATGCTGTAATGTATTTTCTTTTATCTCGGTGTGTTTATTTCACACGTGGATATATAAAATCACTAAAATTGAAATGTAAGAGTTTTGGGTGCAGGATGTTCGTGTGTGAAGCCTAAATGAGGAAAACGATTCTCGAGCTTATTTTGGTCTATAATCTTCCACAACTAAAAAAAAAATCAATAGAATCAATCAATCTAAAAAATCTATGAAGTTTCTCATCAGCAAGAGAAGCTGTATCTACCCTCAAACTCTAAAATATTCGATAGATATAAATTATATTTACCAAGGTTTTGAAAACTGCTATGGATAAAGTCTCTGATATTTCAATAGAGGAGTATCATTTATTTCACATTATTTATCAAGTTACTGACAAAGGGAGTATTACTTCCTTACGAGGAAAATGGGAACAAATCAGTGAACACAGTAATTTATCCGCCGTAGACTAGTAGTGTGCCCTCCTTCCACTCTTGTACATTTTCTAGATTGATTATATTGATTTTTCTAGATTGTGGAAGATTATAGACCCAGATAAGCTCAAGAAATCATTGTACATTTATGATAAGTATTTTAAAATTTTTATATAAATAAAAATGCAGGTTTATCATATTGCTACAGTATCGTAGAATCAACCTCAATTCATAAAAGCCATATTATAGAGACGTGGGTACATTGATATCTTCAGTAATGGGCTATTGGAAAAGAGTCTAGCTGAATATCTCAGGGAAATAATTTTTTGCGAAAAGCAGAAACCAACCGATTTTGATTGGAAAGAGGAAATATTTTGATTAATACGATATTTGTCTATGTAATCACCCCCTCCTAACCCCAGCAAACTCATCCACTTCTGCTCTTCTCCAACCGAAGATAAAATTTGTCCTTTTATGAAGCAATATGGTACTTATTTGAAAATAATTGATTTGTTCGTAACAGTAAATGTTTCTTGCCAGATGTTTTTGATTACTATCGTAGCGAAGCATAATGTACAGGATGAAACACTTGAATACTTACTTTCAATAAACTTGATTGTATTTCACATTAAAGTGCATCACACGAACATTTTTAATCGAGAAGTACACCTAATATATAGCGACCGTCAGATTATTTTCACACAATGGGGAAAAAAGTTTATGTGTATTTTCTCAGAATATTATTTTCCTTATGTATAAGTGCCTGCATCTCATCGAACTCAAAATGCACTATGCAAATTCAAGAATAGCTCAAGAGTAAAGTACCTTTATTTTTTTAAATACACAAAAGAGTTTTTCGAAGAAGTGATTTATAATTGAAAGAAGAAGATGAAATCACAGTCTTCTACTCCTAAAACAAATTGAGATACGGCAACTGTATCGGGCATACAGTTGAAAACACGTGTGCAGAAATCGGGTGAAAGTCTGCAGGAGTTTGAAGCAGACGAGCAAAGTTGGCAGTGCAGGTATTTATTGATGGATTGAGGGATATCGAAATACAGAGAACCCTAAGATTAACAAGCTTCAAGCAATGCAGTGAAGCTCTAGTTCGTTCTTTGGAAGTGGATGCGGCTTTCAACACTTCAAGGCCGAAAGTGAGAGCGGTAGAGGAAGATAAACTGTACCAAGGGTGCTCAGCAGAATACTGGATGAACTGGAATCTAATAATAATAGCGCAAACAATCAGGCAAGAGAAAACTGCTTCCGGTGTTGTAGGAGCGGACATTTCCAGAAAAATGGCAGACTGTTAGTACCACGTTTGTCATCAACTTGGAGGACACCACCACGTTCCTACTCACCTACGAAGGCAGGATCGCAGGACAGTCAAGAGGAAACTGCTTCAGATGTGGTAGGAGTGGACATTTCGTTAGGGATTGTGCAGGGCAAAGTTATCAACACGTTTGTCATCATCCTGGAGGACACCACCACGTTCCCACTTACCTACGATGTCAAGATCACCAGAAGAGACAAGAGAGATGCAAGGTGAGGTTGCCACCATGTTCGTCATCGCCTTGGAGGACACCCGCATGTTCCTGCTCACCGACGAGGACCGGATCATCTAATGAGTCTTAGAGCAGATACCAATAAACTTGATTAGCCAATACATCGAGAAGCATGCAGGCTAGTGAAAGCGAAGTGATAATCCGCCCATCAGGGAAAATACTAAGGTTAATACCAAACATCACGTAGAACGAGCAAATAGAAGTATATCTTGTCTCTAAGACCGCATCCCAGAGCACCCGAACAAAGTCAGAGAACAAGGTACCGCGAATGAGTTGCTAGCATCACACGAACGAGACTGTTACCTGAGGACAACTGGACTACCGCACACATGAGACAGGACCAGGAAACCGATCCAAACATTATGGTCTTTCTACATTGGAAAAAGGTCGGAACCGGCAGACCCTCCTGGGAGATATTTCACGGCAATGTGGGCAAAATAGGAAATGGGAATCAGCTGATGAAAGGTCGTCAATTTCCTTATTGGTTTTACCCTAGAAGAGGATAAGGGAAGCCTTGAAGGAAAGTCACGAGGAAAAATCAGGGGGACATCTGGGAGTCAATATAAGACCACGGACAAGATCAGGCAGAGTTTTTACTGGGTTCAAGGTCGAGACGATGTAGAAAGCTGGTGCAGAAGATGTACAGAGTGCGGCGCCACTAAAGGTCACAAAACAGAGTGCAGAAGTGCAGGCGCACCATTCGAACGGATTGCCATTGATGTAGCTGGACCCTTTCATGTGACGGACGATGGTAACAAATACATCCTCGTTGCCAAGGACTATTTTAGCAAATGGGTGGAAGCCTATGCCACTCCAGACCAGGAAGCATCCACAGTAGCCAAGTGGACAACATGTTCTCAATATTCGTAGTACCGTTGGAGCTGAACATTCCGACCAAGGAAGGAATTTCGAGAAAGTTTGCGAGCTGATGGGTATCAACAAGATCAGAACCACGACGTTTCACCCCCAGTCAGGTGGCATGGTTGAAAGATTCATCCGAACTATGGAAGAGCATCTTTCCAAGGTAATGGAAAAGAATCAAAAGGACTGGGGACAGACACTTTCCACTATTTCTGATGGCGTATAGAGCAGTCGTCCACGATTCAACCAATCTTACCCCGGCTAGCATTATCTTCGGAAGAGAACGTCGATTGCCTGTGAGTTGGTGTTTGGATCACCAAGCACTCAAGAGGTCGAAGTCCACGACTATGCAGAAAAACTGAAGACATCAGCCTGTTGAGAATCCACGAAACAGCTCGGAAGAGGTTGATACTGGCAAGTGACAGGATACGAAAGCTCGTTAATTATGAATTGAAAACGAATTCAGGAGGATTCAAAGAAGGTGACCAGGTTTGGCTGTACAATCCATTCGGGGAAAAAGGCGTATCTCCCAAACTGACACCGTTTTGGGATGTACCGAACGAGGTAAAGAAGAGGATCAACGATGAAGGTTATTCACCTAGGAAGACTGGAGCCCTATCATAGTGAACTAATGACTTTTAGAGGGGGACAGTGTTACGAAAATCACGAAAATAATCCGTGTCCACCCCTGTGCTGTTTACAACCTTGACCTGCATTCGTCGGCCGGACCGTCGGGAGTTTCCGATGAAGTCATCATCGAGAAAAAGCAAGGTGGTTTTGGAAATAACATTATCGGGAGTTCTAGAAATGATGGATTGAATATATAAGCGGTAGGCACGCGAAAGGCACGCAATTGTGTGATCAGTAAGACAGTACAGTGTAAAAGCGCGCATTTGGAACTGTGATTATTGTAGTGCATTTTTGTGTTGTGTTCAAAGTAAAGTAAACAAACAGTAGTCATTGGGGTATTGTTTTAATAAAATAAACGGACAGCAGTTTCGTAATACTGTATTCTAGTTTCCTAGTAATCCATTTTGTTTCTTTGAATATACATTTAAAAATGGAACATGTCGAACTAATTGTTAGAGGAATCTAAAAGAGAGCCTAAGGAATTATATATATATATATATATATATATATATATATATATATATAAAACGGAAGAAATTCAATGGACATAGCCCTCAGAGAGAAGTGTTAACCGTAGACACGTGTTTCGGGCTCTCGGTCCTCATCAGTACGGTGAAGAAGTGCAAGGAAGAACAACACTTGGTAGAAAACGACAAATCAACGGAGTCAACAAACAGAAGCCAGCCGCACATTTGTGGTTTCGGTTAGCAGACCCTGCATTTCAGGGCAACAACCAATGTCACCACGGAGGCAGCTATAGCTACCTGCGTGACATCCGAGTCCAGGATTATAGATATGAATGGAAAGAATATCGAGGGGACTGGTAAACAAAACGGAATAAATTGAATGGGCATAGCCCTTAATGGACATAGCCCTGGAATGCAGGGTCTGCTAACCGAAACCACAAATGTGCGGCTGGCTTCTGTTTGTTGACTCCGTTGATTTGTCGTTTTCTACCAAGTGTTGTTCATCCTTGCACTTCTTCACCGTTCTGATGAGGGCCGAGAGCCCGAAACACGTGTCTACGGTTAACACTTCTCTCTGAGGGCTATGTCCATTAAATTTCTTCCGTTTTGTTTACCAGTCCCCTCGATATTCTTTCCATTCATATCTATAATCCTAGACTCGGATGTCCGCAGGTAGCTATAGCTGCCTCCGTGGTGACGTTGGTTGTTGCCCTGGAATGCAGGGTCTGCTAACCGAAACCACAAATGTGCGGCTGGCTTCTGTTTGTTGACTCCGTTGATTTGTCGTTTTCTACCAAGTGTTGTTCATCCTTGCACTTCTTCACCGTACTGATGAGGGCCGAGAGCACGAAACACGTGATAACACTTCTCTCTGAGGGCTATGTCCATTAAATTTCTTTCGTTTTGTTTACCAGTCCCCTCGATATTCTTTCCATTCATATCTATAATCCTGGACTCGGATGTCACGCAGGTAGCTATAGCTGCCTCTGTGGTGATGTTGGTTGTTGCCCTGGAATGCAGGGTCTGCTAACCGAAACCACAAATGTGCGGCTGGCTTCTCTTTGTTGACTCCGTTGATTTGTCGTTTTCTACCAAGTGTTGTTCATCCTTGCACTTCTTCACCGTACTGATGAGGGCCGAGAGCCCGAAACACGTGTCTACGGTTAACACTTCTCTCTGAGGGCTATGTCCATTAAATTTCTTCCGTTTTGTTTACCAGTCCCCTCGATATTCTTTCCATTCATATATATATATATATATATATATATATATATATATATATATATATATATATATATATATATATATATAATATATATATATATATATATATATATATAACATTCGTATTGAGTGGTAGGCCTATTTAAACCTTCAGTCGAGATAAATATCGATAAATATAGTTTTTTAAAATTTTCCTTTGCTAAAATGTCAATTTTTCACCATGAATGAAAACAAAGTACCTACGAACCTCCACCAAAAATGTCCCGATCTCTAATTTCAAATATGTGTACAGATACAATTTACCCCCCTATCTGCGGGCAGCATAAAATTACGTTTTGAATAACATAAAACATGATGAAGTTAATAACGAACGCGGCTTATCTTAAAAAGTTAGGCTTCTTCTTGGTGTAATAAAAAGATATCCACTTTAAAATAAAAGATTATTAGTTACCAAGATTGGATAATAAAAAATGATATTTATCATATATATATATATATATATATATATATATATATATATATATATATATATATACATATATATATATAAATTTCATATAATAATGAGTAATTTCATAATGGGGCTCTATTTTGTTCTATAATCAATTGTTGAAAGAAATTTACAAATCATCTCTGGATTTGCACTTCTATTCATTCATCCGATACCTTCTCAGAGTACTTCATTCCGGGGCGTAGTGTGCCGATTTCGTAACACTACCACTACCCCACGTAACACTACCCCAACCTCTAATTCCGATTGTACCGACCAATACCCATCGTTTTACTATGATAGGACTTCAATCTTTCCAGATAAACAACTTTCATCTTAGTCGTAGGGCTGCGTTGGAATCTAAGAATCATACCATTGATACTTTTCTTTATCTCTTACGGTTCCTCCCAAAACAGTGTTAGTTTCCTATGAAGATTATACAGCCAAACCTGCTTACCTTGTTCGAATCCTCCGGAATTAGCTTTTCAATAATTACGAGCTTTCATCGTCTCACTTGCCAATATCAATCTCTTCCGAGCTGTTTTATGAATTTTTAACATGCTGTTCCTCAGTTTATCTGCATATTTTCGCACTTCTGCCTCTTGGGTGCTTGGTGATCCGAACACAACTCGAAGTTCCCTTCCAAAGATAACGCTGGTCCGTGCTAAGCTTGGTTGCTGTTTGCCTCAGAAATAATGCCTGTCCAAGTTTTTTTTATTTTTGGCACGAAGTTGGAAATATGTCCTTTCATTGTTCGCTTGAATCTTTCAACCATGCCATCCACTTGAGGGTGAAGCGCAGTTGTTCTGGTCTTGCTGAGATCAATCTTGAAAAAATTTGACTCAAAATTCGTTCCTTGGTTAGAATGTAACTCCATCGATACTCTTGGTGTTGTCTACCAATGATCTTGCTATTGTAGCTGCCTCTTGGTCTGGAATGGCATATACTTCTACCCATTTGTCAAAATGGTCCTTGCCAACAATGATGTATTCGTTGCCATCATCCGTCATAGGAAATGGTCCAGCTATATCGAAGGCAATCTATTCGAATGGAACATTAATATTGTATTTCTTCAGTTAACCCCCTGGACCTCATTTTGGGACCCTTAGTCCACTGTGCTCAAATTGTCTTGAAAATAGGATATATGTCCAAAATATCCCTCAAAGGGGGTCTACCAGTTCCGTTCTCTTTCCAAAGTAGAAAGTCTCAATGTTTGGATCGGTTTTTTGTTCTGCCTCATGTATGCAGTATAGTCTTCAGTTGATATCCTCGTACGTCTAATGTCGGCGACTCCTTGTCATACGATGACAGTGCTTGCAAGCTTCTGGACAAGGTCTTCTAGATAAAGCATCTGCATTACTATGAAGTCGTACTGAGCGATGTTTAATTTCGAAGTACTGGTTTATCTTTTCTCTCAGGGGCAGATTATCACCAGTTCTTCTAAAGTTGTTGATTTGGATAACCCTGGAAGCTTATCTTTCACTAGCCAACATACTTTGCGATGTATTGGCTCAAAACATACCGTTTCCAAAATGAAAATTTCATACATCGTCAAAATCTTATTGTCAGAACAAACTGGTCTACACGATTCTCGCATTTTTATTTGAAATATGAATCTCAGATCTCGCTTTTGAAGAACGAATACAATGTTATCAATGTTATTTAACTTACCATACTTCCACTTCTGGTCTTTAGGGATGATCTTTAACATACCTGAAGCAGGTTAATTCAAGACAGTAGCCTCTTTTTTTTCGTCTCATCTATTGGCTGCTGCAGGGCCATGGCGACTGTTCATCAAAAGTCGGAGGTTTCACGTAATTGTTTGATGTGACCACCTTATTGTCATTGCGGTCTTGAATCTTTAGTAAATCAACTTTCCGTTCTAGTTCTTTCAAATACTGCATGCATCATCCACACTTCTTTCTTTGATTCTTGTTGCACCGCAGTAATTGCTTCCTTTGCCCTTTGCTTCTTCTCGTACCGTATAAAGTTGGCGACTGTTCATCAAAAGTCGGAGGTTTCACGTAATTGTTTGATGTGACCACCTTATTGTCATTGCGGTCTTGAATCTTTAGTAAATCAACTTTCCGTTCTCGTTCTTTCAAATACTGCATGCATCATCCACACTTCTTTCTTTGATTCTTTTTGCACCGCAGTAATTGCTTCCTTTGCCCTTTGCTTCTTCTCGTACCGTATATAGTTACTTATTTCTTTATTCTATCGCGAATGGTAAACTAATCATTTTATCGACTCAAAACTCGCTGTCAGTAACAGTTTATTCAAAATAGTGAAGTCAAACAATTTTTACCCGCTCAGGGTAATTTATTTCAAAACATAATATACCAATCAATCCAATCAATTGAGATTTTCTGCTGTATTGATTCTATGACAAAAATATACCTACTGTGCCATCATACAAAAAACGATCCGTAGTTATATCCTATTACGTTTCTGACATTCAACTATCATTGCAAAAATCATGTTTTTTTTTAGTTTTTCGCTTGTAACATTTAAATCAATGAAGCAATGTCGATGAATGGACGAAATGTAGAAAAATGCGGAGAAATGAGCCCTAGCACGACTGATCGGATTATAGTATAGAACGAAAAAAAAAAATTCATAACACTACCATTTTTGAAATTGTAGCGCAGGCTCTCCGCGACATAATAGTGATTGATATGTACTTCATGTGTAGAAAATTGCTATTTGAATTTTTTCAATGCACTTTATTGGAGCAAGCCTAGATGCGGAGAAGCGTATACAGTAATACAAGCGCTCTGCTCGCAAGTTATGAATCTGCTGCTTTACCCCCACTACTTAGCTCGACCGGTTTCGATCATGTTTGCAAGTATTTCTCACCTATTTCGCAGCATTTTAACGCAAAATTAGAATAGCTTTTGTGGTACTATACTTCTACTTTCAATATCTTTTTGCAAAATTGAAATAGGACCACCTATGACGCATCTAGGCTCCAATGAAGTTTGGAGCTTTGAGCTCAAAGCAACTGTGGCGGAAGTACACCGATTTCATAATTAGTATCGTGGAACGGTGAAGAGGCCGAAGAAAGAGAACACCAGAGAGGTACCTACAACTGCACAACGCTTAAAGACTGTCGCCGCTTGTACCTGAAGAAATGTCCTATGGACTGTCCCAGATACAGGGAGGGCTTGGGGGGTTTTTGTCGGAGTAGCGCCCGACACTACCAGAGCCGATTTGAAAAATTCAAATTGCAATTATGATCCGACAGCGCTTGAGTTTTCTACATATGAAATTGATATAAATCACTAATATGTCGCAGAATGCCTTAGCTACAACTTCAAAAATGGCAGTGTTTTCAGCATTTTTTCAGATTTTCTCCCTTACTAATGATCCGATCGAATCGTGCAAGGGCTCATTTCTTTCACATTTTGATTCTCGACAATTCGTCCAATATAACAGGATATAATTACGGATCGTTTTCCGTATGATGGCACAGTCGGTCTCCTGGTACTATTTTTGACACAGGAACAGGAGTAAATTTAATGTTGGGTGCGAGCAATATGGTTGCTCGTGGTTTTTCATGAGTGTTGCAAGGGTTCTTCAATAAACCTCTTTCTAAGCACACTCGTAGCTACTTTTGAATTTTGGAGGTTTATTTGAAGAGCCTTGACATTTTGTCTCATCTGGATAGAATTTTCATCAATGTTTCGTTGTGAGGCACTGCTGCCTCAATTCCGCATCCTCCCATGGTTTTTGGAGAGTTTCCCCCGCCCTGTTTACCGTGTTTTTAACCATAATAGAGCCCCGCATGCCGCAGGAAGGCAAATGAAACCGGAGGGCGCTAGATATCCCAGAGTTCGCATAATCGTAGCTAGTCCATCCCCTAGTCATGCAGTCTTCGGCTTATGCTGTTCCACCTTAAACTTGGGGAGATTTTATTGTAGTTCTCGTCTACTCGGCCGACCGGTTAAGGCAAGCCCCCAAGTATGTCTAGTATTACTAGCTAAAAGCGCGGTCTGTACCAGGCATGTTTCAGCGGATGGTTCCAGCTCTCCGGCGCACCGGGACTGCTCCGGACATGACATCCAGTCGCCTCCCCCCGTACACCGGAGAGCAGGTTCTATCCTCCACGCTGTACTTCCTGGTAGGTACGTTCGTTTGGGTGAAATTTCGTTAGGAAATAGTATGACCACGTATGATCTTGCTATTTCCTATCCAGGCGGTGCTACGAGGAAGCAAACACCCGATGGCTACATTTACCCGTCATTCCACGGCCCGATCCCGCGTACATGTAGTGGGTTACAAACAGCGAGACAACGGCCAAAAGCAGACAAACCCCGCTCCGGTTCTTGCTTATAATATTTGCATAATTTGTAATTTCAGGTGGAGTATAATGAAATTCCATATCTGATTCACTCGATTTTTCACTCATTATTTTATTTAAATTAAAACTTGTCTGAAAATAATTATTACGACGCCGCCATTTACATCTGACACTGACAGTTTTGAAATCCATGGCAATCTATGTATTCGTTCTTCAAAAGCGACATCTGAGATTCATATTCAAAATAAAAATACGAGAATCATGTAGACCAGTTTGTTCTGACAATAAGATTTTGACGATGTATGAAATTTTCATTTTGGGAACGGTATGTTTGCTTCATAAACATAGAGAAAAGTTCATAAACGTCGACAGGGAAAGACATACTCGTAATGAAAAAAACTTGCCCTTCCGTTTCCTGCTCTATCTCTGACGAAACAATCACTGATTTATAGAAGTAAACAAATTTACAACCATTTACCGAACCAAATAACAGTTACAATAATCTGAAACAATTCAGAAAATCGTTACGTTAAATGAATACTTACATATCAATTCTAGTCCTTCATAATTCAAGTTTAAGTTTTAAAATGTCGTTTTGTCATAATCTTTATATTGCGTTGATTTTTACTTTTTTAAATATGCCCTAATGTATACATGTTCATTTAAATTCAATTTAATTTATTTTATTTATAGGTATAATAAATATTTAAAGTGTATTACTAGGTACTATATGGAAAAAGTTACTGACTTTTATTGACTTTGTCGACAAAATGTTTCCATTTTATTTACATTACAAGCTTTTAATTAGTTTCACCTGTTCCGGTGTCTGTAATCAAATCTTGCAAATTAAATTTGACCCTGACCTTCAGTTGCCCGATGAAATTTGGCAGGTGTTCATAGTTCCCGTGAAAATGCATTATGGAATTTTTGTTAGAGAAAAAACAAAATGGTGGCTCGAAGACGGACGCGGACGAGTTTTGTGTTTATGTTTATGTGTGGGTTTTCGGGGTCGGAGAATATGAATGCTTATTCAAAATTCAAAATTTAAGGGGCCAAGATGGGGAGGTTTTGTAATTATGGTCCGATTATTCAAAATGGTATTGGGGGGTTTTGGGGTCGAAGATTATGATTTTGGTGTTTATAAATCAATTACGGCTCCAAGATGGCGGTCGATCTCTGTGATTATGGTCCGATTCTATTCAAAATTGGTATATGGAGGTTTTTGGGGTCGGATATTATTAATTTATTGTCAAAATTCATAAATTCAAGATGGCGGCTTCAAGATGGGGACAAGTTTTGTGATAATGGACCGTTTTTATTCAAAATTATACCAATTTTGAATTGGGGTTTTTGGGGTCGGAAATTGAATTTAGTTGAAAGTTATTGATTTTTTTTTAGAATTCATAAATTGAAGATAACAGCTCCAGGATGGTGGAAGAGTTAATCTTCAGACGGTCTCCTCATTGAAGAACTAGATAGCTCAGAAAAAGCACACAATATAATAATTATTAAAAAACCTTTTTAAAGACAATCTTTTATTCAAACGTGCTAAAAAGTAAAAAATAATTGCTTTGGATGTGTAACGTAGGTTATTCCGTCGCTTGTATTCGAACTGAAAACTATGCGCGACAAGCTCTTGAATCAATAACTCACGGAATAACCTACGTCGCACATTTATTTTTTACTTTTTAGCGCATTTGAATAAAAGGTTTTATTATTAATTATTTTTTGACAATAAAGCTATCTATCTATCTATATGTCGTTTAGTTCGATTACGGAATATTCATTCCGTACCTTGTTTTAGAATGAAAATACAATCCAAACACATAAGAAGCAAGTGCTTCAGAATAAATATTCTAACTCAAAAGTAAGAATTTTTACATTCTATTATTAAAAATGATTCGGAATTATTGCGTTTACTAATGGTCGGTGAAAGATCATTTATCTTTCACTCTTGGATTCTGCGGGCTGACTTGGTCTAGCGATCGCATCGTTCATAGTTGCAATCTAGTAGTCTTTGCAAATCTGAAACTTCAAGCACTGTTACGTATTTTTTAAATGAAAACTATACAGGGTGTTATGTAATAAGTGTTCGATATTTTACACGGCGATTCCTCAGTTATTTATAAGGTGAAAAGTTCATATAAGCATCGGTCCGCAAGGCCTTTATTTTTGATATACAGGGTGTAAAAAATTTATTTTTATTTTGGTTTTTCGTAAATAGTTTTTAAAATAATGTCGATATTTAGACAAAAATTGGAATTTGGGGATTTTTTAATATGAGAAATTCAAATTTGATCTTAGTTTGGCCCTTAATTGTAGGGGGCGCCACCTACAGGTCTTTGTCTCTTTTGGGAAGTCACAACTTTGTCTCGTGCATGTATGTATCACATTTTCTAGAAGAAAAATCGATTCTTCTATCATTTTTACGTGAAAAAAGGTATGCTTTTCAAAAGTCGCTACAAGCAGCCGTTTTCGAGAAATTTTTATTTAAATCAATCGATGCATGTGTTTGTCAGAAAGTGAAACAATTTTAAACCTTTTTTTATTCCCACGCTAATTTTTAAACAACAATAAAAAGGAACACTAGATATAAATCTAAATCAAAATCACAATAAATGTTTGAAATGTCCACCTCCTGCCTGTATGCACGCAACCAATCTTCTTCTCATTGATTCGCGCACTATTTGGAAAATTCCTGTAGTATTTTGAATCGTTCTACAGGAGTTGATTATTCTATTACTTAATTCTTCTTCATTTTGGATAGGTGTCTGGTAAGTTAAGGATTTTAGATGTCCCCACAGAAAAAATTCCAAACTGTTAAGGTCTGGTGACCTAGGGGGCCATGGTTAAGGCCCTCCCCGACCTATCCAACGGTTGCCGAAAGTTTGGTCTGAAAATTCTCGCGCTTGGATGCTGAAATGTGTCGGGGCACCGTCATGCATAAACCACATTTCATTTCGTAGTCTGAGCGGCACATCTTCCAGTAAAATAGGCAAATCTTCTTCAAGAAAATGACGATATCTCTCTCCGTTTAATCTTCCCGGAATAAAGAATGGACCTATGAAATAATCTCCAAGAATTCCTGCCCACACGTTAAGAGAGAACTGTTCTTGGAAATGAGTTTTCCTCTGATCACAAATGAATGTATATGAAATAAAATGCATAAAGCACACAAAAAGTCGTCTTCACAAAAGGTTCAATATGAATTGAAACAATTGGTAGACCGACAGGCGAAAAACAACTACGTTCCTAGCAAATACCACGCCGAACGTTGCATGATATTCACCTGACAATCCATGCAAACTTCCATATAAATGGATATTGTTCGCAAATGTTTCTTTCTGATAAGCTCGATTATATTTAATTCATGTCGTGTCCGCCTAACAATCCGCATACCGGTTTCAGGCTTTTTTGGCTCTCATCCGTACGGAGTAGTCACCAGCCAGAGATCCAGAGAGCTCTGGCCGAAGCGAGACACAACATAAATAAAATCATCATCGAGCTTAAAACATCTTTAGGTGCGTCGGAAAAGATAACTTTTAACCGGCGACACCTAGTGACAGAAAGAAACACTCCATACAATTCCCTACCTCCCCCCCCCCCCCCCCCGCCCCCCCCCCCCCCCCCCCTCCCCCGCCCCCCCCCCCCCCCCCCCCCCCTCCCCCCCCCCCCCCCCAAATAACTTTCACCGCGACACCTATGACAGAAAAGAACACCCTACAATTCTAAATAAAAGATTACTTTCAGTAGGAGTGGCTCAAGATGCCGACTGGCATATTTTAATGAATAAAGCATATGAGGGATAAGATATAAATATAGACACAAAATCGTTTTCAAAGTCATATGATTGAAATTTAACCGACGGCAAAACTTTTCCTAGCAAATCTCGGACTTGCAATGATTCCCGAATCGATGAAGCCAATAGATAATGGATATTGTTCGCGAATGTTTTCGATGAGCTGATTATGTTTAAATTAATGCGGTCGCCTAATCGAAAGAAACATTTGCGAACAATATCCATTATGGAAGTTGAGGATGTCGTGAATATCATTCAACGTTCGCGTGTATTTGTTAGGAAAGTAGTTGTTTTTCGCCTGTCGGTCTACCAATTGTTTCAATTTATATTGAACCTTTTGTGAAGACGACTTTGTGTGTGCTTTATGCATTTCATTTCATATCTTATCCCCTTCATATGGCTTTTTCTTTCACAAATGAATGTTGTGAAAATTGCGTATAGCGTTGCGTAAACAGTATTTGATTTCCAAATAAAGGATTTTGAATAAGGCATTGGAGAAACCAACGACAGAAGTTGATACGTAACGGAAAGTCACGGGGGAGTAGTGCCTGAACCCTTTAAATATGGTAGGGATATAACAAATTATCAATTAAAATTTTCAATACCAGAACATGAGAAATGTTTAACGTCAGCGCTATTTTTCCTGGAGTTTGTTTCCGGGTGTTCTCCTACCAGATTAAGAACTGCTTCCTCGGTTTCTGGGGTTCTTACCGTCCGATGTGCACCCGACAGATGACTAGCTTTCTCAAAATTTCCTGTTTTTCCCTAACCGAGCGTGAATTCTTGAAAACGTTTTTGAAGTAGGAGTTGTGCGGTTCGGATAACGCTCCTGATACAAACGTCTAGCCTCATATGCATTTCCTTTGGCAAGTTCGTATGTAACATGTATGTCAGCGTACTCTGCACTGGTAAGTTTACCATTTTTCAACAAATAATCACAATAATAATAATTAAAACTATTTAACTATGCGTCAAAATATTTTTTTTATTGGTGCCCCATTTTACCCATTTAAAGCATGCCTCAGCGTGTTTAAATCGAACTTAAAAAAACGCACGTTTTTTAAAGTTACCATGGCATCATCAACAAATCAAGAAACGTGAAGTCTGAATGACAAATGTTTGATTATTGATCTGACAGGAGTACCTCCGTAACGTCAAATAAAATATTACTAACAAGTGCATAACTTTATTCAAACATTATTTAACGATTAATATTTATAAATGAAAATTGAAAGTACAATTGTGTTATTTGATATATTAATATTCGATTTTGTAAATCGGAGGAAATGAATTCAAATTAATACTGTTACATTCTCAGAACGCAATGAGGTTGAACGTCCATCAATGGCATTTCCAATAATATTTGAAACATTCTTCTTATTGCTAATGCTCTCTTCAACGTAACCAGTCGCCACAGCTGCCGATTTCCATCCTACTTGTCGTTGGATTTGATCTATTGTCATGCCACCATTTGCCATAATGGTAGCGGACGTACGTCGAAAAGCATGTCCCGTGTATTTCTCAGGTTCATCCAATTTAAGATACCGTGCAATTTGCAAGGGACATGATCCAAATGTATTGATACCAACCACTTGATTGGTACATTTCCCCTTATCGAGAAAACTCGGTCTGTGCTTACATTTTGTGGGCGCAATGATAAATACTGCTGCACCAAACGCACATAACTAATTGCTTCACTGTCGGCTACAGCAAAACATCGAGCCTTCATTGTCTTAGACGGTCGAATAGTAATAACCAATACGCTTCCATCTTCTTTGATGTCATGTAAGCGCAAATCGCATAATTCACATCTTCTACAAGACCCAAAGATACCGCAAATGGCTACCACCTTCAATGTCCGGTGTATCTACGAAAAACTTCCGCAAAGCATCTTCATTGAATACATATGCCTTCTTGGCTACGTCATTCTTACTAATTGCCTTCATGAATGCATGCACTTTCGCAAAGGATTTTATATCGACTCCTTTGTTTATCCTCAACAAACATTGTAATTTCGAATGGATAGCCCACATAGTCGACGCCTTGTACTGCTCCGACATTTTCTGAAGGTAAGCAAGCACAACTCGTTCATTTATATGTGATACCTCATGCTCCTCCATCCATTTGATTAACTTTTCATATTCTTTCATATATATATATATATATATATATATATATATATATATATATATATATATCACTGGATTTTCGCGGTATTAACCGCGATTCTGCCTCACTATTAAAAAAATCGATATTAGAATAATTCATTTTTGAGCTCTGGTGACAATAAATATTGATCTTTGATAACAAATTGCAAATGAATATCTGTTTTTCTCATTTCCACGACAACGAAAGGTATACTGATGTCACATCACGAATTCAACCATTTTGCATTATTAGTTCTTATTTCTATTTTTTAATATCGACATTATTTCAAAAATTATTTACGAAAAACCAAAATAAAAATCCATTTTTAACACTTTGTATATCAAAAATGAAGGCCTTGCGGACCCATGCTTATATGAACTTTTCACTTTATAAATAACTGAGGAATCGTCCTGTATAATCGGACACTTATTACATAACACCCTGTATAGTTGAATTAAACTCTACCTCTTTTACCTTTCGCAAATCGTTACACCTCCACCACTGCTCTCTCATTGATGAAAAGCAAACTCTGCTTCCAGGATGTGTCTCCCTCTGTCGTTGATACAGAAACATTACTCAGTCGTATAGGAGGTTATGTCGCGACAAGTAGACCGTAGCCCGTGAAGTGTTGTTTTCAATCAAAATCAATGGTAGCCGAACATGGCTGAAGAGTTAAACGTGGTATTAAATCGCAGTGAAAATTCTGGTTTTGGTTTTTCTTTGCTCGGAGAACCGGGTCTGCCACCAATCATCTATAATATTTTAGAGGATTCACCAGCGGCCGAGAGTGGAGAGGTAAGAGCATCGTTTTTGTTTCTTGCATGTTTTGTTGTTTTGATAATTAACGATATTATCAGGTAGGCTACTCTGTCTAGGCATTAATTTAATTGTGAGTGTTTTGTTTCCATTCATGTCCATTCTGAAATTTTCACCTAAACGATGATTCGGGGCGGGTTTGACACACACATATTACATTAAAAGTCACTTGTGTCAGAATCGGTGCAGCAGTTGTTCTCTTGACTGCAAAAAAGCGAATTGGAATGCAGTTTTAACCTTCTTCAACTAAATCGCCAACTTTCATCAGCAATTGGCGTTGAGACGGTTTCAATCAAGGATTATGACTTGATTCGTACATAACTGCAGAAACATTTTGTGGGTTAATGTTGATGAGTTTATTGAGTAGTAGGTACTTCAAAAGGTCATTATTCAGCTAAGCATTGCCTATTCAGATATCTGCCTAGGTCAATAAATTATTTCCATATTCTAGATTGTGTGATTTTGTCACTAGGTATGTATTTCTTGACAATCATTAAAATTTTGTTATTCAAAATTTTTCGATCAAACAGAGTAAACGTTATCAACAAGAAAGAAAGTTGAATTTTTATCACAAGGCTTAAATTCATATTTAGATGTAGGTACATTGTTTACGCACCTGATATTTATTCTTATAAGATAAAAATGGACAAATAATTATTATGCTGCCAGAAATGAACATTATTTATTGTATTAATTTTACACAGGTATAAAGCACGCAAAATAAAGTAACATTTAAAATAAAGTAAAAGAAGAAATAGGTAATAATTTTCAGGTTGTTTATTGAGCTGAGTAAAGTTGCCAATCAAAATTTAGGATTTTATGTTGCTTTACCTCAAACCTCAATACTGTATTTGGTAACTGTCATTAGTTGTCAATAGTTGACATTCTAATGAAAGCACTCCAGAATACTTAATGCTGTATTTATTTCAGTTTCTCCAATAAAAGTATGTAATAACACTCCTATAAAGTTAGCAATGCCACTTGTTCAAAAATCGATAAAACCTGGGCCAATATTTGTCGAATAATTGTCGTAAATTTGTCGTGAATACAAAAACATTGTATCATCACTTTAAATTTTTTTATAGGGGATGGCTCTCAAGGACGTACCCAGAGAATAATTTCGGGGGGGTTTCGTTCTAAAGTAAATAATGTAATGTACATTTTACCAAATTCTATTACACATCATTGAACAGACAGATGGAATCAGATTGTACAGTGTGGAAAGTCAGTTTCTTAGTTGACTTATTAAGTCATCTGAGGTCGGAACAGCAATTTTTAATCGGAAATACTTCTCAGGATCATTAATTGGAATATTACGAATAGTTTATATTTAGAAAAACTAAAGGTATTTAAACCAAATTGAAAAATGTGAATTAGTGTATGGGATGTACATAAAACTACCTGATTTTCACCTTATTCCAGATATATTTTACAGATTTCGGGGTACGGCCTTGATGGCTCTGCAAACTTAATAGTTAGCACACTACACTGCAATGAATTTACAAGTGAAAGTCGAATTTCAGAAATATTGTTATGCAAATTTGTCGTATATTTGTCGAAATTCAAAATTTGCACGACAGTTATGTTTCGGTCATTCGACAGTGGTAGGTACCTACACAGTGAGCATTGCTGAAATATCATAAAAATGCTTATATGTTCCATAAAATATATTTTAGTGTATGTTTAGGTACATGTTGAATGTATTTCGACAATTATTCGTCAAATTTAATGAAAAATATATTTGATATTCGACTCACGTTCGTCATTGTAGTGGCAGTGCTAACTTGACATCACCCTTAGGAAAAAAAATGTGCGCCGTTCTTCTGCTTCAGGAAATTCAAAAACTGCACGACAAATATGTTTTGGTAATTCGTCAATTGTTAAGTAAATTGTAGGCTGGAAAAAAACAATAAATATCCAAAAAATTAATTCATTCATAGTAGGTACTCAACTTTTTTTTGTTTTGGTGATTCGACAATTATTAAATGAATTTTCCGTTGTAAGAAAAATTGTTCAAGTGACATTCAATAAGCATTGTTGAAAAAATGTCTGAAAATTCGAATTCAAAATTGTAAACATTTCTATTTTGCCATTAAAAATTAAAAATTTTGGCCAAAGGCGTACCTATATTTTCTTTAAAATTATTTGAGTCCATTTCTAAAGTAGGCATTTTGTGGAGCGTGTACAAATAAAATATAAAACGGATATTCAAATTTGTTCCAATTCGATTCTGATATTCATCAAATTTCAATAATTTCGTTTTTTTTTTTACAATGATGAATAACATGAATAAAGTTGTCGAATAGACGAATATACGATGTGTGACTTATTCAACAAACCGAAATAAAAGTGGAATACGTAACAATAGAAATAATGTTTAAGGGTCTTCATCCCTGAAAAAAAAACCTTCAGAAACGATTTCCTTTTCTAATTTATGAAGGCATGTATGATTGAGAGTATTAAGATAAAAATAATTAAAAAAATATTACATTAAATGAATAAAAAAGACATTTTCTCTTATATTTGGAATTTTTTTAACATTTCCACCATCAAAACGAAAAAAGATGTTTGTATTGTTTCATTTCAGTGTCGAAGCCTATCATTTAGTTAGTTAAATGTCACCCTCATTTTTATTTTCGAAGTTTCCGTTTTTTGTAAATAATTTTACTAGAATGTGTTGTTTTCGCGAAATGGATTAATCCGTTCGAAATGGGAAATATCCATTTTCATCCCAGACAACTAATGAAGGTTTGTTTTAGCCGTCGACTAGTGAAAATTAATTATTTCTTACAATTCTGAATTCCGACATGGAATTGAATTTATTTTAAATGACAAAGACCCTCAGGTTGCTCCTCCCACATGGCTCATGGGGCAAAGGGAGAGTATCATGCAGCCAGTGTGAGATCTGACACAGGGTCGGATTACTTATTATATTCTCTGCACATTGCATTTCTGCTATTAAACTATAACTACCGGAAATAATATTAAATGAAAGTCCATTCAATTTTAATTAAACAAAATAATTTTTATAAGCTTTTATTTAGTTTTACCTGTCCCGGTGTCTGTCTGTCTGTAATCAAATCTTGCAAGTTAAAATTGACCCACTTCTAGTTGGCTCATTAACGTGAAATTTGGCAGGTGTTTATAGTTCCCGTGACAATGCATTATGGAATTTGTTAAAGAAAAAAACAAGATTACCGACGATCTCTGTGATTTGAACTATCTCATAGACAATGTATTTGTTTATAACAATTTTTTAAACAACTGTAGTAAAAATAAGAAATAAAATTCATGTGGCTTTTAAAAATAAAAAAACAAATCAATCGGGATATTTGAAAAAAACAATGTTTTATTTATGGTTTTACTTTTTCAGCATCTCCAATTGCTAATTAAAAAATGGGTAGGAAATTGATTTTTTTTTATTTTTCCACCAGTGATCTTTCCTAAACCCTTTGAAGAACAGCTCAAAAAAAATATTTTTTTCTGGCATCCGGTTCAAAAATTATCGAGGTTTTTTGTTTACTTCCAACTTGGAGAAATTTGTTAATTAACAAAAGCATAATTAATAATAAAATTGAGATAACAAAATTTTTGCCGGCGGATTATTGTTTATTTAACTATCCAGCAAGTGCCCGATTTTTTTCATTCCTTAATATTCATATTTAATTAGTTAAATATGTTTGTTTGTTCAAGCATCCGAGCAGAGCGCCCCAAGTCATCCGTTTTTACCCGTATTTTCACCGCTTAATTAAAATTATAAATATTGGTGCTACAGTACAGTCTTTCTAGAGGAATTAGAATCAGGGATGCTTCTAATAATATTGAAGGAAGAGATAAAAATGCAAAGAAATAAAACATCCGGCAAAAACATTGTTTAATTTCATTTATTTTCTACAGTTGCATCCACATCGATTGAATTGAATGTTTCACGTGTGAAATTGACTTAAATTGTTTCATCTTTTATATGGAATTATACATATGTAAACTATGGACCTTTCCTGACGATCATTCTGCAAAAAAACTTTCCGCCATTTTGAATTAATGCATTTTCAAAAACACTAAATGGCAACTTCAACAAATACGACCATGGATCACAAAACTCATAGACATCTTGGTGCTGCCATTTTGAATTCTTGAAATATGATGAAAAATTCAACATTTACAACCCCAAAAACCCATAAATACCAATATTGTATAGAATCGGACCATGGATAACAAAACTCTTCCACCATCGTGGAGCCGCAACCTTGAATTTATGAATTTTGACAAAATATACGTAATCTCCGACCCGAATTACCCAATACCAATTTTGAAGAGAATCTGACCATAATTACAAAACTCATCCGCCATCCTGAAGCCGCTATTTCAAAATCTTGCAATTTTCATGATCTCCGACCCAAAAACCTCTAAATACCAATCTTTCATAGAATCGGACGATGAATCACAAAACCACCGAATTATTATATTAGGTCCTGCAGTGTGATTCCGTGTACCGTAGAATTCCACTTTCCGTCGAATGAGTGAGATGGAATTACGACTGAATTGATGGGTGTGACACAGATATAACTGTCGTTTATAGTTTTATAGGGTACACGGAAATCACGTAATAAACGTTTCCTATTTTGAAAAGATCGAAGAATCTTTAAAAAAATTATGTTGCTGAAATTTTCACATTTTTTGGTGTGTGGTAGATTTGTAATAATTTCCTGAAGAAAGTCCCGTTCAATGATCATTAAGTGCTTATCGAGGTGCTTATAGACATGAACAAAACGCTGAATCAAACATTGTCGCGTATCAAGTCTGTACGGCACTCCGAACAGAACACCGTCCATCAGTTGTCAGTCTGTCAGTCAGTCGTCGCATCAAAGAAAGGTTCGCGCCGATGGTTTTCATGTCTGGAACGGCGCGGCGTGCGAATATTGCGATGTTTATTTATTTTACATTTTTATCGTGATTGTATGGAGTGGATAAAATCCTCAATTTTATATGAATTTATCGAGAAAACCATATTTTGTGGGATAACATGCATCCTAAATATTATAATAATATATATTACCTACCAAAATTTCGTTGTTTGGTTACCACTACTCGACGACCATGTGTTATATAATATAACCTTGACCCTCATAGTGTTCATCTCCGAACAGCTCCTGTTTTAGTTTATTCAATTAAACCAGAGCTCGATTCTGGGCAAACTGAGAATATGCCGTTTGATGGTACTTACGTACTGCCTCCTGAACTCGAATTCTAAGTCAAAACGTGGCCCTCTCAAATACTGTCAAAGTAGTAACGAATATAGTTTTTCATAGCAATTTTTGGCTTCTGAAAACACTCAACATTAGCATTACTTTAACCAAAACACTACCCACACACACACGTATTTAGCACTTTTTTGCACGCAAAACAACCTTTTTATTACAAGCTTTTATTTTTAACTTGTTTCGTTCGTTCATCATTCTGTCATTCTTTCCGGTTCAAAATTGTAATCCATTTTTGGAGCACTTGCCGACATCCGATTGAGCTGAAATTTGGCAGGTGTTCATGATTCCGGTGACAATGCATTATGAAATTTTTTTAGAGAAGAAAACAAAATGGCGGCTCCAAGATGGCGGGCGAGTTTTGTGATTATGGTACGATATTCGATTGAAAATTGGTATGTTAGTCTACTCGACAAGTTGAAAATGGTCTAAAATAGAGATACTGCTCTTAAAATTATGTGTGATAGCTCATTGGGTCGGAATAACGCCTAGAAAAATGTGCCAAAAGCGTGTATTAGCACATAAAAAATTGCAAAAGTTATAAACAATTGAAGTTGCAAAAAATGGCATTTCGTTTTTTGCCAATATTTCATAAACTATTGATATTTAAGAAATTTCAAAAAAAGATTCTGAAAGAGGATGAAATTTCCAATAAAAAACTCCCAGCTTCCGGAACTCTATCTCCATTATTTATAATTTTAATTTACCGCTGAAAATGGGTCTCCGAGCGACATTTTTAGGTTGCGCGCGCGGCGTCAAAAGCGAGTACGACACATTAGTTAATTTATTTAAGGTATTAAATATATTTTTTTTAATTTTAAAAAAATTATGGTGTATTTGGAACACTATAAATAATTTATTCTCGTTGGAAATTTTATTGAAGTTAATTTTTCAACATGTTAAACGATTGTTAACTAACAAAATTTTCTCTTAATTAAAAATTTTTTTTTAAATAATTGTCGTAAAAATTGTTCTTAATATTTATTTTTAAAATATATCATAATTCTTATATTTAAATATTATTTTTGAAAAAAAAAATTCCCTAATAACAATTTTTAATTGTTTACAATAGTTTTTTTATATTTTATTGTTTAAATAATTAGTTAAGAAATTTTTTTTTTTTTTTTTAATAAATTAAAAAAATATAATAAAAATTAAAAAAAAAATTCCCAATTTTTCCCAATTTCAATTTCCAAAGTACAATAAAAAATTGGAAATTTTTTTTCTATACTTTGTTATATATGGTTGTTTTTGTAAATTTTACAAGTTTCAGAAAAAAACTAACAAAGTAAAAATTTGTTTATAACAAATTGGTAAGTTAAAAAAATGGAATTGTTTAAAAAAAATTTTTTTTGTTATCCTAGAGGACTGTCAATTATGATTTTTAGAAAAAAAAATTTCTTAACTAATTATTTAAACAATAGAAATATAAAAAACGATTATAAACAATTAAAAATTGTTATTAAGGAATTTTTTTTTTCAAAAATCATTATATTTGTAATATAATGAAGTTGTGAAAATTTTTTTTTTAAAAATATTGAAATTATCAATTTGTTTATAAAAAATTTATCAACAAATGTCGGTTTTTTTTTGCAAATCAATTTATATCTTGTATTAATAAAAAAGATAATTAGTAAGAAAAAATTTTTTAACATTACTTGAATTTTTTTGTTTTTGTTCAAGTACAAAAATTATTATAAACAAAGTATGAATATTTTTTTAACTTTTATGGCGTGATCTTATTGAGTATGTATATAAGAAAGGCTCTATGAAGCGAAAAATTTTTACGACAATTATTTAAACATTTTTTTTCATTTACAATTAAGACAGAAGTTTGAGAAAATTTTGTTAGTTAACAATCGTTTAACTTGTTGAAAAATCAACTTTAAGTAAAATTTCCAACGGGAATAAGTTGTTTATAGTGTTCCGAATACACCATAATTTTTTCAAATGAAAAAAAAATTTAATACCTTAAATAAATTAATTAATGTGTCGTACTCGCTTTTGACGCCGCGCGCGAAACCTAAAAATGTCGCTCGGAGACCCATTTTCAGCGTTAAATTAAAATTATAAATAATGGAGATAGAGTTTTTTATTGGAAATTTCCTCCTCTTTCAGAATCTTTTTTTGAAATTTCTTAAATATCAATAGTTTATGAAATATTGGCAAAAAACGAAATGCCATTTTTTTTTCATCTTCAATTGTTTATAACTTTTGCAATTTTTTATGTGCTAATACACGCTTTTGGACATTTTTCTAGGCGTTATTCCGGATCCAATGAGCTATCACACATAATTTTAAGAGCAGTATCTCTATTTTAGACCATTTTCAACTTATCGAGTAGACTATGTGGGGGTTTTCGGGGACGGAGATTATAATTTTTGTCATAATTTGTAAAATTAAATGGCGGTTCATGGAGTTTGGGGTTAAGGTTTATGGTCCGATTCGATCCAAAATTGGTATGTGGGGGCTTTCAGGGTCGAAAATTATGAATTTTTCTTCAAAATTCATAAAATCAAAATGGCGGCTCCAAGATGGCCGATGATCTCTGTGTTTATGGTCCGATTCTATTCAAAATTGGTTATGTGGGGTTTTCGGGGTCGGAGATTATGATTTTTTATCAAAATTCACAAATTAAATATGGCGGCCGAGTTTTGTAATTATGGCCCGATTCTATTCAAAATTGGTATGTCGGGGTCGGATATTATGAATTTAGCGAAGATTATTGATTTTTAGTTACAATTCATAAATGAAGATGGCAACTCCAAGATGGCTAGATAGCTCAGAACTTACAGGAAAAACGCCTCATAATAACGATGCTTTAACAAAAATGCACAGATTAAGGAGTATTTAAGTACTAAAAAGCACAAAATAAAATAATTAATAAAAAAAACTTTTTAAATACAAGCCTTTATTCAAATGCACTAAAAAGTACAAAATAATTGCTTTGGATGTGTGACGTAGGTTATTCCGTTATAGTTATAGATTCAAAAGCTTGTCGCTTTTGTATTCGAATGAAAACTTTCCGGACAAGCTTTTGAATCTATAACTCACGGAATAACCTACGCCACACATCCAAAGCAATCACTTTTGACTTTTTAGTGCATTTGAATAAAATATTGTCTTTAAAAAGGTTTTTTATTAATTATTTTACAAGCTTTTATTTAGTTTCACCTGTTCAGATATCTGTCTGTGGGTTTGTAATCAAATCTTACAAGTTAAATTTGACCCACTTCTAGTTTATTTTATTATTAATGTGAAATGTGGCAGGTGTTCATAATTCCGGTGACAGTGCATTATGGAATTTTTGCTGTAGAAAAATGGCGGCCCCAATATGGCGGACGAGTTTTGTGATTATGGTTCGATTCTATTCAAAATTGATATGTGGGGCTTTTACGGTCGGAGATCATAATTTGTTTGTCAAAATCCACGAATTCAAGATGGCGGCTCCAAGATGACAACGAGTTTTGTGATTATAATCCGATTCCATTCAAAATTGGTGTGTGGGGGTTTTTGGGGTCGGAAATCATGATGTTTTTGTCAAAATTCATGAATTCGTGTTTTGTTATTATGGCCCGAATCCATTCAATATAGGCAAGATTTTGAATCGGCTACTCTCATAAAAACCTAGGTCAAACAATTAAAGAAATTATTTTTTCCTTTTTGTATAAAAGCTTGTCTTAATTTTTTTTTCAATCATATTCATTCACAATATGAATGAAATATAATTTTTTTCTGATGTGGAGTGATAGCTACGTTTTCTTGACCAATATTGTGACATAATTAAAATTGTTGTTTTATCGACACACTTATCCAGATACCAATAAGAATGAAGTAACGAACTGGCTGCCCTACTCCGATGGCTATAGCAACCTTCAATTTTATAATGAAAATATTGTAATTGAGGTACCAAAAATTTGTGTAGGATGTATTTCACATTATATATTTATGTTGAAAAAACTACAGACCATTTTATTGGGGTTGGAAACGCTGCTAGACGATCCTGAAGTTGTTTTACTTTGAGAAGGATATTGAATTATTTTAACAAAGCTGAATTATTGGAAGACATGTCCATTACACTAATTGAAAAATACCTTAATTTTTCCAAACGAGGACTTAAAACGTCCGAATGGCTGAAGAGGAAGAGAGAAAGAGCACTTCGAATGGAAAAGACAACATGGATTAATTCCAAACAAGGTTGACCCACCAAAGGAACTGTGTTGGTCAAATGCGCTGAGAGAAAGATCGACCATTAATCTAGAGAGAGAGCGAGAGAGATATAATCATCCTTCGGTCAATAGATATCTCTTACTAAAGGGGTTCGTTTGTTTTAATTAGTAATCATTGACGTTATTGCAGATGCACAGTTTCAATACGTATCGCTGGTGGCCTACAACGAATGTTAATAAGGATTCTCAGACTCTCTTTTTTCATTTCTCAAACAATCAGTTCAAAATTCCACATACTTGAATGTATATCTTGCATCCGGTAATTGCCGGTGTTTTCTTACGACCTCGAATAACGGAACAGTAGTTCCCAAAATTTGGTTGAATTTGGCAAAAAAATTAACTTTTTTCAAGTATTTTTTTTCTTCAATTTTAACCACTATTCTTCATTCATGGGAGTGTAACAATTTAGATTACCCCCTATAACGGGTGTCAACGAATCTATTAGACAAGTCATAACTTCTAGAATATTAGGTGTATCAAAATGAGATTTGGTATAGGTAAATGGTAAGTGAAGAGGAGAGTTCTCGCATATTTTTCACTTTTCGGTCACTTCCGGTTTCACCGGAAATGGCTCCGGTTTTGAATTTTTAAATGGAACACTTTTACATTGTTGTTGTAACATTTTTACATTTCTGAGATAATTCTGGATCAGAATGTAACATTTTTAAAAGTTTTTACGCCTACTTAATTTTTTAGAGTCACTTTTAATATCTAGGTGGCCATGATCGGACTAATCTGGGACCTCAGGTGATGTCAGAAAATTACAATCGCAAAGA
The DNA here is from genome assembly GCA_018342105.1 of Gonioctena quinquepunctata. NCBI lineage: Eukaryota > Metazoa > Arthropoda > Insecta > Coleoptera > Chrysomelidae > Gonioctena > Gonioctena quinquepunctata. The sequence goes on along the minus strand of JAFIRS010000038.1, from coordinate 1,642,355 downwards.
TTTAGTGATAGTATGATAGATAGGAATAAGACAAGTTGGCAAAATTACATTTTCGTGTCTAACTATTATTTTTCAAATGGCGACCATTTTCTTATAAGCACTTTCCGAAAAAGGATTTTTTGACGAAATTAACAAAACTAATTTTTTTGCGATTGGAATAAAAACAAGAACATAAATTAAATATTGCTAAGGAAAATACTGGATAACAATTTATTTACTTTTGTCAAGTGTGCTATGGATAGCCATGATGCATAATATTTTGCAGTTATTGTTATCAAGTCTTCTTTGGAAAACAAAACACTCACTTAGGTAATGACAGTGACATAAGGTTTAGGAGCAGACAGTAAAAGTTTCTTAATTTTCGTTAAATTTCAGTTTAATTTTTCTTCAATATAATGTGTGAAAAAGTGGATTATGTTATTAATATTTGGAGAATGTCATAGAAAATCAAGGAATGCTGCTGAGTTGTATGCTCAGAGATACCCCAATCTCAACACCCAGTATTTTCCGTATGCTGAGAATCGTTTTAGGCAAGCAGGAAATATAAAGTCGGAACAGAGGTTCATCATAAATGAAGAGACTGAGATTAACGATCTTGCTATGGTTGAGGTTGATAAAACTTTAAGAGAAATTAGTCGAGAAATCCTGATAAGTCACGAATCAGCAAGAAAAATACTGTAAAAGCACGGATATCGAGCATTTAAATATCAGTTACATCAACATTTGTATGCTGACGATGGCTATAGATGGGTAGTGTTTTGTGATTGGCTGCTTCAAAATCATAGAGTTAACCCAAATTTTATCAACTTTATTCTATTTTTCGACGATTCTCAAATAATGGTATGTTCAATTAGCAAAATACTCGGTACTGGGCCCAACAAAATCAACATGCATTGAGAGAGGGCAATTTTCAAGAAAGGTTTGGCGTCAATGTCTGGGCTGGTATCGTTGGAAACAGAATAATTGGGCCAATATTGTTTCAAGGTCAGTTAACAGGGGTTAGGTACTTAGGTTTTCTTCAAAATGAAATCGAGTATCATCTTAATAATCTACCTTCATCAGTTTTACGGCGAATTTACTTCCAACAAGATGGAGCGCACCCCCTCATAATACCAGAGAAGTTCTTAATTATTTAATAGAGCATTTTAATAATCAAGTTATTGCAACTAATGGTACAGTATGGTGGCCTGCCCGCTCACCGGATCTCACTGTACTCGTTTTCTTTATTTGGGGATATGTTAAAGAAAAGGTAATCTATGCAACAGCCCCAGCGACTCTTGAAATCTTAGAAGAAATAATTCTACGGGCATTTAGAATTATAACGCCTCAAATGTTACGAAACGTGTTGAGAGAAACAATTGAACGAGCTGAAATGTGTCTTGAAAAAGGAGGAATGCACTTTGAAAATTTACTACAGTGAAAGTACATACATTATTATCCATGGCACCCTTGACAAAAGTAAATAAAACATTATACAGTATTTTCCTTAGTAATAATTAATTTATGTTCTTATTTTTAATCCAATTAATTAGTATCGTTAGATTCGCCAAAAATTTTTCGGAAAGTGTCAAAAAATGGGCGCCATTTGAAAAATAATACACGAAAATGTAATTTTGCCAACTTGTTTATTCCTATCAATCATACTAGTCACTAAAACTTTGCGCTTGTAATTTTCTGACATCACCTGAGGTCCTCAGATTAGTTTACGTCCGATCATGGCCACCTAAATGCAATATTAAAAGTGACTCTGAAAAAATGAAGTACGCGTAAAAACTTTTTAAAATGTTACATTCTGATCCAGAATTGTTTTAGAAATATTTTTTTTACAATATACAGGGTGTTCCATTTAAAAATTCAAAACCGGAGCCATTTCCGGTGAAACCGGAAGTGACCGGAAAGTGAAAAATATGCGAAAACTCTCCTCTTCACATACCATTTACCTATACAATCTCATTTTGATACACCTAATATTCTAGAAGTTATGACTTGTCTAATAGATTCTTTGACACCCGGTATAGTAGCGTTCGCCACCAGCTTACGTTTTTTTCTATACTGAATGGGGCATATCTGTACAGGATGCATCCGCAATATCCATATTGCTTGGAAGAATAGCAATAGCTGATGGGTCGGCATAATGTTACGCGTTAATGTTACACTGTGTTGTTCTGTTAAGCCGCTCCCTGACTTGACGGTACGGTATCTGTATGAGGTATTTACTGCTCTACCGATGTCGCCTTTATCTCCTCACTTGTCGGTAGAATCTTGCAGAAACGGTGTTACCGTAGCGAGATTAAGTCGTCGTCAGAAGAAGATACTATAGCGTGTTACATTGTTCTGTTAAGCCGCTCCCTGACTTGACGGTACGGTATCTGTATGAGGTATTTACTGCGTACGAAAACTTACCGATGTCGCCTTTATCTCCTCACTTGTCGGTAGAATCTTGCAGAAACGGTGTTACCGTAGCGAGATTAAGTCGTCGTCAGAAGAAGATACTATAGCGTGTTACATTGTTCTGTTAAGCCGCTCCCTGACTTTACGGTACGGTATCTGTATGAGGTATTTACTGCTCTACCGAAAACTTACCGATGCCGCCTTTATCTCCTCACTTGTCGGTAGAATCTTGCAGAAACGGTGTTACCGTAGCGAGATTAAGTCTCGAAGAAGAAGATACTATAGCGTGTTACATTGTTCTGTTAGGCCTCTCCCTGACTTGACGGTACGGTATCTGTATGAGGTATTTACTGCTCTACCGAAAACTTACCGATGTCGCCTTTATCTCCTCACTTGTCGGTAGAATCTTGCAGAAACGGTGTTACCGTAGCGAGATTAAGTCGTCGTCAGAAGAAGATACTATAGCGTGTTACATTGTTCTGTTAGGCCGCTCCCTGACTTGACGGTACGGTATCTGTATGAGGTGTGAGCTGCTCCACCAAAAACTATATTATATATTATAAACTATTTTAATGTGTTGTCTGAATTGTTTTTATGCTTTGTGACAAACTGTACTGTGATCTTTTATATGTAACTTTAACATTACGTATTTACTGCATTAAATTTTATCCTATTTTTATGTATCTCAGATTTAGGCAAGCTTTGTCAACATAATTGATATTATATGACAATAAAGCATTTCTGATTCTTACCGATGTCGCCTTTATCTCCTCACTAGACGGTAGAATCTTGCAGAAACGGTGTTACCGTAGCGAGATTAAGTCGTCGTCAGAAGAAGATACTATAGCGTGTTACATTTATTTACGTGTGCTACATTGCTAAGAATATTAATAGTCGACCATTTGTTGCGGCCCAACAATTTCTACAAGATAATACGGAATTTCAAGATATGTATAAAGGTATTGTTTCGAAGACGCCATCGGCCGCCCCGGCCAGCCGCCGCTATTGGTCGCCTACTATCTGCTTTTCTAATGGAAGCGGTTCCTCTGACGCGTCTTGACTCATTTGTAATGCGGACCGCTACGTGCAACTGCTACTGAGACAAGTCTGAACACGAAATATCAACATGTCTCAAAAGTTTTTACCAAGTGATATCGAAATATAGTCAAACCATTTGTAATTGCAGAAGCATAAAAAACAAGTTTCCCAATCTTGAGGCGGAATCCTTTGAGCAGCAGAAGCGGAGATAACTAATTTTATTTAAATATTTAAAAATTCGTTAAAATAAAAAAATATGCCATAAACGAGGAAGTATGTATCAATCGGATCATCATAATTTCATTTTCCCATGGTCGAAAAAAAGCCATATTTTCCAACAAAACACACATTTTTCAAAAAAACACAACAGAACAATAGAATATTTTAAAACCTATTTCGATCCCAGACCAGAGACGCTAATGGCTTTCATTTACTCAGACCTCCTGAAACACGTATATAACTGGTATAACTGTCTCAACGTATAGACACACCTATAAGCATTATCATTGGCTTGCGGTCCGTTTTGATTGGCTGCTGCAAAACTAGACAGCTGTCACTCAAACTCACGTTGACTAGCGGCTCTTTTGATTTTATTTTGATGTTCCTTTTGCCGACGGAGAATGTTTACACATTATTTTTCGTTCCGTTTCTTCGCATATACGCTCGTGTTAGCGAAGTGAGTTTTTGATTTGCTCCCTACAGAAACAACTTCTGCAATTGAAAATGGTTGAACTTTAGTTAACATAATAAGAGGCTTCAAGGCAATATTTGACTCCCAACACAAGGATTACAAAAATCATCAAATCAAGGTTACTATGTGGGAGATAATAATAATATAATCATAATTTATTCACTTAGAAGAATACAACTGGTAGATACAAAAATATAAAAATATAACGTGTTTACAATTTGCATGGAAGTAAGTTGTAAGTATGGTCGCACCAGATATCTAAGAAGGTCGTAAATCACCAACCGCTTGAGTTATCAGCAGGAGGTGGATTCTACGCAGAGTTGTACCTACCGTAGCCATTAAATTTTGTTTTATAGGTAGGTATACTGATATTGGGTTAAGATAATGATGAAGAAAATCGCTTGAATATAATTGAGAATTGTTTGTTTAAATATTATATATATATATATATATATATATATATATATATGAAAGAGAGTAATATCGAGGGGACTGTTAAAAACAAAATGGAAGGATTTTAATGGACATAGCCCTCAGAGAAAAGTGCTAACCGTAGACACGTGTTTCGGGCTCTCGGCCCTCATCAGTACGGTGGAGAAGTGCAAGGATGAACAACACTTGGTAGAAAACGACAAATCAACGGAGTCAACAAACAGAAGCCAGTCGCTCATTTGTGATTTCGGTCAGCAGACCCTGAATTCCAGAGCAACAACCAACGTCACCACGGAGGCAGCTATAGCTACCTGCGTGACATCCGAGTCCAGGAATATAAATATGAAAGAGAGTAATATCGAGGGGACTGTTAAAAACAAAATGGAAGGAATTTAATGGACATAGCCCTCAGAGAAAAGTGCTAACCGTAGACACGTGTTTCGGGCTCTCGGCCCTCATCATTACGGTGGAGAAGTGCAAGGATGAACAACACTTGGTTTTCTATCAAGTGTTGCAATTCCTTCCATTTTGTTTTTAACAGTCCCCTCGATATTACTCTCTTTCATATTTATATTCCTGGACTCGGATGTCACGCAGGTAGCTATAGCTGCCTCCGTGGTGACGTTGGTTGTTGCCCTGGAATTCAGGGTCTGCTGACCGAAATCACAAATGAGCGGCTGGCTGTTGTGACTCGCTGATTTGTCGTTTTCTACCAAGTGTTGTTCATCCTTGCACTTCTCCACCGTACTGATGAGGGCCGAGAGCCCGTAACACGTGTCTACGGTTAGCACTTCTCTCTGAGGGCTATGTCCATTAAATTCCTTCCATTTTGTATATATATATATATATAATTACATTATATTATATAATAATATATGATATACCTAATTAATGTAAAATGTCGAACTTTATACTTTATAAAAAGTTCAGTTTCTCGATAAAAGGTATTTATAAACAAAATTACTCACGAAGATCAGTTTCACTTTCACTGTCGTCATCCAAATTGATAATAAACTTTTCTTTGGGAATTTTTTCTATATCCATATATGATTTTTCCACCTTTTTAATATGGGAAACACACTTGGCCCAGTTGCTATCAGGAATGTTTGCAGTTTCTGTTTGAATAAGAGCTACCACAGTTGAACTTAAGGTTGGAGAAGTATTATTTCTTCAAACTGCTGACTTAAGCTGATGCCATATATGTTCAATTGGGTTAAACATACAGTGGTAAGAAGGAAGTCTGAGCACCCTATGTCCCAAGCTTTCAGCCAATGAATCACAAAAATATTCATTTTTTATCGAATAACTGCGTAAAACTTCTAGTAACTGTTTTTTTGTGTACTTTTCCTCATAGTACATATCATTATTTAACTTATATGCTTTGGTGTCATTTGAACATGGTGCTTTACTTTGACTGTGGTAGCTATTATCCATAACGATAATACTGTTGGGTGGAATATTTGGTATGAGTTTATTTTGGAACCAGTCTTCAAATAATTCGGCTGTAGTATCATCATGATAATCGACTAAAGAGTCCTTAATATTCTTTGCCGATAAAGACAACGCATTTGGTATAGGTAAAGCCATTTTTTGTTCCTGCGTGAATTATCGTAATGCGTTTTCCTTTATTAGACGGCGCATTAGTTTGGCACAAGTCAGATGACTTTTGACTTTTGTTTGGAATATCGTGTGTATCGAACCAAGTCTCATCCAAATACACTACTGTTCTACCATATTCTCTAAATTCGTTTATTGCCAATAAATAATCAAATCTCCATTTCTTAAGGCGCACAGATTCTATTGAGATTTTTCTGCTACTAGTGAGTTTTTTAAATTTAAATCCGTTCTGTAAAAGAGACTTCCTTAAAGTCTCTTTGCAACACTGGTTATCAGTTTCATTCTTTTTAAGCCGATGCATTAGAATATCTAATGTAGGCACAATTTGCTCTTTATGCAAGGCATATATTGTTCTTCGAATTATATCTACATCACAGCCATCTAGTTTCCTTGAACCTCCAGAGTCTTTTCGTTTCCTTCTTTTTAAAATAGGGTTACTTACTATTTTAAACACTGTGGAATACGGTGTTTTTGTTAAATAAGCACTTTCTTACACAGCTTGATCCTTGGACATTCCACGTTCCAGAAGGGAAGTATAAACATTTAATATAATTTGTTTCCCATGAGGGTGTAACATTTGTCGACTAGTGGTACTACGACCACCAGTTGAAGTACTAGCTTCAGGATGAGCCCATTGGCGCCACATTTTTCACGTCACAAAAATCGAATAGACACTTTAAAATAGACACAACTGACACAACGGAATATTAGGTAGGTAATGACTTAATTTCTTTCAGTCAGTTCTCAAAACAGTCTTGTTTTCCAAATCTGGTAGTAATTTATTTTGTATCCGTAAATAGACCATTATCGCGATAATCTCGTTAATAGCCCATTAGTACTGAAAGTCTGGTGGCCAGGTAAGTGAATTTTATTATTTACACACATTTAAACATATCCTTACCAAGGGTTCTAAATCAACCTTACGAGATTTTTTATTATCAAATATATTTAAATACAAAACTGTCAACAAAAGCCAAAAATAATGGAGAGCCCACTATTATTAAAATGCCAAACTATTCCATGAGATATTTTAATCCGGACCTGGGAATCTTTTAAAGGACACACATTTTTATTGCTTATCTATATTTCGAACAATAGGTAATAATGAGGGTCGTCGGCTAATATTGATTTACGACCTTCTTAGATATCTGGTTCGACTTTACAATGAAAACAAGTGAATAAGGTGAAAACTCATTTAAGTTCACTTAAGAACTTGTCTATGAGTAACGCATTTTTCTTTGTTCCATTAGTTTCAGCATAGTAAGTGAACAGGATAAATGTGTATATAATGTAAGAAAAATAAAAAAGAAGATAGTGCTAGAACTTATGACAAACACATAACAGTAAAAATATATTGATGTAATGATCCGTTAATGGTGAGTATATCAGTTCATTGATCAATTAAATTATGGAATTTAGTTTGCTCGGTTCCGAGTATTCATATTTTCAGCTTTTTCTTATATAGGGCTTTGGAGTTAATATTTTTCAAGTCATCTGGTAGAATTGAGCAATCGAGGGGCAAGGCATGAGAAGCATCTTTGACCAATTGACTTTTGGGCTCTTGGTAAGAACACATTGGATTTTAAATGACTTCTAGTAGGATATTTATGGTTAATCTGATTACGGGTGTGAAGTTATCCACAACCACAAAATACACTGAGAAAAATGTAACTCGGATCTGTTTCTTGTTAAAATGACAATATAGGGCTTATTTCAGTACACGATCAAATTCTGTAGGTTGATAAATGTAAGAAATGGTGTAATCGGGGTGGAAATGTTGAAAAAGGATGTGTATTGGGGTGGCGGAAAAGTTGAAAAAATCGAAATCCAGTTGATATATGATTTGTCGCCCCGTTGGAGGGTATATATTGGGGATGGAAAAGTTGAAAAAAATCAAAATTCTGTTTAAACGGCAGTGTAGAGTTGTCTAATATGCAAAATCGAGTTCAAAGGGTTTAAATACATACCACCTGATATAAAATTTCCGGGGGGGGAAATGTTGAAAAAATCAAATTCTGTTTAAACGGCAGTGTAGAGTTGTCTAATATGCAAAATCGAATTCAAAGGGTTTAATACATACCACATGATATATGAAATCATTTGTCGCCCCGTCGGAGAAAAGTTTTCAGGGTGAAAATATTGAAAAAAAATCATAATTCAGTTTAACCGACATTGTAGTTTTCTAGTATGCAAAATCGAATTCAGAAGGTAGTAGTGGTAGTAATTTATTGAAATAGATAAATCTAATTTACAAACAAACAGTCACATAATCATTAAAAATACAGATAATCTAATAATAATTCTAAAATAAATAATAATAGTAATAAAATATTAAAATATTAAACAGTAATACATCACAAATCTTGTTCTAAAAAAGCCAATAGACTTTTTTTAAAACTTATAACAGTATTGGACTCTTTCAAGTGTATGGGGAGTTTATTGAATTCATTCAAACCTTTGAAAAATAAGTTATTCATGCATCGTCTCGAACTAGTTCTATTAATGTGGAAGTCATTATTTTGCCTAGTGTTATAATGATGCATATCTCTATTTAAAATCACAAAATCATTAAAATAAGTTGGTTGAAAACCTTTAACAATCTTAAAATAAAAACCATTGTTGAAAAATAAAGCCTCTTTTTTACTGACAACCACTGAAGTGAATTTAACATATACGAAATTGAAGTACAGCGACTACATTTAAGAATCATACGCATTCCACGATTTTGAAGTTTCTGTAATTGAGACACTTTATTTTGATTGAATAAAAACAGTAAGGAAGCACAATAATCGAAATGAAGTTGGATAATGCAATTGAAAGTTGTTATTTTAGAATATGTGCTCAAACAATTTGAAATTCTAGAAAAGAAACAGAGCTTTTTCGATATTTTCTTAATAATATACTCAGCGTGGTTATTTAATGTCAAAGTACTATCAATAATAAAACCAAGATATTTAATTTCGGATACAATTTCGATATTTTCTCCATTTATATTTATGTTGATAGTATTCAAATTACCCAAGTTACGCAGCTCATATTCAGATGCTATGATCATTGCTTTCGTTTTGTTGACATTTAGTTTTAGTTTATTCACTTTTAGGTATTTTTCGATATTTTTCAGTGAGTTGTTTATATTTATGATTGCATTCTCAAGATTTTTATCAGACTCAAACACTAAGGTATCATCAGCGAAAAGATTCAAAGAGTGTGAACCTGGTGTGTAGTGTATGTCATTTAAATATATGATTAATAAAAGTGGTCCCAAAACGCTTCCTTGGGGAACTCCCATATCATTTAGAATTTTATCTTGGTCTGTTGAAAACGATAACTTAGGTAACTTCTAAACCAGTTCAACACATTGCCAGATATTCCATAATATTTTAATTTTTCCAATAGAATGTTTCGATCTATCGTTTCAAAAGCTCTACGCAAATCCATAAAAATAGCCACAGTATACTTATTAACATCTACAGCCCTTTTCCAGGTTGATATGGTATATTCAAGATATGTTTCACACGAATGATTTTTACGGAAGCCAGACTGAGCACCAATAAAGAGTTCGTTGATATTGAAATAGTTTTCGATCTGTTCGTAGACCGCCATTTCAAGAACTTTTTCAAGTGATGGCAGTGTGTTGATTGGTCTGAAATCACAAGAATCTATTGAGTTATTAACTTTAGGAATAGGAATAATGGTGCTAATTTTCAACTGATCTGGAAATATACCTTTCTCTAGAGACGTATTAACAAGGTTTAGCAATACATGTCCAAAACAATCAAAAGTTTCTTTCAAGAATTTACTGTTGAGAATTTCATCTTCGCTTATTTTGTTGTCCAATGAGAATATGATTTTACGGAGATGGCTCATACTTAGCAATGTGAATTCACTCAGTGACTCATTGTTATGGGGATAGTTTTGGCTCGACCATATTTCTTCATATTCAATACTGTTAGCAATTTGATGAATACTTGATACAAAATATTGGTTGAAATTTTCAGCAATCTCTAAGCTACATACCACTTGATATATTAAATCATTTGTCGCCCCGTCGAAGGGTGTGTATTGGGGGGGGTGGACGAGGGGGTGGAAAAGTTAAAAAAAATCGAAATTCAGTTTAAACGGCAGTATAGAGTTTTCTAGTATGCAAAATCTAATTCAGAGGGTTGAAATACATAGCACCTGATATATGAAATCATTTGTCGCCCCGTCGGAGGGTGAGTTTTGGGGGTAAAAATATTGAAAAAAATCAATATTCAGTTTAAACTATGTATGCAAAATCGAATTCAGAAGGTCGAAATACATACCACTTGATATATGAAATCATTTGTCGCCCAGTCGGAGGGTGAGTTTAGGGGGTGAAAATATTGAAAAAAGCAATATTCAGTTTAATCGACAGTGTAGAGTTTTCTATTGATTTTTTCAATATTCTCACCCTCAATACACACCCTTCGACGGGGCGACAAATGATTTCTTATATCAGGTGGTATGTATTTCGACCTTCTGAATACGATTCCGCATACTAGAAAACTACACTGTCGATTAAACTGAATATTGATTTTTTCAATATTTTCACCCCCAAAACTCACCCTCCGACGGGGCGACAAATTATTTCATATATCAGGTGGTATGTATTTCGACATTCTGAATTCGATTTTGCATACTAGAACACTCTACACTGCCGTTTAAATTGAATATTGAATCTTTCAATATTTTCTCCCCCAAAACTCACCCTTCGACGGGGCGACAAATGATTTCATATATCAGGTGTATTTCGATCTCCTGAATTCGATTTTGCATACCAGAAAACTCTACAATGCCGTTTAAACTGAATTTCGATTTTTTCAACTTTTTTGAAAAAAATGGAAATCCAGTTCAAACGGCATTGTAGAGTTTTCTGGTATGCAAAATCGAATTCAGGAGGTCGAAATACATACCACCTGATATATTAGCACTATTTAAATTGTTCTCTTATTTCAAAGCCTTTATTATTGGCAAAGCCTTCTGACCTTTTTAATGCTGTCAATTCGGTTGAAGGTTGTTAGGGTGACCATTAAGATATTAAAACCTCCCTCAGACCTTTGAGCAAACATTTGGAGTGGGACAGACCTCACTCTCCTTTCTTTTAAATTTATAATTTTCTGCTCATCCTGTTCTTTTTCAATAAGGGAGCACAGGCTTATTGTCAATTCTGCTCAAGGAGTAAAATCTACATATCACGGTTGAAAGTGGGAAAACAACCACATCGGCGGCGCGTTTTATCGTCGCGCCCAATCGCGGTATGTCAAAATTTGTCACATTACTATGTTTGCAGATTATACCACTATCACAGTTGCTGGCAGGGTTATTGAAGAACTGATAACAAATGTCAATCGCACTATTGATTTCAGTCCTTGGTGTCAACGGAACATGTTGATATTGAATTCATCCAAGACTGTAGTTGTTCATTTTTATAACAGAAAAAATAATGAACCAAATAATATACAATTGCTGGAAAAGTCTGGACTGGAATCTGCAAATCGATAGTGTCTGTAATAAATTAAACAAAGCTTTCTTTGCCATAAAACAAATGAAAACATGCTTAGACACATCAGGTCTCTTAAAAATATATTTTGCTATGGCGTATTCACATATTTCTCTGAATGTCATGGGGTTGTACTAGCAAATTCTTCAGGGTATTTGTGCCTCAAAAATGTATATTGAGGCTTATTTTCAATATGAATTAAACAATGAGTTGTAAACCAGTATTTATACGAGAAAATTTATTAACGGCACCTTCAGTATATATTTTGAAATGCATCGATTTCAATTACAATACAAGGCGTGAAAATTTACTACGAATTCTACATCATAAGACAGCCAAATATGAAAATTCTCCATTATATAATGCAATAATCCTTTACAATGAACTACCAATTTCGATGAAACATTCAAAGTTAGCATGAAAGAACTGCTACAGCAAAAATGCTATTACAGTGTGAAAGAATACTTAGACGACGCCCTAAATTAGATAACCAGATATTTTAAATGTTCAGTTTATATACCGGGTGAGTGAAATTCGAGTAGATGCATGGGGATCTCGGAAACGGTAGGAGCTACAGAGAGGGTTAAATGGAGGCAAAGTTGCGTATTATGGAGCTCATTACTATGATGTTGAAAAATCTGAGCTAGCCTTCTCACTTTCAGAGATTACGGGAAAAAACGAAAAATTTGATTTTTGTTCTTCACTTATATCTGCTTTAATACAATATATTTCCAGAAACTGTTTGCACTTTGTCATTGAAACTTTCAATGGGCTGTAAAAATATGTGAAGGAAAGTGTTCTTCAGGGTGTTGTTTTCCTTGGGCCACCCCTAACTATAAAATTTTAAATACGGACCTGGATTTTTTATCACTTTTTTAAGGCTTCAAAATCATGATTATGACCATTGAAGCCTAAAAAAATGATAAAAAATCCAGGTCCGTATTTAAAATTTCATAGTTAGGGGTGGCCCAGGGAAAACAACACCCTGTAGAACACTTTCGTCTACATATTTTTACAGCCCATTGAAAGTTGCAATGACGAAGTGCAAACAGTTTCTGGAAATCTATTGTATTAAAGCAGATATAAGTGAAAAAAAAATATCACATTTTTCGTTTTTTCCTGTAATCTCTGAAAGTGAGAGGGCTCAGACATCATAGTAATGAGCTCCATAATACGCAACTTTGCCTCCCTCTACTCGAATTTCACTCACCAGGTATGTATAAATTTATACATATTTCCGCTTCCCGTTACTCCGTTATCCCGTTTTTTCGTTTTCCCGTTACCGACTTATCCCGTTATCCCATTTTTAAGTTATCCCGTTACCCGGTGTTCACATTATCCCGTTATTCCGTTTCCCTGTTATCCCGTTTTCCCGCTTTCCCGTTATCCCGTTTTCCCGAAAAAAAAAATTGCCCAATCAGTCCAGCCGTTCTCAAGTTATGAGCTTTCCAACACAAACAGACATACATTTTTATTATATATTATTTATTCTTGAAAATTTTTCCAGGAGAAGAAATGTCCTATAACTTTCCTAAAAATCCTCTCTTTCCCTAAAAACATTATTCAGAGTATTACGAACATTCAAAAAAACAATAAGCCAAATCGGCCCAGCCGTTGTTTTTATAAAATAAAATGAAAATGTTAAACTGACCGGGATGTATTCCTGTGACGTTCTGCTCGGTAGGCGACAGTGTAACCGCTGAGCTATTTCCTCTTTAGTAATACATTACTCGATAGTCTTTTTCTTCGCCAAATTTCTTATATACCCGAATTTTCCAATTTCCGGGCAACCTTCCTAATTTTTTAAAGTATCCTCGGGCTATTACGAACATTGAAAAAAAATAACCAAATTAATCCAGCCGTTCTCACGTTTTGCGCTTACAAAGAATGATCGAGTTTAATTTTTAATATATAGATGAAGATGCCTGGGAAGAAATACTGAGGAGTTACACACCTACTTGTATATAATTGTGTCTGCCACCAGGGTCTTTGCTCAAGTCTTTTCTCTCCTGAATAGTGCATAACTATTTAGGTTATAGCTGAAATTTCTATCTTTATTAAAAAAAAACACGAACTTATGGGATGGCATAATGTTACGCGCTGATGGGATGGCATAATGTTACGCGCTGATGTTACGAGATGTTCTGTTACACCCATAGAGAAACTAAAAATAAAGAGAGTTGTCAAAACTGCAGTAAAAGTTGGCACCAAGTTTAGACAGTGGCGACATATCTCGCAACTGGCCGAACTAAGTACAGTTGGTAAAACTGATTGAGATAAGGCGGGTTTTTCAAATGCGTTACTTTTATATGATTGATATGGTATATATTTTATAAGTGATCGATTTGCCATTCTTGTATTCCATATGAATGGTTGTATCGTATGAAATACAGGAATGGCAAATCGATCACTAATAAAATATATACAGTAATCGATTCGTAGAATCTGTTAGTTCGTTCGTGATTAAAATAAAGTTTCAAAGTAAATCTTTATTTCATGATATCAAGAACAAAATTAAACATCTTATAAAACAAGAATAATAAGTTGTACACTATAAAAACACATTTTATTGTATCTAGGACAAGGTACAACTACAGAGAAAACAATTTTAAAACTCCGGAAAACAACAAAATTAAAAATATTCTTCAGTCGCTTATCATCAAATCAACCAAAATAAAAACAAATTACATTCACAACAAACCTTCAATAATTTTGTTAATTTATTAGCACAAAGGAGACCATGTACTTCGTACTTCCTCAAATGGTGATAGGAAATGGAAACTGATGGATGGAAATAAGTACCAGTTTGTGAAAAAAATTCTGCAACTGATGGATGGAAATAAGTATCAGTTTGTGAAAAGCAGCTTATATTTTACCTTGTGAAAGAATATTTCGAGGAATTTCAGCGTCAACTCGAATAACAAAACATTCCATTTTCGACATTGGGTTCATAATTCAAGTCCATGGTATAATTTCTATAATTAATTTTTCGAAGACAACAGTAGAATTATTCTGAAATTATTACGTGTTTGTCATTTTCTGACAAATGTCGAAATTGGAAAATTATCATGTCATCAGTCGTCTGTGGATTGCGGGCAGCGCCTCCATGCGCGACTGGCCGTACCAAAAACTTGGTGGTCAAGATCGCCAATGTTTCAAACAGTCTCTTTATTTTTAATTTGTCTATGGTTACACCTTAAAATTATGTCACAATGAACTCCACCCCGAACACAGAACACTCTAGCTTAAAATTTTCTTGAAATGTTTTTTCTTTGTTAATTCACAATTTTGATAACGAAATTGAAATCCATAATACACTGAAAAGTGTGTGGATTTAGTTGTAGAATCGTATAGGTATGAATTTATGAACGCACCTTTCTCTATAAATATTCTGAAAAACAGCGACTTGTTATTATTTTACTGCACGTCGGATTATGGTGAGAATTGGCTTGTAATAACTAGTATGAAATATAACTGTAATTTGTTTATGTAACAGCTACAGAACATGTAAAATATGTTGTATGTTCAGCTGGTACGCTTCTATCGTTTATGAATTGTGGACGGTTAAGGCCCCACAGACGATGAGATCGGTATCGCTACATGTTTCATGATACGTAGTAGCGATACAAATTTCATCGTGTGTGTGGTATCACTATGTATCGCCGTCTCACTCGCTGTCGTGAAATGGCGATACGACTGATGTTTCACGATTCCATCTCCCGTCACCGTGCGTGGAGACGTTGATACTTGATACTAAGGCCCTCACACACGATGAGATCGGTATCGCTACATGTTTCATGATACGTAGTAGCGATACAAATTTCATCGTGTGTGTGGTATCACTATGTATCGCCGTCTCACTCGCTGTCGTGAAATGGCGATACGACTGATGTTTCACGATTCCATCTCCCGTCACCGTGCGTGGAGACGTTGATACTTGATACTAAAGGCCCTCACACACGATGAGATCGGTATCGCTACATGTCGCGATACAAGTGGCGATACAAGTATATGAGATTTGTATCAAGTACCAACGTCTACACACACGGCGAAACGGAATCGTGAAACATCATTCGAACGCACGTGGTATCGCCGTTTCACGACAGTGATTGAGACGGTGATACTGATACCGTGATACTAATACAACCACACATACGATGAAATTTGTATCGCTACTACGGTGTCATGCAACATGTAGCAATACCGATCTCATCGTCTGTGGGGGCCTTTATTTTCTATCGTAAGTGTTTACTTGTGAAACACATACTGTACCAGTATTTTCTTGAAACGTCTAGCTTTTATTCTTGCTTTTACTTGTTATTTGCTTGTAAGTACCAAACTTGTACTTTTATGAATTTTTTATTTCGTTTGTAAATAGAGAATTTAGATTTTTTTCAACGGATGATGCTATAAATTGATTGTATTTTATTTATATTTTTGTAGTCTTAAAAAAATTGGTTCATCTTTTTTAACGCACTTTTAAAGTTTATTTTTTTTAGATTTATTTAAAATGTTAAGTTTGAAGAAATTTCATGATTAATATCTTCATAGAATCTGGTATTCGAGTGCATGAAGAAATACTTTTCATGAGAGCATATTGTTACGAAACTGGATCCGGATCCGTCTTCATTGAAATACACTGAACTAATTATTGCCCGTTTATTACACTTTACAACACAACAATGTACTAAATAACTCAATTACAGTTGCAAAATACCACGCTTTATACTAAACTGTACTATCTTCCAACTGATCACACAAAAAAAAAATAATAAAAAATTTGTTTTCAATTGTTAAACGGTTTTATTGTAAAGAAACATAATAATGATACAGATAATGTACTAAAAGCTCAAAAATAATTAGGTAGTACCAGTCATCACACCACTCTCCTCATCAATATAGGGCATTGATCAGACAAAAATAAAATCGTGGGGCATAGCGTAACCTGAGTAAATATGTAAATGATAGTTCTGTGATGTCGCATGATGATAATGACGGATTTACTTTCACACACATTTTGCATAAGCTGTCTATTGAGAAGATGCATCGAAAACATATAATATGAGCGGTTAACTGTAGATAATGGAAACTCGACGCGCCCCACGATTTTATTTTAGTCTGATCATGCCCTATATTGATGAGGAGAGTGGGTGATGACTGGTACCTACCTTAATTATTTTTTAGCTTTTAGTACATTATCTGCATCATTATTATGTTTCTTTACAATGAAACCGTTTAATTAAAAAAAAATTGTTACTTATTTTATTTTCAAGTTTTTAGTTTTTTATTTAGTTACTTAATATTTCTCATTCTATTTAGTTCATTTAGTGCCTCATTATTACAAGGTTTCTTTCCTGTAGTTTGTTGCAATCTAACTCCTCAATTCATAATCCTTCCAAAGACTTTACTCGACTCAGTGCCACGTAAGCTTGTCCTTCCTCAAACAATTTCGATCCTAAATACACAACTGCGTGGTCTGCAGGGCTGCCTTGCATTTTGTGGACAGTGGAAGCCCATGACAACGATACGAAATCTTGGGTGGGGGATTCATGCTTGGATCACGATTTTAAGTTGACAAAGTCCTTTGTTTTGATTAAATGCCTATATTTCAGTTCTAATGTATTGACTGTCTAAACTCTATGATCCGCCATTTTGTTTCGGACGCCATCCTGGATTTGGAATTTTTTCATAGTGTACTATATTCTACTAGTCAAGCCCTTTCATTTGTTATCCTTATTGAGGGGGTGTATTGACTGTCTAAAATCTATGATCGGCCATTTTATTTCGGACGCCATTTGTAGATTTGGAATTTTTTCATGGTGTTCTGTTTTCTACTAGTCAAACCCTTTCATTTGATATCCAAATTGAGGGGGTTGTAAAAAAATATGTAATTTGCCATTTTCTGGCGGTGGCCATCTTGGATTTACAATTATACTGAATACACATAATCGTATTATCATCAGAACTAAAGGTGTGCACAAAATTTCAGATCAATCGGTCAAATTTGAATTACTAGATTTGACCCACACAAGGCACAAACAAGGCAAGCTAAATAAAACCGTTTAAAAACTGTCTGTCTTTCGCAAGCGACGCGCCTATATATTCGTCTGTATCACACCGCAGAACATTCCAGAAAGGTCGGTGAATGATCTCGATTGATCGGCGTTTCCGTCAATCATTCCCACTGCCTTCTTGGAATCCATGTGGTGGTTGACCGCTACTGCTCGTTTACACAGGAAATTCCAATCTTCCCGGCCATGTGTTATTACAGTAGCAGTGACGTAGTGTATTCGTAACATTAGTATCTAACCATGAATGAAAAATATATTAATATGATATAATTAGTTAACTTAGCCATGATTCATTTAGTCTCTGTTTTTTTACTGGTGTCTCCTCTGTGTTTTTTTCTGAAATAACTGAATTCTCATGAAAGTCTCTGCCATATTGAACTTTCTATATTGAACTTTCAACTTTCAGCATTAATTTTCAATATTCAACTTGCAACATTCAAAATTCAATTTTCGACATTCAATTTTCATCATTCAACTTTCGATAACCTTCTAATATTAGAATTTAAACTTCCAATATTCAATTTAGAACATTTAATTTATAAGTACGTTTGTGATGTTTTCGAAACGGGAATCATTCCTCTTCTGGATACAGTTGTTATTCATATATGTAGTTATAATTAAACCATTTACATTGCAGAAGCATAAAAAACAAGTTTCGCAGTCTTGAAGCGGATCCTTTGAGCAGCAGAGCGGAGATAAATAATTTTATTCAGATATTTAAATATTTTAAAAATACGTTAAAATAAAATAAAATTGCCGTAAGCGAGGAAGTATGTATTAATAGGCAATCGGGGTCATCATAATTTAATTTTCCTATGGTCGAAAAAAGCTATATTTTCCAACAAAACACAACAGAGCTATAGAATATTTTAAAACCTATTTCGATCCCAGACCAGAGACGGTAGTGGCTTTTATTTATTCAGGCCTTCTCAAACACAAATATAACTCGTGATTTATTAAGTTTCTTGGCCTCCAACGTATGGACACACCTACAAGCATTATCATTGGCTTGCGGTCCGTTTTGATTGGCTCAGGCGAACCTGGTGTAGAACTAGACAGCTGTCACTCAAACCCACGTTGACTATCGGCTCTTTTGATCTTCAGTTCGGCGATGGAGAATGTTTACGAGTAGTACACATTATTTTTCGTTCCATTACTTCGCATATACGCTCGTGTAAGCGAAGTGAGTTTTTGATTTGTTCCTTATAGAAACAGCTTCTGCAATTGAAAATGGTTAAACTATACTGTTGTACAGCTGTATTCATCGCCTTTATCAAACTGAAATATGTATTTCCCGGGTGACTGCACTTGTGAGTACTAGTTCTAAAATATTAGTGTGTTGTAAGTTGTATATTTACGAAATTTTATTTTTCGAATTCTTGTATAGAGAGGAATCAGCAACACAAAGCGGTACGCCAGCTATAATTCTGAATCTATTTGCCTTTTCACCAATAAAACGAACAAAACACAAACGAATATAACCACTAATAATAATTTGTACCACCAGAATAGGTATATATCAAAATTATTGGACGTGTTTATTTTTCTTCTTCTAACGACAACCTAAATCTGCTTCGTGACACTTGAAACAGGAAATATTATTCTCCTCCATGCTTTGTATTCAGTTTTTGTCCGAATACAATGCGCAACGTCGCGTCGCAAGCATTCAGATTATTGTTCGGCGTTTCATTCGGGAAAATTATTGTGTTATTTAATTTCGAATGAAAACGGTCTGATTTCTCCACATAAGCCTGATAATATATCGTCCACGATTTTCCTGCCTTCAACGCATCTCGCCCATGACGCATGTGGAAAATGAAACTACAGCAAGTTTTCTCTGTAATTCAGATAGTTTTATGTTGAGTGGTATTCCCAACTTTCTATACCGGGTCAATACTGAACTCACTATATAAACTTCCGTCCACCGACAACCCAAGTCGCTTCACAACAAAGAACAACAAAGTATCGCGGTTTATTTATACCGACAACACAATGAAGATGAGGCAAAAAATATTATAATTATGAAAAATAAATCATCAGCTGCCTTTAAACTTTCCTTTTTTTCAAAATAATGGTGCACCTAATTATTCTTAGTCCCTGGAGAAGACCGTGTACACGGTCGAAACGTCGACAAATTAAATGTCCCGAAATCATGTGTTTATCGTTTGTAAAACTGTCGTTGTCCAATATTTTTCAATGAAAACAAATCTTTGTCAAATACTGGATGTCATTGTTGTGTAGCTTAGTGTTACACACTTCGCTGCAAACGAAAGAACTCATTTCTATGACGTTGCCTTACCTCAGCCATACCTGTGTTATCTTGACCAATAATGTGACATGCACTAATATCCCCACTTCTGAGACCCACTGTTAGAAAACTGGGGTTCGTCTTTATTAAAATACTTGACTAATTAATGTTCGTTTATTTCTACTTCACAAGTACACAACACAATACTGTACTCTGACAATAAAAACTCAATTACAGACTACCACTAAAATATTGCGTACTATCCAACTGATCAAACAAAGAACTGTCTCTCACCCCGGGTAGACTCTTTTATAGGTCATTATCGACGAACACATGCGTAACGGTGGTTCGTCAACCTTTCTCGAGGTCGGTAGATTGGTCCCGATTTTTCCAGACCTTTCTCTTGGATTCTGACGTCACGCTATATATATATATATATATATATATATATATTATATATATATATATATATATATTGGGAAATGTTGCAAAGTAATTAAACTTATAATTATCATTATTATTATTATAGTTTTCCCAATATCAATTGCAAAAGCATAAAAAAGTCTTGCGGCGAAATCCTGTGAGCAGCAGTGGCGGAGATAACTAATTTTATTTAGATATTTTAAGATTTTAAAAATACTTCATAAATAATGAAAAATGAAAAAAAATTAAAGACAAGCTTTTATTTATACAAATACATTAAGAAAGAAAAATAATTTCTTTCATTGTTTGATGTAGGTTATTATTATATCCTAAAACGTATTTCGATCGGCACACACCAAGACCACAGACGCTACTGGTTTTTAATCTTTCAGAGCTATTAAAACACAAATATAACGGGTGATTTATGACCTCCCATCGTATAGACACACCCCCAAGCATTGATGTCCGCCTTGATTGGCCCAGATGAATCGGTTGTAGAACAGACAGCAGTCACTCAAGTCCACGTTGACCAGCGGGCTCTTTGTGCCGACGGAGACTGTATACAAGTAGTACAGATTATTTTTCGTTCCGTTTCTTCGCATATACGCTCGTGTTAGCGAAGTGAGTTTTTATTTGCTCCCTATAGAAACAGCTTCTGTAATGATATTGGATGGACTATATCTACTTTTACTATTTGTTGTAATATAAATTATTTTTGTTGTTCTGGTTAGTTTATTTCATTACTTTGTGTATCATTCCATCCTCTCATAGAATATAATGATTGTGACGGATCTAGGAGAACAAAAATAATGACATTAGCGATCTGTCATTGTCAACTACATATGTGTGCCAATGTTCACAAGTGAAAAATCAATTATTCCCTATTGTTCTACCCGTAAGGATGGATAATTCCATTCGAAATCCAAATATGATCAACTTTGAGGTATACCCTATCTAATAAAAAAAGAATAATCCAAATCGAAGAACCCAGTACAAAGTTATGCTTGATAGAATAGGTTAACGGACCAGAATGGTGAGTGATCAATATCCTTCATTTTGCTACCCTTAAGGGTAAATTTCATCTTTTAAATTCAAATGGGACCAACTTCGAAGTACACCCTATCCACTGAAAAAATAATTATCAGAATCGGACGTCTCAGTAAAAAGTTATGCGTGATCATTCATAAAAAAAATGTATAAACGTCTACTAGAGAACCTCCTCCTTTTTGGTTTCATCGGTTAAAAAAGAACCAAAACCCCAAGAAACACTCCATTCTATAAATATATATAATATATAGAAAAAAATCTACGAAACTATCTTGAGGATGCAGTCAAAATAACTGGGCTGGGTTAAAGAATACTCTTTGTTATACAGTATCGAAAAACATTT
This sequence comes from Gonioctena quinquepunctata, assembly GCA_018342105.1. Taxonomy (NCBI): domain Eukaryota; kingdom Metazoa; phylum Arthropoda; class Insecta; order Coleoptera; family Chrysomelidae; genus Gonioctena; species Gonioctena quinquepunctata. Next base: position 1,620,533 of record JAFIRS010000038.1, on the reverse strand, counting down.
ATCTGGGTTACGTACAGAAATCTACACGAGCAACAAGGAACGCAATGATATGATAATACCACATAAACAAGAGAGACGCACTGCTGTGCGCCCCTCCTGTTACCCCACCCGACACATTAACTGACCACGTGGCAATGCTACACAGCGCACAGCGAATCGATTAATTTCTTGCCGAGCCTTGGTTGCGAAAACAAAAGACCGTGACAATTTATTACCTTTTGAAACATGAAGAGATACTAGAAATCTATTCATAGTGGCTTTTGCAGAAAGACCTGTACCTACGGAAGCGACTGTCCTTCCAATTATTAATAAATTTCAGAATTTTGGGTGTGTGGCAGTACATTGCAAAAAATGTTGTCCCACAAATCCACCACCACATCCTAGACAAATACCCGAGGAACGGGAAATAAGAGAAACACAAGTGTGTGCATTGGCAGAAACGACACCTTGTTCGAGTAGACAGATCGCCGACGAAGTGAATTTGAATGAAAGAACTGTAAGGAATATTTTGAAGAGAAACGGTTATCATTGTTTCAAAGTCAAGACCACACAAGAACTTTTGCCTGGAGACCATTTCAGACGTATGGAGTTTTGTGAAACGATGGTCGAAAAATGCAATAGGGCATTTTGTGTAAATGATGACTTTCTAAAAAAGGTGTTATTTACCGATGAATCGTCCTTCTCAATTCATCGAAAACACAACCCATCCGTAGTACGTTATTGGTCTCGTAAAAATAAACATTTGAGTATTGCTGTGCCCACACAGTAACCAAGAAAATTAAATGTGTGGACGGGACTTCTAGGCGATCACGTCATAGGCCCATTTTTTATTGAAGGGAATTTAAATGCACCAAAATATTTGCAACTTTCGCAAAATCAAATTATTCCTGCAGTTCGCGCTCTTCCGATTTACTTTAACGACTTGTGGTTTCAACAAGATGGCTGTCCTGCCCACAATGCAGGCACGGTGGTTACATTTTTGAATCAATTATTTCCCGATCGATTTATTTGTACGCGAGGTACAATCAACTGGCCACCTCGACCACCAGATGTAGCACCTCTCGATTTTTATTTCTGGGGCATGCTAAAATCGGAGGTATATCGGCATGAGTTCGAACGTGCCATCAATTTAGATGAACTGAGGGCAAACATTATTCAGTTGTGTGCTCAGGTAACACCAGTTACCCTTGCGGCTACCAGAACAGAATTGTACAATAGATTCGGCTATTGTTTGGCCCAAAATGATGGTTTGTTCGAACATTTAATAAAATAATTCCATACACAAAATATTTAATTTGGTTTGTCTTTTCTTGTAAATATTTTTTTCTTCCATTCAAGAAATAATTGTGTTTCTGTTAGAAATAAGTGTTTTGTTTTTATTCTTACAGAAATATCGTTTGCTTTTGTTTATGTTTAAGAATTTTCTTTTGTTTTTGCGGCCACCACGGCACCAAAGATATTTTGATTCAGTTTAATTTGTTCAAATTATGTGATGTGAAATTATCGTAAAAATTCTTCTTCATTGCAGCGCACACATACTCCCGACTGCTGCTGGTATGATACTGACGTCCTGAGCTAACCGCTCTGACTCTCCTATCTCTGTGTCGTGAAGTCGATATCCCTTCCTCGAGCGAGTCGAGGAGAAATTGTAATGCTCTCTCAACATATAGCAAGCTATTCTTTACGCTCTCATGAAATCACCATACCCAAGATAAATACTTTCTGATACTCTATGGTCGAGCTTTCGGAAACGTTTATTTCCTTTTTCAAGGCATCTAGCTGTCATATGTCTAATGTATATCATCTCCTTTTCTGTGTGATCCATGCTCTTCTGGCATAACTTGACCATGTGCAGAATTAATTTTGACATCTCCATGACGAGAATTTTTCTAGTTTTTAAATAAAAGTGGTTGTAAAGTTTTTTACTTATTTTTAAACAATGCATTGATTAAGAATCTGCCCAATTGTGTTTGTTCCTTACTATGTACGCTTTTAACTTTATAATGTCATTCCCAAGTTAGTAAGTATTTCTAACATTTTATGGAGTACCATGTGACTCAAACTTGTTCTTTTTATATTTTTAGATGTCTTGAAAAAGGAAATAAACATTTCCGAAAGCTCGACCATATAACAAAGAGTATTCTTTAACCCAGCCCAGTTATTTTGACTGCATCCTCAAGATAGTTTCGTAGATTTTTTTCTTCAACTAGTCAGTCTAGACTACCCTTCTATATATATATATATATATATATATATATATATATATAAAATATAAATATATATTTATATATATATTTGAATATATATATATATATATATATACAGAGTGTAAACTAACTTGCTGCACTACCGTTAACAGTTAATAGTCCATGAGAAAATTAAAACATTTTTCTTTTGAAATAATTACGATGAGTCCTTAATGTCAGAAAAAAAAGGAACATATCTGGTTGGTTACTGTCAATGTTCAGAATGCTCGGTGGCTCAGTGTTCTCGTTTATTTCTTAAGTCATATGAACGAGTTCGATTTTGGCTAAATTTTTTATATTCTGTTTGTATTTACGTATTGCCTCCCGAATATGAATCCTAAGTCAAAAAGCGGATTTTCAAATATCTTCAGAAGATGAACGAATATTATTTTCACCGCTATTTTCGGCTACTGAAAACACTAAAAATTCGCATTTTACACCACAACACCCGAAATCATGTTTTTATTGTAGTAAAACTGCCGTTGTCCAATATTTTTCATGAAAACACATCTTTGTCAAAGACTGGATGTCATTGTTGTGTAGCTTAGTGTTACACTTCGCTGCAAACGAAATAACTCATTTTTACGACGTTACCCTACCTCAGCCATACCTGTGTTATCTTGACCAATAATGTGAAGCCGAGCATCGTCGGCCGTGGTTAGTACTTGAATGGGTGACCACCGGGCAAGAAAGTTCCACGTTAAATGTCCTAACAACTGTAGCGTGGTAGTATATTCGCAGCTGCAGGCGTCTTATCAATGAGCACGAGATAAGACGATAGATATGCCGTCCTTCGGAGGGGACGTTGAGATGTCGGTCCCGAGTTCATGGATGGTGAACTCGTTAACGAACCCTACCTCTGAAACAACAGAGGATTCGGCAAAATTTCCGGTTGTGAGGAGTGTGCTCACCGGCGTCGGTGCTTAGCCTAGGTAGCAGAAATAGGCCGACGTTAAATAAAGAAAAAAATAAAATAATGTGACATGCACTAATATGCCCACTTTTGACACCAACTGTTACGAAACTGGAGTTCGTCTTTATTAAAATAATTGACTAATTAATGTTCGTTTATTTCTACTTCACAAGTACACAACACAATACTGTACTCTGTAATAACTCAATTACAGATTACCTCTAAAATATTGCGTACTATCCAACTGATCAAACAAAGAACTGTCTCTCACCCCGGGTAGACTCTTTTATAGGTCATTATCGACGAACACATTCGTAACGGTCCTTCGTCATCCTTTCTGAGGTAGGTAGATTGGTCCGATTTTTCCAGACCTTTTCATATATCTTATCGCCGGTCATAGTCTATCAATCCTCTCTAGAAGCAACCCCAAGCACAATCTAGACCTTCATGAATGTTCACGCTGAAGTTATGTTAAGTGCAATCCGACTTCATTTCATTTTCCAAACATGCACCATGTCCGAGAAGCGAAAAGGACAGGAAATCACGAACTATATATCAGGATTATGGGGATGTACGCTCGGTTGTACGAGACCGTTTTAATTTCGAAGTATATAACCATTAGTTTGCATTTGTCGTAAACTTTGAGAATCACTAATTCACTTAAAATTAAAATAGTATATGAAATAATTCACAATTGTAACAAACACAATTATACATAAACAATTGATATCTTTTGAAAATAAGAGTATATAGTTTACCAGCCAGTATGAGAGAAAGTACTCGAAATATTTATAGAAATCGATGTACAGGGTTATTCAAAAGTACTTTGACAAACTTCAGGAGGTGATTCCTCACAATATTCTAATATGAATTGTCCAAATAAATGTATGTCCGGAAACGCTTCGTTTCCAAGATACAGGGTGTAAAAATTTGATTTTTATTTTCATTTTTTTAAATAACTTTCGAAATACTGACCTTAATTAACCGAAAATTGGTATTGAGAAGTTTTTTGAGGTGTCAAATTTCGAACCTGATGTTATTATTGCTCTTACTCGTAGGGAGCGCCACCTACACATCTTTTTGTTTTTTGAAGATTCATAACTTTTTTTTGCATACTTCTAGCACATTTTTCAGTAAAAAAATCAATTCCTCTATCATATCTACGTAAAAAAGCTACCCCTGTTACAAGTCGCTATAAGCAACCGTTTTCTAGATATTTGGACTTGAAAATTTCAAGTCGATTTTTGATAAAATCGATGCGTGTTGAAGTTATTACCATTATTTTGCATTTTTCACAGGAATGCTTAGAGTAGTTTTGGATTTTTGTAGGGGGCGCCACCTATTCAATTTATCTTTACTCGTTTGAAATAGTTATTTTTGTATCAAGGGTGCAAAATCTTATTTGTTTTAATAAAATTTGCAAGAAATATCAACATTTTATTTCAAGAAATTTTGAATATGTAGAATAAAATAAAATAAAGGAAATTAAATTGTATTTGAATAAATTGTTCAAAGTGCCCACCTTCAGCGAAGATACAGGCATTCAGTCTTCTAGTCATTGAATCTCGTACCCGCTCAAAAATTATTGGTGTGTTTCTTATTGTTTCACAGGCGTCTACTATTCGGTTTCTTAGATCTTTCTCGTTCGCTACTGGAGTTTTATAAACTAGTGACTTCAAATGTCCCTAAAAATAAAAATCTAGCGGGTTTAGATCTGGGGACCTTGGTGCCCACGCCTGGTTATCCATCGATTTGGATAGACAGTGTTAAGGAATTCCCTGGCTACAACGCCAAAATGGTCCGGAGCCCCATTATGCATAAACCACATGCGGATACGAATTTCTCATGGTACATTCTGAAGTAGTCCCGGCAATTTATTTTCTAAAAAGTATCTGTAAGTTGGAACGGAAGAAAGAAAGAACCTATCAAGTAATTATCAATTATTGCCGCCCATACATTTACAGAAAATTGATACTGATGATGTCTTTCACTAACTGCGTGCGGATTTTCCAGAGCCCAAACATGGTTGTTATGAAAGTTTGTGATAGCACTTCGGGAGAAGTTTGCCTCGTCCGTGAAGAGTTCATATCTTAAAATTTGAGGATTTCCTGCCAATTTTCTCAAAAACCACACACATAGTAATGCGTTGGGGAAAGTCTCGTGGCAAAAGAGCTTGTACCCTTTGAATATGGTATGGATAAAATTGTTGATCGTGGATAATTCTCCAAACTGTGGACTGGGTAGAATTGAGAGCTTCAGCAATTATTCTTGTACTTGTTTCTGGATTCTCCTCGAGAGCGTTCCAAACAGCTTCTTCTAATTCTGAGGTTCGGACTGCTCGTGGTCTTCCAATAATATCAGTTGTCCTCTTAAAGCTACCCGTTTCTGCCAAACGACGGTGGAGACTGGTAAATGTTGGAGCTGAAGGTAGTACTCGATTAGGAAATCGCTCCTGGTAAATACGTCTTGCTTCGCGCGCATTGGCATCTGCAAGGCCATAAACGAAATGCATATCGGCTAAATGAGCATTATTGTTTAAATAATCCATTTTTTCAAAATTAGTGTTTTAAAACTTACAGAAACTTCAACAAAACAACAAAACTTTTAACTGTCACATAATATGTAATTACCAAAACTACTTACTTAAACATCAAATTCATTTCCTAAGCATTCTTGTGAAAAATGCAAAATAATGGTAATAACTTCAACACGCATCGATTATCAAATAATCGACTTGAAAGTTTCAAGTTCAAATATCTAGAAAACGGTTGCTTTTAGCGACTTGTAACAAGGGTAGCTTTTTTACGTAGATATGATAGAGGAATTGATTTTTTTACTGAAAAATGTGCTAGAAGTGCGCTAAAAAAAGTTATGAATCTTCAAAAAAGAAAAAGACGTATAGGTGGCGCCCCTACGAGTAAGAGCAATAATAACATCAGGTTCGAATTTGACACCTCAAAAAACCTCTCAATACTGATTTTCGTTTAATTAAGGTCAGTATTTCGAAAGTTATTTAAAAAAAAAGAAAATAAAACTTCAACACCCTGTATCTTGGAAACGAAGCGTTTCCGGACATATGTTTATTTGGACAATTCATATTAGAATATTGTTTGGAATCACCTTCTGAAGTTTGTCAAAGTACTTTTGAATCACCCTGTATATCACTTATAGGGCTTACAAATACGAAAAAAAAAGATGTCTTCCGCCGCAGGCTGACTGATTGGATGAAATTGGGGGTTTTTCATGAATATCTCGATTTTTTACAACCCCCAACTGAGGGTACTTCACAATGATATGAAAAATAATGTCCATGTACAGGAGGAATTTTGCAAGCAAAAACAGTTTAGCTGGGTTAACGGGAGGAGGAGGTCTCGCTATCTAACTATAACGTATTTGATAATAATTTCATAAACAAAATTTTATATGATTACTATCGTTTCGGACGTCCATCGCCTTAATGTATTTAAAATGTTTTCACGACGTTTCGAATGCTTGTACCTGCAATCGTCTTCAGGTGAATACTGAAAATTTTATATGTTATGGTCCTTTTTGTGTTTAGTAGATTCCTCCAGGTAACCCTCGACAGCAAATGTTAATTTCCAAACCAAGTCGTTTTATTTTAGAGCTAGTTCCTACTAATACATTTGCATGAAAAAATCACCAGCAAGAGATATTGGGGTAGCTTTGGGGGTCACAAATTATATCATGGTACCGATCGTATCGAGATTCTAAAAAAGAAACTATCGTTTCAAAATACCTTCAGCAACGATTGTTCTATTTTCACATTTTTCAGCCTATAATCTAATAGAAGAGTGGTCGAGGGGTAGTTTTTGGTCAAAAATTATTTCACTATATAGAACGTGTAGTGCAAGTTCCTAATAATGTACTTGCATGAAAAATCACTAGTAACGATTAAGTTGTTATATTTGTGGTGAATAATTCAATTTGGGGTGAGTTTTTGAGTCACAAATTATTTCACTGTATCAGTATCTGGTTTATCCCATCACTATTTCAATCCTATAGTTAGGGGTGAGTTATTGGGGTAACTAGGGGTCCCAAATTAATTCGTGTTATCTAACATGTCAAGAAGATGCCAGAATATAGTTACTCATCGAAACATTCCTAACAATGGCCATTTTCAGTTCGAAAACAAAACGTATTTATAAGTGACCATAAAAAACCGTTGCTAGAAAAACCTTCGCTGCTGTCACACCCCTGGGAAAATTAGAAAAGAGTAACAAAATATTTTTTATTTCGTTACATCATATCATTATTTGGTATTATCAGCGATAGGCAAATGTGGTTTCTACCACCAGAGGTCTACAGGGGACGTGCTTGTCAACGTGATAAACGTATGGCATGCCTGAGGAGATTTTTTGAAACGCCTACAACCTTCCTACCTCCTTCCGATCTCTAATGTTATCTCCTGAACATATACATACTTCCTTTTCCGCAACCCCACGGACGTTATAAAGTGTATTCTGTTTCTTCCTCATCCCGCCTATAGGGGTAAACTTTTTCCAGACATGCATGGCTGCAAGCTGCAACGGTGTTCTCACGATTACAGAACAACCTTTCGTGCAGCCGAAACCTGTTTATCTATCTTCATCATAAGACTTCCCAAACACCTTGCATTTCATGAATTAATAATTTTCGGTTTTATTCGGAATGAACGGAGATAATTGCCGATAGAAGTTTACGCATAACACGCTGAAATTCGAACAAATCATGAATACTATCAGCTAATCGGTGTCAGTAATTCTATAAAAAAACATTTTTATCGTTAACACACGAACAATAATCATACATGAAGGTGAAGCCGGACGTGATAGCAGCGGCACATTTTTATGCGTGCCTGCCACGCAAAATTGTGTTTATGGCAAACACAATATTTTAAAAAGGCCGTATAATAAAATTATCGTCTATCAAAAACGTTGCATTTTCACATTATTTTATCAAGGAAACTGTGGCATATTCGAAAATTGTTAGCTTTTTGAACTGATTAATTGACATGAAAGCTTGATATAGACAGAAAATTAGTGGATGTGTACTTTGTATTTTAAGGACGTTCGGGTCATTGAGCGTGGTGTGAAACTTCAATTTTATACCAGTGAGAAGTTAGCAGCCACTCTTCAGCAGCTATTTTCTCCCTAGCAGCCAAACGACTAGTGGCGGCGCTTATAAATGAAATACATTGAATATAGTATTGAACAATTGTGAATGAGTTTCTCAACGCTACCGCATGTCGTCTTATATGTGATGTTCATATACATTGCCTTAAAATATATTTTATGGGAGGCTTCCAAGGGGTGGTTCCACTCTCGTGAAAACTTGAAAAAATCGATTTTTCTATGAAGGAAAAAAAAAGCCGCGCCTATATTTTTTGGACGCCTTCCAAATCGAAGTCTATACAGTGTACTATTCTAATATATAAAACATTCTCTGCCAATTATGAACGCAGCTATTTTTTTAGGCTTTCATAAAGTGTACTCTTCTGATATATAAAACACTCTATGAAATATAAACGCGGCAATTTCTTTCCTTCACAGAAAAATTTTTTTTTGGGGGCCCCTTGGCCCCCAAAAATTTTTTTTCTGTATATAAAACATTCTCTACGAAATATAAACGCGGCTTTTTTTTCCTTCATGGAAAAATCGATTTTTTTAAGTTTTCAAGAGGGCGAATCCAGCTCTTGGACGCCTCCCAAATCGAAGTCGTTCATACAGTGTACTCTTCTGATATATAAAACACCCTCTAAGAAATATAAATGCGGCAATTTCTTTCCTTCACAGAAAAATCGATTGTTTAAATTTTCATGAGGGTGGAACCACCTATTGGACGCCTCCCAAATCGAAGTCGTTCATACAGTGTACTCTTCTGTGATATAAAACATTATCTGTCAATTATGAACGCGGCTATTTTTTTCATTCACAGAAAAATAGATTTTTTTAAGATTTTGTAAGGGTGGAACCACCCCTTGGACGCCTCCCAAATCGAAGTCGTTCATAAAGTGTACTCTTCTGGTATATAAAACACTCTCTGCCGATTATGAACGCAGCTATTTTTTTGCTCAACAGAAAAAAACTGTTTTACTTTTAATATATTATAGTATAACTGGAAGCTCATTTATGGTTCAAATATCTTTTAAGACAATGGTTATAAACATCACATATAAGACGACATGCAGTAGCTTCTCAACGCGGTAGCGTTGAGAAACTCATTCCCAATTTTTCAATACTATATTCAATGTGTTTTATTTATAATCGCCGCCACTGGTCGTTTGGCTGCTGGGAAGAAAATGGCTGCTGAAAAGTGGCTGCTAACTTCACACTGGTAATTTTATGACGTCCTGAGATGCCCTCAAACAATGTCGTTTTCACCAGTCACGATGTTTTCGGACGCCGCGCGCAGATCCAACGTGAAATCTGGTTGAAGCCGTACTGGAAGTCGATGTTCCATCTTACTATGATTTTTTGAAAATTACAAATTACAAATGGCAATAACTCGACTTTTTCAAATGCAAATCCCTATCTTTTATTGCATCATTGCATGACATTATTTTAAGAGCTTTTTGCTGAAATAGGGTTTGTGGGGTCTACTTAGTAAAATTTGCGAGATTTGTGGCAAAATAAGAAATGTTGATGATTTTTTCGAAAAAAAAAGGGAATTGAGTAGGTTGCTGGTAGGATATGTTTTAACAAAATGAAATGATAATAGAAATAGGAGTACCTATATCACAAAGGAAACAATTCTAGTAATCTTTACAAGAACAGGAAAAGATTATTAACAGGGAACAATGTGAACATTTTGAGTAAAGGTTACTTATAAATGCTCAAGTAGGTCACCATCATGTTCCACACAAGCTGCTAATCTTCTAGTAAATGAGGCATTGCCCCATCAGTTGAACGGAAGGCTTCCGTAATCCTGTTTTTCATATAATCTGCAGTTGTTGGACGATATTTGAAAACCATTTCCTTCACGTACTCCCAAAGAAAGAAATCTATAGGAGTAAGGACTGGGGATGGCGCAGACAAAAGAATAGTACCTCTTCTACCTATCCAACGATTAGGAGAGGATTAATCTAAAAATTATGGGCCGAAGCATCATCGTGTTGTAATCATATGGCCCTTCTGGTGTTCAAATCCACTTCTACTACATGTTCGAGAAGAAAATGTAAATACCTTTCACCATTCCTACTCGATTTCTTTTTTCTTCGAAAAATCCATTAAAATATTCTTATTTTGCAACAAATCTCCCAAACTTTAGACGTGTACTCGCATTTCAAAGCACAAGTCGTCAACATGCTTTGGTTTTTGGTTTCAGCTTGCGGTTGGAATTCTGTACAGTAGTGACGGAATTAATAAAATTTTGAAATCATTAAATGGACACAACACCAGAGGTGGCCTTACAAATTGTCGCTTTGTGATAACAATGATTAAGCCAACGTTCTGTGGCCCGCTAATTAAATGTGAATCTATCTTCGGTTCGAAGAGTGTGCGAATGTTTTCAGGAGACTGGTACCTTTCATCGAAGGCGAGGAAGTGGTAGACCTCGGATTACTTCAGCACGTGATTACCGGCATATCTCTGCAATCACGCTCCGGAATAATCGCAGACTTACCGCTGTTGAAGTGCAACAGCAGCTGCGTGAACACCAGGGATTGACCAGGGATAGTCGGTGGACAGTGAGGCGAGAACTTCGTCAACAAAATCTCAAACCTTCGAGGAAGACGAACACGCTGGAGAACGGTATGCGCAGTGTTGCATGGAAGAACGGATTAGCTACGGTGGTGGCTCATGGATGCTATGGGAAGGCATATCTTCAGAGGTAAAAAATGATCTTGCTTTCATCGAGCGGGCAGTTAGACGCAATCGAAGGGGTCTTACCGCTCACACGCAAATTAACGAGATCCTGTCCGACCATGTGGTTCCTTATGCAGGCTTTATTCGTTTTATGCAGGTTAATGCCGCACCCCATCCGGCAGGTTCGGAGGTATCTGGCAGCAGTTGGCATTCCAGTTATGGAGGGGCCGGCGTGTAGTCCCGACTTGAATCCTATCGAGTATTTAAGGGATACACTCGAAAGAAGAGTTCCAGCCAGGAATCGTGCTCTTATCACTCTCCCACAACTGAAGAACGCGATCCAGGAGGAATGGGACAACATCCCCCAAGAAGTTGACAGTAAGCTATAATTCATGAGTGAGTGAGTAAGCAGATTCATGAGTGATCGCTTGAATACTGTTATAACAGCTCGAGGAGGCAACACCCCTTTTTTTAAATGTTCATTTGTGTTCAATTTGTAAATGTTTATTTTCATTACTTGCAAAATAAAATATTCATTTTCTGACTTACTTTTCTTTTGTCCCCTGTATTTATTCAATGTCCAAGATTTCCAGTTAAGATTAGGTGTATTACATAGGTAAATGAATACGCATTTCGGACAGATATATTATACTCTGTTTTTTTTTATTTTGGAAACACACATCCTAAACTGAGCTTGAACTTGAACTTTTACGTATTTTTGTATATATATATATATATATATATATATATATATATATATATATATATAAAAATCGCCCCACCGTAAAAGTTCAAGTTCAAGCTCAGTTTAAGCTCAAAATAAGAAAAAATATATATATATATATAAGGATAGTCTCTTGACTGGACTAGTAGATAAAAAAAAAAAAATTCTTGGGCTTCCAGTCAGAAAAACTGGCCTATACGAAAGCTTTTCTTTATCAAGGCGCTGCAAAAACATTCGTAGGATGCGAGGGAATTTTTTTAAGAGGATATAGAACTCGCCAAAAAAGGGATTTTACAAAAAATACCCTTGTGGAACAGTGTCCAATATACAATTAATTGCCGGCTGTTCCATTATGTGCCTACTATTTTCTTTTCTGAATTTGTCTGGTAATCTGATCTCGTTACTTTTTTGCCTTGCCTGATTTTTCCTTTTCCAGAGCTCTCATCCTCATTTGAAATTTCATCTTTTTCACTTTCATCTTGTTCTTCGTCCTTGTGATCATTCGGTTTTTGAAAAAAAAAAATGTATATACAAATCGTCTGAAACGTCTTCATCTCTAATCGTTCCAATCAACGTGTTTAGTTTCTTCTCCTCATGGAAACATCTTCAAATTTCACGTCTCTACTTATTAACATTCTGTCATTTCTAGGATTCCTTGGCATTGTCGATAAAATTTATTGTTCCTTTCTTTGTTTTTTCTTGTTCTCCTTCACTTTTCTATAGGGCTTACCAATGGTAATAATTCTGTTTCGGACATAACAGGCTGTTGCGATGGCTCGGTACACCAGGTTCAATCAACATACAGCGGGCTGCATCGAACCAAGTTTGGTTGATTCTCTCTGCTACGCCGTTTTGCTATGGATGCCCAGGAATAGTCAGTTGATGACTGGTACCATTTTCTTTCAGGTAACCTTTGAATCCATTTGACAAATATTCTTTCATTCTTGCTTCTCAGACAGGATATTTTTCTTCCTTGGATATTCTCCACTTTTGTCTTATATTCCACGAACTTTTTGAATACTTCATGTTTTGTTTTCATCATTCCAACCTCACAATATAGTGAAAAATCGTCTATAAAGGTAACGATATATTTGTTTCCTCCTTTGAAAATCGGACTTATTGGACCTACTACGTCAGAGTTGATTGGTTTCAAGGAATCTTCTTCTCGATTGAAACTCTTTTTCGGGAATGGACTTCTCTTCATTTTTCCTTCATAGCAAATCTGACAGTTTTCTGTGATTGGATCAGATTCGTCTTCTGTTTCATGTTCACCAATCAACTTCTTTACATTCGGCATATTCAAATGAGCTAAACGTCTGTGCCATAGTTGTTCATGTTTGGAAAATGCTTTATTCTCCATGTTTTGTTTCGTTTTGTTTTCTTCGACTCCCTTTCATAAATATGATGCAGTCTATCGACTTTTGTTGATTTTATAATGATTTTCTCTTCATTCGTCATTATTTTAGCAATATTGTTTTCGAAAATTACTCTCAAACCATTTTTCTCTGCTAAAGTAGTAGAAATTTAATTTAATTTCTATATGGGAGTGTACAAAACGTTCTTCAAATCACCATATCCAGTAGATAATAAAATTCCTCCTCCAGTTCAATATTTGTAATTGATTCTGTGAAATTCAAAAGTTTTCTCGTTGAAACGTGATATGATCTGTTAAGTCACTATCTAGTAGCCAGAAATTCGATGGAATTTTTCTGTTGGCTATAAAAAAAAAACTAGAATCCACGGAACTGAATGCTGTCCTAGATGAGGTCCTAGCGTGTTCTTTATTATCCTCTTTTTCTTTCGGCTCTGATAAAGGAAATTTTTACCTATATGACCCATTTCTAGACATCGATAACATCTCAAAAATTCATGAGAATGCTGAAATTTTTGTTTGCGTGTGAATCGCCTTCTTTCTGTACTTTCTGGAAGTGATTGCTTACTAGGATTATTACGGTTCCTTTATCCCTTTTTGTATTGTTTAAATTTTCTTTTAGAGGTAAATGCTTTGTTATTTCAATTTGACCATCTTCTTTCATTTTGCTTCTATTCTTCTCTCTTCCTCAAGTAGTTTTGATTTCAGCTTACTCATATTCAAATCGTCTCATCTGCTCTCAAATTTCTTTCTGGATAAAAATTCATATTGACTCGGTAATCCCAACACAGCAAAACCAGCTGAATTCGAATCCTGCATTTTTGACCTTGTCAAGTATTCGTTTATATTTTCTTCCGCTCTTTTGGACGTGTTGACAAAATCTTTCAGTAAGAACAATCCGTGCCATGTATCATATTTGGTGTGGTTTGTCTCAAAGTTTCCCAAATTTTCTTTGCACTTTTGCATTCCATCACATCATCTAAACTATCATTATTAATCATTAAGTAAGTGATCGATTTAGCACTGTGATCTGCCTTTTTATTTTTATCTACCTTCAGTTCGTCGAACCTGGATCGTTGACCAGTATCTGTAATTCTCTGCATTCAATTCTTCCACTTTGAACTCGTCCATTTTCTGTTTTTGATACATTTCTTCACTTCCTTGTTAATTCTCGTCATCCAGAAAATCAAAACCAATGGTTTATTCCGATGACTGGGCCCGTAGCCTGTTAGTTGATAACTGATTTCGCAGTGTATTGAAAACGATATTCGGAAAATACCTATTTGAAAATGCAGATAAAATAACTTTGACGTCTTTTCAACTCAGAAATTATATTGACAGACACATCATCGTCTACCACATTCTAACAATAGATTCGATGTAGCTTACCTTTGAAATATAACAATCTTCTTCTACCTGATGCATTTTGCAAAATTCATTGTTTCATTTATACCGCGGATAGAAATACATACCAGGACCGTAATAGAACCGATTCCATAGGTGAGTTTTAGTAAAATGATCTATTTTGACAATCTATATATATATATATAATAAAAATTCTGTACTATATCATATTTTCATTGAGTTTTGTTTATTCACGATAAACCTAATATGATACTGGTTGAGGCGGAATAAAGTTGCTATTTCATTCGTAAATAATTGAAGCATTTCGTGCTACACCCAACTCTTGCATGCAAACTGATGCAAATCTTTACATTATTCAGTAATTCATTCCATTAACTTTAACAAGCTTTTTAATTTAATGTAGATTATGAGGCAACAATAAAGATGATGTTTGATTCAGAGCTTATTCGAACCATGCGCAAATCAACCTCCCGAAACAACGAATGAAATCTAAAGTAGAATTGATTATTGAATATTTTTGTTGGCCTTTCAAATCATACAAGCTATATAATTGGCTAGATTTAGTTCACAGACATAATCTCATTTTGAAGGAACAAGCAACTTCATAGTCTGATCGGTTAATCAACTTGAAATTGATGGGTCTGTTTTCTACGCCTAACTGAATATGATAACTCGTTATACAGGGTGTTACAAAATTCAATACAAATATTTTAAGTGTCTATTTCTGGGGTCAAAATAAGTTTTTTTCCCATAAACATGTATCCTAAAATCCACCCCCTCCAAGCCACAGACATTGCAGTTTGCGCGAAAAAAATAGTAAATTTTGAATTTCGGCTACAATTATGCATCAAATGTTCGGAAAATTTGCAAGCCCTTGGTGTTTTTCAAAAATAAGGTAACTCTAATTCAAGTGGGTGAATGAGGGTTTCCTAAAGTTTTTATGGCCAACATTTTCTATTTCCGCCAAAAAATAAATAAATTTGAAACTCATCATTAAGTTGGCCATAAAAACATAAAATTTTGGCTTCTTGCATTTTTTTGAATCAGTCAACCGTTTTCGAGAAAATCGCTGATAAATGAAAATGGAGTATTATTAAAGTAACAAACTAAAATACTTAGTGGGCTATGGATTCTTATTTTGTTTCTGCTAACAAATGATTTTGACGTTTTATGTCCAAGTAACATAGCGGTATGTCATAAACGTAATGTCATAATCGATTCACTTCCCTCAACTTACTATTACAAGCTCAGAAAACGGTTTAATTACAACAAATGTTTGTAGAAAAAAATAAAATAAATCGTGAACTTTTTACACCAAATTGGTGCAAATGATTTACTTAACGGTAAAAAACAAAAAAAATAATCTACTGTAACCATAATTTTGTTGAATTAAGTGCCCTAAATGCCTTCCTCTTGCTGCAATACAGCCCTCCATCCTTCTTCGGATAGACTGATGTACGCGTTCTAAAACTCTTGTAGGGAGTATTTCTTATGTGGTCAAAGCCATCAATGATCCGTTGACGAAGTACTTCAATCGAAGGCACTGGTCCTGCATCATAAACTAGGCTCTTCAAATACCCCCAGAAAAAGAAGTCCAGCGGGTGGCAATCTGGTGAGCGGGGAGGCCAAGGTATTGGACCTGCTCTGCCAATCCACCGATTCGGAAACCGTAAGTTTGAATAATTGCGCACTGCATAAACCATAGGCGCCGACGAATGATTAAAGGCACGGGGTCTAAAAAACCTTTTGAATCGTTTTGCAAGAAGTGTAAGTAGTGTCGCCATTTAAAATTATTTGGAAAAACATGGTCCAATTATTTTATCTTCCACTATTCCAGCCCATACATTTAGGCTAAACTGCACATGATGACGGTTTTGTCTAATCTCGTGCGGATTTTCCACAGCCCAGACATGAATATTGTGGAAATTTACTACTCAATCGCGACTAAAGGACCTCGCACCGCATCAATGTGAAATTGGCTTTCGGTGAATTTGCTCTAATTTTATATATATTGCAGAACTCGTGATGCTGATCAAATGTCTCCATTGCACCACCTCCATAAATTCAACAGTTTAGATTATATAGGGTGCTAAAGATAACTTTTCCAAAATTTCAAATGGACAATGTAAAGAGACATTTTCGAATATATAAACCAAATCGAGTATGCATCGAATGTTCATATGACCGATTTGAATACACTATAGAGAACAATGATTCCTGTACGTACATGCGATATACAGGGTGAGTCCAAAGATAGCAAGTTTTTCAGTAATTTCCAAAAAATTGGGCGGTGGAATTCAATTCATTTTCAGATATTTTGTAGGATACCAATATCAATTGCGATTGATGATATTAGCATCTCCTGAATCAAACTGACATATCTATTATGTATTTCTCATGAAACTGCACCAGTCCTGCTTATTGATATATCCAAATGCCTGAAATTCCGGAAAAGTCGGTTACAAACTCGATCGTTCACGTTGAAAGTTCACTCTGCAGATACATAAAATATACAGGTTGGATCAAAAACTAGCGTCCTTTACTGACAATTTCCTTGAAGTAGTTCTGATTGATATTGATGTCATTGAAACATTTCCACAAATATGTGTTCGGCACACATTTGTTAAAAGATTTTAAACAATTTTCTCTGGAATATTTTGAATGATATGTATAAACCTATATATACTACGAATAGTAGAACGACTCTAGTGAAGGTAAAAGAATCTCGAAAAATTTCAAAAAATATAACAAAATCATTGAATACCAATATTATAGGTAACTGAATATGCTCATATTTCATTACAAAAAATGTTTCGTACATATACAGAGTGTATCACATTCGCGTAACAACAATCAATTTCAATATCCCTTGGAGAATTTCTAGATTCTAGATATATGTTGAATATGGAATTTTAGAATAAACATCAATCGACTTCCCACCAATGACTAGAAAAACTACCAATTCTCAAAACATACTCGTTACTCGAATTCACACCTCAATTGGTGAAACGTCGATTGATTGGTAATTGAAACTTCCTGTATACGGAAAGGAATACATGTTTAGTAGCCTGATGTGAACCATTTGTGGCCAATATAATTCCATATAAATGCTTTCTTTATTACGAAAAAATATGGACTCACACTTTCCATGCAGCCTATGCAATAAAATATTAAGTCATGTATACTATCCCGACAGTAAGTTCATTTGAAAAGTACAAACACTTGGATAGGAGATGAACTTTAGTTTGGTCAGAATGGCTCTGGTTTGGAATGACATAGCAACCATATCCATTTGTTTAACAAATACTGAATTGTCATTTTACAATCATCGCATATGTTAAGTTCTCATTGAAATCATATCAGTTATTGAAAAAATGGCTTATCGTCACTGATTGAATTGTTTCAATACCCAAAATATGGCGCGACTCGATGGAGAACCAAATGAATTGAAACGAGAAATTGAAATAGAATCTGTTTGACAAGCAACCAATCAATTATTCAAGAGATTCATCACCTTTAAGAAGATCCAGGATGTTTGATCATTAACACAATCCTCAAGGCACACGTGTCTCATTTGCAATGGTGTGGCTGATCTTCAAAGACTCACAATAGAATGAAGAGTCAACGTGTTCATAAATCAGAACATCTATTTACCAGAAAATACCCGTTCATCTTGATGATCGTGGGTTTTTATTTCCCATCCTACAGATAGGCTTAAGATATATCAATAGACCTTACGCTCTGAAAGAACTTCAATAATTTTTAAACGAACTCAGAACTGCCGCTAAGCGTGAATTGGATTACGTAGACGAGAATAGTTTTTCTGATTGAGAATTAAATCCATTGCTCCGCTCACATAAGAACAGTTTGGTGACTTATATAATCATTGTATATCTGTACCAAGACAAGATAGAGGTGAGAGACATATTTCTAAAAAAGATTTATTGGCATTCTTATGCAAACTCCGACAAGGTATTTCTGATGAATTTTTAACCATCATATTCAATTATTCAAGCCGCCCGGCAACAATTTTAGTGATAACTAAAGTGCGAGAATCTTTGATGACTCGTTTCGTACCCGATAATATAGGATTTACCGCAATAGCAAGAAAATAATTTATAGAACGACATGTTATTGGTTTCGCGAATCAATTGTACAATCCACATCCCAATGAACCAAAAGCAATAGTTTATATAGATGGTACTTATTTGTACATCGACAAAAGTTGCAACTTCCGTGTATTACGACAATCATATTCTCAACACAAAGAGAGGCATTTAATCAAACCAGTCCTAATTGTGGGTACTGAAGGTTACATTTTGGATATTCAAGGCCCATATTTCGCAGATTCAGGAAATAATGATGCACACATACTGCAGAATGAATTGAGTATAGATGTCAACCAAATGAGAAGATGGTTTCATCCACGTGATATTTTTATTGTAGATAGGGGCTACCGAGATGCTCTTCCTTTTCTTCAGAATATCGGCATTCATTGTGAAATGCCTTCAGTTCTACCTCGAGGACAAAGTCAACTATCAACTGACGAAGCCAACAAGTCCAGAATCATAACAAAAACTAGATGGATAGTTGAGGCACGGTCATTTGAAGACAATGTTCAAATTTTTTTATCACAAAATTGATACACGTCAAATGCAGTTAGGCATACGCTGTTTATAATAATTTCTTCGGGAGTCAATTTTCACCCTTCATAGCCTTTGCAAATGGATTACATTTATACATGATGTTAATTGGGTGGTTCCTCCTTCCACCTCCTTCGCAATGGTATTGATACAGAAGGTCAGTTGGGTGGTTTTAAATGTGTTATATAAAATTCAGATTGGCAAGATTTATTTACTTAATTTTATTTTTTTGTGGCATTGATTCTCACGCTTCATCCTCTTTGTAAATTGATAACATTGATACGGAAGCGGAAGATCCTAATAATATATAATAATAATAATAATAATAATAAATGATTTTATTGGCTTCAGAGAAGTTACATCTAGGTTGTTACAATTCAGTAATCCTACAGCCAAAAGGCATAGTTAACGCTTGCTCGTACATGAGAGTATAAACAAGCATTCTCTCACACTCAACCTTAAAGGGAAAAAAAGAAATAAAAACGTAAACATATACTTATACAAAACAAATTATCAACTATGGTAAATGGTAAGTAAGCTTAATGTAATTTAGGGAAATGAAATTAACAAATCGAGTGGAAAGATAGTTCAAAAATGTATGAAACTATCAAATAGTTTTTGTTTAATTTTGTTTAACTCTGGTAGTTTGGTTTGTTTCATTTCGTCGGGAATCCTATTGTATAGCCTGGTTATCATATAACTGAAGGACGACTGAAATGAGGCTGTGGAGTGGCGAGGAGGGGTTAAACGTGATTTGAAACGAATGTTCCGATGATGAACGTCTGTTCTAAAGGAAATTTTATCAAAAAGATATGCCGGTTTATCAGTTATGATTAATTTGTGATATACACTGCAACAGTGAATAATTATTCGATTTTCCATATTCAGCCACCCAATGTCGTTCAGATGTTGGCTTATGTGATGTCTTCTACTACTACGATGCAAGTTCGACTTCGATATGGCATGACCTTAGATTACATCGGCATAATTAAGATGACTGAGAACAAGTACCTCGCATAAAATTATTTTACTATTTTTATCAAGTATTTTCCTATTTGAATAGATTAACTTCAGATTACAAAAAGCCCTTTTTATGACAATATTGACGTGTTGGTCATATTTGAGCGATGAGTCCATATAGAGTCCTAGATTCTTTGTGCATTCCGTTTTGGGATCGCTACATCATTTATATTGATATTTAGGAGATCTAAATTTCGAGTTCTCGCTTTCTTCCTACCGAATAGCATGACGAGTGACTGATGAATTTATACTCAAGCAAAACTTGTTAGATAGGTCTAAGATTTTCTCTAAATCGGAATTTATTCTAGAGTTCGCCATTAACAAATCTGATTCAGGGAAGGAGAAATAAAGTTGGGTGCCGTCCGCATAGTAGTGACTTTTACAAAATTCAATTTGTTTTCCAAATCCATGTGTATACACAATGAATAACGTTGGTCCTAATATAGAGCCTTGTGGAACACCGTTTTCCACTAAAAGAGAGTTTGAGTGACAGTCATCAATAAGAACTGACTGAAGGCGATTCTCTAGGAGTTTAATTGCCTCAAAAGTAAACCAATAAAGTGTAAAATAGCCAACAGTATCTATGATTAATTCTGTCAAACGCCTTGGAATTATCCAGTAAAACTAGGGCTGTGAGATCATTCTTATCAGTAGCTAGCATGATGTCGTCAGTTACTTTCAATAGCGCCGTGATGCAGCTATGATTTGCTCTGAAGCCAGACTGATGAGGTGGTATCAAGTTTTAACTTTCTAAATAATATTTCATACGTGACAAGATAATTTTTTCAAATGGCTTCGATAAAGCACAAAGAATACTAATTGGTCTGAGATCTTTGTAGCCCGTAGGATTAGACACTTTTGGGGCAGGTAAGATTAATGATTTTTTCCAAATGATGGGATAGACACTATTTTGTAAGCAAAAATTGTAAATATTGTTAAGCCACGTAATTACAGAGAAACTTTCTTCCCTGCAAAACAGCGTAATATTCTCAAAACAATATCGTGATGGCCAGAAAAGGTTCAATAGGGTTCACCATGTTTGACTGAAACAGCTGATAAGCATACGCTCGTTAAAACCATACGTTATTATTGGAAGACAATTAAAATGCATTTAAAAATAATTATCAAGAAGTAACCCTTGTATACCGGATGCATAAATAATTCCTCTAGGAGAGTATTGATTGCTACTTGTTACATTCACAGCGAGATAAGGAAATCAGTTTCAATATCAACCCAAAACAACGTCGTAAATTTGACACACGTCCAACGTCGATAAACACAGGGCACCTAAAGAACATATATCATTACCCGAAAAAGACATTAAAAACTCGATAACGCGAGCATCACCAACCCGCATCATTAATGGAAGTAAACAAACTCATAATTCACAAGTCGACCCGTCTAGACCTCATAAAATTGGTCATTATTTCAGCGAAAACTCAGACAGCCCATCATAAATACATGTCATTCAGTAAAATTTTACCCATTAGTATTATAGATAAGAACCGCGACTTATTCATGAATATATTAGACACACAAGGCCCTTATCAGTTTTACGAGCCACATCTTTATCGGTTTTTACCAACCAATTAACTAGAAGAAAAGCAATTGTATTACCTAAATCCCGCCCCCAGCTCCTGTGTCGAAGATCTTATAAAAGACACCGGAACCCGAAAGAGTTAAGTCAGTTCCAAACGTGATTCCGTTCAGTAATCACTTATATTAGACGAAAAGATTTCGGAGAACATGTCATTCTCAAAAGTGAGATTAAAAAGTCAGTCGAATTACAGTATCTTACAATAATAATGAGAGTTTCCCAATCAGTGTAGTGAACTTCAGAAAACATAAAAACTCAGCCAATTCAAATCAAGTATTGAAGCTCTTAGTAAAAACACGAGTGAACAGTATAGTTTTCCACAAATTGTCTAATTTTGTCAACGCTTCCAGAACAGAGATAATACAACGGGAGTCCGCAATTCCATGGTTCACGATCTCTCAGAAAAACCATAGCCGTAGTAAGCGATTACTACTATATTGGGCGAA
The DNA here is from genome assembly GCA_018342105.1 of Gonioctena quinquepunctata. NCBI lineage: Eukaryota > Metazoa > Arthropoda > Insecta > Coleoptera > Chrysomelidae > Gonioctena > Gonioctena quinquepunctata. The sequence goes on along the minus strand of JAFIRS010000038.1, from coordinate 1,598,405 downwards.
TAAAAAATAAAATAACCGATGGACGCGGGAGGAAACGAAATAATAATAAATTCAAATCTAATTGCGGCAACGACCATACCACGTTGAATTCTACCAAATCCAAATCCAAAAATATTTTATTTCCACAATTCATTTACATTTGACTTAACCTAAAATATACATACTTAATGCTACTATACATAATTACAGTGTATGAGCACACGCTTGCCCTTCATAAGAGGGGCGAAGGGTGTGCCCCCGCCCTAAGGCGATGGCTTGGTACATCCTCGGTTTTTGCCTTTAAACAATGCTAGTGTAAACTCCCCTCCTGCTTGCGCTTATGGGAGTAATTCATTTATTTATTTTCAAAAAAATTCAAAATGTTAATTTTACATCATTCTAAAATTTTTCACAGTTACTGTCTGGAAAAGGGGGTGCCGCATGATTTGAAATCTTGCGTAACACCTAAAAAACCAGCTCATGATAATTCAAGTATTAAAAAACAATTTTAGTCGTGTATTTGAGTTTATATGTTTGTGTGTATTTCATTTGTGGAGATTTGAGTATATTCTGTCGCGGAATTTCTGTGTTATTATTTCTGTATTTAACTTGCGTTACTTTGAGGTTGAATTCTACCAAGTCCAAGTCCAAAAGTATTTATTGGGGTCTATTTACACATTTCCTACATAACTTAACTAATTATTTACATTATATACATTTCAATTTTCTTGTTCTCCTCCGGGGTGGGTGGGAAGGGGGAGGGAAAATTGCGGCTTTACGTGTGGGGGATTTTGACTGTCTCCTTGCCCTCCTTGTGGGGCGAAGGGACAGCCCCTGCTGATGTTAGCAGGTTGCCTAGTTTAATAGGTTTTGTTATGTTCATTATTTAGAACTCTAGACGCCTCCTGCAAAGCTTATGCGTCTCCTACGTATATTTTGGGATTCCGAAAATTAACTTGAATATTTGATGAGCTTTTGTGATTGTCGTTTGTGTCCTGGAAAATAGATTAAAAACCAGCTTCAGAAAATTCTGGTTAAAATTTTTTTGACCCTGTTGGGTTCTTATCAATTGCTGTACTCACTCATTCTCAATTTCTCTAAAAAGGTTGAGATTTTGGTAGATTACACCGTGTTTTCTCCATTGGTCGGCTCGTACATTCGTTATGCCTGCTGTGAGCGGACTTTTAGGGATATGATATCTGTAAAATTTATCCGATATTTTTGTGATAAAATCCTGTATCGTTTCTATATCCGCAAGGTCTCTCAGAGCTTCCAGTCGGATGTACCTATTACTGTTCGTAACTATACGAAGTGCTTTATTCTGCAGCCTCTCTAGTCTTGACAACTGTGTTTTTGGCAGGCTGCAGAATACTGGACAAGCATATGTTATTGCAGGTCTAATGATTTGTTTATAAATTCTTAGCTTGTTTTCCATCGATAGGCTGGAATTACGTGCAATGAGGGGATATGTTCGCTTTATCGCGGCCGCTCCCCTCTGTAATGCCAGCCCTATGTGCTTATGCAAGCTCATACGCTTATCCAGTTGAACTCCCAGGTATCTCACTGAGGGCGTCTCCGTCACTTTGCTTTTTTCAATCCTCAACTTCCCGAGAATCTTCACATTAGTGAATTTTCTCGTGAAATTGATGACCTCCGTTTTCTGCGGATTAAGCTTTTATCTTGTTTTTCCCATATATGGCATGACCAACCGATCCATGTGTATCTGGAGCTGCATAGAGCCACTTCGCTCTGGTACGAGTGGGCATAGATCGCGGTATCATCCGCGAACATTGCCGTACTCGTCCGAGCGAAGGTCGGAAAGTCATATGTATACAGGGAATACAAGATTGGTGACAGAAGGACCTGCGGGACCCCCGCTCCAACCGTATGCTCTGGCGATATTATTCCGTTGACATTAACCCTAAAAAGTCCGCCCAGTTAGGTACGATTCTAGAATTTTTAATAGGTATAATGGCATGCCTGCCTCTGCCATTTTAGTGATCAGCCCCTCTGTCCAGACCGTATCAAAAGCTTTCTGGGTATCCAACAGGACCATAACTGTGTTGTGGTCCCTATGGAAGGCTTCCTTCACCCCGTGAACAACCCGGGCTACTTGCGAGGTCGTTGAATGACCTCTCCTGAACCCGAATTGCTCAGGCGGGATGATTTTCCGCTCTTCCTCAAAGTCCACAACACGACTCAGGAGAATCTTATCCACTACCTTGGCTATCACGCTAAGGAGTGAAATAGGCCTGTAGCTATCTACACAATTTTTGTTTTTCCCCGGCTTTAGCAGGGGAATAATTTCCGCTTTTTTAAGACAGTCTGGATAATACTGTCAATTAATAATCGCATTTATAATATAAATGAACTGAACTAGTGACTTCCTCGGGAGATTCTTGAGCAGGACGGCGTCCAACTTATCGAGGCCCGGAGCCTTGTTCTTCGGCAGTTTTTTAATTACCCCCAGGACTTCTTCGTAGCTGGTTAGCACTTTTTGAAGTTCTGAGGGCATCAATATTGCAGGAGGGGTTTCCTTAATATTATTGGCTACATTAGTTATCCTGATGTGCTCTTCGGTGCTGTCTGCCTCTGTAACGTGGACACTACTGAAGTATTCCCCGAACAGTTTAGCTTTCTTCAGTGGCTCTGTCGCCGAACGCCCGGGGCCACCCACCATGGCAGGGATTGGGTCTCTTTTCCTTTGAAACCCCCTTGTCATATCCCACAGTGAGTGATCCCTGACGTTAAGGTTCTCAAGCTTGAGATTCCACTTTTCATTGATGGTTTGTTTTATCATATCGCTAATTTCAGTCCCCAGTCTTAGGAAATGTTCCTTGTGTACAGGGTTTCTAGTAGCCTGCCACTTTTTCCTCTCTGAGTTTTTTAGCTTGATAAGATTTTTGACATTTTGCGGAATCACAAGCTTGTCACCCCTTACGACTATTTTTTTGGTTGTCTTTTCCCTCGCTATCTGAAGTATTGTTATAAACTTCCTTACTTCGTAGTCTATTTCTTCCCTCCCTATGTTCTGGTTAATAAACGTTATTCTATTTAAGATTTCCCTGTATTTCTTCCAATTACTCCCAAAATAATCATATCTCGTTTTCTGTATTTTGGGGTACGATTTATGTTTTAAATTGAACATTACCGGATCATGGTCTGAGGTTAGCTCTTTAATAGCGGTTAATTCTCCTATATCCGTTACATTTTTTTGGACAACCAAATCAATAGTCGTCGACGACATACCATTGAATGGGAAATGTGTGTGGTCTTTGCTCTTTTCTACCATAACTTCATTGTTCGTGGTATAGTTCAGCAGCGTCACTCCGTTGGCGTTCGCTTTCGTCGGACTCCCGTTCCACTCCGAGTGTCTCGCGTTCAAGTCACCAGCTAGTATTACTTTATTGGCAGTACTAAACAAACTGTCCAAATCTTGCGACGTGAATTTATTCCCCGGCGCATTATATACCGAATAAATACAAGTCCCATCTATCATTTTGATTCCTATATGCTCAATGTCTGAGTTTCTCCTATCAAGTTCCGTGAATGGTATTTCATTTCTTATGAGTATTGCTACACCCCCCGCGGCTCTATTTCCTCCCTGCCTGTCCGCCCTGATAGTGGTGAATCCCCGGAATTTTAAATTATGTTCCTGTCGGAGTTTAGTCTCAGACAGAAGCATCAAATCAATAGAATGTTCATGAATGAAGTTTCTGAGAAGCGCAAACTTCCCAGAAACTCCATTCGCATTGAACATACATGCCCTTATACCCTTATCGCCCGCCATTGAACAAAAGGTATCGCACGGCTATCTCAACCCTTTCTTCCTGAGGAGTACTACGCATGATTCCTAAGAGTTCACTAAGCTTCTGCTCTACTTTACTCAAATCGACCAAGGATGCAATTTCCCGCGATATTTGTAGGAGGTTACTTGCCGCGTTGGTTTGGGGTTGGGGAGAAAAGGGAATTTGGGGAGAACCTTCCGTCGCCTGTATCCTCCTAGACTGGTGGCTATTGTCTTGGTGGAGTAGCACCAGAGGCGTTCTGGTGTACTCTCTTCCCGACTCTTTCCTCTCATTTGCTTGGGTTGGCTCCTGCCTCGCTTCAGCCTTGCCTCGCCGACCTCCTCTGATCGCCTGTCTGGGGTAGCGCCGGCCATTCTCTAACGTACCCTCTTCTCGGCTCATTGCTCTCTTGTTGGGGTAGCACCGGATTTTGCCCGGCGTACCCTCTTCTCGAGTTCTGCCTTACCATGTCCTGTCCTGGTGCCCATGCATTGACTTCTGGAATTGGCGCTGGCCTCAGTCTCCTCTCCCGTTCGCCTTCTTGATTCCCTCTGGTTCTTTCCATATACTCTACCTTGTCTATGTAAGCTTGGCAAATTGTGGCGTTGGCTGGATGGCCTAGTCCACAATTGCAACATTTTGCTGGTTGGTCCAGTGTTTTCTTACAATCTCTTGTGTGATGACTTTCCACGCATTTTACACATCTGGGAAGTCTGAAGCACTTGCTAGTTGCATGCCCCAAGTCTGGCACCTGTGGCACTGTGTTACTTTCTTGTCGTACTTCATTACCTCCCAGGTGATAATTGCGTTCGCGACTGACCTCACTGTGTTTTCAGGAAACTCAGTTTCACATTTGGCCCTGTTGTTATGATGTACAACTTCCTCTCCGTGTTATTCATTTTCATCACTTTTTTTGTTATTACTCCCTTTGTTTCCAGTTCTTCTTTAACGTCTTCCTCGTCTGGCGAATTATCCAGTCCTTTCAGGATGAATGAATGGGTTTTTTCTTCCTTCGTGGTAAACGAGTGAAATTCTATTTGCATTCCTTTAAGTATTTCCATCATCTTTTCATGATCTGGAGCTGTGAAGGTACTTACTGTGGTGTTAAATCTATTGTACTTGAGTAGGAAATCCTTTTCTAAGTCATTTTTCATTTGTGCCAGTGTTTCTTTGCAAATGGCCTTTTCCTTTTATTACAATAGGTGGCATTTCTTTATCTTTAGTTATTTGCTTCCCTGGCTTGCCTGCTTCTCGTTTTTGTTGTCAGATTTATCTACATCAGGTTCGCTTACAGCATCCGCTATTTTTTGAATCTTTTCAACTATTTTTACTTCTTGCTTTTCCTTTTCTTTGAATTTCTAGGGTTTTTCCCCTTTTTTCTTGCTCTTTCCATTTGCTATCTGACTCTGCATCAGTGTCCATTTTGACTTCGCTTTCAGTTTCTACTGCGCTGTTTTTTCTTCGATAGGCAACCCACCAAACATATTACTAAGCTCGATGCTTGGCCTTTTGTTCAGGAGTCTTTCTGGATATTTCCTTTTCTTTATTTACTTTCAATTGTTTCTTTTCCTTTGTTTCCGGGTATGCGGGTGATCAGTTCTTTTGCCTTTTTCTTCTATTGGGAGGAATAGACTTCTCCACATAGAAGTTGGAGTTTAGTTCTGAGGTGCTGTAGCTCATTCTGGTACTTTTCCGTGATAATCTCACTCCAGTGCGCATACACCGAATCATAGTTTGATTTTTGATTACCTCGTACGGGAAATCTACTTCTTTGCTATCGTGTTTCTCTTGCATTTTCTGCGTATTTCTTTCTGTTAGTTTCGTCGCCGCTATCTCTTATGTCCCGTTCTAGATTATTATATTCATCTTGGGCTTCAAGATAGGCCTTTTCCTTTCCGTTTTTCCTTTATATTTTTTCGTATTCACCGTTCTAATAATTTCTAAGTCGGAGTCCCTATCTGTCTCTTCGGCTGTGCTTTTCCTCTTTTCCACCTGATGTGGACGGGCCTCCTTGCATCCTTTGCCTTTTCTTTAATGTATTGCATTGCTTTCCTTCATTCGACTGATCTTTCGTTTGCTGTTTCTCCTCCTTTTGCTTCTCTTTTCCCTCATCTCTCTGATTTTTCCTCTTTTGTCCTTGATGGCTTTTATTCTTTCCTTTTCTTTATCCATTTTTTCCCTGTCGCACCTGACCAGCTCAACATATGCCTCTTTATCAATTTGGTGTTCTTCGCTAATTTTACCAACTTTTGCATTTTCCTTTTCCACCTCCGAAGCTTCCATTGCAATGTTTATATCTGTTTCTTCGTTATTCTTACTATATTGCTTCTCTTCGTATCCGCTTCTGTACTGGTCTATATCTTGTTTGGCCTTTTTTATACTTTCGAGTTCCTTAGCCGTTATTAATTTACGACCGTAGTTTAACTCTGTTTGCTTTATTGTCCCAACGCACACTGTCTTACATAGGTGCGTTTCCGAATCTATGAGGAACTTATGTTTCCCTTTTGTTCCCCCACATTCGCATACTTTTGCCTTTTCAAGGCTTTTACGGACCTCTCGCTGCGACCTTTTCACCTCTTGTACATCAGGGCTTAGTCGCTTCCTTTTTTCGGCCTTTCCTCTCTGAGTCTCTGATTGTGACTCTTTTATTCTACTTGTCCTTCTGTACTTCCTCTCCGATGAGGTGCTTGGCACCAAAACTCTCGGAAATTACTTTCGGAGGCACTCGATACACTGCTCTCCTGGCTTTCAAAAGCATTATTTGCAACTCTTTGAGCCAGTGTAACTGCTGGCTGCACTACATTTATTTGGCTCTCATCGCTTGCTAGGCTTTTGGTATTGTTTATTAACGTTTCTGTTGACTGGCTTAGGACCGCGTCCCCCTCCTCCGCAGTTTTAACGACTTCGGACGGTCCGAGGGGTTGTTCCATTCTGTCGTCAACTTCAACGATAATATTATCTGTTTCCTTGATTACAATATTACTATGGATTATTAGTTCAGCATTTTCTGTATTTCCAATATAGCTTAGGTTGCCTATTTTTAAGGGTAATGGTATTTGTTTTTCTATATCTGATGGCGTTTGATCTTCTTTATCTGATTGTGATTGAGTAAATATTGGTTTCCCTCCTCCAATGAAGAAAACCGGTACTTTTTGTGAGCATTTACTGGGCGACATTAATGGCGTTCCCATCGTTGAATTACAGTCTGCGAAATCCGGAGTTATTGGACTTTCCGGGATGTTTTGTTCCAGCGTTTCGTGCTTTCCGTCGATTACTAACACTTTTGCCTTACTTTCATTCTTGTTTGCCCCAAATCCGAACATGTGTTCGACTTGGCCCAACTCGTACTTGATTTCTTGGGTTGGGACATTCTCTTCGGGTAGGGGCAGTATGTACATGTTTCCATAATCAGGTCTGGAACCCTGACCAGTTTGGCCCAACTCGGACTTGGTTCCTTGTTTCAGGACGTTTTCTATTTGCATGGGTATTTTTCCCCTTTGTTCCTCTGGATTTTTATCATGTTTATTCTCATGACTGAGCCTCAGGTCTACTTGACCCTGCTCACACTTGCTTACTTGGCTTGAGTCGCTTTCTGCAAGCAGGGACCCTTCTTCTCTTTCTGTCTGCAAAATTTCACCATCCTCGGACTCTTCTTCGTCCGGTGGCTCTTCCTTATGCCTTCCTATATCCATTTTTATTCAATCGAAAATTCCGATATGAATTTTATGCGGAGTTTGGTCAATTTTTACTGTTTCTCGTGGATTCGAAGTTGCTCCGATCACGAGAAATCTTCGAATGAAATTTGTCGCGAGTTTTGTTCGTCTGGCTTGCTCTGGTTGGTCCGACACGCCCAAATGGGTGTCGCCAAATTCTGAACAAAACCTGGTGCAGTGAATCAGGGGTCCAGTGTTGGTGCCTACTACTAGAGTTTGTAGTAAGGCCCCTACTCACCCTCTGGACTTTATCTACCCTGATCACACTGCACTTGCACTTTTCACTTGCACTTGATGTTAATATGCAAGTTAAATGTCTGATTTATTAGGGCCTACTTATATTTTTCGGCCCTTTCAACACATAAGATATAAATCTTGGCTCAAAAAATGAGATTTTTAAATACTTAACTGAATTATTTCAAATGAAACTTTTTTCGATATTCTCGATTTGTGGAGCTGTGAATTGAGGTTAGGTTAGCACTTCCTCTCTCTTCGACTCTCAAAACGCGAATCTTGAATTCTACCAAATCCAAATCCAAAAAATATTTATTGTATAGTTCATTTACATAAAAACCTTAACTAATATATACATTTATTATACAAAACACAGTTCTTCTTGTCCTCTTCGGGAAGGGTGGGGAAGAGGGTGGGAACTGCTGCTTATGTTTGGGCTTATTTAGAGCACCTACTTGCCCTCCCGAGGGGGCGAAGGGGTGCTCCCTGCTGATGTTAGCAGTAGCATTATAATATACCCGTTTTGGCTTTTTTTAATAATTGCTTTGAGAGACACCTCCTGCATTTGCTTATGTGTCTTTACTCATTTTGTTTGCTTTTTCAAAAATTAAAAATATTCGTTTTCATTTCGTGTTTTTTGCTTACTTCCTTTATCTGGCTGGAAAAATTTTTACTAAAAAACCAGCTATTGAAAATGACGTTTCTTCCCTATTGTGGGTTTACTTCCTTTTTGCTTTATCTGGTGCTAGTTGTCGATTTCGTTGTATAGGTCAAGCTTATCGAATATTACCCCGTGTTTTCGGCGTTGGTTGGCTCTGATATTTGTTATGCCTGCTGTGAGCGGACTTTTAGGGGTGTGGAACCTATAAAACCTGTCAGATAGTTTTGAAATAAAATCGGCAAGTTTCTCTACTTCTGCAAGCTCACGTAGATCATCCAGCCGGATGTATCTATTACTATTAGTAACGATACGAAGTGCTTTGTTCTGCAGCCTTTCGAGTCTCGATATTTGGGTTTCGATGCGCTGCAGAACACTGGACAGGCGTATGTCATTGCAGGTCTTATTATCTGTTTATATATCCTTATTTTGTTTTCCATTGATAGGTTAGAGTTGCGTGCAATGAGGGGATACGTACGCTTAATTGCGGCCGCTCCCCTCTGCAACGCTAACCCTATGTGTTTATGCAGATTCATACGTCTGTCCAGATCCACCCCCAGGTATCTCGCTGAGGGCCTCTCCGTCACTACGCTGTCTTCAATCTTTAATTTCCCGAGGATCTTCACGTTGGTTCGTTTCCTCGTGAAATTAACGACCTCTGTTTTACTCGAATTGAGCTTGATCTTGTTTTTCGCTATATAGGGTATGACCAACCGATCCAGATGAATCTGGAGCTGTTTTGCAGCCACTTCGCTATAGAACGAGTGGGCATAGATCGCGGTGTCATCCGCGAACATAGCCGTACTCGTCCGAGCGAAGGTCGGAAAGTCATGTGTATAGAGCGAATACAGGATTGGTGACAGAGAGGACCCCTGCGGGACCCCTGCTCCGACCGTATGCTCCGGTGAACTTGTGCCGTTCACATTAACCCTAAAAGTCCGCCCCGTCAGGTACGAATCAATGATTTTTGTGAGGTACAAAGGCATGCGTGCCTCTGCCATTTTTACAATTAACCCTTCTATCCAGACCGTGTCGAAGGCTTTCTGCATGTCCAACAGGACCATAACCGTGTTGTGATCTCTGTGGAAGGCTTTTACCGTGAACAACTCGGGCCCTTGAGATGTCGTCGAGTGACCTCTCCTGAACCCGAATTGCTCAGGCGGGATAATTTTCCGCTCTTCCTCAAAATCTACAACACGTTTCAGTAAGATTTTGTCCACCACCTTGGCCACCACACTAAGAAGCGAGATAGGCCTGTAGCTTTCTATGTTATTCTTATTTTTTCCCGACTTTATCAGGGGGATTACTTCTGCCTTCTTTAGACAGTCCGGATAGTGTTGCCACTTTAGGATTGCATTAATGATGTATATTAACTGTACCAGTGATTTCCTCGGCAGGTTTTTTAGCAGAATGGCGTCCAATTTATCGATGCCCGGCGCTTTATTTCTCGGCAATTTCCTGATCACCCCCAGGAGCTCCTCGTAGTTTGTTAGGACTCGTTGGAGCTCCGTGGGTGCCAGGATTATTGCTGGTGCCTCTCTCATGTTTTTAGCTACATTTGTTATTCTAGCGTGTTCTGGTGTAGCATCAGGCTCGGTGACGTGTACGCTACTAAAGTACTCCCCGAACAGATCGGCTTTTCCCTGTGGTTCTGCCACCGAACGTCCGGGGCCACTCACTATGGCCGGTATGGGCTCTCTCTGCCTTTGGACCCTTCTGGTCACATCCCACAGTGAGTGGTCCCTGACGTTGAGGTTTTCGAGTTTGCGACTCCACATTTCATTAGTATTCCTGTTTATGAGCTCCGTTATTTCAGCTCCAAGGCGCATGAAGTTTTCTTTGTGGTTTGGATTCCTAGTTCTTTGCCAATTTTTCCGCTCTTGATTTTTGATCTTTATTAGGTCTTTAATGTACTGTGGGATCGCAAACTTTTCACCCCTAACAACTACCTTCCTGGTGGTTTTATCCCTTGCTATTTGTAGTATTTTAATGAATTTTTTTGTTTCGTATTCTATATCGCACTTATCAATGTTTGCATTAATGAAAGTTATATTATTCATTATCCTCCTGAACTCTTTCCAGTTACAGGTGAAATAGTCGTATCTCGTTCTTTCTACGTTGTTGTATTTCTTTTGATTGATATAGAATGCGACCGGGACATGATCAGAAGTTAATTCATTAATTGTTGTGAGCTCGCTCATATTGATTATGTTTTTTTGAACCACCAGGTCGATAGTTGTCGGCGACATTCCATTGAAGGGGAAGTGAGTAGGATCACTACTTCTCTCTATCATCACCTCATTGTTCGTGGAATACTTCAACAGTGTCATCCCATTCGCGTTATTCTTGGTTGGGCCACCATTCCACTCATTATGCCTGGCGTTGAGATCACCGGCCAGAATTACCCTGTTGGCAACATTAACCAGACTGTCTAAATCTCTATCAACGAATCTATTTTCAGGTGAACAGTATACCGAAAATAGACACGTCCCATCAACAAATTTAATTCCTACATGTTCGATGCTGGAGTTCAATTGAGGGATTTCTGTAAAGGGAATTCCCTTTTTTATTAGGATAGCAACTCCCCCCGCGGCCCTCTCGCCCCCCAGTCTGTCGGCCCTAATGGTGGTGTATCCCCTGATTTTTAAATTATGGCCCTGTCGGAGCTTGGTCTCGGACAGGAGCATTATATCGATAAGATGTTCATGAATGAAGTTGCTGAGAAGCGCAAACTTCCCAGCAACTCCATTCGCATTAAACATACATGCCTTAATGCCTCTATTTAGTCCTTCCGTTATAGAAAAAATACTGCGCTGCCGTATTGGCTCGTAGGCCTTCCGGTGTATTCAACAATATATTATACAATTCTTTAAGCATGGCCTCTACTTCCCCAAAATCTACTAACTGCCTAATTTACGCGACAGCTCGAATAAGTTACCTGGGTTGTTTTGAGGTATTGGGGTATAAGGAATGGGGGGGATCCTTCCGTTGCCTGGATCCTCCTTCCGACTTGGATAGGCGGCAGGTCGCCTCCTCTCCTGGGGTGAGTTGGTTCCCTCTGGTCTGGATGGAGCAGCACCGGGGGATTCCTGGCGTGCTCTCTTCTCGACTCTTCCTTATTAACTTGTTGGGGATGCGCTTGCCCTGAAGCGTTCCCTCTTCTCGTCTCCCCTCCATTTTCCCTTGCTGGATAGTGTAACGCCTGTTTGGTGCTCTCCCTCCTTTTCAGCCACTCATTTTCCACCTGAGGTGCTGGCACATACCTTGGCTGCCTGCTAGCTGCTTGTACTTCCTGCCTTTTGTCCATGAACTCCAGCTTCTTGAGGTAGACCTCGCAGATTTGGGCATTGGCTGGGTGCTTCCCCAAGCAATTGCAGCATTCGGCAGGGGTTTCCTTTGGCTTCGTGCATTCTCTTGTGTGGTGATGCTCTGTACACTTTACGCACCTCGGGTCTCTGCTACAATTGCTTGTTGCATGCCCCCACTGCTGGCACCTATGGCATTGGACTATGCGCTTATCGTATCTCATGATTTCCCATGATACGATTGCGTGCATGATAGTTTTCACTCTGCTCTTTAAGAGGCTCAATGTGGTTTTTGAAGTGGTTGCTACGATAAACAGCCTTCTATCCGTATTTTTCATTTTTCTTACGCCTTTAACCTCTATGCCTTGGCTTTCGAGACTTTCCTTTATATCGTCCGTTTCCGGATTGTTCTCTAGGCCCCTCAGTAGAAAGGTATGGGTTTTGTCCCCTTTGGTGGTAAATGAATAAAATTGTTGGTCGCTTTGCTTGAGGATTTCCGAAGCTCTTTTGTGGTCCTTCTCACAGTACGTCATGAAAACTGTATCTTTTCTGTTATATTTGAGGTCGTAGCCCCTCTCCATTTCTTTTTCAAGTAACTTCATGGTGGCCTCACTGACTGGCAGGATGCCATCGATTACAATATGGGGCATAGGTTCTCTTGGATATTTTTTTCCTGTATTTTTGGCTTTGCTCCTGTTTTCAGGGTTACCCATATCGGTTTCGCCGTCCGTTCCCTTCTGGCTTTCGTTCACATCCGATTGCTCAGCTTCTCTCTTTCTGGCCGCTATTTTCCTTTTCCTGCCATTTTTCCTCTTCTGGGGCGTGTGCTGGCTCTGACTTTGACTTGGCATATCTGATTCGGTGCCTCTGTCTGTTTCCTGTTCGTCTATACTCGTGTCAGCTAATACATCATATTGATTAGCTAACTCTAGGTTGTAACTTGATCTTTTATTCAGTTTGTCCAACTTCCTGGGTATCTCTTTGCCTTTTGGGTTTTTTTGACTTACGTTTGTCTTTTTCGGGGTCTGTGAGCGTTTTTTCTCAACCATCGTGAACTTTTCGTTTCTCGTTGGCGAGTCAAGGAGCCTCATTTTTGCTGTTATTTCCTCTCTTTTGGATCTATAATTTTTTTTTAATTTTTCATAGTAGTGTCTATAGATGATATTCGTGTCTCCTTCTGCAAATGCCGTGTATGGGAGTTTAGTTCCTGGCTTCATTCTTGTGTCCTCTTCTTTTCGTTGTATTCGTCCTTCGTTTGCTGCAGTGCTTCCTCTCTATCGCTTGCGTTTTTCCACTTGCTCCTGTTTGTTTGTTTACCCCTGAGCTTGTCTCTGTCTGTGTGACCACTTGTCTCTTCCGTTTGGGAGTTTTGACTTGAGAAATCGGTGTTTCCCCTTCTCGATGGTCCTGCTTCTATCAGGTCCTTATCTGATATATGGTTTTTAATGATTTTTTTGACTTTTTCCTTTTCCGTGTTGAATTTTGTTATGTCAACACGTATACTTTGGATTAGTTGCGGAGTTTTCTGCTTTCCTGCCGCTAAGTTAGTGTTCTGCCTTTCATTTATGGAATTGTTTTCAACTATTTCCATTTGCTTATCCTCTATGCAATATTGGCTATTGAACTTTTCATTTGTTTCTATTACTTTTTGTATTCTGTCGTGTTCTTTTTCCGTGATGAGATTAATCCCATATTCTTTCACGGTATCCATTATGGTGCCTACGCACATGTATTTTTTCGTGTAGTCTTCCGCATGTAATAGATACTTATGCTTCAATGCTGTCCCCCCACATGCACACTGTTTTGGGGGGGTAACTTCCTTCACCTTTATTTTTGACCTTTTGTAGTAGTCTTCGGTTTTTCCTTCCGCTTCTTCTGGACTCATTCTACGTTTCTTTAGTCCTTTATCGCCTTGGACCTCTGCATCCGGTTTGTCCTGTTGTGCTACTTTTTCGTTCTTCTTTAAATCTTTTCGATCTCTGATATTGTAGTCTGCTAACACGATCCTACTTGACCTTTTCCACAGCTTAGGGGTGGGGGTTTTGAACTCTCTGTCACTTAAAGCTTTTTGTTGTGAGCTTTTCTGTCTCTTCTCCACGTTAGTGGTTTCTTGTGTCGTTCGGTTAACCTGGCTTCCGTCGCTGCCAATGGAACTTTTGTCACTGTTGTTAGCAGTGTCATTTCCCGTGTCCCCCCCTCCCGCAGCTTTTTCGGCTTCAGACGGTCTGGGGGGTATTTTAATGACTTCCTTCATAACATCAGTAATTATTCCGCCATCCTCCAGGTTGGTGACAAATGAGTTGATGCTTCCCTCTGGGTCACAGTGCAATGTAGCTAGTACTTCTTTCGGGTATTCTATTCTAAATTGCGCCAATTGATATCTCGGCTTACTCAGCTTTACTGGAGTATCAATGGGTGTCCCTACGTTGACTGGTAGTCCGAGTTAGGGTTGTCGAGCTTGTTGGTTTACTCACGCTAAAGGGTGGTATTACCTCTCGTTTCTCTCTTTGGGGTGTGTAATTGCCGATATTTTCGAGCTGGAACGCTTCGTCAAATACGTCATGCTCGTGCTTATCTTCGCGATAATTTTCTTTTTGAGATTCTATGTTATCGACTATTTGGGGTTGGAACTCCTCTTCTGAGGGGTCCGACTCGAACTTGTCCTCTTGACTTCCAACATTTGGTGAGTTATGAGCTCTATCCGTGTCATCAAGGTGAATCTTAGTAGGAAGAGTTGGTTGGAACGCTTGGGCTTTTGGTTCCTGCTCCTCCTTGCCTTCTTGGTTCTGGCCGGTTTTTTCCTGTAGGGCTGGTCCTTGTGGACCTTCATGCCAATTTTCTTTGTCCTGGGACTTTCCCTCGTCCGGAGGGTCCTCTTTTGGTTCATTCCCGTCCATATTTATTCCATTCGAAGCTCGAATGAAATAATTTTCCGCGGGATTTGGTCAATTTTTGTTGTTTCTCGTGGATTCGAAGTTGCTTCGATCACGAGAAATCTTCGAATGAAATTTGTCTCGAGTTTTGTTCGTCTGACTGGCTCTGGTTGGTCCGACACGCCCAAGTGGGTGTCGCCAAATTCTAAACAAAACCTGGTGCAGTGGATCAGGGGTGAATTCTACCAATCAATAAAATCAATAAAAATTTATTTCGATTATATACACATTAGATAACTTAATCCTACTATATACATTATTTACAAATTGTTGTTTTCTTCCTCTTTGGAGGGTTTGACCGTCCTCTTGTATCCTATGGAGACGAAGGGGATAGGCTTGCCGATGTTTTGGCTTTGTCGGGGATATGTTAGGATTTGGGTTTTAAGAAGAGTAGGTATAGAGATCCCTCCTGCTTGCGCTTATGGATCTAATACTGTTTGTAATAACTTTGAGACTTCTTTGTTTATTTATACTTACCTCTTGCTTTTGTCCGCTACCAAATCAAATTTCAGGAAAATTAGAAAAACCTGCTTACAAAAAATGAAAGGCTTATTGCCTGACCTAAGTCACTTGAATGCCGTTCAGCCGACGAGCGCAGGTCATTGACCCGCTGCGTACTGGCTGGCGCTATCTATTGATAGCTATG
Source organism: Gonioctena quinquepunctata (assembly GCA_018342105.1). Classification (NCBI taxonomy): domain Eukaryota; kingdom Metazoa; phylum Arthropoda; class Insecta; order Coleoptera; family Chrysomelidae; genus Gonioctena; species Gonioctena quinquepunctata. The sequence goes on along the minus strand of JAFIRS010000038.1, from coordinate 1,583,149 downwards.
TTACATCTTGCTTGTAGTTATTTATGAATTTGTTAATTGTCGTCGATTTCGTTGTATAAATCCAACGCTTGGAAAATCACGCCGTGTTTTCTAGGCTGGTTTCTTCTTATGTTCGCAATACTCGCTGTAAGCGGGCTTTTAGAAAGATGAAAACGGTAGAATTTATCAGATACCTTTCTGATAAAATCCGTTATTTTTTCTATTCCCGCCAGTTCGCGCAGATCATCCAATCGGATGTATCTGTTACTGCTCGTGGCGATACGGAGCGCTTTGTTCTGCAGCCTTTCCAGTCTCGATAACTGAGTTTTGGGTAGGCTGCAGAAAATCGGGCAAGCATATGTCATTGCTGGCCTTATAACTTGTTTATACAATCTTAATTTGTTGTCTATTGAGAGGTTGGAGTTGCGTGCTATGAGGGGATATGTGCGCTTAATTGCTGCCGCTCCCCTCTGCAACGCCAACGAGACGTGTTTGTGCAAGTACATATGCTCGTCCAATTCCACTCCCAGATATCTCACTGAGGGCTTCTCTGTCACTCTGTTATTTTCGACCTTTAACTTCTCGAGGATCTTCACATTTGTTTTTTTCCTCGTGAAGTTAACGACCTCCGTTTTGTGGGATTTAGCGATCTTATTATCCCTCATATATGGTATGATCAACCGATCCAGATGAATCTGGAGCTGCTTGGCAGCCACTTCGCTATGGAACGAGTGGGCATAGATCGCGGTGTCATCCGCGAACATAGCCGTACTCGTCCGAGCGAAGGTCGGAAAATCATGGGTATATAAGGAATATAGGATCGGTGACAGCGAAGACCCCTGTGGGACCCCCGCTCCGATTGGATATTCCGACGAACTGGTACCGTTAACATTTACTCTAAAAGTCCGCCCTGTGATGTACGATTCTAGAGTTTTAACCAAATATAAAGGCATGCTAGCCTCGATCATTTTGTGATCAACCCTTCTGCCCAGACCGTGTCAAAGGCCTTATGTGTATCCAACAGGACCATAACTGTGTTCCGGTCTCTGTGGAAAGCTTCCTTCACCCCGTGAACAACTCGAGCTACTTGTGAGGTTGTCGAGTGACCTCTTCTAAACCCGAATTGTTCAGACGGGATGATCTTCTGCTTTTCAACAAATTCCACAACACGACTCAGGAGGATTTTGTCTACCACCTTGGCAACAACACTCAAGAGCGAGATAGGCCTGTAATTCTCAATGCTGTTTTTACACTTCCCCGGCTTCAGCAGTGGGATTATTTCAGCTTGCTTAAGGCAGTCTGGGTAGTGCTGCCATCTCATAATCGCATTGACTATGTATAGTAACTGGACTATCGCTTTCCTTGGCATATTCTTTAGAAGAACGGCGTCCAACTTATCCAATCCAGGCGCTTTTATTCCTTGGCAGTTTTTGATGACCCCAGTATCTCCTCATAGTTCGTAAGAACTCTTTGGAGCTCGAGGGCCTCATCTCTACCAAGGGTAGCTCTCTGGTATTTCTCGCAATTTCTGAGATTCTATCGTGTGTTTCTGAGCTGTTGGGTTCAGTTTTATGAACATTGCAGAAGTACTCCCCAAATAGTTCTGCTTTCTCCAATGGCTCCATCACCGAGCGTCCGGGCCCAGTCATCATGGCTGGAATAGGTTCTCTTTTCCTGCGAAACCTCTTAGCCATGTCCCACAATGAGTGGTCCCGGACACTGAGGTCTTCAAGCTTGCGATTCCATTTATCATTTATATTTCCCCTGATCAATTCGCTAATTTCCTTCCCTAATCTAAGGAAATTTTCTTTGTTGATCGGGTTTTTGGTTCCTTGCCATTTTTTTCTTTCGGCATTTTTTAGTTTAATTAGATTTTTTATGTTTTGTGAAATCGCAAACTTGTCGCCCTTCACAATTATCGTTCTAGTTGTTTTATCCCTTGCAATTTGTAACAATTTTATAAACTTCCTGGTTTCGTAATCTATGTTTTCTTTGCTAATATTTTTGTTTATGTATATTGTCTTTTGAAGAATTTCTCTAAATCTTTTCCAGTTCGTGTTATAGTAGTCGAACCTCGATCTTGTGAGGTTCGTATATTTCTTACAATTTAGGGTAAAAACTACCGGCGTGTGATCTGATGTCATTTCACTCAATGCTAGTAGCGAACTGATATCCGGTACATTTTTTTGTACAACTAGATCGATAACTGTCGGTGATGTGCCATTGAAAGGATAGTGCGTTGGATTTTCACTCCTTTCAACTATTACATCACTATCTGAGGAGTACTTAAGCAATGTTGCCCCATTTGCGTTGATTTTTGTTGGCCCGCCGTTCCACTCGACGTGCCGTGCGTTATAGTCTCCTGCCACGATTACTCTGTTGGCAGCACTAAACAGGCTGTCAAGGTCCTGAGAGGTGAATTTATTTTCCGGTGGGTTATAGATTGAAAATATTACCATTCCGTTGGATAATTTTATCCCTACGTGCTCAATACTAGAGTTTCTTTGAGAAACCTCTATGAATGGTATATTATCTTTAATCAAAATTGCTACCCCCCCGGCTGCTCTATCTCTCGCTTGCCTATCTACCCTGATGGTAGTAAATCCCCTAAGTTTCAAATTATGCCCCTGTCGAAGTTTCGTCTCAGACAGAAGCATTATATCAATAGAATGCTCGTGAATGAAGTTGTTGAGAAGCGTAAACTTCCCCGCAACTCCATTCACATTAAGCATACATGCCTTTATACCTCTAGACATTGCCATTGTTAACTAAAAAACGCAGCGTGATCATTTCCCGATTGTCCGGGTGCGTGTTAACTAATAGGTTATGCAGTTTGCTAAGCAACTCTTCAACTTTTTTAACATTCACCAAGCTATTTATTTTGTTTGAAATCTCAAAAATATCACAAACATTACTAGTGTTAGGAGTGGGAGAGTAGGGGATTAGCCTGAATCCTCCTTTCTCGTCTGGGAGGTGTCTGCTCATTGGCCTGCCTCCATTCATCGTTCTTTTGACGCATCATCGGGAATTCCTCATCGTATCTTTTCGAGTCTCGTTCTCTCCCTCCGCCTTGATGGGGTAGCGCCTGTTTGGCGTACCCTTTTCTTGGCCGTTCGTTCTCTTCGTTGCCTATGGGGGGTGGCGCTCGATTCCGGGCGTATCCTCTTCCCGATTCTTCGTCTGTTTGGGGTAGCGCCCGGTTTTGGGTGTACCCTCTTCTCGACCCTTCCTCTCGTTGGCGATTTCGTCTCTCTGCCTCTTCTTGGCTCCAGGCGTGTGTTCTGGGAGCCGGTGCTTCCACGTACCTAGTCCTTTGACTTGTTTGTTCGTTCCTTCGTTTGTCTAGGAAGTCCAGCCTTCTCTTATATGCTTGGCATACTCTTGCATTGGCAGGATGGTTTCCTCCGCAATTACAGCATTTCGCCAGTTGTGAGGGATCTTTGGTGCAGTCACTGGTGTGGTGCACTTCTGTGCATTTCACACATCTCGGTGTTTTGTAGCATCCACTTGTTGCGTGGCCCCACTCCTGGCATCTATAACATTGCGTGATGCGTTTGTCAAACCGCATGACTTCCCATGATACTATCGTGTTTAATATTCTTGTCTTATTTTTTAACTGGCTAATTGTGGTTTTGCAGTCAGTAGTAACTACGAATAGTACTCTCTCAGCTTTCTTCATTCTCGATACTCTCTTTACAGTGATTCCTTGCTCTTCTAGGTCTATCCTGATGTCCTCGAGGTCTGGCTCATTGTCTAAGCCTCTTATCACAAAAGTATGAACTTTGTCCTCTTTTTTGGTAAACGTATGAAATTCGGCATACATACCCTTTAACCTCTCTTGGACCGTATTATAGTCTTGATCCGTGTATGTTAGCAGCGTTGTTTTATTGTTGGTGAATTTCATTTCACATTTATCCTCTAATTCCTGTTGGAGGTCTTTAACTCCTTTTCTTAGGGGGATAATACCTTGTACAACAATAGGTGGCATCTGTTTTTTCTTGGCATTCTGGATTCCGAGACTTTTATCCAGGTTTCCTTGCAGTTTACTCCTGTTGGGTGGGGGGGTTTCTTTTCCTCTCCATTTTCACCTGGTTTCTTCGTTTTGTCGTTGCTGTCTCCTTTTTCTTTCTCAGTATTGTTTCTACTCCTTTTCTTTCTCGCTTTTTTCTGCGACTTGGTAATCTGAAATTCCGCCTCAGTTTCCGTGGTGGACTCCTGTACGTCCAGTTCTTCCAGTTCTTCGTTCGATAGGACTCCATATCTATTTGATGTACTGATTCCTGGCCTCTCGTACATACTATTTCTTTTATCTAATTTAGTAAGTTTCACCATTTCGTTTTGGCTTGTTTTTTCCTTCATATTTTTTTCCGGTTTATTCTTCGCCGGTTCCACATCTTTTGTATGCATGGAAGCCTCCGGGAGTTCTTCCCCGGCGATTATATGCATCTTTACTAATTGATGGTTCAGTTCCGTTTTATACTTTTCCGTCAGGGTGTCTACCCAGTATTTATATAGGATGTCTCTGTGCCCTTGTGCTAATACATAGTACGGGATTTACCCTGCTCGAGCTGCATGTCTATCCATTTTTGTCCTGCTGTGGTCCTTTTTTGGGCTTCTCTTTTAATGTCTTTTTCCAACAGAAGCCGCTCTTCCTGCGTTCTCAGATATGTCGCTTGCCTTTCTGTTGCAGTATGGTAGGTTTTGTTTTCCTTAACCGTTCTTCTTGGTATTTCTTCCACCTGCAGGTTTGCTGATTTATCCATTCTAGGTCTGGATGGTCCTGCTTCCTGGAGGTCCTCAGTTGGGATTTTTTCCTTCATGAATTTTACCGCAACGGACTCTTTCCGGTTTTTGCTCCCCTCATCGGTTTTCCCACCATCCGTTTCCGATTTCCTTCGAAGTTTTCTCCTTTGTCGTGCTAGTTCTTTTTTGGCTTCTCTTTCCTTTTTCTTCTCTTCTTGTTGCAGATTAAATTGGACCATGTCCGTATATATTGTTTTGCTTTTTTCCTCTATCATGTCCTTATTAACGGTTCGCTGCTCTTTGTTTACTTCTCCTGCTTTTTCTTTATCCTTTTCAATTTCTGTTGTCTCCATTTCCATGTCAGTCTCACTGCGATTTGCATAACTACTTTCGAATTCTTTCATTTGCTTTACATAGTCGTTGCGCTCTTTTTTTGTGTAGAGCTCGAGACCGACTTTCAATTCCGTTTTGGCTTTCGATCCAATGCACAAGTGTCTGGTTAGAGGGCCATCATTTATTTCATAGAACATCATATGATGCGACGATGATCCTCCACAGTCGCAGGGGTCGTGTTTCTTTCTTATCTGTTCCTTTTCTATGATTGTCTTTTCCATCTCAACTTGTTCCAGGCTCGCCTTTGTCCTGACTGTTTCGTTGAGTTCATTATTGCTTAATACTTCGCCTGTTTCTTGGCGTAATATAGCTTTTTGCAGATTTAGTTTGTCTACTTCGCTTATGAGCGATCGTCCTGTTTTTTGTTCCGTATTCCCACGGAGCCTAGGCATTTTATTGGAACGTTTCATCTTCCCTGTCAGTCAGGAATTTGTGATTATCCCTTGTTCCTCCGCATTCACATCGGTTTGGTAATCTTCGTTTTTCTTTCTCTTCTGGTTCCGGACTTGACCTTTTCCTCTTATTAAACCCTTGTCTGCCTTCCTCTTCAGTTTCAGAGCTCGACTGTAGACTCTCTCGTATCTTCTGCTTCGGAGCTGGTTCCGGGGCCCTGATCACCCTCGATCTCCTTCTTAACTTTTTTGGTTTGGCAAAGTTGATATCTTCTCTACAGCTATTGTCTTTGCTCTCTGTAGTGTCCTGGGTTAGTTCTTGGTTTCGATCGCTATACTCCTCATTCTGACTTTCTATGTTGTTTTTCGAGCTTCCATGGCCCGCGCCCCCCTCCCCTGCAGTCTTATCGACTTCAGACAGTCCGAGGGGGTGTTCCATGGTTTTTTGCTCTGCCTGATACAAAACTTCGTCAGTTTCAATGTTTGATATGAGGTTTATAAGTATCGAATTTGCGAAATTTTCTGCATCTAGGCTATCTCCTGATTTTCCAGGTTGCCTTCCTAATCGAAAGTTAACTGGGTTTTGCTTCTTCAATATTTTTTCTTTCTTTGGTGTCTCTTCTGTTGTGAGACACAGTCACAATAAGCTGATCCCGGGCTTTCCGGTATGTTTCCTTTCCCATCTCCTGATTCCGGAGTGGTTTGCGTGCTTTCTATATGTTTTTCCTGTTGTTGGAACTCCAACTTTGGTTGTTCCCTCTTGGGCTTGATTTCTTCATCCGTGACCTTCCCCACATGTGGGGGCGGTCTTTCGCTTCCTATCTGCCAGGTTTCAATTTTTTCCATCGCGGGGTTCCCCTTGTCTGGGGGTCTCCTTTGGGTTCGTTTCCCTCCATACTAATTCATTCGAAACTAAACTGAAATAGTTCTATGCGGAGTTTTGACCAATTTTGCACTTTCTCGTGGCTTTTGACTTTTCGCTTCTCTGTGCGATCTTCGATTAAATCGTACCTCTGGTTTTGTTCTCCAGGTCGATTTCTATTGGTCTGCCACGCCTATATGGGCGTTGCCGAAATCTTGATATAGTCTAGAGCCAGACGGCCAGGGGTTCAGTGTCTGGGTTTGCAAGTTTGAAGTTAGACTTGCACTCACCCAGTCAACTGAATCTACCCTCAGCGCACTGGCCACTGCACTTTCACAAGCACTTTTTTGTGCAATGCACTTATGAATAGTTGTATAACTAGGGCCTACTTATATTTTCGGCCCTATTCAGAAAATAAGAAATAAATTCTTGACTCAAAAATGAGGATCTTAGCTTGAAAATAAATTTCGATAATTCGGAGCAAAGTGAGGTTAGAGTATGCACGTCCACTCTCTAGGCCTCTCAAACTGCGAATTCTACCGGTTCTCGTCTGATCACCGAAGTCAAGCAATGTCGGGCGCGGTTAGTACTTGGATGGGTGACCGCTTGGGAACACCGCGTGTCGTTGCCATATATTTAATAAATACTCCTCTTGTGTCTGGCCGAATGACGAAATGTCCAAGCCAAAAAAAAAAAAAAATCTAATTGCCGTTTTAAAAAACTACTCCAGTAAATAAGTGGTAAACAGGGTGAGTCTAATGTTTGTTTTTCTGTATTTATGTTTATGGCAAAACCCAACCTATTGAAATGTGTATATGTCTGTAAAGTATCTCCATAGTTTTCCCGATTACAAATATCTCAAAAGAGAATTATTGTTAGCCGTTTGTAGCAATTGATTTCAAGATTGTTCGTTTAGTAAAATTATTTCGCTACATTCGTTTTCATTGTATGAATATTGTTGCTTATCATTCGTCCATAGACGATTGAGAGAATTGTGTCAATTTTTATTAAATATATATGTACATTCTTAACATTTTATGAGTGCATTATTATTTTGTTTAATCATTGTTTGGTTCGAATCTTTCTGAACGGTAGTATTTCCTGAATAAACAACCCATGTTCCAGTATTTGAGAGAAATGAAATTAGTTCTGAGCCGCTCCAGAAAACCTAGTTTCAGTATCGACCATCTTCAGACAGTCGATTGCTCTTAATACTGTTTTTCCAATCTAACGAAAAATGTCTGGTATTACAGGTGTGGTGTGTTAAGTCACAACACCCCGTAGTCTAGGCTATTAACAATATGGCATATTATTGGCAGAATAATAGGACATGAGCGGATAATCATTTCAATGCTGATTTTATCAACACAAGTGCTTTCGATTTGATGGAAAGCATGGTTCTATAGATTTCATACTCATCAGTAGGAAGGAAACTGAAGTTACCCGCAAGTGATTGAATGTTATTTGCAAAAAAATTGACTTTGTCTTCATCTGGAGGATTGGGACACTTTGAGGCGTTGATGAAGTAATCATTGATTTGTGAGGGATTTTTCAGCTCTTCTGGTATCTGACGATGCGCTGAGCTAGCAAGGGTCGTCATATTCCGCAACTCTTTCCAAAAATGTTTTTTGTTTTTATCAGTTCTCATTTTAAAACTCGGATAAGCTCGCTTTTCCCTTTCTATAGCATATTTCGTTTGGTTTCTCAGGTCTTTGTTTCTCAAGTTTACTTTTTTTGAATGTGAGAAGAGCTTTGTCCCGCAGAGCCATCATTTCTCGAATAGTGGAAGTAATCCAGGGTGCTTTAGTTCTAGTTATTTCAACAGTTTTTATAGGCGCATACGTATCGAAGAGACAGGTGAGGGTATTATTGAATATATTCATTTTTTCATCGATATCGTACGACTGATATAGTACAGAAAAATCAGTGTGTTCGAGGTCATAGCTGAAATCGTTATCATTGAATTTTCTGAAGTCACGAAAGGTATGATGAAGGGGTTCATTAAATTGAGTGGTTTCAGTACCAATAGAACAAGTGACCATACAGTGATCTGATATGTCTGGTACGGATACCACCTTAGTTGATTTGACCGGTAAATTATCGGTAACAAATATAAGATCTAGAGTTTTAGCACTTGTTTTTCCATATCTCGTCGGTTCTTGAATAATTTGTTCCAGCGTATATGACGTCATGATATCTATAAGTCCCTTACTTGTGCTATTGTTATGATCAGAGAAGTCAATATTGAAGTCGCCTGTGGAGATAAAACCATCGAACTTGGGTGCAAAAGTCTGATTGACGTTTAAATTCACTCAAAAATAAATCGTTGGGCATATTGGGTGGTTTGTAGAAAATACCCAGAGCGACGTTCATTTTATTCCACTTTAATGATACCCAAAGTTTTTCGGTTCTGTGTTGATGATTCACAGTTATATTTTTTGCTTGAAAACATTGTCGTACGTATACCGCCAACCCCCTCCTCTAACCAATGCCCTATCGTTTCTGAAGAGATATTGCATCAAAAGATATGTTATCGTTAGGTATGTTCTCTGATAACCAAGTTTCACTGACAGCTATTATATCAAAGTGTTTATGGGTTAATTTTTTTAAATCATTGTAATGGGCCATAAGGGATCTAGTATTGAGATGGGCTAGGCTAAGTGTTTTGGACATGTTCACAAGACACAATGATACTGATGTTGATGAAAAAGACATAATAATTATTAATATAGAAGCTGGTACAAATTAGTGATAAAACGGCAAAAAAAAATATTCAACAGAATTACCTATTTAATTATTTTCCAGGCGTTTTTTTGTAGCGGTCCCTAATGGAGTAAACGGAAGATGGATAGAGTCCTAGTTTTTTCTTTGCGACGGTGCGTTGCTATTAACCCGTGGGCGTGTATTGTATACAGTTTTTTTCTGGTTTTTGTCCTCTTTTGGTTTGTATCCGCTTTGACTAGCCAGTGGAGAGCTCAATATATTTCCTACTTTCTCGTCTCCTAAGTGAAGGTCGCGTGTGAGAATTGGAGTGGATGGATCGCTTTTTGACCCCTCCCTCATAAGAGTTTCTTGGGGTTCCGGGGACCTCTCTCTCAATTGTTGAGCTGTATATGATTCGCCATTGATAACTAGCCGGAGTCCCTTGATTTTAGCTGAGAGATGTTTGGATCTGGCTTCTTTCATATGTTGCTGTAGTATTTTGAAGTTAATACGGTCTTCAAAACATATATCATTGAAAATGGTAATTTTAGTTCCTTTCAGCTTATGAACGTTTTCGAAGATTTTCCTTTTTTTCAAATAAGTTAAAAATTCAAATTTTATCGGAGCTTCTTCATCAGCATTCAGTGGATAGATGTCACTTGGTCTTGTTCGCTTGAATTCAGCTTTTGAATAACTTCCGTAACTAGATTACCTTTTGAAAATTTTCCCAGTCCGAAAATTATAATGTTATTTTTCCTTGTATGTCTCTCAAGGTTGATATTATTTTGTTCCAGTTGGAAGCATTCAGCTTCCAGAATCTGTATTTTTTCTTTTGGTTTTTACACTATAAGTTTTCTATTTTATCCGATTTTTTTTTTATTTCCTCTTGTTTTTTCTCCTCAGATTTATTACTTGTAGTAGTTTATCAAACAATTCTCTATTCGATCATTCGTTTTCTATGGGCATATTTTGAATTGATATTTTCTGCCTTTGGTGGAATAACTTCCGTCCGAATTTAATAATGAGTATCTTCAGGCGACTTTGGTCCTTATGGTATCAGACAGATGTTGGATTGTTTATACTTCATAGACGAATAACACTGCAAGTAATGATTTTTTACTTAAGTACTGCAAGTTATAGGGTTTGAATGGGTTATAACTAACACTACGGCAGACACTTTTTTTTCTGAAGAGAATGTATTGATAACTTGTTTCAAACACTTGGAGCACTTGATATACGTTGTTGACTATACCACTCCTCCTAAACGGCTGTATATAAATGTTGATTTTTGTTGTATATAAATGTTGATTTTTGTTACGAAATTTGTGTCAATTTTTTTAGGGGATTGATTTCCCCGTGCATGTCCTTTGCAAATGGACAATTTTGGCACAATTTTTCTGGAGGAATAAATGCTACGCGTGTTAATTCTTTAGCATACAGAATTCAGCAAAATTAATGACCGACTTGAATGATTCTCTATGAATGTTTAGGTAGCCAAATTCTCAGATTTGAGAGTGGTTGCAGGACATTCCGTTTTTCTAAAAAAAGAAAGTATTCAGTTTTTTCTTTATATTACTATCATACACCGTCCGAGCGAAGTGAGGTCGGATTTTAAATGATATATTATGATTTATCTAACAAGCACAGGCTCTGCGATACTGGGATTTGATATGGAAGTTATTCGGGACTTTGGGGGAATAATGTCTCCACCAGGAATGATTCGAGAATAATAGTATATTATAATGTGCATATTGTCTTTTCAACCTATCAATCAAAAAAGAAAAAATCAGGGCATTCCTCAAAAGAATTCAGAAAACTTTGTTATATCTCCAATCGATGCTTATTTTATATTCTCATTAAAGTACTGAGTATTTAATACTCATTGAAATACTCTTTTGTGGAAAAGGTTCTATTGAACTTACTCTTATGCAGTCAAGAAACTCAATTTATAGAGTGAAAACATCGTAATATGATTCTCGCAAAAATCTATATTAAAAAACTGTCTTTTGTGTACCATTCGGCGTACACCACAACTTTTATTCGCTATTATGAAACATTTTCGCGTGTTCCAGATGGAAGTTCGATGGGGCCCACTCTCACTGCACGGCAATTGAAAATTATGAACACGAACATTATGAGGATTTCCTGCAGCAAGCAAATTATTATTTCTCTCTCGTAAAAAACGGCGTATCATTAGTATGAAATCATCATTCGAAAAACTTCACCCATTTTATTAATTCATTTATATGATGATGAGAAACATTTTCGATAATAATCGTTTTATTACATCAATATTTACATCTGATAAACTTACATATACTTGTTTTTTCAATGTTTTCTCTGATTCTATTCAAAATCGGTAAATGGGGTGGAAAACCACAGACAACAATTTTTTGGAAATCTGTCCACATTAATATATATATATAGGAAGTGTACAGGATGTGTCAAAAAAGAGTGACATCAGAGTTGTACTTTGAAAAGGTTGTGAAAAAAATTATACGGTTTTGTAAATTATACTATGTATCCAACTCTAACACATCTCTTGTTATTTTTTCACCATTCTGAGTTCGATATAACATTGGAATATGAGAAATATCAGAATTTTACCATGTTATGTTTTTGCTCAAGAGATACCAAATTCTATTACGGGTGTGAAGTTGGCCATATCCAAAAGTACACTGAGAAAAATAATATCTCGATTATTTTATTTTCGTGAATACATTGAGATTTCCAGTTTCAACTGAAGATTGAACATTTGTTCAGACTGATAAATAAGTTCGATTTAAGACAGTGGAATGGTAATGAAGTTTTTAAAACAATTCACAGAACAAATGTTATTGTTTTTTTTTCATCAGTGAAGGACCTAGGGGTAATGGTTATTTGTTTTTGATTATAGGATGCCATAATTTACCAGGCCGTCAAAGGGGGTGTAAATGTTGTTTTTTATTGTTATTGGTATTTCCTCCATCACCGATATGACGCCGGATTTTGCCAGCCGTCAGAAAGTGTGAAAATGGGGGTTGATATTATTTGAAAATTCACGGAGAGTACAAATGCATTTGCTTGGAATATGTTAGTTATAGGTATTTTCTTTATTATTGATACCTCGTTAGAATTCGCCAGGCCGTCGAATGGGGTAAAATGGCGGTTGATATATTTTAAAAATTCACAGAGGCCACAAATTCTGGCATCTCATCAGTGATGAAGGAAATACCAATAATAATAACATATTACAAGCAGAAATTTACAAAGCCATATTGTCTCTGATTTTATCATCCATTTACCATTTGACGGCCAGGCAAATTCTGTCGTCTTATCATTGATGAAGGCAATACCAATAACATATTACAAGCAGAAAGGTGTACAAAGCTATTTGTGGTCTGTGAATTTTCAAAATATATCAACCCCCATTCACCTCCTTTGACGACAAGGCAAATTCTGTCGTCTATTCAGTGATGAAGGAAAGACCAATAACAGTAACATATACAAGCAGAAAGGTGTACAAAGCCATTTGTGCTCTGTGAATTTTCAAAATATATCAACCCCCATTTCACCCCTTTGACGGCCTGGCAAATTCTGGCGTCTTATCAGTGATGAAGAAAAGTCCAATGACAATATAACATGTACAAAGCCATTTGTGGCCTCTGTGAATTTTTTTTAAATAACTTCACCATTCCACTGTCTCAAATCGAATTGCAGTCTGATTACATTTTCACTCTTCAGTTGAAACTGTAAATTTCAGTGTATTCACGCCTCTAAATGAATAAAAATACATGTAAATAAACGGAAAAAGAGAAAAGAAAATAATCGAGATTTGATTTTTCTCAGTGTACCTACTTGTGGATGTGGCTAACTTCAGACCCGTAATTCAATTATCTTACCTTACCTCAATAGTTTCTCGGATATAGGCGTTTTTTTTTAAATAGTAGATTTCTTCAAGTGAAGCTTTGACACGACATACATTCACTTAAATGGAAAAATATTTTCTAAAGAACTGTTGAAAATGAAAACTCGAATGAGATCAAGAAATAAAGCAGGATATTAAAAATACAAGAACTATATGAAATGGACTTCCATTGTTTCGTTTTTGTTTATGGGTCTCTGAAAAATTTAGTGAGAATGAACATTTTTTTATTTCCTCTGTTATCGTATAAAGATAAATTATAGGTTATCGAGTTATATAGGTCTATCCTTATGGTATGTGGGATGTGCCTTTAGATATCGGCCAGCGGATGTGGTTACAGCTGAATTTAGCTCCGGATCATTTCAAACTTAGTGTCGAACTGTTTTAATAAGCCATTCGACAACATAAAGAGTCGATTTTCAAAGAGTGATGTCTCAAATGTCTTTCAAACAGAAAGTGTTTCTACGTATTTAACAAAATTTACCGCTTATTTATGTTTTATTTTGTGTTTCATTAAAAAAAAACAATGAATCACTGCTAGAATATAATTAGTTGAGGCAATCTTGATTTTCAGCAACTCCCTACTCAACAATATTTAACACAACAACTGTCAGTACTATTCAAACCAGAAATATTGAGACAAATATCTAGTGATTCGAATTACGAAACTATTGATTTAGGTATAGGGAATACTATATACCCAACTTAAACCGTTCTTGAGTAATTGATTTTAATAAATACTGAGTTAGATACAATATAACATCGATATCGATCAAAATTTAACGTTAAATCGAAGGTGCTTTGGGCTATTGATTTCAATATGCTCGTTTCTCAACATTGTGCAGGATTTATTTAATTTCAACCAACGATAACTTCGTTGTTTTGAATGGAACATTCTATATGGGATAAAAAAAATTATATTAGGGTTTCCTATACCTAAACCAATAGTTCAAGATATAGGAGTTTTTTTTGGCCATAGTCAATTTCAAAGTTTGAATCAATATGCTTTATCTCAACATTGTTGATATAATTGTTATTGACAGTTGTTGTGTTAAGCATTGTTGGGTAGATATTTTTTGAAAATTAAGATTATCTTACTAATCATATTCTAGCAATTATTCATCATTTAAACTATACTTTTTTAGATTTAAATGAAACAAGGCAATATAAAACACAAATATGCGGTAAATCCTGTTGAATACGCAGAAACACTCTATTTGAAATACATTTGAGACGTCAATGATTGCAAATTTCGTTATATATAAATGACTGCACGTGAGGAGTGGATAGATTGAGACCTCAGTGTGAAACTCACCTTCTTCACATCTAATAACCCTCTATCTCTCAGTTTTCTTGAAAATGGCTTCAAAATGGAAGTCGAAACGTCAAAATCCTCAAATTTCTAGACACGGTTCTACTCGAACTTTCCCCATCAGTAAGCTGATGCTGAACTAAATGACTCAACACGTCAATTGGGCAAATAAGTAAACTGGTATTATCAAATAAAAATTCTAGCAACGTTCTGGAAGAGAAGTATGACATCGTAGAGCAGCATTGCAATCGCAATGCCTCAAGATTGAATTGAGTAGCTGAACGTGACAATGAAAATCTCGTTGATATTGGGAATGAAGTCTGCATTTCAACCCACTTTAGGATATCTTTCTCATCAATAGATATTCATAGCGTGTTACGGAACGGTAATACGAGAAGAGTATGTAAGAGGGGCCATACACTTAGATATACAGGTTGCGATACATGTATCGATGCAGAGGTTTCATGAAACACGTATCTTGTGTCCCGAGTAAAATACACTACTAACATTGTTTCCTTGTTTTACTGATACCACAGTGGTAGATTGTTCTGTCACCTCGTCAGTAATATTTGATTTGCCTTATCTAGGGGTTTCAGAGTCGATAGTAAAAGTAAGGAGGTCATAATACCATAAATTGGGTGTATAGACGTCATCTACCGAACTCCCTGTCTTTTTTTACGAATCCAGTACTTTTTTTAATTCCGTCTGAAAGAACATCTCATGCTATGCATTTTTTTCACAACAAAATCCTTATTTGCAGTGGGATATCTTTCCTTCCATTTTTCAATAAGTAATTCACATGCAAACTCACAGTTACGGTCCATTTTGAAGACAAGAACCAACAACCTTCGTAGAAAACACGCGGTACCAATGAAATTATTGAAATTGTATCGCTACCGTGCCATACACGTTGAAACCTGCATCAGTTGCTGTTGCGTAGAGTCGCGAGTCCCGTTCGGCTTGGGACTCTGACACATAGTATCGAAACCGACCAATATCGATACTATTTCACAGATACATTGCCATTCATTATTTAAACTTGCATCATGAAACCTCCGATCGATTCATGTATCGCAACCTGTGTATCTCTCAAGCCGGGATCCAACGGCGCGTGTAGTGACACTCCCCGCGCCAAACTTGCCAGTTCACGCGCCGTCGGATAGGGCAGGCTTGGCGATCTTCGGTCGGCGCGGTGAGTCCCGTCGTCTGTCGGTAAATGAACACGGTTCAAAGGAGCTCGGATGATGGCGCTCAACACGTGTATACCGCTCCAACGACGCGGCTAGGCGCGTGGTACTGTTACGGCACTGGCACCGTGGTATATAACTTTCACCATGGAGTGGTCGAACGAAGTGACATTTTTATCCCTCCATGAAGCCGAGCCGATTATTTGGAACCCACGGGATCCAAACATTAAAACAGGAATTTAATTCATGATGCCTGGAAGCGAATTGAAGAGCAAATGAGTGATTGCAATTAAATCAAATTAGTTATCGCCAACACTGCCGGCGTACAACAGACTACAACCGCTGCGTGTCCACGTCTGAAACCGCGATCCTACATGCGCTGAGGGAACAGCCCGATACATTTCGTTGCGCCAACCTTGACACTCAACCCTCAATCCAGGATTGCCACTCCACGCGCCGTTGGATCCCGGCTTCAGAGTCTCAAGTCGAACGAGACTCCGCAACTCAACGCAACAGCAACTGATGCAGGTTTCATTATGTATGGCACGGTATCGATACAATTTCAATAATTTCATTGGTACCGCGTGTTTTCTACGAAGGTTGTTGGTTTCTTGTGATTTAATGGACCGTGACCGTGAGTTTGCATATATTTTAAAGGTTACTAGATTGTTTCCTTTGTGATGTACTCCTGTTTCTATTACAATTTAATTTTGTTGAAACAATACTATGTTTTCAGAATGCTCAAATAGGTCACCTTCATGTTCCACACAAGCTAGTCTTATAGTAAATGAGCTCCATCAGTTGAACGGAAGGCTTCCGTGATCCTGTTTTTCATATCACCTGCAGTTGTTGGACGATCTTTGAAAACACTTTCCTTCACGTACCCCCAAAGAAAGGAGTATAGTACCCCCTGTGCCTATCCAACGATTAGGATAGGATTGATCTAAAAATTCTCGCAGTATCCTATGGTTATGCACTGCAGCACAATCCTGTTGCAATCACATGGTCCTTCTGGTGTTCAAATCCAGCTTCGCCAATACAGTAGACCATATTCACTTATTATACGCAAGTGAAATTCATTATTAACAATTAGACGTATACAATTATTGAAAGTACACGTATCTGTTTCACTACAGTGGCCTACTCGATAATTTTTTTTTCCGAAAGACCATCAAAATTTCTTATTTTGCAACAAATCTTGCAAACTTTACGAAGTAGACCCCACAAACCCTATATCGACAAAAAGCTCTTGAATAATTACATGCAATGATACAATAAAATATCGAGTTATTGCTTTTTGTAATTTGTCATTTAAAAAAAATCGTAGTAGGTGCGGAAATTCGACTTCGAGTACGCCTGCATTTCAAAACATGGGCTAAAGCCTAAGGAATCGACTGGAAAAAAGTTGGAAAGCACTGATTTATTGCAGTGCGATACGCTGTACATTTTAGTAGTAAACTGTTATTGGGTATTTTATTGTCAGATTGCATTATTGTGTTAATTTATTCGAGCACTTTTAATAGAAACGGGCCCGTTTTCGTAACTATATTAAATCAGTGCAATATTTTTAGGCGTAAATATTTGGTGAATTCATACCTACTTGTAATAATATATCCACACGGTAACTTTATTATATACATACATGAAACAGGGTCGGAATCGATTACGGATTGATATTTCATAAATATTAAACACTGTTCTATGGATTATTTTTTATTATCACGAATAATTTTTAGAGTTCAATACCGAAAGTGAAAATGGAACTCTTGATGTCAATTGGTACCTGACAAGAAAATGCGATGACCCATCTGCTATCTTGATATAAACGGTGTTGTTTTAGCATCAGTTATTACCATTCTACCACCACTTAGTTTTTCTCCTGAGAAGAGTAACCAGATCGTTTAGTTGTCATAATGTGTCATTGATTGCTCTTTTTTTTCCATGTTCATTCTGGCGCACTGTCAATGATATTCATGTTTCACCAATATAACTCAACCATCGTATTGCATTCTCTTCGGCGTTTCCGGTTTCGCATGTGTCAGTATTGATCTGTAATGTGTTAGTTATTCTGAATGTTGTCATGACTGTTGGGAATTATGAGCATCCATCTGTAACACATATAATTACTTTGCCACCTAACATGATGTTTCAAGAAGGAGCTGTTTATAGATTCAATAACAATAACATTCGTATCATCCTATAGTTTCGGGTGTCACAGTTCATTGGGTACGTTATACAATTTCCAATTAGTGCTCATTTTCTGATAGGCGTTAGCGTCGCTGTGCCAAAGCGTGGGTTGTTTCAGTAAAGTTTATTAAAAATTAAAACCATAACGATATGGCCTCTGGTGAAAGCTCGAATACCCCTAATTATTTCCTCAGGCAACAAAAATAGTTGGCAATGCGACGACCACTCATTATTTATGTTTGACATTTTCACTACTTTGCATTCTAATTAGACTCCATCTTCCCTTTCAACGTTCACTTCATTAAAGGAAAATGTCGGGTAGGCCACGTGACTTGGTTTTTAATGCAGTGATTTGTTTTATCTCAGGGATGCTCCAAAAATGCACTCCTGGTTAATATTGTCGGCGAAAGTAGATACTGCATTGTGCATAAATCATAGATCCGGCGAGCACAAAAACATTCCATATTACAATCACCAACTGTAATGTTTTGTTTGCACATGAACCAGAACATATAGGTAGCGATTTTTAGGACGACTCTGAGACACCACAAGTTGTCTTTCCATGTATACAGGGTGTTAGTGAATAAGTGCGACAAACTTCAGGGGGTGATTCTGCAGGAAAAAATAATGACAGTTTGCTATATAACTTTTGTCTGCAAATGCTTCGTTTTCTGAGATACGGGGTGTTGAATTTTTTTTTAAAAACTGACTATTTATTTATTGCTCTGAAACCGGTCTAGATATGCAAATGAAATTTGGTGTGGTGTGGTATTTTTTGACATGCAATTAAGAATTTCATGTTTATCATTGGCGTGCATACGGGTAATGATCTCAATTTTTTTTAGGAAAAACAGATATTTCAAATTAAAAATTATTTTTAAATTCCCCGTTCAATTTGTGCAAAAAAAATTAAACATCTTAACGCGTATTTGTCATTACTTTAATACATTATCTAGTAGCGATGCTAGTAGGCTACTGTCAACATTCTGTTAAATACGAATATTTCAACGAAATGTCAAATTAGCCTTTCTTCATTTTTAAGCTTTCAGTTTGGTATAACATTAATGATAATAAGTAATTATTTTTTCTTTTATCGAAAAGAATGGAAAATTATACAAATGCGGAATTGTCAGACATGCATTTTGTCTATGGTCGAAGTAATGGAAATGGTCGACAAGCTCGACGATTGTACGCTGAGTTGTATCCAGGACGTAGGGTACCCCATCACACAATATTTGCTCGTCTTCACCAGCGTTTGCGCGAAAATGGTACATTTTAGAAACAAACGGCTGACTGCGGGCGCCCTCGAGAAATACGATCTGTGCAACTAGAAGAAGCAGTTCTCGAGTTAAATGCGGAGTCACCTGAAACAAGTACTCGAAAAATTACAAACATACTGAATGTAAGCAACTTCACTCTATTTAAAATTCTTAAAGAACAGCAATTGTATCCGTTTCATATTCAACGTGTGCAAGCTCTACTACCTAGAGACTTTTTTCCGCGCCTAGTTTTTTGCCATTGGAATCTTCATAAAATCGCTCAAATTCCTAATTTTTTAAATGGCGATTTGTTTACTGACGAGGCTAATTTTGGACGACAGTGTATACGAAATTTCCATAACAATCACCTGTGGGCTGAGGAAAATCCACATGGAATCTTTGAAGCTCATTTTCAGCATCAGTGTTCAGTAAATGTATGGCTTGGGGTTCTTGATGATCATTTAATCGGTCCACATTTCCTCCCACAACGACTAACAGGCGACTCTTACCTTAATTTCCCACAGGAAGAGTTACCTGTTCTTCTTGAAGAAATTCCTCTACAGCTGAGACAACACTTCTGGTTCATGCATGATGGTGCACCAGTCCATTTTAACATTATTATACGTAATCACTTAGATTCAGTATATCCAAATCGTTGGATAGGTAGGGGACGTACGGAACATTTGCCTGCTAGAACTCCGGATTTAAATCCTCTAGATTTTTGCATTTGGGGTTTTCTTGAGGCATTGGTTTATTCCACTGCCGTCGAAAATGTTGAAGACCTGAGGATTCGAATTATAGCCGGCAGTGAGACAATAAGAAATGCACCAGGAATATTTGCGCGAATACGACAATCAATAAGGCGAAGAGTTGAATCTTGTATCACGTCTGAGGGAGGTCATTTTGGACATTTGTTGTAGCTTTGCGCCTATTTATTTAGTAATGTTATTTTCTGTTATTGTTCTGGTTTAACGTTATTGTATTAGATAGTTCTTGTAATGTATTAAAGAAATGAAAAATACGCGTTAAGATGTTTTTTGCATAAAAACGGCGCCCCATACGAAAAAAAGGCAAGAGAGATTTTTTGTCACAAATTGAACAAGGAATTCATTAGCCGCATGCGCGCCAATGACGAACATAAAATTCTTAATTGCATGTCACCAAATTTCATTTGCATATCTCGACCGGTTTCAGAGCAATAAATAAATAGTCAGTTTTTAAGAAATACTTCAACTCCCCGTATCTCGGAAAACGAAGCATTTACGGACAAAAGTTATTAGCAAACTGTCATTATTTTTTCATGCAGAATCACCCCCTGAAGTTTCTCGCACTTATTAACTAACACCCTGTATTTCAAAAATTTCTCATTTTCACAACATAATCTCATGAATCCGCCTGAATAATAATAATAAATCGCCTTTATTATTTCCAAAATATGTTTTACAATATAATCATAAATCCTACTATTGGTTTGGAAATAAATGGCGAAGTTTAATTTTTTATGTGTGAACACAACAAAACATATTTCTATATGTTTATTTTCTGTATATACATAATTTCTGTAGATGAATTTGAGAATTTTGCATTTTATAATAATATAATATATGAATTAAAGTTTCTCTTATTTTGTAAATTTTAAAAAAAATGGGGGTTTGAGTTATAAATCATATTTATATATATTTTTATATATATATATATATATATATATATATATAAATATGATTTATAACTCAAAACCCAAAACAAGTGAAGTGTAATATTAGAAAACAGAGGACTTAAGTCTCTTCACAAAATTCAATATAAATTGAAACCAGTGGTATACTACACGCGAAAAAAATACTTTCCTGGCAAATGCCTCGCAGAACATTGAATGATATCCGCCTGACAATCTATGCAAATTTCCATTATCAATGAAAATTGATAAATTTTATTATGTTTAAATTGGGTCAGGTCCGCCTAACAATCCGTATACCGGTTTCAGGCTTTTGGCCCTCATCAGTACGGATTAGTCAAAAATTCGAAGACCTGGCCGAAGCGAGACCTAACACAAATGAAAAACCAAGCTTAATTACCGCAGGTACGCATTTTAAAGTAACTTTGAAATGGCGCCACCTAGTGACAGAAAGAAAAACCCCAGAAACTATTCTCCTTTGAAATATGAGTGGCTGTAAGCCCGCCCTGGCGTGTATATTAAACAAAAAAGCCAAACAAGTGAAGTATAATATTAGAAAACGGAGGACTTGAGTCTCTTCACAAAATTCAATATAAATTGAAATATTTTCCAGGAAAGTGGTTGTTTTTTGCGTGTTTGAAAAGGTTTTAAAATGTTATTTTTGTAAATAAATGTTGAGAAATATTTATTTGTTTATTTAGTGGACCCTACTGCTGTTGATGATATTGACAGAGAACAATAACGGATAAGTATGTTTTACCTTATCAATATCGGACTTGTACTTTGAAGGACCTGCTGTTGGACTCTAAACAGTGACGTACATCAGGCCTTTATGGTTAAATCGAACATAAAGTACTTTTTTTTTCTAAAATCGTTGCATTCGGTTGAAATGTGGCCTTCAGTTTGTCTACGAATTTCGTTATATACAGGTGGTATTATTGGGTTCTGGGTAGGCCAATATAAGTCTTGAAGTGGTGACGTCCGCAATAGGTAGTATTTCTACGAAATGTACTTGATAAAAATTGATCATATCGCGCGTTGCCATATAGTGATGCGAAAATACCAGCTGCGCAGTTCTTCCAACTACGAAAAATTAAATTCCCCGAAAACGAAAAATGCATAAAAAGGAAGTGGTACGAGGGTAGCCTGAGAGGTTCGGACCTGAACATGAAGATGGCAGCCACTCTCCAACAATAGCTAGAAAATGTGTTTGCGCATCTTTTGAAAGGTACTCGCCAAAATTGCAGGCATTTTGAACGCGCAGTTATTGTTTGACAATCGTTTGAGTGAAAGTGAGTGTGAGTGTTTTTGTGAAAATGAAAAAAATCGAGTTTTGAGCTGTCATTAAAAATTTGTTTTTGGAAGGCAATGAAGGTTCGAGATATAAAAAAACTTCAACCACCGACGATAAAATCGCTCAAAATCACCAAATGGCGCTAGACAACCGTCGAATTAAAGTGCGAGAGATAGTAGAGGTTATGAATATGTCCAAAGAACGTATTGCATGAAGAATCAGGCATGATAAAGCTGCCTGCGCGTTGGGTGCCGCGTATGCTTACGTTAGACCAAAAAGTGTTCGAATGAACATTTCCAACGCTCTGCTATTGCAGTTCAGGCTCATTAAATCATCATTATACCCCAGAAACAAAAGTACAGTCAAAACAGTGCACCGCGAAGGGGGAATCGGCTCCAAAAAAAGCAAAAAATGTTTTTTAGGCTGGGAAAAGTGATGGTGACTGTTTTTGGGATAGTCATGGAGTTATCTTAATCGATTATTTTCAAAAAGGAAAAACCATTACAGGAGCATACTACGCATCATTACTTGACAAGCTGAAAGCAAAAATTGCGGATAAACGGCCACATTGGCAAAAAAACATGTTTCACGAAGACAATGCGTCTCACACCTCAGCGGTTGCCAAGGCGAAAATCCACGAATTACGATTTGAACTGCTTGACCACTTCTTACTCGCCAGATCTAGCCCCAAGCGAATTTTTATATTCCCTAAGCTGAAAGTTGCGCTCGGAAGACTGAGGTTTTCATCGAATGAAGAGGCCATCATCTTCGTAAACGTCGAGAACCACTTGGACGGGTTAAAAGAGATGGGATCATGGGAGAAGTGTGTATACTTACAAGGAGACATGTAGAAAAATAAAAATAAATCTTTGTAGGGTCGAAATGTGTTCTGTCCACCCTCGTAATGCCGGCGTCCCACGGCGCGAGACTCCGGGATTGTCGAGTATTGCGTCGTGAGAACGGACTCGCGTAGGATCGAGACTTGTCAAGCATACGCTCGAGGTGGCTCGATCGTTCCTTTGAAATGTCGGTAAATTCCCAAACATCAAAGGTGCGAGATTCAATTAGCTGGCTCGTGCTGTATGGCTTGTTGAGCGATCACACGGCGCGAGGGTGTATGTCCACAGTGTCGGCTACGATGGGAGCCCGGTCACTTCGGAGAGGAAGTTTGGTGGTGACAGAGCATAGTTGATTGTTGTTGTTGGTTTTGTTAATATTAACATGGCTTAGAATTCTGAAGCAATTATTGAATTCTCAGATTTATATGAGAAAGAAAAATATTCATATAAAAATACGCTGCTGCACATGCTATCCTCTCATCGGCGCTAGTTATAGCTACTGCACTAGACAAAAGCCGGCGACTCACGGCGTGAGACTTGACGAGTGGACGGCTTGGGGGATTGTGCTTGGAGCACAGGAGTGAGGTTTGTGCAATCTCGAGCCTGATCGGTCTCACGGCGTGTATAATTTCACCGAATCGTCGTCTATCAGTGGCTAGAAGTTGGTACGCGAGCCTAGGAAGGAATACATTGTCCAGTGCAGTAGCTAGCGTCGAAGAGAGGATAGCATGTGCACCAGCGTATTTTTATATACAAATTTTTTCTTTCCCATATAAATCTGAAATTCATTTCTTCTGAATTCCATTTCATGGTGATACACAATAATAAGAACAACACTCAACTTATGTTCTGCTACCATCAAACTTCCTCTCCGAAGTAATCGGGCTCCCATCGTTTCCGACACTGTGGACAGACACCCTCGCGGCCGTGTGACCGCTCAACAAGCCATACAGCACGAGCCAGCTTGTCGTGCCTCGTGCCTTTGACGTTTGGGAATGTACCGACATTTCATGGGAACGGTCCAGCCACCTTGAGCTTACGCTTGACAAGTCTCGATCCTACGCGAGTCGCCCGTTCTCACGACGCGAGACTAGACAATCCCCAAGCCGAACTAGTCAAGTCTCGCGCCGTGAGACGCCGGCCTTTCCGATGAAAAATAGAAAAGGATATGGCTATATAGCATTCACCTAAAAATGTACAAAATGGCTTCTGAATTAAGTAAAGTAAGTGATATTTTCACCCACTATTAATATCTGTAAAACATTTCACATGGTCGGCGCGCCGAACAGATATAGTGAATCACGTGCATACCATATATAAAATGCAATGATCATCCTTTTTTATTGCTCTATCGGTTCGGCGCCCGACTTATGGCCAGTTAACAATATTCGTAGTTAATATAGTCGGCGCGCCGAACCGATAGAGCAATAAAACGGCATGATCATTGCATTTTATATATGGTATGCACGTGATTTACTCTGTTTGGCGCGCCGACTATAGTAAGATGTTGATTACATACAGGGTTGTATCAAAGTGGTATATTTCAGATTCGAAAAATATCCAATATTTCTGCTCGAATCTCATTATTTTTGTTTGAGACTTCCACTATACTGATATCCAACCATAATTCTTTGGTTTGGTTTTGATTTCTATTTTTCAATGACACACGCATATTTATTTATTTGTTTCTGATGTTTTTCGTGAGTCAGGCTATATAACCTCTTTATCGCTCACTTTCAATTTGCGCGGTGTGTTGTTATAAGAAAATTTTATGTTTCTCACTTGGAAACATTGGATAAAGTTTTTATTCCTACAGGAAAATACACATGAGAATTACGATACATTCTATTAGGAACAAAATGTTATTTTTTAGTTCGTCATATTGGATTCTAGACGATTTCTCCAATAACAAATAAAAAAGTATCCGTGTGGGGTTGTTTTTGCTCCCTGGGGGCTACTTAAGGTAGTTGTCGTGTTAGAAACAGTGTCAAAAATTAGGCTCGATTGTAGCGCGACGCGATACATGTTCAAACGCTGAATTAGTGGGATCTTTTTTAAGGGAACTGTACACTCAGAAACGCAACTAGCATGCATGACACAGCAAATAAGCCATGACTGGACTGTTGGCAACGTCGCAATCCAACGATCGCTCGTATTTAGTTGTTAAAGATACAGTGCAGTTTGCTCTAAAAACATTGGCGAGGTATCGTTATTGAATATAAGAAAAACGTTCCCAGATTGAAGAGGGCCAGGAATGTTCGAGCTATCAAAATTAGCCAGATTCAATACCAAACGAAACATCAGATAATTTCCACGAAGCGATGTATGATGTAAACATTTTACAAAAATTAGTTCGCTTCATTGGTAAAGAGTCAGAATTATCAACACACATGAAATCATATAAAGAATGTATTTCAGAGCGACGTGATTCGAAAGAATATTCTGTAATTAAAAATTAATTATTGAAAAAAATTGCGCAACAAAATATAACATACGATTTTCTGAAACAAATGTATCGCGATGAAGAAGAAGAGCTGTGATTAATCACCTAACTGGAAAATTGGAGAATAGAAAACATAGAGTACTAAAAATGGGAAAGCATTTACTAAAATCATTAATGATTCAAAAATAAATGTTTAGTCAATCAAGTGACTATTTAATATAATAGTTAGAAAAATAACTAATATTACATTCATTGTTGTTTATATTTTTTGTAGATTTATACGTTTTATTTTATTAGCCTGTTGGAAATCTGAATCATTTTTGTTTATGTGAAAGAGAGTTGGCGGCGTGCAGACAAGAATTTTTATATTCGATCCCTGCCCGAGGATATCTTTTTCTAGAATTTAAAAATTATTGTCTGCACGCCGCCAACTCTCTTTCATATTATATATTAGACACAAAAATTTCCCTTGTTGAAATTTTTGTTTATGTTTAAAAATATTCGAATTATGTTATACGTACATGTGTTCTACAAATGTATAAATAAAATAAAGTTTATGCACTGTTGTTTGCTGTTACTCGCTAAAACTACATTTTATTTTATATCATATTGTAAAATGTTTAAAATGCATCAGTATATATTAATGCAATTATTCACAATTATTATTCATAACTATGTGCATTCCAAAACACAGTTCAATTCAAACCCTCAAGACCCTCGCGCTCTCGCTTATTTGAATCACGAGCGCTCGCTTGAGGCGTTGCCACGATTCTCAGCCTTCCCTATCTTGCACTTCTCATACGCAATAAATTAGAAACTTCTTATGACAATAACTAAATAACTGTATGGCTACGCGTGTTCAATTTTTTTTAATAAAATTTTGTTTCTTACCTTTCAATAATATACTAGTTTTTCAAAAAGATCTGAATGGAGGGTTTTTAGTTATACCTTAAAATGTGGTGTCCGCGGTTGCTCACTATAGGGATTACGTGTTAAACGTTGCAATTTTGAAGCCTTATATCTCGCTTTCGGTGTGGTAAATCATTCCAATAATTCAATATGTTACAGGTAGTAATGTTAACGGAAAGTGGTATGAATATAAACGAAATCTGATTGGAAGTGGATTTCACGACAACTACCTTAAAGAACAGTAGTTATCAAAAACATGAATAATATAAAAAAGAAAGTTTGGAAAAATATTTTTTTGTTGTATTGAGAAATTTCTAAAAGCTCATTTTGTTATGTTTTGTACACATTGTTGTGAATTTGTAGAGCAGAAAAGTTCCCATTCCTTGAAATTAAAACGCAGAATTCCTTTTATAAAGAGAATATATACCCATAATAGGTACATTTTCCATCCATTATAATGTAGTAATACATGTTATGGTAAATATCCGCCGAGAATGGACGGTTGAAAGAATTGCCGCTACTCGATACCGACCGCAATTTTTACCGGTATAGATATTGAATAAATTGAAGTAAATGTAAGCGGACGCCTTTTTAATTCGAACGTGTAATTTTCAGCTTTCACTCAGATGTGAATTAATGAATCTTCATCGACGTTTCGGCTCTCATTTTGGAGATATTTTCAAGAAAAGTTGAGAAATATATTACTTATTGATAGGAGTAAAAGAAGGAAGTGATTTCCAATCTGCCTACTCCTAGGTTGAAGTCACTTTGGTAGAAATGTGATTTCCCCTGAGGTCTCAATCTGCCACTTCTTAGGTGTTTGTCACTTAGGAAAGAAAATTATTTCCAAACGAGATCTCAATCTGCCTACACCTCAAGGGTCACTTAGGTAGAGTACAGGATTTTGTGTCCCTAGTATCCCCCTAGTATCTCCAGAAGAATCATTAGCAACTCCAAACTATCGTCAGAAACAAAGAAATTCACCATTCCTAGAGAGATATCCTCACGTATTTATAGCCTTCCAAAAATTCACAAACCAAATATTCCCCTCCGTCCAATTGTCAGCGTTTTCGGATCACCAACTCACAAACTTGCCAAACATCTAGCAAGCACTCTTCAGCCTCTAGCCGAAGAAGCTTCATCTGTGCGCAACTCATAACACTGTATAGAACTCATCAAAACATACAGCTTTGATATAGTATCCCTCTTTACGAATATCCCCCTGACAGACACACTGGACATCCTCAAATCCAAACATACACAAAACAAAAAAGTGACCTGATTGTAATGAAAAAAAAAAACATTACGACAATGTATTTGGACATTATTTTTCAACCGATGCCCTATGTGATCACTATAATGTTCAGTTGTTGATTGCCTGTTGAAGAGGTGTTTATATGTTCACTCTGAGGACATTGCTTGAGGACATGTTCATTGATACAATCCCCTTGAACATCGACTGTCGATCCTGGCATCAATGTATTTTGTACATTAACTAATCAATTTTATTTCTTATACTAATTATTAAAACATGTATTTTATCACCACATTATCCTAGGCGCCTCAAAATCAAATCGAATTTTATTGAGTCCGTATCCCATTCACAAAAAACAGATTGGACTGGTCATAAAAAACATCTTGAATGAAGATGCTGTAAGGAATGTGTATAAAGAAAAAATATATAAAAGTGTAAAAATGACAATACTGAACATAAACAAGGTCTAAAAGTTAAGCGAATAATTCGGTGTTAAGAGAAAGTAAGTTTAAAAAATGGAGTAATAGTTAATTACCATTGATATAATTTTCAAACTCTTCTACAGTGTAAAAACATTCTTTTGTTAGGAGTTTTTTAAGCCGACATTTGAAAACCTCTAAACATTTCGAGCTCTTCAAGAAAGAAGGAACTTTGTTGAAGAAGCGACTACCTGCAGTAATCGGTGATTTGTTTTGAAAAGAGTGTTTTGCCATGTTTATTAATATATTATTTTTATTTCTCGCATTGTGGTCGTGAGTATCACAATGTTTATCAAAATTGTTATTGTTGATATAAATGAATGTCATTAGTTTCATTATGTATATGGATGATACTGTGAGATTACTATAATTTTTAAAAGTATCTTTGCAAGAAGTTTTGTAGGACAGTCCGAAAATACGCCGAATGATTCGTTTTTGTAAAATGAATACAAGCTTTATGTCAGAGGCTTGGCCCCATACAACAATACTGTATGATATTGCTGAATATGCAAAAGCATAGTATACATTTAATAGAGATTGAACGTCTAGCATATTTTTCAAAGTCGATATCACATAGTAGCATTTATTCAGCTTACTGCATATGCTGTCTATTTGCTTTTCTCAAGAAAGGTTGCAGTCTAACTGCGTGCCCAGAAATTTGGTAAATTTGGATAACTCAAGTGAACGCCCCTCAAATGAAATGTGTTGGATTGTTGGTGTTCTATATTTGTTGTAGAACTCTATGACTACCGTTTTGATGTGGTTTATAATGAGCCTATCAATCTTTGAATTCTACCAGTATAGTATCGATTTTATGTACTAATATTGTTTTCGAAGCATCCGAGACAATTATGCAGGTATCATCAGCATACATCAGGACTTTTCCTTAACTTATGTGGTGTGGGAGGTCGTTTATGAAAATCAAGGGCCAAGGACTCTCCCTTGACGAGTACCGATATCACTCTCATATTCGTATGAGATGACTTCATCAATTTTGACCATAAATTTTCTGCGCTCTAGAAATGAAATAAACCATTCATTTATGGGGCCACGTATTCTTGTTGGTATAGTTTTTGAGATCAAACATAATTTTATCAGTGATATATTGAACACACTCTATGGTCCCTGATTCTGTTGAAAGACCGATTCTAAAACCGTGTTGGTTATCACTGAAAAGATTGAAGGTTTCGAGCAATTGGGTAATTCTTTTTGCAATTACTTTTTCTATGATTTTCGAGAAAATGTTCAGTTTTCAACATTTCTTGGATCGTTCTTCTTATGTATCAGTATCACGTTTGAGAAAGGATGGAAACTTCCCTTGCGTGATCGATGCATTAATAATGGATCATAAAAAGGGGGCGATGATGGAACTACATGCTTTTATTACTGATACGGAGATTTCATCAGGGCCAGTGGACCTCTTATTGGGTACTTGTTTAATAATTTCAGTGATTTCATTTTCATTGACAGGGACAAAGAAGAATGAATCACGCGTAGCCCGCCTGTAGTGCAATTAATCGATGGTTCTGAACCGAAGTGGTGAGTGATTTTCTCATTGATTACGTTTGACAAATAGTTTCCGAAAGTGGCGGCCATGTCTTCAGGTTGAGTCAATGTTTCACCGTTGTAACAAATTTCTCTGATTTTTCCCGTATTTTGCTTACCTTTGGTCGAGTTAACTATATTCCATACTGTTTTGGTTTTATTATTGCATTCATTAATAATTTTACCGTAATGTGTCTGTTCGTTAACTTTTTTCTTAACTGTTTAAAGCGTTCTTTTATATTTTCATCGGGCACTCTCTTACGTAACCAGTCAATATCTCTGAGTTCTTTTCTATTTTCAAGCAGCTGGTGAGAAAAAGTGACTTTATTAGTTGCGAGAGTGTTTTTGAGAGGCCGACATTTTTTTATGAATGAACAATTGATCAGTTCGGGAAAGAAGGTATAAGAACTCGTTTATGGAGTTCTGAGTAATATTTCTAAGAGTGTAGGTTTCTGAGTCAATTATTGGGTCCGCAGAACGTAGGAGTTGGTAAATAACTATTTGTTCATAGTGATCCGAGAGTGCCGGGTCCAAGTTTTTTTTTTTTGTAAGATGTGGCATGTTCGATGCAATATAATCTAAGGAGGAGTAACTGGTGTATGTTGCCGTTGTGAAAATTCGGGTATTTTCGGTTATTAATTAAGTCATCTCGTAGGAATTAAAAAGGTCAAATAACAATTTTGATTCTGAGCTGTTGCTATATTGATGTATGTTGAGGAAAAGTATGTTTTATTTTGTAACTCCCTGTATGTTTCCATTGATATGCAATAGAGAACAATTTTATTATATTTAGAGAATACCATTTTAATAATGAAGTAACATGTCAGTTGCCATAGTGGCATTCAAGGGTACTTATTCTTTAGGATACTGAAAAAATCATCAAAATTGCATTTCAAGATTATTCACTGAACTTTCAGAAAAAATTGAGATTTTATGAACAAAAACATGCAATAAAGCAACCCCTCCTCAGTTGACACAGACTCATTCTCATTTATTGATTTCAACTGGAAAATGTGATTAATATCAGATTAGAGCATCCAATATACGAAAATATTGTACTGAATTTCACGTAAAAATATCGGGGGCAACACTTATTTATTTTCAAAGAGAATCCCAGTTCCCAGTTTCGCACCCCAGCTATGGAATATATTTTTAATCAAGAACATTTGGTTTCTAGAATTCTGCAATAAGAAATGAATTCATATTTCATATCAACAGGATAATCTGCTTATTTCAACTATTTTGTAAAAAAAGTATTTTCCTATGAAACATTTTATTTCATATAGTTAAAATATAGATCTACATCTTTATTCTGGAATTCTTTTAGTTTTCTCCAGATATTCACACAAAATGTGTATTTTTGAGTAAGAGTTGTTTGATTTTATTTTGTAGAAATACAATTCTATGAAGGACCAAAACATGATACTTCCCTATGAAAAATTTAAATTGAAAAGATATATTATTTCAAAGCAGATATCCACTGCCTTATATTGAAAAATGTATATTTGATTCCATCAAAGTAATGGCGATAATAAAAAGATGAATTGACGACTTCTTGGATTGCAGGAAGTTTATAAGGTCCTCCGCTTCTTGGACGGTTTTGCCTATACCGGATGACCCGGAACCAATTTACCCCCCTGTATCTTCATTGTTATTTTATATGGATGTTTCAAATTCGGTACTTCGATTTGATGTTATGAATGTACAATTTAGCAAGTATCAAACCAAATATGTGACCCTTTCGGTTTGACCGGAAGCGCATCCAATTTTTATATTTCAAATGGAAAGTTATATTTTTTTTCAAATTACGATTTGATATAGAATTACCTTTCCAGTGATATATCACAATCATACTTCCGATTCACAATCTGCTGATATAATTGAGATTTTATACTTTTTGTATTCCCCTCGTAACGGAACATTTTCATGAAAGTATGCTATGGAAGATTGAACAACATCATGTAAGTAACAATAATTCATGACCAAACTTTTTACACAATAAGTTTTATGCAGACTAACTATTTTTACAATTTTAGTTTTTTTCCACTTTTCAACATCAATAAACCCATTTCTTTTAAATGCTAACATAGGAATTTTTAAAGTTGGTTAGAAACTCCAATACATATTGAAAACATGAAAAAATCTCCATATTTTTGTTTCATATTTATTTTTTATGAAGATAATTTCCATGCTATACATACCTACATTTGTATTGAACCTTTCAACTTCATGTTAGTTGGCTAGGGAATTACATTTGTTGAATTGTTCTGTCATTGTGTTTACGCCAAATTGTTGACATTTCGAATGTTCTGAATTTTCTAAGATAATCATTTGTGAAATGAACAACTACTACCGATTTACCCAAACTGAAAAAGTTGATATGCTGTTGATTTATGGAGAAGCAAGGAAAAATTCCTGTTTAGCCTTGCGTTTCTACCAGGAGAGATATCCTAACCGTCTGCAACCCAGTAGTAGAAACTATTTTGCAATATTGGAGTTACAGTTCAGGAAAGAACGGAATAATCGTGATGGGGAACATGTTATTGTAAGCGAAGATACGGAGATCACTGTTCTAGCAGCGGTTGAAATTGATCCAAATACATGAGGTCGGGGTACCTAGAGAAATAGCAAGAAAATTTTTGAAAAAACACCGGTATCGTTCATTCAAATATCAAATTCATCAATATTTGTATGAAAATGATGCGCAGAGGAGGATTGTGTACTCTAACTGGGTTATACGAAAAGAAACAGAAAATCCAAATTTCTATTACAATATTCTATATAGTGATGAATCACGCTTTACAAACAATGGTCATTTCAATTGAAATAATTTACGTTATTGGGCACAAGAAAATCCGCATGTGTTCAGAGGAGGAAGACACCAGGAAAGATTCGGATTCAATGTTTGGCTAGGAATTTTTGGAACCAGAATAGTGGGACCAATTATTTTTTATGGAGCTTTAACAGGTGAACGGTACTTACAAATTTTAAATGATGAAATCCAAAATTTTATTGAAGACATTCCCTTAGCGACACGTCGCGTTATGTATTTCCAACAAAATGGAGCACCTCCACATAATTCGAACGTAGTCCGAGGACATCTTACTAGAACTTTCAAAAACAATTGGATTGGTACTCATGGTCCAGTTCGTTGGCCACCAAGGTCACCAGACCTCACGCCATTGGTTTTTTTTGTTTGAGCTCACTTGAGGAATAAAGTTTATGCTTATAATAGACCTCAAAATCGCGAGGAACTTGAAGACAGGGTAAGGAGAGCTATCAACGAAATTACTCCGGCTCAACTAGTGAATGTTATGCGGGCATGCTCCGAAAAAATACAAAAATGCATTGACGTTAACGGGCGACATTTTGAACAATTAGATTAATTGAGTCTGTCATAGGTGTTGAATTTCTTTTGAATTGTGTTAGAAAACTGTACATGTTCCAAATGTCTACTATTTTTAGGAAAATTATGGAAATAAATATTTTGTTGCGTCCGATTTTGCAGTTTCAAAAATAATTCCAGACCTATAGAAGAAATTCAATATCATAGCCAATTGAGATGAAGTTAAAAGGTTCAATACAAATGTAGGTATAGCTTTTTTTTATTTTCTGGTTCCCACGAAAAGGGATATCCTTAATTTCAGGAACATGTGGGAACCAAGGGAAAGAAGGAGGAGTTGGGTTTTTTAAATTTCTGAGGTTGTATGCCTCGGGGAACACCTCCCTAGGCAATGAGTTCCAAAGCCTCGCAGTTCGTTGGATGAATGAGTCTTTGGAAAGTGATGTTCTGCAGGTCTCCAAAGTGACCACGAAGGGGTGTGAAGACTGAACTTGACGGGTTAATCTCGAAGAGACTGCCAAAGGAGGAACGATTGTTGATATTTCAGAAGAGCATCGCCCATGAAAATATCTATAAAATAGAGACAAATCGCCAACTTTTCTACGGTGTTCCAGACAAGTGAGCGAGTTTGTAAGCGAGGCATCACCGACGAGACGAATTGCCCTTTTTTGGACAGAATCCAATAGCTTCAGGATATGTTTAGGTGCCGCACTCCAAATATGGGAACAGTATTCCAGGACAGGTCGGATCTGTGCCTTATAGATCATAAGCAGCTGACTGGAGGTGAAATAGCTCTTGGCACGTTTAAATTCTAGTATCGGAGGTTTCCCAGGAAAGGTTATTGCTGATAGTAATACCAAGCATCGATATGGATGACTTCAGTGGTATGGTTACTCCTGACAAAGTTATGTTAGGCACAGTGAGATCGGCTTTTCTAGAGAAAAGACATGCTTGTGTTTTGTTTGCATTGAATTCTACCAAGTTATTGGATCCCCATTCAAGAATTGTTGCTAAGTCCATATTTATATTGTTAACATTTCTTCCTCGTTCATTTCTGGTTTCACGGGCTGATATAGGGGCCCTGGAAGAGAAAGCGGTATGGAGGGTACTATCATCAGCAAAGCTGTGTACTGGACATGAAGTTGCATGGAAATTATCTTCATAAAAAATAAATATAAAACAAAAATATGGAGGTTTTTTCATGTTTTGTATTTCAATATGTATTGGAGTTTCTAACCAACTTTTAAAATTCCTATGTTAGCATTTAGAAGAAATGAGTGTTTTGATATTGGAAAATGAAGAGAAACTAAAATTGTAAAAATAGTTAGTCTGCATAAAACTTATTGTGTAAAACGTTTGGCGATGAATTATTGTTAATTACATGATATTGTTCAATCTTCCATAGCATACTTTCATGAAAATATTCCGTTACGAGGGGAATACAAAAAGTAATTTTTTATAAAATCTCAATTATATCAGCAGATTGTGAATTGGAAGTATGATTGTGATATATCATTGAAAAGGTAATTCTATACCGAATCATAATTTTCAAAAAAATATATATACTTTCCATTTGAAATATAAAAATTGGATGCGCTTCCGGTAAAACCGGAAGTGTCATATTTGGTTTGATACTTGCTAAATTGTTCATTCATAACATAAAACCGATGCACCGAATTTGAAACATCCATATGAAATAACAACGAAGATACAGGGGGGTAAATTGGTTCCGGGTCACCCGGTATAACCAAAATTATAACTGAGAATCACGTTCGGTGAACTTGGTCGTTTGAGATTTTCCATGTATGTCCTTTTCAATAACTTCATTGGGCACGAAAAACCCGGAAGGGCCCACAGAACTGCAGCCTCTCGTCCATCTGAAAAACCAGTTAATTCGTGTTATTACAACTGGCATGAAGAGACTACTACTTTCTCTTTCTAGTTTTTCCAAGGTGAAAACAGAAATACTTGATTACTCTGATCTGATTTGACCACTGGACAAGGATCATGATACAAATAAAGGCCTGGGGGCTGCGTACTCAAAACTCTTTGGACTTAATGAGGCTCGAGTTTTGTAGAGATCTACTCAACCTCTTCCATTTATGACACAGAAATATGGAAACATAATTTTTTTCAGAAGTGACAGTCATTTATTGAAGAGTGAAAACTACAGAACCTCATTTACCATGTGTGAGTCGTTAAGTTTTTTCCTATTGAATCATATGTCTCTGCAAGCATAAGATGACGAAAAATTCAAGTTTGTTGAAAGTTACATCGAAATATAAATCAATAAAAATCAACACTGCTACAAAAAAAATAGAGGTAAACATTAAATATAAAAGATTTAGGAAACAAATAGAACGCCACTGGTGTTGATGGAATGAAATTGCTGCAATCACCTGCCACTTCATCGGTCCTTGAGATGAATTAATTAACTTAAAAAACTATCGAAATTCTTTCACGATATGTGAGAAAGAGGCAGATCGACCCATACATTTTCAGTATTTAGTACTTTCACCTACTTGAAAGTTGAAATTGTAGAATTGTCATTGCTTTTAACCATTTCACAACCTCTCGTGCGGCGTGGTTAGGTTATTAAAAAAATTCCGATTCAATAAATGGCAATGAAGCTATAAAAAAGATATCTTACCAGCAGACACAAATATATCACATGTGACACTCAACACTCAAAACGTCTACTTCTATAACCTATATAAATTCCCGTGAAACGATGACTATCGATGTACTGGCGACTTCGAGTATGTAAGTCAGAGTTTGGACAGTTCCCCAGAACCGTGCATACTGCGATCCCGAACATGTATATTAAATTGGAGGAAAATTGGTTCAAGCGCAGTTTGGGATGGGAGAAGTGAAGTGGTGGCGTTGAATCTCAGCATTCACACAAGGCACTCGAGCATTGACAACAACACCAAGTACATTGGGTAGTGTTGAGAATAATTGATCGATGAATTGAGAACTAATATCAATGTATTGGCTAATGTTTCCAATCATTGATAATATGATGTCACTGTACGGAAGCCATCCCCATTGAGCATTGAACCATACCCTGACGTATTGTTACAAGGAAGTGTGATGATTAATGGTACATAGTATTAATAACCTCATGTTCGTTTGTTATCAGGCAAATTTTCATTGTGGAAATGATTTCAACATTACATTAATCATGAAATTACGTTATTGTAATGTAATTGTAATGGACATGGTAATCTTATTGTAATGATTCCGTTGATTATTTAATCACAAAAATGGACTTATTTTCATTAGGTTTGGTTATTGCCTCAAGGAAAAATACGTTGGGAGAATGATTTTGCTGTCAATCATTAGTGGCGATTAATATCAGGTCCAATATTTCTTTCTGTGTAATATACCCTATCAACCATTGTATGAACAGCATATACTTCCTTTTCCAGGGCACATATTACAAACAAACAAGAGGTGTACCCCTTTCTCCAGTCCTTGCAAAAACGCTACATGGATTTCCAGATCATCTAAATAACATCCACTCCAACAAAAATAGAAACCGAACCCGATAACTCACTTCTTTTCCTAGATTTTCTTATCAAACTCCTTCACTCAGAAAACCAAAGAACGGGGCAAGTGGCTCAGTGTTATGAGCATTAGTCTTGTACCTACTATTTCCACCCGACGAGGGTTCGACTCCCACAGTCGGTGAAAAATTGTTTCAGATCTCACTATTAAAGGTAAGTCCCCCGGGATCTTGACTCGTACACGTTTCAAACCAACTCCGTCTGAAACTCCCTCATTCATACCGATAATCACAACAGATCGCAAGAATTGAACAAACTGAAAACCGCTCTTCTTCAAAACGGTTATAATAACACACAAATTTACAGATCAATCCACCATCATCAAACCCGTTCTCCAAACTCCCGAAACTTGACAGATAACCAACCACACAAAGGTTTCTTTCCCTATATCAAAGGTATCACCAACAAAATTCTCAGAATCTTAGAGAAACGCGACATTAGAACAATTTCCACAACAAATAATAAAATATCTAATTTCCTCAGATCTCCTAAAGATAACATAGCTAATGATTCCCAAGAAATATATGGAATACCATGCTCCGAATGTCCTAGGACATATATAGACAAACTAACATGCGAGTCACCAGCCGAGTTTACGAACATCAACTTGGTGTCCGACACTTAGACCCATCTCCGGCACTTTCCAAGCGCTATGAAGAGACATGCTACTTAACGGATTTCGACCACACCAGGACCATTGCCACTGAGAGAACACTACAAGCGAAAGTAATTCGCGAAGCTCTAAGAGATCGAAAAACGCCCAAAACTCCTCAACAAACGCGATGATGGTCGCAGACTACCCAATACTTGGAAACCTCTACTTTCCCGACTTCCTGCCAAACCAAGCCCTTCCCAAAGTTCGGCTTCACTGAAGTCACATAGGATAACTACTTCACATCCACCCTCTGATACTCAGTTCCCTCGAAGGAGTAGGCAGATTGGTACCTTAGAGGCGAGTCCTGGGGAGTAGGCAGATTGAGACCCCGGCGTCGAGTCAAAAAATTCCCCCAGTGTGTCTGCCCGAGGGATTTTCGTAAAGAGGGATAGATGC
This sequence comes from Gonioctena quinquepunctata, assembly GCA_018342105.1. NCBI lineage: Eukaryota > Metazoa > Arthropoda > Insecta > Coleoptera > Chrysomelidae > Gonioctena > Gonioctena quinquepunctata. Next base: position 1,545,829 of record JAFIRS010000038.1, on the reverse strand, counting down.
TCCACTTTTTGAAAGGGTCTCCTAATTTTAAAACTATTGAACTTCAGTCTTTTAAATTATATTATAACCTGTTTTTGTTGAGTTTTTGCAGAACTATTTTTTTTTTGAGGATAGATGCCTACCTGTATGGACAGATGCCCCACCATGAAAATTATAAGAAGGATAGATGCATGTAGTGTGGGGTAGATGCCTTATGGAATAAAATAAGTTAAATACATAGTTTTAGATGTTTTATTTTGTTATTTTAAGGAGATAATTCTAATATGACACGCAGAACTATAAATAAATTTAGCATTTGTCCCACAAAAAATTTACATTTAAGTTTGACCGTTTACTAATTTAACATTAAGTAGTAATTATTTAAGATTTAAAAAAATCAACACAATATAAAGATCAATCCTACTTAATTAAGGTTGAGCTGGAAAGTACTTCCAGTTTTCCACATCTTGGGCAATAATTTCAGATGTTACTGAATTGCCACCCTTTTTTGGCTACCACTTTTCCGGGTTTATTATTCAGTTGAACACCGGATTCATCCATATTATATATCCTTTCAGGTTTATCCAAAAGATCATTATCGGTCATGACATTAGTTAAAATTTCATAAAAGTTATTTACTTCTCTACTAAGATCTTTAGCTTTGGCCACTGATAAACCTTCAGCTTGCCTGATAGACACAGCTCTGGATTTCGCCCAATAAAACTTTTGAACCATCCACTTTCAGCCATTTGGCTTTCATGGGCAAAGCTATGTTTTAGTTTTAGCTTTTTGGCAAATTGGTAGGCTATAATACGTATGGCTCGTCTATCTGGGGGAAATCCGGCGTCTACAAGCTTTAAAATTTGCGTTACCATCCTTTTCCCATTTTGAAAACCGAGGATAGGATGTTTTCCTAAAACAAAAAATAAGTATGTAAATGAAACAAACAACGCATTGGAAAATAAAAAGCAAATAATCAAACATCATGTTGGTATAATCTTTAGTACGTAGGTATCCAATGTCAACTGTGTTTTGTTATTAGCAGCATAACGTCTTCGTGATGTTCTGGATGGAATCCCAAATTGTCGGGATAATTCATGGATTCCTGTTTTTTTGTCCATTTCATCGAAAGCTGACTGTAAATGTTCTGTAGTCCAAGAACATACTCGAGCTCGTACTCCTTCCTTTCTTTTGTATTTTCGTGGCATGGTTTACCTAATCAGTAGTTATTAATGAAAATACACTCAAGACATACTAATACAACATAATATTTTTTTCAAAACACACTAGCACTATCAGGGTATAGATGCCCCATAGAACATTAAAACCTGTCAATATGAATCGATTTAAAAAAATATAACAAAATATAAAAAAATATTGAAAAAATATGTATTGGGATATGGGAATATATGCCCCAAAGGCTGCGAAAAATTGGGACGACTATCCTTTTTGATATGGTTTGATGCCCTTTTATTTTTTAACTAAAATAAATACAAAAGAGCGATTATCAACACCTAGGTATGTACTTAGTGTATTGATATAATAAAAATAGATCGGAATTTATTACTACTTATAAAGTTATTCAACAGTAAATACTTCTACCTCTGAAACTTTGAAGCATTCGTCGCGTTCGCTGCGGATATAATCACACGCACAAGCGAGACGCTTCTTATTTGAACTCTTAAATTCTATGTTGCGATTTTGGGAAGTTAGGTTTTTGAAAATGAGGCGCCTATCCCACTGCGGCATCTATGCCGGCTTTGCCCCAGCAAAGCTCACAGGGATATCTGTGCTTGGGATTCTGTGTGTTTTGAGGAGTTCTATAAAGTGATATGAGTTGCGCACACTGATGATAAAGCTTCCTCGGCTGGAGGTTGAAGAGTGCTTGTAGATGTTTGGCGGGGTTATGAGTTGGTGATTCGAAAGAGCTGACAATTGGACGGAGGGGAATATTTTCTTTGTGTATTTTTGGAAGACCATAAATACGAATAGTGCGTGAGGATCCTTAGAGGGAACTCGTGGCGAGACCTGGAGAGTAGGCAGACTGAGACCCCGGCGTCGAGTCAAAAAACTTAAACATGCTTAAAGCCTTGTACTGACTTGAATGTGCATGCGTTGAGTCGAGGCGCATGCATATGCGTGTGTATCGACTCAGTACATTTGTTTAAATATATTTCCCCGCACGTGTATTGTTTCAGTCTTTTTCGATCATTCGTGTGTTCAAGTAATGGCAGAATTAGTATATAATGATTTCAAATTTATTGAAAAAAAACAATGAAAAACCAAATCGATTCTGGATCCACGAAATAGCACCCGAAGATGTTTGGGGGTTCTAAACTTTTACGACAGTTTCAAAACATTGTTAGGATGTCGTCAGAGGATTTCGAATATTTAATTAATAGCTGTGTTCAAGAATATCTAGCAATAACACTTCACTTTTTAGCAACTGGAGTCTCATACACTATACTATACAAATCAATTAAATGCAAGCAGTCTTCGTTTGACCACTCCATTTTGTCCTTTTTGAAACCGTTATTCAAAAATCTCTTCACTGCTATTCGCTCGACAGACTATTGCAGACTAAAAACCGGTCCACACTGAGCATGCACCCACGATATATTTCTTTTGAGCGGGACCAAAAACCGGCAGCCAACGACTCAGGTCATGTGCATTCGCGGTGACTCGCTGAGTCGTTTGCGAACGACACGTCCAGATTCGAATGTGCATATGCTTTTTCGAACTTTTGAATTTTTCGTATGGTACCTACGATCACTTTTTTTTTCGGGCATCTTCTGTCGTTTAGGCTGTTGACATGCCCACACCAGGAAAATTGCATCTTCCCAATTTCGTCCGCTATATCTCTTCCAGAATCCTCCTATCGTATCATCTTTATTTCAAAATTGTTAAATCTCTAATTTCGATTTATCTTTCTCAGCGCGTAAGGGTAGGTAGAGTGCTTGCTTATTATTAAATAGGTAATACATAAGAAACTCACTTGGTGGAGACTTGATCTTCGGATGCGAACTCCTCTGGTAGGTAGTGTTAATAATTCGGTACTAATAAAATGTGGATGAATAGCCGTGCTAAAGGCAACTTATACGAAGTTTCAAAAGAATTTAAAAGTCTCGAAATGAGTGTGACATTTATTGAACCGCGGAATGTTATTAATACCTGATAGAAGCAGTTTTTTTTTAATTGGCAAGAATTTTTGGACGTGAGTTTTTTCAGTATTAACTGTTTAAGAAAACTATTTTCACATTAGATTAATAATGGCACCGTGTCTTCCTTTTGAATCTTCAGTTATATTTTCTTTGTGATTTACACATATTTTCCTCATTCTTCTTCTCTCAAGAGTTAAGGCTTTTAGCCTGTTTGAGGGAAATTTTTGATTTTTACTTCTCTATTTCCCGTGGACTATAAAAAAACTTCTGGCTTTTGGATACAAGTGAATGAATTGATTTCATTCGCATTCTCCATAAAAATCGAATTTCACTGGGTGAAATAATTCCGTCTTCATTGTATCCATCTTTTTCTTGTTCTGGCTATGTCGCATCTTCCTGGTGATGTGTACTTTCCTATTTGTTTAGTCATTCTTCTTTGCTTCATTCTTTCAAAGTATCGTTTTCACTTTACGTTAACTTATTTTGTTCTATATTTCATGGGGTATATTTTTAAAACATTCTCAATTCGTTTTCTATTTTGCCTTTAAGAATAATTTCATATCTGCGAATTGTATTATTTGTTCGTCATGTTTATTCATAGTACATGTTTCGCTAACGTATGTTAGGACAGATGTTGCCATTACTTTATAAAACTTATTTTTTGTTTTTTTTTTCAATATTGTGTATTGTACCATAGCAAATATCGCATACTATTTTCTTTGTATTCTCATATTCATTTTTTGTGTTTTTTCATTTTTATAACCAATATGTAGACATATTTTTCATCATACCTGCAACATAATCCTTGTTTTATGAACTAAAAAGCGTGTGAAATCTCAAGATTAAAACACGCCGTGTTTTAAAGGAAAAAGCGTGCGAAATCTCAAGATTAAAACATGCCGTGTTTTAAAGGTTTCTAGGTAACAAAAACCATCCCAACTTTCATATCAATCATATTATGAACTGTCAAATAAGCTTGTAAACAATAATTGCTATACTAAAATATAAGAAACATTATCCTGATCTAAAATTCATTTCCAGCATTGTTATTGAAGTTATGATGCAGGTATAATAAACAATTGCGTATGATACACGTGAATAGGTGCCACGTTGCAACGTTGAGGGCACTCCGCTCCGCGTCGTGCCCTCAAACTCAATGCGCGTGCTTTAAAGGCTAACATACTATTCCCGTTTCAGCTAGATCTATTTAGTTCTGCAAATTATCATTTAAATATAAAACTTGAAGAATTCTTCCCCTTTCAGATACATTATAAAAACGAAAATTTTCATCAAACCATATTTAAAAAGAGTTCCTGAACAAGTCAAAACCTCCGTTTTCACAAGCTCGTTCCATTTCCACCTCAACTAATTGCCAATTTATTCGATTTTACAAAGGCTCAAAATTGAATTCAATTCTTGATTATGGGTTTCATATTAGTGTACTAAATTCTACTCGCATCCCTTTCTGGAGCTTCCTTCGTTATGCTTCACATACATTTTGTTTGTAACGAAAAGCACTCACTCGGATCGATACAGACTGTTTGAAAATTTAGGTCATTAGACTATGAAACTTCGCATCTGCAGACTTTACCTTCTGCTTTAAAATAATTTCCATTCATCATAGGAATTGAAAATCTGCCTCCGGGATACGTAGTTGTGGCAATTTGAAATTCTAGTTGCCGATCAAAGTGACCAAATAACACATGTATATATATATATATATATATATATATAAATATATATATACATATATATAGGGTGTTTCACGGTGGATGGAACATTAGAATAGAAGCATCTGGAGAACGGAACGACAGATCATTTAAAATTATTTCGTCAGATTTTTGTGTAAAACCTGACCATTGAAATATATAGATTTTTTCTCAATGCAAATTTTCAAAATATTGCATTTTGGGTCATAGCTGCATAATAAATACCATTTAGGGTTCTATCGATGAACCGGATCTCAGTTTCAGCATACAGGGAGGCTCAAAAGTAAGTTCCTTCCGGAGACTCATGAAAATGACTGAAACTCAGTTTTTTCAGTGGAACACCCTGTATATTATTACTTATCTGGCAAGCTATGACATTTTCCTATTTAATTTTGAATGCTTTCCCTATACCTATCGCGTACAGTTTGTGAGTTATGATCATTTATGTTATGAAATTTTTGAATCATAAAATGCAGAAAGTATCAACTTCGAATGTTAATTAATAAATGTAGAAAGGTGTAACGGTGCTCTGAATAATTTCGATAAATGTTCAAAATGTTGACCATTAGTTTCCAAACACTTTCTTATGCGAAAATCAACAGCATCTGTTGTGGCTAGCCGAATTTCATTTGGAACTAATTCCTGAAACGCTCGAGTCACTCGATGTTCTAATTGCTCCAAATAAAAGCCTATGGGTGTAGGATCAGGGGACCTAGAAGGCCAGTTCCATGGACCCAAACGTCTAATCCATCGATCATCAAATATGCGGTACAATTCTAATCCGACTTCTGTGTGCAACGAGCCGAAGCTCCATCAAATTGATACCAACATGTTCGGTATTGTTCTAGTGTCAGTTCTTCAATGAAATTCCCAACCGCTGTCCGCAAGATATACAAATATTTTCGAGAATCAAGGTTTTTCTCATAAATCAAAAAGCTCAATTGATTGTCCATAATTAAACATAAAACTTTAGTTGGATTTCACGGAAATCGTGACCAGGGAGTAAAACTATTTTTTTATTGCTTACGTTTCGGAATCGTTTATTCCATTTTTCAAAGCTAAAATGGCAATAGTTACATGTAGTAGACGAAAAACGGAACTTAATTTCTATGACCCACCTTAGTTAATCCTGATTATGAATTCAACTTCAGACAATTGTTGCGAGGTGGTGATCGAGACAAATTGTCGGTAAAATACACATTGGCAAAAAATACACATTACAAACTTTAAAATTAACGTAAAACAAGCACAGACACATTAAAAATAGACGTACATTGGTGTATGGTCAATAAGCAAATGAACATCTTCCTGAAACATTCAAGCGCTGTGTAGCTATAAAAACCAAAAACTGATTTATCTATTGTTCGGAAATCTGTTCTTTCTTTTGTACCTTTCTAGAATATGTCAAATTTTGTGTGTCGCTTTTTTGGTTTACACTATTTTTATGGAGGTTAATTTGGATCATTTATCCTAACAATCTCTTTGGATAAGATGTCTCTCTTTCTAGAATTTTTACCGAATCGAAATCGAAATTAAAAGATGCTTCAAAATGGTGAGCGGCAAGTGCTGTTTTTTCTTTTTATTCTTTTCGTAACAGTCATATTTATGCTGGTACATTCTGGTTTTTAAATACTGTTTAGTGTGTCCTATGTAACATTTTACGCATTCACAGGGAATCCTATATATCAAACATGAATCTGATTCCGTCGGTATTCTGTCTTTTAACTGAGTGAATAATTTTCCTGTTGTTTTTAAATTGTAAAAGGCGAACTTGTGAGAATCCGTTGATAAACAATTTTGATTTGTATGAGATCCATCATAATGGATATTTGAAAAGTGACACCTTTCTTTGGGAGAATCTCTTGCCTATCTGTTCTGTAGCGTTTATTGATGATGATGTTAATTAATTTCGCGGGGTAGTTGTTATTTTTTAATAAGTTTTTTACTTTGCCTATATTCTCCGTGTGGAAGCAATCATCACGGAGCGTAATTGCTCTAGAAATTAAGTTGGAAGCTGTATCCACCTTTTGGCTAAACGAGTGTTCTGACAAATAGTCCAATATATTCTCCCTGAGTTGGTAGGTTTCATGTACCAATTACTCAGTAATTTCCCATTGTTTTGTCTTGTGATCTGAAGGTCTAAGAACGGTAGTTTATTTTCTTCTTCTATTTCTAGCGTGAATTGAATGTTGGGGTTGAAACTATTAAAGATGTTTAAAATTTCTTCTGATTTGTCTTCTGGAATGTCAAGAATGCAATCGTCCACATAATATTTTATGAAGGTTATATCAAAAGGCAGTCTCGATGTTGTTTGTAATTATATAATTAACCACTAAGTTCGCTAACACTGGGCTGGCTGGATTTCCCATGGCTGTACCCTCTTTTTGTTTGTACAATATTCTATCAAATATAAAATAGCTGGAGTCAAAAATAAAGTTGATTCGTTCTAAAAAAATTCCGAAAAAGTTAGTCAGAGACATTTTAAGATCAGAATGTGAAACAATTTCCGCATATACAGATATTTCAATGAATCTTTTTTTAGAACTAATCTACTGTGTTTTGGACTTTAGCTATTTTATATTTGATGGAATATTGTACACACAAAAAGAGGTACAGCCATGGGAAATCCAGCCAGCCCAGTGTTAGCGAACTTGGTTAATTATATAATTACAAACATAACATCGAGACTGCCTTTTGATATAACCTTCATAAAATATTTTGTGGACGATTGCATTCTTGACATTCCAGAAGATAAATCAGAAGAAATATTAAACATCTCTAATAGTTTCAACCCCAACATTCAATTCACGCTAGAAATAGAAGAAGAAAATAAATTACCGTTCTTGGACTTCAGATCATAAGACAAAACAATGGGAAATTACTGAGTAATTGGTACATGAAACAACAACTCGGGGAGAATATATTGGACTATTTGTCAGAACACTCGATTAGTAGCCAAAAGGTGAATACAGCTTCCAACTTAATTTCTAGAGCAATCACGCTCAGTGATGATTCCTTCCATACGGAGAATATAGGCAAAGTAAAAAACTTATTAAAAAATAACAACTACCCCGCGAAATTAATTAACATCATCATCAATAAACGCTACAGAACAGATAGGCAAGAGATTCTCCCCAAAGAAAGGTGGCACTTTTTCAAATTTCCATTTATTGATGGACTCTATATTTTAATGTATCTGTGCTTGTTTTACGTTAATTTTAAAGTTTGTAATGTGTATTTTGTGCCAATGTGTATTTTACCGACAGGAATTTGTCTCGATAACCACCTCGCAACAATTGTCTGAAGTTGAATTCATAATCAGGATTACCTTAATTTTAAAGGTGGGTCATAGAAATTAAGTTCCGTTTTTCGTCTACTGCATGTAACTATTGTCATTTCAGCTTTGAAAAAGGAATAGACGATTCCGAAACGTTAGCAATAAAAAAATAGTTTAACTCCCTGGTCCCGATTCCCGTGAAATCCAACTAAATTTGAACTTGTGGGACAAAAATCATTTTGAACAGAAAACGTTGAAACTAAATTTTTCTTGAAATCCCATTTCTCTTGTGACATGCGGATTTTCGTTTGCTCAGTAATGAAGATTCCTTCTGTTGAAAATACCTTCTTTCGGAAATGTTGATTCATCAGTCCATATTATCTCCATGAGAAAATATTCGTCTTTTTCAATCAACATTTCACATACTTCGATCCTTTGTGGAGCGTCTTGGGTCTTAAGAGCTTGAACTTTATTAAATTTGTAGTCATGCATTCCATGTTCCTTCAGAATTCTATGAAATGGAAGTTTCACATCTAAATCATGTACTGCATTACGAATGGAAGCTTGAGGAAGTATGCCAAAACATTTATTGCGTTGTCCTCATTACCTGTCAGAGGTCTACGCAAGTTTATTGTTGGTTTCAAAGATGATACAAGCATTTCAAAATTTCTACTCAGTCTCATAAATTTTCTCAAATTGATTCGAGGTGAATAAGAATACTTTTCATAGAACTCTTTGCATGTCCTACTGATATTTTTGTTACATAAGTTATGTATAAATCCATCAAACCACATTTGAGTAATGATTTTCTGCTATAGTACTTTCACACCTACGGAACTTGAATTCAGGATGACAATGAAAGAATAATGTCAGTTCTCTGTCAGAACGAAGTTGAAAGCCTACTATGTAAATCATTATCCAATAATTATTTTATTTCATAACATAAATTATTATAACTCACAAACTGTACGAGAAGGTATAGGGAAAGTATACAAAATTAAATAGGAAAATGTCACAGCTTTCCAAATAAGTAATAATATACAGAGTGTTCCATTTAAAAAACTGAGTTTGTCATTTTTATGATCCTCCGGAAGGAACTTACTTTTGAGCCTTCCTGAATGCTGAAACTGAGATGCAGTTCATCTGCAGAATACTTAATATTATGCAGCTATGCGCCAATTGCATTATTTTGTAAATTTGCATTGTGAAAAAAATTGTTTATCACGAAAACTGACACATAGGCGTAGGGAATTATCAGGGAAAGTTATGAGGAATCCTTTAAGGATTCCAAAAATGATATAATATACGAGGTGTTCCATTTGAAATAACACAGTAGTAGAGAGAAAGATAAATTTGTTTCGAATCCAAGAAAGCCACCATCCGCCTACAGCTGTTTCATGGTTTCCTAATTCATCAGGACGGCTTGTGGTCTTTATCAAATTCGTTTCAAGTTTCAAATATCTCATAGTGCTAATACCTACCGGCAAGTACGAAAATGTGAAATGCACAAAATTATAGAGGTGACATCTATAATCTGTGTGGTGAAGCCTGAAACCTGATGACGTGTAATTTTAATGAAACGAAATTTCGTGCACATTAATAGGTCACCAACAGATGTCAGTAGTATAGGGCAATCCATGACACCAATAGTCGTACTCCTCGTGCATTCAGAGTAACGCAAAACAAATAACGAGAGAAAGAGAAATTTGTTACGAATCCAAGAATGCCACCATCCGCCTACAGCTGTTTCATGGTTTCCCAATCATCAGGACGGCTTGTGGTCTTTCTCAAATTCGTATCAAATATCTCATAGTGCTAATACCTACCGGCAAGTCCGAAAATGTGAAATGCACAAAATTATAGAGGTGACACCTATAATATGTGTGGTGAAGCTTAGACCTGATGACGTGGAATTTTAATGACACGAAATTTCGTGCACATTAATAGGTCACCAACAGATATCAGGTAACATTTTAAGCTATAGTATACTGAGTATAAAGGAAACAGTTGCTCATATTTCTTAATATTTATATCATCATTTATTTTGCAATGAATACCTGAAAATTACTCAGTAGTTAGTTCGAGTATATTTTCAAACCTCAAGTAGGCTATGAAAACATCTGAAAGCCCTTAGCAACCAGACAATAAGTTCTTAGTTACCATTATTATATTGATTTGTTGTGTAGCATATCTATTTATAAGTATTTTTCTTTTCAGTTAGGGTCTTTTCAGAATATCTAGCAGATGTAGTTCAATGTCCAGCGTGGCTGTAGCCGGGGAAGTAGTTGTTTTCTGTTAGACATTCACAAAAAATTACTTCATTTTTATCGTGGATTTTTCAATTCACAGAAAAATCTTTCTATTCAATTGAGAATGTTTCCCTTTTGAACATGAATATCCCACAAGAGGTTATCTTGATGATGGAAGAGAGTGACAAAAGTTTATCTTTCAGTCGCAGATGATTCCACATCTGATTTGATGAACATCCTGTTCATATTTTCAACAACCCCATGACAGGTTTTAATGTCAAAAAACACCAATTTCAAAGTGTCACTCCAAAAGAAATGATTCTATTTTTTTCCATCTTTGCAAAGTGATATTGCTTCTTGAAAATCTGTTTCCCATTTCTTCCGGTCTTCCTGATGATCGTGGAAGCGTGAAATAGATTTTCTGGTGAGTACTCTCTTTTGGAAAACATTCTTCTTTGCCTCATTCATCTTTATGAGTTCTTAATTATGACTGGAATAGAAAATCAAATAACTATCTGAATGAAAATGCAAATTTTCAATTTCAGATTTTTTCTTTTGAGTTAGGGCCTTTTCAGAATATCTAACAGATGTAGTTCAATGTCCAGCGTGGCTTTAGCCGGGAAAGTAGTTGTTTTCTGTTAGACATTCACAAAAAATAACTTCATTTTTATCGTGGATTTTTCAATTCACAGAAAAATATTTCTATTCAATATTCAATTGAGAATGTTTCCCTTTTGAACATGAATACCCCACAAGAGGTTATCTTGACGATGGAAGAGAGTGACTAAAGTTTATCTTTCAGTCGCAGATGATTCCACATCTGATTTGATGAACATCCTGTTCATATTTTCAACAAATCTTTCTGAAAAATATTACATCAAAAGAAATCATTTGAGATTGCGATATCGGTACTGCCAGAAAAACTGCGAATAGAAGTTTTGATGATCGTAAAAGAAGTATGCGACATCCTTAATGAAAAAAATATCCTGAGCGAGAACCAGTAAGCAAATCGACATTAAGCGAAATACTGCACAAATTTAATGAAATTGGCAATGTTGAGAATAAGCCTAAGAGTGGCAGACCTACCGATACCGATGACTCTCAATTAAATGTATTACTTGGAATTGAAAAAAATCCTCATCGCTCAATTACAACTTTATCTGGCAACAATGAGACGTGTCGTGATGGTGAGCAGAAAATGGTTTTGAATTTTATGTCGTATTTTCCGACGAATCAACTTCTTGTATGTACCATGAATACGCAAATTTGTCGATATTGGCAACATAAAATCCCAATTGGGCGATGGGAGCTTATACCCAATATCCTCCAAAAGTAACTGTGTGGGCTGGGATTATTAGGAATACCATTGTAGGACTACATTTTTTTACGGTAGTGTGACAAGTGAAAAGTATTTAGGAATATTGCAAACTGATGTAGTTCCATATTTAACTGCAACATTTCCAGACATTAATCATACTGGTCAAATATATTCTACTATTTAGTCCACATTATGCTCTAGTGGTTAGAGATTTTCTGAATGAAACCTTTCCCAATCGCTGGATTGGACGATGCGGTCACATTGAATGGCCTGCTAGGTCCCCAGATTTAACTCCTATGGATTTGTTGTCTGGAGTTACTTGAAAAGTGAAGTATACATAAACTGACCTACCAATTTGAGACCTTAAAGAGAGAATTCGAACTGAAATTCAACGAATTGTCAATTGTTGATGTTGTCAAACGTAACCCAAGAATTCATCAGATATTTGTTGACAATATCCCCAACCCAAGGAGCTCAATTCGAGCATTTATTGGGAATGTGTTATTTGTTCATTTTTACTATGTACTGACTACTTTTAATATTTTCGTTGCAAAATAAATAATGAAATGAATAAGAAATTGAGCACCTGTTTTATTTATACTCAGTATACTGTACCTTAAAATGTTACATATGACGTATGTGGTATGGTTGAACTCGGAAAAATATGGGCTTTAAATTTTTGATAAAAAAATATACACTTTCCATTTAAAAAAATTATCGATGACAAAATATCTTGTAAGGTAGTGGGGGTAAAAAAGTTTTTATTAAAAAAAGTAGAAAACTAAAACTAAATATCGACAGGTCTGAGCTTTACCTCCGAAAATGATTAACTCGAGCGTTTCTATACTTTATGAACGCACTGTATACATAGTACATAAATGTTATGTTATGTACTACATAATATTTTTTTTTATCACATATGTATTCAAATGCCTCGTAAAAGAAAACATTCTACGTTATCAATAAAACAAAAATCCGATGTAATAGAAATACTAGTTCGTGGTGAAAGTTTAAAAAGTGTTAGCAAAAAAGGGTAGGATACATCAACAATTTCCGATGTTAAAAAGAACAAAGACAAAATCAAAAGATATGATATATTTTAAAGACCATTTTGGACTTTTACTGTGTATGTGTCCCTTCTCTTAGATTTATTGGCAAGTGTGATTCCGGTCCCGGCGCCAGAGAAACGTGAATATCCAGAAACGGAAACTCGTTTGTATGCATGGTTTTGTCAACAACGATCAAGGCACGTCCCAGTTTCCTATGAAATTTTATCTGCCAAGACAAAACAGTTTTATACCGAAACGTATGGAAATGATAATTTTAGAGCTAGCTAGGCTGGATTTCTAATTTCAGAAAAAGGCATGGTCTGCGTGCTTTAAAAGTGTGTCGAAAAACTATCCAATGATGAAGGTGCCGTCAATCCCTTCTTAACTGCATTTGCAGAGAAGATAAAACAGGTATCAAGTTAAGTCTCCCAAAATATCGTCGGGATCTTTTTTTTCTAATACATGATCAGAATTCCCTCCGTTTTTTTATTTAGATATTTCACCACCATATATTCACAAACGAACGGACCTCAACTAGAAAGGAATGCATCAGTATGGTATACTGATGGTTCCAAGATGGACGAAAGGGCTGGAGTGGGAGTAACGGGTCCTAGTTTTAGGCTCTCAAAACAGCTAGGCAAAGCCCCAGCAATTGGCAATAAATCAAGAATACCGTTGCATAACGCTAATGTTCCAAGTTGTAAGACTCTTCAATCAAAAACTTTATTACTCTGTGACTAACTTTCGACTGTTCCACTGATGTTGAACTGGAAGTGAACAAGAAAAATGATCTTTCGATTCAAAATTTGAATATCCCAAAAACGAATTGATGGAATAAAAAAGGGGGGGTGAAGACCTATCACTTACCGTATGACGACATTTCGGTAGTTTTGGTCACAGCACAGAAGCATGGAGTGCTTCACAAACTATTTTTATTGTAATCGGTGTTTAGACTAGGAGGAATCGGCGCATGAGTACCGAAAACTATTCCACCTCAATTTTTTTATGCGATCCTCTTCAAATTGCCCTACTAATGATATTAATGCATGTTGCCATGGGGCAACTTCGTGCCATATTGTTTAAACCGAAATTGCAAGGAATTGTTATTTTTCAACCGGACAAATTTTTTTTATATTCTTTATTGAAATACAAATTAAAAAGGTCCTATGACTTTTCACGATAAAGTTAATATTTTTAGAGAGAGAGACCCCATGAGAAATATATTGAAAAAAAAATATAAATAATTTTTTTTTTAATTTTTTCTACAATAGTTAATAAAATATTCTTAATAGATATTTAAAAAAAATTCATTGTTTATACCTGTTTTTTTATTGTTAATTTCGCGAGCTCACAAGTATGCGTCGCTTACCTTTAAGTATCGCCGTCTCTCTCTGACTCATGCGCTGCATCGGCCTCTCTGTGTCCTGAATTATTATTTATCATTTATCTTAAAAACTATCAACTTTATCAAGATTGTTAAAGAGTGCAATGTTATTAATAATAAAATTGTCTACAATTTGTTTTTAACAAAATTTTTTCTGGTATCAGTTTTACAAAAGTTATTAAGCATGAATCGGAACATGTAATTAAAATTACTTTTTTATCAGTTTATATTACTTTTTTGTTATTTTCATAGTAATTTATGCATTTATATTAACAATAATAAGATATAATGGTATTTGAACATTTTTTGGAATCAGAAATATATACAAATAATAAAAAGATTTTGGTACGCACTTAAATGTTTTGAAAAAACATTCAAATGAATTGAAAAATAATAAAATAAAAAATACTTATATGGATACGTATATGAAAAGATTCCTTTTTTTTTGTTTTTTATTTTTCCACGGTTACTCTTTGTATAAAACCTCAAGATCTTTGTTTGTTCTTGTGACAAAATTGTTGATTATATAGAGCACTAGCTGACCCGACAGACGTTGTCCTGTCCAAATTTCTATGTTCCCTAAAATGTTTTTCCCGAAAACTCTCGTCCGCGTAGAATTTCTTTTTTTCTATGTTTTCCTTTATGTTGTTCCATCTAGACTATGCTTTTGACTCCTTCCGCTTCCTGTTGTCCCGTTTTCCTGTTATCCCGTTTTTTCTTTATCCCGTTATCCCCTTATCCTGTCATCCCATTATCCCGTTTTTTTTCGTTATCCCGTTTTCCTGTTATCCCGTTTTTTCTTTATCCCGTTATCCCCTTATCCTGTCATCCCGTTTTTTCGTTATTCCGTTATTCCCGTTATCCCGTTTTCCTGTTATCCCATACTTGTGAGCGCGTGAAATTAACAATAAAAAAACAGTATAAACAATGAATTTTTTTAAATATCTATTAAGAATATTATTAACTATTGTATAAAGAATTAAAAAAAAAAAATATTTTTATTTTATTTTTATATATTTTTCATGGGTCAAAAGTACCCAAATTTGAGATTTTTCGAACCTTTAAAAATTCATATCTCTAAAAATATTAACTTTATCGTGAAAAGTCATAGGACCTTTTTAATTTGTATTTCAATAAAAATATAAAAAAATTGTCCGGTTGAAAAATAACAATTCCTTGCAATTGTTTAAACAATTTCGGTTTAAACAATATGGCACGGGGTTGCCCCATGGCAACATGCATTTATATCATCAGTAGGGCAATTTGAAGAGGATCGCATAAAAAAATTGAGGTGGAATAGTTTTCGGTACTCATGCGCCGATTCCTCCTAGTCTAGTTCCTCTCAAAAAGAAGTTGACCCGCCCCGACGTTTTTATCAAATCTAGTCAAAAAACAGACGCAGTCTGTTTCATTTTTAATGGTCCCTTCCTGTTAACACTTATCAAATTGCCACCCAACTTATACGTTATTCAATTATCATCGAATCTTGAGGATTCCCATGAGTAACAAAGTGAAGTAATTATGTAACCTTCACATTCTATAAATACATGATTTCATTTATTATTTATGTGTATGCGAACCTGACCTGGCCTATTTACTTGGATGCCTTTTGAATTTGCAGCCTTGTGCATGAAAGTGTACAAGTATGCTGGCTAAATATAAATTACTTGGAATTGAGAATTGTCGAAAAAAACATATGTTTTGTTATTCCATCATAGTTGATTACAATATGAGCTTGCAAAAAAATCCTTTGTAGTGTATAAATATTAGAATTAGACCAATATCAACCGACCTTTATCGCTAGAAATATAAGATAATTTTTAACTACTAAACAGCTAAACTTGAGCGAACGAAGCAAAAATTAAAAATAAAATATTGTATTCAAGGGTAAACCGTAATTATTTGTTTTGAATAGGTCGGCACTTAATTTAGCGAAGATGAATTTTGTGTCATATTTACGTCAAATTCACCAGTATTGGAAACAATTGATGTAATTAATGAAAGTAGAAAATTTCATTCATCCCTTCTTCCTACCTCTACCTACTCAAATGTCACTACAAAACAGATTTGTTTACAGTTTGTCTCAGCAGTAGTTTAAAAAATAAAATAAACAATAATAATATTGTTGTTAAAACTTAAATAATATAATTAATATAATAATATTGTATTGGGATGGCTCTGTTTGTCACATATTGCATGAAGAAAAGACATGAGGAAGCTGTCCGCGCGTTGGTTGTCGCGTTCGTTCATGTTTGACCAAAAACGTGTTCGAATGATCCTTTCCAACGGTCTGTTGTCGCAGTTCAAGCGCGATAAATCAGAGTTTTGGCGCCGATTAATTACAGTAGTTTTCTGTTCCCTAAGCTAAAAGTTGCGCTCGGAGGACAGATATTTTCGCCAATTGAGGAGGCCATCACCTCCGTAAACAATTATTTTGCAGATAAAGACGTCGAGACTACTTGGACGAGTGTGTAGACTTCCGAAGAGACTATGTAGAGAAATAAAAATGAAATTGAAGAAAAAATTTCTTGTATCTTTGTTCGGTCGGAGATTTTTTTTTTAGTCCACCCTTGTATTAATTAGATGTGTGTTGGTATATCCAATGTATCCGGTATGTTCTGAATCAATTATAGAGTGCACTCACATAGATTTATAAATAAAATTTTGAGATTTTTTTTCATTTCGTTCACATTGTAATGATGTACCTCAGTTGTTTTCAGTACTGATGAATCTGACGGAAATATGACTGGCCTATTCTCGACCAAATTAGGTACCTCAGTTTTTTCCAATACTGGTAAATCTGACGAAAATATAATATAGTATAATTCACCTTCGCTAAATTCAGTGCTGATCTCTTCGAAGGTCAAAATGACGTTAATTTTGCCAACCACAATTTTCGTTCGAATAATGTATACTGTTAACAAAAATAAGTACAGTACGCCCCTGCGTTATTTATCTCGCGCATGCCAGGCGCTGTATCAGACAGAATTCCAGGAATGTGGCGACTGACCGGTTGAGGTCACGCTTTGCTTTCCCCATCGAATGATCTCGATCTTTCCACGAACCGCTCGAAGATTCTGAAAACCATGGATGAGGATATATAATTCGGGCGTATCGCCGGAGGAGAGTCATTCATTCAAGAACTAGTAATTCATATTAACTAGTTCAAGGTGAATATGTATTTAGTGCAGTGCGGTACGCGGTACGTAATAAACAGGCATTAAATCATTCGCGTATTTCAATAATCGAACCCTAGTCCCGTAAGGATACGTTTTATTTAGTGCAGTGCGGTACACATCAGAATACACAAATAGGGGAAATTTCACTGAAAGCCATTTTTAAACAAAAAAAGGGGGGTTTTTTTTTTTTTTATGTATGACAGCATAACTTTTTACAAGTAGTCCGATTTTGATGATTATTTTTTAATGGATAGGGTTTACCTCGAAGGGGTCCCATTTGGTTTAAAAAAAAAATCTAGGGTAGGAAAATGGGGGATGATTGTTGGTTCACCCACTGAATTTTTACTTGTTAACCGATTCTACCACGCATAACTTTGTACTGGGTTATCTGATATAGATGACATTTTTTTTATTGCATAGGGTATACTTCAAAGTTGGTCCCATTTGAATTTGAAAAGAAATAACACCCATAAGGGTAGAAAAATAGGGGATGATTTATTGATTTTTACATCTGTGAACCGATTCTGTTGAAACTTGGCACACATATGTACTTCTGATGACACTACAACATAATGGAGGCCCAGAGGTAATCTGATGACGGAGACGGAAGATAGTCGAGGGATCTCCTCAACGGTTCACAGCTGCTACTACCTATTGTTTGGGGTAATATGTACATATATAATTACATGTCCTGACTAACTAACTCACTGATTGACTGATATACGATCAACGCCCAAACCAAACCGCTGAACCTAAGAACTAAAATTTTTACAGCATATTTTTTTGATATTCCATCCCTAAAGGTAGGAACAGGTGGGGAGAAGGGGGGTGAAAGTATAGTTGGTTTTGAAATTAGAGTCATGGAAATTAGTATTTGGGCTCTTTTTCACAAATAAAAAGAAATGTTTTTCAGGGTTTTTGAAAATTTAACCCTAAAGAGGTAAAATGGGGGTTGAAAGTTTGTATAGTTAGTTTTAAAGTTAGGATCATGAAATTTGGTATTTGCGGTCTCTGTTACAAATAAAAAATACGTGTTTCGGTGTCCTAGGAAATTCAACCCCTAAAGAGGTGAAATGGGAGTTAAATTGGGATTGGAAGTTTGTATAGGAATTCCGTTAGTTTTCAAGTTGGGGCCATAAAAATTGGTATTTGAAGACTTTGTTACAAATAGAATATATATATATATATATATAAATATTTCAGTGTTTTTATAAATTCAACCACTAAAGTTAAATGGGGAGGGGGGGGGGGTGTGTGAAAGTTTATGGGGGTTCCGTTAGTTTTGAAGTCATAAAAATTGGTATTTGAGGTCTTTGTAAAGGATGAAGAAATACATGTTTCAGTGTTTTTATAAATGCGTCCCCTAAGGGGTGAAAGTTTGTATGAGGGTTCCGTTAGTTTTTAAGTAAGGGTCATAAAAATTTGTATTTGAAGCCTGTGTTACAAATGAAGAAATACCTATTTCAATATTTTTTGAAATTCCGTCCCTAAAGAGGTTAGTGAATTTTTAATAGTCACAAAAAATTCAAATCAAGTCGCTGGTACCAGCTAGTTATAGTATATAACAGTTAATAGTTAAAGTAAGATGGTTAAGTAGGTATTTTGAAAGTAATCCAAATTGAGTAGGTAGCAATTAGTAGATTTTAGCCACACAAAATAAAATAATTAAAACTTTTTAACAAAAAATTAAACCGACGAAAAAAAAACTGAATGCAAAAAATTAAATAAACCTTTTTAGTCTTAATAATGACTGAACTATCATTTTACGGTGTACCTAATTCAATTCCTAGTTTGTTTGGCGCCGACTCAAAATTAGTTACTCACATTAGTTCAATTATTATCAAGGCTAGAAAAGCTTATTTTATCTTTTGCTTTTCAGTTTCTTTTTTCGTCGGTTTGATTTTTTGTTAAAAAGGTTTTTCATAAGACTGGTTCAAATATTTTCCATTTTTTCACAAAATGGAAAGACGTAGTTTATGGACATTGGCCACTAAAATCAGACAAAATGAGACTCCAGAAAGTTCAAAATTCATGTGAGACTTATAACAGGTATAAGAAGACGAGAACACATTTCACAGCACTTCAGAAATCTTTGGTTGGCTGAACATATAGAGGCTATAGAGGAATACTACTACATTGTACTACAATTTTTCATAAAATTATTACAACTGGAAAACCTTCTTACCTCTTCAAAAAGTTATCTTTCCGCACATATATATAAACTCAACTTGAGATTTCGGAATCATTTGACAGCGCCTAAACGCAAAACTTCTCTATTCCGCGGCTCTTTTTATATCAGATCGCTCGCCTGTATAACGGAATTCAAATCACTTTCACTATAAAGTTTCAAAAAAAGTAAACCAAATCTATTCCAAACCAATTAATCAAATACCCAGATATAATAAAAAAAAATTGAATTGGTATCGTAGTTCTTATTTATTTTTTTTTTTTCGTCATTCGCACAGGTATTTTTATAGTATTAGAATACCTTTTATTGTAATTTTTTTCTGAATTCTGTATTTTGTCCTTCTTCTGCAATTTAGTATTAATGGGTCCATTTAACGATTCACAAAAAACTACTGTTTCTCACTTTTCTCAAAATATGACTTATCATGTGTTAATTCTGTTGGTTGGGTGGAAGAGCAATTTCTGCGCATGAACTGTCATGTGCAGAAGTTGAATGCTGCCATTCGACTGGTTATCTTAGTACCTTTCAATAAAAGCATTTATTATTATTATTAATAGATGAAAGGACGGTGGTAGCGGTAAATCTCTTCAACGAAATAAAAAACAATTTCTGACAAGAAGAAATCCCGATCAACCTCAATCTTGAATATTCATCCATAAAATATTTTCAATAAATGAATAATTGTAATTTGGTATGATTGTGAAGTGATTCCGAATTCACATTGAATCTGGGTAATGTAATCAATTTTGTTTTTGTTTCAGGTGAGTTTCTCCCAATGACAATATATCCAAAGTGTCCTTGTCTCCATATAACGAAGTATTTTATTCAAAACTAGCATATGTCCGCGTGGATTTCGAAGTCATACTTTTTTATACACTTTTTTGAGTCGATTCAAGAAATTTGCGAAATATAATTTTGATAAATATGGCACCACTCTAACATTTCTCGTTCTTCATCGTAAGTTAATTAAGATAGTGTATTTTTTGCTGTAGTTTTAGTTTTTAAACATTCAATTCATAATGCTAGTTTGAGTGCAAATCAAAAGTAGTAATCGATGTTCACCCGAAATTCATCGATTTCACCGATGCACGCTGGTCTGTACCTGGCAGCATAAAATATATTTTGTCGCGTTAGAAACCTTCGAAAAGGATCCTTCTATTAATTAAAAAGCTCTGGGGCCATCATAAGTGGATTTATCCATGTATATGGTTTCGAAGGTGAATCATTTGACAAAGATCGACTCGTAAAGTGTCAGATTATATCTTGTAATGGCCAATTAGTCTATACAGATATCGATTTTAATAGTGAATTATGAAAATCATAAATTTCCCGAATGAGGTTGACTTCAGGCGAGTTCGCGCCTTTTGTAGGAATTACTAGACATTCATTGAATCGGCCTAGACTGTGATAATTTTGTATCTTTAAACGGCAAACAACAAGGTTCCACAAAATAATTATTGTTGTGAATGCGCATTTTTTAAATTTGAGAATACAGTATTGAAACTTACCAAAAAAAACAATAAATCAATAAACAAGTTTTTATTTGAGTTTTTCAAACTTATCTTCGACTTTTATTGTACTGGTGAAAAAATTGTTGATGATTTCGGAGGATTTAGGATAATTCGATTCTTCCAATCATCGACTACCTATTACATGTGAAATTTCAGATTCCAAGGAAATGCCTGGGAATCAAAAATACTTTTCTTAGTGAGTTTCCGTATATTTTTTTTCGAGTATTGTCTGTGTTGTTGAACTTATTCGCCCCTACATTTAAGTAATTGTTACGATAGTCATCGTTATACTTTCATTATCATTAGTAATATGATATTCAGTGAGATTTTATTTATTTTTCATTTCTAGAATCAGCAATCATACGATATATAGGCTGTAATCTAACTTGCACACCCGTTTGGCGAGTGTATAATTCCATTGTATAACAAATTACAGTGGTTGAAAATTCGAAAAAAAATGTTTTTTGGTAAATTCTTTCAAATTTTCGAAATCGTGAAGCGGCGAAGTTTTGGTAATTTTTTTTCTGGCTTATTGAGGGCTTTCCGTAAATATTTTAAAGGGAAAGTCTGTTTATTTTTTTAGAGACTATCAATTTTTAGCAGTTGTGCAAGAGGTTAGATAACACCCTGTATATTTTCCTGATTTCTGTTGTAACTATTTTTCGTAAATAAAACGACTTATTTGTTCCAATTTCACGGCCAAGTCTGTTCGAAATTTGTTATTAATAGTCAATTCATTCAGGTACAGAAGTATTTTCTCTTTCATTGAAGTTTTTGCAATCGTGATTTTCCCATCCAAAAGTGTTTTTTTTCACACAAAATACAATAGTAGTAAGCCAAAAATGTCCCTCAAATTCATTATATTCTCCATAAGAATACAATTTAACAGAACAAAAAGTGCATACTTATGGAGTCGGGTGTGCCATCTCCGATTGTCTTCAAAATTCCTGCCACTCATTCATATGGTCAACAATATGGAAATCCTATCGAGGAAAATCGGATAAGGATATCAAAATGATCCTTTTATTAATCTTCTAAGAATTTCTCCAAAATTTATAAAGTAGTTTTTTTATATATTCATTAATGCAACTACGCTAACTAGAGGCAAGGCAAAACATTGGTGGAAAAATCGAAAGCTATCTGTTGACATGCACCAGAACGAGCATGGGGATTACACGTACCGACTTACAGGCTCAAAATTATCAAAAAATAGTTTGAAATCTAACGGCGACCACATGGTAGGATGGAATAGAACGAAAATTCTAAAAGAATAATGTTAACAAATAACTCAAGAATCCTGCATTCTAATCTGGTGTGAACTGCATAACAACTTCTTTCGATATGGATCGCACGTGGATACTGAAAGAATATCTTGGATGACAGAACGGTAAACCTCTATAAAGCTAGCAAAGCCGCTTACCAAAAAATCGATAAAACCTATCCCAATATTTTTCAAATAATTGTTGTAAATTTGTCGTGAATGGCAAACATTGTCGCGCTTTTGGTTTTTAGGTGGATTGCAATAGAAATACTACCTATTGAGGACGTCACCACAACAAGACTCTCAGAAAATTTTGTTATCTCTTCGCCGATCGTGCTCCTCAGAACCAAAAAAAAAACATTAGTCCGAAAATGTATATATCTAGATATGGACATATGGGATATAACGAAACTTGATAACAAAGTGAAGGCTACATTTTTCAACCCAATCCAACGAAATTTGACAGAAAAATACTTTTTCCGGCGACTTCATATTAACGAGTCTGTTTAATCTACACGAAATCGATCGTTAATGACCCCTATTAACGTTCAAGTTCTCTATTAATGCATCATTGTGATATATTCTGCCAAACATACACCGTAATCGACCATTAACAATCTATTAATGGTCAATGTATCTATCAATGCATCAAAAATGGACAGATTATTAAATTAAAGAAAAAAAGCATCCTCAAGTGGGACTCGAACCCACGACCTTATGTTAACTAGACATATACTCTAACCACTGAGCTAATGAGGCCTTTTTCATGATTTCTCTCGGACAATAATGTCTCACTATAACACTCAATATTGATAACGAAAAAATAAAAACACAAGTCGCGGAAAAATTGAATAAATATATTGCTGCTAAACGGGAAAAACCAAAGCAAATCCTATAACACCAAGACCTTCAAGATTATCCCACACTCAATATATTTCGAATCAGTCACAGAATGTGACATAATAAAAATAATAAAAAATCTGATAAATTCCCATTCAACCAGCTTTGATGAAGTAAGCACTAATATTCTTAAAAAAGTGTCATACCATCAGTTCGGTTTCAGGGAAAGTAAATGTACCGAAACTGCAATCATAACATTTCTGGATATGATAACAGAACACCCAGATAAGGGAAAAAAGTATGGGGTTTATTTTTGGATCTCAGTAAAGCGTTTGACATGGTCGACCATGAAATAGTCCTAAACAAACTGGAAAAATATAGGATTCGAGGCACACCCCTACAGTGGATTCGGAGTTACCTACAAAAGAGAGTTCATTATGTTGAAGCAAACGGTAAGGAATCCTGAACGAAAAAAAAACATCTCTTATAAGATTCAACTATGCTAATACCGGAGGTGACCAATCCCTACTACTAAGATCAAATTCTCAATGCGTCAAACAAGTGGAGTGTGCTAAATTCATAAGTGTCATAATCAGTGAGAACTGCAAAAGGGACAACCACATTGATGAATTATGCAAAAAATAACATCCGCTGTTTTCTGTACTTACCAATTTCGCAATATTGTTGCTAAAAATTTGCTGCTGGTATATTACCACTCCCACTTCCACTCGCTACTCTCATAGGTTATTTCCGCTTGGGGTGCATCTCCAAACATCTTGTGGTGTTTTCGTGATTCAAATAATAATTGTCAGGATAATGGCAGGGATATATAGGAGAGAATTATGTAGGGAAAGTTTCATTGAGATGAAGATCCCCATTTTTCCCTGCACATAAACAAACTTTTGACCTTTGTAAAAACCAACATTCCCAATTTCAAGACCCTTAATAGCAGAAGTACCTACTCACAGTCTGACCATATCAGAAAAAGGACCACATTACATTGGTATTAAATTATTTAACAAACTGCCATCAAGCTTAAGGATTCTGGAAATTAGACTCTTTAAAATGAAATTGAAAGAATTACTGATATCCAAAGCATACTATACAGTGGAAGAATTTTTAAATTACCACTAAACTAAGTAAATCTCCTGATTTTATTTTCGTCTCCCTGTGCTCTGAGTTTCACTCCTATACTCTCTCAAGCTCCCTATGTCCTAGTTCTATTTTTGTATTTGTAATTTATGTTAGTAAAGTGCAATACATGTAAACCTGACTTTTTCTATATCATATACACATGATCAAAGGAGATAAAAGACTATTATTATTATTATTCATTTGAGTTCATTTGCTCGTGTCAATTAGATACTATTTGAGTTTTCCTTCCGTCGACAAACAGAAAATCATTGTATTTTAACAGTTCTTGATTTCAGAGTTAAACTATATAAATAAATATAAGTCAATAAATAGCTTCTAAAATCTACCTTTCCGACTGGCCGCGCCATCGGTTTCTATAGGTGGTGGCTGTGTTAACTTGAAATGTAGTTCTAGATTTATTCATCTTTACAGAACAAGCAGATTTTTACAGAAAATACAAAATTTGCAAGACAATTATTATGTTTTTGTTGTCAATTGTGAAGTAAGCTTTTGACTGATATACACTGTGTATTGTTGAACAAAATGAAATTTCCCAATTATTCATCATTGACAAACATCTATGATTTTGCTTCAGAAAATTCAAAATTGCACTAACTGTTTTTTTGCTTCTGAAGAAAATTCGACAATTGTTAAGTGCGTTTTTGCTGTAGACAGTCATCAACAGTTAATTGCTGAAAAAGTAATCTCCGGATGTTTTCTTTGTTCGACAAGTGTCTAAATTGTAAAAAAATTGAAAAAAAATAATTTTCGAATTATTTATCAAACACAAGTATTTTTGTGCTGCAGAAAATTTTAAATTTGCACAATATTTATGTTTTGGTCATTCGACAATTGATAAGTTAGTTTTCGACTGTAGACACTGATGATATACTGCAAGCATTGTGGATTTTTTTTTTTAGAATTAATCATCGTTTACAAAAAAAAAACTAATTTAAAGTTGTATGTCAAATATCTTCCGCCTCTGCATGAAAAACGCACGAGTTTATATGAATGCGATGTTACCAAGAACATAGGATACCAGGACATTTAAACAAGTTTATATTTTATAAACTAAGCTTTAGTGCATGTTTTTATCATGTTAAATGGATTTCGACAATTATTCGACACATTTTAATAACATAATTTTTAAAATTTGACTTTTATTCGTCCATTCACTGTAGTGGTAGTGCTAACTTAATATCAAGTTAGCAGTGCCACCCACTCCCTATAAAAAACAAAAGTACGCCATTTTTTATTCCCGATGAGTTTACGACAAATAAAGGTTATATGAGAGAACAGTAATGGATTAAATCCATAAATCGAATAAAAAAATGCCATTCATCCTTTTGACAGGAATGTTTTGACATCACTCAAGAAACGTTCCATTCAGAAAATACACAGTTTTAGTAGAACTAGAAATCTAAGAAGGTCGTAAATCAATATTAGCCGACGACCCTCATTATTACCTATTGTTCGAAATATAGATAAGCAATAAAAGTGTGTGTCCCTTGAAAGATTCCCAGGTCCGGATTAAAATATCTCATGAAATAGTTTGGCATTTTAATAATAGTGGGCTCTCCATTATTTTTGGCTTTTGTTGACAGTTTTGTATTTAATTTATTTGATAATAAAAAATCTCGTAAGGTTGATTCAGGACCCTTGGTAAGGATATGTTTAAATGTGTTAAATAATTAAATTACTCACCTGGCCACCAGACTTTCAGTACTAATGGGCTATTAACGAGATTATAGCGACAATGGTCTATTTACCTGTTAGAAAATAAATTACCTACCAGATTTGGAAAACAAGACTGTTTTGAGAATTGACCGCTTTCCAATTTCAGAAATAAAAGCGGGAAAGTTAAACAACATTTAGTCATTACCTACCTAATATTCCGTTGTGTCAGTTGTGTCTATTTTAAAGTGTCTAATTCGATTTTTGTGTCGTGAAAAATGTGGCGTCCATGGGCTCATCCTGAAGCTAGTACTTCAACTGGTGGTCGTAGTACCACTAGTCGACAAATGTTACACCCTCATGGGAAACAAATTATATTAAATGTTTATACTTTCCTTCTGGAACGTGGAATGTCCAAGGATCAAGCTGTGCAAGAAAGTGCTTCTTTAATAAAAACACCGTATTCCACAGTGTTTAAAATAGTGAGTAACCCTAATTTATAACGAAAGAAACGAAAAGACTATGGCGGTTCAAGGAAACTAGATAGCTGTGATGTAGATATAATTCGAAGAACAATATATGCCTTGTATAAAGAGCAAATTATGCCTACATTAGATATTTTAATGCAACGGCTTAAAAAGAATGAAACTGGTATCCAGTGTTGCAAAGAGACTTTAAGGAAGAAACGAAGGGTTGTCGCTAACATTCCACCAGGAGAAATTGGTTCTCGATATATCCTGGTTTTGGCAATTTCCAGCCCTACAATGTTTGGTAAGGATTCAAAATCACTTGCAGTCATTCTAACGAAATTCTCGTATCTTTGGAAGCATAAGTCTCTCATCAACGAGTTATAGGCTCCTTTCTGAAGCCTTTTGAGTTAAAAACTTTTTATCAACCATCTCGGTAGTTTTCGCCTTTTTTGTATTTCAGAGTATGCCCTAGCCATTACCACAAAAGCAGAAGTAGCTAAGTTGTCAATAATCGCTCTTAACCTGCCTGGGACATGTC
Source organism: Gonioctena quinquepunctata (assembly GCA_018342105.1). Lineage (NCBI taxonomy): Eukaryota > Metazoa > Arthropoda > Insecta > Coleoptera > Chrysomelidae > Gonioctena > Gonioctena quinquepunctata. The sequence goes on along the minus strand of JAFIRS010000038.1, from coordinate 1,518,908 downwards.
AGAATGGAAACGTACCTTAACGTGAGCATCTTCCCGATTAGGTACTACATAAAAGCGGGCACACGACTCCGAATTCAATTGAGTTCCGCCATTCGTCAATTCAAGTGCGGCATTAACGCATTCGGTTCTTCAGTAAGAGTTAATATGTAGAAAATTCAAATTCGGCAGTTAAGTAGTCTAGTTATTCAGTCAGAGTTACTATGTAGAAAAAGTCAATTTAGTCACATCCTTCCGAATCGAGCAATCAATTGCAGTTCAAGCGAAAAGTTTTAAGTAATATGAAAATGAACGTATTCAACAGTCTACCTCAAAGGGGTCTACAGACGTGCCAATTTATCGGACCCGATATCGGAGGGACTCGAAATCGTGTCGTGTGTAGGCTTGTCGGCCGACTAAATAACGATATCGGCTGATCTTAGCTGTCGGGACACGATTTCCTTTCCCTCTTCATTTCATTTAGTTGCCTTTTTATCGTTTCTCGTGTAACTGTTCATGTTCTTGTAATGGTCTGATCATGCCAAAGGGCTCATTAAATATTTGGAAATGATAACTGATCTGGTAACTGATAGCACTTGATCGGGACGTCTGTTGAAGTTGATGAAAACCTCGCGGTTAAAAAACGGCAATATGCAAAGAAAGGCCAAAGCCTTTAACGGCAATAATACTAAAGTACAATTGTTAAAATAATAACGAAAGCTAACTTATTGAAAAGTCTAGTCTCTAGTCACTCCGGAAAAATATTTAAATTCAGTTTAATAAATATTCAACCAAAATATTACATTTTTAATTAACTAAAAACTGAAATTTCGTTTTTATTGTCAAATAGTGACAGGCAGATACTATCATTGGCAAGAAATAATTGTTGGAATTGATTTTACAAAGCATATTTGATTTATCCTAGGTTATCTGATTTTCAACCGACAAAAAAAAGGAGGAGGTTCTCTAGTCATATTATAACTTGTCGAATGAGCTGATAAGTTTATTCATAATTTTGTCATAGTCATAGTTGAGACCCAGTGGAGTACACGATCTCGCTCCAAAAACGACAATATACAAGGAGAGAATTTCGTTAGCCGCTCAACGAGATTTTCTAGTTATTTTTTGACAACGCCTATACCGGGTGTTATATACCCGGTATAGGTCCTCTGAAGCATTACTATATCATCTTTCTCAATAACTTGAATCAAGGATCTATTAATTCTTGAATACAAATTGTCTCTTAATTAGAATTTCATATTTTCCCAAGTACATATCTTCAACCGAAAGCCGGCCGAACACAAATGATTTTGAATTTCCCTAGTTAACCATCAATTTGAATTATTCATATTTTCGCATTGCTCAACGCCACAATGTACATTCATTCGTGGCACATTACATGTGTTCTGTAGAGATAACAAAAATGCGAAATTGCATTTCGAGTTCAAAAATGCCAATGAATAAATCTGATTAATGAATTTGTATGTGATGTGGTGGTGTATAAAGGGCAATTTCACCCGTGAATAACGGTAATGACAACTTTTTTGTCGTCTACATTCGATTGTAAAAAAAACCGATGACGCATCTAGTCGCAAAGGTAGATTTTAGAATTCAGTTATTGATTCTGAAATTGCTATCAATCAAGCTAATGAATCAGGTGTCTGAAAAAATGGAAAATTTTCATCGGAAACACAGCATTTCTATTGTTGCATTAACCTTAAAGTTTCCAATTAAAAGTTGTAGAAGGGTTGAAATCTCCCTTAATATTATACTTATTTCTAGGTAATGTGACTCAAATGAAAAGAAAGAAGTATAACCGGCACACAAGGATGTAGACAGTAACTACTTACTTGGGTTTTAATACTGAAATCACTTAGAAAAATAATTAATATTTATTTATATACTTTAACTTTGAATTCGAGAAATATTAAAGTACAATGTTCTGTTTGTTGACGGAAAAAAAACTCAAATAGTATCTGATACAGGGTAAACAAAAATTATTAATTCTCATGATTGACAACGATTTTTCATTGTGTGTACATCTTAGAGAAAAAATAAAAAGTAATAAAAGTTGTGGAGCTCATGAAGCTCTATCGAAAGATCTATTCGCCCAAGAGCCTGGTCGATTCATTTACCTTGATCCCCCGGACTATTCTAAAGTTTTCTACAGGGTTCCTCATCAGAACATATCCATATGACAACTGTGCCGGCATAAATCCTGCCGGAAGTAATTATTATCAATTAATGACCATACCCGTTTTTTTAACATCTACCTTTTTCCCGGGCACTTAAACCGCTGGGCTATCTGGGTTTAATATTTCTTAAACCTTGATATCCAGGCGGTAAGATAGCGGCTTTACAAACATTAGTTTCTACGTTCAAATCTCAATTCATCCATTTCATTTTTTTTAAATTTATTTCTCCCATCCCCAAGAAAAATAACAAAATAGGGTAAAACCCTTATTTCAAGACAGTTATTTGTATAATTTTTTTCCTGAAACATACACAAGAACTCAAGCTTACTCTTCCTTGAAGAACCAGACTACTGCCAAGAACCAAGTGATTTCGAAACCATGCACCTCATTTCATTCACTCGTTCAAGAATTTCGAATGAAGGAACTCAAGACAGTAAGACTGATGATGATTAACTAATCCATTTTGCAATCATAAACTTTTACTTCTGCAATTTATCAAAAAATCACAAAAGTAGCCAAATTCAGAGACATGGGAAGTTGAATAAATTGTTCATAGACATGTTTTCTAGTTGTAATTGCGAGTTCACAAAATAAAAAATATCGGTTTACTCGAATTCATAAGCGCGGTGATACAAAAAATTGTCCCGAATACTTGCTGATTTGCCCCACTATGCCGGGGTTTTCCGGCAATATGAAAGTCGGCAAAGTTGTTTTTTTTTTGTACAACTAGTCCTCACATACAATTTTTGTTAAGGGTTTTTTGTCCGGGACGAAAAGGTAGGCAACTGTATTTTTCCCACCCCTTTATCACCGCTGGGCCGAGGGTTGTGGCAGGATGGGGCGCGGCACAGTGAGTTTCTCTAGTTGTCCTCATTGAAATACACAATCTCGTAATTTTTTATGTGTCCAGGAAAAAAGGTAGATAACGCGTCTGTTTATTAATTAATAAAAAATACTTCCGGCGGGATTTACTCCGACACAGTTGTCGTTTCATTGATATGTTTTCATGAGGAACCCTGTAGAAAACTTCAGAATCGTCCGGGAGTTCAAGGTATATAAATGGATCGAGTTCTTAAACTAATGAATCACCGGAAGTTGTTTTTTTTTTTATAAACGATTCGATTCATTTGAAAACATATTGGTTTACTGGAGCTCATGAGAGCGCTGATTTGCCCCACTGTGCCGGACGTTTCCGGCAATATGGAAGTCAGCAGAGTTGTTTTTTGGGTACATCTAGTCCTCACCTACAATTTTTGTTAAGGGTTTTTTGTCCGGGGTGATAAGATAGTTAACTGTATTTTTCCCACCCCTTTATCGCCGCTGTACCGAGGGTTGCGGCAGGATAGGACGCGGCAAATTGAGTTTTCCTAGTTGTCCTCATTGGAATGCACAATCTAGTAAATCTTTTTTGTGTCTAATTTCAAATACGTTTATTTTGCCTATTTAGTCACAGTTCTAATCTTATGCACAATCTAGTGATTTTTTTATGTGTGCAATGTCAATTCAATTTCAAATCATTTTATTTGCCTATTCAGTCACAGTTCTAATCGTATCCTACTATATACAACTTAATCTAGATATACACAAATGTTTCTTCTTCCTGGTGAGGTTAGGGGAGAAGGGAATTTGTGGCTGAGAAGTTTTGGGACACCCGGTAGCTTCGCTGCAGGGTTACCCCTGCTGCTGTTAAAAGTTTTAGCCAGTATATGCTAGGCATTGATTTTTCAAAAGATGGATTTGTTTTGTTTACCCACCTCCTGCATGCTAATGTGGGTTTTTGTCGATACCGATTTGAACTAGTTGAGATTTATCTAAAATTGTTAGCGTTGAGTTCTTGTGTGTGTTTCCGGAAAAAGATTGTACAAAAAAAGGCTCGAAATAATTGTGTTTTTTTTTGGGATTGCAACGAGGACAACAGCAAATGGTAATTGCAATGAAATAGGGACAAGTTTAACAACTTATATTGAAAAAACTAAATACATAAAAACACTATGATATCTACTGACATATTTAACAAAAGTATGACCGTTACTAATACCAGAGTATCGAATGTCATACTGGGGGTCTGTATTTTCATTTCCCAACACCCCCACTAAAATACAGTTACACATCAATGTTCATATTTTTCGTACAAACTTCATGCTTGCTTTTGAATATTGCTTTCGTTAAGATATCAGCAATCATTTCTTCTGTTCCAACATGTTGAATATGAAAGTAACCATCTTCCAATTTCTGCCTTACGAAATGATAACGAATATCAATGTGCTTGGTCCTTGCACGATAACCATCACTTGTGGCAAGATTTATTGCACTCTTATTGTCACAATATATCAGGACTGGCGGCTTGGATATGTTTGGCCAAAATTCTTTTTCAAATTGACTCAACCAAATAGCCTCTTGCGCAGCTGCAGACAATGCCATATACTCTGCTTCGGTTGTCGATAACGCAAGGGTATGTTGTCGCTTAGAATTCCAAGAAATCGGTCCTCCTTGATTAAGAAATACATATCCAGTGCATGATCGCCTGTTGTCCATATCACTCGCCCAATCAGAGTCACAATATCCTATTATTCCCTGTTCAGATTCTCTTGTGAATACCAATTTTGCGTTTGCAGTACCTTTAAGATATCGCAGAATTCTTTTGACTGCTGACCAATGTGCTTTTCCAAAATTTTTGTTGAATTGACTAACTGTGTTTACAGCATAAGTGATGTCCGGCCTAGTTCCTTGTGAAACATATAAAATACTACCAACTGCTTCTTGGTACGGTATCTTCATCATTTCCACACGTTCTTCTTCATTTTTAGGTGACATATCTCTCGTCAATTTCTGGTTTGGATCTGCTGGTGTCGGCACTGATTTACAATCTACCATTTTGAATTTTTCTAATATTGAATTTATGTAATTTTCCTGATCAAGACATATGGTACCTTTTTCCTTATCTCTTGTAATCCGAAGTCCAATACAATATTTTGCTTCTCCAAGGTCCTTCATCTTGAATTTTTTCTTCAATTCTTCTTTTAGATTTTTCGTTGTTCTGGCATCATTGGAAAAAATCAGCAAATCATCCACATAAACTGCTACAAACAAGATCTTTCATATTGTAGTATATACATGGATCATTTTTGGATTGTTTCAAACCAATTTCTATCAATACAGAACTGAGTTTTTTGTTCCATTGACGACATGCTTGTTTGAGACCATAAATTGCTTTATTCAAGCGATATACTTTGTTTCCTTCATGAAACTCTTCTGGAAGTTGCAAATAAACTTCCTCTTCTAAGTCCCCTTGCAAAAAAGCTGTGACTGCATCCATCTGCTCGATATCCAGATTAAATTTAGCTGCTAACGATATCAAATATCTTAAGGAATTATATCGAACAACTGGACTAAATGTTTCTTCATAATCAATTCCTTTCTTTTGGGAATATCCTTTGACCACCAGGCGAGATTTGTATCTTATAATCTCTCCAGTTTCATCTCTTTTGGTTTTGAAGACCCATTTGCAATTTATATTGTTTTCTTTCCAGGAGGTAAATCCGTGAGAGTCCATGTATCATTTTCAATCAAAGAATTATATTCTTCTTGCATTGACTTCAACCAATGATCACAGTCATGTCCCCTCATTGCCTCTTCAACATCTGTAGGGTCATTTTGTTCAGAACAAGTTTGAGTCATATAAAGGAAATAATCGTCCATGGTCCTCTCTTTTCTATTTCTTTCAGATCTTCTCAAATTTGATATATTTTCATTCTGAAATACTTCTTCGAACTCAAATGGTTCAGATTCATCATTATTAGTTTCATCAATGTTACCTTCTTCTGATACAACTTGAGTGAGCTCGTTTCCAGATGTGTCTTCAAAAATGTCCCCCATTGTTTGGGTACTTTTCTTTTCTAGATTTGTATACGTTTGTTGATCAATTTTTGATTCGTTCATTTGAATAGCATTTTCAATGAACTGTACATCACGGCTCTTAATTAGCTTGTTGGTGTTCGGTTTTATGAAACGATATCCTTTTGTTTCATCACAATAACCAACAAAAATCATCTCTCTAGACTTTGGATCCCATTTGTGTCGATTATTTTTGGGTACATGAACCATTGCTTTACAACCAAAGATCCTAATGTGTTCCAAATTAGGTTTCTTCCCTGCCCACATATGTTCAGGTGTCTTTTTCAGCAGCTCCAGTGACTTACATGGGGATCGATTAATTATATACACCGATGTTGCGACAGCTTCCGCCCAAAATTTCTTCTCTAAATTTGCATCAAAAAGCATACACCTTGCTCTTTCGCAGATAGTACGGTTCATCCGCTCTGCCAAACTATTTTGCTGTGGAGTGTAAGGACAAGTTGTCTGGTGCCTGATGCCACATTCCTTGAGAAATCTCTCGAAATCTTGATTGCAGTACTCGCTCCCATTGTCTGTTCGCAATATTTTGATTCGATTTCCTGTTCCATTTTCTACCATATTTTTGAAATCACTGAATACTTGTTTGACTTCTGTTTTGTATTTCAAAAAATATACAAAGCTTTACGAGTGTGATCAAGTGTAAAAATATTTTGCTCCTCCTATAGTTCATTTTCCATTGGACCACACAAATCGGAGTGAACTAATTCCAATACTTTATCTGCTCTTTTACCAATGTGATTGAACGGTAATCGGAATTGTTTTCCTTTCAAGCACGGAATACAATTTTCACAATCTGCTTCTTGATTGAATTCAATACCTTCGACGATTCCATTTTTCATCAAATTCAGGTCTTTACTATTTATATGTCCGAGTCTGCGATGCCACAAATAACTGTTTTTCACTGTAGATGCTGTCAATGAACTATTTGTATATTTTGTTTCAACAACATCCATATTTTCCATTTATATATGATGATGTTGCTACAGTTACATCATTGTCATAAATTTGACAACCCTTCTCACTGAATGTCACACAGAAACCATTCTGCACAATTTGACTCACAGCTAATAAATTTGTTGTGAGACTAGGAACAAGCAGAACATTTCTAACAGTTGAGTCTTTGATTTCACCTGCTACACGTATCTGCATATTTATCTCACCTTCTGCTTCCACTGCGATTTTCGAGTTATTGGCTACTACAATTTCCTTGATTACGGATTCTCTCACATTAAAAAGTAAGTCTTCACGCATTGTCATATGAGCTGTTGCTCCAGAGTCAATGTACCAGTTCTCAGAGTTCACAGTGTTAATTGCAAAACCCACACAAAAACCAACATGACTGTTTTTATTTTTAAAGGCACTTTGTCCACTGCGATTTTTGTCTATTTTCACTTCCTTTTTTATGGAAGCTTTGCTATTTTTATAATAACAATCATTTGCTTTATGTCCGTAGGAATTACACTCAAAACACCTAGGACCTTTGCCTTTAAACTTTTTATCTTTGAAATATCTATTACTATAAAAAGCATTTCATTTTTTTTTAACATTTAAGTCCTGCAACAATTTCGTTTTAATAGTGTCTCCTGTGATTGTTACGCCTGAACTTTCGATTCCCATTATCATCGGCTTATTTTCATTCGGTAAACCTGCCAGAAAAAGGGTTCCTATCCATTCGTCGGATATACTAAAGCCAATACCAGTAAGCTTATGTGCAGTACTGATTATTTTATTCACATAATCCTCGTTGTTATCACAATTTTCGAGTCTAGTAGTGATTAAAGTTCGTAAGAGTCCAACTCGTCTTGTTAAACCAGAATCCTCAAAAGTTGCCTTCAGTTTATTCCAAACATCTTTTGCAGTAGATGCATCTTGAATATGCACATAGTTTATGGGATCAATCAGCAAAATTATTTTGGATTTAGCTTTTGTTACTTTCTTTTCATCTTTTTCTGAACCAGTAACACATTCCCAGAGTTCCTCATGTTCAAGGTAGGTTTGAACTGCAAAACGCCAAGTATTATAGTTTTCCCGACCAGTGAGTTTTTCAATTGAAGCACCAAATCCACTATTCAAACTCATATCGCAAATATTCTTGGAAATGCAATTTTTTTTTATTGTCAGATTACATCTATTGCTTTACGTAGCCTGGGCCCATAACCTGTTGGGATTGCAACGAGGACAACAGCAAATGGTAATTGCAATGAAATAGGGACAAGTTTAACAACTTATATTGAAAAAACTAAATACATAAAAACACTATGACATCTACTGACATATTTAACAAAAGTATGACCGTTACTAATACCAGAGTATCGAATGTCATACTGGGGGTCTGTATTTTCATTTCCCAACATTTTTGAGGTTTTTACCCCTATTTTATTTTTCTTGGCGGCGGTAGAAATAAATAAAATAAAATAATTAAATGGTTGAATTGGGATTTGAACCTAGGAACTTATATTTGTCAAGCCACTATCTTACCGCTTGGTTATCTGGGTTTATAAATATTAAACCCAGATAGCCAAGCGGAAAAAAGGTGGATAACGCGTCTGTTTATTAATTAATAAAAAATATTTACCAGGGCACAGTTGTCGTTTTATGGATATGTTTTCATTAGGTACCCGGTTGAAACTTTGGAATCGTCCGGGGGTATAAAAATGGAGGAATTATAAATTTTTGAAAAACGCAGATTTTTTTCGGTTTTTCCCCGTTGCTAATAATCCGATCGAGCCGTGCTTGGGCACATTTTCTTTGCATTTTGATTCTCTACAATTCGTCCAGAGAAGATCGAGATTGCTTCATTAGTTTTCAAGTTACAAGTCAAAAACGTTTAAAAAATTAAAAAAATGCTTTTAAATGTTTATAACAAATTAAGCAATGACAGTTGGGAGTAGGAAACATAACAGGATATAACTACGGAACGTCTTCCATATGATAGCATAGTCGATTTCCTGGTAGTATTTATGTAACGAAAAAATCTCTATTGATTGGTCTATGTAGAAATCGTCACAGGTAGGGCTCGATATCCTGTGTAACACAGAATAATAGCATATTACATGAATCATGTTCAATGTATGCATTTCAAATACTGTAATTTACTTCCATTTTTAATCGAATTCAAACCCTATCGTTTTTCAAATGAATAATACTTACTGTTGACATTTTGCAATGACAGTACTTGCTTGGAAGTGCATTCATTAAGAATAGAAGCGTATTCCAAAATTATATGAAATGTCAAAAATGTGTTTTGTGTTTCATGAATCAGTTGTATTTTATATTCAGTCATATTTTATTCGATATATAACTTTACAAAATTAATTCCACTGACGCTTTAACAGGTGAGCAAATTTGTGTATTATATTTCACTTGCCACACTGCGCAAATGAATTCATTTCAGTACAGGTTACATAAAAACATTGTATAAATGCATCTGCAAGCAACTAAGGTCGATTACATGCAAAATTCCAAGTAGTTATAGAACACTTGAGGAATAATATTGTAGTCGTAGAAAAAGGATAGTGTACAACTAGTATGGAGGGTCAATTTTCCTCTCTTGTAATTTTTATCATGTCTTTCTTTGTACAATATATTTTAACTTGATAATAAGTCATTTGATTTGAATAATACTACAATATTCTGAAAGAAAAATAATTCAGTAATTATTCTATCTTCTATATGGTATCTAGCAACTTGTTATAGGTATTCGGTTTTCTATTCGTTTTGGCTAACTATACTGACTTTCCATCATTTAGCAGCGTATACGTGTTTCAATTCACTGTAGAAATAATGTAATTGGAAACTCCTGAATATTGGATATGTTAATATGATTCATAGGTACAGTTACGTGTTTTTTATCATCCATCGCATTATCAAATTCATACGTTGCGTGTTAGCTAATTATTGCATGTGAAAACGATTATTACTTATGTATTATTTGAACATGTCATGTTTCGTTAATAAGATTTTTAGATAAATCAAAATGCGGGTGACATCAACTATTTTTGCGAATTGATTCGAAATTTGTTTCCGGTTCATCAGCTCACTGAGGTTAAACTTGGTGAAAAGTAAAATATGATTTTCAGATCTCATAGATATCAACATGGGGTCGAACTCTTTCCACCAAAAGAAGACGATACGACATTAATTCTTTTTTATCTGCAACACTCTTCTTTCTTTGAATCCTAAATTTGAAGAATCTGATTAAATAACTAAAGAGGAAATCACTTGGCCGATAGGCTGCTCAGTTTGATTCGGTAAGGTTCAATTAACGACTATTAATAGTTTTTTCAGATTAGGCTACTAGAAAAAATACTCATTAACTTGACTGGTCTGCTATTTGGGCGCCAGACTTGCAAAAGGCAAAAGTCAAAGGTAAGAAAATGTATAAAATAAGTAAATGTTACCTGGCTTGTATGGGAAGGCAAAAAAATATACGGAACTCAACTTAACAAATTTTATCTTCTATACAAAAATTCTGAAAGCAACAAAATGGTATGAACAATATATTTTTTTTAAATAGGATGAATTTAAATGTAAAAGAATTTAATAAAAATTCACTAGGATAAAATCCCCAAGTTAAGATTGGTTGATCAAAATTTGGCCATTTATATTAATCCTCTGATTCCAGCCGAATATGGTAGTGGGTACCGTATACCTGAGGTACTTGTGAGGTTTGGGTTGGCTGCAGCTGGTCTTCGGTGAAAGAGACTTCGAACGCTGGTTTGATCGCTGATGGTATCAGCACAGCAGTAAATATCTCGGTCTTGGAGGGGTGGTCGTATTGATTGCGACCCTTCTTTTTGCTCCTTCGTGAGTGAGATAGATTTCACGGACAAGGTTGGAAGTATACTGCTGTCTCACCTCCTTCTGTCCTTCTGTCTTCAATATTCGGCTTCCCTCAGTGGTACATATATGTGAATAAGACGATGTAAATCAGAAATAGTTACAATTTGGGGAGAACGAAGGATATCCTTTGAACCTCAAGCTTGTGTATCAAATTTTAATTAAATGAATCCTAAAATGGTAGGATACAACTAGTAAAGAAAAGTAAACCAGTACATACAAATAACTGGGAAAAGTTACAATAAAGGTAAATTTCTTAAACAGCAATATTGATCATTATCTATAACAGAAAATAACTGTATAGTTGGTGCTTTAAAAATCGAAGCAATTATTTGAAATAATTCACTGAGCAATACCAAAAAAAAACCCACCCAGAAGAATTTCCACCGACATTATTTTAATATTTAAAAATGGAATGATCTTTGATATTTATGGAAATGAACCGAAAATAAAATGAAAGGTAGTTGAACAAAAAATATATCCTCAAAAAGAGAGGAATAAAGATAACTCGAGAACGAGGGCCAAGCCTTGTTTCCAGAGAAAAAGTATAGTGTTCGATAACTAACAATATTCTTGATAATTTTCCAGCGAAAAAATATAATATTTCAACAGCAAAATATTTTGGTAATTTTTCGGAGAAAAATATAGATTTCGAAAACCGTACGGAGAGTGTGACCACACTTCTTCAAAGTGAGCACCATAAAACTCTCAAATAAAGATAAAGGTAAATATAATTCTTCCAACAGACGAAGTGCCCGATAGATATAATCTACCTGGACAATATTCAAAGATATAGCGATATAGAGGGTGGCGAATCCTTTTTTTTAAGATTATGTCTCTCAAATGGAGAAAGATAAATTTTCAGGAGGTTGACAAGTCCTCCTATAGCACATATGTGCTCAAACCTCTTTGATACAAGAAAAAAGTGAGTGGGAAGTGAATCCCTCTCTGAGATACCCTCTAGATAAGAATCTCATGAATGATTGATTGAGTTTAACGGTAATCATAAAATTTAGAAAATTGTCATCGATTCGTTATGCAGGAAAAAATACAGGTTCGAAAGAACATGAGATTGAGTACTCTGTGACAAATAAAAAGCAGAGCAACAATTCACTCAAGTTAAAGCATTCATTTCATATATTATAATCTCAACAAGATTATACTAATAAGAAAGACATGCTTACCTGGGAATCGGCCTCTGGGAAGGATAGTCCTTAGAAATCACAGAATAATCAACTCAGCCCTTCGCCCCTGGAAATCTCCTGGTAATAATCATATGGCCTCGGTCGGGGAGGTAGAAATTGTCCACTGAAATTATTACCACTTGTCTGTAACCTGAAATTTTCATAAGCGTAGAAACTGTCTTCACCAAAATAAACTTTGAACTCTCGTTTACAAGATTCTACGTAAGCCTTCTAAACATGCACCATAATCCGACTGAATAAAATACGAAATGTATGGAAAAATTTAACTTTGAAAAAAAATGTTATTTAATTTAAATCAACTCAATGAAAATCGTGATAAGCAAAAAGTCGAGCAAGACTTCATTCCAGTTTTTAATTAAAAAACTAGTTAAGTAAAATCTAAAGGCAATTTTTTATATAACCCCAAAATCCATGCCAGAAGGTTATATGGAAATTACGTGGAAATATGATTCAAATACAAAAATAGTATAATAGATATTGTAATCGAAAAATAGGCAACAATTCGGCAGTTCGAGAACTCACGGATAAACAACGATGATGCAAGAAATAGAAAATTCTAAATTTATAACCTCTCAACACATGCCATATGATTATATCTGCATAGATATCTCAGGTAAACGGAAAATAAACAATAATTAGCAATTCTATTAGATATTCAAAGGTAATTACCCACAGAGACAAATTCACCTCTCCACACCCTTTTCACTCGGAAGTCAAAAATCAAGAGAGCGATAATTTCTTCAGTTTTTCGAATCACAGTTTGCATGTTTTTTTCCAACACCAACCTGTTTATCTTATTCCAAAGGTTCTCGTGTGAAAAAACAAAACAACCAATGTACATGTAATTTGTTAAATGTCAGTAAAGAGTGACTAACAACGTACAGGTTTTTAGTTTGGCAGTGACTATTGACTCAGCGCCGGTTTATCAGCTGATGGCAAAATAGTGTGAATTGATTCGACTGAATATATTAGGGTGGAACGAAAAATTCGTTACAAATCGATAAATGATTCGAATGAAATTCTGGCCATCCTGAAGAATGAGGGCACTTTTTACACTTTTTGATTATCCTATAATTTTTTTTTTATAACAAATTTCAATGTTTTATTACTACACTGTAATTTATGTAACACTGTATTTTTTATGTAACACTGTATCACAAAACATTTACTTCTCTGGACAACCGTGCAAAGGCCTACGAGATTAATTTAGAGATGTTCTGCTGAGAAATAAAGAAATATTCGGAGAAATATGAATCAATTCAATTTGAAAAGACCACGTGTTGCCCTGTCTTGGAGTAGTTGTCTCTCATCAGTCCAAAATGGAAATCACTACTAGTCAAAGCCATCCCAACTTCAACTATGCAACCTCCTAAGTAAAATATCCAAAATAGAAATATGTCAAACTCTACAGTAAAATTCATAAAGCATGTCTTTTCATAAGACTGATCATTGCTACTAATATATACAGTGCTTTGGAATAAAAAAAAACAGCTTGGTGTTGGAAAAAAACATGCAAAATGTGATTTGAAAAACTGAAGATATTATCGCTCTCTTGATTTCTGACTTCCGAGTGAAAAGGGTGTGGAGAGGTGAATTTGTCTCCTTACCTTTGAATATCTAATAGAATTGCTAATAATTGGTTGAGTGTATCTATTATTGCTTATTGAATTGCCTATTCATTAATTTATTTTTCGTTTACCTGTGATATCTATGCAGTTATAATCATATGATTATATGGCATGTGTTGAGAGGATAGAAATTCAGAATTTTATTTTTTGCATAATCGTTGCTCCCCCCCCCCTGTTAACTTTTGAACGGTTCGAATTAGAACAATGGGACAAAAACTTTTGAAATGAAAGACATTGTGATTGCTCGATAGATGGCGCGGGAGGGCACATCAACTTATAAATTTCAAATAGCAGGGGGGGGGTCAAGTAGCACATCGTTGAAAAGATAATTCAATTTTCTTTTCAACCATAATTTTTTTTTATTTCGTCAATACGTTTTTCCAAAATATGCATTTAAAATGTCAAGTATAACAAAAAACAAAACTATTATGTAGGATTTTTATTTATTGAGAATGTGAAATTGTTGTCAATCGTGTGCACTCATGTTTTCCCACTCCCTACCTACCATTGTGTTGTCCCATTACTCAATTCATTTTAGGGGAAACTCGTCACTAAATACAAATGCGATAATTCGTTTTCAATATGAAGAGCAGGTAAGTAGTGTTATAATCATTTATACATGAGAAGGTCTTCGACAAAATAATCCAACTTCATATTAGTCATTTCTAGCTTGATTATCAGTTTACCAAATCCAATAAATGGTACCCGTTATGATTATAGACATTAAAAATAAATAAATAGGGTATTATTTGGGTCGGAAATTGGATTATTGTATGAATTCAAAATCTGTACCTAATTGAGCATTGAAAGAATTCAAATATGAAAAATTATTCAAGTCATGAATCTTCCTCTATTGGCCGTATTTCGTGTTACTCATCGCAATTGTCATTCCGTAGAACAACCATAGTTGAAAGTAAAATGAATTACTTACTCAACGATGTGCCCCTAGCGCACTCTGTCGAGTAATTGTAATGTATCTTCTCTCAGAAAGTAGGATCGGTAATACCATTCAAAATATTTTCTGCCCCAATGTTTCACATCAAACCGTTCAAAAGGTATCGAGGTAAGAGTACCATTCAGATCCGCACTTATACTTGACATTGCAAATGCATATTGTAAAAAAACGTATTAACGAAATTCGAAAAAAGAAGATGGTTGAAAAAAGAAATTGAATTATCTTTTCAACAATGTGCCACTTGACCCCCCATGCTATTTGAAATTTTTATGTTGATGTGCCCTCCCGCGCTATCTATCGAGTAATCACAATGTCTTTTATTTCAAAAACTTGTATCGGTGATACCATTCAAAACCGTTTTCATCACATTGTTCTACGTCGAATCGTTCAAAATTTAACAGGGAGACTATAAAAAGCCGCACTATATAATCACTGTTCACATTCTATCAATTCGTTTTTTTTTAAATCATTCATTGTTCATTTGCAAATCCAGATCAGTATTATATCTTTCTCGATTGTATCGCCACAAAAAAGGTTTATATTATTAAAAAGTTCATTTAAAGTGAAGTCAATTACCACCAAAACAAATGCATGCCGTTAGCGCGTGATCGGAATCGGCTAAGTGTAATATCAGGGCCGCATTCAGGAATCTACATGTATATTTCGGAAAATACAATTTTTCATAAACTACTCTCAGTTTGAGTTTTACTGTATTAAAATAGGGGGAAAATGAAACGCCGGATCCTCCAATTCTCAAACTGAAGTTTATTCTAACAAAGTAGATGAACTGCTTTCATCAAAATTAATTATAATTGGTTCAATTTCATCCTGTGCTCCCATAATATAATCCAACTCCCACATATTTTTAGCTACCTTTTCAGTAACATGTGCCAAACAAGACTTCCACCCTTCTGGAGTAATTGTTTCTATGGCTTCTTCAAACAGCTGTTTCATGTCTAAAAATGTGTAGGTTGTATTTTTGGCAGCAACGTAATTATTAATTGCTGCCCATACTCGCAATGGTATGGCGGCAATCTTTTTTTTTTTTTTTTTAATATCCGACTTTCTAGTAGCCATGGTAGGATTTTTTTCTATTTTTCGTGAGTGGTATGACGCAATTTTCATCCAGTTTTGGCAATGTCTTCGAAAACCAATTTTCAAATGATTCACCGTTCATCTCATCAATGGGACATATTATTAATCGCTTTCCTTTGCCTAAAATTTCCAAAGCAGTCATTAAGTGATTTTCAAGCTATAGCCATCCATTATAATTTATAGTTTTTTGAAAAAGTGTATTTTCCTATAGCATGTAAAAGTATTGATAATTCATAAGTATCCAATGTGTTATCCTCAAATTTGGATTAATATTAACAAACAAAATTATACAGGGTGTTGAATGAAGTTTGTCTAAAATAAAATCCACATTGAACCTGATGTTTTTCGGAACACAGTTTGATTAATGTCTACAAATATCCATGCTCAGTGACAGTGATTTGAACTTAAACGCAGAATGATTTTACTTGGTATCCAGTATTCCAGTTATCCAGTTGTATTTTCATGGAAGAAACTGGGAATGAAAAGCTACCTGAAGCATTACCTAAGCCTGAGGAAAGTCCATACAAAAAGAGGCAAGCCTTTCTTCCTCCTTGTTCTATCCTGTGCTCCATATTTCATGTCCCTCCCGACTTCTGCACCAATACTGTTGTAATTGCATCTCTTGTCGACTGTCAAGAAATTCGTCAGAAGAGCAGGGCTTATATTATTTGTCTTTAATATAATATTTACCAGAATTATTGGAAAAAGTTATATTTTTGAAAATACAATACTTATAAATGCTATAAAAAAATTGATTCGTAATAATATCGCTCCTTAATCCTCGAGTTTTGTTTTTTTGTTTTTCTTCCGAACTTATGTTCTGCCTATAAGACTTGTGTTTTTAATTTACTTTCCACATAATGACTAAATTCCTATGAGACTGTTAGAAATGATAAGGAGCCACCTATTCTTTTTTTGTAAAAACAATAACTTATTGGTATTTGAATTAATCATTTAGAATAATAATAATCGATAATTAACAATGCTTATTCTGTTTGGAAACTTATTTATTTCCCTACAATATTGATTAGTGGTAATGATATTGATCATAGGATGATCTGTAATTATAATTTGTATTTGAACCAGCTAACCAAATTGCCATGGTTTTCTGGAGTTTTTTGGTATATCAAGAAAAATATATACATGGTGTAACATAAGTACGTTAATATATTCAAGTGACGTATTTCTGAGACAATTTTAAGAAAAAAAGTCTATATAAACTTGTGTCCGGAAATGCTTCGTTTCGGACATACAGGGTGTTGAAATTGAATTTTTTTGTTCGCTTTTTAAAAATAACTTTTGCAAAAATTAAGTTATTTGCACGAAATTTGGTACCCGGGGTTTTATTGACGTGGGAAATCATAATTTTGTATTAATTTTCATGTAACATCTAGAGGGCGCTGCGTACGCTGTCATTATTTATTTCAAATTGTCCTAACATTTTTGACAGTGAACTTTTGGTACTTTCCATGAAAAAGCCTTATTTCCACACCTTTTCCAAGTAAAAAAGGTACACTTCCTCAACAACGCTGGAGGTGATCGTTTTCGAGATACTTACAATTTTCTATATCGATGCATGTTACTTAGCTCCTAGGGCGCTAAGTGAAGTTGCTGAGAACATTACAAAAACTAAGTATGTGGTAGGTCTCGTCAAAATAAACTACTTTTTTCCCTATGAAATGTTTATCGAAAAAATATTTGCAACTGCAGTTATTTTCATCAAACTTCAAACACAGACTTCTTTCAAACTGAGCATTATCAAACTGCTTAATAAATCCAAATTTAAAAAAATTGTCTGGTTTAATTATTCAATTAGAAAGTGCTACATTTCGGAGTTTGTAAAAAAACAATTCGGAGAAGTTCTATGTTATTTATCAGGCAATTAAACATATAAAAATTGAACGAAACAACTATTACAACAACTGTTCAAAGTGACATCCCCCAACAGTAATACAAGCTTCTGCTCTCCTCATCAAAGAATTCCGCACCCGTTGAAAAATGCCGGGAGTGTTTCTTATCGTTTCGCAGCAAGCTATGATGCGATCCCTTAACATTTCCTCGTTTTCAATGGGGCTAGCATAAACTAGTGATTTTAGATGTCCCCAAAAGAAAAAATCGACGGGATTGAGGTCCGGGGACCTCGGGTGCCAATGCTGAGTGCCTCCTCTTCCTATCCATCGTTGGGGATATGCTACGTCTAAGAAATTCCTTGCTATCAGACTAAAATGAGCAGGGGCTCCATCGTGCATAAACCATGAGTGATTTCGATGTTGTTCGACTTTTCTTTGAAGCCATTGAGCAAATTCGATACGTGGTTGAAAATCAGGATATAATTGCTGTTCCTTTAAAATTATGTAAACGGTCATGTGAGTCACATTTAAAGTTTGACTAATTTTTCTTGAACTTGTCTCTGGATGTTCACTAATTTCTTCGAGAACCGCCTCCTCCAATTCCACAGTTCTTGTAGTCCGTGGCCGTCCTACTGCAGAATTTCTTTCAAAGCTTCCAGATTAGGAAAGTCGCCGGAAAAGATTCGCAAATGTCGCTGCACAAGAAGTGACGCGTTGGGGATACCTTTCCTGATAGATGCGTCTGGCCTCGGTTGAATTTCCGTCAGCCAAGCCGTTTGCAAAAACCATATCAGCCATTTCAGCATTCGTAAAGTCGGGCATGGTACCAAAAAATCACTTTATGGACTCCGAACTGTGAATTTGCCAATGAATAGTTAAAAATGTGACAGCGAACTTCTATTTTTATAAACGAACGTTCATAGTCTACTCGATTTAATTAACTTAATTTGCAAGCGGAGAGTAACAATAATTATTGAAATCAAATTTGGCTATACTGATTAAGCAGTTTGATAATGCTCAGTTTAGAAGAAGTCTGTCCGGGTATACTGCGTATAAAGTTTGATGAAAATAACTAAAATTGCAAAAGACTTATGACAAAAACCAACCATGTTTTGAAAAATTTCAACAATCTGTATCTCAAAAACAAATCATTTTTCGATAAACTTAGTTTATGTAATGTTCTCAGCAACTTCACTTAGCGCGCCCTAGGAGCTAAGTAACATGCATCGATATAGAAAATTGTAAATATCTCGAAAACGATCACCTCCAGCGTTGTTGTACCTTTTTTACTTGGAAAAGGTGTGGGAATAAGGTTTTTTCATGAAAAGTACCAAAAGTTTACTGTCAAAAATGTTAGGGCAATTTGAAATAAATAATGACAGCGTACGCAGCGCCCTCTAGATGTTACATGAAAATTAATACAAAATTATGATTTCCTACGTCAAAAACTTTTACCAAATTTCGTGCAAATAACTTATTTTTTGCAAAAGTTATTTTTAAAAAGCGAACAGAAAAATTCAATTTTAACACCCTGTATCTCCGAAACGAACCATTTCCGGACACAAGTTCATATAGACTTTTTTTTTTAAAATTGTCTCAGGAATACGACACTTGAATATTTTAACGTACTTATGTTACACCCTGTATAATGTTAAAACTAACAAACTGATTTTCAAGATGTAATGTAAAAGCGAGCCAGAAGTATTTGTCTCCAAAATAAATAATTTAACACTTGGCAATTTGATCTTATTTGAATAATATAATTTCGATTAACAACTTGATTATTTATTTCTAAATATTAGAATAACTCATTTTCCACCTAAATGTTTGGATCTTATTTCATAACGGGGTCCAATTATATTATTATATAGTTTTTGGACCACTAACGAGAGGGAGAAAAAAAACATGTTCTACAGAATTATTTCAATTTGACAACGACGCGGAGCCCCGAGCCACAAACCCACTCAAGATCTAATATTATCCATCGAGTTGGTTATATGCTTTCGTCTTTCGATTTTAATAAAGGCTCAGGTGGGCTATTCCCCTACAAAAGGTATATCTTGGGGGTGGTGCGCCTTTACCGTATCGGAAAGCTAAAAGCTTCCACGTGTGTTTGCTGCAAGCCAACCGAATAACATGCTGAAAGTAGGGAGTTATACACCTACATTCAATTGAACGCTTGGGTAAACAAGTAATAATTTAAAGGGGAGTTTTGTCAAACAGATGTGTGAAAATTATACATCAATCAGCTACGAATGTTAATTATAAGTACGGCAAATTTAACGCCGTCAATGGGTTTGGGTGTTATTGTTTGTATCACTTCTCAGACAGAATTTCCTGGTGCATCCGTATCATTATACAGTGCTTTCGTAAAGTACTGAATAAATTCATTTTTAGCCAAGCTATCCATTTCTGAGGAATCTCCTGAAACAGGTCGATTTTTAATCTCAATTTGCCACATTGCCACATACAGGGTGATCTACGTT
Source organism: Gonioctena quinquepunctata (assembly GCA_018342105.1). Lineage (NCBI taxonomy): Eukaryota > Metazoa > Arthropoda > Insecta > Coleoptera > Chrysomelidae > Gonioctena > Gonioctena quinquepunctata. The sequence continues at coordinate 1,498,764 of JAFIRS010000038.1, read as the reverse complement.
TGACTAATGGCGTCCGCGGCAATTTTTTCAAATGGAAACCCTATATATTATTAAATTTTTGGAATCTCCATGGAAAAGCGGTTTTCCAAAATATATCACACATAGGGATTGTATACAGTGCGTCCCTTAAATTCAGTGCTCTCGTAAAGTAGTGAATACATTTGTAAAAAATTAAAGAAATAATTTTTCGAAAGAACGCTCGAAGCCGTCGAATTTTATTTTCATTTGGGCATTCTATCAAATTCAATTAATACATACAGAATGATTAGTGTAGGAGAAATGACGTCATCGGTATTTTTTTGATGCCAACTCCATTTTTCATTACGGAATGTGAGAAGGTGATTATGAGATAGGGGTTAAATGAAAATAAAATAAGAAAAACATTTTGAATTATGAAAATACTAAATTTATTGGCAATAATAGCTTCAAAAACGATCAAATTAAATGTTCAAATTGTGCACCGTTTGCTATGTGACGGTAGCCAAGAGGATGAATATATTCTTTTTGAACATTGTCAATAACGTCAGGAGGTATACATTGTATCTCGTGACGAATTCTTGATTTTAAATCTTCTAAATTCTCCGGCCTATACACTTTACTCTTTCAGTATACTCACAAGAAGTAATCAAGGGGTGTTAAATCTGGAGATCTAGCTGGCCACTTAATCGGTCCACTTCTCCCTGTCCAACGATTCGGAAACACCACATCTAAATAGTCGCGGACAGCTGCTGCATAATGGGGAGATTCACCATCTTGTTGGAAGAATAAATCAGTTCTCGGAAGATCAGGTTCCTCTAAATCTGGATACAAAGCTATTAGTGTAGGTATAGGGTCGAATCGAAGAAAATCCAAATATACTGCACCAGTCAGGTTCACGTCAAATAAATAGGGACCAAGAATTCTTTGGTCGACTATGCCACACCATACATTCACTTTCTGTGGATTTTGAGTGTGAAACTCCATCATCCATCGGGGATTTTCGGTAGCCCAATAACGGCAATTTTGCCTATTGACGTAACCGTTCAAAACAAACGTAGCCTCATCAGAAAAAAAAATATTTTTTACAAAATTATTGCATAGCCGTTGCAGTTGTTCGCAGAATTGATTTCGCCGATCAAAGTCGTCTTCATTCAGCTCATGGATGGGGCGTACCTTATAAGGAGGGTACTTTGCTTTTCTCAGAATTTTGTGGACTGTAGAAGCTGCCACATTGAAATCAGAAACCAATTGGTTGAGTGTTGTGTGATGATTTTCATGCACTGCACTTCTGGTGGTGAGGGTCGACCAGATTTAGGAAGATCACGGACATGCCCAAATTCACGGTATTTTGACTCAACTTTGCTCACCATGCTTTGGTTAATAGATTGCCGATCAGGATGAGTTGTATTAAACAATTCAACTAACTTCTCTTTGGGTGCGCATTCTGTCTCCAAATCCTAACATGCAAAGAATTTCAATTCTTCCTCGTTCATTCAATTTAATCATTTTCCATGAAATGACAAAGTTACTACTCGATAATGTATCGACAAACGATAAGGTATGCTATTCTTTAAAGAAATAACTTCACAAAAACTATTCAGCAATAAAAACAAAATTCTGGTCGCTATGGCTACTGTCATGGAAATAGTCAGATAGCAAACGGTGCACTGATGGATCGTAAAGGATCCTGAGATATTAGTTTTTATATCCAGAACACTGATTTTTATCAAGTTATTAGAATCATTAATATTCTTACCGTAGAAAATTTGTCACCAAATAACACAACACCACCCGTGTCGTCTGCTTCTTTCAAAGAACGTCAAATGTCATTGATTTGTTTGAAAAATAACAGGGAAGTAGTTTTTTTCTGTTAGAATTCACAAAATATAACTTCATTTTACCGTGGATTTTTCAATTCACATAAAAATTAATTCTATTTAATTCAATACCCAATTGAGAATGTTTTCCTTTTCGTCATATGTCATGACTACTGAATACTTTGGAGTTTTTTTCTTAGGTTACGGCGGCTTTTCTTTTTGGGAATGCTATTACATTCTATGTCTACTAATATCAACATTCTTCTTAATACATATCATAATTCGAAGCCTAGAAAAAATAAATAATCCACAAAGTATTTGCTGCATTTTCAATATTGGGTGGAAGGTCTGCACTATCCGAATCACTCATTTTCAATAAAATTTGTTATACCTTGACGTTTTACGAGGGCTGGCTGAAAAGTAATCGGCCTAGGCTAGAACCTAACCTAACATAATCTCCCTTTGGATTAATACACGTCATCCAACGATTATTCAATTTTCCGATACCATCCTTATACAATTTCTGGAGGCCCTGGAAATAGGTATCTGTTTCAGCGATGACTTCCTCATTCGCCCCAAATCTTTCACCACCAAGCCATTTCTTCAGGTTTGTTAATAGATACGAGTCGCAGGGGGGCAAATCTGGTAGATGAGGAACCCGTTCGTGGCGCAATTCATATAATTTTGCCATTGCAACTACGGGCCTATGTTGATGCATTGTCCTGGTGGAAGAGCATTTTTTTCTTCGCCAAACGCCTCTGCTTTCTCTTCAAATCAGCGTCGAATCGATTCAACAGCTCTGCATAATATACTGCGGTGATCGTTCTGCCCTTTTTAAGATAATACATGTGAATTATACCTTGCGCATCTCAAAAAACTGTGGCCATGATCTTGTCCTTTGCCCTCTTGGACTTGGATTCTCCAAGAACAGTTTTAGACTGTTCTTTGGAGTCTGGAGTGTTGTAATGTAATATTTCGTCCACGGTTACGAAACGGCGCAAAAAGTCCACGGTCGCGCTTGTCAACAGAGGCAAATGGCAGCGAGTTTTCTCATTCCCAATATTAATGCAATATTTCTCCGCTGGTTCACGTGAAATGCCCGCAGCCTTAGCAATCTCGCGACCTTCACTCGTCGATTGTCAATTATCATATCATAGATTTTATCGACAATTTTTGGTGTGGTGACGTCTTTTGAGGACCTGGGCGCTCATAATAAAAAATAACTCGTACGACCGTGCTTAAAATCAGCTGTCTAATATTTTATTGTTGATATCGAAGGTGTAGAGTCCCCATAAAAATCGTTCTATTTGGTGTGGATCTAATCATTATTTTTCAATTTTCAAAACAAGTATCTAATTCTATTTTTGTGAAAATACAAAAGTTGTTCGCTTTGAATAACTGCCATACACAAACTAAATGGCGTAGCTGGCAGAACATTTTGAAGAAGACATTTGAAGGATAGTATTCACGAGAACCATTTGGCGCCATTTCTTGTCTAGACCGTTTACTTTTCAGCCTGCCCTCGTAACTAAAGCCGGCTTCTAAACCCGTAAACAACCCCTTAGCAACCAACATTGCAATCATTTTGCTTTTCTGAGAATTGATCCCTAAAATTGTAAATATTACAAGAAAGAAGAGAATTTTGTGGCATAGTGGACAAATTATTAAATTAAGGAAAAAAAGCATCCTCAAGTGGGAGTCGAACCCACGACCTTATGATTTCTAGTCATATGCTCTACCGACTGAGCTATTCGAGGATATAGGAATCGACACACACTCGTGAATCCTTTCCCTCCACAATTCAATATTCATGTTAGAAAATGAAGCGAAGATCAAACGTACTTATCAATGGCCGTCTAGATACATTACCCGTCACTCAACGTCATCGTTTATTTGGCGATTTCAGTAGCACCTATGTCCTCGAATAGCTCAGTCGGTAGGGCATATGACTAGAAATCATAAGGTCGTGGATTCGACTCCCCCTTGAGGATGCTTTTTTTCCTTAATTTAATAATTTGTCCACTATGCCACAAAATTCCCTTCTTTCTTGTATGTCTTTCGGGCGCAATATTTTCCACTTTAACATGTAAATATTACTTTTGGTTATAAAACGCATCTACAATAGTTATTTGTGCAACCAGTTGGGAAAAGCACTATCTATAATGAGCGAATTTCTGCGGAACGAGCGAAGCGAGTTCCGCAAAAGAAAGCGAGTAACGAAAAATAGGATTTCCCAACGTGTTTCACACAATATTTTTTCAAATTTTGATATGTGATCCTTTTAAATTCAAGTTAAAAATATATATTTAAAAAAACTGAAGAACACGCTTTTAACGCACTAAACATTAAAAAATAATTTTAATATTCAACAACTATGCCGAAAAGCATGGGGTGCTTTTTGGTTACGTACAGTGTTACAAGGACTTTTTTTGCAGTTGTACCACAGTAACTGAAGACAATGTACCACTTTGTACCACACCTAACAGCGCATGCGCATTGCATTATTACTTGAACATGGCCACAAAACCATATCTTCTCTTTTTCTAGGTTATGGTCGTTGCTTCACATTGCGCATTCGACCAACATTTTATATCTTATAATTATGGTCCTGTGGACATGAAATCTCAGAACAAAACGGGCGCATTTTGAATTCTCCATAGTATGGAATTAAATTGTATATTTTTATTAATGATAAAAAATAATGGATTTGAATGAAAAAATTAAAAACTCAAAAATAGATGCTGGCAAGAACAAAAAATAAACCTGAAAAAATAATTGTTCATCATCCACTACCTATTTACTGCCATTATGGCAAACATCTCATCTATTACCTCTTCTTGTTTGAATTTGAGAATTGTGATTTGTGGAAAGTGAAAATAAAAAATGAAAGTGACAAGCAACACGAAAACACGAAAAAGTGACAAGAATGACAAGACATATGCCGTGATCGCACTTGTGCCAACGTTTGATATTCTTTACGAAAGGAAACTCACATGGAACTACTCGATGTCCATGATTTCGTTTTGTACCACATTTTGGCTCAATTTCGTAATGTAGTACCACTGTACTTTTATCACAGAAATGTACCACTTGTGGTGGAATGTACCACTTCTGGCAACACTGGTTTCGTATCTTTGAGAAACATAATACTTTTAGAGTAAGATCTCAGAGCCGCCAACCTACCTCATTTTAGCTAAGCAAAAGTATGAATAGTGTGATATGTAGTTGAGAACGTATGCGTACTTGCTAGCTTGAAAGCGGGGCCCATTTACAGGTATCGGGTACAAAAGTACATAAAAAACTTTATTACTTACGTGAAAGTATGGTAATGCGTTTGGCAATTAATATCGTTCAGTTAGCCGAGCGGTCTAACGCGCGTGATCTAAGCTCTGGATCTCAAAAGTTTGCAAGGGTTCGAATCCCCACGCCCGACGATTTTTTTTATTTTTCACTTTGAAATTGAGAAGTGATTTAGTTTTGGGATTCAAATAAAAAAAAAAACAAATCATTTCTCAATTTCGATGGGAAAAATAAAAATAAAATCGTCAGGTGCGGAAATTCGAACCCTCGCCAGTTTTTGATATCTTGCGTCTTAGACCGCTTGGCCAACTGGACGATATTAATTGTCAAACGCATTACCATACTTCAACGTAAGTAAGAAAGTTTTTCATGTACTTTTATACCTGCTAGCCGTAAAAGTATACATACGTTCTTAACTACATAGCACACTACTTATACTCAAAATTTCAGCTTTGCCGGCTCTGGGATCTTGGACTATTTTAATTGATTTCGACAAAGCACTCCACGCTTTTTGGTATAGTCATTAAATATTGAAATTATTTTTTACTTTTTAGTGCCTTGGAGAGGCTTCCATGGAAAAACCGGAAATTAATGCTATATAGAAAAAACTACGTTGTCAGCTGGGGTCAATATCACCAATTGTTCAAATTATGTTATTAATATTTATAATTCGTTTTTACCCTACATATTATGTATTGAATTCTAATCTTCACAATATGTACAGAGATTATAATAACAACGAAGAAGTACTTCAAGTAGTTTAGCCTCAAAATTATAACAAATTTTATTCCTGTATTTTTTGCAACTGGCAGTGAAATTTACTTTTTTTTATTGGTGCCCCTTTTTACCCATTTAAAGCACGCCTCAGCGTGTTTAAATCGAACTTTAAAAAACGCGCGTTTTTTAAAGGTAACCATGACAACATCAACAAATCGAGAAACGTGAAGTCTAAATGACAAATTTTTGATTATTGATCTGACAGGAGTACCTTGTAACGTCAAATAATATATTACTCACAATTCGTTCATTTATATGTGCTCCTCCATCCATTTGATGAACTTTTCATATTCTTTTTTATATATATCACTGGATTTTCGCGGTATTAACCGCGATTCTGCCTCACTATTCAAAAAATCGATATTAGAATCATTCATTTTTGAGCTCTGGTGACAACAAATATTGATCTTTGGTAACAAATTGCAAATGAATGTTTTTCTCATTTCCATGACAACGAAAGGTATACTGATGTCACATCACGAATTCAACCTTCTTGCATTATTAGTTCTTATTTCTATTTTTTGTAGTAATAATACCAGTATATATGATTTCAAAGTGCACCAATAAAAAAAAATAACGTAAAGTATTCGTGGATAACTGGTCTTAAAAACACTTGCTCTATTTCGAGCACTCCGGCTGCGCCGTCGTGCTCGAAAAATCGCGCGTGTTTTAAAGCCCTTTTTATCCACTTATACTTTAATATGCTATTTTATCACCAGTTGCGAAAAATGTTACTTTTCGCAACTGGTGATGAAAAGTAAAACATTTGATAACACCACGAGTTTTGAAAAGTGTCACTTTAAATGTTCAAATTTAAAAAAAACTGGAAATTCGAAATTACACTGCTGTTTCTCGACGGAGTTTGGCAATTTTTATGTCGCATGGTTAAACACACCCTTTCCGCAACTTATAATTAATATATATTGAAGTGTTCGGAGAAGAATTTTTGAAACTAGTTCTCAAAAATGGCAGTTAAGCCAACAAATAATCGAACTTGCATCATCACAATAACAATATTGAAAAGACAATAACTTGTGGTCATGAATCCACTTTTTGCGTAGAAAATTAATCATGTTCATTTGGAAACATGTAATGATTGGAATTAGATATTACATATTATTTCAGTTGCATTTTTAATTGCATTCCACAACATGACTGCAAATTGCATGTTACTTTCTCTCCTGATACTGATTAACAACTTGTTACTATAGAATTTCTACAGGTGGTATGAAAAAGTACTCGCAAAAAATGTTCAGTGCCATAACACATTTATCATGTCATGAAGTAATTAGTGACCTGATAGTAAAATTTATGACGATAAGAGAAAAGTATTCTCCGGTTTACAAGCATTTTGAATGGGTTAAAATTTCACATTGAAGTTTATGTTAGTATAAAATTGGCTGGTGGATAAAATATAGGAAATATTTGACGCGATTTTTTTTCAAACTCTGCCTAATGAATATCTGTTGAAGATCAACGACAACAATATATTTGTACTAGCTCCCCGCAGTTTCGGGTTTTCAGGGGTCGTATTTTCAATTCGATGTATAGGAAAAAAAATCTGTGAAAATTAAGTTGTCACAGTCCCGTGAATGACGGGTGTATAATGCCATAATATTACAAATCACAGTGGTTAATAATTTGAAAAAATATATATTTTTTTGGTGAATTCTACCCAAATTTTGGGAACCGCTGTGCGCCTAATCTTATCTAACACTAGCAATTGCCTGATGCAAAATAAGGAAATTTCTAAGTGATTGTTTGGGAAATGTACAAAAAGAGTCTAAGAATCCTTATTAACATTCGTTGAAGACTACCGGCGATATTTACTCAAATTCATAATAACACTATTGAGAACAAACGAACCTCGTTAGATCCATACTGGTGAATAAAGTCAGAACTAGTAGATGGATATATGGTGTTATCTCTTATCAAACAAACTATATAAGCTTTTTTTTATTTTCAAAGTTATAAAATAATCCTTCCTAAAAAAGTACAAGTGGCTAACTCTTATAATAAGTAACGTGAATATAATTTCCAAAAATTGATATTTCCTAGAGAATAAAGTTGGTTTTATCATGTTTCCACCCGGCGCGGGTTCGAATCCCGCAGCTGGTGAAAATTTATTTCAAGGTCCCAAGAGTGGTTTCGGATCCCACTATAAAAGGTAAGGTCCCCGTGATCTTAACTCGTACAAGTTTTCATTAACTTCCGAGGGTTGGTCAAACAACTAAGAAAGCGGTTGAAAAACAAAAAAAAATGTTGAAATTTGCCATCTACAGTAAAAAAATAATTCACCCAACTTATTCACCATCAATTTCTGTAGATAAACCCACTGTATAAGAAACATTCTCCAAAACACACAATAAAACTCTGAACCTTTAAAATATAACTTTAATTCCTGGTTAAAAAAATATAAGCAAATCTCATGAACTGTATGCTAGAGAAGTCATCATTTTTCACATTTAAAATCAGTATTCAATATGGTGTTATCTCTGAACATCAGTGAATATAGTGAAACGGGTATCATATAAATTTCAATAACATATATAGCTTTCCATGATCGAACGTGCGATTGAATGCATTTAACCTTACATGTTTCCGTTGCAATGAGTCCGTTCACCAAGTCTTGTAACAAAATTTCCTACATTCGTTAGCGAAAAATTCATGAAAAATTAGGTACGTGATATTACATCAAATCACTGAATAAATATTTGGATGGTTTTTTGTAATTTTTACATGAACATGAAAATTTTAAAAATATCTCTAAGGTAACGTATATTCAAATGAAAACACGGAACCCTCACGTGTTCCTTTTATGTAGATTATTCTGGGACCCGCCGAGAACAAGAGGTAGGAGGCATTCAAAAGCGGTGAAATTATATTATTTGGGGTACAATAGGTTCTCAAAGTATAGTGCCATTTATTAAAATTAAACAATCTTAATTAAGCCTTTTTCTTGATCGACAATTTTGGGTAAGTTTTATTTTGTGTAAATCATTTTTAGTTCTTTTGAAAAGAGAAACATTGTCAGTTGTAAAAAAAGTTTTTCCTGAAAATTGAAAAATCCACGAATGCAGTAATTTTTTGTAAATATCTATGGGAAAATAACGACTGCCCCGGCTGAAGCCTGCTGGACATTGAATTACATCTCTTAGATATTTTGAAAGGACCTTAACTCAAAAAACAAAATCTAAAAGTAAAAATTTGCATTTTTATTCAGATTATTATTGATCTTCTATCACGGTTTCAATTAAGAACTCTTATAGATTAATGATACAAATAATCATTTGTAACATTGATGCGAGACTGGCATCGCATTCACTAGGTCTTCAATAAAAAATTTTGTTTGACGAAAATTTATTTCACGCCTACGATCATCAGGAAGACCGGAATGATTGGGAAACACATTTTTTAGAAGTAATCTTATTTTGCAAACATGGAAAAATGTTAGAAACATTTATTTTGGAGTGAAATAGATTTTCGTCGACAAAAATGCATTGAAGACCTAGTAGTCTAAGAGCTGGCTACGTAAATTAAAAATGATAAAGTACAAGGAAAATTTTTACATATAAACCTTCTTTACCTTCTGACAAGTGTGTAGCTCTGCAGGCAGAAGTCAGTCCCGGGGCTGGAAGCGGGGGGCGGGCGTTCAAAGATTCTTCCAGAGCGCCGCCCGGCGTTCAGATAACTTCAAACACTTTATTAATTCAACTAAGCCTGGTAGCTCATTTGGATGAACGCTCGCTTTCAAAGTACAAGAACCCGGGTTCGATCCCGAGCTAGGTCACGCAAACATTTTCTATTACACTCAAATCAACCACAAAACTTCAACAACTCACCAAAATATATTACCTCAGAACATTCACCCTCACAACCCTTCAAGACACAAAAAAGCATTTTCACAGAGCATGATTGCTCCGCAGCGGCCGAAAGATGCTGAAAATTTCTTTTAACCTGTTTTTTGACGTACTTTTCCGAGGAAATAGTCAAATTTGTCGAACGGAAGTATTATGCGTAAATTTCAATTGTTCTATTATGATCAAATTACAGATCTTTCTCATAAGCAAATCGCAGGAAGGGATATATTTGACTTGAACAATTTATTTTTACGTAGGGTATCACAAAACATCGCGAGGCGACCTCTTACTGCAGTTTACGGGGACGTACGGGGGTTTTCTCATTTTATCCTTGAAATACAGAATCAAATGCATTGTATATTTTCAAGTATCGGGAGTATGTACGAGCCACCTATAAGGAATCACATCGAAAAAAAAAAACAATTTGTCAATAGAACTCATTTGGCAGCAATTTGAGAGGAGATATTGCAAATATCTGGACAAATGCACATTTAGCAGTTCCAACGGATCTCGACTCTACTAATTGTGGCTGAATAGATCAATCAACAAGCCATGTACGAATTCAAATGGTGATGGCCCACAATTACCCTCAACAGTTAAAGATGTTATACTAATATAAATAACGAAGAATCTGAATCTTGTCATTAAAATTTGAATAATGTTTTTACAACTTTACCGAGCTAGACTTCTGGCAATTTCTATACTTAAAAACTATAACTACACAAAATGTTATTTTGATTAAAATAAAAACAAACGCGTTCGACCAAATTCATCAATATTTATATATATGTATATATATATATATATATATATATATATATATATATAAATATACAGGGTGTTTCCTAACTATGGTACGAAACTTCAGGGGGTGATTCGTTAGGTCATTTGACAAAAAAAAGTTCCTATGAACATATGTCCGGAGTTGCTTCGTTTCTGAGATACAGATAAAATATCCTGAATATCCTGATACCGATGTGGTTGAAATGTGGTACAGCTATTTGAAGTAATAAGGCAATTATTTGGCCCTAAGTACGTCCAGTGGCGTCTCAGTGGGCACCACAGCCAACAATACTGAGAAAAAAAAGGTACTTTTTTCTGTAGTATTTTATTTTTTCAGATTAAACAACTGAAAATACAACTCTTTGGTTCCTGTGTTTTTTCATATCAAGCTTTGTTTTCGAGAAAAAAATACTTTGACTTATTCTACAAATTATCCATGGACAACATAAAATACAAACCTAAAGTAAAAAATAAACAATTTCGACCTTGAAGTAAATGAGCAAAAGGTCCACCGTCTGATAAAATACACGACTGCAACGATGTGTCATTGATTGTCTGACACGTACAAAAATACCTGGAGTATTCCTTATGACATTGCAATTGTCACTTATTCGATTCCTCAAGTCATTCACATCTAGTATAGGGGTTTTATAAACGAGAGCCTTCAGATGACCCCATAAATAGAAATCTAGAGGATTCATATCAGGACTGCGAGCGGGCCAATGTTGAGGTCCTGCACGTCCAATCCAGCGATTAGGGTAGGTGATGTCGAGATGCTAACGAGCAAGAACACTAAAATGAGCTACAGCTCCGTCGTGCATAAACCACATGTTGCCTCTTACTTCTTCCAACAAAATGGGTGAATTATTTCGCAAAAAAGCCGTGTAGGATGGACCTGATAATCTTGCTGGTAAAAAAAGGGTCCAATTAGGTAGTTACCAATAATTCCTACCCAAACGTTCAGCGAAAATCGTTGCTGAAAATGACTTTCTCTAATAATGTGGGGATTTTCGTCGGCCCAGAAATGGTTATTGTGAAAGTTCATAATAGAATCTCGTGAAAAATTTGCCTCGTCCGTAAATAAAATATTTGGTTAAAAATTATTATTGTGTGCAATCGTATGAATGAACCACCTGCAAAACATTAATCTTGGGTGAAAATCCCTAGGCAGTAGAGCTTGGGCCCGCTGTATGTGATATGGGTATAGGAGGTTTCTTTTTAGAACTTTCCAAACAGTTTTTAGGCTTACTTCAAGCTGCAGTGCAATCTTCCTGGTACTATTTGAAGGATCTTCTTCTATCGCATCAAGTATAGCTTCTTCTAGTTCAGGCGTTGTTACAGTTTCTGGTCTTCCACCACTTACATTTTTATTAAAACTTCCAGTTTCACACAATCTCCAATTACCAATTACTCTGTTAAGATATTTATCCTGGTAGATTCTCCGAGCTTCTTCCGCATTTCCATTTGGTAATCCATAAATGTAGTGCATGTCAGCCATTTCAGCGTTAGTAAAAGTATTCATGATGGATGGAATCACTGCTAATTGACAACTCTGACTTCTACTGATATGACAATACTATCACTGTCAGCTGGTCTCCATAGCAGGTAATCATGATTGTAGAGTGCCTTCATTTTTTTTGTTCTCGAAAACTAAGCTACATATGAAAAAAAACACAGGAGGCCAAAAAGTTGTATTTTTACCACGCTTATAAAAAACTTTTTAGAACCCACGCTTATATTCAAATGCACTGAAAAGGAGAAAATAATTGTTTCTTAGTACTGTTGGCTGTGGTGCCCACTGAGACGCCACTGGAGTTACTTAGGGCCAAATAATTGCCTTATTACTTCAAATAGCTGTTCCACATTTCAACCACATCGGTTTCAGGATATTCAGGATATTTTATAAATACTTTTTTTTTATACTTCAACGCCCTGTATCTCAGAAACGAAGCAACTCCGGACATATGTTCATAGGAACTTTTTTTTGTCAAATGTCCTAACGAAACACCCCCTGAAGTTTCGTACCGTAGTTAGGAAACACTCTGTATATATAAGTGGAAAATTGTATGATAAAGGAAAATTGTGGCATATCAGACAAATTATTAAATTAAAGAAAAAACCATCCTCAAGCGAGAGTCGATTCCACGACCTTCTCATCTCTAGTCAGACGCTCTACCAACTGAGCTATTTGAGGACATAGGAACCGCCGCATATTTGTGAATCATTTTTCCCCATAATTTAATTTAATGTTAGTGTTAGAACGATAGAAAAGATGGCGAGTACTTATCAATGGCCATCAAGACGTTAGGGTGAAAGGTTAACTGGTCTTGATGGCCATTGATAAGTACACGCGATCTTTTCTAGCGTTCTAATACCAACATTAAATCAAATTATGGGTAAAAATGATTCACAAATATGCGGCGGTTCCTATGTCCTCAAATAGCTCAGTTGGTGGAGCGTCTGACTAGAGATGAGAAGGTAATGGGTACGACTCCCGCTTGACGATGGTTTTTTTCTTTAATTTTATAATTTGTCTGATATGCCACAATTTTCCTTTTTCGTATATATATATATATATATATATATATATATATATATATATATATTCATTATTAGGTATTGTACATCTCGTAATTTATTATTTACAATGCATTTAATTCTGTATTTCAAGGATAAAATGGGAAAAACCCCCATACGCATCCGTGAAGAGCATGTTTTGCGATACCCTATGTAAAAATAAATTAATAAGTCAAAGATCCTTTTCTGCGATCGGTCATAAGAAAGATTTAATTTGATCATAAAAAACAATTGAAATTTACGCATAATACTTTCGTTCGATTTTGAGCTATTTCCTGGGAAAAGTACGTCAAAAGATAGGTTTAACGAAATTTTCAGCAGCCTTCGGCCGCTGCGGAGCATCATGCTCTGTGAAAATGCTATTTTGTGTCTTAAGGGTTTGTGAAGGGGGATGTTCTGAGAAATTATATTTTGGTGACTTGTAGAAGTTTTGTGGTTGATTTGAGTGTAATAGAAAATTAAAAAAAAAACATTTTTGCATATTCAGATCGGGATCGAACCCGGGTTATTGTACTTTGAAACGAGCGTTCATCCACATGAGCTATCAGGCTCAGTTGAATGAATAAAGTGTTTGAAGTTATCTGAGCGCCGGGCGGCGCTCTGGAAGAATCTTTGGCCGCCCGTCCCCGCTTCTAGCTCCGGGACTGACTTCTGCCTGCAGAGCTTACACACTTGTCAGCAAGTAAGGAAGGTTTCTATGTAGAAATTTCCATTGCACCTTATCCTTTTTAAATTACGTTGCCAGCTCTCCGTCTATAGTGAGTGCGTTATCAGACTTGCATCAATGTTACATACGATTTCTGGTGAGTACTCTTTCTTTGAAAACATTTTTCTTTGTCTTATTCATCTATATGAGTTCTTAATTAGGACTGGTATAGAAAATCAAATATACTATCTGAATGAAAATGCAAATTTTCACTTTCAGGTTTTTTTTTGAGTTAGGGTTCTTTCACAATATAATTAGATTTAGTTCAATGTCGCGGTACTTAATCGGCAACCATGGATACGTCATGGTAAGATACATATAAGATACAATGGGCCGGAAGGCTTAAGTGTCGTCGGAGGCCACAGCCTGACGAGCCTACAGGATGGAGGTTTTAGTGGGTAAACCTGTGTCAGGGAGTCCCACACTCTGTCGGTAATAAATTTTATCCACCTCCCAAAAAAAATGGCTCCCTATACTGACAAACTTAGCACCTGTGCAATTACGAAGATCAGCTGCTGCACACAAGGAATGGACGAAAGTCATTAAAAAAACCCCTGACAGCCTACCCATTCAGAAAACTCTCAGCATCTCCATCCCAACCGCCTCAGATCCCGTCAACCAATTTGAATGGACGATGAAATAAAATATGACTTCTGCATGGCCCACAAATGGAACGAGCTTGTTTCAAGTAAACCTGATGTGGAGAACATAGACATCATCCATGAACCAACACTCCCAGTTCCAGGTTCAGACCTCCCATGCCAGACCTGGAGCCGCATCAACCCATTCAGACCTGGTCATGGGCGGTGTAGGGACATGATGCATAAATGGGGCATAGTGGAATCGCCGGAATGCGGCTGCGGTGCTCCTAGACAGACTATGGACCACATCCTAAATGAATGCCCGAGATTCTTCCCTGAAGGGCTTCAAGAACTTCACACAGCTTCCCAAACGGCGATTAACTGGATTAATGATCTGAATAGCAATGTCTGCCCTAAGTTTTTTACAATTCATTTATCTGTCTGGACTACGTATGATTCATATTTTATATTTGTTGTACACGTTACTCTTAATGTTTTATTGTATCTATGTTTTTGTGCTTCGCATACGAAATATATATATATATATATATATATATATATATATATATATATATATATATATATATTACCGCTTATAGAAAAAGGAGCTAAATGCTCAATACGAATTTACGGGATTCTTTCGGGAAATGTTAACAGTTCTGGCAACCGGGGATCGGCTCTTCTCGGTGAGTGTGTGGGATCGTTCCGCGAGATTAGAGTCTAGACTGTTCCGCTTGTGAACTGGGTTTCGTTTGACGTTTAGTCTAGTTTCGATTTTGTTCGTCGTAAGATGCGCTATGCGATTTTGTTTCGATGCCACTGCGATTGCACCCTGAATGTGCAACGTGAGTTCGTTTCTCTCCGCCCGCCGTGCTCAAAATGTATTTCGCCTGATAATGTGTTCTAGGGGGATTTGAACTCATGTGATATGTTTCAATTCGTTTCATGAAGACATACAAACGTAATATGACTTGTGAAAGAAGTGTCCCGAAGGATTTTTCCTAGATCCATTTATTAGCGCGAGAAAAGTTTGAATGATTCTTTGAGACTTTGGATGTGTACCGGATATATCGAAAAGGGCGATTCATCACAAAGCAAATTACCACAAACTCCATATTCCTTATGAAACAAATTCAAAGATACTTCCTTAGGTAAAAGAAATAAATAGGAAATTTTCATTTTATTCCTAATAACACTAATTGTCTCACCAGTCTGTCTGTACGATTATCTGACACAGTCTTCTTTCAGACTAAAAATATGAAAGTTGGAATACATATTCATAGAGTTAGATGTCTCAATGCTATTTCTGAAAAAAAAAGGATTTTGATTCAAGATAGTTGAGTTGGGACATGAATTTTTTTATTAATATTTGGAATCTACGCATTCGACTTATTATTAATTTTTTTTTCTACATTTCTAAAACAATTTTTGAGAATGCTACAGCGTTTTGAATACGCAGAGTTTCAAATCGCCTCCATGACCTTGGAGAGAGAGTGTGACGTCACAATACTGTTCTGTAGTAAACAGCGAACACATGTTGCTGCCGCTAATGTGAAGTGTTAATTTTTCGGGCCGTTATCAATATGCATACTGTAATTTTTAAAATGCCACTCTAAAACGAGTTATCGTTGGTGTTATGTGCCTGGTTGTGATAATTCAACAAGAAAAACACCACAAAAATTATTTTTTTGTTCGAAGACAAAAGGAAAAAAAGTTGTTTTGTGTTGCTCGTCGCAAGCACATACCAACAAAACACAATTGTTTTGCTGCGAGAATCATTTCATTTTGAAGGATCTATGGAAAACTACATACAGTATTGAAAAAATATGTTCTGCCCCACATTTTCAATGAGCATTTATATGGAATCTCCATCCCGAATTTCACACCTCGAACAATAGGCCATGATTACGGTATCGGATTACCATTTATAATGAGTCTCTTAGATGTCTGGTAGTATATACAATGAGCAGCTTGATGCAAATTTTTTGCTGTAACTCGACCATATCGCAAGTTATACTACAATGAAGAGTCGTTTTGAGACCTACTCCAAAGTTCTGATGATTCACACAATTTTTGTGTCAAAACAGTGCTCGCGAAAATAATAAATTCATCAGCGGAAGTTTGATTCAATCACGATTTGATGAATAGACAAACACATGATTTCGCGTCTTCAATAGTATAATATCGAGTAAACTCAATGTCAATTTGTTTTTCCTGAGCTGTCACTAAAAATTCACGTAAAGAGTATTTTTTGCATCGTTTGTGTATGGCGCAGAAACAACAGCAGAATTATCGAATTCAGATAGGACTTTTATGAATTTTTTTGTTTTTCCTACTGTAGATAAAACGGATTTTTTCCAATAGTACAGTACTTCGGTAACAGCAGGTTCTTCGTTCCGGCGATATAACAACATTAAAAAAGCTATCGCATGTTGACAACCCCCTGAAAAAAGGGCTGCTGCCTAAAAAAATTTGCTACGAAAGTTACTGACAAGTTCTATGTATTTTCAGGTGGTTTCCGACAGCCTAAAAAAGAAATTTCTAGTTGTAAGTGTCCAAAATTACGTGAATAAATAAATGTACTTATACTCTACGAATATTTAAAATAAATAAATTTTTGATGTATTGATGTATTTTTGCATAGTTCCATCACAAACGAACAGGGATTTTCCCATTGAAAAAATGTATAAAATATCCTGATTCTCTTGATTTTAATAATATTATTCCCATTACTATCGATTCGTCTTATATTTTTGCATTTCACAGCTGCACAATCCAAACAGGAAACGTTTTGAATGACATCTTCTTCATCGACTGTCATTTCTACACGATGCATGTGGCCGGTCCGTCACGCTACCGAAATGCCACTCCGAGCGGACGTAGAATTTACCGATTTTTAAAGTCATTTTTAAATGATGGCGAAAATAGTTTTTTTCAACGGTATTATTGTTTTTAGTGATCAATCTCTGCAATAAAAGTGGTTTTATACTGATTTTCCACATTATGTCCCAACCTAATTGTGAGACAGGAAGTCATAAGGACAACATGAAGCAATGGTATTCAGAATTCTCTAGAAAGATGCTTAAATCACACACAAAATTCACATAAATCCTTCAATTTGAGAATAGCTGCGGATAGAAGCTGATGATGTTCTCAAAGTAATGAAAACATTAGCTAAATTGCATTATATAATTATATCAGTGTGAAAGCAGCCACGAGTTCCAGCCACGAATTTGCGGTGCTTATGTGGATGTGGGTCCGTCCGCCAGTGGTCGTCTACTGATGGTCCGAATTCGTGGCCAGCCATGAAATAAATTATATCGTTTCTGTTAAGAATGCGAGAATGTTTTTTGTAATAAATGTATGCTACGCGGAATCCTTGACAAGATGTATATGTGACCCGATTTTGTCAGGCTAAAATTAACCCTCCACTACCCCTATCACGAATTTCTTTGAAATTATTCAATTTCCATAAAAAACGCGTGGATCAGGATTTTTTTTTCATAAATATATGCTACCAAGAGTGCTTAACAAGATGTATATGTCACTCGATTTTGTCGGGCAAAAATTAACCCTCTACCACCCCTATCACGGATTTCTTTGATATTATTCTATTTCCATAAAAAAAACGCGTGGATAGGGATTTTTTTTCATAAATATATGCTGCCAAGAATGCTCAACAGGATGTATATGTCACTCGATTTTGTCAGGTAAAAATTAACCCTCTACTACCCCTATCACGAATTTCTTTGAAATTATTCTATTTCCATAAAAAAACGCGTGGATGGGTATTTTTTTTCACAAGGATGGGGATTTTTTTTCATAAATATATGCTACCAAGAATGCTTTTCAGTTATTTATTTGAAACTTACCTTTCTATAAACTTTATTTCTAATCCGAGCCCTAGGTGCAATTACTTTTTCCCTTTCAAAAATTCTTGTTACGCCCATGAAGTTAGTTCATTAGTTCATGGATTTTGTAACTAATGTCATTCTCGGAATTCAATTAGCCTAGGAGGCATTCTAATGTTATCTAATGGTCTAATGGTGGCACAAAATATGTGTCAAATTCTTGGAATCGAAATATTGATTGTTTTCCAGTATCTTGTTTTCCTTTACCTAGTTATTTCTTCCCATTCATGTGCCGTTTTTCTTGCCCACTACGAAAGGAGGATTCCGAGATTAATAAATGGTACCATAAATACACTACGAGATTATTCGGGTATTAGGTTGAATACTGGACAAAACAAAAATTCAATAAAAACCGTAATTGTAGATGTAGCAACAAGTTATAATCAATCATTTGTTGAAACTTCAGTTCCCTAAATCATATGATCCATAGTAAATATATTTTTTTTGTAAATGTATCAATCAAGGTGAAACTGGCTAGGAGTAGATAATATAGAGTTATTGCAATGTAGAAATAAGTGCTGCCTTTTAAAGGAGCATCTACAACAGGATTTAAAAACTGAATATTCAGGCGCCTTCAGTTCTGATTTATTTTGATAAATTCTCTATTTTGTAATGAAAAGGAAAGTGGCAAATCTCTAACCAAGCCGATTCAAAATTTGTATTTGTCACCATGATTCGTCTGCTTCTTTGTTGTTTTTAATTGTCTATTTGCACTGTCATTATGCAGAAACAAATAGAATGAACCTGTTGTATTTGATATTGATAATATGATTAATAAGCAGTGCAAAATACAGCAGTCCGGTTTCAAAGAAATAGCCTCAGAAAACTGAGAAATGTACTCAGAACAAAAATAATGTGGATGGTATGTCTACAGTCATTGTGTATAAATAACGTGACCATACGTCCCACTTTGAGCGGGATAGTCAGCAGCAAATTAAGCCTTGTCACACGCGCCGTGATAGTAGGTCCGTACTGCCCCTTCGCGTGCATTTTTAAGGGAAATGAGCGGTGTCGCAATGTATCTGGAGACGAGACGGGCGCGAGTGGGCTTGGAGCAGTGGTGTCAGTTCAATACAGAATTAGAAGTATTTGAATGGGCAAACCTGACCACGATCCCCTCATGAGAGCAGATTTAAAGTGTGATGGATTTACTGATGGAAAAGGGATTTGTTAGTAGTGGTCAAGTACAGCAATGTTTGATGAGTTTTCATTGATTTCCAATTATATTACACCTCAGAAAAAATGTGTGTGTGTATATATATATATATATATATATATATATATATATATATATATATATATATACAAGGTGTTCCAAATTAACTCCGTTATTATTGATGCTACGATTTCGGTTAAATGGGCAAACTGGTAGCATTTTTAGTGGCCTTCTCGATGCCGAAAACAAAAAAAAAATTGACAGTCGCGTTGTTATAATATATTATAAAATGAAATTTTTTTCAATGGAACACCCTATATTTTTTCATCCATTTCTATTCGTAATAACATTATCAACAACAAAGCTCATATCACTTTTCTTCCTAAAGTGGAAAATGAGCGACTTATGTGGAAATATTTATTTTTTTCACTAGTACAAAAAATTTCTTTGTTTTGGCGAATAAAACCTCATGATTGTCCAAACACCCATTTTTTGTACTTATACGAATGACAATATTTTGTTACTAATAGCAAAATAAGACAGTAAAAAGAAAAAATTGCGCTGGGATGTGAACTCGTGAAACCCGTGATCATCATGTCGCACCACTCAATTGACACCACTTTATCAAACCCGTTTGTTATAAATGTTTCCTATTGATACAACTGTCTTATTTTCATCTTTACGAAAAAAAGTCAAATTGTTGTTAAGAATGTTATTACGAATCGAAATGCAAATATAGGGTGTTTCATTGAAAAAAATATCCTTTTATGAAATATTATGACAACTAGACTGTCAATTTTTGTTTTGTTTTCGGCATCGAGAAGGCCACTAAAATGCTACCAGTTTGCCGACTTAATTTGGAACACCCTGATATATATATATATATATATATATATATATATATATATATATATTAGTATATTAAAGTATAGATAGTGGATAAAAGGGCTTTAAAACACGCGCGATTTTTCGAGCACGACGGCGCAGCCGGAGTGCTCGAAATAGAGCAAGTGTTTTTAAGACCAGTTATCCACGAATACTTTACGTTATTTTTTTTTATTGGTGCACTTTGAAATCATATATACTGGTATTATTACTACAAAAAATAGAAATAAGAACTAATAATGCAAGAAGGTTGAATTCGTGATGTGACATCAGTATACCTTTCGTTGTCATGGAAATGAGAAAAACAGATATTCATTTGCAATTTGTTATGAAAGATCAATATTTGTTGTCACCAGAGCTCAAAAATGAATTATTCTAATATCGATTTTTTGAATAGTGAGGCAGAATCGCGGTTAATACCGCGAAAATCCAGTGATATATATGAAAAAGAATATGAAAAGTTCATCAAATGGATGGAGGAGCACATATAAATGAACGAATTGTTAGTAATATTTTATTTGACGTTATAAGGTACTCCTGTCAGATCAATAATAAAAAATTTGTCATTTAGACTTCACGTTTCTCGATTTGTTGAATTTGCCATGGTAACTTTAAAAAACGCGCGTTTTTTAAAGTTCGATTTAAACACGCTGAGGCGTACTTTAAATGGGTAAAAAGGGGCACCAATAAAAAAAACATATATATATATCGTCCCGCTCTGAGGAATAAAATATATGGTCACGTTATGTATAAAAAAAACCAGACAAATTGGGTAGGGTAACAAATGACACAAAACGTAACAAACTTAGGTTAGTAAGAAATTGAAACAGAGGTGAGAAAAATATCATAGATTTTTTTCAAGTAAATAAATCCCCACCTTTATTTCAATCATGTTAGAGGATGCGTATATTTGTGGCTCTCAACGTAAGAGTGGACCAACCCAGATCAATCTGCATTAGTATTAGGTTTTTGGCATCTCTATAAAGACACAGGGGTATGACACTTTCATTTTCTGTCAGATGTCCACTGCTGCCGATCGAAATACGTTTTAGGATATTAAAATATCTAAATAAAATTAGTTATCTCCGCCACTGCTGCTCACAGGATTTCGCCGCAAGACTTTTTTATGCTTCTGCAATTGATATTGGGAAAACTATACCTACTTAATTTTTATTACTTTTAAAATACTTACTTATATACCTACTTTACTTTAATTATTAACTGATATACAGTGCGCGCGTAAAGTATGGAAATGTAAAGATATCTTCATGATTATGATTATAAGATACAATAAAAAAAAATTGTTATGTATATTAGATGTTGCCAAATGTACAGTTTCTGAGATATACGAACAATATGTTTATTTTTAAATGGGACAACCTGTATATTTTACAATTTTCTGTTACAGTTTTTTATTGCCGAGGCAGCATACAAACTGTTAATGCCCAATATTGACCATTAATTTTAAGAAATTAGGAAAAACATTTTTGTTTTGTAATTAATATTGCAGTATAAACAGAAAATAATACCTAAAGAAAAAATTGAAGGAGATGTGTAATATGAAACAGAAATCCAATCTGAATGAAAATTCATCCAAGACTTTTCTAATCGTTTCCGGAGAAATTAGTGGTATCTCCTCTGTAATTCTGTCTTTCAGTCCTTGGATAGTCTGTGGCCTATTCACATACACTTTGCTTTTAAATAACCCAAAAATAATTAGATCTTGCTGGCCATTGATAGCTCCTCTTCTTCCAATCCAACGATTTGGAAATGTAATGTCGAGAAACTCACGAACGCCTCGAAGATAATGAGGAGGCGCTCCATCTTGCTGAATCCAAATTGATCTATTCACGATATGAGGATTTATATCATCAGGAAAGAGTCTGGCTAATTCTGGAATCAACTCTAATTCTAAAAATGCCCAGTATTCTTCACCTATCATGGTTCTATTCCAAAAATAAGGTCCAATAATGGTATTATTAATAATTCCTGCCCACACATTGATCTTTTGTGGATACTGCGTATATGCCTCCACCATCCAATGAGGATTTTCATCTGACCAGTACCCACAGTTTTGTTTGTTGACCGTCATTTAACCGCCATTTAACTGGAAAGTAGCCTCATCAGAAAAAAGGATTTGATTAAAGAAATTAGAATTAGTGTCAAATCTATTTAATATTGTCTCGTTCAGTTCCTGTACCAATTGCACTTTATAGGGATGCCATTTTTATTTTTTTTATATTTACGAACAGTTGTTTGACTGATGAGATTTTCTGTTGCAACAACTCTAGTAGCCTTATGAGGGTCTTCAACCATCGACAAAAAAATGTCAGTTTTTGTTTGCTCTGTAATAACAGGGCGGCCACTTCTTGGGAGTTCTCGTACATGTCCACTTTCCTCAAATTTATGAATAATTTTAGGTACAGTACCACGTGCTATAGGAGTTCTGTCTTCATATTTGTTATTAAATATTTCACATACCTCTTCGTGTGTTCGTGTCCTACAAATAATGTCGCAAATAAAACATACTCAAATTTCATAATATTATGGTATTACCCGTCACCACATCCTTTTAGTATTAAAATTTCAATTATTTGACGCTCTGTTGAATGTACCATTGTATTTTTATCGCTGGTAAGCCTATTTTAAAAAAACTATCACGACGTACCTACTGACAATAAATCAGGACGTACCTACTGACAGTAAAACCTACTTGATTTAACGAAATGAAACCGATATTCATATCATATTTATCAGTACAAAACAGCAAATACTTTTTTAAACTTCAACAAATACCAAGTGGCCTATTTTATTTTCTCTTTGTGTTGATATCAACGATTGCAATACAAATATTTTTCCTAATTTCTTAAAATTAATGGTCAATATTGGCCATTAACAATTTGTATGCTGCATCGGCAATAAAAAACTGTAACAGAAAATTGTAAAATATACGGGTTGTCCCATTTAAAAATAAACATATTGTTCGTATATCTCAGAAACTGTACATTTGGCAACGTAAAAAAATAAAATTTAAAATCGCAGGTCCATCTAATATACATAACCAAAATTTTGTTATTGTATCTTAGGGGGTGTCGAAGATATCTTCATGTTTCCATACTTTACGCGCACACTGTATACTATAATTATCCCAAACACGAGGTAACTGCGCTAAACCGTTGAGGAGATCCCTCGACTGTCTTCCGTCTCCATCACCATATTAACTCCTGGTCTGCATTATGTTGTAGTGTCAAGAGAACCATATATATGTGCCAAGATTCAACATAATTGGTTCACAGGTGAAAAATAAATCATCCCCTATTTTTCTACCCTAAGGGGTGGAATTTTTCTTCAAATTTAAATAGGACCCACTTCGAGATATACCCAATATCCAATAAAAAAGAATCAGCAAAATCGGACTACATCGGTCATACATAAAAAAATTGAAAAAAGTATACGCGTCGACTAGAGAACCTTCTCCTTTTTTCGTCGGTAAAAATCATAGTTGCTCAAACGGAAAAGGTGCACTGTAACCTTCACATTTGAATAATTGATGAAAGATTAGAGTAGCATAATGCATAGTAATAGTTTATTTTATAAAACTAGGTAATTTAGTGGTGAAAGCCCGATAGTTTACAGCGCCACCTATTGACATCAGCGAAAAATAATGTTTGCCACTGTGTCTTCATAAATTTGCCAAAAACCTAATGAGAATGCGGATTTATGTGGGTTGGGCCATTCTTCTGCTAATCGTCTCATTTCAAAATGAAAGAAACTTCATTTAAAATAACTACAATTATCGAGAACGTCATTCCGTTTTTGAGGCTTAGATGCTTCAATGCGTAGATTCGCAATTGAAATTATTTATTAGATACTCAAATTATGTAATATATTATATGAGTATTCTAAGAACTGTATGACTGTGCCCTATCAAAATTTCGTTTATAACGTATGTAGGTATTGTCTGTTTGTCGAAACGGTTCAATTAATTTGTTGAAATCCAGTTAAGAGTTACAACTCCCCGGAAAGCCCAATTATGTTGTGCATTTTTAATTTTGGCTGGATAACTTTTTTACAAGCTTTTATTTAACTTGCTTCGTTCGTGTCTTTCCTTTCGGTTCAAAATTTGTAATCCATTTTTGGAGCACTTGCCGACATCCGATTGAGCTGAAATTTGGCAGGTGTTGATAATTCCGGTAACAATGCATTATGAAATGTTGTTATAGAAAAAAATTCAGTGGCGGCTCCAGGATGGCGGACGAGTGTTGTTATTATGGTACGATTCGATTCAAAATTGGTATGTGGGGGTTTTCGAGGTCGGAGATTATGAAATTTTTGTCAAAATTTATAAATTTAAGATGGCTGCTCCAAAATGGCGGAGGAGTTTTGTGATTATGGTCCGATTCTATTCAAAATTTGTATGTGGGGATTTTCGGAGTCTGAGATTATGAATATTTTGTCAAAATTTATGAAATTGAAATGGCGGCTCATGGAATTTTTGTTAAATAAAAAACAAAATGGCGCTCCAAGATGACGAATGAGATTTAGATTATGGTCCGATTCGATTCAAAATTGGTACGTGGGGGTTTTTAGGGTCGAAAATTATGAATTTTTTATCAAAATTCACAAATTCAAGATGGCGGACGAGTTTTGTAATTATGGCCCGATTCGTTTCAAAATTGGTATGTCGGGGTTTTTGGGGTCGGAGATTATGAATTTAGTCAAAGATTATTTATATTTAGTTAAAATTCATAAATTGGACATGTCAACTCCAAGATGGCGGATGAGTTAATCTTTAGATGGTCTCCTCATTGAAGGACTAGATAGCTCAAAACTTACAGGAAAAAAGGCCTCATAATAACGATGCTTTAACAAATATGTATAGATTAAGGCGTACTTAAGTACTAAAAAGCAGAAAATAAAATAATTCATAAAAAAACTTTTTAAAGACAAGCTTTTATTCATATGCACTAAAAAGTATAAAATAATTGCTTTGGATGTGTGACGTAGGTTATTCCGTGAGTATAGATTCAAAAGCTTGTCGCTTTTGTATTCGAACTGAAAACTTTGCGCGACAAGCTTTTGAATCTATAACTCACGGAGTGACCTAAGTCACACATCAAAAGCAATTATTTTTTACTTTTTAGTGCATTTGAATAAAAGCTTGTCTTAAAAAGTTTTTTAATAATAATTTTATTTTACTTCTACCCACTGACGAACCTGAGATCAATTTCTGTAGATCCAGGTTTCATCTAGACATAGTCCACCGGCAACGGTCGCAAAATCGTTCGTTTCAAAGACCTACTCAAATTTTCATGAAATTGTACATGTGCAGATCGATGTATTATGTGATAACACATATGCCAAGAAGGTTGTGCCCAGTGTAAAAAGGGAAAAAGGACAAAAAATTGAATAGTTCGATAATTAAAATGATCTACTATAACATCTGATCTAATACATTTAAATGTATTGATCCTAAAAAACTATAGAATGTATATCAGGGATGTTTAACATATTCCATTAAAATGAGATGAGATAATGTAAATCTCCTAAGTACCGATTTCAGAATTTCCTCTTATTACATACAGACAAGGCACATTTTTTCTGATTTTTATATATGTTAACATTAATCATCCGAAAAAACATTCATGTTTATGGAGCAACAAAGGGAAACATAAAACTGGACAAATAACAGTAAAAAAGATTATTAGCAGTATCTAGTGATAAATATAAAGGCATTTTTTACAGTTGATATAAATCATAGTTGACAAAATGTATTTCTTCAGTTAATTCTTGAATTTTGTTATATTATTTTTTTTTATTTTGTCTTGTATAATTTTTTGTCAAACTGGGTTTATTTTAAAATAATCAAATCATTATATTGTCTAGTGTGATATTTATGGTAAACAAAATTCACACCGAATGTAAGATTAGAATGCTTATTTTTATTTTTGGTGAATTGGATAAGAACACATGTTTTCCACTTAAATAGAGAGTCGATGTCAAGCAGATCCGTTGGTTTAAAGTTAGATATTCGTTCCAAAAATGGTAATTTCAAATAGATTTGATTATTTTGTTTTGAAAGGATGTCAGTGATTTTAACACAGATGTCGCTGCTGTACCCCAAAATGATAAAATATTTGAGTTTTGAATATATTAAACTAAAATAAATTATTTTCAAATATTTAAGGGAAACAAAAGAGCTCATCTTATATAAAATGCCAATTATAGAAGAGGGTTTGATCGATCGTTAACCGTAAAAATTTCGATTTTATGTAGTATTTGATGGAAACATCAAATGTTAGTGAATCAATTTGTTCTGGAAATAATATTTTCGTGATGTATAGTATTTCATCCCAATTGGACCGACATAAAAAGTTTCGAGAAGGCATTCTCTTCCACACGACTGAACTTTTTTATGATTGTACCAGGAACGCTTTGAAAGTAAAAACACTGGTAGTATATAAATTTCCCATTTGCCGGGCAGTGCATATGAACACTTCTAGTAGTGCTTTTATTTTTATTGCCGTTCCAATTGGGATTAGAATAACTATACATGAATTAAGATTTCTTATATTCTTATAATTTAGTGTTCCATTTGATTTTTTATCTTTTGTATATTTTTCCATAACAAATCGAAGTAGTATAATCAGCAAATAATTTCAAATGTCCTGGCAAGTTCAAATTTGAAAAAGAACTCATATATATGAGAAACAAAATAGGTCCGAGGATTGACCCCGGTGGTACACAAGATATGTTACCTGTGGAGGATTTTGAGTCTCCCACAAATTGCTTCCTATCAATATACAAGCAACGAAGTTATATTGTTTTCTATATAGATTTATTATTATTTATCAAAATAGAGTGAATCAATGAATTGTTTCATTTCTGTCTGAAAATATACATTTATCGAAATTTATGTTTAATTTATAAAAGTAGTGCCACACACCATTTGAATACCAACTCTGATATCTATTCAAGGAGGCATCATGAAAGTATGATATCAGAGTCTCCTGGGATTTGAATAAAATGTGAAGGTAGTTTAAATCACAATCCAGCTCCACGGTAAAGTTGGTTGAGGGTAGTTGGGAAATCTTGTTCCCGCAGACGTTCTTCGAACATTTCGAAAGTAGCTCCACTTTTTGTTGTTCTATTAAACCTTACAATCAACCATTGTCAATAGTCAATGTCAGCGGTAAAAGCATTGGATGCCCTCACGAGAGACCTCTATTGAACTTTCAGGGAAACTGTTGAGAACTAAACTCCCCTTTCCCTTTAGAAGAAGACCGTACAAAAAATTCAAAATATAATTCCTGCTGAATTTGTTCCATCTCACTCGAACATCGGATATATCTCATTTTTGGGCACCAACAGACTAACGCCATCTACTATTGGACGTCATATTCACCCAATGATAATCCCGTATGGTTGACTGACTTTATGTCTTCAGACAATGATTTAACAGGGCGAGTAATGGTCCTTGGAATTTTGTATTCCCTGTCTCAAAAGTATTTGATTTTCTTACGGATAAAAACGCTACGTTATTTATTTTGTTTTAATAATATTTTCAATAAACTTTCGCATATGTATTTATACAAACAGGATGGGCTTGTTTTTCACAATCCCTCAAGGTTATGAAATTGTTCCTTGTGGCTTGACAACCATGATAGATAAGACGTTCACATCCTTTCAGTTGGTTGTTCCAATGATAAGCAAACGTCCAGTTGTCACAGTTCGAGGTTCCTTCCAAGGGTTCGTCACAATCTAAAAATAAAACGACTTTATATCAAATATCAGATACATCGACTGACGTCGGTATAGGAATAAGAATAACGTGGTATTCCGCGATCCCGTTAAAGGTCTGGCAAGTAGATGAGTTTCGTAATCTCCAAAAGTTTTCAATCTTTCCTTTTTTTTATAATGTTCCACAGCATTGTTGGGTTTATCTCCGCGTAATAATCCTCAAAAAGTCCGATTTTAAATATTAAATGTAAATGGCCAGAAGAGAACGTACTTTTCAAATACCATGTTATTAGATAATTTAGGGAAATTGGTGAAAAAGTTATGTCTCCTGCAGATATCAACCTGTACTTTCTTATGACTTCAACGGTTTATAGGGGTTTCGAGATGCTTCGAATAATAAGATGAATTCTTCAAATAATAAAATCCCCAACACTTAGCACTTTTCTCTGAATTTAATTTTTTGTACATATATAGTACGTCGCACCCCCGGTTTTTTTTTGAAATATTGGTCCTGAGCCCTGTTGGGAATTTCTTAAAATAAAATATTTATATTATCGTTCGGAGCACCTTAAAACCCCTAGAAACCAATTCTAGAGTCATAAGAAAGTAAGGGATGATATCTGCGGAAGGCATTACTTTATTCACCAATTTCCGTTGATTATTTAATTTTATCAGAGTTATATACTCTCATAACATGGTACAAACTACTTTCATTGAATATTTCTCTTTTCGTCTAGCCACCCGATTGAAAAAATATTTAAGAATTGACAAAATAATACTTTAAATTTTTTCATCACAAAATGAACGTATTCCCATTTTCTTCGATTATACGACAATTGAATCGCGATATATCTAGTGTCCATTTGGTTTTCTATCAGTTGATGCTATTTTATTATTTACAGAAAAATATGTCCAATTGATGTTATTTCCAATACCAGATTATATTTTTCAAGATTCTGTTCTCAAGGCATCGAAGGAATTAATAATATGTTTTAGTTGCAGGTACCATTCTTTTAATTTTTATAGTTTCGTATTTGAGTTTAACGGAACATTCTGAACAAAATAAATCTTAAGAGGGATACATTTTCGAATATTGTTTCGTAAGGAATAAAATAGTGTTACCCTTTAGAAATATCACTATGAACATGAACATGCCACTGATATTGTGAAGAAGAAATCCAGAAGATGATTTTAGCAATTCCTAAATGTTTTTGCAGTCGTGGTTGGTCATGGGGGAGAAATATTTAACTTGATTTTTCTATGTAACATAGGGTGTTTTCCAAGTATTTGAGACATACATTTTTTCACAGAAAATTAGTAAATATATTGGCGTCTTTGCAGATATTTATTTATTTATTTTTATTTATTAAGCCGTTTTGCTATACATTCCTACAATACAAATCAATTATAATACTACTGATAATAACTAGAAAAAAAAAGTTCAAATGTTTTTCCCCCCACACTCTAAGTGAGTACACACTTGTATTGTGTAGTGAGAAAAAAGAAATAGGAAGAAGGAACGGAGTAGTATAAACAATATAAAAATGGAGGGTTAATAGGAACCGAGTAAAAACATATTACAATAGGCAGTAATTGTGTGAATAAAAATTCAACAGTGCAGTTAACATGGCTGTAAGTTGGTGAATAATAATAAATATACAATTTTTTTGTTTCTATAATTCTCAAGAAGTCCCTATAATTACTAGAGATATAAAGTTTAATGGCTGAAGTGAATTTCTTGAGGTTAGCATATTTTCGAGTGGCGAGAGGTAATAGATTATATGCTTTAGGTTGAATATATGTTACAAAACGGTGACTAATGTTCTTGTTGTTAAGTGGTGTAACGAGTAGTTGGTTCAACGTGCCACGTGTATTGTAACCATGATTGAATGTTTGCTGACAATGACCACTCTTATAGGCAGATATTAAAATTGTTAAAAAATATAATGACCGAATATATATCTGTATATCTGGAGAATACAGTGCATTTGTCGAGAATCGTTTTTTTTTCGTCTAAAGATAATTTTTAATATAAAATTCTGGATACTTTGAGATTTTGTAATGAATTGTCATACAGACCACCCCACACTAGTATTCCATAGCGTAGAAGTGACTCCACAAGTGATTTGTATATTATAAGCAACAGTTTAATCGACAGCATCTCTCTCAGTATATAAAATTTGTAAATCAGTTTTCTGAGTTTTGTTGTTAGATAGTTGATGTGAGTTTCCCACCTGAGATTTTTGTCGATTATAATGCCTAAGTATTTGATTTGGCTAACTTCTGCGATGTTTTTATTTAGATTAGTGATGCTAATATTCCGGAACTCTGGCCTATTTGCATTATTGGCAGAAAAATCTATATAGTGTGTTTTTTCAACATTCAGAGATAGCTGGAAGGCAGTTAGCCAATGTTTAGTTCTCTTTGGACATGTAATTTAGCTTGTGACCAGGAATCACCCTCGAATAAGATCACAGTGTCATCAGCATAGGAAACAATTTTAGCATTTGATAGTGAAAGCATTGAATTGATGTAGAGTAGAAAGAGTACTGGTCCCAGTACCGTTCCTTGAGGTACACCTATCTTGACGGTAGTTGGGACACTTAACGAGTCATGGACTTTAACTTGTTGTTGTCTATTATCTAAATATTGGCGGAAAACATCTAACACAGTACCACGAATCCCATTTGTTTCAAGAATAGAAAGGAGTTTCTGATGGTTCACAGTGTCGAATGCTTTCGCCAGGTCTAGAAAGACCCCTATACATTTTCTATTCTTGTCCAACTTGCTTATAATTTCATTCACTACAGTGTACAAGGCATCACTTGTTGATTTACCCGCCCGAAAACCAAACTGATAATCATTCAATATCTGATTAGCGTTGAGGAACTCCATTAAACGATTTTTGAGGCATTTTTCAAAGATTTTACCGAAGTTGTTTAATACACTTATTGGTCTGTAGTTATTTATTTTTGTTTTGTCACCTGCTTTGAATACAGGAGTTATTATTGATTGTTTGAACAGCTCCTGTTGAGAATATGAGGTTGAAAATGTGTACAAGAGGGACCAGGATGTGAGGGTGAGTATTTTTGATCATCTTAGTGGTAATATTATCTATTCCGGGAGAACATTTGTTTTTTAGTGAGGATATTTGTTGTATCAATTCAGTATCAGTTACGGGAGTTAGGAACATGGAATTTCGATTTGGAGTAAGTGGTGGCAGCATAAATTGCTGAGTACGGACATTTTTTAGCACATCGATACCTATATTGGTGAAATATTTGACACAATAGTTTGCCATTTCATTATCATCATCAAAATCTTTGCCATGTTCGTCAACAACGTGGAATTTGCTGTATAATTTATTATTTTTTTCATTGGTTGCCTCACTTATGATATAGTAAATTTTCTTTATATCATATTGACTATTATATATTTTATTCAAGTAATATTAATTTTTGTCTGCTTTAGGAGTTTATTTAAATGATTTCTATAACGTTTGTACTCTAATTCTAAAAGAGGTGAGTATTTACAATTAAGCTTTTTTTTCATTTTGTCTCTATGTTTTATTGATTGTATTAAACCTGCTGTTATCCAAGGCTTAATTTTTTTAGATTCATTAGTGTTTTTCTTGAATATCTTCTACTTGTCTCTAAATGATTATTAAAGGTTGCATAGAATATATTAGTGGCATGTTGTGCATGGCCAGATTGTAAAACATTATGCCAATTTTCTTGTGATAAGTGGTTATTTATCACTCTCTACATTCTCGTGACGTTTCGAACTAATAAAAATATGTAATGAAATCAATACAGTTATTTTTTTGTGAGGGAGACAATAATTCTCTAGCTTAATCATTCGTAACGAAAAACTCAACCAGTGTATCATTTACTTTTATATAATTACAAAAAATTTACCAGATTTCACGGTAGAACAGAAAAACAGAAAATAATGCTGTTTGTTTTTTACAATTTACCCTTCTAAAGCATTTTTTGCTGTTTTCTTTACAAAATTGTTATCAGCATTCTCTATTGGGACTTATGTGAATGTGAATAAAAATAAATGTATTTTTTTTAACACAATAAACTTATCTATCTATCTATTGGGACTTATGTGTAATTATTTCATATATAAAAACCAGATGTGTACAGACCCTAGATTTTCACCATTTTTGGGTGACAAACATTTTCCACCCTTTCGTTTTGTGTCTGAAGCAAGAAGCTTGAATACACCATTTTCTGGTGAGTACCTCTTTTTTGGAAAATATTCTTCTTTGCCTAATATATGAGTTCTTAATTAAGACTAGAATAGAAAATCAAATAACTATCTGAATGAAAATGCAAATTTTCACTTTCAGACTTTTTCTTTTGAGTTAGGGATAATATCTATCAGATGTAGTTCAATATCCAGCGTAGCGTTAGCCAGTAGTTATTTCCTGTTAGATATTATAAAAACTAACTTCATTTTTATAGTAGATTTTTTAATTTTCCGAAAAATCTTGATGTTCAATTTTCAATTGAGAATGTTTCCCTTTTCACCATTTTCTACAAAACTTCTTGGAAATTAACATTATCCTGAACTGTATAGAACTGCATGACAATCTTGTATCGCGGAATTTTCGTATATATACCTTCAACTAACTCAACAACACAACGATTGAAATTCTTATAGCTTTGAAATATATACCAACCATTTTGTAGATTTTCCGTATAACTGAAAATGTTCTAAAAGTGCCGCTATAACAAAGTAACTAGCTAATACTTTCAACCGTTTTTGACAATTCATGTTGGTCAGCGAATAAGTGAAATCTTAAGAAATTCTCAATACTTTTATCTTTATCATTATTACTATATTTTACCTGACATCTGAAAATCCCTGAAAGGTCCATATGAGCCCAGAATTTTCCGATTCAGTTCGGGAACGGCTGTAGAAACAGAAGCACTGTGCACCACTATATCACTGAAAAATAATGCAAAAGTCGCCATATATATTATTGGATACATTTTTTCGTGATTTGTTTGATCGTTTAGTCAGTTGATTTCGAATATCTATATGTATAGTTCTGAATATCGTGTCGAGCTCTTATATCAATAACCTTCTATGATAAGATAACCTTTGAATTATTGGCACAACTTAAGGACTTTCCAACATTATAAATAGTACTAAAGAAAAAACTCCAAGAAATGTTTTGATTGATTTTGATTCCCCAAATATGACGTTGTGATAAAAACAAACAATTCATGGTTAACAAAATTCTCAAGAGATAGGCAAATATAATAATAATGTTATATGTTTATTGAAGAAAATTTACCATAAAGTGCTATACAAAAGTGAATCTTAATCATTACCTTACTTATCTACAAAAAATAAATTATAAGTTATGTGCTAGTGTAGAATTCATTTTTCTGTTAAATATATTCATTTGGTCTTATAAATTTACTCTGTGCTACGAAAATATCAGTTGAAAGATATATACAAATTTCTTAGTAGTTTTGTGGATATATTCCACTGATGACAAATGTATCGATGTTTATAATATATTTTGTGAGAATCCATCTCATTGTATCTTTCTAGAATTTTGAAAAATGTTTTTGTATCCTTCAGGAATTCGAAGATTGCATTGTAAATTCTGGGAGCTAGATAAAGGAAATATTTTGTTTTTTCCGTTCTGGGGGTATTCTGATATTGCTTGTTATTCTGTCTTCTTGAGAATTAGTGGAGTTGGATCTGACTGTTATTTTTGAATTGAAATAGTAGTTGTTTCAAATATAACATTGACGTGGAGTAGTATTAATCTTTTCTAAATATAATTTTCAAAAATCGTATTTGTACGAGTGGTATAAGCTTTGTTTCATTGTCCTCCCCAAATCAATATGCCATATTATTTTTTTTAAGGGGGTTCCTTATTTTTTTTAACTATAAACGAGTGAACGTAATTTTTTAACGATATTGTCAAAGTGTTTATTCCATTTCAAGTTGGAGAATCAGGTGGTTTTTTTAAATGAAGCATAGTCAATATATTTTGTTTTATCTTCAATTTTTTCCATGTTTTTGTTTTGAGATTTGTTTTGTTTTTGTTCTGAAAAATATTGCATTGTTATTATTTTTCCGTTTCTATTTAATTTCGACCTCTAGTGCAACCCTAAAATAGAATATTTTCAAGATGTTTCAATGACGTTACGTTGCTACTGCCCCTTAGTGTGCATTGAAAAACTTCTAATTCTTGACATATTAATAAATAATTCTCTAAGGATTGATGTTTCAAGTTCCTCAATCCGTCTATCTTCAAACAGTGAAATAACTCCCAGCAGATTGACTTTCCCACATAAAAAATATACCATTAAATATACACTGAAAGAGAGTTGGCGGCGAGCAGACAAAAAGTTTTAAATTATAGAAAAAGATATCCTCGGGCAGGGATCGAACCTGCGACCACATGATTACTAGTCAGGTGCTCTTCCAGCTGAGCTACATTCGCATCTGCGGTCGGGATATCACTTTCTAGAATTTAATGTTAGTGTGTTGTGGAAAGTTATAAGGTGGAAGGGAACTCATTCTCTTTCAAATGATCATCAAGATCCTATTTACCTATCACCTTGTGTCGTCGACAATATGCGATTTTCAGCAGGGGTCAGGTGTGGATCTCCGACCATTGAACAATTAAGCCGAAGTTGAAATTTAAGAAGGGAAATATATTTTTCTAGAATTTAAAAATTCTTGTCTGCACGCCGCTAACTCTCTTTCACAATATTTATTACAGACACAAAAATTTACCTTATTAAATATATACTTGAAAATTTAAAACGTTGAGAAATAATATTGTGTGGAAAAATCATTGCTTTTCTAAAACATTGTTAATTAAATAACATTTGTATTCAAACTTGTGTACTTATTCAAGTCGCCAAAATTATATCAATAATTTACCTAAAATTGTGTAAACGGAGCGTTGTTAACTTCTAAGTAAACAAAAACGAATCGAATTTAGGATTATATTGAAAACATTCGTTTATAATTTTTCAAACCATTTGTTTGAGAAAATATAAGCAAATGAACCAGTTGCATTTTTAGGGGTATTTCATTAGATAGGGATAAATATGTTTTAAAAAATCTTTTGAATATCCAGCTATCAATTATACAAGACCGTTAAACGTACTATCGTTCAAATTTATGCATGCATGTATTTTTTTAAATTATTTTTCTATCATTAGGGCGAATATTGATTTGAAGGAAATTTCATCGATTTTATATCTTTATGTATATTATATCTTTATGTATATTTTGTTGTTATATCTTTATGTATATTAACTATTAAAGGCTGAATAATAGAGAAACAATTAATTTATTTTAAATAATTGCATGTAACTGGCGTACTATCATCTTGATCGATTATTTATTTGAAAGATTGATTATGGATTAACAAACTCGTCTTGAATACTTATTATTGTATAACTTTCTATAGAAAAACGATTTTTCCCTTTTTGATATATATTGTTGTTTTAGTTTTTTTAGAATTAAAATATCTTTTAGAGAATTATTGATAAAAAATGCTTAATGTACAACCAAAAAATTAAAAATCATAAACAATTAAATAAAATATTATTTTGAATCAAAATTATATATATATATATATATATATATATATATATATATATATAATATATATGTATATAACTACTAAATTTTTTAACAATTATATTATAATCAAATGTTTAAAAAAATCACAAAACAATTATTTTTAATTCCTTTGGCTCAAAATAAAATACTAAAAATTGGTTAAAAATGTAGATTTTTATATTTTGTTAGCTTAAGTAATTAACTGCAAATTCGTTTTGAAATTTTAAGGTAATGTATTGACATAATATTTTTTGGTATGGGTGTAAGATGAAGCAAAATAATTTTGACTTAAAAAAAAATTACCTAATCAACAATGTTATCAATTACCGAAAAAACGATTAAAACATGTTCTCACCTCTCGCCTCAACTGCTCTGAAAACCCTATTTTCAATATTGAATTACACCTATCAATAATTGAGATAGGTTTCGTAAGTCGAATCATTTAAAAGCAAATTTCCTCGTCTTTTAGAATTTTCAGATTCACGATTTTTGGGCAATTTGCGAAAAACTGGGCATTTTTCCCGATTTGTATTTTTTTAATAATAGTTATTTTTATCGGTGAGTTATAATTTTTTAGAACGTTATCCCTAATCGAATGGGCTATCGACCATATTTCATTTCCCTGTAATTTTAATTTACGAAGGTTTCAAGAAGATGATGCAATGGGATAATATATAACTCATTCATAAATAGGAAAAAAATATATAGAGATATGATTGACTCTTGAAAATGCTTGTAAAGTGGTCAAAGATCGATTATATAACTAAAATTGTGAGAAAATACCTGAAAATATATTTGACTCAATTAAGCGACAGAACATGATATTTTTATCAATAAATCATTTCATATCCTAGTAATTCCATACAGAGTGTGATATCTTGACGAAGCTTTCTTCATATATCTTAACATTGACTCATCACTGTATCTTCACAACGCTAAGATCTGAAATTTGATATGGAGATTAGGGGAACCGGCCGGATGGTCAGGTTGACGAGAGTCTTATCGATACCTGAAGTCAAGCAAAATCGGACGCGACCAGTACTTGGTTTAAAAAGCCCCGAATAACTGCAGTGTAGTAGCATATTCACAGCTGCAGGCGTCGTATCAATGAGCACGAGATATGGCGATAGATATGCCGTCTTTCGGAGGGGACGTTAAGATGTATGTCTCTCAGCTTTCTTTCGATAGCTTAAACGTTCACATATCAATCAGGATTATGATTTTTTCTGCCAATTCCGTTGGTTGCCCAATTTTTTTAATGCTGAAAAAATCATGTTGGCTCCCATGCAAAGTGCTTCCTTGTATTTTATATCCTTAGAGGAGAAACACTCCATATGAATTGGGTCATAAATTATCTAGGGTGGGGAAATAATAAATGAGACTCTCTTAAAAACTGGAAGTGCGAAGTTTTATCGGTCAGGAAGGTGTATATGGAGTTGAACGGGGTGGAAGATACTTGTGAATTCCATTAGCTTTCACCGCGATGTTTCGGTACAGCTACGGTTCGATTTACTTCCTAAATGGCCTGTCGAACTTCACTCCTATTTACGAGGAGGTTTTTTACTTTTATTTCTCCATTAGGGATCTCAGTGACATCGAGAAGCCAAGAAATGAAGTTCTCGACGTCGTGTGGATAACTTTTTCAGTTTTAAACTTTCGGAGAGTTCCAGGATTGGTGAAATGTTGGAAATATGGTTGTAGTAAAACATTGTTTGTGGAATTTTTCTAGTAATATGTCGCTTTTGATATTTTTGAACAATTGCCTCCTTGGCAAAATACGCCATTTACTGTTCAGGTCCAAAAGGGTTGTTGTCTTGCCTTCTGCTTGGTAGAATGATACCAGGATTGCCGAATATCGTGATATCTATTACTGATATCAAAATATCGGATATTTACGATATATCCAAATTCAGAAATGACAGTTTTGCCAAAAAAAATCGAAAAACATTCCCTTTCCAAAATTCCACTTTTAAATATCGAAAGTGCCCCTTCATATGCATTAACTTTACAATAAGTTACCCTAGGAAATTGCAATTGAGACTACAAGCCAATTTGGGGGGGGGGGGAGGTCATTAATTATAGTACCATACGAATCAACTCCTTTAGGCTCTGTGCCGTCAGTTGTGAGCGGTGCAGGTGAGTACGCAGGTAAAAGAAACTTTCCATCCAGGGAAGAGATATTTCGACAAAATATTCTGGAACGGCATTTCTCAAGTTGATAGATCATTGAAAAATAATCAAGAAGGACCTACTGCCGTACAAAAATAACGGTACTGAAGGCCATGTTTTTTTTTCCGCACATTTTTGGCATTCATATAGGTTATTTATTACTGTACGGCGTTTGAATAATTAGATTTTTATA
This sequence comes from Gonioctena quinquepunctata, assembly GCA_018342105.1. NCBI lineage: Eukaryota > Metazoa > Arthropoda > Insecta > Coleoptera > Chrysomelidae > Gonioctena > Gonioctena quinquepunctata. The sequence continues at coordinate 1,460,716 of JAFIRS010000038.1, read as the reverse complement.
ACTACGTAGATTCAATTTTTAGCTACGCCTTACATATTTGCCGGTATAGGGGTGAGGGGCCCCGCACGCAAACTCTCACTCAGATCTGTATGGTTTAAGATCAAAATGTACGGCATCGATTCCACAATATTATTTAACACATAAAATAATTTTAAGAAATTATGCCGACTTAAAATTATGGTTAATATAACATAAATAAAAAAATACCATACATTTCTCAAAGGCAACCGGTTTTTTGATATAATGTGACTAAATATTATTGTTTTACGTAATATTCGGCTATAATTAAAGGAACTAAATTATAATATGATTAAAAAAAACTAAATTTATGAGATTTTTGAATTGCACTGTGATTTATTAGAGGAGTAATTTTAAGAATATTATTGCTTTTTTTTTCAAACATATCAAACGAAAAAAAAATTATGCCGTACATTTTTAATTTGGGGATTTCTCACAGCTGATAAGATTGTGCATTATGTTTTTACGGAATGTTAGGGTAAATAATTATTGTACGGCATTCACAAAATTTTATTGGCAATATAAAATAGTGAATGAACATTACAATGCCGTTCATATCAGATGGAATATTAGTTAATATTCAATAATCAAAAACCGTAGAACTTGAAAATTCGAGCTTCAACTATCTGTTGTTTCTCATTTCAATGTACATTATTCTACTGTTCCTTATAATCTTTGTATTTTACGTTTCTTACTTTGACGTTTTTTTTAAATACCCCGTTTTTATCCCAATCTCAATAAGAATTTTCCCATAGATTCTATTAAATAATACAAAGTTTTAAGGTACCAGAGAATATCGTGCGTGAAAAGTAAGGACAAGTAAAAATTAAATCAATATCTTTAACAAACTTGTTACAAAAAAAATATACTAAACTGTACTATAAGATTGTTGGTTATACACTTGAATAAAAATACATAAAAATTTGAATATTTCAATAAAGTTTGGAAAAAAACAATTTACCAAAAATATTCTGTAAATAACTACCAAGATCTTTGTATAACTTTTATTGCTGCAAATAAAGTTTAGTTTTTAATAATTATAATTATGGTGAAAAGGGAAACATTCTCAATTGAATATTGATAGAAAGATTTTTCTGTGATTTGAAAAATCCACGATTAAAATGAAGTTATTTTTTGTGAATCTCTAACAGAAAACAACTACTTCCCCGGCTAAAGCCACGCTGGACATAGTTATTTGATTTTCTATTCCAGTCTTGATTAAGAACTCATAAAGATGAATGAGGCAAAGAAGAATGTTTTCCAAAAGAGGGTACTCACCAGAAATCATTCGTAACATTGACGCAGGAGAGACATCGCATTCACTAGGTCTTCAATACATTTTTTCGACGAAAATATATTTCACGCTTCCACGATCATCAGGAAGACCGGAAGAAATGGAAAACACATTTTCAAGAAGCAATCTCACTTTGCAAAGATGGAAAAAGTTAGAATCATTTCTTATGGAGAGACACTTTGAAATTAGTGGCTTGTGAAAGTAAGAGAACAAAGTAACAAAATAAAAATTCTTAGGCAAAAAACAAATTTAACTTCATTCTTCATCGAAACTTTCACTATCGCATTCAGATTCCGTAGAATCTGCATCAGAATTGGGCTAATTTTCACATGCACATCATTTCATTTTATGATCGAAATAATAGCAAAAGTTATCATTCAATTACTTATGACAATTTGAAAAATTGTGAGCCCACATGATCTGAGAATCAGCTGGGCATGCCGATTTCTGTGACGAAACTCAGCAGTTTCCTCAGCTGAATCTCATTGACATCTTCTGGGTTCAGAATTATGCTACCCAGATTGATCTCCCTCTGGTGCACCAGAGCGGGGCACTCAGTAAGGATGTGCAACGATGTTTCGTCATCTTCCAGGCACCATCTGCATAAGGGATCATCTATGATCCCGATGAGTTCCATGTGCCTGTTCAGGTGATTGTGTCCCGTTAGCAGCCCAGTCACAGTCCTGATATCCTGTCTGTTGAGTGACAGGATCTCTCTTGACAGTTTCTTCGACGGTCCCTTTATTTGGAGCTTCGATTGCCTCATGCATGGCGCCTCCTGTCATGTTTTGATGAACTGCTTTTGCAGCAGTCCCTCCATGTTTGAGATGGCCATGCTATTGGGTATTCCCAAGATTGGCTCCGGTCCGAAAGGAGTCTTTCCCGATCCAATCTTGGCTACTCTGTCTGCCTCTTCGTTTTCAGGAGCACCTGTGTGTCCTGGTACCCATATGAGGCTGACTTTCCTTGTTTTTTGCTAACTTTCTACGGCGTTTCTACACTCGAACACCAATTGGGATGTTTGATCCTATCGCCATGATTGCTGCCTTGCTGTCCGAGTAAATGAGAATAGGTTCTCGACTTCTGTTGTCGAGGCTTTCCTGAACGCAGGTGAGTATAGCATATACTTCGGCCTGGAACACTGAGGCGTATTTGCCTAGAGGAACTGAGATTTCTCTCTTTGTACCTTCCTCGTATACTCCTGTGCCAGACATTCCCCCAAGTCTTGATCCATCTGTATACCAGGTTAATGTCGGGCGCAGCGTCTTTCCATTCATCCCTCGTGGTTTTGAGGCAGCCAAATGTTTCATAAAAAATGTACGGCATATCAAAAAATTACATCGGTTCATAACATAGTATTCAGATTATTGAATTTGGTGTTGTATCAAATGGCCCCAACTATACTAGTTAGGGGTAGGGGGTTGAATGCGGGGCTTCTCACTCCTGTACCTGCAAATATGTACGCCGTTGCTGAAAATTGAATCTACGTAGTTATACAAATCTAATTATACAAACGCCGTACAGTAGTTAATCACCTATATTGGGGTAAAAAGTGTGCGATAAATAAAAAAAATTCCTGGCTTTCAGTACCGTTATTTTTGTACGGCAGAAGGCCTTACTTGATTATTTTTCAATGATCTATCAACTTGAGAAATGCCGTTCAAGAATATTTTCTCGAAATATCTCTTCCCCGATGGAAAGTTTCTTTTATCTGCGTACTCACCTGCACCGCTCACAATTGATGCCACAGTGCCTGAAGGAGTTGTTTTGAATGGCACTATAATTCTGAATATAAGTCATGCTGGATCACATGATCCCCCCAAAATTGGCCTTAGCTTGTAGTCCAAGTGCCGTTACACATGCAACTGATGGTCAGTTAGAGCCATTGATAAATTTGGTCAGTCGTGCAACTTGTACGCTAGAGCATCAGTCCAACCCTTGCGTACAGCGTATGGTCCGCATCAGCTGAAGCCATTGTGCTTATGGAGGCTTTACAGTCGTGCGCACCGACAGTACGCAGTGTTGCCGTGCGTGCACTAGTTTCTTCAAGCAAAGTAGCACGTGTGAAAAGACAATGGCGAGAAGAAACGAATTTGTTGTTGATACAGAAATATTAATCAATTTCGATTGAGGAAAAACTATGTATCTGGGATACTTCACATGAGAAAAATAGGTATGGAAAACTGCTTTCCAATTTGTAATGTAGCTCATGGAAAGATTTCACCGACATTCAAAAATTGTTAAAAAAACATCACTTCATAGGTCAGAATACAAGGTGACAAATGCGCCTTTCAAATGTCTTTCCATACAAATGGGATTGTACCCACGTCCCTCTTAGTTCTATTTTTACGTTTTTTCCTCCGTGTTACTCCGTGTAACTTTACGAAGCCTACACATTCTAATATTAAAGAAGCAAAACCACACTTTTTTTAATTTAAAAGGCCATAATATCCAAAATATATTTTTCCGCTCTTAAATTTCGATTGCTGAAGTGTTTTTATCGAGTTTTGAAGCACCTGTGTTAATTTCGTGAAAATCCGGATTGACTTGAATAGTTGGCAACATGGCATGTCCATAAAACGCCAAGATCAATGCAACCACCAATATTTGATTTTTGACATTTCATATGAAAAATTAAATGAAATGTAATCGGAGTTTTTTCATGACTTTATGAACATTAATTGATTTTAATATTACTTAATTAAATGAGTGTACAGTTACTATTTTAGTGTAAAAAGCTATTTTTTATATCAGTTTGCAGTTTCCAAAAGTGGCATTCCATAACTTCTCTTTTCGGACTTTCGGACCTTCGGGGGCCCATATCTCCTAAAATTATATTTTCCGCGCTAAATTTTCAATTGCTATACTGTTTTTATCGTCTTCTGAAGCGCCTATGAAAATTCCGTGAAGATACTAGATGATCTCATTTTCTTGACCTTTACCAACAACGAATATTATTATTGAAACAAATAACTTTGAATGAACTTGTATCTGATAACTGTATGACAGATTGAAAAAAACTATAAATATAACCATGGTTACGATTTTTCTAATGAAATACGCCTTGTTGGTGAATTGCATTGAACACAATTGATCGAATATATATATATATATATATATATATATATATATATATATATATATATATAATATATATAGGAAATAAAATACTACTTTCAAGGACCTACCTTTAGTGGTTGCAGCAATGAGTATATAGTTTATACTTACCTCATGTAACCTTTTTTCTTCTGTATATGGCAAATGAATTATTATTATCGGTCGTACAAAAAATAGTATAAGCATCACGAACGGTAAGGTTTACTGGTTTCAGACAATATTGGCGACTTCGCTGCGCTCCAAACATTTTCATCAACCAGTAAACCATCCTTACCGTTCTTGATACTTAATATACTATTTTGACTTCACTCTCCAAGCTTACCAAATGTTTAATGTTACTTTCTGATGTCACCGAAACATAACGATGATAAATCAAGTAACCTTCACGTGGTATGGGGTGGTTAAGTGGACATTCGTATTGCATATGGGCCACCGCGCCTTGACTAACAAGGCTCTGGCAAACAGAACTAAATCCAAGCTGTGAGCGCCGTGGCGACGGATGTATGAACCGGAGTCTTAAAACAAACGGTGCCGCAACGGAGCCTCAGAGAAACAGGACGAAAACCCGGAGTAATCAGCCTTAGCCCTATGCAGGGGGCACCACAGGACCGGACCAACCCCTTCCCTCTCACTCACTCGGGGGAACAAATAACCACGAGACGAAACACCGAAAGGGAATGAGGATTACTCCGAGCGTTCTCCGAGACGAGATCGGAAGACGACTCTTCAGGGTGCCGAACAAATGACAGGGGCCGCCCAGATGAACCTCCATCGCCGCAAGGTAGCCACGGCAGTACATGCAGTCGCTAGGAGGAAACTCGGAGCGGCACCTAATCGGGAACTATGGATACGACATGGTGAAAAAAATCGTACCAGGTAAGATACAATGGGACAGAGGGCTCAAGTGTCGTCGGAGGCCACAGCCTGACGAGCCTGAAGGGTGGAGGTTTCAGTGGGTACACAGTGCCACACTTTGTCCGTATTGGATTTTCTACAGCTCCCAAAAAAGAAAACATGTAACTAGTGGAATTTTGTAAAAAAGTTGAGAGGTGTCAAGGGACACCCGGATGGAACGAAGTTCCTTTCGATTGATTAGTGATGGAATTGGAATTGATCTCTGTCAAATAATTGATGTTCCTACAAGAGTCACAGCTACATCAGCAACTTTGTTGGATTATATCATAGTCCAAGAATGTGTTGAGATAGAAAAAGGAATAATTCATAATAGTATATCAGACCATTCAATTGTTTACTGTACGTTGGATATAAATGGTAATTCACGAGAACCAGAGATGTGTACATATAGAAATTTCAAAAATTTCAATGAACATTTATTTCAGATAGATTTATTCAATACGTCTTTCTTTAAAATATACGACCAACAAAATGTAGATGAAAAACTATCCTACTTGGTTAATTGTTTGAATCAGCTATTCGATAGGCATATTCCTATAGTTACATCTAGGGTTACGAAAGCAAAAGCTCCATGGTTAACAGATGTTATTAAAATTATGATGAAAGAGCGAGATAAAGCTTTAGCGAAATATAAAAAACATAAACTACAGACACACTTGGACTCTTATAGACAAATTCGCAATTATACTAATAGAGCCATTCAAAGAGAGAAGAAAGCATACTTTACATACCAATTTAATAATACCTCATCAAAGGAAACGTGGAAGACATTAAGGACCAATAAGTTTATTCCTGATAAAAACAATGACATAGCTGAAAATCTGAAAAACCCCCATGAACTAAATAAATTTTTCTTGGAGTCAATCCCGCATAAAGAGCCATCGGAAAATTTATTGAATTTTTATAATAATAATACTGTTAATAATGGAAACTTTAAATTTGAGGAAATAAATGATCTATTTGTATATAAAACGATATCGGATATAAAAACTAATGCGAGAGGTTGTGATGGCATAAACATAAAACTTATTAGACTTTGCTGTCCCCACATTGTACCATATATCACGCACATAATTAATGTATGCTTAATAGAAAATGTCTGCCCGGAAATGTGGAGGAGAGCGGTTGTACAGGTGTTACCTAAGAAGAGAAGTCCGACAGAAATGAAGGATTTGAGGGGTATCAGTATATTACCCACAATGTCGAAAATCCTTGAGAGAGCTATGGAGGTTCAAATAAAGGCCTATGCACAGCGCTTTTCCTTAATACCAGATGTACAATCGGGATTTCGAAAAGGATATAGTTGTACGGGTGCACTACTCCATATTACTGATGACATAATAAAAGCGATAGATGAAAAGAAGTGCACCATATTAATTTTGTTAGATTTCAGCCGGGCATTTGATACAATTAATTATAATTTGATGATGAGTATCTTGAAATATATTGGTTTTTCCTTCAATGCGTTGAAGTTAATAGGTGAGTACATGAAAGGTAGGCAACAAAAAGTATGTATAGGTGATGCTTGTTCAGAATTCCTAAACCTTACTTCTGGAGTACCACAGGGCTCTATACTTGGTCCTTTATTGTTTTCCTTGTATACATCTCAACTTCTCTCTAAGCTTCAATTGTGTCAAGCCCATTTATATGCTGATGATACCCAGTTGTACTACAGCTTCCCGGTTGAAACAACTGATAATGCAATGGAACTAGTCAATGTAGATTTGAATAGATTTGTTGAGGCAGCTACCGAGCACTGTTTATGTATCAATTCAAATAAATCGAATGTTCTGATATTTGGTCCAAAAAAGGACCGAGAAGCGGTTAGTCAATGTATGGATATACATATTCTGGAAGAATCTCTATCAATTGTAGATGAAGCGAAAAATCTAGGTGTAGTGATGGATACCAATTTGAGATTTGAAAAGTATATAAATACATTGATACAACGAGCTTACGCCACTCTTAAAATGATTTATGGTAACAGGCAGTTTCTGCCATTTCAAGTGAAGAAATCCTTATGTGACTCCATCATCTTGTCTGTATTCAATTATGCCGATGTACTCTACGGCCCAAATTTAACGACATACTACAAAAAAAGATTCAAAAAAGTACAAAATTCCTGCTTAAGATTGATTTATGGAATCCGTAGACCACAAAGAACGTCATATAAACTCCAGGAAATCGGTTGGTTGAATATGGAAAACAGAAGGTTACATTATGCATTATGTTTCTTTACACAATATACTTTTTGACAAAATACACAGCTTATCTCTATAACAAAATCACATATCGTACGGATATACATAATCTGAACATTAGACATAAAGGTAGGCTCACAATCCCTGCTTTTAGAACTGAATTATTCAGACGGTCCTTTAAATATCAAATTTTCGAACTATACAACTGGTTACCAGATAACTTCAAAGCTCTTCATCCAAATAGATACAAATTAACTACTAAAAACTATTTGTTCAATTCTCAGAGCTGAATATATTTACTAAAAACTGTTTGTTTATTTCTCAGAGGAGAATACTTGATTTTGCATTGCTCAGATTGAAATTATTCAAATTTCACAAACAACATGTTGAATTGTAAATGATAGGTTTGTTTATATTTTTTTCTTTTGTCTATCAATCCATTTCTCTCTTTTAGGGGTTAAGTGGAAGAACATTGTCTGCAAGTGTTTGATTTGCAGAAAATGAACTTCGCCCTTTATTTCCTAATATTTCATGTCTGTCAATTTTGATGTAATTATACTGTACACATATGGAAATAATAAAGACGATATTATTATTATTATTATTATTATTGTAATAAAATTCTATTTTTTTTAAGTTATAATAATATTTTTTTTATTATTAACAAATATAATGTAATATAAACTTAATCAGTAGGCTCAATTTCAGTACATACGCATTGATATTGTAATATTAAAATATAATTGGCTTTTAAATTTATTAAAGTTATGACGCGTTCACTTGCTAAACACACAATAATGGAGAGATTATAACGCGTATGACTTGGTTAGCACAATAGTAAAGAGAGGTTATAATGCGTACTTGCTAAAAATACATAAGCATTTATTATTGTCTGTATAAAATCTCTACTTACCTAACTCCATCAGCAATATCCGGAACTTGTGCAGAAACACTGTCAGAATTCATTATTGTTATTATTTTTTATTATTTATGATGTACAAAAAACCTGTATACACTCAACAAAAATAATCGTCGCGACACCACACTGTTTAATGCGAAATAGAAACGAAAATAACTGGCTTGCTTTCTATGAGAGAGAGAGAGAGACAGACAGACAGAGAAACACGCGCACGCCGCACGGCTTACCACTATAGCAAAAAGTGTCGTTACAACTTTTGGTCTTAATTTATTCCGTCTAGCCCCCTTTCGCAACGCGCGATAAGGAACTTCGTTCCAAAAAGAAAATGGTTGTGATATTGCCTTTTCAATTTGGATGGTGTTGTTTTTTTTTTCACAAATTTTCCAGACCGACTTTCTATTCCATTTTTTTACTTCAAAATTGAGAATAATACAAAACTAATTTTTTTGAAAATATTTCTCTTATAATGTTTATAGACGTGGTCTTCAATAATATTCAGGGAAAAATATGCCATTACTCAATTTTCCAAGAAAAATTTGATTGAAAAATCTTAAAAAAGTCTATGTTCTAAAAAATCTGTAAGCACGGCTAAAAAATTTGTGTGGCATTTCCGTTCTGTTTATTCGGAAAGCTAATTCAAAAAAAAACTTCCCAACTCGTCCGCTAAAGCCTCATTTTGCTTACTTGTTACATAAACTACTATTCATTTATAAGTTAAAAGAATAAAGATACTTGCTCACTGCAACTGAAAACATGGAAATTCTAATGAGATTCATGGTTCTAAATCTTGTAATTCTGCAACAATTCCCTCAAACGGCAGTATGAACATGAGAACGTGAGGATCATTTTAAATTTAGTATTGGAATACTCCTTATAGCGAACTTTCCGTTATACCACAGAATACACATACCGTCTGAGTCTTAGAAATTATTGATCATCGATATTGGCTATGTGCGAAGTGGTTGGTGGGGACAGTCAAATAGATCGCAGCGCATGCTGTGGCAGAAATGTGAAACATATCGGGACTCTCAAATTTGTTTTGATAATACTACGTTAAATTCGTTGTGTTGTGAACTGTACAAACAATGGAGAAAATAGTTGGTGTAAATTTTATACTTTTCCAAAATCGGCCTGGAAATTGGAGCAAAGAAAGAAATTGATAGTGTGTGACAACTCATTTAACGATTTTACTGAATTAATTTTATTTGCGCGATATTATGAGTACACACGTTTGTACAAACGTTTTATGGCAAGAAGAAATATGATAGTCTCACCAAATCAACCAATAACGGGAAAAGTAACTGAAATGAACCAGCAACTCAACAACAACAAACGCAGGGTACTTACATTCAAAGATGTTTTGTAGGATGTTAATTTCACTGAGGTTTGCCTAATAATATGGGCTTGTATTAAATAACTTTGCCTTTAATTCTCAGTTCTTCAACATTTCTCAAATGTGCTGAAGCTAATTCATTAGCTTTCATCATCACAGTTTGAGGTTGGAAAGATATGTTTTATGCTTTCAAATCCTGTTCTCATTATAAAATCCATTTGTTTAACTTACAAATATTATATAAATTGCTCTCAGATATCTACAATGTTTCATATTTCTTCAAGTTTCTCACTTCATTTTGACAGAAATTATCAAAACATGGCTTGTCATCTAAGTGTCAAATAATTCCCGAGTCCCAAAATGTTGCGTTCGCTAGACGGCCCACTATCGTGCACTCGTGCACATAGCCACTAAAACAGGAATTCCATATAATCCTGAATAATATTTTTAAAAAATTACTTCATTTTTCGGTTACAAAGACCTACCAAACCATATATTTCTTTGTCATTCTGCTTTCCAAATAGCTATACATCGACAATCTGAAAAACAATCGATCCTTGGAAGGCAGGACCATTTAATAATGAATCAATCACGCGCTGTCAGCCCGTCATTACTAATGAAATTTCTACTTGCCGGATCTAGTACTGACGAAGATTTGCTCGTCTACTTTATCTTCTCTTTATCTAGACTAGGAGAATTCCGTAAAATGAACGAAATAAACAGCCAATATGGATGTATGCGTCGTGTATAAGAATAGTTATGTTGCAATCGCACGCGAAGTGAGTATTTCGCGATCTCAACACAGTCCGCGAAATTTAATTTCGGTGCCGTTACCTATAGCAAGGGCCGTCAAAGCAAAAGTCACTTCAAAATTTGACATTTCTAGAATACGACAATAACAAGGATTATTTTTTATTGAATATACCATTAACTTTTAAATCAACAACAAATACATACATACTTATATTATTTAGGATAAATATCAACATTAATTGTACAGTTTGTATTATTACTTATGTTTATTCCAAAGTTGAAGCAACTACATGTAGTGTTTCTGAATAATGGCTATTGACATTCGACATATAATATTTTCTTTGTTGCTACTAAGATGTCTAAAAACCCTGGTGCTTGCACTTATACTTGTAGAAGTTTGGGATCGACTTGGCGACACTTGGCCTACTTGATAATAGAGATCACTAGCGTGTCAGATGGCGCCAATTTCGTTTTAGTTTCAATTCAGTAACAGGGTATATTTAATTCCTCAGATTTATTTTTGAGGCGAACTGTTCGCGGGTTCTAATTCTAGCTTTGCTATTGGTTGAAAAGAGACATCTGTCAAACTTCACCAATAGCAAAGCTAGAATTAGAAGCCCCCGAACATTGCATAAAGAAAGCACTGTCGTGTTGTTGTTCGTATTTTGTACCATTTGAGTTTGAGGTTAACTGCATTTTGACAGACGGAGAAATGGAAATGAAATTGTCATTAAATTGCAGAAAATATAAAATTCAATGCATACAATATGATGAACTATGGAAATATCATTATTAGTCAATTCGTCAAGATTTGAACTTGCTTTTGGTACAGAATACAGGTGAAAATTCGAAACTGCGGCTTTATACTGTCCATACAAAATACAAATGTGGCCCATTCTACAAAAAGTATCCTTGCACACGACACTACCTGAAAATAAAAAATTCCTCACGCACTAATGAACTGATAAACGAGTGATTTTTCAAAGAACAAACTCAGGAATAAGCTAAGCAAGATTTCAAATCAAAGAGATGGAAAACGCATAAATACCGGCAAAACACTGAAAATAATTTCATATAAGATGCTGCAGATGTCAGAAATTAAGTTCTGACATTAAGCGAGAATATAGACAAACATTTCTGGACGGCGCCATCTACCACAGAGAGAGAAGCTCTGTTGAAGTAACAGGTGGTGTCCCCTCGAAAATCTAAACAATATCGAATCAGTTCATTCACCAGGGTTTTAAGACATCTTAGTTGCTACCTACATTCAAACTAGATACTAGCGCCAGAAATTGAATTGGAAATTTGTTTCTTATTTTCGATAGAGACTTCTACATAGCCTTCCACTACTGTTGTGGACTTCCATCACTGGCCGATCTAGGGGAGGGGGTATGAGTTAATGGATATTTGTAACCAAAGTTATAAAATCCATAGGAATGAAATGAAATATATATTTTTATTTATTTGAAACAACTGAAACCAGTGAACAATGATATAAATAAGATGGAAAAAATATTGCGAAACGAACAAAAACAAAATTCGACAATTATCTTAAATAATAAACTCTAAAAAATAAAACATGCGGAAAAAAAAACTTTCTAAAATTATTGTTTATAAAACAAAATATTTATACCTTTGGCCACTGTTTGGTATTGCAAATATACTGAAAACAACTGAAATCAGTTAACATAACATAAATAAGATGGAAAAAAAGTGACGAAACAAACAAAAACACAAATCCACAATTGCAATAATAAACTTATCAAATTATTGTTTATAAAACAAAATCCATATGCCTTTGGCCACCGTTGGCAAATCTATTAATAACTAATTGTTCATTGATCGCAATGTCCGGATGGGCGTTAATAATGGCTAAGCCAGATAGCCTATCTTCTGAAATAGTAGATCGGAGCCAACTTTTTATTCGCCTCAACGAAGAAAAACTTTATCGCAGTGAGCAAGGGCTCCTAAAGCCTCGTCAGGAATAGAAAGTTTTTCTTTGGAGGTTTTTACCCACTTCGTCTTCCAAAACCTCAGTTCGCTTTTGAATTCTGTGAAGAAAACCTCCAGATTCTGATGAAAAAGTTTGTCAAATCTTTCCACCAAGGCCCGTGTCATTGAATCCAGAGATGTCATAGCAATTTCCTTAATTACCGTGGGTATTATAATGTTCAAATTAAAACTGGTTGTTTCAGCACTGAATCGACTCTGGTTGTTGAACCAATATCAACTATTCAGAACTCTAGGAGGGGGGGGGGGCATGGCCCCCCTCAGATCCGCCAGTGACTTCCATCCACCGTGACGTTTAAGAAGTAATTTCATTTAATATTAATAACTCGAAAAATCTTAAGTATAAATTGTTTGAGTCAATATTATACATTTTTAAAATTCATACTTAACAAAAATAAATAGTTTATTTGAGGTCGATATGTTATATAATATAGTTTAATTATATAAAGTTAAATGAATATAAAAGTATCGGACTATCAATTAATTAAAATAAATTAGATAATAGTGTGTATACGTTTACTGTTACGACAATATAATAAGTATATTATTGCTTAATGTCATATAAGTTTATTAAGTGATAAGTCAATAAAATAATAATATTAATTCATAATCATATTGTATTAGAAAATATTTTATTTGTCTTTAAATAATAAATATTTATTGAAAATATCGCGCTGACCATTATTAGAAAATCTCCGCTATAGGTGCCGTGGTGGGGTCGTGTAGTCGTGTGGTGCCCTTGTGTCGGACAAGTCGCGTGTTGAAAGTATTTATTTTCATGTGGTTGAAGTGTTATAGAGGACAAGTACACAATAACAACATTAGTTTTATGATTATTATATGCGTGGTTTGTGAATTTATTCTATAACATAATACAATCATAGATACTGTAAAAATTACAATAACGCAGTTCATCAAGGCTTTCGTCTTGCCGAAATGGAGGAGGACCAGATTACAAACGTTTATTTTTGATAAATAAAACATATTAATAATGAGAATAAATGCTAATAAAATATATAATATCAAAAAACATTCTTGATTTATTATAAGTAATGTTTTATTTACACTTAACTTTAGTTGCAGTAGTTGAGTTGAGATGGCGTTAGCTGTTGGTGTATCCCATTCTGCTAATGAAATCCCTGCGAAATACTATGCATTGGATGGAATCAGGAAAGCAAACATTAGTCTTTTGTCTGCTTGACCTACCCTGTACTGATGAGGGGCAAATACCCCGAAACCGGTCCAACAGGTGGTCAGCTTGAGTGAAGTGGTTAATATTTATCCATTTCGCAACAAACATCTGCAAGTACCTTGTAAGACTTTACACGGTTATCTATCTGATGAAATCCAATGTCCGTCGAGGCATTAGCTAGGGAAGTAGTTCTTTTTTTTATAGATATGCGATCAACATATATTATATATATATATATATATATATAATTTTTAACAATACATATTTTAATCAACAGTCACGAAAATATCCCCTTATATATATATATATACACAATTTTTAACATTACATATGTTGAGCAATTCATTCATAAACAGTGTATTACTTACTGGTAATGGAATTAATAGATTTTCTGAATATATTTATACCGCAACAAATTTACTAATTTGCCTTTCTTGAACAAATAACTTCCAGGAGGAAAGAAAACACAAAAAATGGAAAGTAATATTCCTATACCCCCCCAAAGGATATTTAGGCATTTTTCACAAAATTCCACTATCTGTCTCACAGAAAATCTTGTTTTTTTTTTCAAATAACGGTCAATAGTTTTCAAAAGAGCGATCGAAAATGAAAATCAGTTACAAATTGGCTGAGCTTAGAGCCCATTATACAAAGTAGGCCGTGAAAAGTTGACTTCATATCAGCTATAATACACACTCTGTATTGGAAAATGAAGTCATCGTAATATTATACTTAGGTACGAAATTGTCCATCGACTATTACAATTTCAAAGCGGACAATTACACTCACAATAACAACGTATCATTTTCATTTAGGACTAACTTTTTTTTTGAAAATGTAGGCTGTAGGCAGGTTATGAAAACAACACTCCGGAACGAAGGTTGCTTTGGTATTATTCGGGTAATGTAAGCGGTTTTCAAATATATTTTTTAGGCGAGTGTTACAAAACATGAAGTTTTCGGATTTAATAGCGTCCGTAGAGTGTAACTTTTTTGTACGTATTTACTTCACGCCCGCATTTACTTCATGGCCGCTGTACTTCACGGTTTTTGGAGACAAATTCATTATGATACACTTAATTTGCTTCTTCGAGTTATTTACCCATAAATCGAAAGAAGAGGTTGCTTTGCTAGACAGTTTATTTACAAGCTAACCGTTTCTGTCAGTGATATAATATTTAAAATAAATAATTAATACATAATAAAAACAGTAAAAAAGCAAAATGAATGACAGTAATAGTGACAATTCAGCTCCAATTTATGAAGCCGCGATTGCAGCGACTTTAAATTCATAACCAGAAACATCCCCGCAAATGCATCTAAAACAGTATGAGATTTCTATGGAATGGTGTGCAACATACATAATATTAAAAATTTCTGTAATTTTTCTGGAAAAGGCCAACGTTTTAATATCATCAACGTTATGGACCACATACTCGATGTTTAAAATCTACAATTATGGTCAAAAATAACCTCGGCATCAGCAAGGTTTCAAAACCGAATGCTTTTTAAAAAAAGCAAAATTTGGTTGCTGAGCGAAAAAGTCAGCAGTTTTTACAAGAAATGATGTATATAATTTATTAAAAAAAGCTCCAGATGAGAACTATTTAATGTGGAAGGTAATAAATCGTAATATTTTTAAGTTCTTTCTTTTTATAACTATAGTGTAGTGGTATTACTAGGTGTGTTTGATTATTTTGTGTGGGCGAAATGAACTGAGAGAAATGTCTATGAATATTCAAGACAAAGGAAACGTGTTAGTCACAATTCCCGGAGACAAAAACTGTTAAAAAACGAGTATTTTCAATAACTGATGAAATAATTGAAAATATAAGGGCCCTACAGCTCATTCGAAAATACTTAAATTTACGACAATTAAATGTACGTCATCAAACGTTTTTTATTAATTATCGTCAAAGAAAATGTTATTACAAGTTGTTGGTGTTATATATATATATATATATATATATATATATATATATATATATATATATATATATATATGTTGAGATAGTTTCCCGGGATTCTGTCCACGTTCTGTGTTCTTGGTCCTCAAAAGGTCAGATTTCAGGCAAATTCACATTTGCCATCTTCAGATGATGTCTAGAAATTCGTTTGTTTCGAACTCGACTGATGTTGTCGTGTTGGGCTCCTCAATTTGTCCTCACGAATTGAGGAGCGCAACACGAAAACATCAGTCGACTTCGAAACAATCGAATTTGTAGGACATCACCTGAAGATGGCAAATGTGAATTTGCCTGAAATCTGACCTTTTGAGGACCAAGAACACAGAACGCGGACAGAATCCCGGGAAACTATCTCAACACATTATACCCGCGAAAATCTTCGAAGAAACATATGTAATATACGTTATCGACTTTCTGTATTCACTTCGGTTCTCTTTCTCAAATCGAATTTATCTTAGAATTTTGAATAGAAATATCTGTATGATTTCTGTCATTCTGATTCATGATCCATTTAGGATTTTGGTGTTTTAGAGTTCATGAATTTCGAGCTTTATAAATTAACTCACGTAACTTTTTTCTTGGTTTCAGGTAGAAGTTGGAGACGTAATCCTAAAAGTTAACGAAACAGAAGTGATAAGGTTCAGTACAAAAGAAGGTGAGTTTTGAATATGCTGTTTTATCGCTTATATAAAATGAAATATGTTTGGAAGATATCGGAAAATTCTTCCAAAAGGAAGTCAAATTTATCCAGAAAGCGCGAAGCTATGACATTATGAGTAAATTAAAAATATATTCCTATTTGGTTGACGCAGGTGAATTATAATGAAATAATTCTGTTCAACTATCGATAAAGCTTCGATTGAAACCAGTCAGCAATCAAGAATTCACTTTATACTTCTTTTTTTTTCGAAACTTCTGAGAGAACAAAGGAATAAGATGTTAAGGTTCCTTGAATAGTATCGAACATTTTGGAAAAAATTTCAGACGGTATTATGGTACATACTCAAACTCAAAGATATAATCTGCCCTAATATTTTTAATGGAATAGAAAGATGCTAGTAAGGCCTATTGTCCTTGGCTTCCTTCAACAAAACACTTCATATTCTGATCTGAATGATAGTTTCCTAGTTGTTGGAAGATTGACATTTCCAAATAATCATTTTGATACCAATATTTCATTTTGATACTATTTGATAAAACTTCTAAGGCTCCACATAGTCTGGTTCACAAGTGCCATTTCGTCCAGTTGGAGAAGTCCTTCACGTAAAACTATGACCAAGGGGTCATCGGATGCGGAATTTTATCTAGATATGATTTACGCTTTGTCCCATGTTTCGCAAACAAATAGTTTGAAAGTTATAAACAATTTAGTAAAAAAAAGAGGGGTGGGTTTTTTGCAAATATTTCGAAAACTATTGCAGATATCGGAAATCTGAAAAATGATCTTCCGGAACTGTAGCACCAATATTTATAATTATACAGAGTGTTCGGTAAACCTTGTACAATATTGGCACTGGTGATAGACCAGGTCATGACTGTTCAGATTATCAAAATTTCACCTCAGTAAAAATCTCACCGTTTTCAAGATAATGGGAATTTTATAAATTTCTAGAAAATCGATACCTCACCTTGAATTTTAGAGTGCTATGTCTACAAATTAAGACTAATTCAAATATCTTTGCTGCTGAAGATTAATGATGAGTAATGCTTTGAGACATACAAAACAGTTTTTCTGAAATTGATAAATTTTTTCAAGAAATAGAGGTAAAATGCCAGATTTGAATCCCACCAATTTTTATTAACAAAAGTTTGACATTATTGTCTGAAAAAAAAACATAACCACGTGAAGGTGGATTTTATTACAAAAGAATGTCCATTTTGTCCAGGCTCTACTATGGTATAAAACGTACGGTATAAAACGTACTAAAATTATTTTCGGAGGGAGTGATATTTCCATTGAATTAAGTGTGATTTTAATATCATCCATACCATGTGTCCAAGCATTACTTAGGAGGGACTACCCGGTAAGAGTACGATTCTGCCGTGAAATGTTACGAAGAAACCGTGAGGATCCGAACTTTTTTAATAAAATTCTGTGCTCATATGAATCTTTATGCAAACGAGATGGATATACGAATATGCATAACTTACACAGCTATAGCCTAGAAAATCCAAAACAGATCACAACAACAGTTCAAGATGAACTTATGGACGGGAATTTTAAATGACGAAGTAATCGGCCCTTACGAGTTGCCACAAACTTTGAATGGCAACATGTATCTGAATTTCTTGCAAAATGAACTGCCCCCTCTTTTAGAAAATGTTTCTTTAGTACAGAGAAACAATGTAGCTTCAAAATGATGGCTGCCTGGCGCATTATGACGTACGAGTTCGGAAATATTTGAATCAAATGCACCCACGATGATGGATAGGGCGCCGTGGCCTAATCCTGTGGCCGCCCAGGTCACCTGACTCACATCCATTAGATTTTTTCTTCTGGGTCAATTTGAAAGAACTAGTTTACGCCACACCTTTAACTGACGTGGAATAATTGAGACGGCGTATTCACACTGCCGCTCAGAGAATCGCTGATTCGGGGGCTATAACGCATTTGAAAAGGTCCTTCTTGAGAAGATGTCGTATCTGCATAAGATCGGATGGGAAACAATTCGAACATTTATTGTAATATTATTCAGTGCGATGCCGAAAAATCGATATTGTGGTTTACATTGTATGTTAATTAAAGAAAACGTTCAATTAGTATTTACTTTTTTACATTTCATTGGATGCTTCTAAGCAATTGATTCGTTATTACTCATAATTATTTCATCATTTCATCTTGATAAAACACATTATCGACAAAGTCGTAAGAGTTGATTTTAGCTCCGAATAACACCACACTCTAATATAATCGGAATACCACTCCTTCCAAAAATAATTATAACAAGTTATATACCATTTTAGAGTCTGGACAAAATGCTCAATTTCTGGTGTTACCACCCCCACATGGTTATAGTTTCTTCAGACAATAATGTCAAAGTTGTTAACAAAAAATTGGTGGAAATTAAATCTGGCATTTTACCCCCATTTCTCGAAAAATTGTATCAATTTCTAAAAAACTGTTTTGTACGTTTGAAAGCAACACTCATCACTAATCTTCAGCAGCAAAGATATTTGAATTAGTCTTCATTTGTAGACATGGCACTCAAAAATCCAAGGTGAGGTAGCAATTTTCCAGAAATTCAAAATATGCCCATTATCTCGAAAACGGTGGGATTTTTACTGAAGTGAAATTCTGATATATTTTTTTTTCTTTTTTTAACCGTTTTCTTAGTTGTTTGAACAACCCTCAGAAGTTAATGAAAACTTGTACGAGTTAAAATCACGGGGACCTTACCTTTTATAGTGGGATCCGAAACCACTCTTGGGACCTTGAAAAAATTTTTCACCAGCTGCGGGATATTCTGAACAGTCATGACCTGGTCTATCACCAGTGCCAATATTGTACAAGATTTACCGGACACCCTGTATAATACCTTGAAAAATTTTCGATGTATTTTTATAAATAATAACAAAAAAGTAAATAAATAATCGAGTAAGAGCTTAAAATAAAAGCCCAATTTGTTCATTGTTTTATGGAGAACAATAAAGACTTCAATTGTTCTCGTCGTATCTTCAATAGTTCATAAGTTATAATAATTATAATGATAAAAAAAGTTGTCATGAGAATTTTTAAAATTAAATAAAAACTACAATTTTTTTGCTTAAAAAAAAAAAAAAAATTTTTTTTTAACAAATTTTCATTTAATAAACAAATAAAAATTAAAAGAAAAAAAAAGAAAATTAGAAAGAACAATAGAAATAATGATTTTAAAAAAATGATTTGCTTAATATTAATATTTACTTGCAAAAAAAAATTGTTAACTAACAAGTGCGATTTTAAGCAATATTTTTTTTAAACAATTTTTTCTAAAAAATCATTATTTTCGTTTTAATTACATTTTAAAAAACTATCTCATAAACAATGTATTTGTTTAAAACAATGTTTTAAACAATTGTAGTAAAAATAAAAAATAAATATTTTCGTGTGGCTTTTAACAATAAAAACAAATCAATCGGATATTTGAATATTTCAATGTTTTATTTACGTTTTTACTTTTTCAGCATATTCAATTGTTGATAGAAAAATGGATAATTTTTTTTTTAATTTCTCCACCGATGATCTTTTCTAAAAAGCCTTGAAAGAACACTCCAAAAAAACAAAAATCTGGCTGCCGGTTTAAAAATTATCGAGGTTTTTTTGTTTACTTCCAACTTGGAAATTTTTAATTAACAACAGCATAACTAATAATAAAATTGAGATATTTTTTTTTGCTGGCGGATTATTTTTTATTCAACTATCCAGCAAATGCCTGATTTTTTTCATTCCTTAATATTCATATTTAATTCGTATTTATTTTTTTGTCTAAGCATCCGAGCAGAGCGACGGGCGCGCGGCCCGAGTCATCCGTTTTAACCCGTATTTTCACCGCTCAATTAAAATTATAAATATTGGTGCAACAGTTCCGGGAGGCAGGACTTTTTTTAGGAAATTTCCTGCTCTCTTTGGATCTTTTTTCAGATTTCCGATATCAAAAAACCGACCTGTCTTTTTTTTTAACTAAATTGTCGAAAATGTCAAAACAAAATTTTTAATATTAAAGGATTTTTTTAAATCATCATTTCTACTGTTCTTTCTTATTTTTTTTTTTTCTTTTAATTTCTTATTTGTTTATTAAACAAACAATTTGTTATAAACAAATTAATTTTCGCGCTATATTTTTGTTTAAATACTACAAAAATATCATTATAATTATTGTAACTTATAAACTATTGAAGATACGACGAGAACACTCAAAGTCTTTATTGTTCTCCATAAAACAATGAACAAATTGAGCTCTTATTTTAAGCTCTTACTCAATTATTTATTTACTTTTTTGCTACAGTTTTTTTAGGGAATTTCCTGCTCTCCTTGGATTTTTTTCAGATTTCCGATATCGGCAATATTTGCAAAAAACCGACCCCTCATTTTTTTATAAATTGTTTATAACTTTTAAACTATTTGTTTGCGAGACATGGGACAAAGCGTAAATCATATCTAGATAAAATCCCAATGACATCCTGGTCATAATTTTACGTGAAGGCGTTCTCCAACGGGACGAAATGGCACTGTGAACCAGACTAACAACTTTTATTTGAATGAGAATTTCACGCAACTGTCAAAAACCCAATGAAATTGCTCCTAATGATAAAACATATGAGGTTGAAGCTTTGTTGATTATTCTCTCCTGCAGCGAATTATTATATGATAATACCACGAGCTCGATATCCATGGTAACTGAGATTCTGACGCATAACTGACGTTTGAATATCGTTTCGCTTTCGAAATATTAGTCGGTGATTCCAACAAGAAATGGAATCCAATAGATGGGGAACTGCTACAAATGAGCAAACAAATTCGAAAATAGTATTTCAGAACTGTTCATTCAATGTTCAAAGTTTCAATTGTAATGAATTGTAATTTTCTATGTATTCAAATGAGTTGAAATAAATAATTCTAGTTCCAATTATTAGTACGGAAAAAAGCAAAAATTGTGAAATTCTCATACAAAATACAACTCGGGTCGATAAAATTGTCCTGAATATTCTTCTCCTTCACAATTACTCGTAATCATAAAATTTTAGGCAATACAACTCGTTGTCAAAATAACCTGAAAACTTCAAGAGAGAGATTTAAAGTTGTGCTTATTTTACAAATAATAGGATTTGAGTAAGGGAACACAGGTGATTCCCGAAACTTCATGAAAGGGCGTCTTTTACATCTTACAGTTTTTTTGGTAATTTCATATACCTAGTTCACTTTCACATTAGGTCAGTTCACTTTTAATAAACCCTCTATTTAGTACACATTCGCCAAGTTCTCAATTAACTAGTGTACTTACCACAGAACTCATAGAACTAGAAGGCCAATACCGTTTTGCTGGAACGAGCCCTACTGTACCGCATGATACACACATGGGCATGCGCAGTAAAACCGCTGCCATGACAGGGGGGGTTTCAGTGAAATTTATAACCTCTATTAACTGAAACATACTGACTTTTACCATGAGAACACTCTGAAGATGGGTGTACTTGAGATCGAATTGTATAGTGGAGTGCAACTGAAATTATGAGGAATTTCTGAACCCAATATCCGTAAGGTTTCGGGAAAAAGGCTTATTTAAAAAATAATTTTTAGTGGCTATTGTGAAGTTAACTTCCCCATTCTCTGAATTATTTATTTGACATGAACTGAATTGTATGCAGTATTTCACATGATAAAATATTTTATTTCAAAGATAATTTGGTTTTATTCTTTGATTATCATTTCAAGAGAATGGGTAGGTATGATGGAGACAATCACAATTCACTTCTCCCTTGCAGTTTTGAAGTTAAAGTAACAAACAATTTCCAAGTATTTAGTGCCTAAAAAATATTTAGGCACAAAGTAAAAATATTGGGGAATTTAAATGTGAATGCTATGAATATAGCGTGTCGTCCCAAGAAGCATGAAATTTATTCTTGATAAAAGTTGGTGCCTATCGAGAAACCTGTAATGGGCTAAGTTTTTCGTTAGTGAAAAAAATCGGTTTTTTAGAAAAGTCATCAAGAAACTTTGCTCGTGCGGGCGGTAGTGCGAAACTAATATGCCTGAATGCATCTAAGGTCGTATCCTTTCTTGTCATAGCTTTCGATATTCGAACTCGGAGTTGTCTGTAGACGAGTCGCGTACCTGGCAAGGTGTTGCACCTGGTAGAGCTGATTCCATGCTGCAATCTATTGAGAGTCAGCCCTTAGCTTGGAGATTGTCTTGTCGGTTAGACAAGACTCCTAAATCATTACCCACGCGCGCGCACTCATAAAAAACCATTGGGAATATTTAATTGTCATCCAATGGACAACTCAGATTTAGAATATCAGAGGTATACTAATGAAATTGATTTTTCATCAATTTTAAAGTTACTAGTACTTTTTGATAAACGCTATAAATAAAAAAAAGATTTAACATAATTTAATGGTATAATATTAATGATGTGAAAAAAAGTATAATTTTTGATAGCTTCTTCCTACAACAAACACTATGGTAACGTATTTTACCGTAAATTTGATAATAAATTTTATCACTTTCATTTTGTGCTACATCTCGTATATAGCTATACAAAAACATGCTTAGTTTAGAAAAAAGTTCCCAAAATAGTTCTACAAAAACATCCATATTTTTTTCTTCCGTCATTATTTGCTTGATTTTTCTCTCTGTAAACAAACAACACTTCACAACATCTGCAAAAGTCTTGATTAATCCAGAAAAAGAGGTAGTTCTATATTTTATATGTAATCATTTGAAGTAATCAAGATCTGCACTTGCTTTCTTTCTTCTTCCTGTACGGAAAGGAACACCTCACTCTTTATTACTGTTTTATGCTCTTCACTACAAAACCTGCAAGGTATCAACATTTTCTGTCAAGTTGTATCCAACTTCAATTCCTTCCTACATTATCATGTAGGAAGGAATTGAATCTTCCTTGAAATTCTTCATTGTCAATAAACCTATCATTAGTATCTAAATTATATTTTTTAATTAAAAGCATTTCATGCAGTGTCATTTCAGGAAGGAATTTTTTCTGGGAATTTGTTAAAATGGAAGTATTGTCCTAAGTAAAACAATTTCCATAAACATTTTCTATATCGTGTTGTAACATCAGCCTCGGTGTAATAAAACTGAAATGCTGTTGGGTTTTTATTCCAACCATTTCTTTCCCTGAAAATGTAATCATTATTATTATAAAATACATTAGTACTTGGAATGTTAAGTTAATATGTATTTCAACATGTTAATGTTTGTCAATGTACTCTTCACACATTCCAATAATTGAATTTATTGTGATGGAGAAATCCAAAATTGGAGTCTACCATCAGTAGTTTGAGACTTTTCAAGTATCCCTAACGGCATTTTCAAAAAAAGGATTCCAGAAATCTTTGTTGCCTTACTTTATTGGAACCTTGTAGAATTTGCCCAATGGATTTCTAGAATTCAGTAGATCAAATATCCTATCAAGAACACAAATTAACAACAGACGCAAGACCGGCTCTGAATAAAAATGTCGTCAGTCTAAATAACAGGTGTTGATGTAAACAGCGTTGCCAAATGAGTTTGTAGGAAATCATAATTCTTATTACGATTCCATCAGTTGTTACGTGCTCCACTGAACTTGTATATTATCTTCTGAATACATATGACAAAAGAACTTAAGGATCCTGAGTAATCGATAGTCGAGTAGTTTTGGATCTTTTAATGGGAATATAATGTGAATACATTACATCATAATGCCATTATATTATATTCTCGTACAAGTACATGAACTGGCAATGTTGTTGATGATATGCGCATGATTACGTGTGTCCCATCTATACATGTGGTTATGAATCATATCAATTCCTTCCACTTATTTTAGCCATCTTTTTTTTTTTTTCAATTTGAAGGGGTAAAAAAATCTTCTGAAGACGCACCAGCCTGTTGTTCTATCGGCTGGCCAGTGTCGGATTCGGTCCCTAAGGAACCGCCTACCGACCAAAAAATTTCCCCTTCAGTAGTTTGCAGCATCACCACACCGGAATCCGCTTTCGCATTTCTTCAGTGTGGTGGGCTGTTTCTGTTTTATCAATCTCTTCTTTTCTCTTCTTCTCCTTGGTTTCTATAATTTGTCGGATGGTTTTATACGCTATTTTCCAGCCTTCTTTCGATATCACCAGGCTACTCATCATATTTTCCGCGTTAAATGTCCTTTCCACTTCCCTCAT
Organism: Gonioctena quinquepunctata; assembly: GCA_018342105.1. Taxonomy (NCBI): domain Eukaryota; kingdom Metazoa; phylum Arthropoda; class Insecta; order Coleoptera; family Chrysomelidae; genus Gonioctena; species Gonioctena quinquepunctata. The sequence continues at coordinate 1,436,121 of JAFIRS010000038.1, read as the reverse complement.
ATACTCATCTCTCCCGGTGCCATCTAGGGCACTCGAAAGCGATGTGTTCCACGTCATCCACTACCCGCAGTAAGTACACCTATCTGTCTCGATCTCTTTCTGTCGTGAGATATTTTCTAAAGCATCCGTGTCCTGAGAGCGCTTGCGTTAGATAATAGTCCACTTCTCCGTGTGGTCTACTCAACCAGACTGCAATATCCGGTATCAGCTGGTGGTCCACCGGCCGTAGGTGCTAGATCTCCATTTTCCTGCCATTTGGTCGTACGCGATGTTATGGCTGTGCTCCTGCTTCCCGTTATAAGTCTCTTTCCGTTCTTCTATAAGGAATTTTATCGGTGGTACCCCTGCATAACTCCCACTCCTTCTGCCGATATAGCTTCTGTAGGCGCTGCATATCCTAATACACTGAGTCTTTGGATTCTCTGCAGTTTTTTTCCAATTTCTTGTTTTCAGTAGCTGTGTGCCATACTGGGGCTGCGTAGAGCAACTGGGAGTGTATCACACTCGACAGGGTTCTCCTTTTGGATGCCCTCGGCCTCCAATGTTGGGCATCAGGTTGGTCAAGGCCACAAGGGTTTTTCTGCCTTTTCGATAACCTTGTTAACGTGTTCGGCAAACGTTAGCTTCGTGTCGATCCATACTCCCAGATACTTTATTGCCTTACTTGGTTTCACCGTTGTTTCCTGAACTCTGAATTCTATCGGTGCAATCTTCCTTATTGTGGTCCGAAGAACAACCTCTGTCTTATTCGGGCGCTAGCTGCAGATTTCTGCCTTCCATCCATTCGGTGATTCTGATGAGTGCGGTGTTTGCCGTATTCATCAGTGTACATTCCTCTTGGCAGTTACTACCATTGCTATATCGTCTGCGAAGCCAATAAGTGTAGTACCATCTGGTAATTTTATTTTCAGTAGATCGTCGTACAGAATGTTCCACGTGTTGGTCCCAGCACAGATCCTGTGGAACTCCGCTGTTTATGTCCATGGTCATACTGATCCCCTCGGCCTCGAGTATTACTCGCCTCTCTGATAGGTATGAATTTATAATATTCACCAGACTCTCATCAACTCCCTTCTTCCTGAGTTCTTCCAGGATAATTTGCCATGATGCGCTGTTGAATGCATTCTTAACATCCAGGGTGATCATTGCACATAGTCTTCGGTGGGGGTGCGAGTATTCTGCAGCACCTCTAGCGATTTTCATCACCTGGAGGATTGCGTCTACTGTCTGCCTGCCTTCCCTGAAGCCGTATTGGTTATCGGATAGTTCCCCTGTGCGTGTTAGTTCTCTTTTAAGCCTTGCCAGTATCAGGTGTTCGTATAGTTTGCCCTCTATATCTAAAAGGCATATCGGTCTGTACGACGACGGGTTGTTCACCGGCTTGTCTCCCTTTCTTAAAAGGACTAATTTCGCTTTCTTCCACTCTGCTGGAAAGTTTGCTCCATCTGCGAGATCATTGTAGACTCTCAGTACATCTTCTGGCCGGTCTATAACAACTTGTTTTATTACCTCCGGTGGTATATTCCCAGGTCCCGGTGCCTTGTTATCCTTCAGCTTATTACTTGCAGCTAGTAATTCTTCGAGTGTAAAATTTAAAAACTTAGCGTTGATATCACAGTCAAATATCACGGTTTCGTGCGTCGGAAATAGGGAATGTGCTACTTCCTCCATCTTTGGCATTGTTAGATTAGGTCTGGGAGGGTATCTCATACCCTTCATGACTATTTTGTATCCGTCCCCCCAGATATCATCATCGATTTTTTGGCAGAGTGATTTCCAGCTGGCTCTTTTTGAGTTTTTAATAGAGTTTCTCAACATCTTCTGACTCACTTTGTAGTCTTCCCATAGTTGGAGGTTTTCTTGTGGATAGTTTCTCTTCGCATTCCTTGTATAGAGCCTTCTTTTCAGTACGCATTCCTTGCGGAGTTCTGCTACTTCCTCGTTCCACCAATATACCGGTTTCCCTCTCCTAACTGATTTTCTCTTTGGCATTGATTTATCACAGATATTGACTAGGTTTTCAGTGAGGTTGCTTGCATCACTCATTCCTTCCATTTCTTGGATTGCATTTCGTAGTCTTTCCCGATCTAGTTTCCTTACTTGCCATCCTTTGGGTTTTTGGTCTCTAGTGGGTGCCTGTTTTCCTTCCGTTATGTCGAAAATTATGTAGTTGTGGTCGCTCAGCGATTCTTTTTCACTCACATGCCAGTCGGTGATGTTGGTCTTGATATCATTCGTCGAAATTGTCAGGTCCAGTATTGATGCTTGTTCACGTCTTACGAAGGTAGGTTTATTTCCTTGGTTGACAATTGTCAGATCGTTCTTTGCTATCCATTCGGTTACCACTTGCCCTCGTCTATCTGTGAAATGCATGCCCCATTGAGGAGATTTCGCATTGAAATCGCCCGCGATGATAGCTTTCTCCTTTCTAGTTCTCACCAGGTCCCCGATTATCTCTAACGTCGTTTCCAGGTCCTGAATATCATGGTTCCCGGAGCAGTAGCAACTGTAGACTGTGAATTGGTTAGTTGCCACGTACGTGAAGCCGGGACCCCTTCCTTGCCCCTTTATTATTACATTGCCATCCATTACTTTGATTTATTTTAGCCATCTAGTTCTATGAGTTCTGTGGTACTTACCCATGTTGAAAATAGATTGGCCATTCAAAACCTCTGCTCGAGTAACATAGACTAGATAAGTAGTACACCACCCGGCCATGGAAGTTGGTGATAAGTGATAACTAATGCGAGAAGTTCTGGTACACTCAACGTAGTGTCGTACGTTATTTTAGTAATATTGTGGTTGCAATAAAGTACACAGTTTATTATCATAGGAATAATAAGTCAACTCCTGAAAGTAATAACAACTGAGATGGTACGACACTGGTAGTAGCATACCAGTGAAATGATCTCCTTTGATCACAACTCACAACTATCGAATTGCCATTTGCACACAGAAATACAGAAACATATAATCAATAAATATAAACACAATTTTTTCTTAGTACGTAATTCGCAGGGGCGGATCAAGGCAAAGTCAAAGCTGTTTTGAATATCTTTAAATTTCTATGCACGTGGCCTAATACTTCTTCTGCTCCGAAAAAAACTAAAATATTTTTTCTAGGAATGTTTGTGACGGTTTCACTAAATAGAGTGGCCGCTTTTTTACAAGCTTTTATTTAGTTTCGCCTGTCCCGTTCATGTGCGGTAATCAAATCTTGCAAGTTAAATTTGGCCCACTTCTAATCGTCTGATTGATTCGAAATTTGGCAGGTGTATATAATTTCGGTGACAATGCATTATGAAATTTTTGTTAAGAAAAAAAAATGGCGGCTTTAATATGGCGGACAATTTTTGTGATGAGGGTCCGATTCTATTCAAAATTGGTATGTAGGGATTTCCGGGGTCGGAAATTATGATTTTTTTATCAAAATCCAAAAATTCAATATGGTGGCTCCAAAATAGCGGATGAGTTTTGTGATTATGGCCCGATTTGCAAGTTAAATTTGACTCACTTCTAATCGTCCGATTGATTTGAAATTTGGCAGGTGTACATAATGACAATGCATTATACATTTTTTGTTAGGAAAAAAAACAAAATGGCGGCTCCTATATGCCGGACGATTTTTGTGATTATGGTCCGATTCTATTCAAAATTGGTATCTAGGGGTTTTCGGGATCGGAAATAATGATTTTTTTCAAAATTCAAAAATAAATAGATAGAGATTACTAAACTATTATTTAACATTATAAATATTAAAAATAAATAAACTAAAAAAAATTAAAAACAAGCTTTTATTAGTTGGTAATAAAAACAGAACTAAAAAGTTGAAAATAAAAATTAAATTTTTTTTTAAGACATGCTTTTATTTATACAAATGCACTAAAAAGGAAAAAATAATTTATTTCATTGTTTGATCTAGGTTATTCTTGCCGCAGATACAAAATAGGTAATCTTGCGCGGCAAGATTTTGAATCTGATACTCATCAAACAATGAAAGAAATTATGTTTTCATTTCTAGTGCATTTGTATAAATAAAAGCTTGTCTTTAATTTTTTTTTTAATAATTTTATTAGAATTGTTTTGATAACTTTTGAACTATAGGAGTTGAAGGTCGGTCAAATGAGTATTTTAGAGCGATGATATCCGATCGAAAATATCTGGTAATATTGGGAAAAACCTAGGGGGTAACAACTCTTTCAGTAGGTGTACATCTCAGAATCCTCAGTATTTTAGTACCAGCATAATTATTACAAGTACCCCCCCCCTTCGTTATTGTTTCAAATTTAATTTTTTTCATTTATTCAGTTATTATAATCATGCTTAAATTGTTCCCGTTTTTTTAGCTTTACTCGTACGATGCAAGGGATAAAAACAATTACAGCATTATCTATCTAGTTTTATGATTCCAAAAGTCTGTTTAATGTGATCTTTAGAGATTGAATTGTTTCATTACTAATGGTAAGTTGAAACTATTGGATTAAGTTTACCTTTAAGGTTGATCAGTTACTTGGTCAGTGATATTGGGCGATCCAGTACATTATTATTTAGAGTTTACAAGTCTCACAGTAAAAGGAAATCCGTGGGAGAATATTAAAATAAAATATATTGAACTGCGGGGCCCCCGGGTCCCCCAAAAAACAGTCGAATAAATATTCATAATGGATGATCACATCTAGAAAAAACGTGAGTTATTTGAATTTTTATATACATGTCCGCCACACAGCTATCCGATTCGCTCGAAATTTGTGACAATACATTCAAAAGTTTTAGATGAGGAAAATTCAAGTTGCCGCACAAAATTGTTAATCTATGGTCGACTTTTATGCGGAATTATGTATGTTTTCCTAAAATTTGAGATTCGGTAACTGGGGTTTTCCGGGGAAGGAGATAACGGATTTCTAGGCAGGTCAAAAATTTAAGATAGCGGACGAATTTTGTGATTTTTGGTCCGATCCTATTCAAAATCCATATCTGAAGTCGCGAATTACTTTTTTTGGGATAAAATTCTCAAAGTAAAAGACTAAAAAATATAAAAAAAAGGTACTTTCTGAAGACTATCACTAAATGCACTAGAAAGAAAAATATAATATTTGTTAGATATACGACGGAACTTATTCTGTTTTTGTATCATTTGCTTACATCAAAGTTTCTGAATCATTTGTTACATATTTGAGAGCTTGCCGCGTGATGTCTTCAGTTTAAATCAGTATAGGAACAGAAAAACGTACGTCATACACCTACTAAATATTGTTATTTCTTCTTTTTAGTACATGAATGAAAGCTTAAATTTTGAATAGATATATCTGGTCTACTGAAAACGATAGTAAGTTTGTTGCAAAATATTTCATTTTCAGGAAGCTACTATTTCTGAACGGTTCTCACCCGTTTGAGATTACTGTCTCATTTGAAAATAGAAGTTGGTACAAAAATATTATAAATGCCCATCCACAGAAACAGGTTCTTTGAAGCCCAGGTCGTTTCAAGAAATACTTTTTATTTTAGTAAAAAGTGTTTGACACTAGTATGGCAGTGGATTTACTATTTTTCATTTACAACTAGAGTATAGGGCCGTCACAATAATATAGATAAAAAATAGATACTTTTGAAAAAAAACATTATTTGTATTGATGATCTAGTATATTTGCTATCCAAAATCACTGTGATTAATCCAAGATCCCAGAGCCGGCTAACCTACGACATTTTAGCAAAGATGAAATGTTGAGTATGAATAGTGTGATATGTAGTTAAGAACGTATGCGTTCTTGCTAGACTGAAAGTGGGGCCCTTTTACATGTAGCAGGGGCAAAAGGTACTTGAAAACCTTACTCACCTACATAGTATTATAATATTTTGTCACTGAATGTACTGAGATAGCCGAGCGGTCTAAGGTGCCAGATTTAAGAGATTTAAGCTCTTGATCTCGAAAGGGATCGTGGGTTCGAATCCCCACCACCTTGACGGTTTTTTTAAATTTTTACCCTTTGAAATTGAGAAATGATTTGTGTTTATTTTATTTTTTATTTGAATATTCGTCCCAAAACAAATCATATCTCAATTTCAAAGGGAAATTTAAAAAAAAAACGTCAAGGTGGTGAGGTTTGAATCCAGGCTCCCTTTCGAGATCCAGAGCTTAAATATCTTGAATCTGGCACCATAGACCGCTCGGCTATCTCGGTATATTGAGTGACAAAATATTATCATACTACGTAGGTGAGTAAGGTTTTTAAGTACCTTTTGCCCCTGATACCTGTAAAAGGGTCCCGCTTTCAGTCTAGCAAGAACGCATAAGTTCTTAACTACTTATCACACTATTCATACTCTACATTTCATCTTTGCTAAAATGTCGTAGGTTAGCCGGCTCTGGGATCTTGGACTAAACCCAGTGATTTTGGATATAGTAGATTTTCCTAGTTTTTTTGTTACCAGATTACTACAAAGCGTTTGTCCACAAAAGGACTAAAATTTATTATAACATCAAATAAAATTACAAAAGTATCATCAATACAATATTTTTTTTCAAAAGTATCTATTTTTTATTATATTATTGTGACGGCCCTATACTCTATTTGTAAATAAAAATATAAATCACCAATGCTTAATCCACTATGTCAACACTTTTTTCTAAAATAAAAAATATTTCTTGAAACGACCTGGGCTTCAAAGAACCTGCTTCTGTGGATGGGCATTTATAATGAGTTTTTATACCATCTTTTATTTTCAAATGAGACAGTAATCTCAAACGGGTGAGAACCGTTTAGAAATAGTAGCTTCCTGAAAATGAAATATTTTGCAACAAACTTACTATCGTTTTCAGTAGACTAGATATGTCTATTCAAATTTTAAGCTTTCATTCATGTACTGAAAAGAAGAAATTACAATATTTAGTAGGTGTGTGAAGTTTTTCTGTTCCTATTCAGAATTTTTTTAGTTTATTTATTTTTTAATATTTATAATGTTTAATAACTAGTTTAGTAATCTCTATCTAATTTATTTTTGAATTTTGACAAAAAAAAACATATCACACTATTCATACTAAAGATTTCAGCTTTGCTAAAATAACGTAGGTTTACCGGCTCTGGAATCTTACTCTAGTTCGGATTTCTCGTCAAACATAAAATGTAAAAATTGGCGCCACTAGAATCGTAGTTCATGTATTCCTAATTCTTTTTTTCGATTTTAGTAAGTGATCCAATATAAACATAATATTGAGAGATTAAGATTGAAGAAAAACTATTGTTTCCTTGCCAAATTATAAAAACAGCACCAAATTTCTTTCACAGTACAAACAGAAAAAAGTTTTACCAAATCATATTACAGCAACATCTTGTTAAAGGCTAGCCTATACAGGGTGTTGGGAAAACCACACACCTGACCACCAATGTTAAAGGCTGGACTACGGGGTGTTGTGAACTACCACACCACACCTGTAATACCAGACATTTTTCGTTAGATTGGAAAAACAGTATTAAGAGCAATCGACTGTCTGAAGATGGTCGATACTGAAACTAGGTTTTCTGGAGCGGCTCAGAACTAATTTCATTTCTCTCAAATACTGGAACATGGGTTGTTTATTCAGGAAGTACTACCGTTCAGAAAGATTCGAACCAAACAATGATTAAACAAAATAATAATGCACTCATAAAATGTTAAGAATGTACATATATATTTAATAAAAATGTTTCACACTTATTTTCTGCAACACTTATACAACGAAAACGAGTGTAGCTTATTGGCAGATGATTTTGCAGTTGGCTACACAATAGCAATGATTTTACTAAAAGAACAATCTTGAAATCAATTGCCACATCGGCTAGATTAAATTCTCTTTTGAGATCTTTGTAATCTTGAAAACTATGGAGATACTTTACCGACATATACACATTTCAATAGGTTGGGTTTTGCCATAAACATAAATACAGAAAAACAAACATTAGACTCACCCTGTTTCACACTTATTCACTGGAGTAGTTTTTAAACGGCAATTAGATTTGAATTTATTATTATTTCGTTTTCTCCCGCGTCAATCGGTTATTTTATTTTTTATTCGCCCAATATAGTAGTAATCGCTTAATACGGCTATGGTTTTTCTGAGAGATCGTGAACCATGGAATTGCGGACTCCCGTTGTATTATCTCTGTTCTGGAAGCGTTGACAAAAATAGACAATTTGTGGAAAACTATGCTGTTCACTCGTGTTTTTACTAAGAGCTTCAATACTTGATTTGAATTGGCTGAGTTTTTATGTTTTCTGAAGTTCACTACACTGATTGGGAAACTCTCATTATTATTGTACGATACTGTAGTTCGACTAACTTTTTAACCTAACTTTTGAGAATGACATGTTTCTAGTTCACTGTTGAACATCGAATACCTATTTTGCTCTCGAACTCGCGCTTTTATATTCCGTTATCGAATCACGTGATAATCTATCTCACGGCGACTAGTAATTATAATTATCTTCAACCAAAATTAATGGCTGTTGTTTTGGTCATTGCACGCATTGATGATTAATGGGTTGTTTTGTTTCTGTCATAGATAAAAATATATAAAACATAATTTTATGCCTTTTCGAGGAAAAGTTATAGTTAATGGCTGTCATACTCGGTGAATTTATGGCGTTTTCTATGGTACAATTACATTGAATTCGTTTTTATGATACTGATAACGCGCTGTGAAATAAACAAGTGGCAATTAATAATTTTGTTTACGCTCTTAGATGAGTTATTTATGAATCCGGTGTACAAGGGTTATTCTTGATAATTATTTTTAAATGCATTTTAATTGTTCTCCAATAACAACGTATGATTTAACGAGCGTATGCTTATCAGCTCTTTCAGTCAAACATGGTGAACCCTATTGAACCTTTTCTGGCCATCACGATATTGTTTTGAGAATATTACGCTGTTTTGCAGGGAAGAAAGTTTCTCTGTAATTACGTGGCTTAACACTCGACCCAACCGTCTACAAAAAAGCTTTGACAAACTCAAATCTTTTTTCAAATAACATCTCTTTCACCAACAATAAGCAAAAATGTTTTAACTTTCTGAAGTGTAATCCTATTCTAGCGACAAATTTTATAAGTCTTACTTTGACAATTACAATAGACTACTGTTTACATCTTCTAGAGGATAATTATACTTCATAACCACGTCCTCGTAGACCAATATGTAGTTACGCCTCTGGTGGAACACAACTCACTGTTTTAATCTATAAAAACTATTCTCTGCCTGAACCCGACTTCTTGCTTGATAATTACTCATTACGTTTTCCAGTGAGACACAGTTCACTTCGAAAAGATCGTGTTGTGATTGTGCGAGTGTTTTTAAAAGATGCCTAAAAGATCAATTGATATGGGGAAATTCCAGAAAATCAAAAAGAAAATGAAAAAATTGGAGAGGTTACTGGAATCAGTATCAACAAGTTCTTCAAGTAAGTTTTTATATTAACATTCTTATCCTATTGGAATTTCAGATAATAAAAGCAGAGAGAAGGTAAAAATCCCAAACAATGGTTTTTCGTTTATGCGGACGTTGTTTAGGGAGATCAAGCTATATCAGTTTATGCTGATATAATAATGAACCTATGAAATACTTTGAAAATATGACTGTTTATGCAGTGTCATATCTTATTAGGCGGAGAATAAAATATAATATCCGTTTTTGAGGAATTCATGATACGAAATATGACTGACTCTGTTTATGCAGTGTCATACCATAGCATCATACATGGGAGGAAATAAAATAAAATTTTCTTTACATGAAGACTTCATTGGCAGTGCAGTACATATAATATAATTTCCATTTTGGAATTTCATGTTATAGGAAATCTGTTTATGCAGTTTCCGCTAGTATATATCTATTTTAATTTTTTTCCTTGTCCATATGAGATATTATACAGGGTGATCCATAATAACGGATCCTTATGGTCACCTTATTTCAGGTGATACAGACCATGAGGACTTTTCCGATCGCCCAGAACCCAGGCGACGAATGAGGATCAGCAGTGATGAGGACATTGAACCAGATGAGCCAATAGTGACAGTTGCCCAGGTTCACAATCCACCAACTGAAACGGGGGCGGTCACAGCAGAGGGGGGGCAGACTGACGTCAATAATATGCTGGTCAACTCACTTGGCGTTGACCCCACGGTAACTAGGTCCTTTGGACCCCCCCTAAATGAAGGGCTGGTAACAAGGTGGTCAAATTATCTCACAAATGGTATAGACAAAGAAATAAGAGTAGAATTATCTTCTCGCTGGCAAATACCTGAAAATTGTCAGACCCTGTCAGCACCCAAAGTAAATCCAGAGATGGATGCTATTTTGTCATCCTTAGACAAGAAAAAGGACTCTGTATTGGCAGGTCTTCAAGATAAGCTGGGAACCGGTCTGGCAGCTATAGGTTCCGTTCTGAACAAAATGTTATCGGGTGATATATCAGAAGAAACCCGATCTCAAATTACTCCAGATTTGGTTGATGCAGGAAGAATTTTTTGTGAGGTCCATTTTTTGATATCAAAACACAGAAAACATCAGTTCTACCCAACACTTGATAAAACAGTTCAAAAAGTTGCTGAAGAATCCAAACATGATAATTTTCTGTTCGGATCAGATTTTCATGAACAGTGTAAGTCTGCTCAAACCATTCAGAAGACTTCTCGGGAACTGAGCTACATACTGGTACAAAACGAACATTAGTTCGAATTCAAGAAAAACCTGAGAGGAATAATTTAAACTTCAAGCGACCTTTGAATCGCTCGAAGATGAGACAAAGTACCAAAGAAAATTACTGTTTTCAAGACAGAAGACAACAACAGCAGGTGAAACCCACCAGAACATATCGACGACAACGGAATCTTTATTAGAGGTATCTATCACACCAAAAAAATATGCTGGCAGAACTAGTCATTTTATCAAACGTTGGCTAGACATAACAAATGATCCTATCATTCTTGACTGGGTCAATGGTTATATAATCCCTTTTGTTGCTGTACCCAGACAGAAACAACCACCACAGGGAAATAAATTTTCTCCAAAGGATATTATTAATTTGAAATTGAACATAAAAAATGTGTTGTCAATTGGCGCTATCTGCCAATGTAGACATGAACCAGATGAATTTATATCGTCTTATTTTCTAGTCCAAAAGCCAAATGGAAGTTTTAGATTTGTACTGAATTTGAAAAAACTCAATAGGTTCTTGGAAACGACTCATTTTAAATTGGAAGATTCAAAAATAGTGAAACAGATCATTACACAAAATTGTTTTATGTGTACAATTGATTTGAAGGACGCATATTTTTCAGTACTAGTTCATAAGATGAGTCGAAAATTCTTAAGATTCGAATTTTTGGGTGAACTTTTCGAATTTACTTGTCTTCCGTTTGGGCTAAGCACATCCCCTTTCGTATTTTCTAAAATTTTTAAGCCGATTATGCATAATCTGAGGTCTAAAGGACTAGTGTCAGTAAATTATTTGGATGACTTATTATTAGTAGGGGATACAAAGGAGGAATGTTTAGAAAATGTTAATATCACACGAAAGTTCATTGAATCGTTAGGATTCATGATTAACATTAAGAAATGTAATTTAGATCCTAGTCAAACCTGTAGGTTTCTTGGTTTCATATGGAATAGCTCGGATCTAAGTATACAAATACCCACTGAAAAAGTCACAAAAGCCATAGATCATATCAATTACATCAAAAACAGAACATCATTCAAGGTCAGGGAGTTTGCAAGACTGATTGATTACATAATTTCTATCTGTCCAGCATTTACTTACGGCTGGTTACATACAAAAAGACTAGAAAGACTAAAATGTAACGAATTGAGAATATTACGAAATAATTACAAAGGATTGATGCAACTAGATGTTCATGCTAGAAATGACCTTGAATGGTGGTTGACAAGTATACCAAAATCCGGAAATAGCTTTCAACACATTGAGTACAAATTTGAAATATTTTCAGATGCATCCAAGTCAGGATGGGGGGTTTTTTGCAATGGCCAAACCGCTCACGGGTTTTGGACCAAAGAGGAATCCAACCTTCATATTAATCACTTAGAATTGTTGGCTGCTTTCAATGCATTGAAATGTTTTGCAAGGGATGTGTCAGTTGTAATTTTTATTAAGAATCGACAATACGACAACCATTGCTTGTATTAACAAAATGGGCAGTACAAAATATCAAAACTTGATTCTATTACGAGGAATATTTGGAAATGGTGTGAAGCCAGAGATATATGGATTCATGCCTCGTATATTAAGTCAAAAGATAATTTTCAGGCCGATCTTGAATCACGTTCTTTAAAATCGAAACTGAGTATTCACTTAATAGAGATGCTTTTCAGATAATAGTGAGAAAGCTGGGAAGACCACAAGTAGATCTATTTGCATCAATCTCAAATGCGAAATGTGGAAAAATATGTTTCGTGGAAACGTGATCCAGGATCTTTTGCTATAGACGCCTTTACCTTATGTTGGTCAAATACTTTCTTTTACGCTTTCCCACCATTTCCATTGATTCCGAGGGTATTAAACAAAATTATTTCTGACGGCGCAGAAGGTTTGGTTGTTGTGCCAGCATGGGCTAGTCAACCATGGTACCCACTCTTTTTAAACACCTCATTTCTGAACCAATTTACTTTAGTCCACACAATGAACTTATTCTCTCTCCTTTCAGGGAGAGCCATCCACTTTGGGAAAAAATTACCCTGGTGGCGGGAAGGTTATCAGGGAGGCTCTCAAAAGACAAGGACTACCATCAGAATTGATTCATGTTTATGAGTCATCTGTTAGTTCAAATACTATAGCACAATATAACTCTACATATTCAAGATGGTGGAGATATTGCAGTAATAATCATATTGAAATCTTTGATCCAAACTTAAATCAAATCCTAACATTTCTAAATGAAGAATTTTTAGAGGGTGCAAGTTATAGCACTTTGAATTGTCACCGATCAGCACTAAATTTTCTGTTTCAAATAAAAGATGAAAATAATTTAATTAAACGATTTATGAAAGGCATTTTTCGAAAAAGACCAGTGTTTCCAAAATATTCTTTTACTTGGGACCCTCATAATGTTTTGGATTATCTATCAACATTATACCCATTAGAGTCTTTGTCACTTGAGGATCTAACCTTGAAATTAACCACTTTGATAGCTCTCACTTCATCGCCTAGAGTTCAAACTCTGGCTTCGATAAAATTAAATAACTTTTTGTATGAACAGGACATGATCAAAATAACAATAACAGACTTTCTCAAAACATCAGCTCCAGGTAAAGCACAACCTATTTTGATAATCCCGAAGTTTGATGAAAAACCAGAACTCTGTATTTGGAAAACTCTCAATCATTACATATCTGTTACAAATGATATCAGAGAGGGCATAGAGACTCTTTTTCTGACTTATAAAAAACCTCATCGTCAAGCATCCACTCAAACCATCTCGAGATGGATAAAGACTATATTATGTAGAAGTGGTATAGATACTTCTATTTTCGGTGCACCCAGCACGCGGCACGCGTCCACATCCGCGGCACTACGTTCTGGAATGAATATTGAAACAATCCGAAACACAGCAGGATGGACTAGCAGGTCGAATATTTTCGCCAAGTTTTATAATAGGCCAATAATTGATAGGTCAAATTATGCTAAGAGTATTGTATTATAAACTAAGATTTTTCAGAGATGAGAGTGTATAATTATATAAAGAATGAATTGCTATATAATTTATTGTTATTTACTCTAATGTTAAGTACAATTAAGACTTTTTTGTACAATATTTCTAAGATAATTATTCAAAACTTAAAGATATTGGGAATAAATAAAAAAAAAAAAAAATTTAAGGCTTTCAACATCTACATATTGTTCACGAGGACGGTTATGAATATAATTATAGATTAAACGACTTACCTGTAAGGAAGTTCAATCTGAATTATACGAAGAACCACGTCCGAGTAGACCAACCCACCCTTAACCCGTTCTTACCCAATGTTTATTTTTTTTTTTTTTCCCTTTTTAGACACTGTCAAACGTAATGAGTAATTATAAGCAAGAAGTCGGGTTAGGGCAGAGAATAGTTTTTATAGATTAAAACAGGAGTTGTGTTCCACCAGAGGCGTAACTACATATTGGTCTACTCGGACGTGGTTCTTCGTATAATTCAGATTGAACTTCCTTACAGGTAAGTCGTTTAATCTATAATTATACTCTATTACCAAAGTTATTATCCTTACTTCTCAGTACTTAATACTATTAATACCTAAAAATAACATGCAAATAATCATGCAAACACAAATAAAGTCTCTTTCTTCTATGGGGTAATTTCCATACGGCAAGGGTATAAATGCCTTCTTCAACGAGGGATTTTCTTACTTCTATTCCGGTGGGCATCAATTCAACTCTATCCGTTGGATCCTCTGAGAATTTTTCCTGCTACGCCGCTGGGTAAGGGCAGGTATCGTCGGTACAGGATGGTTTGTTCCTTATCTATCTTCTCTAGACATCTGGCTTTTGGGATTGTAAGGCCTTTCATACGATTTCGAGTCAGTGATCCTTGATTATTAGTCTGTATCGTATTGGGACCGATAACACTGCCTATGTTTTTCTGGTTCGGTAACAAGTGCATTCATTGGCATAATGTCGTAAATGGTATCGGTTTCAGTGGTAAAACGGTGGTAATTCATTCGTTTAAAAAAATCTTCGTTCCTGGGACTCTATTTGTGCGGACCCAAAAGGTGATTGTTTTGTGAATGGTGTTTACTGAATTTGCGGAGTGCTTGAAATCCAGCCATACTGTGAATTCGCAATGCTCTAGGAATCGTGGCTTCTCATTTGCTTCGCACGCTGGATTGTCCACTGCTATCTTTTCAGAGATAATTTTTGGGTTTCAACAATCCCAATCCACGATATACCCTTCAAAACCTTCCATATTTTCGCTGTTAGTAAATTTTATCATTATTTTTCTTAGGTACTGTACAATTTCAACCGTCGCAATGTTCTAGTGTGAATATTCTACAAATCCGTAAACATATTTTCCGAACTCGGGATTATATTATTTATTTTTATTATGTAACTCGGCGATTCGATATTCTATAACTGTTTCTATTTGCATAAGTTTCATAACATATCGTGTTTTGGTTTTTTTTTACAGCCTGTAATCCGTACATTGTTTTATGTTAGTTCTATCGACCATTCTTTTTACTTTTTCTATGACCTGTATTGAACTTATATCCGTCTCGCAAAATTTTGCTTTGAATTTTCCGGGAATTTAATGTCATTATTTTACATCAAAACACTTGATAAAATTGTCCCTGTTCTGGTTTCACGTTTTGAGTTGATTCCCTTTTATATTTTTTCAGTTTGTTTCCGTACTATGATACAATTAATTTAATTCCGTTTTTGTTATTAAAGTATCGAGGCATTTCTGTATTTGTATTCATTCCGATTTTTACAAGATCATCGTAGCTATAAATATGTTTTGGAAATTAACCTTCGAATTTTTCTTTCTCTTTCTGAGTCTCTTAAAACCATTATAAACTTAATACTATATATACGTTCCTACATTCTGGTGCATACTGAAAATTTTCTTGTTTACTGATATCTAACCGATTGAACCAACTTTTCCATGGGTGTCATTTGAACAGTGCCGCGTGTCATGGATTTGTAAGGGGAATTTATTTTCAGAAATGCTTTCTTCATTTTCTTTGGACATTTTCCCTTCTGACATTTTCCTATATTTTGGCATTAACTTTGGTAATTCATCTAAGTATATTTTCTTGAGTTTGAACTGAAACTTGATCTTAATTTTACTTTCATTTTCTTGTGTCGCTTGTCGACGGCTTTCATTCATGCAATTTGTTGAATCGATTAGCAGGTATTATTTGACTTTTGTTTCTCCCACTGGTTGGATTTCAAAATTAACGATGGTTCTTTTAAATTAGATTTTATTTTCTGTCTACAAACTCTAATTCTTTTCAATTTCGGGGTTTATTTCTTTTTTACTTTCGTATCCATATTAAAATCTTCTACTTTACTTCGTTTTTTAAGTTAAAACCACTTTCTGCAATACCAGTAATTTCGTATCTTCGAGTTCACTATACTTTTGCTTGAACTTTTACATACATTCAAAAATTGGGTAGAAATTTGTCTTTAGACAATAAATTTTCATCCTTGTGATTTACGTCTGTAGAAAAAGTTTTTATCTTTGGCGACTGTTATTCCTAGGTGCTTGGCAGATTCCAACTTCCTGGTGGATAGAGCCTCTCCCTTGGGTGATTCATATCTATCACTTAAACTATCTTCCAATGATTTAATATTCTCCTCATCGATCATCTTCCCTCGATTTCGTGATACATTAACTGTTGCAATTTCCGTTCCCCCTGAATATGTCTGGCTACTTTCGGGAATATTTTCACTTTCAAAAGCTTTCATACCAACTTTTTTCCATCTTCTGACTATAATTTTCTTATTCTCGCTGTAGGTGTATGGGCAATGTTCCGTTACATTCTCCGTTTTTTTTAGGCAGGAAATGCTCGTACCTATACGTATGCATTCCACCTTTGTCGACTGTCACGTGTGACTATCGGTCCTAATGTACAGGGTGCGTCGGTGTTTCCATTTTCCATATGTGGCACTTTTCTACATGCATCTCTTTCTCTTTTCCTGGAGATGAACACCATAAATCCTCATTCGTTGTCGCTTGTTTCTGTTTTTCGCTTTTTCCAGACGATTTTCCATATTCTTCAAAAAAACTGTTTTTTCTAAACCTGGTGTCACAATTAAATCACCGGTCCCTGATATCTCTATTTGATTCGAAGTTGTAAGTCTAGTTTCATGGCATGAAACTCTGTTTAGAATACTTTCGGATTGTTTTGGGGGCCCTCCCTCTCAATTCTATTTTTGCGAATTATCCAATCGTTCGTCATGATAGTAACATCTCTCAATCTTTTTCTTCTTTCTTCAAATCTCTTTTGCAACTCTCTATGTTCGTCATCCCGATTCTTTTGGGCATATGTTGGATTTTCTTTTTCAACTCGATACTTTCCTCTAATAAATACATTTGATTTTTTGCTCCAATCAATTTGCACGTTATATTTTCGTAAAAAATCTAACCCAGTGTTTTTTCCCAATACTACAATGATCATTTTCAACTATTAAGAATTCATGTTCCAAAACTTTTCCTTCCTTTACTTTGATTGGCAATATAACCGAGCCAATATAATGAGTGAAATTTCTTTGTCCATTTATGAGGGTGATACGGCAAATCATAATTTAATTTCATACCTCTAACAATATTAATATGAGCTCACTGATACTTGAGATCTCATATCTATGGATATATGCCTCAAAAATTCCTGCTACTTCCAAATTAATTACATTTTTCTGTTCATCGTCGATTAGTATATTTTCCCTCTTGCCTCTCCCCTATTTAAATAGTTTTTTTCTGCAGCCTCATCTGAGGCTTGTTGAAAGCTGCCATTCCATTTAAATTCTGTTATATTTTGCCTTTTCCATACTTTTTCCATTTCTGTCATTTCCATAACTATTTCCTGTTTGCTTTCTATAATTTATTCTCCTAAAATGCCCTCGTTCATTCCTGTTCTATGAGATCGAAATCTATTTTCTTTCGAATTGTTAGAAAATTCTTTTCTATGTTTATTCATTTTTCCATATTTTTGGAATCACTTTTCCATTAGCGTGGTTGGAAAACCATTTTCCTGAATCATTTAATTTCTTATTTTGAAAATATTCCTATTTGGACATCTATATGACATATGTCCGAATTCTTGACATGTTAGGCATACGCAATTTTTCATATAACAATCTCCTGCTGTGTGCCCTTTTTCTGTTACAATGTGTGCACAATATTATATTCGCATTGAAAGTTCTAAAATTTCATTCGGTGTACTCGTAATTTGCTCAATTAATTCTTCTCTTTTTGCTAATTTGATGGCTTCTTCTAAACTGACAGGACTTTCAGATAAAACTTTTTTCTAACAGGATCTAACAATCCCATGGCAAATTGAACCAAAATATCCTGCCTCGAATTTTTTGTTAATACATTGTCAATTCTATTATTTCCTGTGAGGCGCCTTATCTTTGATGCACATATTTTAATCTTATGAAAAAAATTCCTAACTGATTCATTGTTTTCTGATAACAATTCAAAATTCTTTTTTGTTCTTCTCCAGGTAATTTCAATTTGCTAAACTGCTTCAATAATTCCTTTTAATTAATTGCCAGTTGTCTGTATTTTTTTAAGCTATATTCTGCTTCAATAAAAAAATCTAGCGATGCCCTTTCAGTTTTAATCTAACTATAGAACTTATTTGACTGTCTGTCCATTTTGCTACAGCTGCCAAATCCTCAATTTCACGAATAAAATCTTTGATTTCTGTGGTACCATTATAAAAAGGAATATTATCCAAAGTGATACTAATTTGCGGTTCATACCTAACCCTCGGCACTGTTGTCTGAGTTTCCATGATTTAATTATTTCAATAAAAATCTCCATTGATTGAAAATAAAACTTCAATTGCTTTTTCGGATACTTCCTGAGTTTTTGATCGGTATAAACGCTATATATATATTTACTTTCCCAATATCGTGCTTGCAAAATAACAGCGATATTATACTTAACTATTTCCACAACTTTCCTACTAGTTCACTTCTGTTCAGTTTAGTCTTTTACCCACTAACAATTATTTGAAAAAAATAATAAAAAAAACATTTATTAAAAAAAATTCAAATTCAATTTTTGTTTGACACTTTTTTTTTCTGTGGAAAATATCATATATGCGTTAATGTATTTCCTTAATTATTACTCGCACACCTGACATCAATGTTAAAGCTAGCCTATACAGGGTGTTGGGAAAACCACACACCTGACCACCAATGTTAAAGGCTGGACTACGGGGTGTTGTGAACTACCACACCACACCTGTAATACCAGACATTTTTCGTTAGATTGGAAAAACAGTATTAAGAGCAATCGACTGTCTGAAGATGGTCGATACTGAAACCAGGTTTTCTGGAGCGGCTCAGAACTAATTTCATTTCTCTCAAATACTGGAACATGGGTTGTTTATTCAGGAAGTACTACCGTTCAGAAAGATTCAAACCCAAAAACAATGATTAAACAAAATAATAATGCACTCATAAAATGTTAAGAATGTACATATATATTTAATAAAAATGTTTCACTTATTTTCTGCAACACTTATACAACGAAAACGAGTGTAGCTTATTGGCAGATGATTTTGCAGTTGGCTACACAATAGCAATGATTTTACTAAAAGAACAATCTTGAAATCAATTGCCACATCGGCTAGATTAAATTCTTTTTTTGAGATCTTTGTAATCTTGAAACTATGGAGATACTTTACCGACACATACACATTTCCAAAGGTTGGGTTTTGCCATAAACATAAATACAGAAAAACAAACATTAGACTCACCCTGTTTCACACTTATTCACTGGAGTAGTTTTTAAACGGCAATTAGATTTGAATTTATTATTATTTCGTTTTCTCCCGCGTCAATCGGTTATTTTATTTTTATTCGCCCAATATAGTAGTAATCGCTTAATACGGCTATGGTTTTTTCTGAGAGATCGTGAACCATGGAATTGCGGACTCCCGTTGTATTATCTCTGTTCTGGAAGCGTTGACAAAAATAGACAATTTGTGGAAAACTATAACTGTTCACTGTGTTTTACTAAGAGCTTCAATACTTGATTTGAATTAGCTGAGTTTTTATGTTTTCTGGAAGTTCACTACACTGATTGGGAAACTCTCATATTATTGTACGATACTGTAGTTCGACTAACTTTTTAACCTAACTTTTGAGAATGACATGTTTCTAGTTCACTGTTGAACATCGAATACCTATTTTGCTCTCGAACTCGCGCTTTATATTTCGTTATCGAACACGTGATAATCTATCTCACGGCATAGTAATTATAATTATCTTAAAACCAAAATTAATGGCTGTTGTTTTGGTCATTGCACGCATTGATGATTAATGGGTTGTTTTGTTTCTGTCATAGATAAAAATATATAAAACATAATTTTATGCCTTTTCGAGGAAAAGTTATAGTTAATGGCTGTCATACTCGGTGAATTTATGGCGTTTTCTATGGTACAATTACATTGAATTCGTTTTTATGATACTGATAACGCGCTGTGAAATGAACAAGTGGCAATTAATAATTTTGTTTACGCTCTTAGATGAGTTATTTATGAATCCGGTGTACAAGGGTTATTCTTGATAATTATTTTTAAATGCATTTTAATTGTTCTCCAATAACAACGTATGATTTAACGAGCGTATGCTTATCAGCTCTTTCAGTCAAACATGGTGAACCCTATTGAACCTTTTCTGGCCATCACGATATTGTTTTGAGAATATTACGCTGTTTTGCAGGGAAGAAAGTTTCTCTGTAATTACGTGGCTTAACAATCTAAATGTCTTCAATATTTATTATTAGAAAAATGGCCTTTTGTTAATACATGCCACAATATATTGTTACATTTTCAGAAACAAATTTTAAATATAGAAATAAATTACTCACAATGGAAAGTGAAAATAATGGAATCTAACTTATTCAAGGTGAAAGACAAAGTTTCAAAACTCATTCCATTTATATTTTTCAGAATTTTTACTAAACCACAAAAATTATATAACATAACCAAACAGTCACAAATTGTCAAAATTAAACTTTTGAATAAAGAACAACACAATCATGTCCCTACAATTCTAGAAAAAAATTGGTTCATTAATAAATCAACATGTGAAATACCCCAAACTGTTCAGCAACTACTAAATATGGGAGAGCTCTGGCCGAAGCGAGACACAACATAAATAAAATCATCATCGAGCTTAAAACATCTTTAGGTGCGTCGGAAAAGATAACTTTTAACCGGCGACACCTAGTGAATCTCTGGCTGGTGACTACTCCGTACTGATGAGGGCCAAAAAAGCCTGAAACCGGTATACGAATTGTTAGGCGGACACGACATGAATTTAAACATAATCGAGCTTATCAGAAAGAAACATTTGCGAACAATATCCATTTATATGGAAGTTTGCATGGATTGTCAGGTGAATATCATTCAACGTTCTGCGTGGTATTTGCTAGGAAAGTAGTTGTTTTTCGCCTGTCGGTCTACCAATTGTTTCAATTTACATTGAACCTTTTGTGAAGACGACTTTGTGTGTGCTTTATGCATTTCATTTCATATCTTATCCCCTTCATATGGCTTTTTCTTTCATTAACCTAATTAATAATTCTAAAACCAGTGAAGAAAAAATGAGAAAAGAAACAAGGTTGTAACGAACTTCACAACTTCCAACAAACTCAAAGACTACAAAAAAATACACAAAAAAGTTTTTGATCACATAAAGGCTACTCAAACCTTTCTCAAAAAAACTCAAATAAAACCCTGAATTGATAATAACAAGAGCAGACAAGGCAATACTACTATTATTCTGGACAAAAAAGAATTTATTGAAAAAGCTTTATAGGTATTGTTAACACTCAACAGAGTGATAACAATACCTATAATGTGTTAACTAAGGACCCTACCACCAGAATACAAATTTAGAATAATAGAATAGTAAAAGAACTTCTAGAAAATAACTACATAGATCTAGAATGAGCAGAATATCTCACAATTGAAAATGGTGTGTTTCCTAAAATGATTTTTTTACCCAAAATATATAAAGAAAATACACCTTTTAAGACCCATTGTCAGTTTTATAGGTTCCCCTATCTATAAGCTCTCCAAATGGCTTAGTGGAATACTAAAACACGGTTTTGAAAAAGACGAATATCATGTTAATGTCTTCCGAATTTTCCGATTTCATTCGTGACAAAACAATTGCTGAAAATTAAATATTCATTTCTTTAGATGTAACATATCTTTTCACCAACATTCCAGTTGACCTTACAATAAAAATTATCAAAACGTTGGAATACATTTCTGAATTCACCACGTTGCCAAGATACTTTTATCAAAGTTTTAAATTTGTATAGATTCCAGTTACTTTAATTATATTGGAATTTACATGTCACCTATATGCGCTGATCTCATCATGTCAGAACTGCAACAACAATGCTTAGACAAACTATATTTCCCTATCCCCTTTTTCAAAAGATTTGTTGACGACATTCTCACAGCAATTCCTGAAAATAACAAATCTGAAATTCTGGGGCGTGTTCCAGAGTTTCCACTCACTATTGAAATTTACTGTAGAGGAAGAAAATAATAATTCCTTAGCTTTTCTAGACACAAATGTCATTAAACTCCTAACAACGTGTTGAAAGTAGATTGGTATCACGAACCAACTTTTTCAGAGAGGTCTTAACTATTTTTCACATCATAATTTGCAACATAAAATAAACATCATTAAGAATTTGAAAATAAGGGCGCTCAAAATTTCAAACCCAGAATATTATTAAAAAAATCTTGAACAATCAAACAATTTCTATTAAAAAACAATTACCTCCGCGCTAATAAAAAAAAATCTCCAGGATAACAAACCTTCCAACAAAACCAATAATTTGATAATAAAATATTAGAAAATACCGTATTTGAGAAATCTCTCTGAAAACTTGCAAAAGCTTTGAACGAAGAAAATTCCAAGATCGCATTTTCAAACGACAACACCGTTGGCAAAAAGTTTTTTTCACGCCAAAAAACAAAAACCCCTACTAATGTACAATCAAACGTCGTCTATAAAATAAACTGTACCAATTGTACAAAATGCTACGGTCGTCAAACAGGCCGATATTTAAAAAAACGCATATCTGAACACGATAGGGTCACAAAAAAACTTAATGCCAAAATCCATCTGCTCTAGTAGAACATACTAAGAAAATGGTCATTCTTTCGATTTCACAAATCCCATCATCCATCCTTTATAAAAAACGCTTTCTATCAAAAATACTTCTTAGCGATCGAAATTATCCACCAAGACAGCGTCAATACCAGAAAGGATTGAACACGTCCTATTTCAACTTGATAAGTCAGATTCCTAAATGATTTGTTATCGTTTTTTTCTCCATTGATACAAGTACTATATGGTTCAAGGATATTTTTTAATTTTATCTCATATTCGTTGTCTCTTACTTGATGTTAAAACTGTTTTTTCGTTGTATCTAGAATGTCTGTTTATGTATTATTTTTATTTACATTCAACTCGGAAAAAATAATTTTTGGTGAGCTTTTTTCTTTTTTAATAATCTATTTTACTGTGAAATGTTCCAATTCTTGTTGCCAATTTTTTTTTTAATATTTCTAACACCTTCAACTTATAAAACTCTGAGCCCTGAAGATGAATTGAATAAAATTCGAAACGTGGCCAGGAAACAATAGTTTTTCTTCAACAAAATTGATCCTAATCCCAACAAAACTTCTCAATATTATAAATTTTTAAACATAAGCACCTGTACCCTTGTAACGAAGAATTATATGAAAATTCAATCTATTTTTCAAGAAAAAAATCAAATTACATTTTGACGTCACACCTTGAAAGAATTTGTTTAATAAGAATATTTTATTTTTTTTAAATTTTTTATTTTTCATTATATTTAATATATTTTCTCATAATTTTATTTTCTATACCTTGAATTTTCCTTTTTTTTTGTGGGGGTGTAAAAATTTTAATGGAAACCTTACAGGTAGTGTGGGACTCGCACTCGAGTTTTCGTAGGTCCCTTTCATCGGGTTACCCACTAAAAACTCCACCCAGTTAGCTTGTGTTTTTCCTGGATCCAGTCTTCTACTGACGCTCGTGCCGTGCGCTTCGGTACCCCGAGGGTCTGTCCTGGACCTGGTTCGTTTTCCGATCCTCTTCTAGCGAGTTCGTCGGCTTTTTCATTCCCTGCAAATCCCTGATGTCCTGGCACCCAAATCAGCTTGACGCGGTTTTTTCTGCTAGAATTGTCAGTTCCTCTTTGCAGGTCCATACCAGTTGAGACGACACTTCCTGGCTACTTAGAGCCTTCAGTGCCGCCTGACTGTCTGAGAGAATGTGGATCTGTTCATTTCTACTATTGTTTTCCTCCACATATTGAAGGAATGCGTAGACCTCTGCTTGGAATACAGAGGTGTGAGTACCCAGTGAGTAGCTAAACTCGGTCCTTGGGTTTCTGGAATACAATCCTACTCCCGCACCATTCTCCATCTTTGATCCGTCTGTGTACCAGATCTTGCCCTGTAGAATGGTGTTGAGTTCTGTGTTGCTCCATACACGTCTATCTGGTATTGCTACCCTGTATGACTTGTCAAAACAGAATCGTTTCACAATGTGATCTGATGTCAGGTCTAGCACTTCTCTGTTTACAATGCTTACGATTCTCATGTGTCCTGTCCCAACGTTTATGTTGTCCAGTGTGTTTCTCAGTCTGAAGGCACCTCGCCTTGCCTCTCCTTGTATCAACAAGTGAAGGGTAGGCAATCCCAGCAGTGTCTCCATGGCTGCAGTGGGCATTGATTTCATTGCCCCTGTAATGCCTGCGCAGGCACCTTACCTAGTTTGGTTTTAGCGCCACCACACCAGGGAGGAGTAGGTTATGGCCGGTATTACCACCATGTAGTCCATATGTGGTTTTAACCCCCATTTTTTTCCAAAAGAGCGTCTCACAATTAATGTAGTCTCCACTTTTCTGGCCACTTTCGTCAGATGCTGGTTCCAGGTCAATTTCGAGTCCAATATCACCCCGAGATATTTGACCTCTTCCTTGCTCTGTATAGTTTATCCATGAAGTTTTCGTCTTTTACTATGGTGGCTTTTTGAAGGTTGATGTTCAATCCCTCAAAGTCCGTCCATTTGGTTACCAAGTTTAGGGCGTCTTGCATACGATCCCTAACCGTGGTGTTGAATTTCTCCTGTTCTAGGATGACTATATCGTCAGCGTACCCAAGGGTTTTATGCCCTTTTTTTTTTCAGAGAACCCAGTAGTCCGTCCATGACCAGATTCCAAGGACTGGAGAAAAACTCGCGGTATCCTCTGGTCGCCCGATCCACTAGCCTCCTCCATTAGGATTGTGTGTATCATCCTTTTTCTTAGCTTTAGCCACGCAGGGTTCTTCAACCCCTTTCCGTCTAAGTGACCTGATGATTGAGTCTATAGAGGTGTTATTAAAAGCTCCTTATATGTCTAGAAAGGTCGCTACTAATAGCTCTTTGTTTTCCAACGTGTTCTCCACTCTCTCACTACTAGTTTGTGGAGTGCTGTTATCGTTGAGCAGCCGGTCCTATAAGCATATTGTTCTCGATACAATGGGCTTGCTACCAGTGCATCGTCCCTTATATGCCTATCCACCAGATTCTCCAGAATCTTCAGTTCAAAGGACATGAGACTTATAGGTCTTAGGGACACCGATCCGAGTGGCAAGCCGGGCAAGATCCCCGATCCCCGGAACCGAATGGGCTCCTTCTTTTATGACCCCTGGTGCCATTCATCCCCCGCCACGGCGCTCACAGCTTGGATTTGGGACTGTTTGCCAGAGCCTCGTTGGTCAAGTCGCGGCCGCCCTCGAATGTCTGCACACTATTCCATTCGTGGAGCAGTCGCCGCTCGTTCACCCCACACCACGTGAAGGTGAGGTTAGACTTTGTGGAGCTTTTTCCTTACTTTTGTTTAGTTTATCACTTGAGAAACCGTTTCAGTATTCAAGTTTCCTTTTCAGTATTGAAATTTTACATTCAAAAGCCATTTAAGTACATTCCAGTGCTTCAGTTTTCTTTTCAGTATTTGCTTCAGTGTTTTACCTAGTCAGTCAATCAGTACTTGATTCACTGCCTTATATTAAATTATAGCGTAAAAATTTTGTCTAGTTTTTTACTCATCTAAAACAACTTTATTTTGATTTTTGCCTTTATATTTTTATTAATTTAATTATTATGTATTCGATAACTAGTTTCCTATAAAATAGCAGCATTGGGTTCCGAATCCAACGTTCATTCTCTGGGCCACCTTCAACCTCATTTTCTAATCCGGAGCTGTATATGTTTGCCGTTTTTCGCAATTATTTTTTATCCCGAATCCCGAGGTGTATCATACGAAATGATTTCGTTAGTATTGTTAGGTAATTCGAACACCACCAAAGATACAGTAGGCCCGGTCATGTCGATTTAATTTACACATTATTTTTGGTAAATTGATTCATGGGTATGAGCAAAATGTACGTGAAAAAATGAACCAATTCCTGACAAAACGCAATCCATTTCAATACCAAGTTATCCAGGTATTCCAGCAGTGGATCAAACTTTGGGAAACAAATAGATCATTAAAATAATGGAAAAAGTCTATTAACGACGAATAAAAATGATCCCGAATAGTTCTCGCCGTAACAGTCCTTAGTACCAATAAGATGGATATGGTACACACAATTCCTGAGTAGTTGTAGATTATTTAAACTGAACAATTTCAAATAAATGGGTTAGAACAAGATCATTAGCACGTCCTCCCAGTTCACCAGATTTGAATCCACTATACTTCAATGTTTGGCAATACATACCCTAACAACACAAGTACATCTTCTGTACATCCCAGGGACGTCCTTCATTTGCTACTAGGACGTCCCTGGGATATCCTTTGTCGGGACATGGTACATACTATGGACGTCCCAGGGATGTCCTTTTGGTACGTCCCAGGATGTACCAAGTCCGACATGGACATCAAAGGGACACCCAGGGATGTCCCAGGGACATCCCTGGGATATATGGTACATCCCTGGACGTCCTCGAATGTCCTTTCCTTTCATTCATTTAATTTGAAAAATTTCATGGAAAATATGGAAAAAATGAAATCCAAATAAGATTCTCAACACAAAACGGGTTCAATTCAGAAATTAATTATGTCATTTTGTGTAAAAACGGCAAACAAAAACTCATCCTGTATATAAATTCACATGACAAATAAACAAAAAAAGATTAGGTGAATCAGTTGAAAATTGTACACATATTAGGGTGCTGCAGTTTTTGCAGGCATTGCATTATCTTTTTCTCTGTGGCTTCTCTCCTTGGTCCTCCTGAAAAACTTCTGCAAAGTCGCCTCAATCTGTTTTTCATTGCCAATGGCTTCAGAAGATCCTGTAACAAACATATTATTGCAGATTGAATTGACAATGAAAAAACTTACTAAAAGTGATATCATGTTATAGCTCTTTTGGGATTTACAATAATAGATCAAAATACTCACCAAGTATCATTGCTGCATGTGTTATGTTGTGTTTCAAGGCCCATTCAGTTAACTTTGAATTTATGTTATCATTTGAATTTTCAACATTTTCATGGAACATTATAATTTTGAACTAGGTCTTCTCTTGATGTATGGCTCAATTCTCCAAGGGAAGAACCATCAGACAAATTTTCAGAACTTGATTCACATTGATCAACTTCAGGAATATTTTATCTGAACTTGTAGAAGGTAATGTTGAATATCATCATTTACAGCCCTTAATCGACTAGTAGAAGGCCACTACAATCCTCTCAAGATTCTTCATTTTGTCTTCCAAGTTTTCTTGTTCTTTTATAATATTTACTCCTTCGTTCCTCCTGCGATCCATTATATTAATATGTACCTATAATAGATTAATACATTTACTATAAACATCAAGGACCCTGTCCAGCGTGGCTTTAGCCGGGAAGTAGTTGTTTCTGTTAGACTTTCACAAAAAATAAATTCATTTTTATTGTAGATTTTTCAATTCACAGAAAAATCTTTCTATTCAATATTCAATTGAGAATGTTGCCCTTTTCAACATGAATATCACACAAGAGGTTATCTTGAACGATGGAAGATAGTGACTAAAGTTTATCTTTCAGTCGCAGATGATTCCACATCTGATTTCATGAACATCCTGTTCATATTTTCAAAGAAATCAACTGTAATTTATGTTATTGCTTTGAACAAAATAAAGCTGAAGCTAGAGGAAAACGTTTATAATTTTAAAAATAAGGAGAAAAAAAATTTAACAACTTACAAGAAAGCGTTTTAAAAAATCTTCCAGCCAATGAGGTTGAAAACCGTTAGATAAATTATTGAAAATGAATTATCTATACAAAGAAAAATCTTCAGAATAGTAAATTTTACCTCTCACACGTTGAAATGTCTTTTGAGTACAGGTTCCATTATGAATTTTTAACAGAGGACAAAGTCGACAGATGCCAACTATCGAAATATGAACATTGACGTTCTGACAAATATCAGCTACAGTATGAGTGAATACTGAAATCTTAACATAATTAAGTTATAATCTTAGGTTTTTAATACAAATATAACGATCTAAAATCAAAATCTACTGACGAATATTATAAATTTTAAAATGTACATGGCAACACTGCTAAATTGAGCTGAAAGTATATTTCTATATAACTGATCTAGTCTTTGTTTCCTGATCGGAATCAGGAACCTATTTCATTTCTCAAATACTTCAGGTGGTGTACCACTATTTCCGATAGACATCCTATGCACAACCGCTTACAGTTGATAATCCTCAAAGTCCTTAGTAAGCCAAAAAAACATAAAAAATTAGTTTTACGTACCAAAACTTCGCGGTTTCCAAAATTTGGACGAATTTAAAAAATTTTTTTTTTTATTTTTTCCTTTTTTGTTCGAATTTTTTACCCCTGAAATTCGTAATAAACGCCATAATACACCTGTATTTCACGGGTGTGCAGGAAGTTAGATTTCACCCTGTATATAGAATGTTTTTATTGGGGCATTTTTTCTAAAAAGAACACGTTGAAATTCCTATTTGATTTCCCAAAAAATCACATGTATACAAGTTGCAAAATAACGAAGATACCAAACTTACCGATTAAATTGGTCTTATCGCGGCCCTAGTATGTTCACAAAAATTGCTCAAAGTTGTCACTGTCCGTTTCATACATGCAGTCTTACTCGGCTCAACCAACTTTACTCGATAAAAATTGAATAACGTTGTCCACAATACAAGTTCTATCACTTACTAAAAATGTGTTCGTCGTAAGCGTGAGGATTTTCTACTGCTCATTCATATTGGTATTAGAAAAAATATTCGCTCCGTTTTATGCGTGAATGTGTCTGGCTTCATCTGTATCCAAAATAAGTTTTGTAAAATTGTCGTTCTTATGTAGATGTCGATTTTGAAGCCACTGATAATATTCAACTCTTATGGGACGATCTAGAGGTTGTACGCTGGTATCGTTCGATAATGGTATGAATGAAGTTGTTCCAGTCTTATATTCTTTCGTACTTCACTAAGCAACTCCAACTTGACATGCTATGTACTTTAACTCCGGTAATCTTTCGACGTTCGTTGTTTTCGTGAACGTATGCCAATGCACATAACTAAAAAACATTACGCTGGGTACCCAGCTCACGCTCATGGCGTATTGTTTTCTGCTGATGATTGATAACTTATTTATTCTATGTTAATCAGAGGCCAATCATAAAAAGTACGTTGTAATCCCAAAAAAAGTTATATGAGCTCGGCATTATATTCAACGCATTCGGAGCAAATTGGGATCAGGAACGTATTAAATTGTTTGATTTGAGTGATTATTAGTGAGATTTCTGCGAATTCTAAAACTTTTTAAAGAATACCTCAACTTTGAAAACACCCCGTGTGTATAAATCCTCCAATACTAAAAAGTAAAAATATCAATAAATTGTTTTCTTTCATTTGCAGTTCTAAGATGTCTCCGGCTGTCTACAGATCCTGTCACGCTGAAAATTAAACGGGGTAAGAAACTTTTTGCAGACCCTTGTTTTATAATCCAGTCGACAAGAAATCAAAGTATCTGTTTTGGGTTTTACTTTTACCAGCTATTTCATTGTGCAAACATACTCAGAATGGTGCGTAGAATGACGTGTTTGCAACCTAAATCGTAGTTGGAGGCGTGGACAGCTGATTTAGAGATAGTTTTTCTTTGGTAACTGATCAGGATGATTTTTTACGTAAAAATTTTCAATATGTGATTTATTCATTATGAAACGGCTACAGAACATGATGGAAACAAAGAAGTACTACTAGCAAGCAGCCCTCCTAGACATAGAAGGAGCTTTCCACAATACTTATAGGTCTTAAAATTGGTAATAAGATGGACGGACTTGGAGGGACTGAATATCAACCCCTCAAAAAGCAACCACAGCAACATTCACTAGAAGACCTAGGGCCCATAAAACTTCTCGAAACTGACGGGGAACTAAAGCTGGATTATATATATTGACACGTAGCCGCTGCAGTTGACGTCGCCGCAACAGTCGGGAAAATTTAGATCAATTTATACTTTCGAAGTAGAGCGCATGCGCAGGTATAATTATGAAATTTGTCATTTGACAAACTTACCAAATTTCTAATGTTGACTCATTTGTCTGGTGAACTAGGAATACTCTTATTTCTATATTTAACAAATTTACCGCAATTTCCATAAGTCTTAATATCCCATTTGCACAATTCACAGAAATTGAACATGTCTACTCCAGAATATTACGTTTCATGTCATTCGTTCGTTGCCGCAGGAGAATAAGCTGGTCACCTTCGGGCAGCAGCGACAGCGGCTACTGCATTTTTATAAACGCACACATGTACAACTGCACCTTCAACTCTCTCTCTCTCTCTCTCTCTCTCTCTCTCTCTCTCTCTCTATTCCTTCTTGGATGTAGCTTCCCATCGGCGCTATTATCCAGCTCTCCCCTTATTACCCTTGTAATAAAGGCTTCGTCCTCTGAATACAGGAATCTTGCTCTCGGCAATACTGTATTCAAATTATGAATTTTCGTCTTTGTTCTATTTTCTTATCGTCTATTTTCATCATTACATAGTTTCTACTAGTGCGTTTATCTCTTCTTGTGCTAAAATTAGTTAATAGGACAAACAACACAAACATTAGGCTGGGACATAATTTTGGGATAGGAATATTACATACGTATGGATCTGTTTTTTTTTTTTTTAAGATAATATACGACCCCATTTCCCTCTTGATTATAATTTTATTTGATTAAAATCTAAAAAATTTACTATAGATTTTATTATTGGAATATTTAAATTTTTTTGAACTTCTATGAACATATATGGTGTCTTCATACCTTTTTTGACTAACGTGAAATAGAAATCTTCATTAGGAACAGCATTGATTGGGCATTCTAAAAAAATGTGGTTTAAATCTTCGAGACCCCCACATTCACAATATGGATTATTCTTAACACCAATTCTGCATAAGTGTTCTTTTGTTAAGCAATGCCCTGTCCTCATTCTAATAATAATTGTTATATGTCTTCTACTCATAAATGGAATCGAGCAATACCACCTTTCGATGGGATACATTGGTTGTATCATTGAATAATTTTTGCCTTTTATCTTAATATCTTGTTTCCATTTACTGTAAAATTCCTGCAATATGTCCTTACGTAATATCTGTATCATTCCAAATTTATCCCTCTTTATATTCAGTGGAACATTTAGTACAGTTCCTATTTTAGCTAATTGATCCGCTTTTTCATTCCCTTCTATCTTTGAATGCCCTGGTATCCATGTGAACCTGAACACAGTATCATTTAACGAAGCCAAATATGTCATTTGTTTCATATTCATGGTTATATAATCAGTATTATATGCATTACCTTGTTTTGATATTTTGTCCAAAGCAGATTTTGAATCTGTAATTATGTAGTTACTTGTCATATTCCTTTCTAAACACACCCTCATTGCCTCGTGCACTGCAATAGTCTCCGCCTCACAAACATTAGTGTTATCTTTGAGTCTGGCTGAGTAGCAGCAATTTAGCTGTGGCATATAAATACCATAACCAACCCTTTCCCCTATTTTAGACGCATCTGTATATACCAAATTAAATAATTCTTTATTTTGTTCTTCAAATAATTTAAACTTTTCTTTTACACTATTTTGATACTTATGTCATCTGCACAATTTCTGGTTGATATATATAAATGTCCAGAGCATAACTATAACATGGTGGAATATCATTTTTATATATATCTTGTTGAAAAGAGGATATTTTATTTAGTGCTTCCACCAGTAACGGAACCTCTCTATTCCTCCAATACCCTACTTTATATTCGCATATATTTTTCAAGATTTCTATGATATAAATAATTGGAGGATTGTGATCTATTCTTTTAGTTATATAATTGATTGCTAAGCATTTCCTCCTAAACTCCAGGCTTATCTCTCCGGTTTCCCCCAATAGGGCATTTATTGGTGTGGACCTCATTGATCCTGTTATAATTCTCATCCCTTGATTCTTATTCAATTTTTCTAACGATTTATTTGCACTAGGTCTGAAAAGAATACTCCCATAATCCAAATGAGACTTAACTATACCATTAAATGCCATACTCATTGTTTTTGGGTCTGCTCCCCACCATACCCTACAAAATGTCTTTATTGTATTTAATCCTTGATTTGCTTTTTGACAGATTTTTTCTATATGTTTGTCCCATTTCAAGTTATACGTAAAAAAAAACCCAAATATTGTATCTCGTTCATAACTTTTATATTTTCATTACCAATGTATATTTGTGGAATTATTCTTTTTGTGTTATTTGTTCGAAAATGAATCGCCACACATTTCTTTGTAGCCAATTCTAAATCATGATCTACCATCCATTCATTGATTATATGCAACGTTTGATTGATTTTTTTATTTATTTCTTCAATGTCCCCTCCCTTTACTACTACTACAATATCATCTGCATATGCAGTGATTTCACTATGACTGGGTATTATATTAAATAAGGACGACATATATACATATATTGAATAATATTGGACTCAAGGGAGACCCCTGCGGCAGACCCTTTGTAGCTAATCTTGGACCATGTAATTCCCCATTATCATCCATGACAAAATATTTCCTATTATCTAAGATCCTAAATATTAGATTAGCTAAATTTAAATGGATTTGATATTGGATTAAATATTTATACATGGTGTATATGTTAACATTGTCGTACGCCCCCTTAATCTAGGAATACCGCAATTCCTGTTGCTTTAATCCAAAAGCCATTTGTACATATACAGATAGATATGCAATATTGTCTATCGTACTCTTTCCCTTCCTAAACCCCGTCTGATACTTGGATAATATTTGGTTATTTTCCACATGCCAATCTAGCCTGAATTTAATCATCTTTTCCAATATTTTTAGACCACATGATTCCATTGCAATTGGTCTTAAATTACTAACTTCATATAAGATTTTTTTATTTTTCGAAATTTCTACTATGATATATTCTTTCCAATCATTCGGTATATTTGCATTTCCTAGAATATTATTAAATATTTCCAATAACTGACATTGCATTGCTGTGGGTAAGTAAATAAACATTTGATATGGAATATCATCTTTCCCAGGTTTCGTGATTTTTTTGATTCTGAAAGCCTCATTTAGTTCATTTAATGTAAATTGTTTCGTTTCTTCAGATGACACGTTCATGGAAAAATTCGGGTCTATATCGACTCTAGAAACCTTGTCTAATAAAGCTTCAGCTATATGACTCTTGGGCATATTATTATTGTATGTATTATTATTCCTGTTAGAAAACTTTCTTATCATATTCCATATATATGTAGGATTCGATTAATTGTGGAACAAAAACTTTTGAATCCAAGCCTCTTTTTCCTATTTAAAAATCTTTTAGTATTTGCTATTATTTTCTTTGTTTGTATATAATTATCTAAATTTGGATTATTTTTAAAAATATCTACTGTATCTTTCATTATTTTTGTCATCTCCTCATAACTATGTTTTATGTTACTTTCATACCGATTTAATAATTGATTGTGATATTCTGTCCAGTTAACTCTCTTATAATTCCTACCTACCCATCTCCTATTTTCACTATACCCTGACTGATTTTTATCAACTGTACACATAGTAGGATAATGATCACTATCTGCGCAATCTCCCAATACTTTCCATGAGCAATTTCTTGACAAATTACTAGTAACAATTGTTAAATCTATCGGGCTTGAATTTCCCTCAGGATTACATAATCTTGTGTTGATCCATCATTTAGTATAACCATATTATTTTCGTCTATAGTATTCTGCCATTCAAATTACTGATTGCACTTCCCCACAGTGAGTGGTGAGTGTTCATATCCCCCATCAACATTATATCCCCGTCTAGCTCCGAAAAACACTCACTAAATAATTTTTGACTTGGTATATTATTTGCAGTATTGTAAATGTTTATTAGGTTCACATTGTAAGTTTTTATTATTATAATCTGACATTCTTCGCTTTGGATATCTGTGTTCAAGTTCACAATGTTATATTTGATATTTTTTTAAATTCCTGTAGCTATTCCTCCGTACCCATCGTCCCTATCTTGTCTAATGATGTTGTATCCTTTAATTTGAAATACTTTTTCAGGCTTTAGCCACGTTTTATTCAAAAAAATTATGTCTGGATCATGTTCATTAATTAACCTTATTAAATTGTACCTATTTGAATCTATACTTCTGATGTTCCACTGAATAATCCTTACCATTTTACCCAATCAATATTCCTCCTCAGAGGAAACCGCATCTCTATCCCTTATTTTATTAAGTTCCATAGCAGTATTTATAAGTTCTGCAACTTTAGTTTTTTCATACTCCGGTACTTCTAGAAATAATTCATAAATAATATCACTAATATCCCTTTCCTCACTATTTTGTTTATTTAAACTATTTGGTCTTACTATTCTATTATTATTTAATTGACTTGATGTTTGTGGATCTGCTGTTTGATTTGTCCTACTATCATTATTATTAATCTTTCCTATCATTGTCCCTTGTTTGGGCTGTGAAATTTGTTCGTTTGGATTAATTAAAATCTCATTATGTGATGTTTTGTCATACCCTATTCTACCCCTGTACGTTTTTGTTTTACAATTTGTGAATATGTTCTTTTATTATTGTTATTGTGTAAATAGTCTTTATGATATTTCTGTCTTTGAGAAACATCAATTCTATTGATTTCTTCTCCCTGTACATTATTAATTATTGGGAAATCTCTAGGATTTCTATTTACGGTTTTCTGATTTTTAGGAAATTCCTGGGCTACCTCAAAAAATGATATATTATCAAAACTCATCTTCTCCCGAATTTTTTTTGCCTATTGTATTCCTGGCAGTCTCTACTAATTAATTTATGTTCATTACTTTGGCAATTATGGCATTTAATTTTATCACACTTATCATATAAATCTTCCTCCTCGTGTATTCCCAAACAGTTAAAACAACGTTTTTTACCTTTACACTGTTTTTTCGTGTGACCAAACATCAGACATTGGTAACACTGTGTAACAGGCGGTATATAGATTTGAACTTTATGTATCATATAATATATATATATCTATAAATTTTGGTAAAGTCACCCCTTCAAACGTGACAAGCAGAGTTGTCGTCGGAACGTATTTGGTTTCGCCATCTTCTCTAATTCTTCTATTCATCCTTTTAACACTTAATACTCTGTATGGACTTTTAATCGTATCTTTAATTTCATTTTCTTTAAATATATTATCGATCCCTCTGACTATTCCTTTACTGGTCACGTAATTGAAAGGTATATATGCTTTATATCCCCTATTTCTTAATTGTTCATTAACGAGAAATTGTTTTGCACTATTCCAATTATTGAATTCTACACCAATTTTGTTTCTACCCCTGTTTTTTATTCTGATAATATTCTCCAACTTGAGATCAAAAATTTCTTTGGCACTACTAAGGTGGTTATATCTTCCTATATTCCCCGAGTTTTCAGTCGCCTCAATAATCACGACAAATGGACCTAAAGTTCTTTTTTGTAGAGAACTACTTCTCTTTTTTCGTCTGTTTTTTCGTTTTCATCATTTACATTTGTATCCATTTTTTGTGACTCTGCTGGTGGCCTTGAAGCTCTCTGACTTTCCAAATTTCGTATGATTTGTACATTACTGTCACTATTGAATGAATTACTTGAATTTAATATTTTTTCTACCTCTGAATCATTGCTGTCCTCACTTAAGTTTTCATCAAATATCCCCTTGTCTTTGAATTTATCCTTAAAACTTTTCTTGGGAGGAGGTGAACCCCCTCTCGTTTCCCTATCCATAATATTTTAATCAGATGAAATATTTTTTGAACAATCAATTAGGCAAAGAATGAAAAATAGAATGGAGTGTTAGCAAAAGGTTTCGCACACCTGGTTTCTATATCTCAGCTCTTGTCTTCACACTTGTATTCTCTGCTCTCGCTTTCGACGCTCGATTTCAGAATCGCACCCTCAACTCCGAACGGCAACGTCAACTGCAGCGACAGCGGCTGCGTCCCAATCTTAAAATCCAGCTTTACATCTGATAAAAGTGATCAGAAAAGCGGCGACCACACCAATTGAAGCCAGGCGTTCCTTGAAAAAATTAGGACTAAGACCGCACATAGGGCACTGGTGGTGAAACCGGCCATAACGTACGTTTCCTTGGTGTGGTGGCCAAAGACACGCTAAAGAACCGATATAACAAAACTAGGCAAGATTCAAAGACTTGCCTGCATAGGTATTACATGCACAATGAGATCAACGCTCACTGCAGCCATGGCATGAGGCAATGATAGGTGCCTTCAGACTGAGAAAACATGGACAACCGGACAACATACATGTTGGAACAGGTATATATAAGTATTGTAGCCAGAAACGAGCTGCACATGAAATCAGTTCACATTGCGAAACATACATCATTCAAGCTGCCGCAGGAGCGGAAAGGGCGAATTCGTCGGATAGTGCAATTTATCCGCATTTGCCCCTTTGATAAATAGAGTATTTTTAAAGTTCAACAGTTTAAATTTTTTTGTTACATATGTGAGAACTGCGGTTGCGTTGTGATTCGGCCTGTATCAACTACGAATTAAATTGAGCCCCGGTTTCGGAAATTGCGCTAGTAATGAATAAAAAGCAGATTGATACGAGTCTGCATAAGGCTGCATTAAAGGGCTGAACACGCGCACTGTGATTCGCCTGTCATCGTAGTGTTTACATGTAATTTATTTTCAAGTTGAAAAGTGTCTTATATTCGTGATGGATCAAGTGCTTGCAACTGAGTTTTCACCCATTACAAGCCACATTGTTTTTTCTATAATCAGTAGGTAAAAAAAGGAACAGCATTAGTGCAGGAAGTAAAAAAAAGATTATTTCAGCATGCATGCGAAAGTGATTAACCCAGTAGCAGCAACAACAAATCATTACTCTGTCGAATTAGAGGTGAATAAATACTTTCACAAACAATTGATAACATTTAATCAAAACTTACATGTCTAATGTTGCAGTACATTACACGAATAAAGACAATATTAAAGAAATATGAATAAATATATTGAATAAATATATTGAATATATATTTTCACATTTTTTTTTCATATTATTCGTTTACTGTCAGAATTTTACTAAAAAAAATATTTCGAATGTGTATTACATGAATAATTTTTTTTCATTACTTTCATTTATTCCTTTCGTAGATTGATTGTAACAAAGATGTTACAATAACTTCCTGCACTTGTAGAGCGAATGCTCGTGGCGACTGTAAGCACGCTTACGCAGTATTATCATACATAAACGCTCAATGAGAGGCGTCCAAACATTTGATTTGAGGTTATTTGCGGTCGAATCGTTCATTTTGTAACGAAGTTACTATTTTCCCGCTATATTTATCAGCCAAAAGCTCCCTGTAAGGAATTAAACCCCGCTTGAAAGTAATAATAGGTCTAGAAATACCATTCAGGTTCGTGATAAATCCGTGAATCACCCCTAACACGATAAATAGGCTAAACACCCTCCGTAACTCACGCCAATACTGCGAGCGTGGTTGTGAAGAAAGAACGAATGATTGAAACAAAGCAATCGTACGTCACCCGCCCCACTCTGGAGCAAGCACTTGAGTCGAACGCAAAACTAGAGAATCAAAGTTTCCACTGAAGATCGCATATTCATTCACGTACGAGCCAACAGTCCGATCGCCACCCAGCATAGTTGAGTCTAGACAGAGACGCGCGCACCGAGCTGACGTCACAGCAGTCGCCACCGAGAACATGACACTGTGTCCGAGCAGCCGTTGACGTCACGAAGGAGGGGAGGCCGATATTCTGGGTAATTATTCTGTGAAGGTATAATTTGTATCGCAAACGACAGAGTCCACAAAACGGCGCGCGCATATAAGTCGATCAGGAGGGATTCGGAAAAGAGGGAGAAGCCGGCCGTAGTTCCGTTTCGACATATTTCAAAGAATTAGTAGCTTGCCCAGCCCAGCAGAAGCAGCCACGCGTCCGACTAGTATCCAGAGTGTGAGCCAAAGACCGAAGCAGTCCACGACCGTCCCGGGCCTTGCCGAAGCAGTGAGATCGGAGTTTGGTAAATATGTTGTATCAGGTAAAAGACATCAGGAAATGTTTGTAAGTACCGCAGATGCGATGTGCGCATGATCGTAAGAGGCACATATATATTTCAAAGCTGTGCTGGTAATTTCTGCATACGAGTCCGTACGACACCCCACCGCAAGAGCTTTTGGTTGCTAAAATTACCCCGCTTGCTTGAAAACACCCTCCCCGCTTCCTCTGTATATAGTGCTTGCCATGTGTTTATTTGTTGTGATAACTTGAGGCCGCCGTTAGCCGCCCTTACTGTATTTCATTATTTTTAATATACCTGTTTATCCTGTTCTTAGTATTCTTTCATTGACTATTTTGAGTAGAATTTTAACATCTAGTGCGCAGTCGCCACCCAGGTTCGAAACCCAGTTGAAGGCAATTAAAGCCTGCCTTGCTGGCCCTGTTACAGTGTCACGACTATATTGACCCCTGGAGTGTCTTTCTTCACTGAGACTGCCCGGAGCACAAGTGGCCTTTTCCACTATAAAGCTAAAGGTGGCGCCCGAGGAAAACCGAGAACAGTGAAAAGCGCCAAGGTTTGATAATAGGGGAAGAAACCCCCTGACAATTTATTAAAGCGCACTTTCTACACTGGGTCTCTCTTTGAATCGAAGCTTTTACCCGCCGAATACAAACGCCGGTTTGACGTTTGCGACCGAAAAATTTTAACTGTCGAACTTTGTAAACATCCTTTTTATCAAAGCGGTAAATGCAGATAAGTGACACTATTCGGACGAGTTCGCCCGATTCGACCACTGCGGCGCTGCACGTCAAACTCCTTCCCCCATGCTCCAACTCCATACCAAATAGAACTGAATGGAACAATGCAGAACTCAAACGGATGTGAAGTTAGCCACATTCGCAAGTACACTAAGAAAAATAAAATGTCGATTATTTTGTTTTCTTCTTTTCCGTTTTTTCACATGGATTTTTATTCAGTTAGGGGCGAGAATACACTGAGATTTCCAGTTTCGAAGAGTGAGATTTTGATCAGTAAGTTTGATTTGAGAGAGGGCGAATGGTGTGAGGTTATTTAAAAAAAATCCATAGTTCAAAATGGCTTTGTACACCTTTCTGCTTCTCATATGTTATTGTTATTGGTCTTTTGACCATCACTGATTCGGCGTCAGAACATGCCAGGCCGTCAAAGGAGGTGAAAATGGGAGTTGATATAATTTGAAAATCCACGGATACCACAAATGAATTTGTACACTTTTCTTCTTGGAATATGTTATTGTTGTATGTCTTTTCTTTATCACTGATACTTCGTTAGGATTTGCTAGGCCGTCGAAGGGGGTGAAATGACGGTTGACGTATTTTGATAATTCATGGAGACCAAAAAGGCTTTGTAACATGTAATTTTTTTTTGTATTTTCTTCATCACTGATATGGCGCCAGCCTTTGCCAGGCCGTCAAAAAGGGTGAAATGGGGGTAGATATATTTTGAAAATTTAAGAGGCTACAAATGGCTTTGTGCACTTTTGTATGTAATATGTTATTGTTATTAGTCTCCTCTTCATCAATGATGTAGCGCCAGCATTTGCCAGGCCGTCAAAGGAGGTGAAAATAGGGGTTGATATAATTCTAAAATTCACGGACCCAAAATGAATTTTACACCTTTCTGCTTTCTCTAGCACTGATACTTGTTAGAATTTGCCAGGGCGTCCAAGGAGGTGAAGTATGTTGAAAATTCATAGAGGCCAAAAAGGCTTTGTACACCTTTCTGCTCGTTATATGTTATTGAAGTTGGTCTTTCTTCATCACTGACATGCCGCCAGTCAAAGAGCACCTTAATAAAATGGGCTGTTGAATGGCGACTTAACCTAAAGACTATGCAGCAAGGAACCAAAAACACACATTTTGTACAACTGCGGAGCTCTGGATCGCAGGAGTCCGTCAATTTTTGGGCAACCAATTGGCGAACCAAAATTATACAACACACCCAGTAAAGGTCTTGCACAAACTCGTACAAGTCACAGGATTACTAGACCGGGTACTGTAGATTAAACAGAAGGTAATATATAATGGGCCAAATGGCCCAAGTGTCATCGAAGGCCACGGCAAGACGAGCATACGGGATGGAGTTTTTAGTGGGTACATCTGAAGCTAAAAGACTCGGATTCCCACATTACCAAGGGGTGACCATATATATGCACTAGTATGCAAAGCTTCAAAACAGCTTGTGCAAAATGTCAGTGTTTGAGGCGCAGCAGAAATGTTTACGAAAATAAATTCAGTACGCCCCTGCGTGTTTGTCATGGGCCAGACGGTGTAACGGTCGGAAATTTCCAATGACAAACATGCACGGAAAAAAAGGATTTGTTAATTCAACCAAATTTATTTGGTCACTCTTATTAGCTTGACCCGACTAAATAAAATCAATCCCAAAACACAGGTGTATTCGACTGATGGAATCATTATATTGCAGTGACAAAATGGATTTATCAATCCAATGCTAACATTTCTTTGATTTGAAATATGTTCCTCTATTAAAACAATATCCAACTCATATTGAAGGAAAATTTGTTTCATCACAAATATAATATTTATTTGAATCAAACAACGAAAATGATTAATTCAAATAGAAGAATATTATAGTGGTTGAATTATATTTGTTAGATGGCGAAGCGTTCGCAGATCTGGCCCTGACTTAGATAATGTTGCCGAATAGCAAAGCCAACTTATCATCGTTGCTTTGTCTGGACTGAAATGTCTGGTGTAGGCTCTCATGCTCGGTTGTCATATTTATCAATTCAGTCATCAGTGGATTAAATGACTAAGTGACTAAAATGTGACATATTTCAACTTACATTAGTGAGAGAATTGTACTTTTAATCACTAGTGATTAAAATCTTTTTTTCACAAGTGATTAAAAGTGTTACCTTTTTTTTTTTTTTTTATTCCGAAGGGGTAAAAAATCGCACCAGCCTGTTGTTCTATCGGCTGGCTAGTGTCGGATTCGGTCCCTAAGGAACCGCCTACCGACTTAAAAATGTCCCCTT
Organism: Gonioctena quinquepunctata; assembly: GCA_018342105.1. Classification (NCBI taxonomy): domain Eukaryota; kingdom Metazoa; phylum Arthropoda; class Insecta; order Coleoptera; family Chrysomelidae; genus Gonioctena; species Gonioctena quinquepunctata. The sequence goes on along the minus strand of JAFIRS010000038.1, from coordinate 1,394,708 downwards.
CAGTAGTTTGCAGCATAGCGTATCAGAATCCGCTTTCGCATTACTTCAATACGCTGTGCTTGTCATTTAATTCTCTTCTGGAATTTGATCAAAGTTTTCGACTCAGTCTCCTCTCTCTCTCTCTTTGGCTTCTATTATGCCACGGATGGTTTCATACGCGTTAATCCGGGACACGTCACTTTCAAGTAGGGATTCCATCATAGTTTCTGGGTTAAATATGCTCCCCGTACGGCGTGAGAATTCTCTACGCTGGTCTCCCCATCTATACAGGAAAACAGGGTATGCCGTACGTCATCTTCTTCCGAGCAGTAGGTGCACTTGCTCGAGTCAGCTCTGTTGCGATCAAACAGATACTTTTTGAAGCATCCGTGACCCGATAGCGCCTGTGTGATGAAATAGTCTATTTCACCGTGTTGCCGGCTTGTCCATCGTGCAATATCGGGAATTAGGATGTGGGTCCATCTTCCTTTTGAACTATTGTTTCAGCTGTCTTGCCACACTAGCATCAGTTGGGCCCTTGCCAAATCCTTATCTGTTCCAGCGTATTTCTCCTTTCTCTCCATTATTTGGAGTTCAATCGGGGGTATTCCCGAAATGACGCACGCTGCTTCAGTTGAAATAGTGCGATATGCACTGGCAACTCTGATAGTCATTTTCCTTTGAATGCTCCTAAGCTTGGTCACGAGTTTTTTATTTTTTGTTGCTTCATACCATGATGGACAACCGTAGAGTAGTTGTGAGTGGACCACACTCGAATAAAGCTTGCGTTTCGAGGAGCTAGCCCCCCCTACGTTCGGTATAAAGCATGACAGAGCCTTGGTCGTTTTCTCTGCTTTCTCGATAACCTTCCCAACGTGCACTGCAGAGGTGAGTTTGGTATCCATCCATACTCCAAGATATTTTACTGCACTTTTGGGATTTATCGTTACTCCTTGAAGGCTAAAAGAAATTGGTCCCATCTTCCTTTTTTTTTGTCAGCAGTACTGCTTCCGTTTTTTCTGGTGCTACCTGCAGTATGTTTCTCTCCATCCAGTTACAAATCCGTTGGAGACCTGCATTTGCTGTGTCATGAGAATCTCCTCATTCTTTGCAACAACTACCATTGCCACATCGTCTGCGAAGCCCACCAATTCCGCTCCATCTCCATCTCTAGAAGGTCGTTGTACAAGATGTTCCACAATGTCGGCCCAGTACGATCCTTGGGGAACACCACTGTTTATGTCGAGAATCCTGCTGTCACTCCCTTCCACGAGAAGTAAACCCCTGTTTGAGAGGTAAGACGCAATGACGCTGATCAGACCCTCATCTATACCTCTGGTCCTTAGTTTGTTAAGGATGAGTTGCCGCGATGCATTATTAAATGCATTTCTGACATCTATCGTAATCATGGCCCACAGCCTACGATGTCCAGGCGAGTAATCTTCAGCCTTTCTAGCTATGGTTATCACCCTATTTATTGCATCCACTGTTTGCCTGCCCTTTCGAAAGCCAAACTGTCTGTCAGATAAGCTTCCGGTGCGTTCCAGTTCGCTGTGTAATCTACCAAGCAATAGATTTCATATAATTTTCCTTCAACATCAAGCAGGCATATCGGTCTGTATGACGAGGGGTTATCCAGTGGCCTTTCTCCTTTCCGCAGGAGCAACAAAGCAGCCTTTTTCCATTCATCAGGGAAGTCAGTGTTACCTAGGTTACCAATAAACAACCATCATACACATTGCTCATAGCGCAGCAACCGAGTCGAATTATTCGTATCGAGTAGGCTGGTTTCCAAATTAAATGCGACACAAGCAACGGTAGCGCAGATTTTTATTCTTAGTAGGCTGGTTGCAATTTTGTAATGTTCTAATAAGTAATAAATAAATATGTGTGTTATCTTTTTCAATAATTTCTTTTGTTTCTGACCGGGATATTATAAGCTTATATCGTCATGGTTACGCTATCAATAAAGAGGGTTATAACTCCCTTGGGATATTAAAGATTCTTTAATCCCCTCTACTTTTTACAGTTAAAAATGAAACAAGAAATGCTAATATATATATATATATATATATATATATATATATATATATATATATATATATATATATATATATTTATGAAATGAAAACCAAAACATATTTTATTTATTCACGTCATTACAAATAATAAATGTATAATTTAGAAATGTTCCCTGAAAATTACTTCCGCCACTGGAAATTTCTTCTTTTGTATGGCCGGTGCTTCTGTTCACTATAGTCGTGGTACCTGCCTCTTCTAATGGCAAAGTAGGCAACATTTCTCCATGTCCACTTCAGATATATCTTGAATTCTTTTTGGTATAGGGCTTCACTTTTCGATGGAAGTAATGATTGTCTTGCTTGTTCAGCTTTATTCAGAATATCCTCCATTATATTGAAAAAAGATCGTCGATTTGGGGTGAAAAACACGTTTTTAACGCAAAAACAGTGATTGATAATAAAGATCTGTTTATAAACAAGTAACATAGCACAACCTGGCAACAACCAAAACTCCTATAATCGACGGTACCTGTTTCAAATATACCGGAAAGGTAATAAATAGAAATATTTATTCCGTTTTGAAAATAAACAAAATTTTATTTAAATCGGTCAGAAACAAAATTATCTATGTACCACGGGAATTAATGAGCCTTAATTACCCTCGTCGATTTGTTATAGCTTTGATTATTTCATTTTCACATGGCTCCACCTATAAAAAGTCATGAATTTAGTCACATGATATGCAATATGATCGATTATTTCATTCACACATGGCTCCACCTATAAAAAGTCATGAATTTAGTCACATGATATGCAATATGATCGACTATTCAGGTAAATAAAGAAATATGAGCGGCTATTTTTTTCGATTGTATAAGAGTGCTATGGTAAATTTCAAAATATGACGTTCACTCAAAATTGAAAATGTCCCGTTTTGGTTTATGTTTCACTACTAATTAGTGAACAAATCTATCACAGAAAATACCAAAAAAGTAAAGAGTCTGTCTGGAGACATGGTTCTTGTTGTGTATGAGTAATTCGTGGTTGTAAAAAGTAAGTTGAATAGAGCACTGTCAACTGACGTCACAACATGGCGGTCATCAGCTGATCGGGAGCAACAAAGCATCAACTGTCAGATTACGTCACTGTCAGTGCTCTGTATATGAATGATTGACTTATTTTCACATTAGCGAACCGGAATCTTGCCGAACGATTTTGTAGTGTTCACGACATAATCTTCCTGAATATCACTCGACTATGACAAAATTTTAATTTATCTCGAGCAACCTGTATTTTGAGACAATTCAATTCGACCATATTAACATTAATAATCAAAGAAAAACTCCCTCGAGCTGAAGCTCTCGGGTGTTATTCAGATTATTAATGTTAATAGGGTCTCCTCAAATTGTCTCGAAATATAAGGTATGCTCGATAGAATTATTACGATAATAATAGTCGGCTATTTGTCATAGTCTTGGGATATTACGTGCGATTATTTTTCCTCGTTCATATGAAAAATTTATTAACCGATAGATAACTAGATTAATCGCTATGGAGTATAGAAAAGATGACATTCAAGCAAATTTCTTGGTAGTTTGAAGGGCTGTCTTTCATTTTCATTAACTTTATTCCCTAAGCTGATATTGCGATCTTTGTCAGTCACGCCATCAAAAAAACTATGCGTATGAATTATTATAAACTGGTCTAACTGCAATCTAATACTTCAAATTGTGTATTTTATTTCTACGATATTTAATACCACATTGAAACATAAGATGTCATTTTGCGTTTTTAATGAGTAACCAGTTTCCTACTTATGATACATGGATGACTCATATCACGTATAATTAATTATTAATTAACATGTAAAAATGATAATGTGCACTTTATTGGAAGAATAAACTCAATTCTTCGTTTGAACAAGTGTTATATTATAAATTCGTCGTATATTAGAACACATTAGAATGTTCAAGAATAGTAAGTACCGCAGCAGTGAAATACTTTCATAATAACTCAGGCAAGTTCATTATAACTATTTTTTAACAATACAGCTTCATTCATAGGTTTTTAGGTTAGTTTTATTTTTATCTTTCATGGTTATCCTTTTTCATCTATCAAAACTTGTTCTTATTAATCTTCTGGTACTACTATATATTTTCTGCTGATATATCTATTAATAAGCAGCCTTGTCTTGGTTCACCGACTGGCTGACTCAACGTACAGAAGACGCAACTATAGTATAGGGAAATATTGTCAGAAATTTCAATCTAATGAAAGGGGTAAATTAATATTATCCTTATTGAATTTTGTTAGTTATATCTGTTTGCGACTTGCGACTTTTTTTATAAAAGCTGCCAACGTGAATATCTGATCAGACCTTCAAAGGTTAAAATTATTGTGATTTTACAAATTCTGGGATATCTCGCTATCTAATCAATACCTCAACTTGATATTTGTCTGTAAATGTTGGCTAGAGCAATAATCTTAATTCCAATTCATCTCTATTCAGAGCTCCTAGCAAAATGTGAGAGAGACTTGATTTTTCACTTCAGCTATTTCAAGATTTTTCGAAATTCACACAAACACACAACGAAAGGGTGTGTTTTCAGTTTCTGTTTTAGAAATTTTGCAACACTTGCTATCGGTTTGTATTTGTAAATGTTGAAACCCATATATAAAGATCAAATAATGGGGTGTATTGGCTTTTAGCCGTTAATCATACAATCTTAATTTTCTCCTGTGGAATAAAGTGATGTCTACCTAATTTTCACCTTCAGCAATTCCGCATTGTCTGAAAGGGTATCGGTCACTTGCGCACTGTGGTCAGTTTCCAGACCCTTCTAATTACTTTTATGACTTTAGCCTACCCTTAATGTGTTGGTAAATATTGGTTCGAACATTAGTTGTCCTCGACCTATCGCTGAAGGCAAAACTTCTAATTGAAAATCTGCTAGTTTAAGAAAAAGTTATAAAACTTTCACGACGTTGAAGACAACATGGAGTTCATGTTAAGCGTGCGTGGGAAGAAGTTGCTGGTCAAAACTTAGTTATTTCCACTAAGAAATATTTGTTCCTCCATTTCCTTCATAGTTCATGCAATAGAGAGTTAAAAGCGATTTACTCTTGGCTTCTGCAAAAGTCACCGGCCATACATGATATTGCAATAATAAATTGGGTGTAATTAGGTTTTTAATAGCTAGGCGCGTAACTGTCATAATCACAGAGGCAAGGGGGGGGGGTTGTAATCGCCGCGCAACTGACCGGTAGTATTTTCTGCTAGCATGCATTTTTTATCACGGCGCGCAAGTGACCCATGCCAGTCTGAAAACGATTCCTGGGCTTTTTTTGAAATTCAACCCTAGACTCTAAAGGGTTGAAAATGTATTTTAATATTTTAACACATTACAATCTACCGCAGTGACGGCTCAACCTAGATGTTCATCGGCACTATAGTTCTTTCTCTCTATCTATCTCTCTCGCTACCTACGCCATTGCACCTTTCAAATAACGAATGCACTCTGCGGAAAGGACCTCGCGCCGCATCAATGGGAAATTGGCTTTCGGTGAATTTGCTCGAATTTTTTATATATTGCAGAACTTGTGATGCTCTCCATTTCACCACCGCTCTAAATTCAACAGTTTAGATTACATAGAGTGCTAAAGATAACTTTTCCAAAATTTCAAATGGCCATTGTGAAGAGACTTTCTCGAATATATAAACCAAATCGAGTATGCATCGATTGTTCATACGGCCGATTTGAATACACTATGAGAACAATGATTCTGCACGTACAGACGATATACAAGGTGAGTCCAAAGATAGCAAGTTTTTCAGTGATTTCCAAAAAAATTTACGGTGGAATTTCATTCATTTTCAGATATTTTGTAGGATACCAATATCAATTGCGATTGATAATATTAGCATCTCCTGAATTAAACTGACATATCTATTATTTATTTCTCATGAAACTGCACCAGTCCTGCTTATTGATATATCCAAATGCCTGAAATTCCGGAAGAGTCAGTTACAAACTCGATCGTTCACGGTGAAAGTTCACTCTGCAGATACATAAAATATACAGGGTGGATCAAAAACGAGTTTCCTCTACTTGTTCTGTACAAAATGACCTTTTTTTTTTAAAAGACTACTTTATTGAATATCTTCCCAGCAATGTGTACCTCGGGTGTATCATCTGTTTATTATCCATAATCCGTACGGGTCGTCTAGGTACCTGCTGGAGGAACCTCTTCGCCATGTGGCAAGAGAAAGTTTATGCCCTTTTTGCTGCTCTTGTTAAGTTTGTTATTTAGTTCTGAAATGTCTTTCGCAAGAGACACATTAAAGTTCTCGTTATCGTTACTTTGAATTTTATTCAAAACCTATCAAATTAACTAGATTGTGGTAATCAACCCACATACACAACACTACTGATAATTTCCTTGAGTAGTTATGATTGATATTGATGTCATTGAAGCATTTTCAGAAATATATTCTGTTCGACACACATCTGCGGAAAGATTTTGAACAATATTATTAGTAAATAAAACTTGATCTACTACGATTAGTAGAACAACTCGAATGATGGTAGAAGAATCTCGAGAAATATTGCAAATAATTAAAACAGAAACATTGATTTACAACGAAACGAAATTTGCTCATATTCCATTAAAAAGACGTACCTATATGGAATGTATAGGTTGCTAATGAAGAACCTTGGAAACCTTGGGCTCAATGCTGGACTACTGTCAATTTATCTTGATTGATGATGTATTATATTACCTACTTCAATATCAAAACTGTGGAATTCTTTGAACGGAAACACAATATATAACAGGGTACCATTGAACTAAAACGAATGATGACATGAACAACGTGCAGAAAAGGATGATAGAGTCAGAACACCTGATTAACTTGTCTATGTCTATGTTCAACATCCTCTATATGGATGAGAAGGGCATTTGATATCCAAGTGCAATAATATCCAAATATAACATCAACACTATTGATTTGTTCAATATCCTCTACATTTGCTTCGAATGCTATGAATAATTGATATTTGGTGGCATTACGGAATCTTGAATGAACTCTCATTCATAAAAATCCACGCTCATTCGTATTCGCATCCATTTGAAAATCATTTTCATCATGATGATATACAGTTTATTTTATATACGATGCTGCCAATTCTACCTGGTATATGCCAACAGTTATATCTCGTAAATTGTAAATCTAATCTCTGTCCACTGACCCCGTCTCATATTTAGATTTTCTGCTTCAACTCTGGCTTGAACTACGTTGACTCTATTTTCCAACATTATATTGGCGAATTCTAGGTTGGCATCTCTCATTTGAATAAGCGGATGGTACTTATTTATTATCGCACCTCCTATTTGTAGGAAACATTTTATATTTTTAATATGATGTGTATCAATTTTGTGATAAAAAAATTAACATTGTCTTATAATGACCATTCCGTGCCTCAACTATCCATCTAGTTCTTGTTGTGATTCTGGACTTGTTGGCTTCGTCAGTTAGTAGTTGTCTTTGTCCTCTAGGTAGAATTGAAGACATTTCACAATGAATGCCGATATTCTGAAGAAAAGGAAGAGCATCTCGGTAGCCCCTATCTACAATAAAAATATCACCTGGATGAAACCATCTTCTCATTTGGTTGACATTTATACTCAATTCATTCTGCAGTATGCGTGCATCATTATATCCCGAATCTGCGAAATATAGGCCTTGAATATCCAAAATGTAACCATCAGTACCCACAATTAGGACTGGTTTGATTAAATGTTTCCCTTTGTGCAACTTTTGATGTTCAAAATTCATCAGAAATACCTTGTCGGAGTTTACATAAGAATGCCAATAAATCTTTTTTAGACATATGTCTCTCACCTCTATCTTGTCTTGGTACAGATACACAATGATTATATAAGTCATCAAACTGTTCTTTTTTGAGCGGATCAATGGATTTGAATTCTTCATCAGAAAAACTATTCTCGTTACGTAATCCAATTTACGCTTAGCGGCAGTTCTGAGTTCATTTAAAAATGATTGACGTTCCTGACCTTTCAGAGCGTAAGGTCTATTGATATATCTTAAGCCAATCATTTGGATGGGAAATAATAACCCACGATCATCAAGAGAATTCTACAGGAACGGGTATATATATATATATATATATATATATATATATATATATATATATATATATATTCTGATTTATGAACACTTTGACTCTGCATTATATTGTGAGTCTTTGAAGATCAGCTACACCATTGCAAATGAGACATGTGTGCCTTGACGATTGTGTTGAAATATTAAATCTCAAACATCCTGGACCTTCTTGGAGGTGATGAATCTCTTGAATAATTGATTGGTGTCATGTCAAACAGATTCTATTTTCATCAATTTCTGCGACATGTGGAAGTCCCCTTTGGTCGCGTCTTTCAATGGCAATTTCTCGTTTCAATTCATTTGGTTCTCCATCGATTCGCGCTATATTTTGTGTATTGAATATAACATCACACGTAAAACAATTCAATCGGCGACGATTAGCCATTTTTCAATAATACATATGATTTCAATGAGAACTTAATATATGCGATGATTACAAATTGACAATGGATATGGTTGCTATATGCCATTTCAAACCAGAACCATTCTGACCAAACTAAAGTTGCAGCTAGTCCATCTCCTCTCCAAGTGTGGGTACTTTTCAAATGAACTTAGTGTCGGGATAGAATATATGACTTAGAGTGAACATTTTATGGCATAGGCTTACAAATGGACAGTGTGAGTCCATATTTTTGTCGTAATAAAGAAAGCATTCACATGAGATTATATTGGCCACAAATGGTTCACAGCAGGCTACTAAACATGTATTCCTTTCCATATACAGGAAGTTTCAATTACCAATCAATTGACATTTCACCAATTGAGGTGTGAATTCGAGTGAAGAGTAAGTTTTGTGAATTGGTAGTTTTGCTAGTCATTGGTGGGAAATCGATTGTGGTTTATTCTATAATTCCATATGCTACATATATCTAGAATCTAAAAATTCTCCAAGGAATATTGAAATTAATTGTTGTTACGCGAATGTCATGAAACATTTTTTGTAATGAAATATGAGCATATTCAGTTACCTATAATATTGTTGTTCAATGATTTTGTTTTATTTTTTGATATTTTTGGAGATTCTTTTACCTTCACTCGAGTCGTTTTACTTCTCGTGGTATATATAAGTTTATACATATCATTCAAAATATTTCAGAGAAAATTGTTCAAAATCTTTCAACAGATTTGTGTCGAACACATATTTGTGGAAATGCTTCAATGACATCAATATCAATCATAACTACTTCAAGGAAATTATCAGTAAAGGACACTAGTTTTTGATCCACCCTGTATATTTTATGTATCTGCAGAGTGAACTTCACCGTGAACGATCGAGTTTGTAACCGACTTTTCCAGAATTTCAGGCATTTGGATATACATATTTATTTTCAAAATCTTGAATAATCTCTCTCCAGGTTATTTTAGTGAATTTATTGTATACAAGTCTCAAGTTCATTTTTATCAGACAAGGGGAAGCACTAGTCAACAATTGCACCTACCTAAATACAACATGTCTAATACAATGAAATCTATATTTTATAAAGGCTTAGATGAGTATAACAAATTACCTGACTATGTGAGACAATCCAATACTGTCCACAAATTCAAAAAACAAATTATTGCCCACATCAGATCGTAAAATTATCAAAATAAAATTATCAAAATAAAATTATTTTCATTCGTAATTGATTATTGTCAATATCAATGATTATTAGGTTTAAGGATTACTTATAACATCATTTATTTTCTTTTAGTTGTATATTCACTTACTGTACTACAGATACATTTTGTTATTAATTATGTGTATTAGGATATTCCTACTAAATAAAGCTCATTCATTCATTCATTCAGTTTCATGAGAAATGCATAATAGATATGTCAGGAGATGCTAATATCATCAATCGCAATTGATATTGGTATCCTACAAAATATCTGAAAATGAATAAATTCCATCGCTCAATTTTTTGGAAATCACTGAAAAACTTGCTAGCTTTGGACTCACCCTGTATATCGTATGTACGTGCAGGAATTATTGTTCTCTATAGTGTATTCAAATCGATGCAAACTCGAACAATCGATGCAAACTCGCTTTGGTTTATATATTCGGAAAAGTCTCTTCACAATGGCCAGTTGAAATTTTGGAAAAGTAGTAAGTAGTAAGTAAAATACAGTTTAAAATAATTTCGGTACGCCCCTCACTATTTGGATTTAATTTTAATGTAAGTGTCACGGTCTGAACAGCCATGAATATATGAAAATATTTATTTAAAACATCGAAGTTGGTGACTATTCTGGCGAAACCGGAAGTCGGCCATTTTGTTTTCATATGTCTGTCAATCCGAAATTATGTTATATCTATATACAAAATTTCATTCAAATCGGTTGATAAGTGAAGGAGATATAGGCATGGCCCTACTCCCATTGTCACCCGGTAAGGAAAGATCAGAAAACCAAGCAAAAGCAAGGGCTGATTCCTTTTTGCACCGTACAAAAGGGATGGAAGACCTTTTGTATTGGAAGGGCAAAATAAGTTATAATCGTGATATTAAAAAACGGAGTACTCTTTTTAACCAGGAGATAAAAAGTCAATCAGGCTTTCTGTACAGTCTTTATGGCAAACGGACAAAAAGAGCGCCTTTCTTGTTGAGTTTCTTGAATTTCTTATAAATTCAAAACATAAAAAGCGAGATTTAATTAGATTCGGGGGGATTACTAGTGAATCTTTTATTAGTAACAAAAATTGTTTAGCTATTGTGACAAGTGGTTCCAGTAGTTGTGAGGTATACGTAAGCTAAGCTTCCAATACCATTGTTGGCATGAGCTCGATTTTCTCGTGCTAGTGAGGCACCCGTAGAATTCTATTTTTATGCATATACCACATTCTTTATTTAATTTTTAAGTTTAAAGTGCTATTAGTGAGGCACCCGTTATTTTTTTTTGTCTCGGTGAACATCTTTCCCGCTCTGTTTCTATTGCGATTAAATTTTGGCACTGAATCAGTAGTAGAGTGGAAATAATTCACCAAAACAGGTGTTCATTATCTTCCGATAACCTACTTATAGGTATTAGGTTTTGCGTGGATCTCTTAGGGTAATGGTTCATCCTTTATTAATAACTATTAATTTATATGGATGCAATAGCGAGCTGTCACACCGTTTGGCACCCGTGAATCCTATTATTTATTATTAATTGATAATAATACCGGTAACGGGAGTTTGGCCATAGGCTGTTGTTAAATTTTTGGCTTTTGCAGGTGTTTTAGAGTTTGCAATAATTCAAAGTATCATGTAGATTATTAATCGTAATATTCATTCTGACATATTGCATCCATCTCTCGGTTCTCGTGTAATAAGACCCGTTCATAGGAGATTGATGAACCGCGTAGCCCGCCAGAGCCCTGTGTGAAGGTCCGGGTTGAGATAGGAGATATTGACCCATTTCGAATTGTTACAGTATGCCAGTTTTCACAGATGCTCAAGTTCTGGGATAAGACCGAGCGAGAGCAACTGTCGCGATAGGAAATCAATTTATAAATTATCCTCAAAATACTTGTAGAGCAAAATGTTACGTCTGAAGGTGAAACAGGCCTGATATACGAATATTAGGACTTTCATTCATTATCCGGTTCATGAAGGTGATTTTGTAAATTTTCTAAGCTAACGAAGTTTTGATTTATTTGATATGGGAATAACTTCGATGCCTCGTAGTTCGAATCCTAGCCATATATTTATACCTCGTTCCAGCTAAGTTTGTGCTCAGTTAGGGGCAGGGACGGGAATCGCTACAGTGTTGGCCTAGAAAAGGGACGGTGCGACGTATCAAAGTTGGTGTAGTTTGAACACGTGAAACTCAGGACACCTGACCGAAAGTTATGGGGCTGTAATTTGCTTGGGGCTAATTTAATCCCCAAAGAAGACAAAAATCACTCTCTGCAATCCCCTCGTAAAAGTACTAAAGTATACCACAGTTTTGATAATCTGGAAGATACCAAGCACCCTTCAAGAGAATGATTTATTTATATTTCATCTGTAGAAATAAAGTTGTTCGATTAATTTTCGTAGGGTGAAGGTGTTGCTGTGGTAATACAGATTTGCCCGTCGTGTACATATTTCAGTTGTATGAGTAATTGAGGTTGCCACACCGCTATTCTGTTTAATAAAACTGTTGAGTTGTGTTTTGCACTCTTTTCCGTATCAGGCATAACAAATGTAGAGTCAGAAAAGTTACAATATAAGATCTCTCTGGCTGTCTGTCTGTTAGTGACAGCAAATAATAGCAACCGGTGTCCCCCTAATAATACAACTCTGTCCACTGGACGTCCTATGGATATTCCTCTTCAGGACATCTCGGACATCCTGTTTGTAAACACTGGATTACGCATGGACATCCATAAGATGTCGACTTTCCAACTTTTTAGCTATCCATAAGGTATCCGGTACGGTAACCGTTATGGACAAATATACTGCTTTCCTCTCAAAAAAGTCCATATGGTATCCACATTGAACACTCATCGGATTACCATAACTTGGACACCATATGGACATCGATATGGTAACCATCCTGGACATCCATTTGATGTCGTTACTGGACTTTCAACAGATAACCATAATGTGTACACTGGTCACACTGGTACACTGAATAACTGATTATGGACATCCATTTGGTATCCATATTAGACATCCACATAACTAAGTAATGTTTAACAGAAGCTTTATTATTATCAATGAAGCACACATGCATACATGCTCAGAATTTGAGCTTACAATGATATTCTAAATAATATCTGGTGCAAATCAATAGTGCTCCTAAAAGAACTAACTTCTTTCAATTATTTTCATGTATAACAGTCATGAAAATATATCGATGAAAAATGTGTACATTATTTTTCATAATATAAAAATAAATTATAATTCCCATTCTCAAACAAGAAAACAACAAAAATAAAAACTTTTGAATTTGTTTTGCAGAAATTACGTGCTCTGATGACTAGACTATTTTTTGTTAGCTGCAGTCAATCTCTCTTTAACTCTTCGGAGAAATTTTTTGATTGCCTCCTCAATTTGTTTTTTGTCCGAGATTAGACAGCATTTTTCTGAAGAGTCTGTGGAGATATCAAAGTTAGGCAAGATATATCATTAATTTCTCAAAAAAATGAAAATGAGCTGTAGATAGTAATTATATTATTAAATATTGACAATATGAATGAAATATTGAAAAAAATGTCATTTGTACTATCATATAACGGGTGAATTTCTCGAATCAACCATTGAATTTTCATGTTTCAGATGATGCATTATTTTTCATCAAGAACTATGTTTTCTGAGTAATTTTTTTTTTCATAGGGTACAAAGTTTTTCAATTAATGTATTTCTTACAATAAAAAAAAAGATAAAGCATAATATATTAATTGTGCAAAGCAAAACTGAAGCAAATTTTGTTTTCACCAGGGCATCCTTGTCCTTGGTCCTCAGCCGTGTATATTTCACAGCAATAGCATTTGTTAGCAGACCACCAAACACCCTTTCAATAAACACGTAAGGAGAACTTCTCCCAATTTTAGCTATTCCATTCACCTGAAATATGATTTGAAAATATATCTGGAAATAATATTGAAAAAAACAGGAAAATGCTACTTACAGATGCTGCGAAGTTAGTTTCATCAGTTACAAACTCTTCAAATGGCTTGAACTTTTCAATTGAATTATGGGAAATTGATCCGTCACACCGATTTTCATAGTTTTAATCTCTTCTGAAATTTTCCCAACTTCCGATACCAGGTCATAAATTAAATTTGTTAAAATATTTTGTTTCTTTTTTATCACTTTGGAATTTTCCTAGAATACCTTTTTTAGGTCTTTACTTATTGTGGATAACAGCCCCATATCTGTAAAATGGTAATTTATGATCAATCACTGGTTATCTGAGCTCAAATCAGACATTTGAACCTCATTACTTGAATTGAGATCCTTTACGGATTTGTCAATGTCACAGATATTTTTCGCCCTCTTATAATATCGGCTTGGTAGAGATCGTTTAAGACCGACTTTTATATTACTTTTACTGTTCATTTTGATAGAGGGACTGCTCAGATCAACAAACAGAGAGGGAAGAGGGACTGTTTACCTGCTGGATAATGATTGGGCTTAGATATTGTAAATTGTAAGGTTGCATAAATATATTTTTTCTGTGACGGGAAAAAAAGTTTGACATTTTATCTCTGTTGACAGGTAGCAATATATCACTTTTTATGAAATTGCTTTTTTCCCCGGGAAAAAAGTGAGTACTTTTTCCCGGATATATATACACATAAGTAAAGGTAGATATTTAATTTTAGAATATTTTATTATACAAAAGTTGCATTTCCTTTATATCAAAAGTACAATTATTAAATGTGCATTGCATGAATGACATGTTTCTTGAACTATTCGGTACAATAGTCGAATTTTCTTGTGTTGAAATTATATTTTTTTCTGCCATGGATACAACTGCTGTTGATGTACCTGGTCGCAAATCGGGTGTTATTTCAGCACTGCCACACGTTCTAAACACTTTATTAGCTATTTCTGTCCTGTGTGCTGCTGATTCATCAACATACCCTTCAGCGACCGTTGATGACTTCCAACCGCCATGTTTCTTTAGTGTCATCAAGTCTCCCCCAGATTCAACTAAAAGTGTAGCAGACGATCTTCGAAATGAATGACCTGTATATGGGTTAGCATTTTCAAGTAGAAGAAAATTAGCTTTTGTTACAGGTACCTTATAAAACTGATTTTTACCGACAACCTGATTGATACATTTTCCATTGCGATATGCATAAAACAGGCGGCGACGCTTTGCTGATGCTGGACGAAGGGCTATGTACATTCCGTAAAATTTAATATATTCTTCTGTAACTAAAAATCTCCTGTTTACATCATTCTTTGTTTGCTTAAGTTTCACAATTAATAACATTCCCGAATCTTCAATATCATCCAATGGTACCTGGCTGATTTCACAAATTCGACAAGCTCCTGCAATCCCAAATGCAACAACAACCTTGGTCATTAAATAAACTTCATCGGGAGCATTATTTAAAAAATCACTAATTATTTAAAAATCGCAGCTTTTTTGGGCGTGTAACCTTACCCAGTTTGGCACCAGGGACTCCTCGCCAAGCTTCCGTCTTATGGCTTGCTCCCTCAGCTGTGTTCTCTGCTTGCTAGTTTTCTCTCAAACAGGTCTCTCCATGCAGTGGTCGATGGTTTCATCTGACACTCTACTCATAAATGCTGGTGTTCCGCAAGGATCTATTCTCGCACCAACACTATTTCTACTTCACATCAACGACCTGTTGAAAGCAACTTCATGTCCAGTACACAGCTTTGCCGATGATAGTACCCTCCATACCGCTTTCTCTTCCAGGGCCCCTATATCAGCCCGTGAAACCAGAAATGAACGAGGAAGAAATGTTAATAATATAAATCTGGACTTAGCAACAATCCTCGAGTGGGGATCTAATAACTTGGTAGAATTCAATGCAAACAAAACACAAGCATGTCTTTTCTCTAGAAAAGCCGATCTCACTGTGCCTAACATAACTTTGTCAGGAGTAACCATACCACTGAAGTCATCCATATCGATGCTTGGATCCATATCGATGCTTGGTATTACCATCAGCTGCTTATGATCTATAAGGCACAGATCCGACCTGTCCTGGAATACTGTTCCCATATTTGGAGCCGCACCTAAACATATC
Source organism: Gonioctena quinquepunctata (assembly GCA_018342105.1). Taxonomy (NCBI): domain Eukaryota; kingdom Metazoa; phylum Arthropoda; class Insecta; order Coleoptera; family Chrysomelidae; genus Gonioctena; species Gonioctena quinquepunctata. The sequence goes on along the minus strand of JAFIRS010000038.1, from coordinate 1,378,849 downwards.
CTGAGGCTATTGATTCTGTCCAAAAGGGCAATTCGTCTCGTCGGTGATGCCTCGCTTACAAACTCGCTCACTTGTCTGGAACACCGTAGAAAAGTTGGCGATTTGTCTCTATTTTATAGATATTTTCATGGGCGATGCTCTTCTGAAATATCAACAATCGTTCCTGCTTTGGCAGTCTCTTCGAGATTAACCCGTCAAGTTCAGTCATCACACCCTTCGTGGTCACTTTGTAGACCTGCAGAACATCACTTTCCAAAGACTCGTTCATCCAGCGAACAGCGAGGCTTTGGAACTCATTGCCTAGGGAGGTGTTCCCCGAGGCATACAACCTCCAGAAATTTAAGAAGAACACCAACTCCTACCTTCTTTCCCTTGGTTCCCACGATGTTCTCTGAACATTACAGGATATCCCTTTTCGTGGAAACCAGAACATTAAAAAAAAAATCCCCTCGGACATGAAGTGGATTTCGACCGGAAAACATCACTGTACGTCTGTTGAACATCCTGTGATGGACATCTTAACGTAGTTCCATTTTGCATCCATGGACATCTCGAACCTTCAATGAACATAAATGGGATGTCCTTTGGCCATTGTGTGATATCAGGGGCCAGTATCAAATTCTGTAATTATAAGCTTACAGTTATTTGGAGATTTCAACAATTATCAAGATACCAGACCCCTGGACAACCGTATCTCCATCTGTTGCTACCCTGGTATGTGGAGTAAACCACTATGAAATCTGGGCCCGTGTGGTTCAAAGTTGAGTTAGGAACGTATTCCAGGTATAGTGCCTTTTGGCGTCATGAGTAACGTCCGCCTCTAGGGATAATAGTTTGAGCGTTATAACTTCCGAAAGTTAATTTTATGCAACAACTGTTCACTTGCTATATAAATAACTAGCTTATGTTTTGAAAGGTATGTTTTTTTCTTAATTCAGCATTTCAATTAGATGCCAAAAATTGGTAAAAGAACTCTACAAGACAAAATGCTAAATAATATTTTGGACCCCTCTCTCAAATCCCTACCCAAGTAGCATTTTTAGTGGACGTAACGTAGCGGCCACAATTCTGGAAAACTTTGAGGTGTTTGACCACAACCACTGCCACGTAATATACACGGTTCTATCACGCGGCAGCTACCAAAACACTTTTTTGGTGGCTACTACGTTCCGATCTACGTTCCTGGATCTCAGATAGCCACATTCCAACCACGTTGTGGTCACCTGGCAAAAACGTGGATATGTAGTGGCCGACACTAGACACGTTAAACAACTGACTGCGTTTGTGTAAATAATATGTAGCTCGATCTCTGTTCAGCAACATATTTTTGTGATAAATGTTCCTCATTCTTCCATTTTGCCTGATTCATTTCTAATACTCGATCAACAATGAAAATATATAACATATAAACATACAAATGACTAAGTAAGTAGGTATATTGAATTTGGATACTTCTGATCGGGATCAAATTAAAACAATTGAAAGTTTTATGTGAAATATGGGTGTTGTAGCTCGATTGTAAGCACGCGCTATCTGAATACTCTTTATCTAAGGAAAACATAATTTTGGAAATAACTCCTCTCTGAAATTATGTACCTAAATCCCTCAAACATTGTTTTATCAATCTTACGTAATAAATTACTACGTTTGATGCAGTGCTGACGACAAATAAATCTTTATTGAATATTTCGATCATTTCTCTGATAATGGCAACCCAGCATATTCCTGTAAATATGGCGGCTTTTGGAGAATATAGTGTCAGAAAGTGTAAATATATCACTCTAAAGCTCCTGCCATCATAAAGTGACCAGTGGCACTAAATTATTAACTTTTCCACCACTGGAAAGTGGCACCCACGTCGCAGGCCCATGACTCACCACTTCAAAGGTATAATATAACTCAAAAATTACAATAGGTCTTTTACCCTTGAAAGGGGCGAACACGTCGGGATATTATAACCTGCCACTCCAAAGTTATAACCTCTAAATTGGGGGTACATGTTCATTAATTTTTAAAAAAGGACATGTACAATCAACAATTATCAAGTAACAATTATCAATTGACGAGTAATGAAAATGAGGGCATTTATGCAAACAGAATCAACAATTAAGGTATAAATATTAAGCAGGAGCACAAGTCACAGATCCGATCTATTTAAACTAACCTTTTTATACAGAATCAAGAAAAATTGTCTATTGGAAACGCATAACCCATTTCATTTTGAATGAATATCATTCGCGTAACAGGTAAAACAAACAACCTTAAAATAATTTGAGAAAAGTTAGGTTAGTTTTCGTCATCGCACGGACCAATCCACGGTCACTTCAAAATCAAGGAAAATTGTCTATTGAAAACGCATAACCCATTTCATTAAATGAATATTCATGTTTCACGTAAGAGGTTAAACTACTTTTTGTATGCCACAATAAAAGAATTTGAGAAAACTTAGGTTAGCTTTCGTCATCGCGCGGAATGGTGAATTTTGAAGGTTAATTATAATTTGTAGTTACTTTTATTGAATGCCTACTGTGGCTATCAATTATGGAGATAGCAAGAACGTGGCAACCATCACCACATATCATAATCAACTGCCTGCCATATTGAAGGTTTTATGGAAGTTACCAAAACGTCACCGAAACTATCATACTCTCTTGAAAGTGACTGTGACTTCTAAGTGATATTTAAGTGGTACAGGATGGTTACCGCAACGGTTATTTTCCACTTTTAAGTTTGAAAACCTTTAAGGTGATTTGTTGTGGCCATAATGATTCAGACACCTCAAATGACACTAATAAGTTATAGAACTGTGGAGTGGATACTATAGATGGGAATTACGTGACTACAACCATTCAAATATAAAATTTTAGTTATTCTTACTGTATAGTGGTGGATTTAGTGGTGATTAGTGATAACGACCGAGTCGAAGTTGCAGTAGACCAAGAAAATATTAGGTTAATATGAATTGTGAGGGTAGTTTTATAACTCGTATAAACATTTTCTATATATGAATATTATCTCTGGGAGTGTTTCAATCCCTAAGGAAAAGAGTTGGAAATATCGTATTTAATCTATTCAGACGCTAAAATATCTCGCTCATCATCCAGACTTATAGAGCTTCGACTGGAGTAGATATTGCGATTTTATCATTCATCTGGGTATTTTATTACCCCCCTGGGAACGCATTAAAAGATCGACCAATGTCATATTAGTGAATTAAATACATTGAAGGTGTTCCAGCATCTTTCGAACAGTGGATTTCTTTTTAATGTTAAAAATTATTTTTTTCATGAAACCTGTCTTAATCTCTGTTTTTTTACCTCCTCAGACCCAAACATAAAAGCGACAGTCCGCAAGCACCTCTCCGTACCGGGTGGCGGCGGAGGCGGCGGCGACATCGGCGATAAAACGACCAAAATACCCGCCGTGCATTCATCCAACATCAACTCAGTTACGAACAGGCCAGAACCCGCCATCCACAAAGTCAACCACCATGCTTCCCGCCTGCTGGGCGCGGCCGCCACCAACGGAAGCTACGCCACCGAAAGCGAACGCGAACCCCTTCTCGGAAACCGCCACCAGGAAGTCGTACCGCCTCTGGAGGAAAACGAGAGGCTGCAGTGGCAACCGCTGGCGGGTAATGAGAAGTCAAAGGGACAGCCCAAGTTCGAGGCTTACATGATGACGGGAGAACATATTTTGAATATATCGCGTATGCCTCCAACTACCGCCATTGTGCCCAAACAACAGAAAAAAGTAAGTATGAATGAACATTATGGAAATCTGAGTCAAATGTCACATGATTTTTTGTTATTTCCAAAAAGTTCTAGTTCTTTTGTTTGGGAGTGTCACTCGGGCACTAGAGGTTCCGCTATTACCTATTCTGTACATAGGACTGCGAGAACAATAGGGTACATTGTTGATAAAGTAGTTTTATCATTTCCTAACAGAAACCAAACTGTCTTGGTCTCACGACCACAGCATAAATACATAACACACACTTCTGCAAAAACCTACCATTCAAACTTGTCGCTACAGCATTCCCATGGTTCCACAAACAAGAGAAAGTCGAAAATATAAATGTAATAGATACGTATTTGTAATAGGACGTCGTATTGGTGTGTACATTAGGTTATCGCTAACGTACAATTAATCTTATACTATGGTTTTAAATCAGTATCTAGCACTTTTAGCGCTATTGTGAATTATTGTAAGAATAATATATGGCTAGAGGTAAATATAAGTTGTGTATTATTCGCTAGAAGAATAAAGTTAAAATGTATATTCTTGATTCATTTTAACTTACTTGGGTAAAAGCCGCAGAAGTTTTTTCTCATCGATGTATAATTAACAATAAATTAATAGTTTATGTAAACATTGGAAAAGGGGGGAATTATTTGACAATTGTGTTGTCACGACATGATCTTACGATTTATGACGCATTTACATGAGGATGAATGTGGTAGATATCGCTACGAGCCGTAGCCAAGTGAGCAACAACCACACGAGTCCATGTGTAAATGTAACATATACCGTTAAAACGAATGTTGTGATCATAATTGGCTTATTTGCTCCTTAGTCCACCAGTAGCATACATTATTTTTTGCAATACCTGCTTTGAAAGTATAGTAAAGTTGAAACTATACAGTAATAGCATACTTTGCTCACTAGTGAGGTAAAGTAAAATATATAGCCAAGGCTGAATTTATTGGGCGCTTTCGACACGATACACAATCCTCGAAAATTTTACTTTTAGAGCAGGTGGTGCAAAAAAGATAATTAAAATATTAGATAGATTAGGGCCCAAGCAACTTTTGAGCCTAGAACTGTTTTTTCTGTATCAAGGATAATGCAAAAAAAAATATTAATTCAAAAATAACTTTACTATTCTCTCAAGCAAGCAAAAATGGGGGCCTGGAGAAAAATTTTTATTGTCTCATTTGGGCAATTAACGTGTAATATTGCACAGTTTTTTAACAAGTTGTGAAACATATCTTGATGCTAATTCAATACATTCTCAAGTTTTTGACATAATTTGAATTTTATATATTTTTATTATCAATATTCCATAAAAACTCAAAAGAAAATGTTGGTTTATGGAATTTCTTATGTTGTGTATTTCTGTTTTGTTTTAATCACTATGTATATTAGACAAGTTGTTAAAGATTGATTTTGAGTTCACGTCAATACTACGAAGAGTTTAATTGTATTACCCCAATATTACCAAAAGGTTATGGGCCCAGTCACGTACTGATCAACTTTTGAGTTACTTTATTGTAAATGAGTGCAAGTATGGAATCTGAATTGAATAAAATAGAAAAATTGACGACAGTAATTGGGTTCAATGGAAATTTCTCATCACGATTCATCTGAAGGCCTCCGAGTTATGGGAAGTAGTAACGGAGCATTCGAAAAACCAACTTCCGCCAAATCAAAATTGAAACAAAATAAAAATGAACAAATTTATACGGGGTTCAAGAAAACCAGGTAAATGCCATCACTGCAAGAAAGAGGGGCACTGGAAAAACGAATGCAGATTCAAGATACAAGCAGATAAGAAGACCAATGCATCGGGAAACAGTCATCTTGCAAGCACGTCAAATGAAAGACATGATGATTTTCAAGCATTAATTGGAGACAGACGAACAAGTTCTCCTGAAGAATCAATATGGTATCTTGATTCAGGTGCTACGGACCACATGACGTCCCATCAAGAATGGTTCGTAGATTTTCATGATTTTCAAAAGAGCCAAAATGTTAAAATTGCTGACGGTTCTTCTATGGAGGCAATAGGAATGGGAAACATAAACGTTAGGGTATTGGTAAATGGTAGTTGGTCAAATAAACAACTCCAAAATGTTCTCTTTAAACCAAGTATCAAGCTCAACCTATTCTCAGTGAGTTCAGCTTTAGATAAAGGATTGGTTCTTGAGTCAAACAAAAATAAATGTCGATTCCTGAAAGATGGTAACATCATCATTGAAGCAAACAGAATAAACAAATTATTCAAACTGAACTTGGAAGTAGTTGTTCCTTCAGAGCACCATGAAGCTCATGTTACTGTAATCAATCAGCTACAGTTATGGCACGAGCGATTGGGACATCAAAATGTGACACATGTTAAGAAAATTCTTAAGAAATCGAACCTTCCTACATCCACATTCGATTCAAAACCCATCTGTGAAGACTGTCTACGTGGCAAACAGCATCGTTTATCGTTTCCTGTCAGTAATACTGAAACAAACAGAATAGGGCAACTCATTCATTCAGATGTATGTGGTCCAATGGAGGAAAGTTCGCTAGGAGGATCGTCTTATTTAAAGATGATTACACGCATTATAGAATAGTGTATTTCGTCCGCACGAAGGATGAGATAAAATCAAAAATAAAAGAATTTTTAGTGTACATGAAAAACATTGGTTATCCAGTACAGACCATCCATACAGATAATGGCAGAGAATATTGCAACAAGATAGTAGAATCACTGCTGAACAGTTATGGAGTAACCCATCAAGACTGTGGCATACACGCCAGAGCAAAATGGATGTGCTGAACGAGAAAATAGAACAGTTGTGGAGATGGCTCGTACTTTACTTCATTCCAAGGACCTCCCGAAAAAGTTATGGGCGGAGGCAACGATTACAGCAGTGTATCTTCTGAATAGAACAGGTCCCAGTCCCGTTTCGAGTAAAACACCATATGAGCTGTGGAATAATGAACACTTCGAAATAAATTCTCTTCATGTTTTCGGAACCGTTGTATTTGTTCATATTCCAAAACAGAAGCGACAAAAATGGGATGTTAAAAGTCTAAAAGGAACTTTTGTCGGATACTCAAGTACCGTTAAAGGATATAGGATCTGGTTTGGGAATAATCAAGTTGACAACTGCAGAGATATTGTCTTTGGAGATGAAATCATGAAAACTAAGGAAAATATAATACAAAAATCACCAGAAATAAGATTGGTAGATGAAGGAAAACAATTCCCAGACAAGTGACAGAAAAATGATCAAGAGAAGAAAGCAGTCACACAGAACATTTTAACAACGATGAAAATAGAATAGCGATCCAGAATAATGTAGAAGAAGAAATAACAGGAAAATATAATCTGAGAAAAAGGGAAAATATTCTTGCACCGGAAAGATTTGTAAATTTGGCGGAAGCTGTTGCTCTTATAGCTGAAAACAATGAGCCTATTTCATTCGAGGAAGCAATATCCAGCAGGGACAGAAAAGAGTGGGAGAATGCCATGCACGAAGAACTGAAATCCCATGAAGTTAACGATACCTGGACTCTTACAGACCTACCAACTGACAAAAAACCGATATCGAATAAATGGATATACAAGGTGAAACAAAATGCTGATGGGAAAATAGAGAGATTCGAAGCCTGACTGGTTATTAAAGGATATGCCCAGAAGTACGGAGTTGATTATGAAGAAACGTATAGTCCGGTAGTGAAATTTGAATCAATCCGAGCGATACTGGCAATTGCAGTACAGAAAAATTTAGTTTTATCCCAATTTGATGTGAAAACAGCATTTTTGTACGGAAAGTTACAAGAAGAGATCTATATGGATCAACCCCATGGTTTTGAAGATGGTTCCCAGAAAGTTTACAAATTAAATAGGATTTGTATGGTCTCAAACAAGCACCGAGAGTCTGGAATGAGAGATTTGTGAAATTTTTGAAAGAGTTCAATTTCCAAGCAAGTGATGCTGATGCCTGTGTTTTTATCAATCACGAAAAGTTCATAATATTAGCCATTTTCGTAGATGATGGAATTATAGCTGCTCGGACAAAAAAGATATAGAAAATGTCTTACATATCCTCAATAGTGAATTCGAAATGAAATTTGGAACTTTGAAATTTTATCTAGGTCTACAAATTGTCAGAAAATCAAATGGTTCGATATTTATTCACCAACAAAACTACTGCAACGAATATTGGAGAAATTTGGTATGACGAATTCCAAAACTGGTTCTACGCCAATACAAACCGATTTTATGCATGATGAAGGAAATGATCAAGCAGTGGGAGTTCCCTATAGAGAAGCGGTCGGGAGTTTGATTTATTTGGTTGTAGGAACCAGACCAGATATATCTTTCGCAGTTTCCAAGGTTAGCCAATACTTGGAAAGTCCGAAAGTCAAGCATTGGCGAATGGTAAAAAGAATTTTTGCTATCTAAATGGAACATCAGACATGGGATTGCTATATGAGATGTCTCCGGAATTGAAAATAACAGGATTTAGTGATGCAGACTATGGAGGCGATGCTGATAATAGACTTTCAACTACGGGTTATATTTTCCATTTTGGATCAGGCGCAATAAGTTGGAACTCAAAGAGACAAAGCACAGTAGCTCTCTCCACGACTGAGTCTGAGTATATTGCTGCAAGTACGGCTGTGAAAGATTTGATTTGGTTGGACAGACTTTACAGAAATATTCTTATTGGCGACACAAGTTTGTGTACACTTTATATCGACAATCAGAGTGCTATCAAACTGATCAAAAATCAAGATTTTCAAAGCGCACGAAACATGTTGATATAAAATACCATTTTATAAGGGAAAAGTATCACCAGAAGTTGATGGATATCAAGTATATTGAAAGCAATGAACAAGTTGCTGATATATTCACGAAACCTCTAGCAAAGTCGAAGTTGGAATACTTGGGGTTGAAACTGGGTTTGATCAGCCTTCAAGATATAATAAGAAATTAGTGGGAGTGTTGGTTTATGGAATTTCTTATGTTGTGTATTTCTGTTTTGTTTTAATCACTATGTATATTAGACGAGTTGTCATTAAAGATTGATTTTGAGTTCACGTCAATACTACGAAGAGTTTAATTGTATTACCCCAATATTACCAAAAGAAAAAACGTTAAGAAAACGTCACATATCTTGATCCACCTCATAAATTTTTCAAAACCATAAGTCTTACAATTAATGTAATAATATTTCTGTGAAAATTCTGTTTTTTCACAAATTCTTATAAATAGGATCCCATTATAATAGTTAAGATCCCCGTTATTTCGACTCGTATAAGTTTTTAGGAAAACATAATTTGCTTATAGCCTGTATGTTATTAAAATTATTTATCATGAGATGAATGTTAAATACCTATATATTTATTTTGCATTGACTAAGGATCTAATGTATTTCAAAATAAATTTTCTCTTTCCGGTTTTTATACATGTATGGAATGATAATTCATTATGTCACCACTGACTGGTGATGATTTGTTTGTTATTAGCTGTGTATTGAGCAATAACTCGGTCAACAGGCAATTTTGGCTTTCAAAAATTAATAATTGAGCAGTTGTTGGCTTTAGTATAAGCTGTAAATAGAGTTGGACTGGTATCGGAAAACCGGCGAAAATGTACTGTATATATACTATATAGGGCTTCTTTTAAGTAAAGTTACCAAGTTACTGAATATTTTTTTGGAATTCAATGTCAGCAGTTTCTAGGTACTTCTGAATTATCAAGAGATATGGAAGTAAATAGCTTTACCACTGATTTTACTAGAACACAAATTTTTTTTAGATTATATTGCTAAAGTCCAAATGAGGACGATTTTTGCCGACCTATAGTTGTGATTTTCCAGTGCTAACACAATTTTGAAATGCATCAAAGGATGTTTACAAATTCGCCATATTCGAATATTTCTGAGTCTTCAAATGATATGAAAAAATGTATCACATCATATCTTATACTACCATCGAGAAGAACCAAAAACATTTTAATCACTTCCGATGCTAAAACCCCTTTCAGAGATAACCTGGAGATGACAAATTTTTTTGTTAGCTATTTTTTTAGTCATCATTCGCCGGAATGATAATTGAGCTCCTAAACTAATAGTAACTGATTTTGAGTCGCCCAAACAAACAATTATCAAGATCGTTAGCTATGAAAGTAGTCATCAAACGCAGCCGTGCATCTCGCTGCCATCATTTTACGCTTCACCTAATTCAATTGCTAGTTTGTTTGGCACCGACTCAAAATCAGTTACTTACATTAGTTTAGGAGCTCAATTATCATTTAGACTAAGAAGGTTTATTTTATTTTTGCTTTTCAGTTGATTTTTCGTCGGTTTAATTTTTGTTAAAAGTTTTATTTTTACTTTTCAATTCCGTATTTCTTCGGTTTAATTTTTTGTTAAAAAGTTTTTATTTTTCAATTTTTTGTGGCTAAAATCCACCAATTACTACCTACTTATTTTTTGATTACTTCCAAAATACTTACTTACCCACCTTACTTCAACTATCACCAGTTAAATAATATGATTATCTACTTTTACTATTTGTTGTAATATAAATTATTTTCGTTGTTCTGGTTAGTTTATTTCATTACTTTATATATCATTCCATCCTCTCATAAAGTATACTGATTTTGACGGAACAAGAATAATGTCAGTAGAGATCTGTCATTGTCAACTACGTATGTGTGTGCCAATGTTCACTAGTGAAAAATCAATTATCCCCTATTTTTCTACCCGTAAGGGTGGCTAATTCCTTTCGAAATCCAAATATAAGGTATACCCTATCTATTAAAAAAAGAACACCAAATCGAAGAACCCATACAAATTATGCCTGATAGAATCGGTTAACGGACCAGAATTCAGGGGTGAGTATCAATACCTTCATTTCCTACCCTTAGGGGTGGATTTCATCTTTTAAATTCAAATGGGACCAAATTCGAAGTACACCACTGAAAAAAGAATTATCGGAATCGGACGCCTCAGTAAAAAGTTAGGCGTGATCATACATAAAAAAATATGATGGAAAAACATAAAATATACGGGTCGAATAGAGAACCTCCTCCTTTTTGGTTTCGTCGGTTAAAAATTATTTCATAAATGTAGGCTTTTGACAAAAATATAAAATTCAATGAGAACTCCGTGTTTTTAACCCCTGTAGCATCCCAGGAGATGGTGTTACTGTAAAAATAATTCAATATATCCACATACACATTTTAGCACCACTTCAACATATAATAAACCTTATTTTCCAAACTGGTTTTATCCCCTTGCAGTTTAACACATATGTAACAATTTCCATATACAAAAATGGAGACAAAACAACAATAAATAACTATAGGCCTATATTTCTAAAAAATAATTTTCGTAAAATATTTGGAATATTTTTGAGAGAACAACAAACAACATAACAAAAAATAATATATTACATTAATAAAAATGTGGATTCCAGAAAGGTACAACTACATCTGATGTATGAAGTTGTGAAAGAAATTACAAAAAATTATACTTATAGCATTTTAAGATTTGTCAAAGGCATTTGACTCAGAAAACCATGATAAATTGATATACTCAGCAGTAACGGTGTCGAGTGTATTCTCCAGTTATCCTAAAGGTAGGCAACAAAAGATTGAAATAAAAGGCACCTCTAGTGACTATAAAGTAGTGAAGTTAGGGTGTGAACTTGTTTTTACTATTTAATAACTCACTGTTATCAATCAAAGCTACGCAAAAAGCATTCATGTTGATTCACAATTTTCACCATCTAAAAGATATAATGTCCAAATCACTTCTACTCATATATAAGGCACTCATGGAGTCACTTCTTCCCTATGGAATACTAGTGGTGTGGACTGTAGAGAAGGTCACTACAATGATTAAATAATAATAATAATAATCTCTTTATTTACGCAGATTGATCTGTACAACCACAGGAGCAGGAGTACAAATGAAAAAGAGGAAAACGCCAATGTACAATATTGAAAAAAATAAATAAAAATAAAAGATAGATAATGTCACATAGTTGTAAAATCGAAAATGGTTAAAAATATATATATATATATAAAAACATAAACAGATGTATACCACATAAATATAATAATAAATAATTCCTTCCTATATACACATATAGTATTGGATTACAGATAAAACTCATCTATACTGTAGCAGTTCTTTGACAGAAGAAGTTGCTTCAGTCTTGATTTAAAAATATGTACATTTTCAGAATTTCTCATGTTATCGGGGAGTTTATTGAAAAGTTTGCAGCCCTGAAACTCAAAACTTTTTTGGTAAAGGGCAGTGCGATGTTGACTAGGTAATAATAAGTGGGCATTCCGGGTAGAATGATTATGATAGGCTCTGTTAGCAGCTAATGTATTTCTATTTCGGTAGATATATGTGCAAGCTTCCATTATGAATACTCCTGCTAGCGTTAAAATTTTCAAATTCTGAAAAGTTGGTCTACAAGTATCTCTATAGCCCAACTGAGCAATGATCCTAATAGCATACTTTTGTATACAAAACACACGAGACACGGTAGAGGATGTGCCCCAGTTCAGAATGCCATATCTAAGATGCGAATTGAAGTTTGCATAATAGACAGTCAATAAAATACTTTGACTACAATGGTTGGAGAGAAACCTAAGAGAATAACAGGCTTTTCTAAGTTTATTACATAAGTTGTCAATATGTGTCCTCTATTGAAGTTTGTCATCAAAAACAACACCCAACATTTTTGTTGACTTAGTTAGGTTCAATTCCAAGGAAGTATCAACAAGCAGATTCAACTTATATTGTTGTCCAGTGTTCATCTTGAAATTTAACACGTTAGTTTTAGCTTCATTCAACATTAAATTGTTTTTCTTCGACCACATAATAACTTTTTTGTAGGTCTCAAGAGCTGTGTTTTTTGCGGAGTCCATATCATTTTCAATAATTAATATATTAGTATCATCAGCATAACATGTACAATGAATGGCCAAGTTCTTGTTTAGGTACACTAACAAGTCATTGGCAAAAGCTAAATACAAGAAGGGTCCTAGAATGGATCCCTGTGGTACTCCATCCTCAATATTTCTTTCAGTACTTAGAATTTTTCCAACTTTGACTACTTGTCTTCTCTTATATAAGTATGAGTTTAGTAAGGATAGGGGTATTCCTCTTACACCATATCTTGAGAGTTTTTCGAGCAGAAGATCATGGTTTACACAATCGAAGGCCCGTGAAAAGTCAATAAATAATCCTAAAACGCATTTCTTTTTGTCTAGAGCACTTACTATTCGATTTTGAAATTCACACAGTGCCGTATCAATGCTTTTTTTTTTAGTGAAACCATGTTGTGACAGCGATAACAAGTTATTTGCTGTGAAATAGGCTTCCAATTGTTCTTTTATGTTAATTTCATAGAGTTTAGAGATACTTGAAAGAATACTAATTGCTCTATAGTTATCCATATTGTTTGGGTCACCATTTTTAAAAATAGGAGATACACTAGCAAGTTTAAGATTGGTCGGAAAAATGCCTTTTGAGGTTGAGAGATTAATAAAAAAAGTCAGTACACCACATAATTCACCAGAGCAATTTTTCAGTATTTTATTGGAGATTTCATCGATCCCGGTGGAGTTAGAGTTGTTCAATCTGTTAATCATTTGTGCGAGTTCAGATTCAGTAATTGGGAACATAAAAAAGCTTGAGTTATTTAAGGTGACGTTACTCTCGAGAAAATTCGTGTCAACAGAGAAGTTTTCAGATATAGTCCTTGTAAAATGTAGATTAAATTGTTCAGCTAACATTTCATCTGAATATTGAACATCATTGACTGTTATAACTATTTCACGATGTATATAGTTTAATTTTTTTGTAACCCTTAATTATGGCCAGGTTGTTTTAGATTTGTTGGATGAGTTTAATATCAAATCATCATGATGTTGTCTATTCAGCGATTGCAATTTCTCTTTGTATTCTTTATTGAATTTCTTACATTCTTCCTTATATCTATTATCATTCCTAGCTAATGTATTAAACAACAAGACCTTATTTTTTAACTCCCTTATTTCACGAGTCATCATTATTTTGTGTGAAGTAATTTTTTTTGGTCGCCCTTAGGTAATTTTTCTTTTTGGGAATGATATTTCAAAAGAATATGTAAGAATTTTACTAAAAGCATCATATGCTAAGTTGGGGCAACTCTGAGCACATACGAAGGCCCAGTCTTCTTGTGATAAGTAATTACGAAATCTTACAATATTTTCATTGCATAGGTCACGACGATAAGAAAAACTATTTTTCTTACCATTACTGACTTCGTGTTGCAGATCAGAAGTAATTTTCAAAAATTGTGAATAATTATCTAAAAGATGAAGGTCTACTATTGCCACACTATAGGGGTGGCTTGTCTTAATAAAAAAGTTATCGATACATGTCATTGAGTTTACCGTAACCCTTGTTGGCATTCTCAAACCGATTTCAATGTCATAGGAAGATAGCAGGTCCTCTAAAAGAGTAAGGTTGGTGCTATGTACTAGAAAATTGATATTGAAGTCTCCTCCAATGATTATCGATTTAGTCTCATCATCAATTTCTGCAAGAATTCCGCTGAGTAAAAGCAGGAATTCACTGTAGTCACCATCAGGTGGTCTGTAAATTGCTATACAAATCATATTTCTACTTAGTAATTTGATGCCACATACTTCTATAACACCTTCTTTACAAAAACTAGTCATATTTAGCTTATGAATGATTCCCACGAAATTATCATGTTTATAGATAGAAACTCCTCCATGGATCTTGGTATCTCTAGAGTATGAGGCACAAAGATCAAAATTGCTTAACTTAATACTTTCTAATTGTTCAGCCTTTTGCCAGTGTTCCGTAATAATCAGAAAATCACATATGGTATCTTCCTTAAACGTATTGTTTAGAAGAACTATCTTATTACTGATACATTGAATATTTTGGTGGGCAAAAGAAATATTTTCATTCCGAGCTACAGCAGAACGTGACCTATTGGTAGTAATACTTACATTTTCATCAGTTTGATCATGGTCTTTGGTATTTTCAAGGCATAGAGAGCATGAAGTAAAGACATTTGAGTTAAGGACATTCAATTTTTTGTCATTGCTACATACCTAGTCTAAAAATAATTGTCGGATGTATTAGCGTAGTATGCAACTGGTTCTATGACACTGAAATCAGTTATTTCTATCGTTTTAAGAGCAATTCTTTGTTGGTTTTTTGCTGTGAATTCGATATTTTTCTTTAATTTTTCTATTAGTTCAAATTTGCTTCATTTTTGTTTTCTATCAGTATGAAATGTAATCGAGCAGTTTCTATTGAATCCTTTGGACACCTTGATTTTTTTGAAAATAAACCTGTTGATGTTTTTGTCATGGTAGTTATTGCATTCTGAAACTATAATGAGATTCGTAAATTTAGCAAGACCTAGAATATTATTCAGAAACAACTGTAAAGTTCTGTTATTACTAATATTTTTTGTGTTGAACTTAACTATTATTGTATCTAACTGCTCATATTCTATTGTGTCACAGAATATATTATTAGTCAACTCACAAAGTTCCATATTCGGACTTAAATTAGTATTTATCTTAAATTTAGACTGGTCTATATTTTTGTGACAGCTCTTGGAAATCCTTCTGTGGAATTTTATTTGATTAGAAAAACCTGATGCGTATTGGTCACCACATATGTAAGTTTTCCTCTGTGGAAGGGATGAATTGGTTGCATCTGATTCTAGATCTATTATAAGTTCTGGTATATCTATTGTCCTGTTTACATCACTTACTGCCCTTTCCTTATGCACGAGAATACTTTGTGCAGTTTCTAGCTCCTCCAGGAGTGATTTTTTATTGATATCTTCAGGCGTTTTTTCCGAGTTGGAGACAATGAAAGAGTGCTCTTCAAGATCACTACTTAAGCTCCCTATGGACACAGATTCTTGTTCATCTGTGGCCTCACCATACACTTGTAGTGCCGTTTCTTTGTTTCTGGGTATTGTTCCTCAGGATCATTTGCATTTCTTTTTTGTGGGGGTTACTTTTCTTATCTATCTTGGTGATTAATTTTCTCTTCTTTTCATTCATTACTGGTGAAGTTTGAACCGATATGGATTTTTTTCGAAAACTGTTTGTCTGAGTTTCGGCATCAGTTGTATTCTTATTTATATGTCTCATCAACTGGGTCTCAAGATCATCAATTTTATATTTCGCTTTCAAAATTTCTAAGTCGCGGGTGTTTATTATTTCCTTTAGTTCTTCTTCATTTTTTATGGCATCTACAGCTAATTCCTTCCTTTCTGCTATTATTTTTGCAATATATTTATTTTGTATATCGTTTTCTTCTACCATCTCCTCTACAGTTTTCTCTAGAATACTTTTTTCCTTTTTCTGAGTCAATGGCTTCTTGTTTTTTACAACACATTATTGCTGAGCCTTTTATAAACTGAACTTTTCCTTTGTTGCTCAGCGCGCAGGATTTTTGATATATACCGAAACAATTTACACAAGTATAATAGGGCGCAGGTCTAGTTTTACAGCAGGCAAACATTGCAATTTTTTCCTATTCCACCAGTTCCTAGTGATAAGGACACTTCAAAAGGTTTTATTGGCTGTTATTAAAGTTTATTGGCACGCCACTGGTACACTAGAATGTTTACAAGTTTCTTTGCACTCTTGGCCTCGGGATTAGAGTTTTTATGTTTGGGACAAAAAAGTGTTTACTTTTATTCACTATAATGGAATTATGATCAACTTTTCACCATTATTCGAGATTACTTCTTAATATGGCTCAAACTTTTTTAACACTACATTCACCATACTTTACACTATCTCTAGATATGATTTTGAAAATTTTCTGATTTGTTTTTCCCAATGAATTTGAGTGGGAACTTGGAACACATATAAAGCACCTGTCTGGTTGAACGACTTTTTTGAATTGAATCTCCTTCAAAATTATATCCTGAAAATAATATACAAAACGTTTCCCTACATTACTATTACATTCAAACAAGATATGCAATATCCGGTAACTTTTTTCTCTGCACATTTGGCTTTAAAAATTGATACAATTCATAATCCTGTTTATCACAAATACGATACCGGGAGTAAAACGAACAAAATCCTACAAATCCCGTTAAGCCATAAAGTAAATATAATATTTACCATTCTGTATTATAGGTATGTGTTAATACACTTTTATAATTATATTATAATATTATATATATATATATATATATATATATAAATCCACTATTTATTAATATATATATTTTTATTTATTAATCATGACCAATCCAATGTCATGTAAATGATCAATATTTACCCCAAAAATAATTTATTATTCGACAAATTCTTGAAACCATCAGTTCAGAAGGTAGTACTGATCATTAATACACATAAAATTATTGCCAATTGTGATTGGCACAAAAGTACCTACGATCATGCCAGTAATCTGAAAACTAATGAGAAACTTTCAGAATACTCAGTTTTGCATTAGTTTCACCAAGTGACGATTTTTCTGTAATGTACCAATTTCCCTCCGTCGATTCCCATATATCGAGAGAAGTCGAGGCATCTGCCTCGACGAGACATCACAAAGTACGTCTTATATTGGTTATTAAAAAACACCAAATAATCACATTTCGATTCAAGGTTACTACATTGATATTGAAGTAAGAATTTCAACTAATGGCATATGAACTGGGTATTTTTCAATCACCAATATCCTGAATTAATCTGTATATCATATTCAATGTAGTGTGACATAATTGAATGAAAATGTAGTTTGGTTTAATTGGTTCACATTTTTCCAATGTATGTATGTATATATGGTGTTTATTTAAGCATAGATCTCGTTTTTTTAATTCTTAGCATATCGGAATAATACAAAAGTACTGTAACTTTGACCTAATATATGAATTTAATGGGATTATACACGTTTGCTACTCAAAATACTAACAAGATCTCAAAATGAAACCTAGTTTCCTCAAACACTTCAAATATATATATTTGTAAAAACAACGCTCAGATCTTTAATTTCAACTAGACATTTGAGTTGAACAGTTTCGATCGTATAGGTTACTATCGATTCTCATTTTTTTCCCAGTATATGATACTATTTTTTATTAAAATTTATTTAGGGGTAGTTGATCACAACAGAACGTGGAAACAGCAGTAAAAATACTCACTCATTTTGAGAAACACCGCTTCTTTACAATAGTAATTGGTGCCATTAAAGAACATAAGAAAAAAGTAATCAGTTTTTTTATATGTGCCCTAGTAACTAATTTTGTGTATTTGCAGATGGACAATTTGAGGTATCACAACAGTCACGCCCACCATCTCAGGCATCAGCAGCACAATTCGGTGCCAAATAGTCCGAATGAAGCGGACCTGGGTCACAAAGCTGGTGGCAGATCCGGTCCCAATTCGGCCACTACTTCTCCAATCAGTGCCAACAAGAGGGATCAGCACCAGCATTTACCTGCTGACCCCTACAACTATGTCAGGACGAGTCGATCAGAGGTATGATTTTTTTCTGGAATATTGATCTTGAAGTATTCTTCTTTTCAGGTAAATTCAGAGGGTGTTCCAATCTGAATTCGATAATTTATAGGGATTTTCCGAGTTTTACTGGTGGCAATTAAGTATATTTTAGCATTATTAGGGGATTTCCAAAATCTTTTAACAATTGAAACTATCATTTCCATGTTCTATTCAGAGAATAAAAGGTTTTTTCTAGGGAATTTCAGAAGGAATAGTTCCACTCTCCCTAAATTTTTCGATATATCTACAAGAGAAATAGAAACAAACATTTGAAAATTTCATATTTCATATTTCAATTATTCACTAGCCTCATGAGATTTTTCATTTTGAGCTAACCTCTGTTTTTTTAGGAAAATATTGTGGAAAAACCCACTTGGTATTGGCCCAGTTTCAATAGGCTTCCACTCTGGCATATGAAGTATTTTTTAACAAATATGGAATATATGAATTCACGAGTTCAATCTGTATAGTATAGTACAAGGAATTTTCGGAAAAACTGCTTCAAAGTTTTCTGATTCAAAATGTCCTAGTTTCACGTCAATGAGTTTTGGAGATATTGCGTTTCGAAAAACCAACGATATTATTTGAAATCACGAAGTACAAATCATACACGTCATAACCACATAAACCCGACCATTCTGTTGAATTTGTTTAATTAACATAGAGATTACTCAGCAAGTTTGTTTCTCCATAAAAAAAAGATATTGAGAGTCTACTTGATCTGAAAAAAGTTGTAATGAATTTCCACAACTTCTTTACCTATTCAACATAATTCCGTGTATCTCTGGATTTTGGAATTGTGCAATGGTGATCCAGTACTTTTTGAATTGTGATTTATTTCCTTTTAATATATATATATATATATATATATATATATAAAAATTATATTTTGATCATCTTCAAAAATATATATATATATATATATATTTGACGTTGATCAAAATATAATTTTTATACACCAAATTGTAATTTTTATTTATTAAAATATATACATTTCCATGTAAACGATAAAAACAACACTGACGAAACAATATTATTATTTCAACACCCCTCCATAATTATATTGTTCGGGATTCAGAACTCCAAGTTGTTGTCTTTGTTTTTAGAAAGCAGGACCTGGCTATCCTTTTGTTAGAATATCTGCTTGTTGATCACCGGTGGAAATGTATTTCACTTCTATCAGTTCTTGTCGTATAGCATTTCTGATAAAGTGATGTTTGATATCTATGCGCTTCGTCTGCTTATGATGTTCTGGATTTTCAGCTATCTGAATAGCACCTTGATTATCTTCGAAAATGACTGTTGGTTTCGGAACGGGAAAATTCATATATTCTATGATATTTTGCAACCATATAGCTTCACAGGTAGCAGCAGTAAGAGCCATATATTCGGCCTCGGTCAATGATAGGGCTACAGTTGGTTGTTTTTTTGTTACCCACGACACTGTGCAACCATGTACTTTGAACACATATCCAGTAGTAGACTTCCTATCTATCGAATCACTTGCCCAATCCGAGTCCGAATAACCTATCAATGTCGAGTGAGACTTATCTTTATTGAAAACTAACTTCAAGTCCAGAGTTCCTTTAGTATATCTCAGAACTCTTTTGAGTCCCCTTCAAACTGTTCATACTGTTTCATTTGGACAATTTTGGAACCTATTGTAGAAACTTACTGAAGTACAGAGATCTGGTCGTGATCCCAACATTGCATACATTAAGCATCCAATCAACTGTTTGTAAGGTTTTTCTAATACAATACCATTATCATCCTTTGAAATTTGCATTTTACTGTCCATTGGAGTTAACACTGAATGACAGTCTTTCATGTCAAATCGTTTCAAAACGTTCATCAAGTATTCTTTTTGACTAATGTATATAGCATCACCACCAGCATTTCTTTCGATTTTCAATCCCAGAAAGTTCTTCAACTCTCCAATATCAACCATCTCGAACTCATTTTGTAAAGTGGTTTTCAATTTTGGAATTTCCATATCATCTCTCGAGCACAAAATTATATCGTCCACATAGAGAAGCAGAAAAATAGGTTCAGGTTTTCCTAGTTTCATGTATAAACAGTGATCAAACTCTGACCTTTTGAAGTTCGAAGTTATCATGAAACTTTCAAATCGTTCATTCCAGCATCGGGCAGACTGCTTCAAACCATACAGGGATCTACTGAGTTTACAAACCAATTGATCATTTTTCTCAAAACCCTCTGGTTGGTACATATAAATATCTTCTTTCAGGAACCCATTCAAGAATGCTGTTTTCACATCAAGTTGATGTAAAAACATATCGTATTGAATAGCCAAAGCTAGAAGTATTCTAATAGTTGTATGTTTCACTACCGGTGCGAACGTTTCATTATAATCCAAACATGGTTTTTGTAGGAATCATATCGCTACTAAACGGGCTTTATATTTGGGCTTTGTATTTTCACTTGGTTTTCGTTTGAAAACCCATTTAGAACTTATTATAGTAGTATTTTCAGGTGGTTCTACCAATGTCCATCTTTTATTTTTGGACAGAGAATTCATTTCTTCTGAAGCAGCATTCCACCATTCAGCTTTGTCTGGGAAATTTTTAATGTCATTAATATCAACAGGAACGTCACAACGAAAGATTGTGCACACAGGGCGAGGCATGTGAAATCTTCCAACCACAATGGGGGCTTTCTGGATCTGTAACTTCTTGAGCTCTGAGGTTCAACAGAGTCGGAGTTTTGGCCCTTCTCAGTTCTTGTCTCTGTTTCAACTGTCACTTTTGACGTTTCGTCCATCACTTCATTTTCATCAGCTTTTTCACGCACTACTTCGAAAGGGTTTTCGTCTTCATTGGATTTAACTTCGAACCATTCACGTATTGGAAAATTTATACAATGTTCATCAAATTTAACATCATATGCTGAAATGATTCTTCTTCTTTTGGGATCCTAAAGGTGGTAACCATTAGCAGTGTATCCTACCATGAACATTTTGTTCACTTTGGAATCCATTTTCCCTCGTTTCTCTTTTGGAATCAATGCATAACAAATACAACCAAATACTCTAAGTTTAGAAACATCTGGTTTTGATCCATATCACAGCTCAGCAGGAGTATTGAATTGGAGACATGATGTTGGGCTCCCATTTATGAGGTAAACAGCTGTTTGTACAGCCTCACTCCAGAGGAATTTGGGTAATTCTGCCCCAGCCGTCATGCATCTTGCTTTCTCCAGAATAGTACGGTTCATTCTTTGGCCTGATTTTGCAACTGAGATTCTAATTGGATTTTTTAAATCTGTCACTGAGGAGAAATATTCTTCTTTGTTGACTAGATGTTCGGTTGAACCAGAATCCAAGTACCATCGAATAGATTTGGGCTCAGCTGAATATTAAGTACGGATGGCTGATTGAAAGCGCGAATGATACAGGTAAATCCATAGAATCACTTTCGTCGTCTGAATCAATTACAGCCATGTCCGCTTGTCCATGATTTGGTTTATATTTTCTCGTGTTCGTTCTACGGAAATTGGATGAACTTGCTTCAGCTTCCTTTTTCTTGAAAAAACATTCCTTTTCTTTATGCCCAATTTTTTTGCAATGATTACATCTATACTTGAAGAACAAATTACTTGAAAACGTTGTAGGAGTAGAAGACTGTACTGATTGAACTTCAGAGTGACTATTATTGCTTCTCTTCAACTCTTCATCTAACAATTTTCCTTTGACGAAGTCGAGACTGAGTTTATCATTCATGGTCTCAAGAGCAGTAACTAACACTTCATATTCCTTTTGCAAAGTTAGAAACAGATGGCAGATTATATCCAATTCTCATTCATTTTGTATTCATTTGAGATCCTTCCATTCATGTCTTATCTTTGACATATTCAAGATGACTGTCAGATATACCTTGTATTATGAGCGATTTGCATTTTCGTTCGTTGGCTTTCAGCTTATTTTTCTTCTGTTCATCAGATTCTGAATCAATTTTCTCCCACCATGATTCATTCAGACATTCTAGGAGAACTTTTTCTTCTAAAAGAACTTCCATCCTATATTTCCAATTGTCATAATTCAATCCATCGAACAGTGGTATTCTATACTCGTTATCTGGGCCCATAACCTTTTGAATTATGATTTATTTCCTTCTAATATATATATATATATATATATATATATATATATATATATAATATATATTTTGACGTTGATCAAAATATAATTTTCATACACCAAATTATTTTTATTTATCAAAATATATACATTTCCATGCAAACGATAAAAACAAAACTGACGAAACAGTATTATTATTTCAACAGTACTGTGATATTTAGAGAAAGAATTGCTCCATATTTCGAATGTTCATTTTTTGTTGCAAGATCAACTGAAAACTTCAAGGATTGAAGAGTATATTTCTAATCACAAATCCATTATCTTGAGAAAAACATGTTTTTCCCAAAAATGTTCACGTTTTGAAATTATTTTCACACAAATGTTTGTTTTTAAGGGAAAAATAGTGGAGAAATACTTAGTACTATATCTGGACCCTGGAGGGTGGATGAAATCCTTTATTGACACCTTGCGGTAATGTGGGACTCCCTGATTCAGATTTACCCACTAAAACCTCCACTATGTAGCCGTAGCCTACTTCTGGACTCTGGATGGTGGATGAAATCCTTTATGGACACCTTGGGGTAATGTGGGACTCCCTGATTCAGATTTACCCAGTAAAACCTCCACTCTGTAAGCTCGTCTGGCCGTGGCCTACTTCTGGACTCTGGATGAAATCCTTTATGGACACCTTGCGGTAATGTGGGACTCCCTGATTCAGATTTACTCACTAAAACCTCCACCCTGTAGGCTCGTCTGGCCGTGGCCTCCGATGACACTTGGCTTCTGGGCCCATTGATAGAATACTGTCCGGGATATCTCAGTTGATCTGCTACACAATAGCTCTCTGCTTGTCCCTCCCCGACCTTTGTTTCACCGTGTGGTATCTATGATTCCTGATTAAGGGCCACTTCGAGATCCCTCATAGCAGCTGCAAGTACTGTCGAGGCTACCTTACAGTGCTGGAGGTTCATCTGGGTGGCCCTTATCGTTTGTTCAGTACTCTGAAGAGTTCTCTTTTGATCCTATAGTACAGTACACTTGGAATTGTATCCTTTCCAGTGCCCTGAAAGAAACATCAAGAGTTGTCCTCATTCCCTTTCGGTATTTTCGCTCAGTGGTCATTTGGTCCCACAAGTGAGTAGGGGGAAAGGGGTTGGTCCAGCCTTGTGGGGCCCCCTGTACAGGGCTAAGGCTGATAACTCCGAGATTTCATCCTGTTTCTCGGAGGCTCCGTTTCAGCACCAGTTTTTTTGAGACCCCGATGCCATACATCAGTCGCCACGGTGCTCACAGCTTGGATTTAGGTCTATTTGCCAGAGCTTCGATAGTCGAGTCACAGCCGCCCATATGTAACACAAATGTCCACAAACCATCCCATTCGTGTGAAGGTGATGTTGGACTTTAAGGGGCAAAATTACATATTACAAAATACACTATTACATCAAGTCCTTTCAACAACTCAAATCACTCAAGCTAATTCATTGCCAAAAATAAGATCATTACAATAAAAACATCAACTATACTGATCACAGTATGCTATTTCTGACTGCTCATGATTCTGCAGAGCTCACGTCCTATGCTAACTCCTTAATGAGAGCAACAGAAAATTGGTTTTCAAACTCCAGATTAGTGATGAGTCCTAACAAAACTAACATATTCCTGTTTAATGTTAATCAAACTTGGGCTACACCTAACTCGTCCATGCTCAATCAACAACACATTGTATTTACTAATCACGTTGAATTGTTGGGTATCATCTTAGATGAAACAAAGTACAGTGTCCTGGCTCATAGACTGTCCTGTATCAAAAGAGGTGTACTATACTCGTGCATAAAATTCTTCAACCATTTCGCCCCATCTCTAAAAGAGACACCTGACTTCAATTCAGTAAAGAAAGCACTCCTAAAAATACTATGTAATATTGAGCCTCACACAATCAAGGATTATAGAATAGAATTTTATTTTATACCAGAGACAAATTTTACAATTTGTATAGTGCAAGTCATCATTAATTTCCTAATGCAAGAAGAGATATGTGCTTTACAACTATTACAATAATACAAAGCAAAAAATGGAATTTGCAATTATTAGATTGTATTTTCGATTGTGCGATATGACTCATTATTATAGCTAAAACACATTATGAGTTCATAATCTCTATACTGTTTCTACATGCTTTATATTAGCTTCACTTGTATGTTTGTTTGTAACCGACTCCTTTGGGCGCGATTTTGACCCACTTCCAGACGTACGAATGATTTGAAATTTGGCAGGTGTACATAATTCCGGTAACAATGCATTAACAAATTTTTGTTTAAAAAAAAACAAAATGGCGGCTCCAAAATGGCGGACGAGTTTTGTGATTATGGTCTAAATTTTTCGGTATGATTCTGAACGAAAATTTGGTTCTAAATGTACGATTGGTGGGGTTTTGGGGTCCAATATTATGATTCTTTTGTAAAAATTGAAAAATTCTAGATGGCGGCTCCAAAATGGCGGACGAGTTTTGTGATTATGGTCTAATTCTATTCAAAATTGGTATGTGGGGGTTTATGGGGTCGGAGATTATGATTATTTTGTCAAAATTGAAGGATTCAAAATGGCGGCTCCAAAATGGCGGACGAGTTTTGTGATTATGGTCCGATTCTATTCAAAATTAAATAATAATAATAATAGTTTGAAAACCTAAAAAACACGCTTTAATAGAAAACAAATAAAGTTGTATATGTTAAATCAAGAACATGCTTTAATGAAAATCTTAGTAAATAGTTGTAATTTTAAATGAGTTTGAAATAAGAATACAGTGATTAACAACAAATGTATTTCATCGTAAAGTGTTCCATTCTGTCCATGAAATATTAACAACAATTGACATCAAGCACCCCACGCTTTCTTACGATGAAATAAATTTGTTGTTAATCACTGTATTCTTATTTCAAACTCATTTAAAATTATTTACTACTTTTTAGTTTAGTTTTCTATTAATGCGTGTTCTTTAGTTTTTAAACTATTTTTTTTTTACTGGCTTGGACATGTTATAAGTGCAATAAATTATGATTATTATATTATATCAATGTAACCATCTTGGTATTTTAGAATACAGATAATAGGGGTGCTTTCTTTGCAGCAGTTCTAAAGTTGCTCAAAATTCCACAGGGATCACTTTTGTCAGAGTAACTATTTCCGAGTTGGTCTTAGCTTTTCATATATAGATATGTCCTCTAACAATTCGGTGGACATTTCTGACCTAGTTTTTTTTTCTAGCTATGACATATTCAAATGTGGTGGTTCCTCGATACCAAAACTACCCATGCGTCTGGTAATAATTTTCCGATTTTCATAAAAATACTGCGGAATGATTAAAAGATCAGAGAACGCTATCTATCTTCCTGCCACGAAAAATAGAAACCTACTTTGAACTGCGTCCTTTCCAGGAAAATAACACTACAAAAACTGGAATATAGACTATTATTATTATCGACAATTTGCAACAAATCCAGTATGATGTCAGAAAATTAAGTATATAAGTAGATGGATCCCACAAAAACTTGAATACATTTATTGTTGAGGGAACATGTTCCTATAGAATTCTGATTTATATATCTTCATGAAATTTTGATATCAGATTAATTCCCTTTAATATGCTGAATGAAAAATTTTCAAAATAAAATTATTTGTGAGGGAAACAAAGTAAAAAGTGAAATGGTATATTATGTAATGTGGAGTAAATAGAAGGTTTATAACCTTTTGTGTGGCAAGGAGGTTGACGAACGACTCACCACCCAAAAACACTTCTGCACTGAATAGCACATGCAATTTTTTCTACAAAGTGAAAATACTGAATATAACTCATGAAATATATTTCCAGTTCACTTACCTGGCCGAGTAAAAGTAGAATGTGTAACCATCGTACCTTTAAACTCAAAAGTTCACTGATCATTCTCATGCATCAGTGTTAATTGAAAAAGTTCTTATTGTCTAAAAGAGTACAAGATAAAAACTTTTTAACAAAAAATTAAACCGACGATATACGGAACTGAAAAGTAAAAAATAAAATAAACCTTCTTAGTCTCAATAACTAAGCTCCTAAACTAATGTAAGTAACTAATTTTGAGTCGGCGCCAAACAAACAAGCAAATGAATTAGGTAAGGCGTATAATGATGGCATCGAGTTGGGCGGTGACATTCTGATAATTTTTTTGTAGTAATTTAATGATCTTCGTTGATTGTTCGTTTGGCGCCGACTCAAAATTAGTTACTTACATTAGTTTAGGAGCTTAGTTATCGAGACTTTATTTATTTTTCAATTTTTTGTGGCTGAAATCTACTAATTACTACCTACTTGTTTTTTTATTACTTCCAAAATACTCACTTACCCACCTTACTTCAACTATTACCAGTTAAATAATATGACTATTTTTTACTATTTGTTGTAATATAAATTATTTTTTGTTGTTCTGGTTAGTTTATTTCATTACTTTGTATATCATTCCATCCATCATTCCATCCATATAATGATTGTGACGGATGTGGAATAATGACAGTAGCGATCTGTCATTGTCAACTACATATGTGTGTGCCAATGTTCACAAGCGAAAAATCAATTATCCCCTATTTTTCTACCCGTAACGGTGGATAATTTTATTCGAAATCCAAATATAAAGTATACCCTATCTATTAAAAAAAGAATCATCCAAATCAAAGAACCCAGTACAAAGTTATGCCTGATAGAATCGGTTAACGGACAAGAATTCAGAGGGTGAGTGATCAATATCCTTCATTTTGCTACCCTTAGGGGTGGATTTCATCTTTTAAATTCAAATGGGACCAACTTCGAAGTGAAAAAGGAATTATTGGAATCGGACGTCTCAGTAAAAAGTTATGTGTGATCATACATAAAAAAAAAAAATATACGCGTCTACTAGAGAACCTCCTCCTTTTTGGTTTCGTCGGTTAAAAATAGATTACATAGATATATCTGGGACATCGCCTAGGACTAATAGAGAATTTGAGTATGATAAGAGTTCTGAACTCGATGTACAAACAATTTATCTGTTTTTTTAAATCGAATTTGCAATGAATTATTATTATTTTAAAATCATTTTCTTCATTACAGGACCAACTTCAAGGACAAAATGACCTGTGCAGCGTTAGTGTAGCCAATTCCGAAGCAGACGAAGATGTAACCAGCTCACTTAACACTCTCCTAGATACACGACCTGATTCTGCAGGTTGCAATAGTGATAGTGATCGAATAGTGTGGACATACAATGCCCCGATTTCAGATCACCAAAAGTTCGCTCATACACTGTCTAACGGTAGTAGTTCTTCACACAGCAACGTCTCGCCCACCTCCTCCAGCCCTGTACATTCTGGGTCACCCGCCTCTCCAACGTCAGTGTCTTCCTCTGTTATGTCAAGCCAATCTGGGTCGAGACGGATGCCATTTAGCCTCACGAATGGGCCTACGGGGCAGCCCGTGGGAGAATACAGCATGTCCGAAGCAGTGTCGAATATTTCCAGTCCGGATTACCATGACGATGACAGTGTCGGCATAAGGGACTGTGTTATGGAAATTAGTGATTATAGTGATAGTGACAGTACTTTGTTAGTATCGGAACCAAGACAGAGGCACGTTAGGGTACATGGTAATTCTACGACAACAGGCAATTCGGAAAATAGTGATCATCGTATTGTGATACAGGTTAAGGGACCTGAAAAAGATAGAGCGAGACAAAGTGATAGCACTTCAACACTCAGAAGTGACACCTATGGATACCAGGTATATCTCAATGATTTTCAACTGGTATTATTTTTATTGAAATTAGAAATTAAAAATAA
The DNA here is from genome assembly GCA_018342105.1 of Gonioctena quinquepunctata. Lineage (NCBI taxonomy): Eukaryota > Metazoa > Arthropoda > Insecta > Coleoptera > Chrysomelidae > Gonioctena > Gonioctena quinquepunctata. Next base: position 1,350,599 of record JAFIRS010000038.1, on the reverse strand, counting down.
CAATAAAAATGTGTGGAGTCCCTTAAATTACTAAATGTGCTTAGCGCCTTGTATAAACTTGCAACTGCAGTTTTTTGTATTATCTAACAGAAAACAGCTACTTCTCCAGCACTATGCTAATACTGGTCTCGGAACTACACCTGATAGATATTGTATTTTTTATGGGGTGGAATGCTTATGCATGCCAGGTATGGTAATGGAACCGCTAGATGACACCCGAAGGAATAAAAATCACAAATCTGGGTAGTGAATGATCATATTTTTCGAATACATTGGGTAATCTTTGAGGTATATATTAATGGTATAACACTTGATACTGATTATAAAAAACAGCATAATTTAAATAGCATTTGATGTTTTGTAAGTTACAATTTCACCAGTAGAAGACATCAATTCTGTTAAATATTTCAGTAGTTGACACCTACAATAACCAGTAGTTAACAGGTATTCCAACTATCCATCAACATCAAGTTTTGGGAAAATCTATTTTTCTTCATTACAGGCTTTCATGGCTAAACTTCGAATTCATCATTGTTACATAATTCTTGAATAACACAAACAAATTTGTGTTCTCTTTTCTTACCTGGAAAAGAGACGAGAATGTAGTCACCTTCCTTGTAAAAATTAATTGTATTTTTTCTATATTACTATCTTTGTTTTCCTTAATCAACAATCTCCGAATCTGAAGAACTATCTAATTTTTTCTTCCTTATTCCGTTTTCTTTTTTCCATTCTACTTTTCTTATTTTCTCCTATCCAATCGCTTTTTTTCATGATATTCTTGTCACTTTTTTGCTGTGATGACTGAAGGCACTTTTTCTTTCTTGCATCGTTTTGATGGCTTATTTTTCGGCTCATGCTGGTCTCGTCGCCAGCTGCACCCCAGCCTCTTGGGCTTTTTGTGCCTTCCGGTTTTTGTTCTACAGCACCCACTCTGTAACTTTAGTCCCCTGTACCAGTCTGTACAGGTTCTTCACCGGTTGGCTACTGTAATCTTCGGAGGTTAGCCTTGGTTGTCTTTTGCTGTCTAATGCCTCGCATTCTGACAATATATGTTTGGCAGTTTCTGTCCCTTTGCAACATTGTCTGTAGGAAAGTACAGCCCCATTTTGTGCAGGTGTCCTCCTATTGGGCTGTGACCAATGAGAAGGCCCGTTATTGTTCTGACTTGATTCCTACTCATCTTGAGTAGTTCTTCGTTTCGACGGTTCTATAATATATGTTTTCCCGTGGTGCAAGAGAGAGGCTTCCTTCCAGGGCTCTCTTTGTTTTCGTTTGGCCCAGTCTCATATGCAGCCTCGGATAGCCGATTTTGTCACTCCGAGTGCAGGCTCTGGGCCAATATATGGAGTTGAGAGCCTGCTCTAGCTAGTTCGTCAGCTTTTTCATTGCCCTCGATGCCACAGTGCCCTGGAACCCACATCAAAGTTATTTTGTTGTGATCTGCGTGGGCACTGAGTTTGTCTTGGCATTCCCATACCAGACTTGATGTCACTTTTGGGTTTGTCAGAGCCTTCAGTGATGCCTGGCTGTCTGTGCATAATTTGATCCGTGTGATGTGCACTTCCCTCATGTTGTTTTCTCTCACGCATTGCAATATTGCGTACATTTCCGCTTGGAATACGGAAGTATTCATTCCCAGTGAGGTGCTCATTTGGGATTTTCTTCCCTCACTGTATATACCAGCACCAATTCCTTCCTTGGTCTTGGATCTGTCTGTGTATCAGAACCTCTCTCCAGGTTTGCTCTTGGTGGTGTCGTCTGTCCATTCCCTTCGGTATTGTATGATCACCTCGAAGTTCGTATGCAAAAAAGTATCTAGAAGTTATGTGGTCCGTTGGTTTCATTTCAAGAATATTGCCTCCCACTATTTCCTTTATCTTGTTGTGATTCGATCTGTTGCTCATATTTTCTAGTCCATTCTTGCCTCACCCATGATTGTTATATCAATCGGTGGAAGGTCCAGTAGTGCTTCCATTGCTGCTGTTGGTGTTGTTTTCATAGCCGCCGTTATTCTGAGGCACGCAAGTCTTTCTACCTTGCTCAACTTCACCACAGTATTGTATGTCCAATACACCATTTTGGGACTTAGCCACCATGTTTTTTTGTGTGCTCGTCTGGATACCATTAGTGTCACCTCAGCTTCTTTCTTTACTTTTGCCAGTTGTTGGTTCCATGTTAATTTCGAGTCAAGGACTACCCTGAGATATTTAACTTCCCCCGATAGCTGGATGTTGGTCCCTTGGAGGGTTAGAGGTCCCAGACCCTCTAGTTTCCTTCTTCGGGTGAAAGCTATTATGGTTGATTCAGAGGGGCTGATATTTAAACCCTCTTTATTTATACATGTATTGACCAGATTCAGGGCCGTTTGCATTCTCTCCCTAACTGTGGTGTTGAATTTTCCTTGGACTATGATGACAGCCCGTGGTGACCTTAGCTGCGGTGTTTCTCCCACTAGAGAGGAGTAGATTATTCTTTCTCATAGCATGCAGTCTATCCACCTGCAGCAGGTCTCATTGATGCTTTTCTTCCCAATACAAATACAGTTAGAAGTACCAGTAGATGACATGTGATGAAAAAAATTACAATGATAAGATACCATCTGATATCCCAATATAAATAATAATAATTGTAGTTTTATTATCAAAATAACCTAGCTTCTTAGCACATTCCCCAACGAAACACTAATTTAATCCACATCACGTGGCCCACCAACAGAAAATTGCAGCCATATTGAATCTGTGAGGTAGGAAGAAATATTACTTGCGGAGTTTGAAGGTAGATGGTGTTTGCTATCCTGAAATATGGACAATGAAATTCCAGCAAAAAATAATTCTTTGTTGATTTGAGATTCAGACTGTCAACAATTGGCTCACGGTCAGCTACCGGTTCCTTTACCTTACAGAGCTACAGGTTCTCCTTTCCCTGGCAGCATGGGACTCCAGGATGTTGTGCTAGTCCTAGCCTCACCCACTAAACCTGCTTGCTAGCCACTCTGCAATTATTGGTATCACCATTGACTGATATCAACATCAGGATCACACTGCTGAGTCTTCTATCTGTCAGTAATTATTGATCGTTGTTTTCTTCTCTGTTCTGATGGTCTCTCTCTTTTGGCTCATTGTTATTCTGGTTAACTCTGTCACAAGGGTGTATTCCCACTTGCTCCAGACCATATAATTTATTATGATTCTGAAGTTAGTTCCATGTCCATTTCTGTTCTTCTTCTGGTCTCCATCCATCTTGGACATTCAATAATAGTGCCGAGTTCACCCTGCTGCAGTACAGATAGTTATCATCTTAGGGTTTACCCATCCTGTGGGTGTATGTACTGAACGATCCATGACCCGTTAAAAACATTTCTATCTATCTGTAATTTATTCTATCCAGGTTCGTAGATCTGGGATGAGCTGCTTAGTCCGCTTTGCTTTTGTCAATAGGTTGCTCCAATATTCCTGCCCCTTGGTAATTGTCTTTCCTGGCCTCCCTTTATATTTCCTGCAGGTGACCCTTCTATTTCGGTAGAGTCTTTCCTTTTGTTTTTTCTGTAGGTTTATTGGTGGTACTCCAATGATCACCTGTAGGGCCTATGCCTACAAGGGTTTGTATGAATTGGTTAATCCCAGTGCTGCTTTCTTTCCTCTGTGTGCTAAGTTTGTAACAATGTTTGGCGTTTCTCAATACATTGCTCCAAACTGGGGCTCTGTAGAGGAGGAAGTGGATCATAAATCTACTTAGGGTTTTTCTATTAACACTATATTCAGCATGAGCCTTGATAGTACTGCTGTTCATTTGTTCGATTTAGTTGTTATCTAATTCACATGCTCTTTCAACGATAGTTTGTTATAAATCAATATGGCAAGGTATTTAATGTCTTCTGATGTTTTATTTCGGTATATTCTATGATGAAAATTATGTCATCTCGCTTCTTTTTCCCTTTGATGCCCTAGAATAATATCCAATAGTAAAAATTCACCAGAACATTCTTCTTCGTCCCATTTATCTTTATAAATGCTCAATTAAAGCCAGATAAAAAAATAATCGACACAAAATTCAAATTTTACTTTTAGATTTATTCATTCAAGTAAGGGTCTTCTCACAATATCTATCAGATGCAGTTCAGTGATGCTATAGTGTTGGGAAAGTAATTACTTTCCGTTAAATATTACAACATATTTTTATTAACATTTTTCCATTAAAAAAAAAAGTTTTAAAATAGAAGATAGTAACTATAGTTTATTTGTTTGAAAATATGAACAGGATCATCTGCGACTGAAAGATAAACTTTAGTCACTATCTTCCATGGATGATCGTGAAAGCGTGAAATAGATTTTCGTCGGCGAAAATGTTTCAGAGATCAAGTGAATGCAATGCCTCTCTTGCGTAAATGTTACAAATGATTTCTGGTGAGTACTCTCTTTTAGAAAACATTCTTCCTTGCCTCATTCATCTATATGCGTTCTTAATTAAGACTGGAATAGAAAATCAAATAACTATCTGAATGAAAACATACATTTTCAATTTCAGATTTGTTCATTTGAGTTAGGGTCCTTTTAGAATATCTGTCAGATTTAGTTCAATGTCCAGCGTGGCTTTAGCCGGGGAAGTAGTTGTTTTCTATTAGAAATTCGCAAAAAATAACTTCATTTTTATCGTGGATTCTTCAATTCACAGAAATAACTTTCTATTCAATATTCAATTGAGAATGTTGTAGGTAATTTTATATTCGAAAGTGATAACAAAGTTTTCTAACATGGTTGTTGAGAAAATCTATTGTTGTTGTTTTTCTGTGAGAATTCCCGATTTAACCTCAGATAATCTCAATAGTTATTTATCTTTATACTGTGCTAGTACAATTTTTAAATAGAAGAAATTAACCTACATAATACAGTTGAATCATCTTAATTTTTTAACAAATTTTTCTTATGATTATGAAGTAAACATGGTAAAAATTTAGTCTAGTTGTGGAATCTACCCAATCAATTGGTCACAAGAGGTATGGGCATTTTTTTTCTGCAACTGTGTTGTCTAAATGTGTCACATATTTACATACCAGTTTCCTTAGAAGCGTTAGAATCATTAGTAGAAATCAATGTATTTTGTTAAATGATTTTAATGGTCAGACGTACTTCTGCATTCTTCTTTTTTTACTTGCACTGATCCACCAATTCGAATAGGTTTAGTATTTTTTGAGTTTGTCTTGATTTCGTTTTTTTATGAAATGGATCTCTTTTTTCAGTTATCTGGTGATGTTCCTCTAGAGTTGGAACACGAAGAAGACGGATTTCGTGAAGGTGCTAACAGGTCATCACCCTTGTCTTCTGAAGACGAAAGTGACGTTGAGAGTCTTCATAGCTTTCACTATTCACCGAAAGCAGTTGACATGCCTTCAGCTATTAGGTTGGCCAAAAGATTGTATGGACTTGAAGGATTCAAAAAATCTGACATTTCCAGGCATCTCAGTAAAAAGTGAGTATATTTTTGGCGATATAAAAACAATTTTATGGGCAGATTCATTTGCATTCTTAAAAACACAAATGGAAACAGACACCTCAAACCCTTTCTGAATCTCTTTTTTTTTTTGGGAAAAATTCATCAAAAATTCATTGTTTAAAATAATGTTAACCTAATTTTTTCTTTTTCAGTAACGATTTCAGTAGGGCTGTGGCAGAAGAATACTTAAAGTATTTCAATTTTGAGAAAGACACATTAGATATAGCATTAAGAAAGTTCCTTAAACAGTTCTCTCTTACTGGCGAAACTCAAGAAAGAGAGAGGGTACTGGTACATTTTTCAAAGAGATACTTAGACTGCAATCAGGGTTCATTCAATTCTCAAGGTAAGGAAAGTGAATGACTGCTACTATTTTGTAATTACTTAGATACATAGATTAATTACTCAATTAGTGCATGTGGTGATTTTTTGTGTATGAATTTAGCTAGATACTTAACGAGACGGACAAAATTACTGCTATATAATTCAATAGTTCTGCCGCATTTCACATATTGTTCTACTATCCTTTACTTACTGAACCAAAATGAATTAGCACAATTGCAGAAGCTTCAAAATAGAGCCATGCGCATTATCTTAAACTGTAGAAGATTAACACCTATAAAAGATATGTTGCAGCAGCAATTAGAATGGCTACCGGGTAAAATCTTTTCTCCTTTACCAAACTTTGATCTTAATTTTTAAAATAAAAGAAAACGTGTCCGGTCGGGGGACCCCCGTCAGGAACGATGTTCCTTTACTCCTTTTATCATCCTCCATATCACTTCCTGTATTTTGATGTGTTGGACTCATAATTTCTTTCTGCATTATTTTCTCACTTTGAAAATGTTTGGATTTTTCTTCACTTTCGTCAAAGTTGTTCGGAAAGTGTGGTGAACAAAATTTTTCTCCTGGACACAGGTTTTTTAGCGTCTTTTCCTCACTTCCCTTTCCATTCCCCACATTTTGATGGGTTACACTCACCACTTTCTTTTTGTTTTCCGTTTCACTTAGTGTTTTTGAACTTTTTTCAGTTTTTTCATATACTATTATTTCCAGTTCCAACTGAAGGTGAGAAAATTTGATCAGCTCAATAAATAAGTTCGATTTAAGGTCGTGGAATGGTGGTGAGATTATTTAAAAAAAATCACAGATGTCACAAATGGCTTTGTACACCGTTGTGCTTGTAATGTGTCATTGTTATTGGCCTTTTTCTCATCTTTGATATGCCGCCAGAATTTTCCAGGCCGTCAAAGTGGGTGAAATGGAGGTTGATATAATTTGAAAATACACAGATGCCGCAAATGGCTTTCTACAACTGTTTGCACATCATTGGAGTTTTATACCGGTGCCACGTTATAGTTTGCCAAATTAGCAAATGAGGTGGAATAAGGGAGTGGGAGTTGTTTAGATATTTATTGAATAATGATACAAAATACTTCAAACAAATTGATGACCTAAATAGTTTAAATCTGAATATATTAAATTGCTTCAACAGAGAAGACCAATATCAAATATAAATATCCTGGCATCCCATCAGAGACGAAGAAAAGGTCGATAACAATTACATATTAAAAGCAGACGGGTATACAAAGCCATTTGCCTGGCAAATTCTGGTGTCTCATCAGTGATGAAGAGAAGACCAATATCAATAACATATAACAAGCACAAAGGTGTACAAAGCCATTTGTGGTCTCTGTGAATTTTCAAAATATATCAATCCCCCCTTCCCTCCCCTTTGACGGACAATAAGCAACATCGGGTGCGTTTAGTAGTTGGACCTAACAAGGAAGGTGTGCGTTAAAACAACTTTAGCGTAGTAGCATATTTGCAGCTGCAGGCATCTTATCAAAAAGAGCACAAGATAAGACGATAGATATGCCGTCTTTCGGAGGGGACGTTAAGATGGCGGTCCCGAGTTGAGCTCGTTAAAGAACCCTACCTCTGAAATAACAGAGGATTCGGCTAAATTTCCGGTTGGGGGAAGTGTGCTCACCGGCATCGGTGTTTAGCCCTGGTCGCAGAAATAGGCTGACGTTAAATAAAGCAATAAAAAAATAGCAAAAAGGTGTACAAAGCCATTTTCAAATTATATCCACCCTCGTTTTCACCCCCTTTGGCGATGTGTCAAATTCTTGCGCCATATTAGTGATGAAGGAAACACTCATAACAATAACATATGAGAAGCAGAAAGGTGTACAAAGCCATTTGGGCGTCTGTGAATTATTTGAAATAACTTCACCACCATTCCACTTCCTCAAATCGAACTTATTCATGGGTCTGATTAAAAATTTTCACTTTCAGTTGAAACTGGAAATCTCAGTATATTCACGCCCCTAACTAAATAAAAACCTATGTGAAAAAACGGAAAAGGAGAAAATAAAATAATTGATATTTCATTTTTCCCAGTGTACTAGTGGATGTGGCTAACTTCGCATCCGTCATCATTATTCAGAAACGTTCTGTAAAATCATAGTAAGCAACTATTAGGACTATTCCCATTCACAATATCAAAAATAACCCAGCAAACATGTTACACGTGGGCCTCTAGAGGCACTTTAAAAACAGCCGACAGACAACATAAGCGGGCCATAATCATGATACGTCATCGGCCCAGCTAGCCCATGTCGCGACGACCATCAGTAGGCCTCCAGACTATCACCTGCTTTATTATATAGCGGGACTTCAGCGGATAGACAGAGTTAAGATGAACTGATATTGCATGGTACAGATTATGGTGCGATTTGACATCCTACACGAAATCAGAAGTAGTGCCAACTTGATAATGCCAATGTTGCATTTTCATTACAGAGGTCGCAGCGGAGCGGTGCGTAATTCCACATACTGTGTCAAAACGACATTGGCGCGATTATCGCAAATCTTTAACGGGTAATTTCTGGCTAAATTCAAAACATCCATAAAAATATGCGTATGTTCAGCCAAAGAGGCAAACTGATATCATTCCAATTATTTACCGACATCGGTGTGCCGCTGCCGACATCGGACCGCAGTTAACAGCAATGGCCTGTCTATTTACCGCTCATTCATGTTTGCTGGGAAACGGATATGGTTTTTCATTAAAACTACTGATAAGATTAACTGATATGAGATCATATTAACTGAAATCACACAAATACCAAAAAAATATATTTAACTTTCAAGAGTGTTCAAATGAAGGCTTGTTTTAATTCCTATATATATATATATATATATATATATATATATATATATATATATTTATCCATACCTTTCAGTGTTTTCGAGAATATACAGGGTGTTTCTTATTAACTAATTTTACTGTTTAAAAATTATTCTCTTAAATAAATTTTTGTTTAAAGTTACATAAATTGGTTTTTCTTGTAAGTAAGATGCAAATGAATGAATTTTATTTTTTTATGCGAAAACCGTACGTCAAACGAAAAAATATCAAGTGACCAGATTTGCTCGTAATGGAATGGTTTCAAAAATATGTTTTCTTTGGCGTATCGCTTTTTTCTTTAAAATGATTCAGTGCAAATCCCACATGAACGCCACTGGCAAGAATAAAAAATTATGTTGTACTGCAGAAAATGCCTTTTGAAGCATAGAAAATGCATACACGTTTCACAAAAATATCTAAGGTCATACCAAAGTTATAAAAAAAAATTCTCAAAACAAAAGTTGAGACCTTCAGGACATATGTTTATATGAAGTTTTTTTCTCAAAATAACCCATGAATAACCTCCTTAAATATCAGCATGTTATTAAGAAACACCCTGTATATAAATTATCTTCAAATGACAGCCAACACACTTCCTCAGCAGTTTACGTGGAGGAATAACAAGCATTCTGATAGAAAACATATCCGAATTTTGAATAGATTCTGACCATAAATCACATAGCCCAAATTGTTGAATTTTGCACAGAAATATCTTCTACCCCCCAGATAACAATTTTCACTACATTTCAACCATGGATCCAAAATCAATCCACTACCTTGAAATGTTCAATGTTTGACGAAAAACTTTTGAATTCCAACCACAAAAACACTATACTTATTACCAAAATTGAACAAAATCCAGCCAAAAATCACAAAATCAGAAATATAACCTAAATTTCTTCGGAAGAAATAAGCGCCATCCAGAACGGGAAAAACTGTATTTCACATATTTTATGTGCTAAGGAGGGAAGTACGTATTGCAATTTGCGCGGCATAAAAGTGGCAAATCGCACAATTCAGCGACTGAATCTAAGGTTATACATCTCTCAAAATGACCTCCATGCATTTTTTTCGCAGATGGATAGAGATGGCATAATAATCACCAGTAGTGAAAGATTATGTGAGATTCGTAGTTACCTCCGATATTGGAGGTAAGAAAGGTATATATGAGGGAAGTACTTTCGGTATATATGTATTTCGTAAAAATTCATAAATTTAAGATGGCGGCTCCAAGATGGCGGATGAGTTTTGTGATTATGGTTCAATTCGGTTCAAAATTGATATGTCGGGGTTTTCGGGGTCAGAGATGATGTAATTTTTGTCAAAATTCATAAATTCAAGATGGCGGCCCCAATACGGAGAACGGGTTTAGTGATCATGGTCCCATTCGATTCAAAATTGGTAAGCGGGGGTTTTTGGCATAGGAGATTATGAATTTTTTGTCAACATTTATGAATTCAGGATGTCGGCCCCAAGATGGAGGAAGACTTTTCTGATTATGGTAATCTTTTATTCAAAATTGGTATGTAGGGTTTTCAGGTTGGGAGATTACGAATTTTTTGTCAATATCTATAAATTCAAGATGGCGACTTCAGGATGGCAAACGAGTTTTGTGTTTATGGTCAGATTCTATTCAAAATTGGTGTGTGGGGTCGGAGATCATCATTTCTTTCAGCTCCAAACTTACAGGGAAGAGACCTTGTAATAACGATGCTCTATTAGAAATCAACGGATTAAGGCGAACTAATTAAAAAGCAAAAAATAAAATAACTTATAAGAAACCTTCCTGAAGACAAGCTTTTATTTAAGCTGGCAATGATTCAATTGTTTTTTGTTGAATTATTTGAGTTTGAAAAGCTTGTCGCAATTGTAATAAAATTAATACTTCGACAAGTTGTTATTCACCAACCAATCACTGCCGAATCAAATTAATTGGTACCTATTTTTATGAACACTTCGTGCGACAAGCTTTTTGAAACCAAATAATTCAACAAAAAAATAATTGAATCATTGTCAGCGATGACATAAACTTATTTTATAAGTTTTAGTACACGGCTTATATAAAAAGGAATTTTTTCAATATACTTACCTTGATATATTGTAGTCAAATAACCATTATCATATTATTATTTTGACACTGATTGGCAATGGAATAAAGTGGAAGATTTAATTTTTAATCTCATTTAATAACAAATTTTGAATAAAGTTCAAAGTTTCACAAATTTGAAATAGTCCAATAAAAACGCAGACCCTGCTGTACTGTTGCTTTTATTACAGTTATTTAGTCTAATAAAAATATGCTTCTTGATTGTTGAAACTTCTTAGGCAGACCAAGTTGAATCGGAAAGTTGAATAAATACACCACGCATGAAAATTTAATGTGTGCAATTTATAATAGGATTTGAATTTTATTCAAGTATAACTTCCATTCTCTAACGATCAACATTGTTCTTTTTTACATATATAATAATTATCATATTGCATTAACACTCATATTCAGACTTTCCAGAGAATTTCCAAAATAATACTCGCATGAAAATTTAATGTGTGCAATTTAAAACACATTTTCAAAAATCGAGAAGAGTAGGTAATTAGAAATTACGAATTAGTAAAAATATGGGTGTTATATTCATCAATGGGTGTGAAGTTAGCCACATCTACAAGAACACTGAGAAAAATGAAATCTCGATTTTTTCCTTTTCCGTTTTTACATGGATTTTTATTCAGTTAGGGACGTGAATATACTATTATTTCCAGTTTTAACTGAAGGTGAGAAAATTCGATCAGCTTGATGAATAAGTTCGATTTGAGGAAGTGGAATAGTGGTGAGGTTATTTAAAAAAATCACAGACGCCACAAATGACTTTGTACACCGATGTGCTTGGCATATGTCATTGTTGTTGGCCTTTTCCTCATTTTTCACATGGGCCAGAACTTTCCAGGCTGTCAAAGTGGGTTAAATGGGGGTTGATATAATTTGAAAATACACAGATGCCGCAAATGACTTTCTACAACTTTTGCACATAATTGGAGTTGTACACCGGTGCCACGTTATAGTTTGCCACACTCGCAAATGAGGTGGAACAGGGGAGTGGGAGTTGTTCAGATATTTATTGAATAATATATGATACAAAATACCTAAAACAAATTGATGACGTAACTAGTTTAAGTCGATATATATTAAATCGCTTCAATATAAAATAAAAATAGTCTGGCATTCCATCAGAGACAAAAAGAAGGCCGATAACAAATGAATATTAAAAGCAGAAAGGTTTACAAAGCCATTTGTGGCCTTTGTGAATTTTTAAAATATATCAACCACCGTTTTCACCCCTTTGACGGCCTGGCAAATTCTGGCGTGATGAAGAGACCAATATCAATATCAATATTGTATATCAAGCACGATGGTGTATAAAGCCATTTGTGGCCTCTGTGAATTTTCAAAATATAACAACTTCCATCCCCCCCCTTTGGCGGCCTGCAAGCAACATCGGGTGCGTTTAGTACGTGGACCCAACAAGGAAGGTGCGAGTTAAAACGCCCCAACAACTGTAGCATAGTAGCTTATTTGCAGCTGCAGGCGCTTATCAGAAAGAGCCGAGATAAGACGATAGATATGCCCTTCGGAGGGGACGCTATAGATATTGAGCTCAAGGAACCCTACCTCTGAAATAACAGAGGATTCGACAAAAATTCCCGTTGGGAGGGGAGTGTGCTCACCGGCATCGGTGTTTAGCCCTGGTCACAGAAATAGGCCGACGTTAAATAAAGCAATAAAAAAATAGCAGAAAGATGTACAAAGCCATTTTCAAATTATATCAACCCTTGTTTTCACACCCTTTGGCGGCGTGGCAAATTCTGGCGCCATATTAGTGATGAAGGAAACACTCATAACAATAACATATGAGAAGAAGAAAGGTGTACAAAGCCATTTGGGCGTCTGTGAATTATTTGAAATAACTTCACCACCATTCCACTTCTAAAATCGAACTTATTCATCGGTCTGAAAAAAAATTATCACTCTCAGTTGACACTGGAAATCTCAGTTTATTCACGCCCCCAACTAAATAAAAACCTATGTGAAAAAACGGAAAACGAGAAAGTAAAATAATCGATATTTTATTTTTCTCAAGAGACCAGATTTGCTCGTGAAGGAATGAGGATTTCTCTTTAAAATGATTCAGTGAAAATCCCGCATGAACGCCACTGGTACGAATAAAAAATTATGTTGTACAGCAGGAAATGCCTTTTGAAGCATAGAAGATGCGTACACGTTTCACAAAAATATCTAACGTCATACCAAAGTTATAAAAATTATTTTCTTAAAACAAAAGTTAAGACCTTCAGGACATATGTTCATATGAAGTTTTTTTCTCAAAATTACCAAACGAATAACCTTCTTTAATATAAGCATGTTATTAAAAAACACCCTGTATATAAATTATTTCCTTCGAATGATAGCCAATACACTTACTCAACAGTTTACGTGAAGGAATACCAAGCATTCTGATAAAACACATATCCAAATTTTGAATAGATTCTGACCATAAATCACATAACTCAAATTGTTGAATTTTGCATAGGTATTAACAATCTTATACCCCCCAGATAACAATTTTCACTACATTTCAACCATGAATCAAAAATCAATCCACTACCTTGAAATGTTCAATGTTTGATAAAAAAACTTATGAATTCCAACCACAAAAACACCATACTTATTACCGAAATTGAACAAAATCCAGCCGAAAATCACAAAATCAGAAATATAACCTAAATTTCCTCGGAAGAAATAAGCGCAATCCAGAACGGGAAAACTGTATTTCACATATTTTATGTGCTAAGGAGTAAGGAGGGAAGTACGTGTCAATTTGCCGCATAAAAGCGACACTACCCTGGTGGCAAATCGCTCAACTCAGCGACTGAATCTAAGGTTATACATCACTCGGAATGACCTCCATGCATTTTTTCGCAGATGGATAGAGATGGCATAGTAATCACCAGTAGTGAAAGATTATGTGAGATTCGTAGTTACCTCCGATATCGGAGGTAAGAAAGGTATATATGAGGGAAGTACGTTCGGTATATATGTATTTTGGAGGTAGCAACGAGGGGTGAATAGGTATATATGTATTTTGGAGGTAGCAACGAGGGGTGAATAGGATATATATATATATATATATATATATATATATATATATATATATATATATATATATATACACTATGCTGTTTATGCCCGTTTATTCTGGGAAATTTATCACAGGTTTTTCCCTTCCAACAACCTTTTGAAATTTAGGATCCAATTCTCCACAGTATTGAATTTCATCTTTCTGCAATGCTATACCTCAAGTGGATACCTTTCGTTTATAAAAAAAACTTTTATGAAATAGTGTAAAAAATATAAAAAAAAAAAATTTCTAATTTTTAGATGCTGTACACACCTTGACGTGCGCCATCATGTTGCTCAATACGGACCTACATGGACAAAATATTGGCAGAAAAATGACATGCAACGAGTTCATTGAAAACTTGGCTGGTCTGAACGAGTGCGAGAATTTTCCACGAGATGTTCTGAAACAACTGTATCATGCAATCAAAAATTATCCTCTAGAATGGGCATTGTAAGTAACAGAATTACAAACATGTTTATTATTTATTCAATTCAGAAACTGTTTGCCTTTTACTCAAGAACCATAAAAAAGAAATAAAGGTTATATTTCCTTACTTATACCTACCTAAATCTAGCTTGAAAAAAGATCAGTAATGTATTAGAGCTGGTTACCCAGAGTATCACTCAATCTATAATAATATTAATTTGTTATGGTTTTGTCAGTGTGATTTTTCATTAATATGTTCTTTATTTTATTAATTCTTTTACTTGTTTTCTTTTTCTGTTTATTGATTTTACAAATATTTGTTTTTGAACATTTGTCAATCAATCAATTAATATGTACTTTATTGTCTGAAAAAATAAAATTCTCATTGATAAAGCATAGTTTACAATGTACAATAATGAACAATGCAATAAATAAGTATATGTAGGTATAGATGTATAAAATCGATCAATAAATGAAAAACAATCACATCTGACAATATAAAAAGATAAAATATTAAATAGTACTCAATCACAGTTTGCTTAGAGAGAGAGAGAGAGAGAGAGATAGAGAGAAAAAAATATAAAATTATTGTCATCAAGAAGAAAATAAAGTCATGGACAAAGCACGTACATAAATCCAAAATTATATCTATATATAACACGGTCATGACACTAAAAAGAACAAAGCAACATGAGTATGATGTTGGTATATGAGATTTATTGATAATATTAAAAGGATAAGAGTAAAGGGTTAAAAAGTGTCAGAATAAAATTCTCCCAAGCACAGCCTTTTTGAAATGATCATTGTTGGTAATATCCCTTAGTTAATCTGGTAAATGGTTGAACATATTTCAACCCTTGTAGATAAATGAGTCCTTCACTAAGGACGAATTTGGTCTTGGTAAATTGATACTGTTATCCTTGCGGATTGAGTAATGGGAAGGAGTAGTATTAAAATTATTCAAATGTGTGTATTTTAAGGGATACAAATAATGGTTTACAGGGATCACGTGCCTTTGCTGTAGATAAATATCTAATTGCCCGTTTTTGTAGTATCATGGTGCTTTGTAAGAGATTGTTATTGCATACTCCCCAAAATGGAATTCCGTATCTTAGGTGGGACTCTATCAAGTCATAGTAACTTGTTTTTGCTAGTGAGAGTCCGAGCTCTTTTGTTACAAGTCTCACAGCAAAACATTCAGATGCGAATTTATTTAAATTGAAAACATGTTCAAATTTCAATTTATTGTCGATGAATATTCCCAAAAATTTTGTGTTATCGCGGCTCTCGATATAACCATTATCCTATTTAATATTGCTTAGTTCACACCTGAAAGATATAATGTTGGTTTTCGTTACATTCAAAATAAGACGGTTAAAATGACACCATTGTTTTATTAATTTTATGTCAGTAAGGATTTTTTCTTGCAGAGAGTTAGCGTTTTTGTCTATAAAATGGTAGTGTCATCGGCAAAAACTGTGAATTTTCCTGATATATTTATGCTAAGCAGATCATTAATATATAACAAAAAAGGGTGGGGCCCCGATATAGATCCTTGGGGTTCACCACAAATAACAGGTGCACTATCTGACAGGGTTGTGGTTTTCACTATTTGGTAGCGATCGGTTAAATAAGACTTCATCCAGTCGTTTACTACACCTCTAAAGCCCTAGTGGTGACAGTATCTCGTGATCGACACAGTCAAATGCCTTTGAGAAATCACAAAATACTGCGCGACAGCTTCACCACTATTGACATTTGTGAATACTCCCTGAGGGAAAGAGAAAATGGCATCACTGGAATATTATTTTCCTGATAACCGTACTGATTTGGAGAAATTATGGAGTATTTTTCAGATAATTTTGTTATTCTATTTTTGACTAACTTTTCAATGATTTTAGCTAGAGTAGATATAAGAGAAATTGGTCTGAAGTTTGCTGGCTCGTCATAATTACCCCCGTTATGTATAGGTATGACAATTGATGTTTTTAGGAAATCAGGGAAAATCCCTCTGCGAAATGAATCATTAATCAGTGTGGCCAATACATCAAGAGCCTGATCTGGCAGATTTTAAAAAAATTGTGAAAAAAAGTTGCATTTGTGTATTTTCTGATGTAATGCAAACATCTAAGATTTTTAGAAGACCTTTTTATTCCCAATGTCAACCAAGTCTTTTTTTCTTTTTCTTTTATTTTTTTTTTCTTCTTTTTTTTCCTTTTCTTTTTCTTTTCTTTTGCTTTTTTCTTTTATCTTTTTTTTTATTTTATTCTTTTCTTTTATTATTTTATTCTACGTATAATTTGTATGGATGGTAACAGGCATAGGATTCTTGTGTGTTACGTGTTCTATATTTTATTGCATCTTCATAATTTAATATTGAAATGGTTAATGTACATATTTCATTTTACTCCCATTTGTATCAGACGAACATTTTTACAATATCATTTTGTTTCTTCAATAATAACTGCCTGCTTTGTCAATGAGATTTATATCTTCGAAAATTCACTATATTTTCCATTAAGTAGTCAAACTGTCAAACAGTCCATACATGGAAGACCAAAAATAGATACAAACATTTATGGGAAGTTGTGAGTTCGGATACAACTTTTTTAAATGATTGTAAATGTCTTGAAACTAACTAGTGGTGATCGTTAATTTATTTCAGAGACTTATCCAAAAGTATTTGCTAGATGTTTATGAATATCAATTATTATTTCTGGAAAATACACCCATGGATTCGTTGTTCCAGAACCAGATGTAGATTCTTTTTTTTGTGATTATGATATTTACCTACCTCAGGGATAATGATCTCAAAGTAGTTTATTGGCATATCATTACAATTTTTATTCAGGTGTCAGAGCTATTCTTCCCTGTGAATATGAGAGGAGTTGATTTATGAAAATTCATTATGTTACTAGAATGATTACCGCGAGTATAGGGAGATTTCCTTATAATAACAAAAATTCCATCATGGTTTTCATTTCAGGTGACTACTGTCAATGCGAATTTAACGGTCCAATAAGTTGGTTAATTTTCTGAAATTTATTGAACAATTTCATTGGACATTGTTAATTTGCACTTAGTATTACATATTATTTAATGCAGGGATTTAATAGTGATTCACACTTTCCAGATAAAACTTACAACTTTGATATTTTTGACATTATTATTTTTTTCCCATAATTTATTAATTGTTTCAATAAAGCCTTGTTTTCATTTCATTAGGGATGAGGACACTGAAGAAAGCAATGCACAGTCACAAGTGAAGAACGAGATGTTGAGTTTAGGTGGCAATCCATTCTTGGATGTTCCTATTTCCAGTAATGCTGTGGAATACAAGAAAGGTTATGTTATGAGGAAGTGCTGTTATGAAGCAAATGCAAAAAGAAGTGAGTTTCTATTACCCCTTCTTCTAAGTTTTAACAAGGGCTATCATTTTGAGACATTTATACTTGACACATGCTTCTAACACAGCATGTCTTTATTTACTAATTAATGTTTTTTCTCTTGGCAGGGACGGATACATCCAAATTCAATTTCCATATACTATATAATAATTGCATTTTATTAAATCTACGAATTTATGATGGAGCTTATCATTGAAATAACAAAGGCCACCAAAACCACGCTTGTATACCAACAAATGATCTTTCATTACTATAGCTTGTGTATTTATTCTTTATCCGCCCCTGCCTCTGGGTTTCTTTCAATTGTTCATAGTTATGAAGCAATATGGTAAATTCTATTTGTTTCTGTTTCAAATTCAGTGGATTATTAGAATTTATCCAGAGGGTGCCTTGGGATTTTGAAAAAGGAATGGATTGATCGACTGAAATATTTTTCATTAACTTGAAATAATAATTTTTTATTAAAAACTTTTTTTATACAGCATTTTTATATTCTCTATACTAATTCAATGGAAAAAGCGTATTTGTTTGTTGTTATGTTAGGAGTGTTTTCAGTGACTACGAGACCTATTTTTTTAATATTAGGAAGCTAATTCAATAGAGATGCACATTAGAGTTGCACTTATTTCTGAGTATTTTCGATTTTACTTGAAATTTGAAAATAATGTTATAAAGTGTAATGTACTAGAATATGTTTAACCGCGAAAATGTAGGGGGTTCATGGGAATGGTAAAACTATGGCAATTGGGTCACTAAACATCATGAGCAACTTTGAGCTAGTTCAACTAGTAATTGATATTTACAAAAACCCTATGATAGGTAGATAGATTGATCTTGATTCAACTGAGATATGTTACATAACATTGGTTGTGTCTCAAGCATTTGGTAAACATTTTGAATTCACTAAGAATCTAGTAATTATTTAAAAATACAAGTTTACAATTTAAAATATATATGCAGTTACAATATTTTGGAACGACAACAAACACAAATTAGTTTAGTCTAGCAATATAAAATGTTGATGTTCAAAAATAAACAAGAACATATTACAAATGTAGTCACATGTGCAGAGTTCGGTTATGGGGTGAGTATTATAGGCAGTGGTTCAGTGTCAAGAATTCCTCAACAGAATAAAAACAGTGTAGAAAGAAGGAGTTCTTTAGACATTTTTTGGAATGTTAATAAGATCTTATTGATAATATTATTGAACTGTTCAAAAAATAAATATAGATTACAATATTCACAAATTCTATTCATAGCAATCATGCAATTCATGTGAGTTCAATCCCGCAGAATATTGAGTGGAATTATTTGCATTATTTTGTGGAGTCAATAGTTTCATACAATACTCTCGCCACTAAGCTCATTGTCAGCCCTGCAGGAGTAATTAGCAAATTTAAGTTCATTAAAATTGATCATGTTGAGAGTGATTTCACTATACCAATTCATATAATAATATAATAATTATATTTCTCTAGATATAATAATAGTTGATTAACTTTATTTGGAATAGATCCAATATTCATATGGAATACTCACCTCATTCACCATGATAATTAATGAATATTCAGTTTGAGGGTTGAACAATAACAAAGATTTTGTATATAAACTAGGTTTTAGGTTCTTTCCGAGTGGAATTCATATAATAATATCATAATTATATTTCTCTAGATATAATAATAGTTGATTAACTTTATTTGAAATAGATCCAATATTCATATGGAATACTCACCTCATTCACCATGATAATTAATGAATATTCAGTTTGAGGGTTGAACAATAACAAAGATTTTGTATATAAACTAGGTTTTAGGTTCTTTCCGAGTGGAGCGATAACCGCCCCTTCCACTGCGACCTTCTCAGATCTATTGTGGCTCGATCCTAATTAAATCAGAGTTCACTTTCAAGTCCAGCGCTTCTGACGAAGTCGATGATGACGCTTGGTGATACCTTTTCCAGATCTTTGGGCTCTTGCTGCTCGTAATCCATACTGTAGAATCTTGTTTGTTTCAGACCCTTGCATCTGCACAAAATGTGTTCTGCTGTATCTTCTTCGTCTTGACAAAAGATGCTTTCGCGTCTACAGTGACCTGTCGTAGTTCTGTTATAATCCTCAGGTTTTTCCTATTCAGATCTAATAGTGCTGCTGTTCTTTGGTATAAATGCGTTCGAGTGTACTTGTCCCACTGTTTCATTCCAGTACTCGTGTTTTTTTCGCTCGATCCAGTCCGAAAACACTTCTTTGGTGGTTCTGCTCTTTGATATTCTGAAGAAGGGCTCTGGTCCTATGAACTCCTTCATAGTGCCTTCTTTTGCCAGAAGGTCGGCTTTTTCATTTCCTTCAAAGCCTTTATGTCCAGGGACCCATAGTAGAGTTATTATGTTGTCCCTGCCTACGCTTTGAAGGGCTTTCACGCAGCTCCATATTAATCTGGATTCTATCCCGACTGGATGCCAGAGCTTTCAGTGCTGCTTTGCTGTCCGACATGATTTTGATCGATTGACTGGTTCTATTCAGAATTTCCTGCAGGCAGAGTTCGATTGCATGGACTTCTGCCTGGAATGTGGTGGAGTACTGTCCCAGGTTTACACTAAGGATAAATTCTGGTTGTACTCCATGTACTCCGGCCCCAACTCCGCCTTCCGCTTTAGTGGCGTCTGTATACCATTGTAGATTGGCCATTGTGAGTTCTCGTTCTTTCGTCTCTGTCCGGGAGGAGAGTCTATCAAAGTTGTACAGCGGGATCATTGTGTCTGGTGGCAGTGCTAGAATCGGATGGGATTTTATCTCGATCTTTCTATATACCCTCACTCTTGCCTTCTTATCTAAGTAGATGTGCAAAGGAGGGATGTTGAGGAGGGCTTCCATTGCTGCTGTCGGGGTGGTGGACATTGCCCCTGTTATGATCAAATACGCTTGCCTCTGGAGTTTGAGCTTTTCTCGTGCACTCTTCTGTGCCCCTTTGCTCCACCAGATGACCGCTCCGTAGGTGATCATAGGTCTTACCACTGTGAGGTGCCAATACATTTGTTTGGATTGAGTTTCTTATCTAGAATTACCCCTAGGTATTTGACTTCTTCCTTGAATGGAATTGTATCACCATAGAGGACCAGCTTTCTTAGTGAGTCCAGCTTCCTTCTTCTGGTGAATGGTACTATCACTGTCTTGCTGGGGTTGACCGATAATCCTTGTTTTTCACACCACCTATTGATAGTATTGAGAGCCGTTTGGAGTATGTCCGATATAACCTCTCCAGACTTTCCTCTAACTGTTATAACTATGTCGTCAGCGTAGGCTTGGACCTCGATTCCCTCTGCCGTAAGAGTCGTGATCAGATCGTCTACGAGAAATGCCCACAGTGGAGGTGATAATACTCCTCCCTGTGGACAGCCTTTCACCGTCCTGGCCACGATTTCGAGATATCTCAACATCACCTCGATCCAGTTAGAAATAGTTTCCGATATCCCTTCGTTGATTGCTGCTCTGTGTAGGGATATTGGTAGTGAATTGTTAAATGCTCCTTCAATGTCGAGAAAGGCAGCTACTGCGATTTCTCCGCATCTCAGAGAGTCGTTCAGTTTCCCGACGAGGTTGTCTAATGCAGTTACTGTTCGTTTTCCTGCCTGGTAAGCGTACTGGTGGGTGCTGAGAGGGTTTTCCTTCAGCACCTCTTCTCATATGTGCCTATCCAGGATCTTCTCTGTGGCTTCCAGCAGAAATGATGATGATCGGGCGAAGGGATTTAGGAAGGTTTTTATTGTTCCCGACTTTATGTATATACACAACCCGTATCGACGTCCAGCTTGAGGGTAGGTATCCCCATGCCAGGTTGGCTCTAAAAAGTTTAGTGAATATGGGCGTTAGTATCTCAGCCCCATTCTGTAGTAGTGCAGGAAAGATTCCATCCTCTACTGGTGGTTCAGAGTAGTTGATAGCCCATTCTACCTCTGCTGGTTCGATGATTTCGTTTGCTTTCTTCCAATCTTCTGGACTAGGTCGTCTTGATCGTCCTGGTTGAAGTGGAATCGGCTAGGTTTCATCAAGAATCACGGCGCCGGGGAAATGGTTTTGTACTAGAAGCTCTAAGGTCTCCCTTCGAGATTCTGACACAGTTCCATCAAATCGTTTAATCAGACCCACTTCTTGCTCCGGTTCTCTAGAGAAGATCTTGTAGATTCTTGCGTTTGTGGGTATATCAGATATAGTCTGGCAGAATTTTCTCCAAGATTCCCACTTGGCCTTCCTTATTGCTTTGTTGTATCCCGTTAGGATAGAGCGGTATTCTTCCCAGCAACCTGATTCTTTGGCTCTATTAAAGAGCCTCCTTACTCCTCCTCTCCTCTCTTCTAGGTTTTTGCTCCACCAAGAGGTTGCTCTATTATCTTTTTTTGGTTTTGAGTGGGCAATTTTGTTGATAGGCGGTCAGGACTGTGCCTTGAATATGATTCGCTGCCAGCTCTTATCTCCGCACTATTTCTTATTTTATGAATATCGTTTCCCAAACAGTCTCTGAGTGTTGCTCTGAAGCCCTCCCAGTCTGTACATTTGGGGTCTCGATATTGTATCTCTTGTCGAGTACCCTCCTCCACGTCAAATCTAATGTGTCGAAGGACCGAGCACGATAGTTCTGTGGAGACGTGCCAGTTGGCTATTTATAAGTTACTCTTCACAAAATTATTTTTTCTTTGTGGGAAAAGTTATGCAATTAGTCAATAAGATCTCATATTCTGAAGTTGCCTACCAAGAATATATGGAAGGATTATAATAAATTAAATTTTTCTTTGTCAGAATTTTGTTGAATAAATTCATCACTTTTCAAGTTCTTTATAAACAATTATTTTCGAGCAAATATTCGGCATTTTGCCAACTGTGCAGAATGCTTGGTGTAAATGTTTCATTTATATTCTTAACAACAAGAAATATTTTTTCAGAAATGTTCATGAAATTGAATACATGTGGGTCCCTAGGCGATTTTGTAACTTGCTGCATGAGGGTATAGTTCAGCTTGAACACAAGATTTCACTTAGCAGAAAATCTGGAAGCAGATTCTCATACTATTAGTTTATTTGTTTTCACGCTCTTTCTGAGCCAATAGAATCTAATCATTAGATTATTCTCTGTATAATATCTTGTCACACAACTTCAAAGAGCGCAGCTTGAATACTTTAATGAAAAAATATAGATACTGCTTTTACTTTGTTGATGAATTTGATAACGCATATCATGATAAGAAACATCTCTCAGATCTACAAAACTATACAATTGGAATATATCTTTATATATATAATTCTACTGTACGTGTATGGCACTGAACTCCTCCTAAACGGCTGGACCGATTTAAATGTTTTTTTTTGTATGCGTTTGGGTGGCGCCCTGGATGGTTTAGATTCACAAATCAGCCCGGCAGTTGTAGCTGCAGTCGGTATCTAGGTTATTTATCTATAAACGGCTAGACCGATTTGAATGAATTTTTTTGTATGCGTTTGGGTGGGATAACAGGAAAACGAGATAACGGGAATAACAAGATAACGAAAAACGGGAAAACGGGATGACAGGATAAGGGGAAAACGGGATAAAGAAAAAATGGGATAACAGGAAAACGGGATAACTGGATAATTGGATAACGGGATAACGAAAAAACTGGATGACAGGATAAGGGAATAACGGGAAAACGGAATAACGGGAAAAATAAAAAACGGGATAACAGGAAAACGAGATAACGGGATAACGAAAAAACGGGATGACAGGATAAGGAGATAAGGGGAAAATGGGATAACGGGATAAAGAAAAAATGGGATAACAGGAAAACGGGATAATGGGATAACGAAAGAACGGGATAACGGGATGACAGGATGAGGGGATAAAGAAAAAAAGGGGTAACAGGAAAATGGGATAACGGGAAAACGAGATAACGGGACAACAGGAAGCGGAAGGAGTCAAAAGCATAATCTAGATGGAACAACATATAGGAAAACATAGAAAAAAAGAAATTCTACGCGGACAAGAGTTTTTGGGAAAAGCATTTTAGGGAACATAGAAATTTGGACAGGACAACGTCTGTCGGGTCCGCTAGATATATATATATATATATATATATATATATATATATATACATATATATATACATATACCCAGAAAAAATATGGTCAAGCCGAATTGATTTGATTAATTTTTCTCGCAGAGAGATTTTGCAATGTAAACCATGTAGAACTTTGTACGATTGTCCATCAGAGATAATTCAATGTTCGTCGAGGTATTGCCAGGAAAGTAATTGTTTTCTAATCGATGATAAATGGATTTTGAGCTGGAATCACGTTTTTTTATATTTTAAGTGTAAACCAATGTGGGTACGTAGTTTGCACATTTAATATAATGATGTCATCTGATGAATCAAATTATTTTCTATTTTTTCAACAATAATCCAGTTTTTCTGTACACAAGGACAGTTTTTTCCAGAATACAGGGTCGAAAATGCTTATTAAACTTTTTCATAGTTTAATAATATTACTTACGGATGATAATATGGTATGTTATTACTTATGTGTTGTATTGCTTTCAATCTCAAATTAAAGGTTATTTGCTTGATGTCATATAACTGACGAAATGGAGGATAAATAATGTTTGATATTTTCAACTTCATAAATTAATTATTACGTACTCAGTGTAGGGATATTTTCTTCTTTCACTTTTCTCTTGAATAAAATACCCACTCTTTCTAATTTTTTCAAGTCTTTTCAAAAATATAAGTAACTCAATATTTGGTGACAATCACTAAAATATGTCCTGAATTATTTTTGAAAAGGCTGATACAATCTGGCCCGCGCCCAGTACTTTTACAGCCTCTGTGCAATTTATATATATATATACAGGGTGTAAGCTAACCTTTTGCCCACCCGTGAATAAGGAGTGTATAATGCCATTTCATAACAAATTACAATGGTTAAAAATCTGAAAAAAATTATTTGAAAACATGTTTTGTTCTTTGAAAAATTCGACAACATTTTTGGTAGCGCCTCCCGCCTAATTTTAGGTGACCTGCTCAGAGAAAAACTTCGGCAATTACCGAATTTGAATAAGATAGAATGTTGATTTTGGGGTAAATGTACATATTGCAGGCTGCCTGAGATAGATATTAGTTTTCATAGTGAAGAAAACAACTAACCTTGTTATATCCAAACTGATGTTAAAGTCAGAACTAGTTGACTCCATACTCTGCTTTGAGGCACTTATCATAATTATCACATGTGAGATACAAACAACACAAACAGTGAGAAACATCCGCAGTTGAATATTGTTTTGAAAAATAATATCACGATCATTGTAGTGATGAACACTGTTGCCAAGCAAGATTCTCGCATGCACGGTTTACAAACGAAAGTTTGTTAGATTCTACTAGTGTTTTCTGATTGGTTGGTGAATGAAAGATCTTAATTAACAACTAATCAGAAAACAGTACCGATGTGCACAAGAATTAATTTGAACCTTATTGACTTTGCCTTTTCAAAAATTTGCCATTTAATCAGAAAATAATTTATATTATATTAATATATCGAGTACGAAAACGCCCGCACAGTGATTGGCTACTCCAGAATCCAACCAGAATTGAAATTTACTACTTCATTCATAAATGCGACGAGTGATTCATCTTGTCTTCTACTCTTCAAAATACGCACGGAACAGATCGGTGTTTAGTTTTAAGAGCCAGCAAAAGACGAATTCTGCACATCACTTACTGTTTTCTGATTGGTTGCTAATTTAGATCTTTCATTCAACAGCGAATCAGAAAACAGTACTAGAATCTAACAAACTTACGTTTGTAGACATCTTTGTAAACCGTGCATGCGAGAAAGCCAGTTCACGTGTTCGGAATGTCTGAATCACTACAATGCTTGTGATATTATTTTTCAAAACAATATTCAATTGCGAATGTTTCCCACTGTTTGTGTTGTTTGTTTCTTACAAGTGACTGCATGATAATTATGATAAGTGCCTCAATACAGAGTATAAAGTCAACTAGTTCTGACTTTATCACCAGTTTGGATATAACAAGGTTAGTTGTTTTCTTTTTTCTTCACTTTGAAATTGAATATCTATCTCAGGCAGCCTGCAATGTATACATGTACCACACAATCAGTTGAACATTCTACCTTATTCAAATGTCGTGTTAAATGTTTATTGCATTCGGCAATTGCCAAAGTTTTCCTCTGAGTAGGTCACCTGAAATTAGGCAGGTGGCGCTACCCAAAATTTTGTAGAATTTCACAAAGAACAAAACATGTTTGAAATTTTTATCAGATTTTTAACCACTGTAATTCGTTATAAAATGACATTATACACTCGTCATTCACGGGTGTGCAAGAGGTTAGAGATTACAACCTGTATAAATACCGACCGAACATCAAAGTTATATTTGTATTAATAGATTTTAGATATTGTCCATTGTTTAGAAGTTGAAAAAAAATACAAGCAGTTCTTGAACTGAAGAAAAAATTGTGCTTTGAGAATTGGATTCTTTGGCATCATCAAGAACTAAATTTAGGCTATGATAACAACAAGGAACAAAGAAAGGTCATGGATTCAAATACACACAACACAACTATTATGTATGGCGCGGGTCTGGATAGAATTGCCCTTTCAGTGGACAAATGAACAAAACCTACTATCCTCCACTTTTTTCCATTCTGTTTTCAGAAGGAATAGTAAACTTGAATTCTTCCAAAAACAATATTAAAGGCGATTGTGCTTAGTTATTCAAAAAATATCTATCAGATGCATTGATTTTATGGAAAAATCCCCAAAGATATTATGGGGATTCATTTACTGCTACTTATACAATGATTTGAACAAAAGTGCTAATGGTGAAATATAATAGTTTGTGTTCATTTGTTCATTATTGCCAATCTAGCTTAACATTAAGCTTGCAAAGCATGTTGCGATACAAAATAGCTGTTTCGAAGGCCTTTGCTGCATTTTTCTAGCACCATTTCACAAGCGTAGCTGGAAGATGTTCTATTGCACACTTCGAGATCTTGTTCTCTACTTACACAAGGATGAGAATGGCTTCAAAAAGAACCAAATGGGCGATAATCTCCACAACGCCATCAGAATACATCATGCACTCGCTACGAAGGCTTCGGATTACACCAAAAAGCAATTCGTATTCCGATTACAGACAGCTGATCAGGCAGAATATTTATTTCAAACAAGGTGGGTACTAGTCCTTCGAGATTATTTTATTTTTGTTTTGGAAATAAAAATGCATTATGAATAAAAACGTTGGTCAGTGTGTTGCTACATATGGATGAAAGAACAACAAAATAGTATAGTGAAAATATCTGTAACAACAAGGCTGGGGGCAGTCAGTACTTGGATTGATGACCACTTGTTATGGAAGACTTGCATAAAAAAAGCCCCAAATAACTGCCAGAGTAGTAGCATATTCACAGCAGTTAGTACTTGGATGGATGACCACTTGCTAGGGAAGACTCGCATAAAAAAAGCCCCAAATAACTACAGCATAGTAGCATATTCACAGATTATATAAATGATCAAATATATATATATATATATATATATATTTATATATTTAAAATCCTTATATCTCACCTAACCAACAAACAAAAAATTTTTCTTCAAGTTATTATTACTGAATAATATGAGTTCGAAGTATGGAATCCATAATTAAAATGGTGAGCTGTTTTGATTTTTTGGTACAAATAATTTTATATATATATATATATATATATATATATATATATATATATGAACAGGATCAAATTATAGATAGCGACACCTATAATCTGTGTGGTGAAGCTTAGACCTGTTATCGTGGAATTTTGAAGACACGAAAATTTTCGTGCACGAGAAGTATGACTATTGGTATCGTGGGTTGGCCTATGCTGACATCTGTCGGTGACCTATTGATGTTGCACGAAAATTTTCGTGTCTTCAAAATTCCACGATAACAGGTCTAAGCTTCACCACACAGATTATAGGTGTCGCTATCTATAATTTGATCCTGTTCATATTTTGTACGCACGAAAGGTAATAACTCCACGAGATATCTGATACGAATTTGAAAGAGACCACAGGCCGTCCTGATGATTGGGAAACCATGAAACAGGCTGTAGACGGATGGTGATCTCTCTTGGATTCCTAACAGATTTCTCATATTCTCGTTTATATATATATATATATATATATATATATATATATATATATATATATATATAGGTGTAACAGTGGTACCTACCAAAAATATTAATTGACCCTCTTTCAGTGACTCAAAGGAATTGCAGTCCTGGATAGATACCATCAATTTCGTCTGTGCCAGTTTTTCTGCACCACCTCTAGAAGCAGCAGTAGGATCTCAGAAGAAATTTCAGAGGCCATTATTGCCATGTAGTCATACAAAGTTGAACTTGGTAAGTTGCATTGAGGAACAAAACAAAAGTTTGTTTTCTAATGATTTTATTCATTTACTTGATTACCTATGCAGGAATTTCAACTACTGATACTACAAACAGAAACAATATACTAGTTATGCTCCGAATTGTAGCATGTTAATTCAACTTATGCTTATGCACTCTACGTTAGGTTAGAATATGTCTTTAAATGTGCAATTGAACTTCAATTAGGAAGACTATTTTCTCCATTATTTTTGAACCAATCAAATGGCCGAAATTTTATACAGAGAACCAATCAGATCAGTTGTATAGTGATAAATGTCTTCTCGTGTTTTATACTGATAAATGCACACTAGATTCGCGAATGTTTCGCGATAAATGCATACTGTCAAAGTTATATGCCTACACAATTATTTGGTATGAAGTAATTCAAAGATGTAGGTCATTTTGGGTTCACTTCATACTTAAATGAGATGACAATATAATTCAACGATACCTTTTTCCTAGTTGGTTAAACAAAGAGTTTTCAAATGCCAGCATAAACTTTCTGTTATGAAAATATAACGATCCACTTATGGTTACAGTTATTTTACGAATTCATGGGGGTTGAACACATTACACTCAACGAAGAGAACATTTCACATATCATTTCTATTTATCAACTATCACTCAAAGCACGTAGCAAAATTTTAATACTCATTCATTGCTCATTCCACAAATTCAGTTGCATTTATGAGATTGCAAAAGAAATCGACTCAGAAGTTATGTGCATATACAGGGTGTCCGGTAAACCTTGTACAATATTGGCACTGGTGATAGACCAGGTCATGACTGTTCAGAATATCAAAATTTCACCTCAGTAAAAATCTCACCGTTTTCGAGATAATGGGAATTTTATAAATTTCTAGAAAATCGCTACCTCACCTCCGTTTTTTGAGTGCTATGTCTACAAATTAAGACTAATTCAAATATCTTTGCTGCTGAAGATTAATGATGAGTAATGCTTTCAGACATACAGAACAGTTTTTCAGGAATTGATAATTTTTTTCAAGAAACAGAGGTAAAATGCCAGATTTGAATTCCACCAATGTTTATCAACAAGAGTTTGACATTATTGTCTGAAAAACAACATAACCACGTGAAGGTGGACATCCATTAGAAAAAGAATGCCCATTTTGTCCAGACTCTACCATGATATAAAACGTACTAAAATTATTTTTGGAGGGAGTGATATTTCCATTGATTTACAGTGTGGTTTTATTCTAGGGTTCCATCAACTTTTATACTTTCGCCCAAAAAGTGTTTTGTTTTGATTTTATCAAGATGAAAAGTGGAAATGATTATTAATAATAACGAATAAATTGCTTGATAGCATTAAAGAGTATGTTCACAAAATGAACTTTTTTGTAATCAACCTAATAAAATTAATATCGAAATAAAATTGTCGATTAATCGACATGGCACCGATTAATACACGAATTCTTGTAATAAATGTCGCAATTGTCCAACATCCAGATTCCAACGGAGTTTCAGAGATCGACAGATATTTGCTAAACATGATTTTTTGCCCATTTTACTTTTGTCCTGTACTTTTTTTCCACTTTTTGTTTTTTTTGTGTATTGAAGATAAAAAATATAGGTACTCATTTTGTTTCATCCGGCAGTATTTATTTCACCATCATGCCTTACACACGTTATACCCCCCGAGAATATGCGCAACTGCACTACATTTATGCTGAATGTAGAGGTAGTGCTACTGCTGCAGCTGCGCTTTATGCAGAACGATATCCGAATGCATCACATCCAATTTCTCGTGTTTTCATAAGAGTTCACAACTCTTATTTGGAAGGCAGAATTCCTGGAAATCGAAGTGGCGAAGGTAGACCGCATCACGATAATGATGAAGGAGTATTGCAAGAAACTGATGAACCAAGTATTTCTGTAAGACGGACGGACGGGTATTCCGAAATGTACGACTCATTCCATTATAAAACGTTACCAATATCATCCATGCCATGTGCGGCGCGTCCAAGCATTACTTAGGAGGGACTACCTGGTAAGAGTACGATTCTGCCGTGAAATGTTACGAAAAAACCGTGAGGATCCGAACGTTTTTAATAAAATTCTGTGGTCGGATGAATCTTCATGCAAATGAGATGGATACACGAATATGCATAACTTACACATATATAGCCTAGAAAATCCAAATTTAATGAGCGAGGACAGATCACAACAACAGTTCAAGATCAACTTATGGACGGGAATTTTAAATGACGAAGTAATCGGCCCTCACGAGTTGCCACAAACTTTGAATGGCAACATTTACTTGAAAATGTACCTTTAGTACTGAGACAAACAATGTGCCTTCAAAATGATGGCTGCCCGGCGCATCATGACGTACGCAATATTTGAATCAAATGTACCCACGACGATGGATAGGACGCCGTGGCCCAATCCTGTGGCCACCCAGGTCACCTGACTCACATCCATTAGATTTTTTCTTCTGGGGCAATTTGAAAGAACTAGTTTACGCCACACCTTTAACTGACGTGGAATAATTGAGACGGCGTATTCACACTGCCGCGCATAGAATCGCTGATTCGGGGGCTATAACGCATTTGAAAATGCCCTTCTTGAGAAGATGTCGTATCTGCATAAGATCGGATGGAAATCAATTCGAACATTTATTGTAATATTATTCAGTGCGATGCCAAGTAATCGATATTGTGGTTTACATTGCATGTTAATTAAAGAAAACGTTCAATTAGTATTTACTTTTTTACATTTCATTGAATGCTTCTAAGCAATTGATTCGTTATTACTCATAATTATTTCATCATTTCATCTTGATAAGATAAAAATAAAACACATTATCGACAAAGTCGTAAGAGTTGATTTTTAGCTCAGAATACCACCACACTCTAAATACCACTCCTTCCAAAAATAATTATAACAAGTTATATACCACTTCAGAGTCTGGACAAAATGCTCAATTTCTTGTGATACATTTCCACCTCCACATGGTTATAGTTTCTTCAGACAACAATGTCAAGGTTGTTAACAAAAAATTGGTGGAAATTAAATCTGGCATTTTACCCCCATTTCTCGAAAAGTTGTATCAATTTCTGAAAAACTGTTTTGTACATCTGAAAGCATCACTTATCAGTAATCTTCAGCAGCAAAGATATTTGAATTAGTCTTCATTTGTAGACATGGCACTCAAAAATCCAAGGTGAAGCAGCGATTTTCCAGAAATTCAAAATATGCCCATTATCTCGAAATCGGTGAGATTTTTACTGAGGTGAAATTCTGATTTTCTGAACAGTCATGACCTGATCTATCACCAGTGCCAATATTGTACAAGGTTTACCGGACACCCACTATACCCAATATATATATATATATATATATATATATATATATATATATATATATATATTGGGTATAGTGGGTTCTTAAATCTTAGTGATTGTATTTTTGGAGTTTTCTTGGGTTTCAGATTCGATTATATGAAAACGAGAAGAAAATTCCATTTTTTTATACGTTTCGCCCTTGTTTTGGGGCATTTTCAGTAAAATTTAATCAAAACATTAGAATCTGAAAATAAAATATTGGTTTGGATAACTTCATATGTAGAAAGTTAGGTTGTGTCTGAAAATAAATTTAATTACCTTTTGGGTTACGTACCTTGGTTTTACCATATTTGTGTTTTGTTACCAACAATAGTTAGATTTTGGGGCAGTGTTAAATCTTGTTATATATATATATATATATATATATATATATACTTTCAGAATAAAACTTTAGACTCCTAGAAATTTGATTTATATAATACTTTCTTGTGAAAATTAGTCAATTAGTCAACAAGCATTTTATGATTTCACTTTTCTCAAGTCAGCTGACATTATCCACAAAAACTTAGTAATGAGATTCTTGTAGAAATTATAAGATTAAATTATCAGTTGAAGTGGCCTAGGTTCGAAAACATTTCATATTCCTCATTAGGAATATGTAATACAATATACAGAAACAAGTAATATTATTGATTATTGATAATAAGACATAGAAATTTCATATTTAGCACATTTTTCCTCCTACACTCTAAGTGAGTACACACTTGTATTGTGTAGTGAAGAGAAATGGAAGAAGAAGAAATACAAACTAAAAATATACTATAAAATAAACAATAATAATAATTGTCTGAGTGAAAATTTGTCAGTGCATTTAATATGGTTGGAAGTATTAGATATACAATTTTTATATTTCTATAATTCTCATGAAGTCCCTGTAGTTACTGTAAATATATAGTTTATTGGCTGAAGTGAATTTCTTGAAGTTAACACACTTTCGAATGGCCAATGGTAATAAATTATAAGCTTTAGGTAGAATGTACGTTACAAAACGGTGACTAATATTATTAGAAACATTTAATAATTTGATTGTAAACTTGAAAGTAGTCAAATTCCACATTCCGAAAAAATTATAACAATTTTCACCCCATATAATTTATGCTCATTGACAATTTAATCATTTTATAGAGAGAGCAGCTAGCGGATCATGAGGAGAGAGTTATGAGACTGGGAGCCATGCTGGATGATCATCGAAGGTCACCACCTGAGAAAGGATCCAAATCACAAGTGGTACAGAATTACAAAGAGAAGGAAACCTATTTAAATTTTGAGGCAAGTTTCTTCATTAACATGTACATATTGGTGGGAGGGTTTGAACACTTTGTAAGGGTATTTTTCCTCTACAATCAAATTCTAACGCCCAATTATGGTTTTCCGGTTGTCTCGGGCGCCAACTTCTGTTTACCCTGGGAAGGCCACTTGCGCCAGGCAACCTCAGTGAATAGTGACAAACTCAGCATGGCCAGAAGGGCAGATTTTACTTGCCCGCAATTGGGCTTAGGTTCTGGGTTCGGCTGCGCAATTGATAATTCTACTCAAAGCAATAACCCCTCTGAAACCCTCAGGGTTGCTCCTTCCCAGGGCTTCAAGGTTGAGAGACCATTTCAACCTTGAAGCCCTTAAAGCCAGTCATGACTAGATAACCTGGTATGTGGGTGCATTTTGCGAACTACACTCGTGTGCCTCGGAAATTGAGTCCTGGTCTTTGGATAGTCTTTCCGTGCTCATTTTGTTCCCCAGAAAAACCCTTTTTTACCACAACTACTTCGACTGAGGGCACCTTTGAATGAATCTCCTTGCCTTGGATTCTTCCTAATCTGGCTAGATTATGGTGTGGAGCTGCTGCTTGAGTAGGGACGTTTGGTGTCAGTTGAGCTTCTTTCGTGCTTTTTTCAGCCACTTGCCCTTTCATCCTCTTAGTAACCTGCTTTGTGGTTGTTTTAGGAAGTTTTCCTTGATTACTAGCCTCTTAGCGGCTATATAATCAAGACCCTCCTCTAAGTGTTTTTTTTTAGCTTCATTCTTGAAGCAGCTTTCACTTCCTTCAGGGAATTTGCTAAAACCTTATTTTTTTGTTTTGGTGCTTTGCCAAGACATTTTGCCTTTTGTTTGTGACTGGGCGTATTCGCCTCCGTCCTCCCTCCGTCGTCTAGTTTTGTTTTAGATTCCATGCGAATCCCACGAGTAGCTAGAGGATAATGGTCCGCCACGACAGAGCCGCAGTAAGGTCACCAGGACACCAGGTCAGTATAACAGGTGACCTGGTGTCTCAGAGGCTCCGTTCTCGACAGTTTGCCCTGCCGCCGTTCAGTCCTCGGCATGGTACAGTCACACCTTGACTTGTTTTTTTTTTGTCAACTTTCCTCATTTAGGTCCGTTGTGTTTGGTTCTGAGCTACCACTAACTGCACGGGCAGTGCGGAGCTACTGATAAGCAGGGCCACCTCGGGCATAGCACACAACTGTCTTCCTGGATAGGTTTGTTTGGTCTCTTCGGCTATTTCCTGAGAATAGGTGGTGAGACTAGTGTAGCGGCATTTCAACCTTTGAAGCAGTACTCAAATGTGTAAAATTTTATAGGAAATATTTTTTCTCACTTATAAACATTTCATATTTTTTTCATAAGAGAAATATAGTTATTTTAAATGAACTATTAGTGGTAGTGTGAGAAATTAAATTACATTCTGTATAAGTAAATGTGAGGTGATAAATGTTTATGGATGTTGAGCTCGTTAAAGATCCCTTTCTCTGTTTGAAAATTTCTGGTTGGGGGAAGTGTGCTCACCAGCGTCCATTTTCAGCGCTGGTTGCAGAAATAGGCCGTCATCAAATAGAAATATTAAAAAAAATCAAATTGGATTATATGATCTTAATCATTCCTCATTACAGTCATTTACAAAATGAGAATATCGTATTTGGTAATCAGTAAGTTGATAGTTTAGAAAGTGTAATGTATTTATATTATAGTAAAGTGGGAGCTTTTCGAATATACAGCATCAATTTAGACCATTTAGAGTTTAAAACTGATTTATTTATTAATTTGTTCACAGTTGAAGAGGTACAAAACATATGCTTTGATGTTACGATCGAAAATGACTCATTACCCTGAAGTAACTGTGAGCCTAGTAGAGAATAGCATAGGAGAGGTAGACGAAGCGACAGGAGGTGTAACTCTGATGGATGATGCCGGTGGAATAGTGCCTCCTCCAATCCCAGACAGACCATCACCAACAGTCAATAGGTACAGTTACAGACAGGCAATTTATAGCCAAAACGTTCTCAATGGCGACATTGAAATTGTCTGACGGGTTGTGGTGGTGTGGTTGGCATGTATGCTTTTATTTTTCCTTTTTTGTTGGGTTGGTGCCTTTTGGTTTTAGTTTTTTTTGTGGGATAGGCTTTGTTTTATATGCCAGAAAATAGACAGAATTTGGAAAAAAAAATGTTTTCATTTCATGTATAAAGATGTGTTATTCAACATTTTTTCCTCTACAAACTGATGTTTTTCCCTGGGGGAAGGTAAAAAATAAAAGGAGCGGATACAGATGGTGCATGAGTGATATTGCAACGTCTTAACCATATTAATCACTAAAATGTTATGTTAGTTCAATTCCCTGTGAAAAAAAAATTATTTGAATGAATAATAATCGGTTTTGCTGGAATCACATTTACATGTAACATTACTTTTGCAAAGAAATAAAAACCCACGAAAATGACTTTTTTATTATTGGATGTAAAACGGGTTGTAGAATAATAATTTTTATTCCAAGCAATATATTTTCATACTATAATTCAGGTGGTGATTACATAGCCCCATCAGAAATGAAATAATTCTGAAATGCTTTAAGCGCAGTGAATTCCAATTTGCAAAATCTAATTCAGTGGAAAAGACCGAGACTATATAAAAAATGAAAATATATTTCAAACAGAATTACTGCACTCTACACAATACAAAGACCTTTTTTTTTATAAAATAAAAATATCAATGATATGGTGGACAAAATATTACAGAAATTATAAAAACTTCAAAAATACAAAACCAAAAATATAACAAAAACAAAAAACTGGTTTTGGGGAATTAATTTATCTACTGGACGACAATGGTTGAAACAAAAATCATCATCCATTGCTCACTAGAAATATCGCTGATTCATAATTTTGGATTGAAATTGCATTTTTCATTTAATTTTTTTAAGTTTTCAATTTATTTAGAAATATTTTGATTGCTTGTATAGTTACGATACATCTATTACATTAGATGTCAAAAAATATGTACATATAAACAATTTCGAAATTTTTCACAAATTCATTGATTACGTCAAATTTATGCCTTCAACTATTTTACAGATCTTGGAACTAGATTCAACCTTAAATTCACATCTGACCAATCCAACAATAATTAATCAAAAAATAAGTTGAATACTAATTTTACTTCCTTCGCACTTTCCCCCAGGGAGGACTCACTCTGTGGGATAGTTAAGTTTCCAGAATTTATTGATGATAACCTAAGAAATCAGTCTTGGAAAAAAATATTCAGTTTTTTTTTTATTCCAAAAGACTAGTCGCCAGGCATATTGAGAATGTTGATGTGCACAATATATTCAGACGATAGTCATAGAATGAGTTGTTTGTGAAGTCACAATATTTCATTCCATTTGTTCCTTTGGTACCACACATATTGGATTGCTCAAAAATAACATCTAATTCCATAGAAAACTTCAAAGTTGAATAATTGACAATATATGGTTCCAGTAGTTGAATCAATTGATTCTAAACTCAAGTCTGTTATGAACTGACATACTACTCATTGGGTTTTCAACTCTCTACTGTCATTTCCTCAGCATTGCTTGGTGTGGAGATCTTTTCAATTTCTATGAAGCTTTAAGGTTACTATTATCATACACTGTATTTTTGTTGGCATTTTTCAGTAATTTTTTACAAATGAGACCAATCTTTTATGGCAATTAATAAGTACAGTTTTTGTAAGAAATTTTATCTGCTTCAAATGGAAGAAATTCCAGAAATGAGTTCAACACTGTTTTTCATCCATTTCTCACTTTCCTGCCAGGAGGAAATCACTCTCGTGAGGATGAAATTTCCTGAATTTATAGACAGTAACCTAAGAAATCACTCTAGGAAAAATATAATTTTTTTTTAATACAAAATACTAGTCACCAGGCATATTACAAATGTTGATGTACACGAAATGTTCAGACCATAGTCATTGGATGAGTTGTTTGTTAAAGTCACAGACGAGGTTTCTACATACTGTGAATTCTTCAACAGTGCCTCCTACTTTATATTATTTTTGATGTAATTTTTCAGTATTGTTTGGCTTCAGTTTTTTTTGCTCCAGTGATTATTGATTTGACATTCATTAGATGAAAAAATATTGTGTACACCAATATTATTGCTAGGGAAACTAAAATCTGCCCCTACTTGTTCTTTTTTTATTTCACATTTCCTTCTTTTTTGAGTTCATTTTCAACACTATTTTTTAATTGGTTTCATGCGAGTTGTAAAGTTTTGATTACATTAAACTCATAGGAAATGGAAACAATTATAATCATGAATTTTCATGTATTCTATAATTGTATATCATTCTTTGAAACCTTCGATCTAGTTTTATTTTATTCTATATATGCTACACTATAATTTAGTATTTTTCCTCTATTGAATTATTGGCTCTTTTGGCTGCTAGTTGTTAATACCTTTGTCATTGATTTTTCTATAAGGTTTTGGTATTTTAAAATCAATATTAGATCAGCAAATTGAAATTTTAAAGTCTACATTGAAGAAATAACACTATTAAGGGATATGATTGAGACATATGTTATCAGTAGCGGACAATGAAAGATTTCAATGATAACCTAAAGTCACTATATTCAGTTTATCCGAATTTATAACATATAAATCATCTTATAATGAATGATTATTTTATTTTCCATTTTGAAGTACAAAACCCTAAAAATGAACTAACATAACTTAATAATATTCATCTGGAACGAACAATTCACTGAGAGTTAACATGATATTTTCATTGTTCATTTCAATACAATATATCTCAGATCAAATTGTGCACAGATATGTTACTCACATTCATCGAGATCTAACACCATGCAAAATAAATTTAAAATTTTTCGAAAAAAAATGTATCAAAATTATAAATTTTTTTCTTTATTTTTTTTTTCAACTGCTACTCTACTATCTATCAGTACTTATACCAATAATCTTCATGTGACTATTTAAACAATATGATTAAGCCAAAGCAAACTTTGGCTGGAACATATAGGATTGAGGAAGTTAACCAATAGATTGAAAAAATGAAAGTTGCAAGTGGAAAGAAAAATTAGATCCAGAGATGAAAGCAATGTAAATTCCATTCTTGTACCTGATCGATTGTATCTTTTCTCCCTTAAATTGTTAAAACATTCTAAACTATATTTTTTTCAAAATCGCATATTTTGCTTCAAGTGTTTGTTGTAGAAAGTTTTACCGAAATTTCTTCTTATTAGGTTTATTCATGGATTTTAAAGTCTTTTAGTAAGATATATTTTTTATATGAAATATTATGTCATTATTGAATTCTATATGTTTTCGATTATTCCTTATTCAAAATCTGTTGGCATAAATTTCATGTATTTCATGTTGTTTCCACAGTTAGGCAGCTGCGAAATGGCACTCTTTTGATTTAGAATTTTTCAAGTAGACATGTAATTCATCAGATGAGTTGAATTAAAAAAAAATTATCCGCAGCTTCCCTGTCAGTGTAACCCCTTTTTCTTTCAACCTATCCTCTAATATCTGTTGTTTGATTGAATATTTCAAGCCATTCATTGTACTAAGACCAATATTCGGCTGATTTAATAGGTCTGAGAAACAAAGATCAATTAGATTTTTGTGTCGTGTGAGCGGTATTGAGTAGAATTGGTAAGCAAACTTTCAAAGTCATATGAGAGCAAAGCTCAAATTTCATACTCAACTATAATTTACTCAAATAATAAATTTGAATTTTATATGCCGTTTAAATAAAAAAAAAATCCTTTTTCTTTCAAATTTTCATGATTCCTTCAGTGAATGGTTCAGCTTCTCTAGTGTTACAACAAACTTAAAAACTTTTCGTTTATACAATTTTTCATTGTTGAATTTAAAATATCAATGAAATATTGGGGTTGATACAATGCCTAGCACTTACCAAAATTCCAAACAGTTATTCAAAATATAGTGTTGCTAAAAAAACAAACACACCGTTCCTACACATTTTATAGGCAGCTATATTGTAATGAGTATTATTTTCTTCAGAACCATGATCATCATCTTGAAGCATTGCACTGTAAATCAAAATGAATCGATCATTCAACCTCTAGCCTTAGCTAAATAATAGCAAAAAAATATACAAAGTATTATTTTTGATACATTTTGTGCCTCAAATGTAATATTTTCTTGTCTTCATATTTAGATGTTATGTTTGGAATTTTCACCCAAATGGCCTCAAATCATGTTCTAAAATATTGCAATTTATTCTTCGGAGGTTTTATTATGTTTAATTATTCAAGTTCATAACAAAAAAATGTTATGGTAGAAATTCCATTTGTGATTTCAATAATCAAAAAAGAAAATAGATAATATGTTAGGTTCCAACTTACTGCTTAGATCTCCACATAATAAACAAAGTCTCAGTATCTATTTGTAATTTTTTTCGATTCAAAGATACCCACGGAAGTATAATATCTTTAAGTATTGAAATACCTAATGTTAAGATTTGTTGATACTCCTAAATTTGCTGAAAGCATTGTTAATTATTATGTGAAACGATCCTCGAATACAAGTCTGGCTGTTAGGTGTTAACTTGGGGACTCAAGCATTCCTTTCTCATCCTACAAATGTTTCATTACAGTTAATTTGTTACTACAAATGAAAAATACCATTATGTAGAGTATAAAGTTTCAGAAAAAAAAATGTTCATAAACCATTTCCTTTGTAGCAAATTTTTTATGTAAATGGTTATGTATGTTCAGCTGCATGAAAAATTCTCAAAGATATCTTGTAATTATAAAAACTGCTTATTTATAGATATTTATTATATTACTTTGTATTCCATGCGCTGATTTTTATTTTTAAATATATTTTAAACTGTAAATAGTTTAGTCCTTGAGCTCAGACATTATTATGACATGCATATGAAAGAGATTAATGAAAGATATATCAATTCTTTTATAGTTTAGGGGCTGTGAATACAAAATGAATTGATATCAGTATAAGATTGTTTCTTCTTGACTAGTGAAGTTATGTAGGAACTTTATCTTATTGTATATCTTGTTTATGTTAATTAAACATTATGTTAATGATGTTGAAATTCCTTCAGTAAAATAGCTGATGATAAATTATGACTATATAATAAACAATTATTCAAACTGTTTTGTTTCTAGGTGTAATTTTACTGTTGTGCACATTATTTACTATCCCGATCAACATTCTGTCTTCCCAAGGTTCGTCAATATTTATTTACCATCCATCCATCCTACTAATCACATATGTACCTTTTTAATGTTCTTATATGTGGATCATTTCAATAATTACGTTTACTTGCTCTTCAATACATTAAAATGTTTGATAATCATAGAGGAGGATATTATTTCACTTAAAGGTGATCAAAACTGTTTTATGACGTAAATTTACGATCGAAATAACCTAAAAGTTGCAAAAATATCCACTGAATTTACTCAACATAGTGATCATATTGCAAGATTTCTTCGTTCAATACATTACAGTTTCTTCAGAATCTAATTATGAAATTTTAAAAAACTTTTATCCACTTATTGTAAGACCTCCGACACATGAGTCTTGTCATCCTATTTGTACACATCCCTTACAAAGTACAGTACTATTACATAATTGGAGATAATTATCTCCACATTTTTTTTTTGGTGGGGGGAAACTGCATGACACCAGAGACTCAGGCTTGGAAGTCTATCGACTCTAGTAGTGTCGGGCACTACTCTGACTAAAACCCCCCGTGCCCTATCCTGTACCTGGGACTGTCCTAAGGATATTACATCCGGTGCAGGCAGTGTCTTGTGTACTTTCATCCTGTGGTCATACATCATTTGCGGCGTGTCTTTCGCGTCTTTGGTAGTCTCTCTCCTCGTCTTCCTTTTGTTTCATAATTGTCCAATTCTGTGTCGAGCTGACCTTGTGTGCAATTACATCACCTGGCGTAAGTACTATGGCCATGTCAGTTTTGAGAGAGTGTGGTCTCTCTCTCTATGCCATCTTTCGCAGGAAAGATCTAAAGGATCCATGGCCAGTTAGAACCTGGGTAAGGAAATAATCTGATCGCAGTCTATCCATGTCTCGAGGTTTGGCACGAGTTTGTTCGTCCACCGGGCAGATGTTGTATTGTTCTGCCATCATATTTGCCATTCTTGTATGGTTCTTGTTCTTACCTGGCGTTTTTGCTCCTCTATGACTTCATTCAGTTCGTCGAGCCTGTTTCTCTCCTTCACCAGGAGGTCAAGCGGGGGGATCCCTGTAATCACGCAGAGGGCGTCTCCAGTCACTGTCCTGTATATCGATAGTGTCCTCAGGAGTTTCTTCCTTTGGGAGGCTATCAGTATCTTCCGGTACTTCTCTACTCTCGTCACTCGATTCCATACCGGTGTGGCATAGAGGATGATGGATTGCACCACCCCCATACAAGAGCCTTCTCTTATGTGATGTTGGTCTCCTCATATTCGGCAAGATCTTAGTTGCCTTCTGGCATTGTCTCCGTTGAAAGTGAGTTTGTCGTTTATCTCCACCTGAAAAAGCTATTGTATAGCGAAACATGTGCCTTGTTTTCGTAAACCTAGCTTAGGGAAAATCATTTGCTTTAAAACATTATTCGTAGAGATATGCCATCTGAACTAGACCTTTGTATAGAAAGGGTTCAATTATTATTTTATAAATAAAAATGAGTTTCGACCAATTGTATGAGTTCTAGTATTTTGTTGTGTGCTTGCTGCAACAAAGCCATCACAATAATACGTCTTTTGACGTAAATAATACTTGAGAACTTTAGAAGTGACTTTTTGCAACATATACGAACTTGTATATATTATACACTTGGCAAGATTATGTACTGTACATGCTATACATCTAGTATAGAATACAATGTCATGATTGTAAGACTTCCGACACATGAGTCTTGTCATCCTATTCGTACACATCCCTTACAAAGTACAATACTATTACTAATTGGAGATAATTATCTCCACATTTTTTTTTGTGGGGGGAAACCGCATGACACCAGAGACTCTGGCTTGGAAGTCTATCGACTCTGGTAATGTAGTGCGCTACTCCGACTAAAACCCCCCGTGCCCTCTCTTGTACCTGGGAATGTCCTAAGAATATTACATCAGGTGCAGGCAGTGTCTTGTCTTCTTTCATCCTGTGGTCATAGATCATATATTAGTATTGTACTATGTATTAATTATCTTTAGTCTAGTTTAGGATTTTAAAAAATTTCTTCTTTGTATACAACAAATTTTAATTGGGACTACCCGTTGAATAAATAAATAAATAAATTTGCGGCGTGTCTTTCGTGTCTTTGGTAGTCTCTCTCCTCGTCTTCCTTTTGTTTCATAATTGTCCAATTCCGTGTCGAGCTGACCATGTGTGCAATTACATTATCTGGCGTAAGTACTATGGCCATGTCAGTTTCGAGAGAGTGTGTCTCTCCCTATGCCAGCTCTCGCAGGAAAAATTCGTATGTTCGGGATCGTCCGGGTTGCCGCAGTAGATACATTGGTTGTCCCTGCTTTTACCAATCCTATGGTTGAAAGATCTAAAGGATCCATGGCCAGTTAGAACCTGGGTAAGGAAATAATCTGACCGAACCGAACCGAATATGTTAATCCCCTCATATTCGGCAAGATCTTAGTTGCCTTCTGGCATTGTCTCCGTTGAAAGTGAGTTTGTCGTTTATCTCCACCTGAAGAAGCTATTGTATAGCGAAACACGTGTCTTGTTTGCGTAAACCCAGCTTAGGGAAAATCAT
Source organism: Gonioctena quinquepunctata (assembly GCA_018342105.1). Taxonomy (NCBI): domain Eukaryota; kingdom Metazoa; phylum Arthropoda; class Insecta; order Coleoptera; family Chrysomelidae; genus Gonioctena; species Gonioctena quinquepunctata. The sequence continues at coordinate 1,308,049 of JAFIRS010000038.1, read as the reverse complement.
TTGCTTTAAAACATTATTCGTAGAGATATGCCATCTGAACTAGACCTTTGTATAGAAAGGGTTCAATTATTATTTTATAAATAAGAATGAGTTTCGACCAATTGTAAGAGTTCTAGTATTTTGTCGTGTGCTTGCTGCAACAAAGCCATCACAATAATACGTCTTTTGACTGACGTAAATAATACTTGAGAACTGTAGAAGTGACTTTTTGCAATATATAGGAACTTGTATACCGGGTGACACAGGATATCGGGCCACCCCTGTAACTTCTGCATTCGTGAACGGATTTTTCTGGAATTTGGTGCACATTACAATCCAATATGACGGACATCCGGTTTTTCTGGAAATGCCAGTAACTTTGTTTTTTCAAATGGAACACCCAGTATATTTTTACATATTCAAGTTCAACAGGTCAAAACAAGGCCAAATCTTATATCAAATATCATTTTTTTTTATACAATTGAAATTAAAATTGTTTTTTTTTACCTCGTGGATAAATGAGATTTGGTTGAAGCTATTCACAATGAGTCGCAAATAACAGAACAACTCAATTTTTTCTGAAACATTATTTTTTGTGTCACTTACTGGTTAATCAATTCAGTCACATGACATTTTGAATAAAAATTCATTTTTTTCAAATGAAACCCCTATGAGCCACCTACCTGTCTCTCAAGAACATTCATCAACGAAAAAAATTACATAATTTTTGTATTTCGGTGCAGTAACAAATTGTATACATTCAAAAATCTACAACTAGTTCATGAGTTTTCTGGCAGTTCAAATAATTTTTCAACTTAGTAAGCTGTGGAAAACAACATTTCTGAATCTTGTCAACTAATTGTGTAAGTTATACTTATAAGCACGATAATGTTTTTTTTTTTTCAATTTTTCTAGCGTTTTCTCGACTGACATTGCATTGGTATTCCAATTCCCGCGTCGAAGCGGTTGGATCAAAATCGACATAAGCAAAACATTCATTTCTGCCTCCTCACTTACGATCCTCTTCTCCATTGTTGGGTTCTTTTCGGAATCTTCTCTCCACATTTTTGAAAAAGGTTCTTTGTGGGTGTCTTCTGTGTGGGTATCGTTCAGCGCATAACTGACAAGCGGCGACAATGTTTTCAAGACATTCTCCGTAAATTAATAACATATCAACCTGTTCACTTCTTGTAAACCTATAATTTTGATTTTACATTTTTACTAAACTAATTCCCAGAAGTTAACTAATTTTCGAGAGTTGAGATGAAAGATGACAGCGAAACACAATTAGTTGACAAGATTCAGAAATGTTGTTTTCCACAGCTTACTAAGTTGAAAAATTATTCGAACTGCAAGGAAACCCATGAACTAGTTGTAGATTTTTGAATGTATACAATTTGTTACTGCACCGAAATACAAAAATGATATGTCATCTTTTTCCTTAATGAATGTTCTAGAGAGACAGATAGGTGGCCCATAGGGATTTCATTTGAAAAAAAATAATTTTTGATCAAAATGTGATGTGACTGAATTGATTGATCAATAAATGACACAAAAAATAATTTTTCAGAAAAAATTAAGTTTTTCTGTTATTTGCGACTTATTGTGAATAGCTTCGACCAAATCTCATTCATCTACGAGGTAAAATAAAAATTTCAATTGTTTCAAAAAAATGACATTTAACATAAGGTTTGGACTTGTTTTGACCTGTTGAACTTGAATATATAAAAATATACAGAGTGTTCCATTTGAAAAAACAAAGTTGCTGGCATTTGCAGAAAAACCGGAAGTCCGCCATATTGGATTGTAATGTGATCAAATCCGAAATGGTTGCTTATATAACTGTACCGAACTTCAGAAAAATCCGTTCACGAATGCAGAAGTTACAGGGGTGGCCCGATATCCTGTGTCACCCGGTATATTATACACTTGGCAAGATTATGTACTGTACATGCTATACATCTAGTATAGAATACAATGACATGATTCATGTGCAAAAGGTCTAAGGCATTCTTTGAAGATGACATAAAAAACTGTCTAAGGATTTAAAAAACCTTCCAATTCATATTTTTGTAACGTTTTGGATAGAAATATTGCATACTATTCATTCGCTTTTCCACAATGTATGAGTCACTCTAGATTAAATTACATTTCATACTGAAAACAGAAAACTACTTGGATATTGCAATTTATTTCCTAGGTATAAAACAAATATTGCCAATCTCATTCCAATTTCTAAATATTAGAATTTTTTGAATACATATTATTGAAATGATCGTTTATTCACAATTCTGCATAATAATCAACTGAGTGGTTCATGTGAAAAAGATGAGTGCTTTCATAAGGCTTTTCTCTGCAATTCTGGCAAAGGCGATCACAAAGCTAGTATGTATATTACATTGTATGAATGTTTTGCATGTTGCACAGATTCTATGCATGTTATCAACAGGTTATTTGCAAATGCATGCTAAAAATGTATGTGATTTTATAATTTTTGAACCAGTATTTTTCTCAAAATCAAATTATATTTACACCTATACATTTTAATATGCAGGAAAATGCAAACAATAACTTGATACTTTTCCTATATTGACAAGAGAGAGAGGGTCCAATATGGGTAATTCTGTTGAGTTAATATCCAAATAAAATAAATAATTATTTGGTTATATTAAGTCAGATGATGAAAAAAGACAGCCCAAAGGTTAAAAAAGGAAAAACTGTTCAAGAGTAAAGTAACATTTTTCAAAATAAACAAAAATATTATTTATTTATTTACGGTAATAACCATTACAATACAGTACAATTACATATAACTTATACCTAATATACAAAATAAGTAACTTTAAAAAATCTCTTGAATTTGACTGAATTTATTTACTCATTGGGATGTTTTTCAAATAAAAACGTTGAAGTGTATCAAATCCAAATTGTGTTTCAAGTCTTGCATTCAATGGATGTTTTTTGTTTGTAACTAATGGAACACTCAAATGAAGTATATAACTAAATTTATTTTGTGTAACGTGTATGGTTTTGGTAATTTCACAAAAGTCAAAATACTGGAATTTTCATTTAGAAGTTTAATGTTTCATTTTGTTATATGTATGCTCATTAACTTTTGTTTATTGCATGTGTGCAGAAAAGGTGCAGAATGAGTTTTGGGAATCAACGAAAAAATTGAAGTTGGTACACATGAAAAACCCATTCTTGTGTAATGAAGAAATTGGGATTATACAAACCCAAAAATCATCTACAAGATGCATAATAAAGGTTGGTTCATATGAAAATCCATATATAAGTAATTGCCAAAGAAATTTATTGTGTAATTAAATTAAATTCAAATGATATGTGAAAAATTGGTAGCATTTATCATGGCTTTATGATTTCTTTTTTCTGTGTTGATAAACACAGGCTTTTTGCTCATTTTCTATATATTTTATGTACATATATTAGTCATCTGTAAATTTTTATTTTAAATACAGTAATCCTTATTTATGTTTCTTCTTTTGTAGAATGATTTAAATAAAATTATTGAGGACCTCCAACATTTGTTTTTAATTTCCAGCCCTCCAAAAAATTGATTCATTCTCTCTCCTTTATTTTGTTATCGGCCAATATATATCAAAGGAAGAGATGGCGGAGTGATGATTATAACTGTTATGTAGATTTTGTTTAATAACAAAATCTAGGGTGTGCCTCAACTCAAATCCAAAGGAGTCGGGAGTAGGTTAAAATATTTGAAGAAAAAAATGTGACTTAGAGAAAGCACACCCAAGAACCAAAATTCTCCAAGTCCGGCAAAATCAATAAAAGGACTTTGCTAGTGCCACACCCTTGCGATTTTTTCCTAATGAAAATAATAAGCTAGTCTTATCGAACACATGTGTTTATATTCAAAATTCACTTTTGGAAACTATATTAGCATTATTCAATCAGTACAAACAATATTCTATCAATAATTTATAATCAGTTAACTTGGAATTATTCTTTTGGACTCAATCTTTTAGAATTAATCTCTCGCCAATGATGAAACAAACATGGAAAGGCTATGAAAATTCAGTAGGTGGTAGAATGAATTGGGTTTTGAGACAGCACAATAGTAGGTAGAGAGGGGGAAAACAGGAGTGGACACGATTGTCATCGTGGGCAGCAGTGCCTTGACATGCAGCGGTTGGAAGGTTACGTTTGTTAGGTTAATAAGTGGGTATCTAGTGTAGTTTATTCAATTTTGTTTACTGTTACCTTGCAAAAATGGTCTGGGGTAAGTACTTTTCAGTGGCAGAAAAAGGAATCATGGCGAATGATATCAAATTTATGATATGTCTTGTGTATTGCTTTTACTAAATCATTTGGTACGCCTATGTAATTTCTCGTAATAGCCTTGGCTTCGGACACATTTTAGAATAATTTTTCATTAAGAGGGGGAAGGACAAACATGCTGTGAATGCACCCTACTTATCCCTGTTCCCGCGCGAAGGTCAGTTCGGACAAATTACTCAATTCGTTTGTCTGATTCTCGAAATGAGCAATTTTGTACAAAATAATTCTCTCCAACATCCAATAACTCAATGGTTCAGTCCAACTTTTAATTGTTACTGCATATACCATACTATGCACAGAAAAAACGTCTGAAATGAAAGAAAAAAGTCCAGATATAAAATTTTATTGTAAAAATCAAACACACACTAGTAGTAAAATATAAAAAGAGAAAACATAGATATTGGGTCGTTCGAACAGCGATCGCTAACCTGAACGAAATTACAAATGGAAATTACTTGAAACATTCAATTTGCAATTATTTTCATGTACACTGAGAAAAATATATATTTAACTGGAGAAATTTGGTTACATAACATAAGATAATCCAGTGAACATTTGTTTATCTCCTTATCTAATGGTAAAGTGAGATATGTCATTGCTGCAGTCATATTCCTCCAGGGTCAGATGATTCTATGTACTCAGTTCACTCTAGAATAGTAGAAAATCTGTGAGGGCGCACCCAGGGTATTGATTTTTAACTTCTTGTGATTATATCATTCCAGATGCTTCTGGTTTAAGATGGAATTATCATTTGAAGCTAAATACCCTCATAATTCAAAAGCCCCGATTGTGCAGGAAAGTTTTAATTTCTCAAATATGTATCATGTGAATCTTTCTTTTTACACGCTTTCTATTAGCTTCACTTGTATGTTTGTTTGTTTGTAACCGACTCCTTTGGGCGCGATTTTGACCCACTTCTAGACGTACGCATGATTTGAAATTTGGCAGGTGTACATAATTCCGGTGACAATGCATTTAGAAATTTTTGTTTGAAAAAAAAAACAAAATAGCGGCTCCAATATGGCGGACGAGTTTCGTGATTATGGTCCGATTCGCTTAAATTGGTATATGAGGGTTTTCGTGGTCAGAGATTATGATTCTTTTGCCAAAACTGAAAAATTCAAGATGGCAGCTCCAAAATGGTAGACGAGTTTTGTGATTATGGTCAGATTCTATTCAAAATTGGTATGTGGGGGTTTTTGGGGTCGGAGATTATGATTATTTTGTCAAAATTGAAGAATTCAAGATGGCGGCTCCAAAATGGCGGACGAGTTTTGTGATTATGGTCCAATTCTATTCAAAATTAGAGAATATTAGTTAAAAAATTAAATAATAATAATAATACTATTCAAAATTAGAGAATATTAGTTAAAAAAATTAAATAATAAAATAAATAATAGCTTGAAAAACTAAAGAACACGCTCTAATAGAAAACTAAACTAAAAAGTAGAAAATAATTTTAAATGAGTTTGAAATAAGAATACCGTGATTAACAATAAATTTATTTCATCGTAAAAAAGCGTGGGGTGCTTTTTAAGATATTTTCATAATGATTCTACTTTTACTAATATCTGTCCATGAAATATCAACAACAATTGACATCAAGCACCCCACGCTTTGTTACGATGAAATAAATTTGTTGTTAATCACTGTATTCTTATTTCAAACTCATTTAAAATTATTTTCTACTTTTTAGTATAGTTTTCTATTAAAGCGTGTTCTTTAGTTTTTAAACTATTATTTATTTTAGATTTGTTTCAAACATGATATTGATAATATATCTCCTTCAGATATTATTGTCCAAGAGTTTACATCACAAATCATAACTAATCATGAATATTTGAAATAAACAATTTTTAATCATGATTCATTATTTTTGTTGGTTTGAATTATTACTTAGCAGGTATTGATTGGGGTAATGTCCTTGAGGTTTCTGATGTCGATAGTGCTCTAGATCAGATTTACGACATATTTTATACTGCTGTTAATATTTTTGTTCCTGTTAAAGTTAAATGGTTAAGATCCAGTAATTTTCCAAATTGGTTTCCAGCTGATCTCAAAAAACTCCCCATTGATAAGAAAATTGCCCATAAGAAATTCAAACATACATGTTTTCATAGTGATTACCAAAGGTTTTCCGCGTTACGAGATCAACGCAAATCATTCAGCAGTGAATGCTATTTTCATGAAACTGGGATCAGGACTATTAAAAATACTTTACTAATTAAGGTTAATCAAGTTCCTTTTTTGGTGGAAATAGTTTGTTAAAAATTGTCAGACTTTGCTTAATCAATAGTGCAAAGACTTGTGAAAAGTTTGATCAATGTTTCAACTAAGAAACATCGCAATTTATCCAAAAAAAAGTGCATAGTTTGAAATAATCGATTCCAAAGTGATCTGTTTATACCTTATCAGCAACTGTTTTTGTCTCCTTTTTTTGCCTCCCAAGATAAAATCGTAGTTATTCCTTAACTAGTGCAGGAGTGAGAATACTTTTCTGAAGGGAATAATGCATAAAAATGGAATGGTCACACTGCAAGGAGATAAAACAACCATCCAAAGATGCAAAAATCCCTTGCCACTCTTGTAGACATCTAATATGCCTGGAATGCAGCGAACTTTCCTCCTCAGAAATAAGATGTTTACCCTTACAACGGTGTTTACTGATGTTTCACTGTAAATCTTGTCGTAATAACGATTATGTGAAGCTTTTACAAAGTATAAAAACTTTTTAACAAAAAATTAAACCAAAGAAAAAATCAACTGAAAAGCAAAAAATAAAATAAACCTTAGTCTAAATGATATTTGAGCTCCTAAACTAATGTAAGTAACTGATTTTGAGTCAGCGCCAAACAAACAATTACACCGGCACACAAAAAAAAAAAGTTGTCTGTGCACCGGGCGCCACCTATCTACGGGCATGTTTTTCGACCCGCTGAACACGAATTTCAAGTCAGTTTAGGCCGTCCGGGAAAATATGCTAACCTCAAGAAATTCACTTCAGCCATTAAACTTTATATCTATAGTAATTATAGGGACTTCTTGAGAATTATAGAAACATAAAAATTGTATATTCATTATTATTTACCAACTTACAGCCATGTTAACTGCACTGTTGAATCTTGATTCACACAATTACTGCCTATTGTAATATGTTTTTACTCTGTTCCTATTAACCCTCCATTTTTATATTGTTTATACTGTTCCGTTTTTTCTTCCTATTTCTGACTCTAGATTGTCTACGTATTCATGTTACGCTGTTTTGTTTTTTTTGTTTTTTCTCACTACACAATACGAGTGTGTACTCACTTAGAGTGTGGGGGAAAAAAATGCTGATTTGAACTTTTTTGTTTTCTCTAATTATTATCAGTAGTATTATAATTGATTTGTATTGTTGGAATGTATAGCAAAATGGCTAAATAAATCTACCAAAATCTATAAATAAATTATTGCCGTTTATTTACATTTCGAAACCACAACACAATAATTCACTCTGACAATTAAATACATCAGTCCAAATTCACTCTCCAAAATATACCATGTACCCAAATAAAAATTTACTTTGATCTCGCTAATATGAATGAACCACTAACTGTACTGTACTATACTCAAATGGATCAATACACTCAATGCTCGGCTGCTTATATAGGCAACTGACAAGTTTAATAATTTATCAGATTTTTTTTTCCTGAACCATCTGCAACCTCTGACGTCAACCAGTCCACGTTCATCAAATTGACCAGTCGTAAACAACGGACAATAGCGTAGTGGATTCGTAACACTGCCCCCATCCCTCTAATTTAGATCATTCCAATCAAAAGTCATTGTTTCACCATGATATATCTTCAGTCTTTCCAGATGAACAACCGTCATCTTAGTCCTAGTGCAGCGTTGGATTCTGTAAATCACCATATTGCTGTCACTCAGTTTGTCTGTGTAGTCCTGCACCTCAACCTCTTGGTTGTTTAGTAATCCAAGCACCAAGTCACAGGGCAATTGAAGTTCCCTTCCGAAAATAATGCTAGCCGAGGTAAAAAACACATTTATTGTCTAAACAGAATAGATCCCAATTATAAGACAGTACAGAAGTTTCAGTAGAGTACACGTACAGAACAAGTAATATAGTAATGATACAAATAAGTAGTAAGTAATACAAATAAGTATGTCAATAAGTAATACAAGTGGTAATAGATGGTAGGTATGGTTAAAAAAAGTGCAGCTGATATAAATAGTTAATACAAGTGAATGCAGGTGAGAGTATAAGGTAAGAGTTGAACTCGTGCCATTATAGTTGAAAATGAGGGGTAGATTGTTTTATGAACTTCGAAGTTTATTATTTGCGCCAATAATTCAGGGCAGTCAGATATATTATTTAATAGTATGTAGAGGAATAAGCATGCATGGTATGATCTACGATTTTGCAGGGATAGACAAGAGTATCTATTGTGGGGGATATACCCTATGAGGCGTATTTCATGAAGGTGGGGACCATATCAGTGAGCAATACTCCAACCTGCATTTAATAAAAAAGGGGAAAGAAGCAGTCCTTATTTTGGAAGTCTTTGCATGTTCTGAAAATCTGACTAGTCATTCTCTTTGCAGAGGAAATTATTTTGCTGTAATGGTTGAAGAAATTGAGTTTGGGGTCGAATTCTATCCCAAGGTCCTTGGTTTGGTGGTTGCGCTCTAGTATGATATTGTTAATTGAGTAGGAGAACTCGATGGTTGACTTTTTTAAGGAGTATGTATTAGATGTGCATTTATGTATGTTCAGTAGGAGTTTGTTTTCAATACACCATAGATGGAGATTATGGACGTGTGACAGTCGTCGATTGATTCAATTCTTCTATATTTTAAAATTGTCTGCAAAAAGCAGTAGTTTGCTTGAAATGTTGTTCCCAATATCATTGAAAAAGATTCAGAAGAAGAGGGGTGCTAGATTGCTGCCTGAGGGGCTCCACTTGACGCTATGAGTTTGTGGGATTCGTGTCCATTGAATTCTACAAAAAGTGTACGATTTTGCAGGTAGGATAGGAGCAGATCAATGAGTTGTCAGTCAAAACCATACTAGTGAGTTTGCTCAGGATTATTTGATGGTCTAGCTTGTCGAACACCTTTGAGAAGTCGGTGTAGATGATGTCCATGAAGCAACTGGGTGAAACACAAGAGGTTCATGACGGCAGATCTTTTGCTAATGGAACTGTGTTCGTTAAGTGAGATTATGTTTTTAGGTTGGGGTATTTTATATAGTGAAGACATATATCTCGAAACCCTTTGCAAAGTTGGAGAGAAGTGTGACTGGCCGGTAATTTGCGACCCTGATTTAAAAATTTTGCATATTTTGGCAATTTTCCATATGTCTGAAAAGCGTCCGTTCAATGCTAGATCAAAAATAGATTGTAGTGGTGCATTCGTATGTAGATATTGGTTTGGCTTTGAGTTTCTTTAAGCCGTTTATTACCTCTATTTCTGAGAAGTGTTTTACAGAGTGACTTGTAAAGCTGGATGGTAGCCATCTTCCGGGACAAATGGGAGATATTCCTGGCAAATGATGCATTCTAGGTTCGGAAAGATTAAGTCTAGCAGACGCCCTGATTGGTTTAAAACTGAGTTGAACTGCTTTAAGTCATAGCAGCTGCTGAAATGTTTTATGGTCACTAGGTTGATATTGCTAATATTGTTGTCGAGGTTTGAGGAACGAGGTTGGTTAAAATCTCCCATAATCAGCATATTGCTGTCTACAGTGTTCAAGGGATTCGAGAGCAGTGAAGAGATTTTGGAGGTGGAGGATGTTGGCATTAGGAGGGATATAAATAACAAAAATATAAATAAGTTATGGCGAAATTCTGAAAGTCTATTTCTGCTGCTTCGCAGTCTGATCAAATGGCTAACAGAACATCTCCACCATGTGTAACTGAGTTTGCCACTAGGTTTCTATCACTCAAAACAGCACATATTTATTGGTGACTAGTTCTGAGCTGGAGTCCGCTGTTGCAGCCGTTGCAGAGAAATAGTGCTACTCTTTTTCTCCGTTGCATACATTTGTCCTTTGACATGCAGTCAGCTTAGAACTGGAAGGTTGGTTGATTCATGGCAGCTGCTCTGTATATCATCAGAAATAGTGTCTGTCCCAGCTCTTTTGATGTTTTTCCACAACCTTAGAAGGATGTTCTTACATAATTCGGTTGAATATTTCAACCATGCCATCCGAGTGGCAGTGGAGCACAGTAGTTCTGGTCTTGCTGATACCCATTAGTTCACAAACTTTTTTGAATAACTTCGACTCAAATTTCCTTCCTTGGTTGGAATGTAACTCCATCGGTACTCTGAATCTTGAGAACATGTTGTCCACCAATGACCTTGCTATTGTGGATGCTTTGTGATCTGTAATGGCATAGGCTTCTACCATTTGCTGAAATAGTCCATGGCAACAAGGATGTGTCTGTTGTCATCTTCCGTCACAGGAAATGGTTCAGCTACATCAATGGAAATCCTTTCAAATGGGACACCTACGTTGTGATTCTTCATTTCGCCCCTGGACCTTATTTTGGGACCTTCAATAGCGTCGCACACTGTACATCTTCTGCACCAGCTTTCTGCATCGTCTCGCCGGTGAACCCAGTAGAACCTTTGCCTGATCTTATCCAAAGTCTTATTGAGTCCCTGATATTTTTCTTCAAGACTCCACTTATCCTCTTCCTGGGTAAAACCAATTGTAATATAGGCGACCTCCCACCAACTGACTCCCATACCCATTTGAGTAGACCATTTTTCACAACCAGGGAATCCCATTGTGCCCACATTGCTTAGAAGATGGGATCTCTGTCCGAAATATCCCGCCAGGAGGGTCTGCCAGTTCCTTCCTCTTTCCAATATAGAATGTCACCAATGTTTGGATCGGTGTCTTGGTCCTGTATCATGTGTGGTAGTCCATTTGTCTTTGGTTAACAGTCTCGTTTGTCTAATATCGGCAACTCCTTCATGGCACTCAATATTCTGACAATGCTTACAGGCTTCCGGACACGGTCTTCTAGATGAGGCGATACAATCCAACTTTATATTCATTATTATAAGTTCCAACAAATGTTAAAAAAATTTACCTAGAGATTCGTAATTATATTGGCGGGCTTGGCAACATGCCTGTTGGGTTGTCCTGAGAAAGTGAAATAACGATATAACGAAATCCTCGTTACGAATTTTACGGGTCTTGCTCTTGGCAATATTACACCCCTGTGTCCCTTCTTCCGACAAATCCGTTATCATCCGGCCTGGGTACAGGCGTAGAGAAGAATTTATACACATAACTTTTCGTAAACTTCACTATAATGTTATAAACGGCAGGACAAACTCATTCCACATTTACTTGACTTCTAACCTGAGAACGCCACCTGTCCTCCGTCATAGTTAGAAATTAGAAATCAAATGTTTTCCGTATTTCAAACTCAAACATTCTAATAAAGTTCGTCTCGTCAAACATCAATGTCATTTGTAATTTTTGCGCATGCGCAATTCAGGTTAGGAGCTCATGATTAAACCAATATTGGTGTCGCTATTTCATTTGCATGTTCCTCAGATCAGCTATTTGCTTATTTGACAACAGTTTTAGTGTTTTCAGACTATGTGGAGTACGAAAATGTCAAATTGACCACATACCTTCGAATATTGAAAATGTTATGATTGGTTCAAGCACTTGATGAATTTGATATTTCCTGACATTAACCGCCATCTCGAAATGTGTTTTTAACAAATGAAACTATCAAAATGCACTATTTAAGCCAAATTTCAAATTAATTGGACTAGTGGAACTGGCTCCAATTATAATCGTATATGTATACTCCCTTTCCTTGCGATACACTTTTCCCTCTACTAGTATCCTTTGGCGCATCTCACTAGTGTCGGTTTTGCCTTTTGTTTTATAGTGGAAAAGGCAACTTTTGCTCCGGGCAGTCTCAGTGAAGAAAAACACTCAAGGGGTCAGTATAGTAGTGACAATATAACGGGGCCAGAAAGGCAGGTTTCAATTGCCCTTGACTGGGTTTAGAACTTGGGTGCTGACTGCACCATAACTATGTTTACGTCAAGCTACGTAATTAAGTTACTACAATGAATAAAATACTCGATTCACAACCAGGACAACTATTTTATTTTACTCAAGAAATATTATACCAAACTATACAGGGTGGCTGTTGGAAGCCTCAAACTGTATACAGGTCAAAGCAGTGCATAGAAATAGCGGGTAGCAAAACGACCAAAAGCACATGCGGAAGTGGTATTCAAAAAGCATTATCTAAGCTCAAAAACGGTTACTTTCAGAGCGGGGTTGACGACAAAGCGGGGTGCGTGTAAGTTCAAAGCTCGGCCGTGATTACTTTAATGGTAGGCAGTTCGCAGTCATCCGCGGTTTTTGGGGTTTTATAGTACAATTCTAAATACAAGGAAAGGTAAGATTCCAGGCTATGGGGGTTTCAATTACAGTTACGTTACGCCACTGTAGAGGAGAAAGGTCACACAGAAAATACAGTTCTAATGCACGGATCGAAACTAATAGGGACGATAACGGTTTCTCCATTGGCCAGATGGACAGAACTCGTAGCAGTCGGAGTTTTCGGTACTCCTAGCAGATTCCACTGCCTGGCTATCCTGTCGCCAACATAGAAGATTACGATGCCTGTGTCAATCAGTGCTTCAGTGGTGCCACCGGGAATCTTGACGGAAAGATATGCGGTTGGTGGTGGAGATATTGACGGTGGGAGAGGCGTCATGGGGGCGTAGCTGCACATGCCTCAAGTCGTGGCAGCGCCCTAGTGGTTTTCCGGTCGTGGGAACGGGCAATCAAGGGATATTACTCCGTCTTGCTTGCATCGGGAGCAGAATATCCTAGGAGCTGAGTGGCATTGGTTCCTAAAATGCCCTGTTTGCCCGCATCGCCAAACATTCTCGGGTTCCTTCGATGGGGCGGCGGTTGACTGGGCTACTTTGGCACGTGATTGGCTGACTAACGGGCCCTTTTTGGCAGCGTGGCTACTTGTGCGGTGAGCCTGGTAACTGCTGGTGGAGCCGATGTCCTGTATGGGGTGGCAGACGGGGAAAATGCTGGTCGATGAGCTTGTTGAATTCAACGTTGCCGATTAGAAAGAGTCCGAGCGATCGTCATGCTTCATTTGTTTTGGCTTCACATTTGTTGTCTTTCTAATCAATATTGGTACTTAATCACAGAACTCAAGTTCTGTGTACTTAATACATATATGTATTAAGTACCAATATTGATAATACAGACAGCAAATGTGAAGCCAAAACAAATGAAGCATGACCATCGCTCGGACTCTTTCTAATCTGCAATGTTGAATTGATGCGCATGTGCGAAAATAGAGGCGTGACATGTATTGTTTGATGTTCGGTTACCATAACTACGCGTTGCCAATATGACAAGGAAAGACATATATAACCCGACTTCACTTTCATTGCATTGCTCTTATGGCCAGTTATCAATAATCGTAATTAATAAATATATGATTCACGATCATACCATGGAAACAGTGGCGTACAGAAATATTTTTTTAGAAACTTTCATAATATATATATTTTGAACTCCCATGTTATCTGAATATTGTTGGAAAAATATATCTTTAGGCTTTTAAAATTTTTTTAATCGCGTTGTCATACAAATAGGGTATTTTTTTAACTCGTTATATAAATAACTATTGAAAAATATAATTTGTGATGAATATACCGAGGACAAACATATATTCTCAGTGCTTGCCATGATTACGCATCATATACAGAGCCGGATTAAGAGGGGGGCAAACAGGGCTGCAGCCCCAGGGCCTCCACAAGAGAGGGGCCTCTACAATATAAATTTTTAGGTAAAATTTCCTAACAAATACCGAAGGATATTCAAAATTATATATAAAAAATCTGACAACGAAAGAGCAGTTCTCCCACGTTTTGAACATTCGAAAACATGTTTCGTATTCTTGTCAAAATCCATGGTTAATATTAATCTTCGATCTGATGAATCATGTGTATATGCAAGAAACAATCACCAAGTAAAACATCATACTATTATACAAAATATTATATCGTATCGAAGTTAGCTGTAAAAACAAGAACAATTGAATTTAAAAAAAAATACACATTAAATGAAGGATTTTCTGTCGATGTATTCTTCGAATGACACAAGCGATCTAGATACACAATGAAATTCAATAATCATAAGCAAAAGAAAATAATATTTCAATGTATGAATATGATTGCATCAAATTATTTATAAGAGCCCTGTGCGCATTCCATAATAGAACAAAAGTTCAAATTCTGTTGACTATTTTTCTGCCGATTCTACAAACACTTTGCCCGTCTATACCTGTTTTTCCTATTTATTGGCGTTGACAAGTGTCCGCTCAGTGGCGCGATTGTAACAGAGAAATCCTCGAAATCTGAAAGTGTCTGAGAGAAAGATGACATTCCGCAACAAATGTAAATCCTTGTAAGGGTCTTTTCCCCCTTTTTCCTTTCCTTGGCGCTTTCCTATCAAACTCTAAAATTCCCTCGGGCGCCACCTTTAGCTTTATAGTGGAAAAGGCCACTTTTGCTCCGGGCAGTCTCAGTGAAGAAAATAAACACTCCAGGGGTCAGTATAGTATGGACAACACGGGGCCAGAAGGGCAGGCTTTAATTGCCCTTAGCTGGGTTTCGTACCTGGGTGCCGACTGCACAATCAGTTGTTAAACTTAAAGCTCTGAATCAAGTATTGAATAAAAACAAAGGTCAGTTCCAAGTCATTCATAACAATTTATTATTCACTATTATTTACAAGGTGGCTGTCGGTAGCCTTCAGGACTATAAATAACACGGCAAGCTATACTATAGAAGTGGAAAGGGGTGTCAAGCGTACTAAAGTGGGTATAGTAAGTTATTCCAAGCTCATGCGGGAAAAGATTCAAATTGTAGTATAAAAGCTCAAAAGGACGGGGTGCAAACACGCTGTATCAACATTAAAGCAAAGCGAGTCTCTACTGGTAAGTTTACGAACGGCCATACATATGAGAGGAGTAAGCAGTTTGACGTTGTGCGTGTGTGAGGGCCTTTAGTGTTTCCTGACATTCCCTGTATACGGTGAATCCCCTATTGACGGTCTCCCGAATGTCTATTCTACGCGACTGTTAGTGTGGCGAGGCCCTCATTAGTGCCTTGCGACCCAACTGATAGTTTTCCCTTTTTCGGCTAACTACCAATTCTCATTGCGACTTTCCGGCTTCTAACCTACACGACTGTTAGTGTGGCGAGGCCCTCATTAGTGCCTTGCGACCCAACTGACAGTGTTTCCCTTTTTCGGCTAACTACCAAATTCTCATTGCGACTTTCCGCCTTCTAACCTACACGACTGTTAGTGTGGCGAGGCCCTCATTAGTGCCTTGCGATCCAACTGACAGTTTTCCCTTCTTTCGGTTAACTACCCTTTATTCGAGCTTATTTAGACAAAGGTCCCCACTTACGAAACCTGTCACTACTACTTACTCATAGAATTGATATTCTCACCGATTTCTTTGAAACTCCCGATCACGGCTACTGAACTACTTTTACTCGTGGTGGTCACTCTGGCTTCTCGAACGGTGCTACCAAGTGCTTGTGTTCTGAAATATACTTCGGCAAACTTTTCCCCCTCTACTAATTAGATTGAATCGATGCGCGGACCGATTGCGAGCGACATCACCATTTATCAATACCTTGTACCTTCCTGCGAATATTTACCAAGTCCAACTTCGGGTGTTCTCGTGGTCTCCCTCGGGCCTGGCTCTGTTCCTCTCTCTGGCGTGTTGGCTGGCTTCGCTGCTCCGGAACGACTGACTGCTTTCTAGCGCCTGGATCCAATTTCCACAATATCGGCCTCCCCTCCTTCGTGACGTCAACGGCTGGTCGGACATAGTGTCATGTTCTCGGTGGCGACGGCTGGGCTATTTCTCTGCGTGGCAATCGGACTGTCAGCTCGTACGTGACTGAATTAGGCAATCCATCGACCTGTCAAAACGAAAGCAATATGGCGGCTGTTGGCACACATTGTAATTCGTCATAAGCGACCATAGTGGTAAAAGTGTTTATTTTGTGATTTTCTGTGCGAATTTGAGTAGTTTTTTCAATTTAGGATTATAATTCGTGCTTCAACTGAAGAAAAATGCCCTTTATTTGCAATGTAGTTAACTGTGGGTCCCGTCACGACAGGGATAGAGTCGGGTTTCACTCGGTGTCTACAGTATCAAATCATAAGTTTTTGACCAGTTAAAATGACTTATCGAGGAGGAGAAGAGCTCTATGTTAGCTGCAATCAACCTAGAAGATCTTACGGATTCGAAAATCAAGTATCAGAGAGGCTGCAGCAGACATACCCTGGGTGCACATTCGTGATAACATCCTTCATTTCGTCATGGATACCTACCTATAACTTCAGACTTTTGTGATTTGATTTGTTCCGTAGATCTTACGGATTCAAAAATCAAGTATCAGAGAGGCTGCAGCAGACATACCCTGTGTGCACATTCGTGATAACATCCTTCATTCCGTCATGGATACCTACCTATAACTTCAGACTTTTGTGATTTGTTCCTACGATTACTTGTATGATTTTGCCTACTTGTATATATCTGAACTATTGTACATTAGGAGGTCCCATTTCAAATAAAGTTCATATATATATATAATTGATATATTTTCCACTTCAAAAGTAGAAAACTCCAAATGAATGTTCATATATATGTACCTACCTCCACAAAAAAATATTCTTATAGGTAGTGTTATTGAATTACTGGAATACAAATTTTCTTTAGGATTCTGGTGACTCAATAAATAAAAATATTTAGAAATATGTCTTTCAATCTCAACCTTCCCTTTTTAGATATTTCAGGCAATTATCGAAAGCCTCGATCAAGTCTTGTGAAGGGTGTTGTATTTGATTACTCTCGTTTCGGATGCCCAACGTCTTAATGTATTTGAAAAGGTTTACACGATGTTTTGAATGTGAATACCGTATTCAGACGATTGCAGATACAAACATTCGAAACATCGGGAAAACCTTTTCAAGAACATTAAGACGATGGACGTCCGAGACGAGAGTAATCAAGTTACCACATCGTCTACAACCTTCAAAGGGTATTGTAATTTATTAACAGTAAAAATTGGATATATTGTGATATTTATCGAAATTGTACTATATACAAATATCAATATTGTGTAATTTTTTTATAATTGGTATTAAATTAAGAGTAATCAACTGAATCAGTAAAACAACAAATAAACAAACATTTATTACATTTTATTTTTTAAAACAACTGAGCAAGAGGCAAGTCGTCCAATAAATTTTTTGGCTGGATGGCATTGGCCACACAGCTTCCAAATCTGTGCGTGACATTGCCTCTAATATAGCACCAATATGACCACCTACTTCACTGTTTCCGGCCATACAAGTACAGTGAGCAGTACAAATGCTTTCATCCTTTTCAATTATGTACCAAACATCTGAAGGTTTTTAATTTGGCTTTTGTGAATACTTGACCTGAAAAAAAGTTATGTCGATTAGAAAGAACTATTATGAAAGTTGAGAAGTAATATTCTTAAATATCAAATCAATGTCTCTTATAATAAACAAATGTGGCAATAAACATAATAGAACAGATCAGAAGTTATTATTATTCCTAATTTATAATAATTCACTTCGATGACTCAAGATTTGCAACTGTACATGTACCCATTAGAAAAAACCTGCTGCCTAGGAAACAACATACTAGACTAACTAAAATATATAAATGATTCTGAATTTTTGTTCTCACCTTCACGACGAAGCCAGATTCAAAGTATGTATGGATTCTAAACTTGTATAGGGCTTCATCTGCATTTGGGAAAGCTGAGTAAAAAGCAAATACGAAATAATATCCATATTCGTAACAGGAGGAGCACCAACAATTGAACAATTCAGTTCAGAAATATTCAGTGTAAAAAGGATCTAAATCACTGATCAATCCTCAACTTCATTTTATACCTGTAACAAATACATTGATAAAAATGTAAACAAAAGATGGGGATGTATTTTCAAGCATACCTTCACCAAAGCCTCTGCTTTTCAACAATAGTGTCTTCAGGTAATCACTCTCCATCTGAATATTATTAATTAACAACACAAAAGCTCCGAAAATAACCAAAAATACACTTTTACAAGCCAAAGGTACACACTGACAATGATATTCTTATGGCGATTATCGGTTTGTGTGCCAACAACACGGGTCACGTGGTATGGATTGCCTAATGCGATCTCCGTGCAGACTTTGATTCTCGAGTTTTGCGTTCGATTCAAGCGCTTGCTCCAGAGTGGGGCGGGTGACGTACGATTGCTTTGTTTCGCTATGTGTCCCGATGTGTTTTACGTAATCGATTCGGGAGGGATATTTATTACGAAATGTGTAATTCATGCTTCGCGAATTTATGTCGGACAAGAATGATATTTTTCCGATTATTATTAACGGAGATAGGGCTTTTATTTCTTTATTTACACACGGAGCTTGGGAGACTGTTGAAATGAATGAAAAACTATTGTAAATAAATAGAACCCTAGTAACTTCGTTACACACCCTTCCCACTTCGGGAAAAAGAAAAAAAAACATTTTTTTTCTCTTTTCTTAAACTAAGGTGGCCAAGTGACCCAATGAAAATCTTAAACGGAAATATACAACATTCGGGGGTCGATTTTTATCTACCACCCGATCATTAACATCAATCTCATGAATATAAAATAAACAAATCATCAATTCAATTATAAGTGAAACTATCAACGGATTGTATACCCTTCTGGAATCATACAAACTTATATATGCCCGACAGGCGCCTACCTCCCCTAATAGACGAACCCTTTATTCGAGGTAGGTCCACCTGTTACAATAAACGGAAAGAACTCGATTTCAATTGACAGGAAGGTTCGAGATAACGAATTAACTCAACTTTTTCTTAGTAACCTTTAAAACAAAAACAAAAAATAACCAGGCTAACTAATAAATGGCTTGAAAGTACTAATGCAAATAAACTCCTACCCAGAAACTGAACATAGCGGAGCTATTTTACCCGACATGAGTAAACGATAAAACAAAATAATCTTTTCTTCAACAAACCAAATTACTCTTCTTTTCTTCATCACGGAGTAGCCCTTCTCTAAAGGCGGTACGGGTGCTGAACTTCCGCATCAGGCATATGCGGGTCAGGATACGACATCAAGATGGGTGCTGAACATCCGCATCGGGGATATGCGGGTCAGGATACGACATCAACATGGGTGCTGAACATCCGCATCGGGGATATGCGGGTCAGGATACGACATCAACATGGGTGCTGAACATCCGCATCGGGGATATGCGGGTCAGGATACGACATCAACATGGGTGCTGAACTCCGCATCGGGGATATGCGGGTCAGGATACGACATCAACATGGACATGGGTGCTGAACATCCGCATCGGGGATATGCGGGTCAGGATACGATAGTTACACCGTCTGTCTTCCTCAGGGGCGGTCCGGCTGGAAGGGGTGTGAACATCCACAGTCCGGGCATTCGTATGCTGATTGGGGTTTGGACATCGGCACCGGGAACAGGGTGCGTGAAACCTCTCACGACGTGGGCGGAGCTCCTCTTCGGAGTATGTCGGGGCCTCACAGGGACAGTCTCTGGAAAGGATGTCTTTCAGTCCACATCGTGAGCAGAACAGTAGAGGGCGCTTCCTCTGGCAGGAACCTCTGGTATGTCCGGGTTGGCCATACCGCCAGCATAACTCTCGCTCGACTGGTAGGTACACGGGGATTTTGACCGGGTCCTCGGGCTCTCGGGACGCTTGCCTTTGAGTTTATTTGAGTTCCCGCTTGGCGAAGGCTTCGTCAGTCCAAAACCGGGTGTGGTAGGGACTTTCCTCGGGATGTTCCAAAAAGTAAGGATGTATCGGGGACTCGGACCTGGTACTCTCCGCGTCCTTGATTGTCGGGGGGCTGTCTGCCTCGGAGGCCGGGGCTGATTCTTGATCGGCGCTGGTAAGCCTGGGGGTATCGGCGGGCCGGTCCAATATTTCGTCGGCTTCGTGCATTGCATCCAAGAGCTCGGCAGTGAAGTCATTGGTAGTGGTGTCGGGTAATTCGAAGTCCAACTCTAGGGGGTCCATCTCAAGTCCAACTTCCTGGATTGGATGCTGGCGTCCGCATCCTGATCCTACGGGTCTACGGCATCAAACTAATGGGTGCTGATCATCCGCATCGGGGACATGCGGGTCAGGATACCACGTTGACATCGGGGCACGGGGCGTCGTCCTTCTTGGGTTGTTCTCCTCTGGGCTGGTTTCCGCTGGGCGGCTGGGTCTGGACAGTGGCATTCCCGAGAGAAGACATCCTTCAAGCCACATCGGGAGCAAAACAAGAGGGGCCGTTGTCGTCGGCACACGCTGCGTGTGTGCCCGGGTTGACCGCAGCGCCAGCACAGATCCCTGTTGACGGGTAGGTATACAGGTAGAGGGAGATCCGGAACTGCTGGGGCGGTGGCTGCTTGTTGGGCCAATCGTTCCCGTCGTCGGGTGGCGGCTTCGTCGGTCCAGGAGTTGTTGATGAACGGCAACGGGTACACATCCTTCATGGAGACGATATTGACTTTCTGGAAGTCGCTGCAGAATCTCGGCTTGTCATCTTCCTTTTGCACGATGACTACTGGCGAGCTCCATGGGCTCTCGGAGGGTTCTATGATGTTCTCCTGTGGTATTCTGTGAACTTTAGTATTGATTACTTCCTGTATTCTGGGATTCTGGGGTCGGTATCGCTGCTTTATCGGCTCTGGATTTAGGAGACGGATCCTATGTTCCACCAGCGGCGTTACCCCACGAATTTTCTCGAATGGTTGTAATTCATCCTGCAGGAAGGCTTGTATGAGTGGTCCTCTTCCTCTCTGGAAAGCGTTAGGGCCGGTCTTGGCTCAATAACTCCAATGGGAAAGCATGGTAAGGGCCGAGCTTCCACTGCAATGGGTTGGTTCTTTACCAGGATTTGGCCACTTCCTAGGTCTAGTCCAAACTGCCTTTTCCTCAATATGTCCATTCCTAAGACCATATCGGATGACAGTCCACTCAGGTGTCCAAAAGATTCCTCGAAACGGTGTTCTCCAACTCGGATCTCCACGTGATATGTTGCGGGGATTGTAATGGTTTCTCCATTGGCCAGTCGGGCGGAACTCGTAGCAGTGGGAGTTTTCGGTACTCCTAGCAGATTCCACTGCCTGGCTATCATGTCGCCGACATAGGAGATTACGGTACCTGTGTCAATCAGCGATTCAGTGGTGCCACCGGGAATCTTGACGGAAAGATGCGGTCTGTGGTCGACGGTAGCGATGATTTATTCATTTATTCATTCATTTATTTAATCAAGTACTCTACAGAATTCGATACAGATTCCAAATTGTACAACTAATCTAAACGATACAACTAAACTAAACTAATACATTTAACGATGATGGCGGTAGGTGAGGCGTCATGGGGGCGGGGCTGCACGTATCTCCAGTCGTGGTTTTGGTTTCCCGGCCGTGAGCATGGGCAATCACGCGACATTATTCCGTCTCGTTTGCATCGGGAGCAGAATATCCTTGGAGCGGATTGACATTGGCTCCTGAAGTGCACTGTTTGCCCGCATCGCCAACACTCTCGGCTATCTTCGATGGGGCGGCGGTTGACTGGGCTGGCCTGTGCGGCGGCCTGCTGATTGATGGGGCTCCTTGAAGACGGCGTGGCTACCGGGGCGATAAGTCTTGTTACCGCCGGTGGGGCCGATGGGGTTCGGTAGGGTGCCTTAAACGGTGTTGGGGTCGGTTTCTGAGCTTGTTCGATTTCCGCTCGTAAAAGCTCGTATTCTCGGGCAGCTTTGGCAAACCCCTGCACGTCGTTGAAGTCCGTCCTCCTGATTTCTCGCCGGAATTCTGGGTGGAGGTTGCGGTATAGCCAGTTCAACTCCTGGTCTGGCGGAATTCCACCATGGCGGCGTATCAGAGTCTGCAGGTCGGTGATGTAGGCCGCTGTATTTTCTCGCAGGCTGTGCGTTCTCCTACTTATGGCGGCTTCCAGATCGATTCGGTAATTAACTGGAAAGAAGAAGTATTGGAAGGCGAAACCCCGGTCACTGGCGGTATTTTCTCGCAGGCGCGGTCTCCGGACTTTGGCCAGCATACCCGGTTGTTCCTAAACCACATGGCGGGCATTCCTTACAATAACTCTGGCATAGCCTGTAGAAGGCGGTCAGTAGCGATGCCTTGGGACTTTCTAATATCCTCTATTCTTTCTAGAAAGGCGGCGGGCAGTGGTCCCATCAAAGGTCACTCGCCAGTCCCTCACTCTTAGTGGAGCCATCCCTACACTCGTGGTAGGCGGCAGTGGGGCGGCCTGTGCTCCCACGAGGGTCCCGGTGAGCGCATGTGTCATGATCGGACTCCCTGTGCTCGTCACTGTTATCGTTGGTACGATTGTCGGCTGGGCGGTGGCTGTAACGGCTCCTGTCGTTGTCGTGGGAAACGGATTTGTGACGGCTGGCGCCGGTGATGCTGCCCGTCCTTCTCGGAGATCATAAAGATCCTCCTTCGCTTCTCGTCGACGGTGCCGGTTGTATCTAACCGGAATCTAGTGAGCTCGGTGTCTAGCTCTTCTTTCCGTAGTTGATATACCCATCCGACGCGGGTGTCGTTGGGGTCACTTCCTGCACCTGGACTCAGAGGCAGTGGGCATGTGGCCGGCCCTGTGGTGGTCACCGGCACGCTGGTGGGGCTTCCCAGTCCTGTCGGCATCTTAGGCGAATACTCGGAACTCGTACGGCTTACTTGGTTAATAGTCGGAACTCAACTTCTCCGCTGGCACGTCTTACTTGGTTCACAGTCGGAACTCCACTCCCCCAGCTTCTCGAGAACGGTATGTCTTATCGATAAACGGATGGCGGGGATCGCTTCTGCGCAATCGATAACCTAATGACGGGGATATCTCCTGGACGCCTGGCTCTCTTCTAAGCCGAATTTGACAATCTGTCAAAATTGACAGGTCGGTAGCCTATGAGGGATTTTGGTGTTGTACACCCCACGGCACCAGTTTTGGAAACTTTCAACGGTTCCTACTCTCCGGGCTGTCTGTCTCTTTTCTAGACCGGGTATCTTGCAAATGGTCAACACAGTCAGTAAATGGGTGACTGAAACGGATTCTGCGCCCCTGAAAACCTATTGACGGAGGGGTCACTCGGCCTGCTGACTCTCTTTTGAGTCGAAGTTGACAATCTGTCAAAGATGACAGGTCGATGGCCTGCAATGAAATTCGGTTTTGCACACTCTGTGGATTCAGTGATGACGATTTCCAACCGTCTCTATCTTACGGACTTGCTTTCTCTTTCTTAACTCAGGTATCTCGTTAACGGTTCGCCTGAACGGGAAACTGATGATGGCAATCGATTCTACACCCCCAAAAACCTATTCAACGAGGGGTCACTCGGCATATGGACTCTCTTTTGAGCCAAGGTTGACATCAGTCAAAAATGACAGGTCTGCCGATTTCGGTATATTTCGACGCGGTATGACCTACGGAGCTTGTTTTAGGGCTTTTCAACGGACTATGAGCTTTGAAATATTGATTTGACTTGGAAACGGACTCTGACCTATTTTTTATCTTAGCAGGCTCGTTATACTATATAAAAACCGGTCCCTGCTCGGGCGCCAAATTTGTAAGGGTCTTTTCCCCCTTTTTCCTTTCCTTGGCGCTTTCCTATCAAACTCTAAAATTCCCTCGGGCGCCACCTTTAGCTTTATAGTGGAAAAGGCCACTTTTGCTCCAGGCAGTCTCAGTGAAGAAAATAAACACTCCAGGGGTCAGTATAGTATGAACAACACGGGGCCAGAAGGGCAGGCTTTAATTGCCCTTAGCTGGGTTTCGTACCTGGGTGCCGACTGCACAATCAGTTGTTAAACTTAAAGCTCTGAATCAAGAATTGAATAAAAACAAAGGTCAGTTCCAAGTCATTCATAACAATTTATTATTTACTATTATTTACAAGGTGGCTGTCGGTAGCCTTCAGGACTACAAATAACACGGCAAGCTATACTATAGAGGTGGAAAGGGGTGTCAAGCGTACTAAAGTGGGTATAGTAAGTTATTCCAAGCTCATGCGGGAAAAGATTCAAACTGTAGTATAAAAGCTCAAAAGGACGGGGTGCAAACACGCTGTATCAACATTAAAGCAAAGCGAGTCTCTACTGGTAAGTTTACGAACGGCCATACATATGAGAGGAGTAAGCAGTTTGACGTTGTGCGTGTGTGGGGGCCTTTAGTGTTTCCTGACATTCCCTGTATACGGTGAATCCCCTATTGACGGTCTCCTGAATGTCTATTCTACGCGGCTGTTAGTGTGGCGAGGCCCTCATTAGTGCCTTGCGACCCAACTGACAGTTTGTTCCTCCCTCGGCTAATTTATAAACTCGTCTTGCGGCTTTCCGGCTTCTAAACTACACGACTGTTAGTGTGGCGAGGCCCTCATTAGTGCCTTGCGACCCAACTGACAGTTTTCCCCTCTTTCGGCTAAGTTCAAATTCTTATCGCGGTTTTCCGGCGTCTGACCTACACGACTGTTAGTGTGGCGAGGCCCTCATTAGTGCCTTGCGACCCAACTGACAGTTTTCCCTCTTTCGGCTAATTCAAATCTCTTGCGCTTTCCGGCTTCTAACCTACACGACTGTTAGTGTGGCGAGGCCCTCATTAGTGCCTTGCGATCCAACTGACAGTTTTCCCTTCTTTCGGTTAACTACCCTTTATTCGAGCTTATTTAGACAAAGGTCCCCACTTACGAAACCTGTCACTACTACTTACTCATAGAATTGATATTCTCACCGATTTCTTTGAAACTCCCGATCACGGCTACTGAACTACTTTTACTCGTGGTGGTCACTCTGGCTTCTCGAACGGTACTACCAAGTGCTTGTGTTCTGAAATATACTTCGGCAAACTTTTCCCCCTCTACTAATTAGATTGAATCCATGCGCGGACCGATCGCGAGCGACATCACCATTTATCAATACCTTGTACCTTCCTGCGAATATTTACCAAGTCCAACTTCGGGTGTTCTCGTGGTCTCCCTCGGGCCTGGCTCTGTTCCTCTCTCTGGGTGTTGGCTGGCTTCGCTGCTCCGGAACGACTGACTGCTTTCTAGCGCCTTGGATCCAATTTCCACAATATCGGCCTCCCCTCCTTCGTGACGTCAACGGCTGGTCGGACACAGTGTCATGTTCTCGGTGGCGACGGCTGGGCTATTTCTCTGCGTGGCGATCGGACTGTCGGCTCCATAGACATAGACAAGAGTTCTATTGGTCGGCTCGTACGTGACTGAATGCGATCTCCGTGGAGACTTTGATTCTCGAGTTTTGCGTTCGATTCAAGCGCTTGCTCCAGAGTGGGGCGGGTGACGTACGATTGCTTTGTTTCGCTATGTGTCCCGATGTGTTTTACGTAATCGATTCGGGAGGGCTATTTATTACGAAATGTGTAATTCATGCTTCGCGAATTTATGTCGGACAAGAATGATATTTTTCCGATTATTATTAACGGAGATAGGGCTTTTATTTCTTTATTTACACCCGGAGCTTGTGAGACTGTTGAAATGGATGAAAAACTATTGTAAATAAATAGAACCCTAGTAACTTCGTTACATCCTTCTGAAAAGGACTATCTATCTATCTATCTAAGATGTTCTACTATCAAATTCTTTTAAACCAAAATTTCGAAGCTACATTCTCATACATTTAAATTACAGTGATTATTTTTTGACATTGCTAGAAACCAATGGAAACGTTCAATTCAAATAATTCATATACGTTTTGGCCAATCAATACTGGTAATATTCTACCCAGAAAATTGTCGCGGGAATAATTTGATGTATTTTGTTTTTATTGTCTGACAACCTATATTTTTAATTTGACGTCTGTCATCAATTCGCATGAAAACCTAGGACCTTTCTACGGAAAACTCGAAGAACTGCTTGAGATAATAACTGATGAGAATAAGGTAATATTGATTGCTGGTGATTTCAATATTGAACTGAGGGATACTGTTGAAAACATAACTAAAATGAATCTTTTATTGAACTCTTATTCTTTTGTGTTCACCATCAAGGAATACACAAGAATAACTCCAACTTCGAAAAAATGTATTGACAATATTTTCACAATCCTGAAAGACAGTTATACAACAGACATTCTGAACTCTTCTATTTCAGATCACACTGCACAAAAAATTTGGTGTTTCACAAATAAAACAAAAAGTAGAATTTTTAAATATATCAGAACATTCTCGGCAAAGAACAAAAACACTTTCATTAAAAAACTGGCTGATCAGAATTGGTCAGACATATATAACTTGAAGGAAAACGAAGTGAATGAACAATGGGAGAAATTCATGAGTCACTTCAAAAACATTTTCAACGATTGTTTCCCTATAAAACGAATCGAAGTAAAGAATGAACCTCCGCGGAAAGATCCTGAAATAGAAGAGTGTAGAAATAAATTAAATGTCCGGTTAGTTATATCAAACAACCGCCCAGAACTTAAATATGTATATAATGATATGAAAAAAATGTACAATGAATTGTTAATTCGGAAAAGAAAAGAAAACTATGAATATAAAATTACTAACTCAGATAACAAAATGAAAACTATGTGGAGTATTCACAATGAAATTGTAGGAAAGCAAAATCTCACAGATTCGGCTTTCAATGGTGAACCAAGCAATGTTGCAAATAGGTATAATGACTTCCTTCTAAATATAATTCCTAGTTTGTTAGAAAATTTAGAAGCTAAACAATTCAGTTGTAATAGCCCAAGTAGCTCACAATCGATGTTCATCAAACCAGTACCAATAAATGAAATTAAGGATTTAGGAAATAGACTAAAAAATAAGCACACATGTGGTGATGATGACATCCCTACTAGTATGGTAAAATTATGTGTAGGATCAATAGCAAGCTTACTATGTTATATAATGAACAACTCACTCCAATATGGAGTATTCCCAGAACAACTTAAAATTGCATTAATAACTCCGATCCATAAAAAAAGGGATCGTGAACAATTCGAAAATTATCGTCCAATTAGTGTCCTACCATCATTCTCTAAGCTCTTTGAAATTGCTATGTGTGATCGTCTAATGGATCATATGAACCGTCATAAGTTTCTCAATACAAGTCAACATGGATATATAAAAGGCAGATCCGTAGAAACAGCAATCACACAGTTCACTGAAAAAATCCTTGAATCATTCGAAAATAATGAAATCGTGCTGGGTATTTTCCTAGACCTCTCTAAAGCATATGACTGTTTGAATCATGACTACCTACTGATTAAACTCGAAAAATATGGTATTAGAGGAAATGCTTTAGATTGGTTTGAATCCTATTTGAAACATCGTCAACAAAGAGTAAAAATTATAACTGATGGACATGCAACCAAATCTAACTTACAACATACCAAGATAGGGGTCCCTCAAGGTAGCATTACAGGACCAGTACTTTTCATAATTTTCATGAATGATATTTTGGATATCTTAAATGACACTCATGCACCCTAACTAATTAAATTTGATAGTTTAAGGGTATCCAGACCTAATACGAAAAACTCGGACACAAGAAATTTAAGGTTTAAAAAAAAAACCTAACTAATTATGTAGATGACACTAATTTGATAGTTTCAAGTGGACTATCCATAATACGAAAAATATAAACTATCTCAACAATAAAATCAAAATTCAGAATAATACCAAATTTCTGGGAGTCTTCATAGAGGAACACTTACTTTGGAACGTCCATATTTTAAGCTTGGGAACAAAACTGAACCAGATATGCTATAGCATTAGAGTCATAAGCAAATACCTTAACGAAAAATCATTAAAAATTATATACCATGCAAATTTTGAATCCTGTGCTAAATTTGGAATAATATTCTGAGGATGTCAAAGTAACATTAATGACCTTTTCTGTATTCAAAAAAGAGTGATTAGAGCTATGTTTAAAATGAAATTTCGGGAAACATGCAGAGGTGTTTTCAAAAGAAGTAACACAATGACAATTTATGCGTTGTATATATATGAATGTGTTCTGTATTTGTTCAAGAACACAAATGTTACTGAACATAGGCACAGTCATAAATATCCAACACGAAATATAAATGTGAATTTTCCGGTACACAGATTAGTACTATCAGAAAAGCATCCATCATATGCATCTAAAAAATTCTTTAATAAACTACCAAACAATATAAAAAGTCTGAATAGCATCAGCAAATTCTAAAAGGGAGTAAAGAAATTACTTATCGACCTTGAACCTTACTCTCTTGACGAATATTTCCTACATACATTCACATAGCTCTAATCCTACTCACATGGTTAAATGTGATCTTGTTTTTGACGCCTATTTCATTTTTGGTTTTTGTATTTTGACTATGTATAAAAATATGAAATATTCCATGAAATAAAGACTATGTTATTATTATTATTATTATTATTAAAGTGTGAAATGAATCAAATCCGGTTTAGTACATTATATCATTATTTTGCAAGGAAATGTTTTTATGATCGTCAAAAAATAATCTAAAGAATACCACACGAGAGTTCGATATAGTAGAAAATAATTATCTAGATTTCTTTCTCAAACTTGTTGGTAATAGCCACTCGAGCCAGTTGGTCTCTCTTGCCTAGCAACAAGTTTTCGAAAATCTGTCGAATTATTTTTACTCTCTTGTGATATTACAACTGAGAATGTGATGATGTCAAATTGCACTGGAAAGCGCTCATTTTCCAAAATGAAAAAAATAGGCCAATTACGAGGAGACAAAGCCGCATATCAAAGTTATCGCTTCTTAGCATTGAGAATGATTTTCTCCGGATGCTGGATTTGACTGAAATCATCAATGATTTTTCGTCGAAAAAAGCTTGCAAGAATCCCTTTGTTTACGCTGTAATTTAATGTATTTCTTTTATTTTATTATACTTACATATGCTCGTGTCGAAATAATTTGATTTGTTCCGCAATAAATAAAAAAAAAACTTGTTTGAAAAATAATTAGGGGCCTCCACTCCTTTGTTGCCCCAGGGCCTCCACACCTTTTAATCCGGCCCTGATCATATATATTCTTTAAATCAATTTAACTTCTAATCCATTTATCAAAAGTGTCTAATTACATGGTTTATACAAAATGTGACATAATTTCAAAACTATATAATAATTTCATGGAAACTAATTCTTGCGAAAGGCGACAAATTAAAATTAGTTTCTGTAAAGCACCCATGCGGCGACGCCTGAAATATTTTTGTTTGCACATTACCAAGATTACCACCTAGAAGCTCAGCAACAAACTCATAAATTGAAAATGCCAAGTCGAAATTGAAAATGCCATAATTCGAAATTGAAAATGCCAATTTTTTGAGATATTTAAAAACGTACTCCTAGCGCCTCTGGTGGACGTATGCATCGTTACTTCATAGAGCTCAAACTTTTACCGGTTGTTTCGAACTATCAACTATAATTTCATTTGTCTTCGTATATATGTTATACAAATATTGTTATCATCATAGTATTTTCAATTGTTACTGAAACATTATATTGAAAGTGAGGTTGAATTTATGTTTGTGCTGTAAGAAATAGTATTGTCAAAACGAATTTGAATTGAGAAGCACCTTTAGAAATTTTCAACAAAATTTTGGGATTTGAGAAATTATTTTCACAAAATGTGATTTTTGAGGAACTGATGCAAAGAAAAAATAAATCATGCGTGTTCCCTATTCCAACCTAATTACGAATGAAAATGGAAATACCCGACGATGTGTCTTCTAAAATATGATTCAGGGTACGATGTAAATACCCATGGTCACCTATAATGCATCAATAGTATGGTGGCCAAAAACCCAACAGCACTCGGCAATCAATCAATCAAGCTGCAAAAGTGCAGCGGTTAGGCTCTCTGGGAACCACATGGGCAATTCACGTGCCCCACTGCCCACTGCAGCACTAGAGGTAATGCTCAATCTTCCGCCGCTGCACTTGTGGGTAATGAAAGAAGCGGCAAAAAGTGCCTTCAGACTGCACCAGGCATAAACCTTGAAGGCTGGAAATCTGATTGGATATCTGAAGATTCTGGAAAATATTCCCCTGGAATCCAGGTACAAGCCATCAGATATTATGCCAGCTAGGCACGACTTTGAAGTGAATTATAAAGTGGTTATAAACAACGAGCGTGTCTCAACTAGGAAGGAATGCATCGGTATGGTATACTGATGGTTCCAAAATGGACGAAAGGGCTGAAGAGGGAGTAACGGGTCCTAATTTTAGGCTCTTAAAATCCCCAGACAAAGCCCCAACAATTTTTCAAGCAGAAACCCATGCTATAGAAATTTGCGCTCAAGAATCATGGACGTATAATATATTTATACGTCCATGCCAAGAATGCCTTGAAAGAGGCTCAGGGGACAGAGACAAAGATTATTGTTCTACGAACTAGCAGCAGCAGCAGCAGCACTAAAAGCACAGAACACCCTAAACACAGCACCAGTGTTCTGTGCTAAAAGCTCTAAAGTCACACACTTGTGAGTCTAGACTGACTTGGGACTGCAAACTCTCCCTAAGACAACTGGCTCCGAATAATCAGTTTAATCTGATGTGGGTGCCAGTCACAAGGGAATCAAAGGCATTGGAGAAGCGGACAGCCTTGCCAAGGAAGGTGCAAACACTCAATTTTCTGGCTCGGAGCCCTTTTGTGGTCTTTCCAAAGCCCACATCAACGAAGAGTTTATGCGCTGGGAAGCTGACCAAAGCAAAAAGGCTTCTGAGCCCATCGTCAAAGAAAGCTGAACAGCTTCTCGAGATGGACAAGAAAGACTTGAAACTGGTAACGGGACTGCTCACTGGACATTGTCCTCTGAGGTATCACCTCAGGAAGATGAATAGATCAGACAGTGAACCATGCCGTTACTGCGAGAACTTCGCTGAAACTGCAGAACACCTGCTTGGCGACAGCAAAGTGCTGTTCTGCAAAAGGCTTAAGTTCTTCGAAGGGGTTTCACTAACGCTCTCAGACATCAGGAACTTAGCTCCCAGGAAACTGATACATTTCGTAAGGAGTCTCGGAATCCCGGGTCTTGATTAGATGAAGGGTAATGTACAAAAGACCTTATAGGTCGAGGTACGGAGAGGCTGGAGAGTTATATCGACCCCCCTACAATCTACGATGTAAATAAATAAAGCCAGGTGCCAGGTATGTTGCATTCAAGAAAAGGACAGAAAAGGCATGTTTTATTGCTTTCAGTCATCATCCAATATATACCTGCATTAGCCTGATTGGAGCACATATGCTACAACTGAAGTTTGTTGTTCACTGCTCGGACGGACATCTTGTTTCCCATACCTAACGATATCTTCTTCTTTTATTTCTTTTTTAAGGTCGATGCAATTGTGGTTCCATGTTCTATGCTAAAATAGTTGACAGTTGTCAAGAAATTGACATTTTGTTTTGGTGTTCTCTTTAAGGGTTATTTTTTCAAAGTGTTGAGATATAAATATAAAAAGTATTCTCTTAAAAATTTTTCATCATGCCCCGAATTATGATAAAAGGTGGTGTTTGGAGAAACACGGAGGTGAGTTTCCTAAATGGCAAGCAAAGATAATGCAATATAATATATTTTCAGGATGAAATTCTCAAAGCTGCTGTAATGAAATATGGGAAAAATCAATGGTCCAGGATAGCCTCGCTGTTGCATAGAAAGTCTGCTAAACAGTGTAAAGCTCGTTGGTTCGAATGGCTTGACCCTAGTATAAAGAAAACTGAATGGTCTCGAGAGGAAGATGAA
This sequence comes from Gonioctena quinquepunctata, assembly GCA_018342105.1. Classification (NCBI taxonomy): domain Eukaryota; kingdom Metazoa; phylum Arthropoda; class Insecta; order Coleoptera; family Chrysomelidae; genus Gonioctena; species Gonioctena quinquepunctata. The sequence continues at coordinate 1,275,851 of JAFIRS010000038.1, read as the reverse complement.
AAACTTCTTCACTTGGCCAAACTCATGCCCACGCAGTGGAGAACGATTGCTCCTATTATTGGAAGAACTGCTGCACAATGTTTGGAACGTTATGAATATCTATTGTGAGCTGAATATATTACTCCAACTAACTAGAAACAAAATTTTACCATAATTTACAAAACAGCTGAAATTCTGGATTCAGGTAGTTAAATGTATGAAGTATCCATTAAGCAATTCTTTACCCTGTCGCCACCCTAAAAATTCTTTTTTTTTTAATATTCATATTTTTACCTGTAACTGCAAAAATAATGGAGATATAGAAAAATGTTAGGGACAAAAGTTGTATCCCGTGATTTTCTCTACAAAAACGGTATTTATCAAAATTTTGATAAATATATAAATATAGATCCACCGTACCAGGTGGCATCCGTTCCAAAACGGTATAGATCTGCATCCTCAAACACCAGTTGACTTCCATAGTAAAGCTTAGTTATAACGTACCAGCGGGGAACTTAAGAATAAGTACGTTATATCAAATTTTGGTTAAAAAATAATTAAAACATGTTTATTTACCTGCCGGAACTTTTCGTTTGGTACTTTATAACCGTGGGTTCGTAATAAGCATGTACGTTATAAGTGAGTTTTACTGTCTTGCATTTTTCTTCAAGTTGGCATCCAACAGTGTTGCCATCATTCCTGATGCATTTATTCACATAATGGGAATATTTCAAGAAGGATGATATAGTTGTATTGTTGAACTAAGATACCTAAATATGTCACCAACAGAAACTGTAGTCTTCAATACTCTGAGAATGATCTGTATGAAATAGGAATTGATTGTCATATTGGGATCGCTTAGTCTGTGAACCTTGAAACATTCATGATTTTGAGTCGACTTGGACCATAAATGATAAATTTGTTGGCACTATTGACATAGTCATTCTAAATTTCTACTTTCTCCCGAAAAATTCACTATCCCCCTATAGTGTTTGTGATAGATAGATAGAGTTTATTTAACCATGTTACATACAATTACGTTTACGGCAGGTCAGGACAGAAAACAATAGGATGATGACACATAAAAGTGTCAATATTTGCAAGTTATAATATGATAAAGGTAGTAAAGAATGATATATATGATATAATAAAAACTGATAAAATAAAAAAAATTACAGATATCTAAAATATAATGAAATAACATCAATAATAATATCAATAATAAAAACAATAGGACACTAATGAAGTTGTGAAAAATTGGGATTACCTTGATGGTAATACACAAAAATATTTAAAAAAACATTGTGAACAGTAATTATAAACAATAGCAAACGTAAGATCTATGCTGTGCTATGTAGATTTAGGCTCTAAGAGAGTTGGATTTTTGTTACATACAAGTACGTTTACGGCAGGTCAGGACAAAAAACAATAGGATGATGACACGTAAAAGTGTCAATATTTACAAGTTATAAATATGATAAATGTAGTAAAGAATGATATATGATATAATAAAAACTGACAAATATATTTTATACAATAATTTTTTTTACAGATATCTAAAATATAATGAAATAAATCAATAATAAAAACAATAGGACAATAATGAAGTTGTAAATATTTGGGATTACCTTGGTAATACACAAAAAATTTAAAAATTAAAAAATATTTATTAATATTTTTGGAGGTATCCCAATACACTGTAGAAACAATTTTCAAGAAGAAATCTTTTGATTGTTGTTTTGAATGTTTTTGGTTCTAATAGCTTGACCGGTTTATCGAGAGCATTGTATAGATTGAGGTTCGAAGAATTCTGGTGGCTTACAACTAATCTGCGTCGTTGAGGATTGAACAGGTCTGCAGATCTGGTGTCGTAGTTGTGTATATCCGAGTGTTTGGTGAATTTGTTCATGTTATTATGTATTTCCAGCAGAACTGTGAATATATATAGGTTAGGAAGTGGCATAATGCTTAGTTTGATGAAGTATTATAGCCAAGGTTTGCCAGAATTCTTATAGCCCTTTTCTGTGACCTAAAAACCCTTATCGCATTACTGGAGTTCCCCCAAAGAAGAATATCATAGGATAGGACAGAGTGAAAAAGAGAAAAGTATGTAATTTTCAATACATCCATATTAGTAATGGGTTTGAGTTGTCTCAATATGAATAGAACAGTAGGTAGCTTACCAAGCCCATGTTATACGTGACTGGACCAATTCAATCGATCATCAATTATGATACCCAGTAGTGAAATATTCTCTCTCCTTTGATACAGAAGATTTGAGGAGAATCAGCTTCTGAGCTTTGTTCTCATTGAATTTGAGTTCATTCCGCGTGAACCAGCTTTTAGCCACGTTCTTATTGTGTTCGGCAGCTTTAGGTAGGGCGTCATGTATCTTGCCCGAGCTTATGAGGGTGGTGTCATCAGCAAATAAGAAGCATTTTATCGCTGCGATAGACTGACATAAGTCATTTATATATACTAGGAACAGAAACGGTCTAAGTACGGATCCTTGAGGTACACCATGTTCAATTTGTTTAAGATCCGATTTTTTGTTATTCAAATCAACTACTGATACCTATTGTTCAGGTAGGAACTCGAGGCCCTCAACTATGTCGGTCACTATGCTGAAAGCTGCCTGAGTGGTAGATTTGTTCTTGCGAAAGCCATATTGCGATTTGCTGAAGTAGAACCTATTTTCAAAGTAAGAATAAAGACGATCCTATAGAATTTTTCCACAATTTTTCCTATTATAGAAATCATGCTGATTGGACGGTAATCGTCTTGGGACAATTTGTCGCCCTTTTTAAAAATTGGTATAACTCTGGAGATTTTAAGAATGTTAGAAACTTCCTTTGCTGAAAATCTGATTAATCAACTTAGTCAATGGTGTGATGATATGTTCTGCAATTTCTTTCAAGTGGCTGTTCAAGTCGTGAATATCTCGAGAACTGGAATTTTTCAGTTTATTTATAGCACTGAGAACTTGATGTTGACAAATAGGTTCAAGAAAGAAAGTCTCAGCAGGAGAAGGAAATTTTTTAAATTTGTTTTCACCTTCAGCATATAATTGCGGAAGAGATTTTATGGTTTTTTCGGCTTTGGAACAAAAAAGTCATTAAAGTCGTTTTCCGAAAATGTATTGAAAATCTTATTATTATTTTTATTTATTGAATTCCTCTCCGAGTTGATTATATTCCAGTAAGCTTTCGACTTATTTGCGGAGTTTATTATTAATTTCTTCATAGGATCGTTTTTTTTTTGTTCTGATAATTCGTGAAGATAAGTTTTTTCATTTGTTTATAGATTTCAATATCTTGTTTGCATCCGGATACCTCTGATATAACTTTAACAGCTTACAAGTTGCTTCTCATTTTTCTGAGTTCATCGTTGTACCCATGGTACTTTGATTTTATGGTCGCTTTTCATTTTTTTGTTTACTGGAAATGATTTACTCAGGATCTCTTGTAGAGCACTGATAAAATGATCACATATGTTGTTAATATTCTGATCAGGAGAATCAAGGATACCCCAATCGACAAGAGAGAGTGATGTTTTGAATTTCTCGAATCCATTTTTTGTATAGCAAATTCTAGATATATCATCAATATCCTGATTTATGGGATTTTTTGTGGGAAAGGATAAAAATTGACCCTTTTGGTCAGATAAACATGGATCAAGGACGCGAACTTTACAGGTGTGTACATTCAAGATGCAGTGACTCTCGTGTAATATGATATCATTATTTCCAATCCGAAAGATTGTGTCATGCATTTCAGATTAAAGAGGGGTAATGAGTCAGGAAAAAAAACATGTTAAAATCCCCAACCAGGACAATGTTTTTATTTAGTTTGAGATGGTTGGATATCAGATTTTTAAGGTTTTTAATGAATAGGCTAACATCTAAAGAACATGATCTGTGTATTGTGATTATCAAGATGTCTAAAGATTGCAGGATAATTCCGCTGTCGAATTGTAGTTTTTTGCTGAATTAGCTTGAATTCAAATTTTTCGAGTTCAGATTGTTCCTACAGTATATCGCAACACCTCCATGTTGATGTTGTTTTCGACAAAATTGTGAGGCAAGATAGAAATTTTTTATGTTAATGGTGGACAAATTATTTGATGATTGCCGGTGTTCAGACAGACAAATGATATCAAAATCTGAATCGTCAATAAAGGCACTTAGTTCAAGGCACTTAGTTCATTTACCTTGTTTGCGAGGCACTGAATGTTAATATGGAATATATTGAAATTTTTTTAGTTGTTTTGGACAGAATGTGGACTTGCCTTTTCTTGTGTCTGTGGCATCGTCCTCTTTTTCGTTAAAAAACGGGATACTAGCGCTCCGCTTGGCCATATTTCACGTTTCCAGGCATTCTTGAAAGATTTTTTGATTAATCGTCACCTTCATGGATGCATAGAGATCGGGAAAATTAGACATGTGATTTTTGCAGGAAACTTCAGGAAAATCTTTGATTAATGTTTTCTTCAGATCATCAGGCTTAGTTGTTGCCGTGATGTGGAGAGATATGTGTTTAGCGATCGTGCTGATGCTAGTGTCGTTTTCATTACGACCTATTACAAATCGCCTATTTTTCATTGGCAATATTCTCGATTTTACTATATCCCAGTTGCCTTCATCCTCATTTCCTAAGTCTTGTAGCTCCTTTAGTTTGTTAGCTGATTGGGCATTTGAGATCGCAACACAGACTTCTTTGGTTGTGAAGTTCTTCTGTCTTTCATTGACATTTGCTATCTGTTTGTTGCAACTTTGGTTCCCGGTGGGAGGACTTGGCAACGGCGCTGAAGGTAGGCTTCTGAATGATAGTAACTGAATCATGAATTACTGAATGTACTGGCTTTTAAAATTTAGAAATTTCAATAAAAAATATCAAGCTGCCAACCAAACACTACTTGATAATGATTTTGAGCCGAAACATAGGGATATAACAAATGATTTTTGTCACCATATTTTAAACTTCTCCCAATTCAATTTCTAACAAATGAAAATCCGAAAAATATTATTTTTTTATCATGGAAACCTCGAAAAAAAAAAGTTATTTTTCCATTATGATTTAATATGCTAAGAATAATAATTCAAACCCACCCTCGCTATACAATTGAATATTTTTTGTAGTCGAGACAAAGCTACATCGCGCCCAAAAACGTGATTTTCTACTTTAAAAATATCCTTAAATTTGTATACAAGATTATTTCTATACAAGATTGATTCGTTCGGGGTTATCATACAAGAATAATGGTGAAATAATATAAAATAAATATACGATGCTAACAAGTCATAATCGTAAGTTTTCTAAACCAATTTGCCATTTCCCAATTTTCCGTGATATATACACGTGTAGAACGAATTTTAAAAAGTGAATTATTATTCATCCCTTCGAATGGGATGAACAATGTTGCCAAATGCATCGGAAGCGAACTTATCCGTTACATGGATGGGCAAAAAAAATATATAATATACAAGATGTCGACGCGAGCGCCGCCACATCAATTCATGTTGGACCTCTGATTTCGCCTTGGTTAACTGGGAAATACTCATTTCTTTGATATTTGATCCAAGCATTACCCAAAAATCGTGCTAAAATGGTCCCTAAACGTTCTTATTCCATTGACTCAAAAATGTCAGTTTTATGATGGATTTCTCCTCAGTATGTACTGTAATCAAAATAGTGAGCACGTTTTTGAACTTTGGATCAATTGGTACTATAATGTTCTATTTACTCTTGATGCAACTATTAACAGTGCTCAATTGAAGGACTCTCTTGCTTCTCGAAAATGTAATTGAAGTGATACTTTTTAGAAAAGCTTCACAACTTTTTTTTCCTATATCAAAACAGTCATAGTAATTCATATTTTCGCCTACATTTTGGCTCGTTGGAATCGACATAATAGAACTAGTCTGCGGAAATGGATCAAAACTTACCGTCCGATACTAATTAGGATTTGGTTGCAGTTTTGGAACAATACTCGTTTTCATGATTTTTACACACCTAAAGAGAGAGACGAAAGATCATTGACCAATGAAAATGGGTCCTTACTCCCTCTAATTAAAATAAAACCATACTTGTGCACATTTTATTATGTTGGCCAAGTTAAATTTGAATTCCCAATAGGTAATAGAAACGAAATAGTGAACAAAAACTGTAAAATTACTAAACAAGCAGAAATTTTTACCGGAAGTATATATCTTCGGAGATACAGTGAAACTTGGTTATAATGTACCAGCGGGGAACTTAAGAATAGGTACGTTATATCAAAAGTTCGTTAAAAAAGAATTAAAACATATGTTTCATTACCTGCCAGAACTTTTCATTTGGTACGTTATAACCGTGAATTCGTAATAAGCGTTTACGTTACAAGAGAGTTTTACTGTATATTTTTGCCAGCTAAAAAATGTAACATATTAGGCATTTTTTATCAGATGTAGTAACACTGTAACATGACATGCCAATTGTAATATAATAATAATAATAATCTTTATTAGCATCAGCTCTCAATTATAAATAGTATAAATGAAATAGTATAGTATACGTAAAATAGCATAAATAAAGCACATAACACATATAAAATACAATGCCCAAACAAGTTAAATTAGCAGTATAGAATCGAAATAATACAAGAAGAGATATTACAATGATGGGTTATAAACCGTTTATATATTTTACACACTGGCTTTTGAATTCTCTAAATGACGAGTATTCTTTCAATTCTCTTGGTAATGAGTTGTAAAGCTGTAAGCCTTTGATGAACACTGTGTTTGTAGCAGCATTAGCAATATTAGTATAGAAATCATTGGAAGCATGTGATCTGGTATTGTGATTATGTATTTCTTGGAGATAAGTTATTTCTTCAGTTAGATAGGTTGGTAATTGTAACATAAATATTACATTTGTAACACATAAAACAATGCTGACTGAGAGCAGACGGCCATGTGAAAATAAGAAATAATGCCATGTTTTTAGAACAGGACCCATGCACATGTTTCGGAGCAGCGCCGTAAGACTGCAAGCTGCCAATCACTGATTGTAACAGTACCCCATCCATATATCTATACCTGAGGATCCTCGATAACTCCAACGTAAAATATTCAGAAACAAGAGAATTATGATACTTTCTGGAAAGAACTCGGATTCTGTACATATCTCTAGGAATTTGAAATAATGCAAAAAGTACAATACATATTCGAAAAATTTTAATGCTTTTCAAGAGGCCATATTTTAATGTACTTATAAACCAGACAATTATTTTTCTACAAGGGTCGTTATTGATTAATTCATCAAATGTATAACAAAATTTGAGGTTACTCTTTATAAAAAAAATACCCCTGTATTACATGTCAGAATACTTTTTTCCAACAAAATCGAGAGTAATACGTTTGATCAATCAGGATTAATATATCCACCTCGAAAAGCACAAAGCCCCAAGGAATTAACATTATGAAATTATTGACCAAAATGTGTACTCACAGATATTTAATCGGAAATCTTTGAACACATTTTTTATTATGATTTGATTTTGTATAATCTTCGAAACTGGTCTCATGAAAGACATGAGTTTTTTCTACATTTGATGTGTTTTGGATTTTCTTTAAGCAGCTCCTAGTCGCAAGGAACATCGACTGACTGGTCCAGTTATATAAAAAAAAATCGTTCCCGCGCAATTACAACCAGGCGTTAGACTACAAGCATTTATCTATCTAATATGATTTTTTGCAAAATTTGTAGGCACCATTTTTGTAGAAAAAATTACAAGATTTTCATACAGGAAATTTTCTCATATCTCCAATACTTCTGGAGTTATAGCTGAAAATATGAGAATTCGGAGAGTTTTTAGTTTTATTTTTAGCGCCGTAGTAATGAATTGATTAACCCTAACGCTGCAGCTGCAGTTTCTATTAGGAGTACCATCACTGCGTCTGCGAAAAGCGCTGTAAACTATATTTGATTCCGCAGTTACGTGTTTGTGATTATATTTGTTTCCCGCAGCAAACTGCAGAACGACGCGTACAGTGTTGCCAATTGTTATAAAACCTCACAAATGGATGGAATTCGTTATAAGTGGAAGTCACTGTGCGTTCATGAATATTTTGTAATTTTGTCGGATTGGCTCTTCAAAAGATGTTTCAAATTGTATGAAGTAATGAACACAGTTATACACTAAATATTGTATGTTATTTTTCCTATAAATCATAAAGAAATCAATCTTCTGCTAGTCCTCTCTTGCCTCCAAAATCTATTTCTAAAATCACCACAGTACTTTACATGACAAACTTGTTAACCTAATAATCACGCTTTTACTTCATGAAATGAATTTGCTTCCTGCAACCTACAAAACAACTCTTTGTTTATATTGTTGTCTATATCAACACGTTGAGTGCCGTATGTATCCAACATGGATACACGAGATACGGTGTTTCCATGGCCGTGTGTATCCGTGGCTGATACACAACTATTTCTGTTATTTCAGCCGCATGTATCGACGTTGGCTGCATGCCTTGCGTATATCTCTATGGGGGCTTTCACACCATGGCCTGGCATACCCAAAAGCATATTTGGCCTGTATATTTCAAATTTGGCCTGTGTATTATATTTGAGGCCCTATACATGAAAAATGAATTTGGCCTGATATACCCAATTTTCCGCTTCCACGGTGGCACTCAACGTGTTAATAGTTCAATATACTTGATTTCAGCAGTAAACCCCCAAACATAGCCTTTAAATATATTTGACTCCCGAAGTATTTCCCATTTTGTTTTTTAACTTTATTCACTTCCTGCAGTGAAAGGGTTAATGGATACTTCATACTTTCGAATTCCTGAATCTAGAATTTCAGAAGTTTTAAAATTTTTGTTAGGTCAATATCTCTATTGATTGGGATTATGTCTTGAAGGTATATCGGTAGTGTTATATATTGCTTACATTTTGTAGGGACCAAGCCCAGAAAAAAGAGGAAGGTGAAGATGCAGTCGATGATCCTCGAAAGCTGAAGCCAGGGGAAATCGATCCCAATCCTGAGACCAAACCAGCAAGACCTGATCCGAAAGATATGGATGAAGATGAACTTGAAATGCTTTCAGAAGCCCGAGCACGTTTGGCAAACACTCAGGGTAAAAAAGCAAAGCGTAAAGCCCGTGAGAAACAATTAGAAGAAGCTAGACGTTTAGCAGCATTACAGAAAAGGAGGGAACTGCGTGCAGCAGGTATTGAGGTTGCTTCACGCAGAAAGAAAAAGAGGGGTGTGGATTATAATGCAGAGGTACCATTCGAAAAAAGACCAGCCATAGGATTTTATGATACATCAAATGAGGAATTGGATCCAATGGCACCGGATTTCTCGAAAATGAGGCAACAACACTTGGATGGAGAATTGAGAAGTGAACAAGAAGAGGTAACTTATTTTTTCTTTAATTCTGAAAAATGACCTCCAGTGTCGAGTTGAAGTAAATATTCCATCTTCACTGTAGTAGTATGATAGATAATTGGTTTTCGTTTGTAACTTTTCATTTATTTATTTATTGGTTTACGGGATATCTCCAGTACAGAAAAATATATTACAAAGTTAAAAATTTAATTATTGAAAATAGTACAAAGTTCTAAAATCTAACCTAAACATAATAATAACCTAAATCTAAACCTAATAATAGTATCTAACATAAGTACTAAGAAAGGGGTTAGCGAGATAGTCTCTCTTTACATTAGCTTTTCAGCTTGCTTATTGAAACTCCTACAATGACTAAATTAGCCATGTTAGCTTCACGCATGAGCCATTATTTCTGGTTGCCCTAGGAGGTACACGAAATTGAATTGAGTGTAATAATTCTTCACAGTAAATATTGCCAGAGATCATGTTATACAAAATTGTGAGATCATTTATTGTTCTGCCAAGTGTTAAACTACTTAAGTTCAAATAAGATAGAACGTCATTATACACATATTCACCTTGAACATAACCGATTTTAAAAGCAATGTGTCTGAGAAATTTATTTTGAACCGCCTCAATGCTAGATCTATGGGTGTTATAATACGGAGACCAAACTGGTGAAGCATATTCCAATGTTGATCTTGTGCCAAGTAAACAGTTTCTGTGGCACAAACAGAAAGGTTGATGCAATTTCTAAGAACAAAATCCAGGACCTTGAGAGCTTTGTTTATAGTTCCCTGTATGTGGGTGTAAAAAGTGAGGTTTGTATCTAACGTTAAGTCCCTTACTTCGTGTTGTCTCTTCAAGTGAATGTTGTCAATTACATAATCAAACTGGATTGAGTTATGTATTCTAGCAAAGATTATGTAGTAGCATTTATTAACATTTAAGGACACGCCGTTTGTCTCAGACCACCTCTTCAGGGAATCAATATCATATTGCAATTTATGACAGTCTGCAATATTCAGGATTGGCAGATATATTTTTAGGTCATCAGCAAAAAGTGAGACATTGCTGAACTGGAATGAGTCACCGATGTTATTTATAAACAAGGTGAACAACAAGGGATCCAAGTGGGACCCCTGTGGAACGCCAGATGGGTTCGTAATCTGGTTAGATATGAATTTTTTTATTTTTATGGTTTCTACTCTGTTTATTAGATAATTTCTGAGCCAGTTAACCATTAATTGAAGTGAAACTTCTTTGGGCACAATGAGTAAAATTTCAAAGTCGAATTTAAGTGTAACGTTTTGTGTGTAGCATTTTATTCTAAAGAAGAAAGGACGGAAAATAGTTACTTGGCCAGAGAGGGGAAAAAAGAGAACTATGCTATATAAGTTGTTGGGTGAAAAACAGTGATAGAATCAACGAACATCTCCTGGCTAGAAAAAGGCAGAGATGAGATCAATTTCTGTTATTGCTAGCTACCAAAGGCAATTTAACTATCTCTATAATGAATCCACGGTTACCAGCCGAGTAGTGCTTCGGATGACTCTTAAAAAGCTAAGGTCCCCGCCTTCTTAACTCACACAAGTCTCTGACTTCCGAGGGTTGCTTTGCAACTAAGTTGGCAGTTAAAAACAAACAAACAATCCCGCTTATCGTAGAAGATCTAGAGTAGTCATTTCAAACAGTTCAGGCAATAAATCTGCTTATAATATAAAGCTTTCAAATAAGTTAGAAAATTTGACAAATGTCATGCACCAGGATCCAAAAATTAGTCCAGGAGTTGATCCAGTTCCTGAGTGCACCTCTGTCAGTGGGGGAGCAGACAAAATAAAAAAGTATACAAAGTGCCAAAATAATAATATATATATATATATATATATATATACATACATTTTCATGGTGAAATGTTGATAATAATTGGGAACATCATTGGCCACCTTGTTCTCCTGACTTAACCCCATTGAAGTTTTTCGTGTGAGGTATATGTGAGGAGAAGTATAGAAGCACAGACCATTTGGAGAACACCATTCGAGAATGTGGAGCAAATATAAGACCCCAGTTTATCAGAAATATAGTATAAGATGTACAGAGAAAAACCATTCTATGTACTGAGAAAGAAGAAAGACATAAAGAAACGAAAAGTTTTGCTTGTCATTTGGCTTATAATATTTTTGATATTTAATAGGTACATAATTTTATTTTTGAGTTTACACTGTGCCGCTCAAATTCGAAGTTGAGATTGGTTGCCAATGAATATCTTGTAAGTTATATAAAAACCTATTTTTTAATGGTTATCATGGACTACCAATTTCATTTGCTTCCATAGCCTACCCCGCAAAAGGTGTTGATGATAATGATAAAATTTGAGATTGATTGAAGCTATGAATATTTTTATAGTTTTTCATACCACCTAGAAGCTTATTAAACTCAACTAGCTTTTTAAAAAAGATAACTAATATTTTTTCATGTCTGAATTTTGCACTACAGGCGGTAAAAACGACCAATATCATAAAATAGATTAATATCTCAAAGAGTATATATATATATATATATATCTATATAGACCAACTCAGCTTCCGTTTCATACTCGGCCTACCAAGCATCCACGTGTTTATACAAAGCAAACAGTTAATAGCCCACTCAGCCTCCGCCACTATCTCAGGCTAGTTAGCCTCCTCTGTATATGTTACATACGTTTTTTGGGAGTTTATGTAACTTGGCCTCCTTTTGAAGCTATTGTGTATTTACTGGGCCTCCTGACACTGTTGCCAATTTTTCAGTCAATATTCAATTCCACAATAACAAATCACACGGCCTGTTGAGAAGTTTATCCGGTAGTTTGAATTTTGCTTCATACTCTGAAATGAAATTTATTTCAGTAGTATCGTATAATGAGAATATATAATCTACCTTCGATCATTCTGAAAATATTCAAGGAATAGTGGCTTAGAAGAGTTCCTAAAAATTATACTAGACAATAGGTAGTCCATGATGAAAGCAGTGAACTATATTGGGTATATTTTGTGCTTATTAGTCCTCATTAATAGTAAAAATTCCCGATTCAAATTCTCACGTTCCACGATCTTCCACTACGGTTGACCACTCTTATTTTATTTTTTATCGAAATTCACCAAAAATCCAGTTGGTATCTATACATCAGTAAAATTCCAGGAGAGTTCTTGAAACTGACAGATCCAAAGCTCTATACTGGTCACTGTTTTCGCCGGTCTTTGGTCACTTTACTGGTAAAAGAAAGTGCAAACTTAAGTACTATCAAAAGACACAGGCGATGGAAATTTTTAATACTAAATTCAATTGGGGATTCGCTGGATAATTAGTTGAATATTGCCAAAAGCCTTCTTTTGAAGGCGGCCACTACTGATCATTCCATCTCTCAAACTTAGGAAGTGCAGAAGGAATATTTCTAGTTGTTCAGATTGTATAATAAATATTAATGTCAATGAAATTCAAAAAAACATTTGAATGTTATATTATATTTGTAAATAATAAAAATTGTAAAGAAAATTGTTGACTCTTAACACCAGCATCTGAAGTAATCAGCTTTCAATTCAACTGTTGACTTGAAATTACATTTCTAAAACTTACTTTGAAATTTATACTTTCAATTAAAAATCGATAGCAATTAGTTGGTAAATAGCCACCACTAGTGAACAGTTATATTTATGTGTTGCATTTCGAGAAAAAAGTGACATAACTGCTCTCGAGTGATTGTAGCGATCCACTCAGAATGGCCCTCGAACAAAAATGTATTTTCGCTCTCAATACATACCTAAATTTGAACTCATAGTCAAACTGCAATGCTCATATCATACACTTCCTCATAAAATAGTGCGATCCATTAAAACCTCAGACTATACCATTGAAGGTTGATTCTGAGTATCAATAAATAAATTATTTAGATTTGGAAAGATTTCCATGACTTTAACTTCAAAACTAACGGTATTTTCATTTTCACCCCTTTGGGGATGAAGTATCAAAAAACCTTCATAGTGGTTACTCATGTCATCATAGTCTAGTAGAGAAGTGAGTTTCCTGCGAAAAATAGTTCCAAGCCCTCTGAATATATGAGCGATGACTCATTCGATTCGGGATGTCATTCTGACGAAAATGTGCTAGTTTTTTAACACAAAACAAAAAATAAAAACAGCCTTAGTTTTTCGATAGTAACTCAAGAACTCTTGATGATAGATGAAATAAAAACAGATTCTTGGAGACGAGACTATTTACTATGAAAAATTTTGTCACGGAAATCTATATCAATTATTTATAATTTTGATTCAACGTTGAAAATAGGGCTACGCGTGGGCATTATGGCAGGAGTACAGCACCTCTTGAGAGAGCAATTCAAATACAATATTTTTTATACTATCAAATATAAATTTAAAAATTCAAAAAAATCAAAGTATCAACTGAACACCTGAAAGAATATAATTATTTTGTTTTCATTGAATTTTGATAAGCGGAGGCTATTGTTAATTGAGTAGTTTTGTGGGAATCACCGTTTTTATAAAAACCGAATAATTGTTTAGAGAATGACTCCATATTTTTTTTTGCTTTCTGGAGCACATTTTACATGTGTACTCAATGATATCATGCAGAAATTGATAAAAAATTGATTATTTTGTTAATTATAAATTTCTAAAAATTACAAAATATGAGATATCGAATAAACATTGTATTTTTTTGATATTCCACATTATTATCAGTTTTATATCTGACAAAGACATTTCACAACGTTTATTATATTCTTTTTAAAATTGTTTTTTTTCATTTTCTCATTATTTAAATAATATATTTAGAATTTTTTTTCTTCCAAAATGCGGAATTGGTTATTCTCCACCTAATATTATTTTTTTTATTAATAATTCTTTATTTAGTTAACAATTAGTTATAAACAAACTTTGATTGGCGTTGATTTTTTTGAGTAGTACAAAAAATAACAAGAACAACCATATACAACAAACTGTGTGTGTTTCTCATATTTTGTTATCTTTAGAAATGTATAATTACCAAACTAAGTAACTTTTAAACAATTTTATAGCGTGATATAATCGAGTACACTGTAAAATGTGCTTCAGGAAGCAAGAAATCATGGAGTCATTCTGTGAACAACTATTCGGTTTTTAATGAAATCGGCGGTTCCAAAAAATTAAATGAAAAAAAAAATCCCAAAATTACATTTTTCCAATGATACATAATACAATAATTTTGGAATTTTTAAATTTATATTCAATAATATAAAAAATATGTTATGTGAATTGCTCTATCGAGAGGTGCTGTAGTTCAGCTAACGCTCCACTTGAAGCCCGTTTTAATTCATCGTTGAATTAAAATTATTAATAATTGGGATAGAGTTCCGAGAGTAACATTATCACAGGAAATTTATCTATTTTTTTTTCCGATAGTCGATAGTTTTTGAGCTTTTTCCAAAAAACTAGAACCATTTTTACTTTTATTTCCGTTTTTAGTTAAATAAATCGAAAAATACAACTTTTTTAGAATGTCATCCCGAATCGATTGAGTTTGAAACACGGATTTTTCCTAAACAACATATGTTATAAAAGGAAAAAAAAATATTATCCCATAGCGCATGGTTTGGAAAATATTTCTATTTGTGGAAATATTGGTTGAGGATTTAGTAATATATATTGATATTACTTATCATTTCATTATGAAAAAAAAAACTTCTCGATACCTACTTTCAATTTCGAAAATGTGTTTTTAATGGTACCCCAGTTTATTTGGATCTATTTTCCTTAGTTTCCTTTCAAGCAGAATTGAATATATTATTCATTGAGCATAATGATTTCTATTCAATTTCATTATTTCCTATTCTTTCAAATCCTCGATAACACAGTGAGTAATTTTCTTCGGTAATATAAATAAATAATTTTGAGTACTTTTCAAGATCTGTGAAAGAATGTTCCTCTTCCATTCGATTTTCTGTACCATTTAGAACTCTCACTTATAAGGTTTTCTTCCTAAAATATATTATTGTATTGTTATATTATTATCAACTAGCATTTTTCCATATGTTTTCATCTAGCTTATGGCTCAGGCTATTCCGTGATTTCGTTTCCTGTTATCCCGTTATCTCGTTTGGGTGGCATAATTGATTTGACAGCGGAAGTAATGCTTTGTGACGACTATTACAAATTCACCAATCCCTTTCCACCCCTGTAGATATGGCATTTTGAATGAAGTTTAACACGATTTATTTATTCGTGACAGAGAGCCAAAACACCAATTTTCATTATTCTAACTCAAAAACTCACGGAACCCTAATAAACATTTTCAGCCCCCATTTCGCCCCTTTAGTAGTTGAATTACTGAAAACACTGGGAAACAAATGTCTTCATATGTAAAAAGACCTCAAATATCCATTTTCATGATCCTAACTTAAAATGTTTCACCCCCCATTTGACCCCTTTGGGGTTTGGATTGCTGAAGATACTGAAATACTAATTTTTATAAACCCAAGTCGGAAACTAAGGGTACTCCAGTACAAACTTTCGAACCCCATTTAACCCTTTTACCCCTTTAGGGGTTGAATTTCCAATAATCTAAAAATACGTGTTTCGTTATTCGCGAAGAAAAGGCCAAAAATAGCAGTTTCCATGACTCTAACTTCAAAACTAACGGTATTGTGATTTTCACCCCTTTAGGGATGGAGTATTGAAAAAAACTTGGTTATATACTCATGTCATCATAGGAATACGCTATCAAAATTTCAGCTCTTTGTGTTGAGTTATTTGGTCTGGGCGTTGAAGTTAGTGAATCAGTCAGTCAGGACATGTAATTATATATGTATAGATTATTTCAATTCATTAGTGTCTATATGTATATGTTCTGTTGACTATTTTTTGTTGGTATATTTCTAAAACAATGGGCTACTATTTTATAACATAACTTGTGTCACACACCCAAAAAATTCCATCCTTTTTTGTACATTTGAACAGTAGCATGTTCTGATTAAAATTGAATTCATTTGAGTCGTTTACCTGAAAATTTTTCATAATTTATCTGTAATCTTGAACCTTGGAATACCCCAGATTCCTACATTCAGTTAATTAATAATCCATTCTAAGCAAACTCATTCAGTAACTTTCGTGGTACACAATATAATAACCGAAACTGAATAATACAAATCAAATACAAGACACATTACGAGAATATAGATTTTCTGATATGTGGAAAACAATGCAAGCGTTTTATCAGGTTCACAAAATACTCAACTCACACGAGAATATATTCAAGTAGGGATTCTATATGAAGATTGTTTTCATTCAATGAAAGAAAGAAATTAATTTTTTTTTGCTTGAGAAGATAGAAAGTTTGGTGTCCTTTGTTGAATCTTGCATGAGAAATTGTTTGAGTGATTTGTGTATTACATTGTCAAAGTACCTTTTCTGAAATGGTGAAATATCGCAATATTTCAGTGGACTCCCGAATAAATCTTGACGTAATCGCAGTAATATAAATTGCGGAATCGATGAGAAAAAGTATTTACCAGGCTCATTCTCAAATATTTGGGAGGCAATTGCAGCTTCCACAATTTATTTCGTTCGTGCGCGGAAAGAATACATGTTTCTTGATGACAATCTAAAATGAATGATATTTGTGTGCATCCCCTGTGTTGCCAAATTGGAGGAAGCCCAGTGACCTTCGAAGGTATACGTTTCAAACACTATAACATAAACAAAGTATATAAGCAGCGCACTTCAGCGGCGAGGGACTGCACTAAATTTTAAATGGCTATCAAAAATCGGGCAACTTGGACTCCTCCATATTTTTGTGGCAAAGTGTTTGTTACTATGTTACATGTCGTATGCGACATTTTTCAAAGGGTGGTTACCGGGCGTCCGTATATCGGAGGCTCGGTGACATCGGAGTCTCAGTGAACCTCAAAATTAACAAGGCCGGAGGCCCACTTATACCGATATATATATATATATATATATATATATATATATATATATATATATATATATATATATATATATATATATATATAGTAGAATTTAATTTTGCATGATAGTTATATTCCAGTGGTAGGTACGTACTGAGGAAAGATTTTGCAAAACTCAAATCACAGCGGGTTAAAACTACTCCCTGGATAATTGAATAATTTTTAACTTAATAAAAAAAACAGCATAACATGTCATTTCCATTTTGGTTATATCAAAGTATCGGTAACAGGACATTAAAATTGTGTATGAGGGTTACATTACAGGGTTAGGTACATACTAAGAAGGATTGTCCAAAATTCGAATACAAAGAGGTTTAAAATACTCCCAGAATATTTAAATAATTTTAATCTATGAAACTATTAATAGAAAAAACAGCAAAATACATTACATTCCAGGTACATACTAAAAGAGGATTTTCCGAAGTTCGAATCACAAGAGGTTTAAACTACCCTCTGAATGTTTGAATAATTTTTATCTTTGAAATCGTTAATTTTTTAACGGTCTGTTTCTTAGTAAACTTGAAACTAGATAATAAAGTATACATTATCACAACGAAAATTATGGTTCGCAAAATACCTTTTCACAGGTAGAAAAATCATGTGACACCGCCCGAGTGGGCCATTTTTTACTTATTTAAAGCAAAACTTATCGCCAAATTAAATTGTGAAATAAAATAATTAATAAAAGTTTTTCCCATATGATGTTTTATCATTGTACCATCACTGAATCCAGAGGCTTGCCTGTCTCTGTATCATGGGTGCAATGAATTGCACTCCAACAGCTGCAATGGAAATCATCCTAAACCTCGAACCCCTTGACTTACATGTCATTGGAGAGGCCAGGATGAGTGCATACAGACTGAAACAAACAAAAAACTGGAGAATCCGAACAACTGGACATACCAGAATCACTCATGTAATCAACATCGAAGAACTCGAAATGATTTCAGACTACACGCAACCCCTATACTCATTCGAAAAACCATTCGAAACACGAATTGACGGATCTGGATGGGCCCCGAGTATAGAACCACAATCAACTGCGGACATAGTCTGGTATACAGACGGTTCAAAGACAGTTGAAGGAACGGGAGCAGGAATACATGGGGTAAGGCCAAGAAGGGATTACATAATACCACTTGGCAAATGCTCCACGATATTCCAAGCTGAAAGACATGCTATTATGGTATGCATTCAGAAGAATCTAGAGAGTGGTTATAGGAAAAAACATATCTACATTCTATCTGACTGTCAAAGTGCTATCAAAGCACTCAACTCTATACAGATAAAGTCTAAACTGGTCTGGGACTGCCTCCAGAACCTCATCGAGCTGGCAAAACACAACAAGGTCACCTTGATGTGGGTGCCAGGTCATAGAGGCATTGAAGGCAACAAAAAAACGGACCAGCTAGCAAGACAAGCATCTGAAACGCTATTCACAGGGCCAGAACCTGTACATGGGATTAGCAAAAACCGATGCAGGACCCTGATCGACGAGTGGATAAAAAGAAGACACCAACAATATTGGGATCAAACTGTCGGGCAAATACACAGCAAAGTCATGGTAGGGCATCCAAACCGGACCCTGACGGCTGACCTTCTGAATCTGAACAGAACGAAGGCACTTATAATAATAGGTCTGTTGACTGGACACTGCGGCCTAAGAAAACACCTAAACACCATGGGAGTACGCAGGGAAACCGTGGAGTGTAGGCTATGTGATGAAGTAGTAGGCGACACAGAACCTTTGGAGAGATCAGCCCGGAAACAGGCATGAATCCGAATAACCTTATCAACAGGCTACTAAACCTAATTAAAGGCACAAACCTATTTGAATAAGGAACCACTGACGACAGAGTGATAAAATAGACCCCAGCTGGTCGCAGTGTCAAGGGAAGCTAAGTGCCAACCCTGTCTCTGGCTCGTCAGCTTTCAACCAACCAACCATCACTGAAATCTCATCAATTCTAACAATTTTTTACCTTATATTATGTATTCAATATCTGTATTTATAAATTAACTCTGTGGTATTCAAATTTATTTATAAATTTGAGTTCATCTAAATGATTGAAGACCTGTTTACTTATACTACTAATAAGATAAAATCAATGTGGAAATCTATACCAGTTTAAAAAAAAAGCTTCTAGTCTGCCCTGATTAGTTGCTTTTAATAAATTATTTTATATCAGTAGCAAAAATATAGTAATATCGTATTTTTCAATTGCCTTCTCATACTTCTCTGTTATAAGTTGACATTTCAGGGACTATATTTTATTCATCTCTATTTTCAATACCAAAATCTCAGATACTTGATTTTTGAGACCATTGTTCTTGACTGATGTTATGATTGAAACTCGATAGGTGGCATCACTTATTAGAACTCTTATAGATCTACATAATGTGAACCTTTCATTTTTATCGCAGTAAGGAACACGCCAAAGGAAATATAAAGCGGCGACATACTGCCCTTCTTTGTTTTTTACTTTGTTACATCCTATTACAAGTCAACATCTATTCATCAAGGATTAATTGTGTCTAATTGTTTTTAGAGAGAGCGCAGGAAGGATAAACAGAAATTAAAGCAGCGTAAGGAGAATGACATTCCTCAAGCCATGTTGCAGAATCAGGAACCTGCTAAAAAGAGATCCAAACTGGTTTTGCCAGAACCACAAATTTCAGACCAAGAAATGCATCAGGTAGTTAAACTAGGAAAAGCCAGTGAAATTGCACGAGAAGTAGCTACTGAGAGTGGAGTTGAGACAACTGATACTCTATTGAATGATTATACTTTCACACCCCAAGTCGCAGCTACACCAAGGACTCCTGCTCCTCAAACTGACAGGTAACGCTAACCGCAAAACTTACCCATATAGCCCACATCTCTCTAATTCATTCATTGGTGGAACAATGTTCATTAAATGAATATTGTTACATATATGGGTTTCTCTCTATTAAAATTCCCGACTAATTATTTTTCGTTTATTATACTTCACAAAAAATAACACAGTAATGTACTCCGACACACGGGGCCTGTGGCTCAGTGGCACCAGCGTCGGTCTTGTGTCAACTGTTTTCACCTGGCGCGGGTTCGATTCCCGCAGCTGGTGAAAATTTTTTTCAAGGTCCCAAGAGTGGTTTCGGATCCCACTATAAAAGGTAAGGTCCCCGTGATCTTAACTCGTACAAGTTTTCATTAACTTCTGAGGGTTGGTCAAACAACTAAGAAAGCGGTTAAAAACAATTTTACAAAAAAAAAAAAAATACAGTTTACTGACCAAAGTACCGCGAGCGACACTGCAACTGTCCGAACTTTCTTTGTCTCTCCGGAATAGAAACTAACTCCCTGTCACAGCCACACGGTAGAATATACTGGGGAAGTCGGCACCATTCATCGAATGATCTTGATCGTTGTTCATTTGATAATAATAATAATAAAAGGAACTTTATTGAACCGAACCAAAATTCAATTCAATAGGCTATCGACCAAAGTCCTTCTGCCTATTGGTACAATTTTATGAAAAATATATTGAAAAAAAAAAAAGTTATGCATATTTAATCATGTTCGTGTTGGATTCTCTCCCAGGTAGTCGCCTGGGGGTGTCGATGTATTGCTTGAATTTGTGGGTCTCTTATGATGGTAAATCTGTTGAGGAGCTCTATGTTTATGGGCTTCAGAAAATCGGTGGAGTAGATGTTTCAGACGATCCTCAATTGGCATATAGTTGGTGAGCTCATATAAGAGGTTGTTTGGCAGGTTGTGTAGTGGGTTGTTTGGGTGACGAATTTTTGTGATAGTCCTTAGTGCAGTTGTTTCCGCAACTTGCAATTTTCTTCTAGTTGTTCGCTTGCAGTTGAGAAAAACAGTGTGTCCGTACTCAATCATTGGTCTGCAGATGAGTTGGTAGATTCTGCTGGCTGTTGGAATATTGATGCCTCTATTTTGGTATGTGAGACAACTGAAATGCTTGGCTCTGGATATCATTTGTTTCTTTTTTTCCTCTAGGTGTGTGTTGAAGGTAAGTTTGCTGTCCAATTTGATCCCTAAATATTTGGTAGTCCTCACTGGATTGAGTTGTTGTTGTTGAATATTGATAGTCGGTGATGTTGGTCGTAGTTTGTGATTGAATATCATTAGATGGGATTTGCTGGGATTAGGTTTCAGTCGCCATTTATTGAACCACCGGCAGGTAGAGTCGGTGAGATGTTGGAGGGAGTCCATCATTCCTTCTAGGGATTTGTCATGAGTGACCAATGCTGTGTCGTCCGCAAACTGGAGAATATAGGTTGCGAGAAGTGATTTTGTTCCGGAAAATGGTGGTAGTAGATATCTGCACAATATAGGTTATAGAGGAGGGGAGAGATGTTCATTTGATTATATCAGGAATCTCAATATGACATTGGAGGCGTTTGATTACGAGCAGTGGCGTAGTATTTGTTTTTCATAACACCTCCCCGTAAGTGAATTCTATTTAATTTATTTTAATATCATCTTATTCTTCAGTTGATTTTAGATATCTTTATTTCCAAATTTAATTAATACATATGGAAGATAACTTTATTTTCTAATACCATAGGGCAGGTGTATGTTTGAAATTTTTTTATTGTTTCAAGTGACCCTTTTTTTTAAAAACTCATTTAAAATGATAATGCATTTGTAAATAGAAAGTTAGTTCATACATTTTCAATCTTCTGATGACATTTTCATATTGAATCCAGTATTTTGAATGGTGTCTAGGCAGGGCCTCCGCAAGGGTCAAGGGCGCCCTGGTGCAAGAGCTAGAAATGGCGCCCTATAAAGTCTATAATTTCACTGTTTTATTTTTTTTTCAGCAAAAAAAGAGATTTTTACAAGGGCAGATCTGTATTTCAATCTAGGGCATCCGACAATTAAAAAAAGTGCCTATTTCTGATAAAAATGGAAAAGTTCTTAAAAATAAAAGCAAAAGCTTAATTCAAAGAATAAAATAATTAATAATACATTTTCCTTGTGTGCCGTACACGCTAAATACGCCACTGGCAAAATAGGTACTTACCTACCTATCTAATAAGAAACACTTCAACTATTAATACTATCTCTAGTGCATCGGTAGCTTACCGTCCGCAAGAAAATGTGCATCGGCGGGACTTTTTAGAAAACGCACGTTTTGTTTTTTCCTGAAGAGCATAACGCGGTAGCGGAGGTTCGGTCCAGCGGTCATGTTTTTGTTTAATTTATCGATGAAGAAATAAGCAGCAGGATTTTCTATGCAAAAATATTTAGGGTACATCTTTTGTTACATATATTTAACCTCTGAATCATAATAATTAATAAGGTATCTATAGAACTGTTTTCTAGGAGTTTTTAAATGAAAAAATAAAAATATATTTTTTACATAAAAGGCAATAATGTAAGGAACCCTCAGCGGCACCCTTTTCATTAATTATTATTGTTTATAAGCAGGAAAGCAAGACTGAAATTTTAAACATCTATTTTTCCTTTGATACGTATGTAGTAAGTATAGTTAGTAGTTAAAAACGGGTGCATGTATATTCACCTTTAAAAAAAGATGGCCGCAGAAAGCAGCACCTACTTTATTTATATTACTGTTGTCGAGGCAGTAAGTTAAAAATAAAATTCATTTTTTGAGTGCAGAAAAGATCGGCGATTTGCCGCCCCTACCGTAGTACCTCCCGCCCTGGTGCGGTCACAACTTCGCCCATAGGTCACGGCGGCCCTTTGTCTAGGATATATTTAAACTAGTGGCAAATAAATCAAAGACAGATGATAGTGATTTATTGTTCAACTGATTACCAATACATTTTTTGCATTATTCTTCAAAAAACTTCAAGTTTTGACAAATGAATATTTTTCAAACAGTCCGCTTTATATCATGCCCTTGTACTGTTGGTGCTCTAAAATCAAAGTTTGAAAATGAGTTAAAATACAAAAGATACTTATTTCGCTGCAGTGCAAAAAAAAACAAAAGTGACCGAAGAATGTTCCTTCATGTTGTAACGTGGTTTACTAGGGTCAGAAATTCTAATACTGAAAGTGTAAGTTGCTCATGACACCAAGGCACTATTACAGTAATACGTTCCTATCTCAATTTTAAATTTCAGGCGCCACTTTTTATAGTTGTTTACTCCACGCACTAGGGTAGCAACAGATGGAGATATGGTTGCCCAGGGTTCTGGTATTTTGACACTTTTTGCACTCTCCAAAAGACTAGGCTTTGATTAAAATTTGGTACTGGACACCGGTTGCTATTATTTGAACAGAGCTGTCCTCACACTACCTTTAAAACTTTGTTTCGTAACTCTACTGATTCTACACTTTATATGCCTGAAACGGGAAGGTGCTTTCCACAGTTAATCCAGAGTTTAAAAACATTCAATTCACTGGTTTATTCAAATTTCGTTATGACAATGTCTCACAATTTTTAGATATAGAATAAGGTTATCGGTCTGGCAACCTTAATTATGCATAATATAACTGAAATATTTATATTGATGGTAAATCGGTATTACCACATTCATATTCATATATTACAAACCTTAATCCTAGTATATATATATTGCGGATAAATTGGTATTACCACAATAATATTCAAAACGAGATCTCCTATAATTCGGTTATGGGGAGGGCTCAGAATGATATTTTTCTAGGCGCTGGCAAATGAATTTTCCCTTTAGAATTAAAACCCTTTGTATCTCAACTATGTACTTTCCACGTTCCACTTAGTTATTCCCCGAGCTTTACGTGCAAACTAACCCCAACTTTGATACTACATGCGGCCCCTTTGTCTAGGCCCACCCGGTACTGATTCAAATTTCCTTTTTTGTTTCTACCTCTAACTGACCGTTAACTTAGCTGGAGGGAGTCATAACTACAGAGCTAGAATTCGGACTACGAGACATCAAAGTTATTTCTATTAAAACTTAAATATAACTTACTGAATGCAGAAAATATGGATATTTATAAAATCACCTTCAAGAACCGGACAATGAATAATATTCTGAAAATCCCTGTATTGAGGCTATTTTATCTTATAACTTAAAACGTTGCTCTGCAAGTATTTTATTGGACAAATGTAACCTGTGTTTATATCGCGGACGTTGTTCGAATTTGGTTATTCCGTGAACACAAACACTGGTGCAAACTGTTATTATGTAATAATTCGGATTAGCGACATTTTCTTCCATTCGGTTATTCCCTAAACTCAAGTACTGTGCAAACTGACATAAGTTAACAATTCGAAATTATTTATATTCCGTGACAGTTGATTTAGTTCGGCGTTTTCCCTGAACTAAAGCAAATGACAACATAATGTAACAGTTATATGTGCGACAAACTACCAACTTTTTGAATGATTCCACATTATAAAACACCTGCAAGAGCCAAAATTATAAAAGCAGTATATGATGAGCGGACCTGCCAGGTATTCTTCTTATGGCATATTTCTCTACAATTTCAATGTTGTCTGATTTGCTGAAGAATTTTGGGATTGTAGGCGTTCATCGATTGGAC
This sequence comes from Gonioctena quinquepunctata, assembly GCA_018342105.1. NCBI lineage: Eukaryota > Metazoa > Arthropoda > Insecta > Coleoptera > Chrysomelidae > Gonioctena > Gonioctena quinquepunctata. The sequence continues at coordinate 1,250,985 of JAFIRS010000038.1, read as the reverse complement.
TAACTTTTGTTCTCTGGTACAGCAATGCATTAGACGGGTTATGGAGAGGGTTGTTAGAGTGTCTCATTTTGGTGATCTTCCGTAGAGATTTTGTTTCAGCTACTGTGAGGTTGTTCAGGGCTCTATTGTTACAATTGAGGAGTAATGTATGTAACTTTACATTTTTTAGGATTTAGTTCCGTGTCATTTAGCTCACACCAGTTAGTTACGTTTTGTACATCAGACTGTAGCAACATACAGTCAAGTTTAGATGTTATCTTGGAATACAATTCCAGATCGTCTGAGAACAACAGAAAATCAGAGTGGTAGTAATGGACCCAAATGAGAACCTTGGGGTATGCCAGATGTGACACTGATATAAGATTTATAATAATAACAAAAATTTATTACACTTATGACATTGCAAAAATGTACAAGCCAGTCACAGAAAAGTATACACTGAGTAAACTAAGTATATCTAGCCATAATGATGGGCCAAGTTATCCTCAATTGTGTAAGGCTCACAAAGTAGTTTGATTAGTGGTTTCTTTATTACATTGAAGTCAAGTGGGGATTTCAAGGAAGTAGGTAAATGATTGAAAAATGTAATGCATGAAAAAAGAGCGCCTCTTTCAACAAAAGATAGTCTGTGCGATGGCACACTAAAGTTTATATTATGTCTGGTGTTATGGGAGTGCTGGGTTCTGTATTCTGTGAAGTAGTGCCTATTGCGAAAGACAAACTTGATACATTCAAAAATATATAATGCAGGAATGGTGACTAGTCCAAGTGGTTTAAAATGGTTTATGCATGAATCCAAATATCTAAAACCTTTTTTGAATTTTAAATGCTCTGTCCTCTTCGCTACAGCCTCCCCAGAGAATAATACCAAAGTGGGCATGGGAATAAAAGTTGGACTAGTAGAATGTTTTGACTATGTTGCTGTTAGCATGTTTCGCTAGAACTCTGATGCCATAGCAGGTCTGACTCAGCTTTGATTTATGACTAGCCTGGAGTTCGAGAACCATTTTTCAGTTGTAGTTATTAAGGAGTTTACGTTAGATATAAGCTCGGGGAAATGGGAAGCAGTTAGAAGTAGTGTAATGTCATCACCATAGTTCATGATAGTCTGGTCTTGATCCGCAAGTAAAGCAAAATCGTTCAGGAATATGATGAAAATTAGTGGACTAAGGACACTGCCCTGCGGCACTCCCAAGGACATGTCCAGAGAACTCGACTGTATGTAGTTAGCTCTTTCATCTCTAATTTCAATTGAATGTTTCCTTCCTTCCATAAAGGATTTGAACCAGTTTAGAGCAGTAGCACGGATACCGTAGTGTTCAAGTTTAATTAGTAATATTGTGGGGTCAATGCATTCGAATGCCCTGGACAAGTCCAAGAAAATTCCACAGGTCATGTCTCCCCTATCGCGGGAGTTGTATATGTAGTGAGTAAATTCAAATAGTGCAGTTTTCGATGCTCTTGCCACTTTGAAACCCATGTTGGCTCAAGTTAGGAAGATTGTGATTTTGGAATACCCCCACCACTTGCCTAGAAACAGCTATCTCAAAAAGTTTTGAGAAGGCGTTCAGCAGGCTAATGGGCCTATTATTGTCAAGGGATTCAGGATCACTTTTAAACATGGTTTGATTAGCGCAAACTTTAGATTTCAGGGAAAATTCCAGACAGGAAAGAAGCATTTATGATATGACAGAGGGGCTCAGCAATACATACTAAACACTTTTTTAGTAATAATGTAGAGACTTCATCACAACCGGAGCTTTTTTTCGCCTGCATTTCATTCATTATGTCATGAAGTTCATGTACAGTTATTGCCGCAAAAGAGAAACTGATATCATTGCAAGGTATGTCACATTTATACTCATGCAGCTTCGATAGTTTTTCTGCAATCAGGTCGGCTGCTTTTTCATTGAAAAGAACATTGAATGAATCTGCACCCTCAAGATTGTTATCAAAAGATGGTTGATTGTTTGTATTATTTTTAAGATGTAAGTTCACTGATATTTTGCCAGAATGTTTTGGATTTGTTTTTTGATGATTCTAGTCTATGCTCATAGTATTTATTTCTTTCCTTTTTCAGTAATTCATTATATTTGCTTTGTGCCGCCTTGAAGGAACTTTTATACTATGGAAAATCTAGAGGTAGCATTTGATAAATTAGCATTTCATTTTCACAAGCCAACAGATCGGGAGTTTGAAAGATAAATTTGGAAATCATAAGAAAGTGTTTATTGAAGTATAGCAGAAAGGTGTTAATAGATATGTTATACTTGGAGTCAACAGAAATCGCATTGTTTAAGCTTTCAAAACTTTCATCAAACAAGTCAGTAGAGAAACCATCAATAGCATCATTTGCGAAAAACCTAATCTTATGACATGGTGCCTGAGTCTTACATGGAGTTTTGAAACTCAATTATGGTCAGATATACCAGTTTGAACATTATCGCTCGAAAAACAGAATTAGTTAATATATTATCAAGACATGTTTTGCTGATGGGGCGGGTAACTTCCTTAAGAGTGAGGAAAAAATTATAGGATTTCAGTATATCTGTATAAACTCTTTCGATGATTTAGATGGTACTAGCTAATCAATATTGAAATCGCCAGATATATAGAATTCTAGTTTATCCTTAGATAAAATGTCAAAAGTTTTTGTTAATGTGAGGAAAAAAATTTCGACATCTTTATCGGTTGACCGATACACACAGACAATGCGGAATTTATGTTCATTAAACGAGAGTTCGGCAGCACAGCAGTCAAAAGTTCTCCATTCAGATAGAAGTTCTTTGATTACTACGTCCGCATTCTTAAATGCAAATCAAATCAAAATATACTTTATTGTCTGAAGAATCTGGTTCTTATTGACAACGCAAAGGAGATGAATAATACAAATGTTCTTTAATGTAATTGGAAATTTTATCCTCAGTAATGTGACGTTTTAGCAGATAGAGTCATGCTTTTCTCTCAACCCCAAAGTCATCATATGTTTATTTTTCTCCGACGCATATTATCATGGGTTTTCTTTTTCTTTTATTGTTGGGCACATTTTTATAACCTTCATCAGGATGAGAGGTGTAGTTGCTGTTATAAATCAGCTGATTTATCATCTCGAGTTGAGATTGTATTGGATTTCCAGGATTTATTCGAGGAGTTGGCAACCCTGTATTCATTCGATTTCTCTCGCTAGCTGCGATGTTTAATGGATCGCCGGATTGTTTTGGTAGGGATTTGACTGTATAGTTTTTTGTGGCCTTATCGGGTACCTTTTTGTTAGGATCGCTGGTTAGTTGATCAATTTTTTGCTGGAGAAGTTCATTATTTTGTTTTAGCTTTCTGTTATTATCCAGAAGGAGGTTATATTTTTCATTCTTTTCACGAAGTAATTTCTTCAGTAGCCGGTTTTCGGCTTGATTTATAAATTCCATCCATTATATGATATTTATATTGTTTACAAGTTCATTCACATTTATAAGCCTTAGTTTGGGTTATTATTTCTGGAAAGTACTCTTTTAATATCTACTTTGTATTTGATGATGGATAAAACCTGAGTATATATTGCTTTTACCATGGTTGCCCTTTTCACTACACTATAAATACACTCGTCACTTATTTAGTTACTTGAGATTGTGGCGCTAATTTTCAAGCAACCAAGTAACACCAGTCGAAAGACAGCCATTTCCTTCAACACAATCTCAAACAGTGATTTTAACTGAATTATGAATCTCTTTAGAACTAGAGATTGCTCATGATTTTTTTTATATCCTCAAAGTATTTCTTGTGTTGATACAAAGTAGAAAAAGTTTTCTTGCCTTCTCTGCAAAGAATGTTTTGTATAATTTTGAAAAGTTTTGTTCATTTTCTTTTTTATGTCCTCTTAAAAATAGCTGCTTTAATAATCTCACTTCAAATTATGAAGTCGTGATTCTATTCTATAAGAAATGTCGATATGAACAAAAATACATTTCTAACACAAAATTGTATACAGTGCTTGTCTAAAGTCCGTCCCCCTCCCCTACTAATTTGACGAAATTTGGAGGGCTTAATAGGAGATAAAAACCTACTTTTTCATGAAAAAATCATATCCAAAAATTTTAAAATGGCGGCTGAGCGCCATCTTCAATATTTTTTTTTAAATGGAACACCCCGTATATTATTCCATTTTTGAAATCTACTCATAATTCTCAACAGTTTTCTCTAAGACACTTTACTCCTAAATTCAATTGTTTTCGAAATATTAACGTTTGAAAAGTGACATTCCAGTTTAAATTGAAGTATGGATTTTGGTTATTATTAATTTGTAGTTAAATCTCTTAATGAATTTGACTAATAAGAGGCGTAAAGAGAGTTTATTAAGGATAAACAGTACCGCTTACCGGAAAATCTCGAAGCCTACGAATGTGTTCTGTAAATTCACAATCAAAACAAATTAGTTAGCTAAAAAATTATAATTTATTTTTGAATAACACTTTTATTTAACCCCAACAATTATTTCAGGCCTTTATTTGCTACGAACAAGATTTTAACGGTTTATGCTATCTTCATTTTAGAATCAGTTTGTCTATTACACAAACATAAAACAAATTTTCCGTCTGCAACCTTTACCTATGCCACCCGACATTCCAATGATCTCAGACTACCTTTACCTACATCATCCCTCATTAAGGACTCGATTGTGTTTAATGGCCTCAAGATGTATAACCATCTACCACATCACTTAAAAACTTTGGATTACATTCGTTTCAGAAAAACTCAAAAGACCTCCTCAGTGTTAGACCCTATTATAGTCTGCAAGAGTTTTGCAATGACAGTTTTTGAAAATATTTTTATACCTTTTTACCTTTATATTCTTTTCTTTTATCATAATTTTATATTTTATAATTTACATGACATTGCCGTTTTATACTTTCTAGTGCATAGTCTTTCTTTTTTGTGTTGTTCTGTGCCCTATAATTTTAATTATCTCGAGATACTAACAGACTGTTTCTATAAATAATTTTAATAACCACTTCTTTCCTTAACGATAAATTACTTTGTCAATAAGATTACTTTCTTTGGTCAATAAAGCATATATTATTATTATTATTTCAAGTGTTCAATGTGGCCCCCTCCTAAATCTTGACAATAAAGTGCCCTATTATAAATAGCTCCTCTCACGTTGATGAAAGTCTGTTCATCTATTTCTTCACATGTATCTATCATTCTGCGTTCCAACTCTTCTATTGTTTGGCATTCAATGGCGTAGATTTTTGACTTCAGATACTCCCAAAGGAAAAAATCTAGAGGTGTAAGATCCGGAGATCTTGGTGGCCATTCTGTACTTCCCCTGCGACCTATCCATCGCCCAGGAAAGTTTGTATCGAGGAACTCTCTAGCCATGCGATCGAAGTGGGGAGGTGCCCCATCCTACTGAAATATGATTTCACGATTTTCAAACTCTTCCTGATTGTTTAATACAATTTGTCTTATTCGAGGTTCAATTTCAGTTTCTAAAAGATTTCTGTAAAGAACTCCTGTAAGATTGCCTCTGATGAAAATTGGTCCAACAACGCGATTGCCCAAAATCCCCGCCCAAACATTCACCTTTTTAGGAAACTGGGTATGCCCTCTCTAAAAATATGCGGATTAGTATGGATCCATTATCATACATTCTGTTTGTTGACTTTTCCATTAAGAAAAAACGTGCATTCGTCTGGGAAACATACACGTTTTAGGAAGCCCCGTTTTCCTTCAATTGATCTTGTTAACCACTCACAAAATTCAACCCTCCGGACTGGATCATCCTCCGTGAGAGCATGCAGGATTTTAATTTTATAGGGATGAAACTTTTCTTTTTTTAGGACTCTTTGGATACTTTTTGAACTTACTCAACAGGATTCAGCAACTGCAGACGTCTACTGAGTCGGATTGATTAGCATTTCAGCAACAATTTCTACCTATTTTTCTTCTGAAAGAGGCGGTCATCCTGATCTTCGAGCATCTTTCAGCGTACCAGTTGCTTGGAGCTTATTTAAAAGTTTGCGCAAATATGACCTCAAAATAGGATTCTCGGGAAATCTATCATTAAACATACGGACTGCTAGATGATATGAAAATGAAATGAAAATCTTTATTTATTTTTTTTAAATTGGAAGGAAATCCTAATATACAAATACGTTACATAATATAATAATAATATACAATTACGTTACATTTTTTACAAAATATATATATATATATACAATCAGCTTACTGATAGATTCATTCTTTATCTTTAATTAATCTTATTTCTAATATATTCAAGTAGCATTGATTTGGAAGAATTAAGTGTTGAATATTCTTTTATGTGGTTTGGAAGCTTGTTATATATCAAAAGTCCTTGGTGGAATAAAGAATTCATGGTTTTAGCATAATTAGTTCTCATAACATAAAAATCTCTATTGTTCCTAGTATCATGGTTGTGTATTTGATGACAAATGTTATATATTCCCCAAAGTAAGCGGGGCATAAATTATGCAATATTTTAAAAATAAATGCCATTGAACAATAGAACAGACTATCCTTAACAGATAACCAATCCAACACATTCAGCATCAATTGAGTAGGTGTATACCTGTTACATCTAAGCACAATACGCATACCTCTATTCTGAAGTTTTTGGAGAGCAGCAATCTTATTATTACTCATTAAGTCGAGCAGACTAGCACAGTATTTAAAATGCGGTTGTATGCTTGTTCTATAAACTGTTATTGAAGTTTGAACACTTAAATTTGATGTGACTCTAGACAGGAAGAAAAGCTTTTTACAATTTTTTTTTATGTATAATTAAAATGATTATTTAATGACAAAGTATTATCAATCATGAATCCTAGGTATTTAATCTCTGTCACGACTTCAATTTTCTCATTGAATATTTCTATATTGATCTGGTCTATGTCAATTTGACTATATTTATATTTAGATGTCATTATCATTGCCTTAGTCTTTTGCACATTCAGCTTTAGTTTATTAATATTCAAAAATTCTGATATGTTCTTCAAAGAGTTATTAATCTTTTCAATTGCCGTATTTAGACTTTGGTCACTTGTAACTATTATAGTATCATCTGCAAAAAGACTTATAAATTCACATTCTTTTACATAGCTAATATCGTTCAAGTAAAGAATAAATAATAGTGGTCCCAATACGCTACCCTGAGGTACTCCAGAGATGACAGTTTTTTTTTTGTGATATCACATCATTTACCTTTGTTGATTGAAAGCGATTAGTAAGATAGTCTGTAAACCATTTTAGAACGTAACCATCATAGCCATAATATTGCAGTTAATTTATTAAAATTGAAATATCAATAGTTTCGAAGGCCCTCTTAAAATCCAAAAAAACTATTACAATATACTTATCTTCGTCCATCAATAATTTCCATTTTGAAATTGTTGCTTATAAGGCTGTTTCGCAAGAATGGTTTGCTCTAAATCCTGACTGATAATCCATTAGTAAGTGGTTATTCTTTATATAGTTGTTAATTTGTGAGTAAACCGTCATTTCTAGTAGTTTTTCCATACAGGGTAAAGTATTGACTGGTCTGAAATTAGTTGCCTCAGTAGTGTTAATAATTTTTGGAATTGGTATAACCGTACTAGTTTTAAGTTGTTCTGGAAATTTGCCAGTTTCAAGTGAAGTATTGATGAAATTCAAAATGACATGACCAATTACTTGAAATATAGTTTTCAAAACCCTACCATTGATAACATCAGAATCACATTTATCATCTATTTCACATGCTATACTTTTCAGTTTGTTGAGAGTTAGTATTTCAAAGCGTGATATTCTACTTTCTATCTGAGGAAGTTCTACTGCTGACCATAGTGCTGTTTGAATAATAGTAGATTTTATTTCTGTAATGCTATCAAGGAAATAGATGTTGAAGTTCTCAGCCTTATTTGCATCATCTTTTATTGAGCTAATGCAACCATCTATGTTAAAAGTTATAATACTTGGGATTTCAGGATTATTTGGATGTATTAATGTTTTCAATGTTTTCCACATTTTTTTGGGATTACGTACATTTTAGTCTATTTTGTTTTCATAGTATAGTTTTTTCTTCTTTTTAAGTGTATTTACTACTGCATTCCTACATTTTTTATAGTTTTCCCAATGTATTGTTTTTTCGTTTATATTAGTACTATTTCTAAAATTGCGATAAGCTTCATTTCTGTTGTTAGATAGATTCATTACCTCATAGTCAAACCAGGGCAGAGTATATTTGCAGTTGATGGTTTTTTGTGGCGAGATTTTATTCACATTTTTTTCCAGATTTTCTATAAATTTTTTATAAATACAATCAACATCATTAGAATTAAGTGCCCATTCACACAATATTAGATTATTATTCAATTCCTCTAGTTTAGTCTGAGAATAATTTCTGAAAGTTATTTTCTTTATATTTTTGAGATGATTTTGGTTCGTCACAGTTATTGTTATTATAGAACGATCTGTAATTTTTGGTGTTTCTTGCACTGTGCAGCTTATATTTGATGTATTTGTGAGAACATACTTAATGGTTGTGCTACTTGAGTTCGTTACTCTTGTCGGTCTCTCAATTAATTGTTCGACCCCTATAGAATTAATGAATGCTCTGAATTGTTTAACATACCTGTTATTTATTTCAAAGTATTGCATGTTGAAATCACCTACTAATATGCATTTTTTTTGTGAGTCAAAAATATCCTCACTCCAATTTTCAAATTTATCTAAGAATACCTCCCTATCAGAACTTGGAGAGCGATATAAACCACCTATAAACCAATTCTCACCATGCATTTTCACCTTGATAAATATTGCCCAGTACACCCTATCAGTAACAAACTTTTTTGAAATCTTAAAACTAATGTCTTTTCTCACAATATAATAACTCCCCTGTATATCTACTAGTTGAGTCACATCTCACCATTTTGTAATTGTTGATTTCAATCTCCATATCCTCAATATCTGTTGTGGTTCTTGCTTCACTTAGTATAATGATTGCCGGATTGTAGCATACTATTTCGGTAATTAGTTGATCTAAGTTAGCTATTATGCTTTGAATATTTAAATATATTACATCGCAGCCATATGGTATATTAGGATACTCATTCAGTTTTTTTGTTTGTTTTGATGATTTGTAATGTCTACTATTGTAGGAATATTGTTGATAAATCTTATTGTTTTACTTTTATCACCTTGATCAATAATTCCAATAAATTTCTTCTTCACTGCAACATAGTAATCCCTCTGCATCTTTGTTTGATCATTGTATATGCGTATTCCAGGAACTTGCGACTTCTTTTTATTCTTGAGAATTTTTAAGGCCTCCTCAGCATTATTTAAAATCACTTTTAGCGGTCTATTTCTTCCTTCAGAGAATTTTCCAAGACGGAATACTTTTTTAATTCTCACCTCGCTGCTAATACCTTGGAAAATACTTTCGACGTTGGTTGTGTTTTCTTTCTTCCAGCTTCTCCAAATATCAAAACTGCTTCAAATTTATTGAGCCATGATCACACTTTTCATAAAAGGATTTAGGCGCTCAACGGACTATTTGACAGTTAGCAGTTCAGTTTGACAGTAAACAAGATGTTACCGCGACAGCGATTTTTTCCAATGCAAACTTGATTGGAAGCAACATTAGTGTTTTTGGTTGGGTTTGAAATGACCAAAATGTCACTTTTCAAACGTTAATATTTCGAAAACAATTTAATTCAGGAGTAAAGTGTGTTAGAGAAAACTGTTGAGAATTATGAGCAGATTTCGAAAATGGAATAATATATGGAGTGTTCTATTTAAAAAAATTATTGAAGATGTCGCTCAGCCGCCATTTTAAAACTTTTAGCTGTGATTTTTTCATGAAAAAGTAGGTTTTTGTCTCCTATTTAAGCCCTCCAAATTAGTAGTGGGGAACGGACTTTAGACGAGCACTGTATATTTGTATTTTGATGATTACAGTAATGTTGAATAAATATTTATTTTCAGTTGGGTAAAAAGTATTGAAAAAACTTTATTACTTTTTTCACCAACTGATCTGAAAGTTCAATTTTTGAGCAATGTGTATTGTGTTGAAAGGGCTCAATTTATTCAGCCTTGGTTATAAGTTTTACTTTGTCGCACTAGTGTGTAAAGTATGATATTACTTTACAGTTTCCACTTTCAGCCTTGGTATACATTTTACTTTACTGCTCTAGCGCGCAAAGTATGCTATTACTGTAGAGTTTCAACTTTACTATACTAAAGATGTCACAACCAGTGACTTTATATTTAATTTTGCTCTCCATAACTAAGTACATGACTATATTTTTATATTTCTATCAAATTGATTTTCCAAACCAGATGTAGCAAAAAATAATGGTATGGACTAAGGAGGATGTTATATTTACACGTGGACTCGTGTGGTTGTTGCTTACTCGCCTACAACTTGTAGCGATATCTACCACACTCATCCTCATGTAAATGTTGCTTGTTGCATAAACTACTATTATCTGTTACAGGCCCCTAACAAAACAATTCATGTGAAAGTTCCATCAGGAAAGTATCTTCATTCATCTTCATTCACAGTTTGGCTACATCTCAAGGTGTAGATTATTTATAGTGGTATAATAATGTTGAAAAAATCTTCTTTTAAAATGAATGTGATATTCTGAAATCTTAAAATAAATTACAAAAAGCTTCAAAATTTGATTTCTAAAAATGTTTTATATACATCGATTTAATATATGCAAAATGCTTTGGAAATATTATGTTACGTCTGTAAAAAATCTAATTAAAAAAAACGTGAAAGAAACGCCTTTTGTGATGTCCCAGAGACATCCTAAAAACCGCCATGTGTTAGTCAGTTAATTTATTGGTGCTATTTATACATAGTATTTACACAAGTCAATTTAAAAAAATACAATATAAGGTATAATAAATGTTTGAAAGTATACTAACATGGAATGTACATGGCATTGTACAAGATTATTCCATAATAGCCAGAACCATTTCGAGTTTGATTTAGTCGGAGATAATTTATATCAAGGTTATTTCTGGTTCTAGTAGAAAATAATTTTCAATGTTCCTTTTCACATAAACTAGACATTCGTAGATATATGTACATGGTACTGTTAAAATTTTGTGTCTTACAAACATATATTTACAGTCGTCTCTGAATTTTAATCCAGTTATAATTCTGAGTGCTCTCCTCTGCATGGAGAATATATTTGCAGCAGAGGTAGAGTGGCCCCATACTAGTATAGCATATGTAATGGAAGAATGGATAAGACTATGGTATGCTGTTAGTAAGGTTCCTTGTGTAACTGTGTTTATTAAATTTCTGAGTAAAAATATGTTTTTGGATATGTGTGGCGGACATTGGCTGCATGCTTAAAATAATTGATCAAGGGATCGATGTCTTTGAATGGAAAACATAAACTAGTTTTGAAAAAAAATATACTGAAGATCTTTTGATTCATGAGTTGGAATTTATTATTCACATTATTTACAACTGCAGTCGAAAGCATTACTGTCATAAATTGCATGAGAAGGATTTATCCACTCAAAAATTATATTATTGCAACCAAGCACACCCTTTATGTACATGTTGCCATCTATATGCTGCCACCACTTTCTCCAAATCGAAATTCCATGTTCCTTACTCCCGTAACTGATACTGAATTGATACAACAAATATCCTCACTAAAAAACAAATGTTCTCCCGGAATAGATAATATTACCACTGAGATGATCAAAAATACTCACCCTCACATCCTGGTCCCTCTTGTACACATTTTCAACCTCATCTTCTCAACAGGAGCTGTCCCGTATCAGTTCAAACAATCAATAATAACTCCTGTATTCAAAGCAGGTGACAAAACAAAAATAAATAACTACAGACCGACAAGTGTATTAAACAACTTCGGTAAAATCTTTGAAAAATGCCTCAAAATCGTTTTATGGAGTTCCTCAACGCTAATCAGATATTGAATTATCAATTTGGTTTTCCGGGCAGGTAAATCAACAAGTGATGCCATGTACACTGTAGTGAATGAAATTATAAGCAAGTTGGACAAGAATAGAAAATGTATGTCTTTCCAGACCTGGCGAAAGCATTCGACACAGTGAACCATCAGAAACTCCTTTCTATTCTTGAAATAAATCGGATTCGTGGTACTGTGTTGGATGTTTTCCGCCATTATTTAGATAATAGACAACAACAAATTAAAGTCCTTACTCGCTAAGTGTCCAACTACCGTCAAGATAGGTGTACCTCAAGGAACGGTACTGGGACCAGTACTCTTTCTACTCTACATCAATTCAATGCTTTCACCATCAAATGCTAAAATTGTTTCCTATGCTGATGACACTGTGATCTCATTCGAGGGTGATTCCTGGTCACAAGCTAAATTACATGTCCAAAGAGAACTAAACATAATAACGGATTGACTAAATGCTTTCCAGCTATCTCTGAATGTTGAAAAAACACACTATATAGCTTTTTCTGCCAATAATGCAAGTAGGCCAGAGTTCCAGAATATTAGCATCACCAATCTAAATAAAAACATCACAGAAGTTAGCCAAATCAAATACTTAGGCATTATAATCGACAAAAATCTCAGGTGGGAAACTCACATCAACTATCTAACAACAAAACTCAGAAAACTGATTTACAAATTTTATATACTGAGAGAGATACTGTCGATTAAACTGTTGCTTTTAATATACAAATCACTTGTGGAGTCACTCCTACGCTATGGAATACTAGTGTGGGGTGGTCTGTATGAAAACTCATTACAAAATCTCAAAGTGATCCAGAATTTTATAACGAAAAAAACGATCCTCGACAAATGCACTGTATTCTCCAGATATACTTAATATTCGGTCATTATATTTTTTAACAATTTTAATATCTGCCTATAAGAGTGGTCATTGTCAGCAAACATTCAATCATGGTTACAATACACGCGGCACGTTGAACCAACTACTCGTTACACCACTTAACAACAAGAACATTAGTCACCGTTTTGTAACATATATTCAACCTTAAGCATATAATCTATTACCTCTCGCCATTCGAAAATATGTTAACCTCAAGAAATTCACTTCAGCCATTAAACTTTATATCTATAGTAATTATAGGGACTTCTTGAAAATTATAGAAACATAAAAAATTTGTATATTTATTATTATTCACCAACTTACAGCCATGTTAACTGCACTGTTGAATTTTGATTCACACAATTACTGCCTATTGTAATATGTTTTTACTCTGTTCCTATTAACCCTCCATTTTATATTGTTTATACTGTTCCGTTCCTTCTTCCTATTTCTGACTTTAAATTGTCTATGTTTTCATGTTATGCTGTTTTGTTTTTTTCTTTTTTCTCACTACACAATCAAGTGTGTACTCAGAGTGTGAAAAACATTTAAACTTTTTTTTTTCTAATTATTATCAGTAGTATTCGTATTGTTGGAATGTATAGCAAAACGGCTAAATAAATAATTAAAAAAATAATATATTATCCCGTAATAGATATATTCCCTTAGTGGAAAGTAACACTATACTCTGAAAAATTTCCTCAGCAATAAAAATAAGTGGGCATCACCTGTATATTTCTAAATATACATGTTAATTCTTACTAAATGAAATTTTGTTTCAGAATTCTTCAAGAAGCCCAGAACATTATGGCTCTAACACACGTGGACACTCCTTTGAAAGGTGGCTTGAATACACCTCTACACAATTCCGATTTCAGTGGAGTTCTGCCACAAGCTCAAAGCATTTCAACTCCCAACACGGTCCTAGCAACGCCTTTCAGATCTTCCAGAAGTGACGGTAGTACAACTCCAAGCAGTACTGTTGGATTCATGACACCAAGGAGTGGAGCAGTTGTCCCCATTGGCTTAACAGGTAACATTGTCTCGAGTCATTATATGCAAATAGACATTCAAACATTAATGACAGTATTTAAGGTATGGTTTATGGCCAAAAAACATACAGCAGTATTCTTAAATTGTTAATTAAATCTGAAGAATATAGAATAATTTAGTAGTAGTAGTGAACAGCTGTTTATGTGAGCTCATCAATTGAGCTGTTTTTTAGTGTGTGTGAACGTGAGATTCCTTTCTTCTCTACGTATCATATCCATATTGTCTTCAACTATCCATTGAGTTCAAAAACAAGAAGTTTCTGAACTGTTAAAAGTGCTGAAAGTGCATTCATACAATATCAAAATTAATCAAATCAACCAAATCAGGAACTTTAACCAACATCTTCAATCACTTTATGTGCAATAAAAAAGGACCCAAATAAAAAACGGACCCCAACAAAATACTGACCCAAATAAAAAGATTCAATTAAAAATCTTCGAATATCCACACATTCCAACATTTCCAACCAGGGCCGGCCTCAGAAATATCTACTATTTGAGATGGAAGGAAAAGCAAGTTGTGATAAATGTAAGTTGGACATTACTGAAAAAGATATGTTTGTGGTTTGCGACTGCTGTTCTCTTTATCACCATGAGAGATGTGTAGACCTTTGTCCCTCTGTTGGGGTTCTCACTTTGAGAAAACGAAATATGATTTACTTTTGCAGTGCTCGCAGAATGGACTTTAAGAAAGTTCCTAAAGTCGTTGCTAAACTAGATGAAGTCTTGGTAATTAATAAGAAACGAATCGAAGAAAATAAAAAACTTCATGAAATTATCAAGAATGGTAACTCCACAAATGACTCTAATATCAACAACATAGTTCAAGAAATCCATGAGAGACAGGTTAGGGCAACAAATATAATCAACGAATATCCAAGAATGATCAGAAAGGAGTCATATTCGCAGGGCAGAAGATGATACACATAATGTGAAACAAATATTGAGCGATCTCTCGGCTGAAAAAAACCTTTCGACTAGGTAAATATGATGCTGACAAAAACAGGCCATTGAAAGTAATTCTGAACAGTGCTGATGAAGCCCTTTTTATTTTACGGAATAAAAAGTCAATTCACATACCAAATATGAATATTTTTGGTGATCAAACTAGATTGCAGAGGGATTATTATTTATCAGTGAAAAATAAGCTCACTGATCTCATTAAGAAAGGAGTCGACAATAAAGCAATCAAGTTCATCAATAACATTCCCACCATCGTTAACGTACCTGATAAGAAAAAACTGATTTCAAGATTTCCTACTATACCATACAGTATCGGAAAGTATTTATCTTGGGTATGGTGGTTTCATGAGAGCGTAAAGAATAGCTTGCTATATGTTGAGAGAGCATTACAATTTCTCCTCGACTCGCTCGAGGAAGGGGTATCGACGTCACGACACAGAGATAGGAGAGTCAGAGCGGTTAGCTCAGGACGTCAGTATCATACCAGCAGCAGTCGGGAGAATGTGTGCGCTGCAATGAAGAAGAATTTTTGATGATAATTTCACATCAGATAATTTGAACAAATTAAACTGAATCATTGATTCAATTTAATCTGTCGGACGACAGGTAGATCAAAATATCTTTGGTGCCGTGGTGGCCGCGAAAACAAAAGAAAATTCTTCTTCTTCTTTTTTTAATGGGCTGTGCCCAAGGGCAATTTACCCAAAAGAAAATTCTTAAACATAAACAAAAGCAAACGATATTTCTGTAAGAATAAAAACAAAAAACTTATTTCTAACAGAAAAACAATTATTTCTTGAATGGAGAAAAAAAATTTACAAGAAAAGACAAACCAAATTAAATATTTTGTGTACGGAATTATTTTATTAAATGTTTGAACAAACCACCATTTTGGGCCAAACAATAGATTAGATTAGATTTTTTATTGGTCAAATTATTACACCTTAGTGCTATGACAAGTCAATAATAAAGCTACATATAATATAAATGTAAATTACAATTTGAATATTAAAATACCGAGAAACAGTAGTTAGTTAATAAAATTTGTATATGATACGAGCACAGAGTAAAGTAAATAAATATATAAATGTAAAAAACAGAAATACATAGAGACAGTACATTGACAATGGTCACTCAGTAAATTGTATATAATACGAGCACAAATTAAAATAAATAAATATATAAATGTAAATGTATTCACTCAGTAAAGCTGAAGTCAGACGCATCATAGTAAGCATTGTCTGAGAGGTGTTTTTTCAGTTTCCTTTTGAAATTAGCGAGGGTTGCATTTTTCATTGATTGGGGCAGTGAGTTGTACAATGGTATGTATGAGTTACATCTCCTTGTTATTTCTAATCTTTGTTTTGGTGGTCTAATATTATCCTTATTCCTAGTATTATACGAGTGGTTGGTTCCATTTGTAGTGAACTTTTGTAAATTTTCTTGAATGTGTATCAAATTGCAGTATATTACACATGATGGCAGAGTTAATATATTGAACTTTATAAACCAATTCTTACAGCTCTCCATTTGAGCTATTCCAGCTAAAGCTCTGATTGCTCGTTTCTGAATTGTAAATATTCTCGAGATATGGATAGATGTGCCCCAGTTTATCAGTCCATAAGTTAAGGAACTATGGAACATTGCATGATAAGCGGTATGGGCAGCTTCCTGACCGACTTTATTTTTTATCTGCCTGATTGCATAGACCTTGCCTGATAGATTTTTTGCTAGTTTGTCGATATGGGGTTTCTAAGTTAACTTTGAATCAATAGTTATACCAAGACATTTCACATTATCTGAGGGATTATTAGACAGCGAGAACATAACTGTTTGGGTCTTGCTTTTATTCACACATAGGCTATTCGCACTGAACCAGTCCGTAGCTTCCTGAATAACTCGCTTTACTATTTCTGATGATTCTTCATTCTTGTTTTTCCGAATGGCGAAGGAAGTGTCATCGGCGAATAGCATTGTGAATGTTGTCATTGAATTTGGCAGGTCATTGATATAAATCAAGAAAAGTAATGTCCCAAGGACACTACCTTGTGGAACACCATTCAGGATCATTTGTAAGCTACTGAGTTCTTCATTATATAATAGCCTAATCTATTGTACAATTCTGTTCTGGTAGCCGCAAGGGTAACTGGTGTTACCTGGGCACACAACAGAATAATTTTTGCCCTCAGTTCATCTAAATTGGTGGCACGTTCGAACTCATGCCGATATACCTCCGATTTTAGCATGCCCCAGAAATAAAAATCGAGAGGTGCTACATCTGGTGATCGAGGTGGCCAGTTGATTGTACCTCGCGTACAAATAAACCGATTGGAAAATAATTGATTAAAAAATGTAACCACCGTGCCTGCATTGTGGGCAGGACAACCATCTTGTTGAAACCACACGTCGTTAAAGTCAATCGGAAGAGCGCGAACTGCAGGAATAATTTGATTTTGCAAAAGTTGCAAATATTTTGCTGCATTTGAATTCCCTTCAATAAAAAATGGGCCTATGACGTGATCGCCTAAAAGTCCTGTCCACACATTTAATTTTCTTGGGTACTGTGTCCTCACAGCAATACTCAAATGTTTCTTTTTACGAGACCAATAACGTACTACGGATGGGTTGTGTTTTCGATGAATTGAGAAGGACGATTCATCGGTAAATAACACCTTTTATAGAAAGTCATCATTTACACGAAATGCCCTATTGCATTTTTCGACCATCGTTTCACAAAACTCCATACGTCTGAAATGGTCTCCAGGCAAAAGTTCTTGTGTGGTCTTGACTTTGAAACAATGATAACTGTTTCTCTTCAAAATATTCCTTACAGTTCTCTCATTCAAATTCACTTCGTCGGCGATCTGTCTACTCGAACAAGGTGTTGTTTCTGCCAAGCACACACTTGTGTTTCTCTTATTTCCCGTTCCTCGGGTATTTGTCTAGGATGCGGTGGTGGATTTGTGGGACAACATTTTTTGCAATGTGCTGCCACACACCCAAAATTCTGAAATTTATTAATAATTGAAAAAACAGTCGCTTCCGTAGCTACAGGTCTATCTGCAAAAGCCACTATGAATAGATTTCTAGTATCTTGTACAGAATTACCCCCAAAGTACCACTTAACGATCTGTACTTTCCCTGCGGTTGTGTAAATAGGCGGCATGTTTCAAAAGGTAATCATTGTCACGGTCTTTTGTTTTCGCAACCACGGCTTGGCAAGAATGAGTACAGGCGCTGTGTCGCATTGCCACGTGGTCAGTTAATGCGTCAGGTGGGGTAACAGGAGGGGCGCACAGCAGTGCGTCTCTCTTGTTTATGTGGTATTATCATATCATTGCGTTCCTTGTTGCTCGTGTAGATTTCTGTCTATACCCCAGATAAATTGTTTCCGATACTGTATAATACTGATATTATTTATGCCAACATCCAGAGTTTACCTGCAAACCTTGATCAGTTAATTCATGATCTTGTTTGCTACCATCCGTCAATGTTACTTCTAAGTGAAACCCGAACTACTAATGATGATAATGATTTCAAAATTGCCATTGATGACTTTAAAGTTTTAAGGTGTGATGCTGCAAACCGCCACACAGGAGGAGTAGTGATATACCTTCGTGATGACTATAGTTTCCAGATTGTCAAAAAAGTTATTGTTGACTCTGTCTATTGGTGTTTGGTATTGAGAATTAGGTTTTATGATGAAAATTTATTGGTTGGCTGTTTATATTGTTCTCCTAGTTCTGAATTTGATGCATTTTTTTATCATTTTGAAAATTGGGCAGAAAATATTTTCACTCAACAATACAAATGCATATTGATAGGAGATTTCAATTTGAACTTCTTTGATGTGAATGATAGTATGGTGAAAAAATTCAAGAATTTTATTGCAAATATGGGGGTTGAGCAACTGATTCAAGAGCCAACAAGAGTCACCAATAATAGTAGTACATTGATTGATTTTGTCTTAAGTTTGTTGACCTTAAATCAGTGTTCAGTCCATGAAATTCCTAAGATTACCGATCATAATATAATAACTGTTTCAATCAAATCCATTCAGCAACAGTACTCTAGCACTGTAAAATTATATAGGGATTTTAGTAAAACGAAACTTGAACTTTTAAATGAAAAATTAACCAATTGCAACTGGAATATGAACTCAAATGATGCTGATACGATATATACTAACATTGTTATGAACATCAGTGAACAAGTTGATATTATTAGTCCTTTGAAATCATTTAAACAATATAAAACCAATTGCCTTGGTATGATAACGAATTTTCGTTGCAACAAGGAATAGGGATAAAGCTTACAAAAGTTTCAAAAATAGTAGAAATGTGAATGATGAACAACTCAATTCGGCCATTTATAAAAGTTATAGAAACGAGGTAGTTAATTTGTTGAAAATAACAAAATTTGATTACTACAAACGGAAGATTGATGATTGTTCGCATGATTCAAAGAAAATGTGGAAAAGCCTGAAAACGCTTATCAAACCAAATAATAGTCCTATTTCTGATGTAGTTATATTTGATGCGCTGAGAGTGACGTCTGATCAAGATAAAGCCGACGATTTTTTTTCATCGAAAATATTCTTGATATTAAAGCAACAATTCCGGTTTCCCCATGAGCGAAAATCTTCAAATGATTGGATGCAATTTGTTTGATTTCAAAAGTTTGTCCCTGAAGGAATTGAAATCAATTATTTACAGTTTGGATAACAAGTGCAACACTAATATAATGAACAACAAGGTTCTCAAGAACATATTATCTGTTCTGGGTCACGTAATTCTTGCTTTTGTCAATACTTCTTTGATAAATGGGCAATTCCCTGATCAACTCAAAATTAGTACAGTTGTCCCTGTGCATAAATTAAACAATTCAAACGAAGCCATCTACTTTCGTCCAATTAACACTTTACCACCTTTAGAAAAAGTTTTAGAATTAGCCGCTTATAACCAAATTTGCACATACATTGCAGACAATAACCTATTGATGGATTCAATCAATCAATCAATATATACTTTATTGTAAGGATAAAAATTACAATAAAAATCAGTATAAACATATAAGGTAAAAAAATAAAACATTTTAAACGAGTAGCGACAATTAATTACAAAACATTTAAGTATAATATATCACTAAAATATTGCGTCAATAAATCAGGTTTCAGATCTAAACACACCTGTGAAACTGCTCTCCAACTTACCCTGTCCAAATGGAAACTGTCAATTGATGACAATAAATATGTAATTGCTGTATTCTTGGACTTCAAAAGAGCTTTTGAGACTATAGATATATCAATTTTGCTTTCAAAATTAGGGTATTATGGAATATCTGGTAGTGTGTTGCAATGGTTCAGAAGCTATTTACTCAACAGATCCCAGTGTACTAAAATTAACAATGTCCTTTCAAATCTAAAAGCAATTGACCCAGGAGTCCCTCAAGGGAGTGTACTTGGTCCTGTTTTATTCATTCTATATCTGAATATAATCAATTTCATTAGGGATTGTGAACTCATCAACCTCTTTGCAGATGATACTCTTATCGCAGCTAGCGATGTTGACATTCATAGTCTGTACGTAAAATTAATTTGACATTAGACAATGCGTCGAAGTTTTTGAACATAAACAAATACCACTAAAACTAAAGCTATGATAATGACAACTCGATATAAATATAACCTAATTGATATCAACTCCATAAATATTTAGATATACGGTGACACTATTGAAATTGTTGAAGAATTCAAATACCTGGGCTTTATCGTGGATAACACTTTGAACTTGAAAAAACACTTCCAATATGTGTGTAATAAAATATCGAAAACAAAATTTTTCTTCACAAGAATTAGTAGACAACTAACATTCCAATAAAATTTGACAGTTTATAAATCGATAATCCAACCACACTTTGACTACTGTGCAAGTTTAATAACATTGCTAGATAGTAACAGTATTTCAATTCTTCAAAAGTTACAGAACAGAGGTATGTGTTTGTTGTTAAAATGTAATAGGTATACTCCTATTTTATCGATGATTAATCTTCTGAATTGGATTTTTCCATGATCTTCATATTCAAAATACTCACTAGAGGAACACCATCTTACTTTAATGAATTCATTACCTATAATCACCAAATTCACAATTATGCTACAAAAGGTAGAAATGACCTGGTTGTCACACGAACTAACCTTGTAAGAACAATGAACTCTTTATTTCACAGAGGGCTCTTGGACTATAATAAGCTTCCTAATGAAATTAAACAAATTAACTCCCTCCACCTCTTCAAACACTCCTTAGCTGAATATCTCCGAGCACACAATGTTTCCAACCGAGTTGGTCATCATTTTTTGAGCATTTTTATCATTTACTACTATTTTATACCATATACATTTCAAATCTACTATTGTTTATGTCTCATACATCTTGTTATAATTTATATATTTGTATCTTCTTTATGTATATTAGGATATATATTTCAAATAAATCTATTTCTAAACATACACTCTTTTAACTTTTTCGCGACGGGAAACGCCTCTGACACACGGGAGCCGCATATTTTCAATTGACCAGAGAAGTGTTCTAACAACGGGAACCGCACGATTTTGTCTCATCCCCACCATTTGCATTATCTTCAGATGTTTTTAGGAGGTGCCACCTGCACCTGTACTGCTGGCTTCGCATATTTTCAGATAGTTTATTAATGATTTTGGCCATTGTATACTTAAAACTTGTCGAATCTCTTGTGATTGTTGGACATTTAATGAAATTCTGGTTTACCTGGTGAATGTTCTGTTCACTATTGTACGTCCTCGAGTGAAAAAAATTAGTGATTCAAGTTCAAATCATTATTGTTGTGTACCTCAAAGTGACTCTTGGGCAATTTATCAACTATAAAGCAATTCAGCAGCTTCTATGACCTGAACCAGTTCAATACAATCCAAAACCAATCAGGGCGTCTGCTAGATCTGATTTTTTTCCAACTTAGACTGCACCGTGTGCCATGACAACCTACCCTTTGTCCCAGAAGATGGATACCATCCAGCTCTACAAGTCTCGATAACGTTTCCCAAAACCAATGCTGCAATATCATTCAACAATAATAGAATAAATTACAACTTTCGCAAAGCGAACTTTCCCGAATTATACTCCGCCATCATCAACGCCAACTGGTCCTGTTTAGACCAGTACACAGATGTAAACTTAGCGTTAGAAGCCTTTTACTCAATTATCTACTCAATACTTGACCTATGGGTCCCCACGCGAGCCAATTTCACAAATAAATACCCTCCCTGGTTTAATAAAGAAATCATAAACGAAATCAAACAAAAACACAAGCTATTTAAAAAAATTAAGAAAAACCACTCCGAATATGACAAACAGCAATTCAAAAATCTTCGAAAATCTGTTAAATCTAAAATATCAATTGCATATGATCAGTACAGATCAGCAGCAGAGAACTCAATCAAGGCTGACCCATCCAAATTCTGGTCATACTTTCAAAATAAGAAGGGAACCTCTAGAATTCCTGGTATTGTCTATTTTAACGATACGGAATTGAACGATCCATCTAACATAGTAAATGCTTTTGCCGAGTTTTTTGAAAGTGTCTATTCCCCTATCCCAGCCCTGTAGCCAATGTACCAATCACACGACCAATTATCCAACTATATCTATCAACTTCTTCTCTGAAATAGAGGTGCTAATACTGTTTGAAGAATCTGAAAGCCAAACACACATCCGGACATGATTCAATCCCAAGCTTTCTTGTGAAAGATTGCGCCTCAATCTTAGCCAAACCCCTTCAATCCATCTTTAACCTTGCCTTGAAAACGGGATGTTTTCCAGAAAGATGGAAAATTGCCAAAATATGCCCAATTTTCAAATCTGGGGCAATTAATATAGTTGAAAATTACCGACCAATCACGCTGCTCTCCAATTTTGCAAAGGGCTTTGAGATGTGTCTTCACCACATTATATACCCCAACTTAAAGAACATAATTACTCTCGAGCAACACGGTTTCATGAGCAAACGATCTACCGTCACGAACCTTATGTGTTTCACCCAATCAGTGAGTAATGCCCTCGATAACCACTCTCAAATGAATACCATCTACACTGATTTCTCAAAGGCATTTGACAAGCTAGATCATCAAATAATCTTGAGCAAACTCAACCTGTATGGTTTCAACACGAATCTGATTAACTTATTTCAATCTTACTTACAAAATCGTATACTATTTGTAGAATTTAGAGGTCACGAATCCCACCATTTCATAGCTTCAAGCGGAGCCCCACAAGGTAGCAACCTAGCCCCCCTATTATTTTCTATCTTTATCAATGATATTGGGAACAACATCTCAAGCAATTTGCTGCTATTCGCAGATGACTTAAAATTGTTCAGAAGAATTGAATCAATTGATGATTGCCATATATTACAAAATGATGTTCAAAACCTCCACCTTTGGTGTATCGAAAATAAACTCCCTCTCAATATAAAAAAATGCAAATCCAATACATACTCCTTAAAAAAGTCGCCAATTGAGTTTTCTTACTCTATCAACAATATCACATTAGAGCGCTGCCAACAAATAAAGGACCTTGGTGTTGAATTCGACCCCAAACTTAACTTTTCCAATCATTACAACAAAACATCTTCTGCGCTAAGAGAATGACCGGACTAATCTTCCGTACGTGCAAAGACTTTCAAAACAAAGACTGCTTCATGGCCCTTTATAATGCATTCGTGAAATCTAGATTGGAATACTGCTCCCTGATATGGTCCCCCTTATACAAATGTCATATTGATCAACTTGAATCAGTTCAAAGATTCTTCATGAAATATGTATCCTTCAAGCTGGATGGGACCTACCCCCCTCAAGGTTACGACAACAATTTACTACTCAATAGATTTTCATGTTTATCACTAGAAAATCGTAGATCATACTGTGCTTGCTTATTCCTCTACAAATTAATAAATAATCTAACAGACTGTCCTGATTTATTGGCACAAATCAACTTTCAAGTCCCTCGTAGCAATTGTAGATACAAAACTTCCTTTCACCTACCTAAACCTAACACCAACATACTTTTAAAATCACCGATGTATGCAATAAGTAAAATTGCTAATGAAATCTGTTCTGGAATCGATATTCTTAATGAACCTATAGGTTCTTTCAAAAACAAAGTTAAACAAAAACTGTATTTAAAACAATCAACCTGTTCTTAATACTACATTTGCATCCCTCTGTATTACCTGTATTTATCTGAATATGTATTCTCCAACTGTAACTTCCGAACTATCTTGTATTTCTATTCATACTAATTACCCTGTATTTGCTTTCCTCAACTTGTAATATTAATCTGTCTTGTAATTGGGATTTATCCTGTTTAGACAATAAATGTATTTTTTTTTTTTTAAAACGATCCCGTTGTACTTGAATAAGTTACGTTCATTTTCCGTGAGGAAATGAACGAAACGTTCTGGTTTAGGCTTATCTAGGATTGAGTGAGTCTATAGTCGGAAGACGGGCTCTTGGGATCTTGAAGAAAAATACAGTTCCTTCCCAAAATCTTCCTGTATCGTTTGTGGCAAAAAAGTGCAAAGAGAACCTTCAAAGAGAGTTGAGAAGAAAGAAAAGAGAGTTAAGAGATATTTTCCAATATAACGAAAATTATTCATACAGTATGGAAAAAGAGTGACTATATATGTATATCTAGGTGACAAGTGTAACCCTAAATAAAAGACACGACTAATTGTCTTACCAACTAGTGATGCGGCATTGCTAACTTGTAATACTTACTAAAACTTTAAACATTCACAACAATAAGGACACATTTTCACACCATCTTGTTGTTTGTCTAGAGAAATAAAAAAAAACTTTTTTGTTGGTTTTATTTCAGTTCAAACATTCACAAATAGTGTGTAACATTTTTTCAAAATAATTCATAATAATAACTCCAGATGACTTCACTAAGCTGTTCAGAAACTACTGAAAATATTTTTTTTGTCTTCCCATGTATTCAAAACGTATTCGTCCTGTGATTCAAATACATCCATTCTGGCGTTGAAACGATGACGTTATATATAAAACGATTCAAAACGTATTCATAGAGTTTTGAAACCAAGTCAAATTCAGTTTCAAAACATAATTCGTTGTTTTGTGATTGTCATAATTTATAATAATACCCCAAATAAATCTTGATAGTGGGGCATTCCACTTTCCACTAATAATCGTGATAGTTTTAAGAAAATTTCTTAGTTTAGGTTTGATTATTGAATCGTATTCGAAATTATGCATTCTTGCGGTTCGTGATAATAATGACGTCATGTAGAATCATATTCAAATGCAAGATTGAATACGTTTTTATTCCAGAAAACACCTATTGTCTTAAGATTTAAATACACCACTTCACTAGAGTCTTGGAATGAATAACACTAGAGAATAAAAAAATTGAAATTTCAAGAAAAGCTCAAAACAAATGTATAACCTCTAAGAAAACAGACAAACAATGTACTTATGTCTGCTTTGCATCATCTAATTTTGAATTCCCAATAGAGGTAGATAAAACTTTAATAACTGATAAATTAGAAAATGTAAATAAATTTAACGAATATTTCTGTGACATAGGTTAATCAATCGCCAATAAAATCAATGCAAAATTCATAAATAACCCACCTCCACATTATTTCGAAGAAATCAATATAAAAAACTCTTTGTACCTATATGATACTAACATGAAAGAAGTAAGAGAAGTTTTGGATGAAATTAATAAGAATTCTGCTCCAGGTAATGATACAATTTCTGTAAAAGATTTATTAATAGTGCAGGAGACAATAATACCAATCTTAGTCGACTTGGTCAATAAAATGTTCGAAACAGGGGAATTTCCGAAGGAGCTAAAAATGGGTAAGGTTACCCCTATCCATGAATCAGGACCCAAAAATAATTTATAATTTGGGGAAATTCTCTTTAAAAACCGTAACATGAACTTCCTCACTAGATATGTTGAATTAGACAAGTATCAATATGGTTTTCAGAAACAATCGGAACACCCAAAATGATACAATAGGCTTTCTGATCCATGTCATAACTAACACGGATGACAAAAATTTTGTCCTAACAATATTTATTGATTTACAAAAGGTATTCGATGTGGTGGATCATGAAATACTAATCGAAAAATTTAACCATTTAGGTATAAGAGGAAAAAGTGTAAGTATATTAAAATCGTATTTAAAGGATCGACAACATATGTATCTCTATATAAAGTTAATAGTGAAATCACTAATATAAATTGCGGAGTCCCACAAGACTCAATCCTTGGACCACTCTTACACTCTTTACACACCCTAAATCTCCAAAAAGCAAATCTTAAAGCTCGCTATTACACATTCGCAGATGATACCATTCTAGTATATGAAGGATCTAAGTTGGGGGAACTAGAAGATTTGGTAAATAGCGATCTAGAACTATAAGCTAAATGGCTCCTGGCAAATAAGTTGCAAATAAATGTAAAAAAACAGTGTATATGCTCTTCAAAAATAAAAATAAACAAAGTCGAAACCCAGATATCAGAATTGGAGATCAGGCAATTCAAAAGGTTGTTATATCACAGGGTTAAGATATAAATATGAAAATTTCGTTATGTTTATAAAAATCAACTGGAGCGTTATTTTCTTTTCTTTTTTATTATAAAATATATCTAACAACAAATCAAATATTTATAAAGAATATTGTCTGAACCGTAGACAATGATGATTATTACTAATAATATGGATAATGAGATAATGATGATTGTAACTAAATCTAACGACTATTCTTTAAACTGTATAACTAGTACTCTGATATTTGTGCATAGTCGGCGGTATCATATGAAATCTTTTTGGATTTGTTTTTCAATGTCTTTTATATAGGTATTCTTCTATAGCAGAAAAGAAACGATCTCACCATATAAATAATACAATGAATGTGTATCAGCCTTGAGTTGGACAATTTTCGAGTGATTCTATCGATTTGATTCTATGGACATTGAATTTCCCTCACAAATTCTTAGTTGCTCTCACCAACTCTGCCCTGGTCGAGGATGTACTATTTGTAGGTTCAAACTTCAACCACGTGACAACTGAAATATTTATTTTTCACTTAATCTTCAAATAATAAGTTGAGGTATTACTCATCGTGGTTGAATGGAAATTTCAAAATCAAAGATTATTTTTGAATAAGAGAATTAAATTTGAATCATCAGAATGACAAACATTATCCTTTTGATACTACCAAGTGGCTCAATCAAACTAAATTCTAACCGCTATGAATGATGAAGGTTTATTTCAAGGTGGGATTGGAAATTGATGACAAATTAAATTGGCACAAACATGCAGAGCACATGACAAAAAAAATTGTACCAATGATTGGAGCACTTTATAGATGTCAGAGTTACTTAAATGTACTAAATAAAATTATGATATATAACTCTTACTTTCTCTCTATATTCTGCTATCTGATAAAATTGGGGGGTATATTCTCAAACATTATTAAAAAAAATCAAAACTACTAAATAAGGTGGTAAAAACTTTATTTGGCTATGATTTCAGAACTAATACAGAATTGATCTACCATCAAACTGGAATTAAAAATACAAAAAAAAAACAAATATAGTAATGAGATACATTCGTATGAAACTAGAAGTCAAAACCAAATTTATCTACCCCAGGTGAGAACGAACATTGCTTTAAATAATCCCTTCTCTAAATGTCTCCAATGCTTTACGAAATATTTATTATATAGGTATATACATGTCATAAATTTGTCTCGAATCTTCGTTTCGGGAACAGGTTTGTTGTGGTATGGTCGCTAGTATTAAATAGTTTTAATTGAGCTTATCCTGAATATCTTAATTTGTTTTTTATTTACATTTTCTATATATATATATATATATATATATATATATATATATATATAGAGAGAGAGAGAGAGAGAATATACTTTATTGTCATAAGAGTAATCTTGTGGACAAAGTTTCACTTAATCTTAATCTATAAGGCACTTTATATGTAAAAATAAAATGCATTTAAAACAATCAATTTTCACTTAATACATGAAGTCAGTTTGTATATATAAAAACATATAAGTCGTACAAAATACTAGTAAAAAATAAACAAGTTTGTCTTAACCCATAACATAAATTCATATAAATATAAAAATAAATAAAATATATAAGTCACAATGAAATATACCCCAAATAAAATTTAAAATCACAGTATTGATTGGTTATTTAAAAATTATCATTATAAAATTCTTGTATATTATAGTATGGTCTATCACTTAAAAAACATTTCACAGCCTTCCTGAAGCATTGTAAAGATTTTATTTCTGTTACATTCTTTGGCAAATGGTTGAACATTTTACAACCATTATAGATAATGGAATCCTTTATGACTGATGTCATTGGTATTGGCAACTTAATGTTGTTGGATTGCCTTGTCACATAATGGGTTGGTAAGGATTGAAATTTGTTCAAATATTTTTTAATTAAACACACTGTTTCCATTATAAAGATAGAAATCACTGTTGGAATTCCATGAGTGGTAAAGAGTAATCTACAAGAGTCTCTACGTTTTGAATTGCACATATATCTTACATCGTTTTTGCAAAATTAAAATATTTTGTAGTAGATAACCGTTTCCATTATATCTCTACCCCAAAATGAAATTCCATATCTCAGGTGAGATTCCACCAGAGAAAAATAAACAGTCTTAGCTACTGTTAAACCAAGTTCATTTGCGACTACTCTGACTGCATAACAACCAGAAGACACTTTGTTACACAAGGCATAAACATGGTCTTCAAATTTTAGTTTTCTATCGATATGTACTCCTAAAAATTTCAAGCTACTTTTGTTCTCAATTATGTATATATACCTATATATTTATATAAATAAATATTTACCTGATTATAACAGATAAACAATAATTTCCACAAAATTACCGCATGCGATTGACTATATGACAAGTAATAAATAAATGTGACATATGTTACTAATAGTCACCTTTGCAATTAGAGTGTTTCATAGAAAATAGGGCAGTATTTTTGGAATCTCTTATCCAATCAATTTGATTTTTGGGGTTGAAAATTATGAATTAGATAATTTATTGTCCGAATCTCTTTATCATTTGTGTGAGATGACCAAATTGGCCATATCTATAAGTCATTGTAATATAGAAAAAATAACAAATAGCTCTGAAAAAAAAACCTTTTAATGTCTAATCTGTAATAAATCCCAATAAGAAGACATATCAATATAATAAAAATGAATGTCAAATTGTGTTGCTATTTTTTTTTAATATTCGTAATAGACAGAGGAAGGTTTTTATGGAAATAAAAATTAAAGAAGTTTCCTGGAAAAGTGCCTTTTTTATGGGATTTTTATTTTTTGTTCGTTATGGTCCTGGGAAAGTTTTCAGGAAAAAACATTCTGGACAGTTACAAAAGAAAGTCGGAAAATTCGGAAAAACTGCAAAAATCATAATTTTTGTATGCTTTCTCGATCATAACTTCTATATCGTTCAACCGATCTCCATGAAAATTGGTATACACAGATATTTGAAAACGGAGAATATTTTCGCGCTATCCATAAGGGGAAACGGAATAGCGAGATAACAGGATAAATAGCGGGATATAACAAGGAACAAGATAGCGGGATAACAAGTATCTGGGTAAGGAAGCGGGCAGAGTGACAGGCATAAACTAAATGTAACAACACAAAGGAAAAAAATTCTACTTGTACAAAAGTTTTCAGGAAAAAACAATTATGGAATATAGAAATTTGGACAGGACATCTGTCGGGGCAGCTAGTACAAGCATTATTTAAAAGATTGAGATTGTATTATAAGTTACAGTTGAAAAACACATGTGAATTACAAAATACAAATATTCAACTATAGTAGAAAGTTTTTGAGCATTTTTAAATACTCTATTTAATGCATAATTTTGTTAACATTTACGTGAATAATTTAATCGAACTATAAATCCAGATTAGGACATAAATTATTATAATATATTGAAAATACAAGATATTTGTATACTCATATGGATTGATCAAATATGATCAAATTTCTCAAATTTGAAGAGACATGAATATTTTGCTTTTCATGATCAGCAGTAGTTGCACCACTCATCATTGATGTTGATGGAATAGATGGGTTCTGAGAATATATATCATATTCAGTAATAGGTAATGAGAAAGACTAGTATTATGACAATTGATTTTAAATACTCAGCACTTGCTTGGGGCCCATTGCCTTTTCCTGATTATCAACAAATGAAAAAATGATTTCTAAATGAAATTTTTCGATTTTGACCATGAATGTATAACATACTGAAGTTAGAAAAAATAGACCAGGATCTGTTGTTTAAAATTTCACATTTTTTGTTTGCTCATAAAATTGGTGCTTCTTGAAGGTGTTGATATTTATACCATGATTTTCAACTCATAAGCTTTCATCCATTCCTTTAACTGCAGGTACACAAGGTAATGTGACCCCTTCTGTCAGAGACAAATTGAACATAAACCCTGAAGAAGGTATTGTCGACGTGGGTACCACACCAACTGCCCAGAAATTGTATCAAAATTCTTTGAAGGAGCAACTGAAAATGGGTTTGAGTACTCTACCACAACCCAAAAATGATTATGAAATTGTTGTGCCGGAACACGAAGATCAAGAGATACCAGAACAAGCACAAGAACAATTGGTAAATAGTATTATCATCAAGTTCTATTCACCTTTAATATCATATAAAATGTTTTATGGCATTATTGCGAATACTTTTATAATAGATTATTTTCTTTTGGGTAAAAATAAATACATCATAAATGCTGCACATACTTTTTTCTCGATAATATTCTTTTACCCTAGCAATTATCAAGCATACAAAAAAGCATAGAAATTTTGAAGGCTACAATTTAAAAAAAATATAAATCTAACTTGAGTAATTTGTGATGATAATTTGTTGAAATTTATCATTCAGGTTGAGGACCAGGCAGATATTGACAAGAAATATGAAGAGGAACTCAAAGCAAAAGCAGCTCGTGAACTTGCTAGTCGATCTCAAGTCATTCAAAGAGAATTTCCCAGGCCTCAAGATGTCAACATGACGGTACTCCGACCACCTCATGAAAGCTACTCCTTAACAGACCTCCAGAAAGCAGAAGAACTCATCAAATGTGAAATGGTTACAATGCTGCAGTATGACAACCTGAAAAACCCTGTACCCTCACTGAACAAACGTTCAAACATGTCTCAAGCACAACAGTTGGCTTTCCTGGAACAGCATCCATATGAAAATTTGAAAAGTGAAGACTTGACTGTCGCCAAGATGATGTTGAAACGTGAAATGGACATGGTGAAGGTCGGCATGAATCATGGGGAACTCCCGATTGAAGCTTACACGCAAGTCTGGGAAGAATGTCTTAGTCAAGTTCTTTTTCTTCCCAACCAAACCAGGTACACACGTGCCAACTTGGCTAGTAAAAAAGATAGGTTAGAGTCAGCAGAAAAGAGGTTGGAACAAAACAGATCGCACATGGCTAAGGAAGCAAAGAGGGCTGCAAAAATGGAGAAAAAATTGAAGATTTTAACAGGGGGATATCAGTCAAGGGCACAGGCTTTGATTAAGCAACTTCATGATATGTACGAGAACATAGATCAGGCAAATTTGGAATTGAATACTTTCAAATTTTTGCAAGAACAAGAAAAGAATGCACTGCCAAGGAGAGTACAGGTAGGATTTTTTTTTACCTATACACGTTGGAATTGAGGTTAATTGAATAAAAGACTGATTTTTTTATAAGATCTTGAAAAACCATAAAAGGTTTTCGATAAATAAGATTATTTATGGATTGGAAAGGAGTAGTTTTGCCAATTCAATAAGTACCAGAATTGAAATGAATAACATTTTGCAACCGTAGTTTTTCTAACTATATGTGGTTGTTGAGTTATATTGTAACAAAAAAAATAAAAATTGTTGCAATCACACAGTTTATAATCAAAACAAAAAAAAATTTATTTATTCAATAAATCTTATTTCTGGATCTACATAACAAATTATGTTGGACGCTTTTCAAAATTAGGCTTGTATGATAAAGTGCAACCCATAATTTTGGATCGAAAGCTCCGTTAGGTCAATATTCATTTTGCCATTGGAAAAATCAGTGGCTTAGTAGCATTTAAGGTAACTATCACTTATTTTAGCCGAGGCCAAGTTAATTTTAACATTGACTGGACCCGATGGCTTATCCATAGAACAGGGGTAATGTGGATTGCTTCTCTCAGATTGTGCTGTAGATTTTTTCCTTAAGATATTAGATATTTCTCTCATTCGAAAATAACTCTAGTTAGTTTTCTCTCAACTTACAAATCACTCCATACATCTTTCAATTACAAAAAATGATTCACTTGTGCCTTTTTTTGGAACGTGGAGGAAATCCCTGAGTCCTGGAGTCTGTGCTTTTGCACCTCAGATATACCCACTGAAATCTCCACCCCGTAGGCTCGTCCTCCGATGACTATTGAGCCCTCTGGCCCATTGTATCTTACCTGATAAGAATGCAGGTCTGGGAGATCTGCTACACAATAGCTTTCAGCTTGTCCCTTCCAGACCTTTTATTTCACCATGTTGTATCGATAGTTCCTGATTAAGGGCTACTGTGTGTCCCTCATAGTAACTGCAAATACTGCCCTGGCTACCTTATAGGGCTGAAGGTTCATCTGGATGGCCCTTATAGTTTGTTTAGTACCCAAAGAGTTCTCTTCCGATCCTGTAGTACGCTCAGAATTTCATCCTCTCCAGTGCCCTGAAAGATGCATCATCAACTGAAAAGGCCATGACTTATCCTTATGCCCTTTCGGTATTTCGGCTCGGTGGTCATTGGTACCAAACGAGTGGGTAGGGGGGGAGGAGTTATCCAGCTCTGTGGTGCCCCCTGCCATACATCAAACCCACGGCACTCACAGTTTGATTTAGGTCTGTTGACTAGAGCCTTGTTAGTCGAGTTTCAGCCATCTATGCGACCACGTGAATGTCCGCAAACCGTCCCATTAGCCACGCGGCTGTGGCCCGTTTACACCAACCCACGTGAAGGTGAGGTTGGACTTTAAATGGCTCACTTGTGCCTTGGTTGGTAATTATTTTTTACTAATTTAACATTTTAACACACTTTCAATTTTGCTTTTGATTTGAAATTTGGTGTATACATAAGTCACATGACAAATACACTTTCAAATCAGTATAAAAGTTTTTCTTTGTTGTTTTTTTGTGTGCTTCTTTTATTTGAGGTTCTTTCGTTACTGTCAATTAGCTTTATGGCAGGTCAGAACTTCATTGGATTTTTCGAATTCAATGTTGAACCATATAAACAATTATTAATTATTTTTCTTCAAATTAATGACATTAAAATACCTTGTTTGCTTTTGTTCAATAGATGAGTAAACCTTTGTATTTTAGGAAGTGTTTTGGATTTGAATTTTCAACATTTTGATATCTTCATGGAATTAATTCTATAGTGAAATCAAATTGAGAGGAAACCAATTTTGTTATACTTCTTTCTTTTGATTTGAGTCAGATTATGTTACAATATTAAAATTTAGGGAGTGAATCCTCCAACTTTTGATCTTGTAGAGTTTAACAATTATACAAAAATAGAAATGCTGTTAGTGTTTGCCAAAGAAAATTCGAGTTTTTTTTTATAAGTGATATGATGGCAATTTCAGAATCAATAAATTCTGAAATCTACCTTCCCATGCATGAGAGGGGCTTCCTTCCAGCGCTCTCTTTGTTTTCGTTTGACGCAGTCCCGTATGTAGCCTCGGATGGCCGATTTTGTCACTCCCGAGTGCAGGTTCTGGGCCAATTATGGAGTTGATGAGCCCGTCCTAGCTAGTTCATCAGCTTTTTCATTGCCCCCGATGCCACATTGTCCTGGAACCCAGATCAAAGTTATTTTGTTGTGTTCTGCGAGGGCACTGAGTTCTTCTCGGCACAAAGAAGAGTTAAAAATGTATATGGAAATTTAATATATAAATCCTTCATTTAGTTATTGACTAATTTTCATTTATTTATTTTCGCACAGTTCTGGTCTGAGAAATACGTCAACAAGTACATAGTAGAGATTTAAAAAAATACAGTATATATAAAAAACATAAAATACATACAGTGTGCACGTAAAGTTGGAATAAATTCGCTTAAGTCTTTACAGGGCCAGAAGAGAAAAGTCACTTGGACAGGTCAATTTCAATATTTAAACGTGCACGTGCACATAATAATTCCTTTGGGTGATGTCATAATTGTGCCAGTGTTGGCATAATTGACATTTTTACTTGACCGGCCCCCCTAGTGGTCAAATAATGTAATAGTGCAAAAAAAATCGAGATATCGACAGAAATATCCGTTTTGAGGTCCTCCGGTTGAGACCATTTCCAGAAAGAAGTCTGTAATCTTCCACAATAACTGCCGAACCGTTTGACCAATCAAGCTGAAATTTGGTATGAAGATATAGTTTCTGCCCCGAATTCGACCATTTTGGCTGTCATCTGTCAAACGGAAGTGTCACTATTAAACAATGACAGAAACTAGGGGCACAGAACTTGACTTGCAGTATGTCATTTGAAAGCCCTTGAAAACCTGTATCCAGAACAGTCAAAATTATTTCTTCAATAATTAAAAATGGAAAAGTTCAAAACTTCGCCTTTCAAAATCTAACCAATGGATTAGAACTAAATTCGGCAGGGCAACACAACAAAAAAATCAAATTAAGTCTGCAGTTGGAGTTTTCCACCGTTTTCCAGTCTGGTGTTACAAATGTTTAATTTTTTCCTAGGCATTACCATCCGAGACGGCCGCTCACCCGGGCTTTGACTAGGACGACCTGCGTTTGGTGCAGGACCGCTCAATTGACTGGGGTGGTCAAATATCTCAATTGGTCAATTGACTTCGTACAGCCCTAAAAATGTTTTATTTCAAAATAACCCCATTCTCCCGAGGCTCGTGCCGGTCAAGTTCTGGGGTGTCTCACTGCTGATTTTGAAGTGCATTCAAAAGAAGACATTTTTCTGCATACAATACGTTTAATTTGATCGCATGGTACATAAGGAAATTGAGGGAAAAAAATCTTAACTACTGATTTAAAGAAATTTAAAAAAAATTAATACTCTAAATGATCAAATTATGTGTTCAAATTGTCTGCCATTCACTTCTTGACAATACCCAAGCAACGTGCATGTTTTAATATTTAAATTGACCTGTCTGAGCGATTGTTCACTTTTGGCACTGCAAAGACAAAGCGAGTTCATTCCAACTGTATATAGGGTACATATACATACATATGATCCAAAAAACCTATAAATACTCTTTTCATTGGAGACTAGAGAAAATAATCATTGATACAATAAGGCTCCATGCCAGATAAATAACTTCTCAGCGATCTTGATAAGCTTCCAGAGTTCTCAATTACTTTTATTTCAAATATTATTGAAAAAATTGATTGCATTATAAAATGTGCCTCCCTGTTTCTTTTTTGTCCTGGCAGAAGCAAAATCCTGCGTTCTCAGCAAGTCCAATTTTGTGAAGAAGTTTTTGCAGTTTCCACTACCGTTCCTCAGGTTCTTCCTATTCAGTTCTAAAAGGGCCGCCATTTTTTTTTCAAAGGATTTGGGATGAATGTTTTTAAGTTGACTTACCCCACTGTTTCATACACTACCTGGAAAATTGTGGCACACTACCTGGAAAACAGTGGCGCACTGCCTTAGGTTCATGCTAAGGTTACATTTTGATGGTAATCCGACCCCAACTTTGTCTTCCGTTTCACTTCTCCAAACTCTCTGTTATACCTAACCAAAAGTTCTTTTTCACGCCACCTAGTGTTAGTCCTAAGAGCTGCTTAGAGTATGTACAACATTACTTCTCCCTGCTATATATTGTCAGCATAGGCTTGTACCCCGATGATCCCTGCCACAAGTGTCCTGATTAGATCATCTACAATAAGGGGAGATAGGACTCTTCCCTTGTGGGCAGCCTCTCACCACCCTGGCCATGACTTTCATAGTGGAGAGAGCTTGAGATTATTCGATATTTCACCATTACCCTGAACTTCCAGTTTCTGATATCCGCTTGTTGGCCTCCAGATAAGGTTATCTAGTGCTGTTTAATGTTTTTCCAGCCTCATGGGTATACTGGTGTATGCCGAGGGAGTTTTCTCTCAGCACCTCTCCTCATATGTGGCCTATTCAAGATTTTTCTTTGTGGCCTTCAGTAGAAGTTATGTCAGGTTGATATAACAAAGGGATTTAGAAAAGTTTTTGTTATTGCTGAGTTAACGTATGTAAGCAACCTTTACTGATTTCCAGCTAGGGATAGATAACCCCAGGCCATGCTGGCTCCAAAAGTTCAGTGAGTATGAGCGTCTATATCTCAGCCCTATTTTGTGGTCCCCTCCACTAGTGCTTTGAGTGGTTCTGGGTAGTTAATGGCCCATTCGTCAGCTGTTGGTTCGATGATTTAATTTGCCTTCTTCTAGTCTTCTCGACTAGTCCTGTCTGGAGTGGGATTGACTGTGTTTGAATATTTCAATTGAATATTTTTTTGTCCCTGGTAAAATTTTGATTTGAAGAAATTACTATGCACACCATTTTATTATAACTTCAATTTTAATTTCCAGTCTCTAACAGAAGATGTAAACAGACAAATGGAAAGGGAAAGAGGATTGCAAAAAAAATATGGAAATCTTCAGTTACAAATAAAAGAAATGCAGGAACAGTATAAGCATTTACAGGAGGAAATTGCAAGTGCCCAAAAGGAGATACACATTACTCACCAAGAGGAAGTATCTTCTACTACCAATGGAGAAATTGGAATGGAAATAGAGGAGAGTACCACACAAGAAAAAGTTCAATAAAACACAATGTTATGCTGGTTTTTTGTGGAATTTATTCAATATGAACAATCAAGAGGACTGTAAATAACTTAGTAATATCACATACATTATAAAACATTAGGATTAATAAAAATACCAAAATAATTAAAACTATAGATATTTCTTTGTTTTAGAGGGCATTGGAGTATATGAGGTCATCTATCCCTATCATCACACTTGTTCAGACCAATTAATTTTTATTGCAACCTTTCTGATCATGCATTACTATCCCACCATCCTTCCTAATTTCAAAAGGCTCCAACCAACATTGTAATAGTTAGGAAAGAAAGGAGATATGTAAATATTTCAATATTTTCCTTTATATTTGAATAAAGAAACAAACATTAATTAAAACAACATGTGATGGGCAGTGCTATTTGAAGTTAGGATGATCCTACAGTCACTTACTTATCAAACAATTTCTCCCTTATAATCAATACGTCCAAACAAGAGTATTCTTAGATTATGAGATAAAAAAATAGGGGTGTGATTTATTTATTAACAAAATTATACCAAAAAATTGTATATATGAATAAAATCATGTGGAAGGTTGGTAGGAAAAATATGAAGGTTTTAAAGTATGAAATGTTGGAAGACAAATATGGGTTCTTGAATCCTTCAGAAATATTTCCACCAAATATAATTCATAATAAAAACAAACAAAAAATATTGATTTTCTTGAAAAGTTTAACAATCAATTTCTTTTTCTATCATTGAGTCCAAGTCTAAATGAAAATTGCATTTTTAAATCACTGTTTTATGGCACGTATATATTTTTATTGGGTCGTTAATTTCTCCAAAAATAAAATGACATGGAAAACAATTTTCTCATTTTAAGGTACTTCCGCCACAAGACAGTTGAATTAGGAAATTATTTTCGACAGAATCAAAAAATTTTAAAAAACTTTTCGATTTGAAACGCGAAAAAAAAAAGTTTTTGAAGGGGGGCACTTGCCCCCCCAATTGACTCTAGAAAATTTCTTCGTTATAGAAAGTCGGCGACTCAAAAAATTGATGTCCCCGAAAAGCGCAAAAAAAAAAATCAGACCCGCCCCCCCATCTCCCCCCCCTCACTAGAAATCATACGTCATGGGAAAAAATTATTGTTTTTCGATAAAACTTCAATGGATTTTTTTTGTGTAGTACTCTTTTTGAACTTTTTTGGGGGGGTATCGTTAAAATCGATGGGGTCAACTAGGAGGAGTTTTTTTTTCGCGTTCAGACCCTCAAATGGTCCACCGCCCTTCTTTAAAAAGTCCCCTGGCACAATCCGCATTTCTCTACGACCCCCCCTTTAGGCTGTGCGCTTCCCCATGGACTATTTTGAATAACGAGAGTAGTTTTGATTATATCTGTCAAACACTTTGATTTTTTTTCACATTATCTATGATATCCTGCTCTAGCTCCTCCTCGTTTTTCATAATCTTAATTTTAGTACTAACGGTAGAATTAATAATGTGCTGATTGCCTATGCATGGTCCATATGTTACGTGTTAATTTTGAGTCAACTTCAATTATATATATCTCGGGTTCGGGATGGTGAAACTTGTTAAAATTTTATAGAAGTGTTGTTCACATGTTAAACAATACGTATGCCAAAATTTAATAATTTCCTAATTCAACTGTCTCGTGGCGGTACTACCTTAATTGTTGGAGAAACTACTCAAAATAAGCTGTTACATTGATGAAATCTGATAGATTTTTTTTAGAAAGTGATTGGGAAATGATTTTGCACAGATTAAGTAATTTCTTCTAATAATTGTTCGCAGTTCAAAATTATGTACCAAATTGGGTATATATTTGAAGATTTAAAAATTGAAATTCAATAATAATATTTCATAAATTTGTGAGTAAATAAAGTCTACCCCTGTATACTGAAAAATTTAAGAATATATCACAATTTTAATAACACGGCAACATCATAATAGAAATAAAAAGTGAAATAACAATAAAACAATCTTGAAAAATATCACATTATGAATTCGGACAGAGATCCCCAAGATTTTCCAGTTTTTAGCTTGACTGGAAAAGGTACTGAGAGAACTACAGAGTGTTCCATATTTTTCTTCACAATCTTGGCTACTTTTCTAATATATTTTGTAGGAACTTCATAGATAATCTCATCGTGCAAATGAAGAACTAATCTGGGTCTATTTTTTGTTTTGCAAAAAATGTTCTGTATTTCTTTTTCTACTTCGACCATTGCCTTCTTTGCTATATCAGCAGCTGACCCCTGTACTATCGTGTTAACAGCTTGTCTTTCAGCTTGCCCTGAATTGATAAATGTTTGTCAAGTTTCAAAATGTTCAACTTGTATATCAATAGAAAACAAACTTCATTCTTTTCAGAAATAAAATATTGTCAACTATGATTTCTCAGAAAATTTATTCTTGATATTAAAGCTTCAATGATATGATCAGCCGTCAATGACTGAAGAAAAGATTGAAATGTGCAGAATGTTTTCAAAAAATAAAGTTTGTATATTCAAGATATGTCATTCAAAAACGAAAAAATAAACATAATACTGAATTTGAAAAAAAATGCTTAGCAAGTGAAATTTAAAAAGAATTTAATGGTACATTGTAATGGAATATACTTGAGCATAAATTGTAAATATTGTCAATGTAAACTAAAACTGAAATTCAACTTTAACCTTCACCAAATGAATTTTAACAATGTTCACTATATTTCTCTTGTTATTTACAGTTCAAATTAATAATTATTTATGTTTTATTATGAATAAACTCTATTACTATTATTAGAATTATTTACTTCTGAAATGTTTGCAAATAAGATCAATTTTACCTACAACTGCTTCAGATATGAATACGAGGTTAGTCTGAAAAGTTTCCGACCTAATAAAATAAGATTTACTGATGATATTCAACCCCGTTATAATACTGATAGCTTAGAGATTGCTGAAAATTTCAACCAATATTTTGTATCAAGTATTCATCAAATTGCTAACAGTATTGAATATGAAGAAATATGGTCGAGCCAAAACTATCCCCATATCAATGAGTCACCGAGTGAATTCACATTGCTAAGTATGAGCCATCTCCGTAAAATCATATTCTCATTGGACAACAAAATAAGCAAAGATGAAAGTCTCAACAGTAAATTCTTGAAAGAAACTTTTGATTGTTTTGGACATGTATTGCTAAACCTTGTTAATACGTCTCTAGAAAAAGGTATATTTCCAGATCAGTTTAAAATTATTCCTATTCCTAAAGTTAATAACTCAATATATTCTTGTGATTTCAGACCAATCAACACATTGCCATCACTTGAAAAAGTTCTTGAAATAGCGGTCTACGAACAGATCGAAAACTATTTCAATATCAACGAACTCTTTATTGGTGCTCAGTCTGGCTTCCGTAAAAATCATTCGTGTGAAACATCTCTTCAATATACCATATCAACCTGGAAAAGGGCTGTAGATGTTAATAAGTATACTGTGGCTATTTTGATGGATTTGCGTAGAGCTTTTGAAATGATAGATCGAAACATTCTATTGGAAAAATTAAAATATTATGGCATATCTGGCAATGTGGTGAACTAGTTTAGAATTTACCTAAGTTATCGTTTTCAACAGACCAAGATAAACAATGTTCAATCTGACAAAATTCTAAATGATATGGGAGTTCCCCAAGGAAGCGTTTTGGGACCACTTTTATTTATCATATATTTAAATGACATACACTACACACCAGGTTCACACTCTTTGAATCTTTTCGCTGATGATACCTTAGTGTTTGAGTCTGATAAAAATCTTGAGAATGCAATCATAAATATAAACAACTCAATGAAAAATATCGAAAAATACCTAAAAGTGAATAAACTAAAACTAAATGTCAACAAAACGAAAGCAATGATCATAGCATCTGAATATGAGCTGCGTAACTTGGGTAATTTGAATACTATCAACATAAATATAAATGGAGAAAATATCGAAATTGTATCCGAAATTAAATATCTTGGTTTTATTATTGATAGTACTTTGACATTAAATAACCACGATGAGTATATTATTAAGAAAATATCAAAAAAGCTCTTTTTCTTTTCTAGAATTTAAAATTGTTTGAGCACATATTCTAAAATAACAACTTTCAATTGCATTATCCAACCTCATTTCGATTATTGTGCTTCCTTACTGTTTTTATTCAATCAAAATAAAGTGTCTCAATTACAGAAACTTCAAAATCGTGGAATTATGATTCTTAAATGTAAATTTTAATAATGTTTTTATTTTTAAGATTGTTAAAGGTTTTCAACCAACTTATTTTAATGATTTTGTGATTTTAAATAGAGATATTCATCATTATAACACTAGGCAAAATAATGACATCCACATTAATAGAACTAGTTCGAGACGATGCATGAATAACTTATTTTTCAAAGGTTTGAATGAATTCAATAAACTCCCCATACACTTGAAAGAGTCCAATACTGTTATAAGTTTTAAGAAAAGTCTATTGGCTTTTTTAGAACAAGATTTGTGATGTATTACTGTTTAGTATTTTATTACTATTATTATTTATTTTAGAATTATTAGATTATCTGTATTTTTAATGATTATGTGACTGTTTGTTTGTAAATTAGATTTATCTATTTCAATAAATTACTACTACTACTACCTGAACATGAGGCAACGCTCGTTACCAATAGTTAGGCAATGTGTTTGCGCATCTTTTGAAAGGTACTTACCAAAATTGCAGCCATTTTGGACATGCAGTTGTTGTTTGACAATCATTTGAGTGAGTCGATGCGAGTGTGAA
The DNA here is from genome assembly GCA_018342105.1 of Gonioctena quinquepunctata. Taxonomy (NCBI): domain Eukaryota; kingdom Metazoa; phylum Arthropoda; class Insecta; order Coleoptera; family Chrysomelidae; genus Gonioctena; species Gonioctena quinquepunctata. The sequence goes on along the minus strand of JAFIRS010000038.1, from coordinate 1,209,363 downwards.
AAAATCAAGTATCAAGCTGTCATTAAATATTTGTTTTTGAAAGGCAATACGCATATGCAAATCAAAGACGAGTTGGACGCTGTGTACGGGGACTCTGCATCATCATTTACCACCGTGAAATTTTGGGCAGCAGAATTTAAACGTGGCCGTACCAACTTGGGAGAGGATGAACATTCGGAAGTCCAAAAACTGCAACCACTGATGATAACATCGCTCAAGTTCACCAAACGGTGCTAGATGACCGTCGAATTAAAGTGAGAGAGTTATCCAAGGCTATGAATATGTCCAAAGAACGTCACATAGTGCATGAAGAATCAGGCATGAGAAATGCAAGCGGTCGGTGCGATGGGTGCCGTGTTTGCTCACGTTAGACCAAAAACGTTTTGGCGCCGATTAATTACTATAGATGAAACTTGATTACACTTATACCCCAGAAACAAATATACAGTCAAAACAGTGAACTGCAAAGGGGGAATAGGCTCCAAAAAAGCAAAAACTTTTTTCGACTGGGAAAGTGATGGCGAGTGTCTTTTATCTTCAAAAAGGAAAAACCATTACAGGAGCATACTACGCATCATTACTTAACAAGCTGAAGGCAGAAATTGCGGGAAAAGGCCACATGTGTTTCACAAGACAATGTACCATCACCAGATCTAGCCACAAGCGACTTTTTTCTGTTCCTTAAGCTGAAAGTTGGGCTCGGAGGACAGATATTTTCAACAAATGAGAAGGCCATCACCTTAAACAAGAAAGACGCCGAGAACTACTTGGATGGGTTAAAGAGATGGGAAGAGTGTAGACTTACAAGGAGACTATGTAGAAAATAAAAAATTAATTTGAAGAAAAATTGTCTTGCATTTTTATTGCACGGAATGTTTTCAGTCCACCCGCGTACAGTTCAAATTTTTCGTAATTTATTATGAATATACTTAATTATTATTTTCTTCAGAAATGTTTGCAAATTTCTCCCCAACTGCTTCAGATATGAATATATGGGTTCGGCGATAAGGGGGGACTACGGGTATAGCTGTAGGGGACCCCGTGTACAAAAATTAAAAATCGTATTTGGTTTAAAACTACGTATAATAATAAATTTTATAATGAAATGTCATCACAAGCTAAGTGAGTTAACGATGTCAATTTCTTTTAACTTAGGTGCCGCTCTGTATGCAATACTTTGGCCAGTTGGCGGCAGGGGAAGTTAAGTACCAAGCTCTCGCCTTGTCCGCCGCGACTCGATATCCCCACCCACTATGCGGTTTCCATGCGACATTTAAAGAAAATACTGGTCCTTTAGTATTATTTAATGTGATTTCCCTGTTGCAATTAGAACACATTTTTTCAGTCGTGAGCATTGCACTGCACTACAAACGAATTGCTACCCACTCCAAAATTCAATAAAAATGTTTGTCACCGTTTCTTAACTTATACGTTATCCAAAACTTGTAATATCCTACCCCTAAAGATAAAACATTAAAAATCATAAAACCTTCTCGAGAGAATAAAAAAAATGCAACTTTGCAAATTACTTAAAATTTATCAAAATACTAGAACATCGATAGCTACACTAACATGATATAAAACCACTATTTAATTCTTTACTTTCTGTACACAACTGTAATTTTAGATCAATTAATATTACTTTGTAGCACAACACAAGTGTTAAGTCACTTAGGTGCTTTCTGTACATAATATGTACCCTGTCCCTTGTATAATGTATCAACTTGTAATTAGTGTCTTTCATTTTGTTTTATTATTAGCATTATTGTTTAATATTATTATATTATTAACTTAATTTATCTTTGTATCATTGTTGGCATAATTTTTTTCTTATTTTGGTATCATTTTGTGACCAATAAATAAATAAAATTTTCTGCAGTCAATCACAGTCACGGAAGGTAAACGAGCATTTAGCAAGATTGCCTTAATAAAAAACTACATGCGTAAATAATGCTTCAAGATCGATTGAATAGTTTGGCATTGTTCCCTGTAGAGTATGAAACTGCACAAGAAATAGATTTCAGACTTTATAAAGGACTTTGCCACATTAAAAGTAAGAAGGCTCATTTAAAGTAAAAATAGGTTTTATTTCTAGCAATAAATAATTTTAAAAAATCATTATTTTACTATAAAGCTAAACTATGAAAGTCTATTACTTGGCACTATAGTATACTAACTACCAGATGCAAAACTAGGGATCAACATTTATTTCGCAGGGCCTGAGCACAAATAGATATTTTATTCTTACCTCTTTTGATGAAGCTGGTATCATTGATACTGGGCAAATATCTTTTTCTACCGGTTATAGTTTCAACATATCCAAACTTTTGGCATTTTTCAATTGCCTCTTTGATGAATTTCTTGATGCCTGGGTAGGTATTCTTGAATGTTTCCATGAATTCTATAGCCTCACTTTCATCTAGGTCAAGTTGGTCGGCTAATGTTTTGCTACCCATACCATAAATGATTCCATAACACAAATTTTTAGTGCTCTGTCTCATAGTATCTGTGACCTGAAATAATATTTCATTTAGTGATATTTTCAAGAACAAGCTCTCATAGAAATCTACAGTGAGCACGTAAAGGTTGGAATAAATTCGCTAAAGTCTTTATAGGGCCAGAAGAGAAAAATCGCTAGTACACGTCAATTTAGATATTTGAACGTGCACGTTTTGATATATAACTCTTTTGGATGACGTCATAATTATGCCTTTTTTTTAAATAGCAACTCTCGTATTTGATTGTGTCATCTGAAAGAAGATTTTACAATAAGTTCAATTTTATGGCGTGGTATGTACATGAGGAACATTTTTGTTTTGTTTTTTATAATAATAATAAAGTACATTTACACTTCATACACATTAATATTTGTCTAAACGTACATACTAGTGTGTACACCTAGGTCCAAGGACCTGTATGTGTACAGTTCAAGTTTTATTATTGCATCAATATACTATTTGTGACAAAGCAATTATAATATCATTAAGCAAATCCAATTTTGTCTCAGACAGGTACAAATGAAAATAAAAAATATATATATAACATAAAACTTGGTGAGTAGCTATACATCAGTAATTTTACTAACTAAAGGGAAATTTGAATTACAAAAACAAATTATAATGCCGAGAAGAAATCAATTGAAAGTTAAAAGCACGCACTACTTATGATATGACCCTGGTAGAGTAACATAATGTTTCTGACATGTTAGTACTCACAGCAAACATAAGAAAATAAATGATTTGGGAAAAAATTGTAAATAAATTTTGTATGTCTTTTTTTTGGAAAAATGTTCGTACAGCAACTATCATTAATATGCACTTCATTTGCTTGCATCACTATCAAGTCTAATTGGCCGAGCAGTCTAAGGCGCCAGATTTAAGCTCTGATTCTCAAAAGGGGCGGGGGTTCGAGCCTCACACCTGCCAGTTTTTATTTTTTCATTTTTCCCTTTTGAAATGATTTATTTTGGGAGTCTCAAAACAAATCACTTGGGCGTCCCAAAACAAATCACTTGGGCATCCCAAAACAAATCATAATCATAACTCAATTTCGAAGTGGAAAAAAACTGGCAGGTGTGTGGGGTTGTAACTTACGCCCCTTTCGATAACCAGAGTTTAAATCTGGTACCTTAGACCGCTCGGCCAATCTGACTTGATAGTGATGCAAGCAAATGAAGTTCATATTAATGATGGTTGCAGTACGAAAACATTTCTGACAAAAAAGGTCATACAAAACTTGTTAAAAAATTTTGGCCAGACACTAAATGATTTTTCTTATGTTTGCTGTGAGTACTAACATTTTAAAAACATTCTGTTACTCGATCTGCTAGGTTTTCTGTAGCCAGCTCTGCCATTCAAATTTAAAGTAATGTATGAAGAGAAATATTTTCTTTCAAATGACACTATCAAATACAAAGGTTGGTATTTAAAAAAGATGTCGATGACGTCATAACTGGCACAATTATGACGTCACCCATAAGAGTTGTATGTCAAAACGTGCTCGTTCAAATATCTAAATTGACGTGTACGAGCGATTTTTCTATTCTGGCCTATAAAGACTTTAGCGAATTTATTCCAACCTTTACGTGCTCACTGTATATTCAATACAAATACAGGTTGTAAAATATAGTTACGCTTGATAACAATATAAAATTCCCTAACTGTGTTGAATTTTTTTATGGTATGGTCTATAGAGATTGGAGGGAATCAACCTCATCATCAACTCTTAAAATTTAAAATATTGCTGGATAATAATGTTACAAAATGTAGAATATGCCCCTGCGTTGTTTGTCATAAGCGAACCGTTACCTACATTCTCCTAACAACCGTTTTGGAATTCCAATGATGTCATGGTCCCAATGTTTCGAGAGCCGTTCGAATGATCAAGAAGGAAGAACGAGGATATTACAAAGTAATTCATATTAGCGAAGTCAAGGTGAATGTTAATTTAGTGCAGTGCGATCGAATATGGAATTGTCAGTGTATGATTGTGTTGTGTTTGAAGTGGAATAAACGGATATATAAAATTAATCGAGCATATTTTAATAAAAATGAACCCAGTTTCATAACAATAATAAGGCGGATAAGTATGTATAAATATGCTAAAGATTGAAAAGGGAAACATTCTGAATTGAATATTGAATAGAAAGATTTTTCTGTTAATTGAAAAATCCATGATAAAAATGAAGTAATTTTTTGTGAATATCTAACAGAAAACAACTACTTCCCCGGCTAAAGCAACATTTCTATTCAATTGAGAATGTTTCCCTTTTCAACATAAATTCCCCACAAGAGGTAATCTTGAACGATGGAAGATAGTGACTAAAGTTTATCTTTCAGTCGCAGATGATTCCACATCTGATTTGATGAACATCCTGTTCATATTTTCAAACAAATCAATCTATCACACCTGTTATAGGGTGTTTTAATGTCAAAAAACACCAATTTCAAAGTGTCTCTCCAAAAGAAATGTTTCTAACATTTTTCCATCTTTGCAAAGTGAGATTGCTTCTAGAAAATGTGTTTCCCATTTCTTCCGGTCTTCCTGATGATCGTGGAAGCGTGAAATAAATGTTTTGTCAACAAAAATGTATTGAAGACCTAGTGAATGTGATGCCTCTCTTGCAATGTTACAAATGATTTCTGGTGAGTACTCTCTTTTGGAAAACATTATTTTCTGCCTCATTCATCTATATGAGTTCGTAATTAAGACTGGAATAGAAAATCAAATAACTATCTCATTGAAAATGCAAGTTTTCACTTTCAGATTTTTCTTTTCTATCAGATGTAGTTCAATGTCCAGCATGACTTTAGCCAGGGAAGTAGTTGTTTTCTGTTAGATATTCACAAAAAATAACTTTAATGTTATCGTGGTTTTTCAATTCACAGAAAAATATTTCTATTCAATTGTGAATAGAATAGAATAGAATATCCTTCATTCGCCATAAAAAATACAATAGTATTAGGTTCTGTCAAGAATATATAAATACCATAAAAACACTAAATAAACAAATGAGAAGTGAACAATTACAAAAAAAAGATCACAGTTTTACTAGAATATACTGTGTCTACGTAGATTGTAACTTCGAAATATATTAGTTGGTGTTAAAGTCAAATGATAAGAATTCGTCGATACTATAAAAAGCGTTTTCCAAGCAGATATTCCTCATGTAATTTGTAAACGAAGGTGTATTTAAGTTTTTCATATCTTCTGGTAGTTTATTAAATAAAATAGGACCATAATAATTTTTCGAAAAACGGCAGTGATTTATTCCTATGAATTCAATTTTTATTTGTTGTGATTGTCTGGTGTTATGTAAATGAAAATCGTTTTGATTTAGATATAAGTGAGGATTTTTTTTTACATAATTCATGCACGAATAGACGTAAAGAGAAGGTAGTGTAAACATTGGACATTGGCATTCGTACAGAGTAGATGCGCTATTGAATCGGCGTCCTTGCGTTTTTAGCAACCACTGTTCTATTCGGTATTTAGTGTGTATCAGGCTGTGGAATTTCTACTATCCCAATAATTCTTTAATATACCCATTTCCTGGAGTATTTTATCGGATCAATTTTATATTTTTATCTATATTTGGTATTATCAATAATCAAATTTTAAATATATTTTAAACTGTTTGTGTGTTCTGACTAGTCTGATAAAATTTTATAAATGTATGTACTACAGTTGTAGAATTTTCAATGATGAATAAATTTCTTTCTTCTTCTTATAAAAATGGTTTTCACCAAAGATCAAAAGAATGATATCAAACTAATTATTTGTGAGTGTTTCAAAGACGATACATTTTTGGACTCCCTCTCTGACAAGTTCAACAAAACTTGCTGAAAAAATCGGCGAACTGGAAAACAAACTAGACAAAATGAACGAACGTATTATTCAATTAGCCGACAACAATAAAAAACTGCAAATTGAACTTGATCAAGTGCAACAGGACAAGAGGATTGCCAACTTACGTATGTATGGTATCAAGGAAAATAAAAATGAGAACATTTTGGAGGTGGTTCAACAAATATTCACTGATAAACTTTCACTCGACCTGGATGATCGTCGAATTAGTAGTTGTTATCGAATCAAATCCAACCAGGATGGTAAGGGGATAACCAAACCAATTATTGTCAAGTTTGCATCTTCCGACGACTGTCGTATGGTGCTTCGCAATAAAAAAAAGTTGAAAGGATCCCGCGTCACAATCACCGAAGATTTAACGAAGTCCAGGTATGACATTTTTGTGAATGCGAGAGAAATTTACGGGAAGCTGAATGTGTGGACTCAGAGCGGTAAAGTGTGTATTTTGATCGATGGGAAAAAACATTATATCAAAAGTGATATCGAACTCAGACAAATCAAATCTCCTTCTCTGTAATTAGGCCGGCTGACCGATTCATACTCGAATTTGTTATAATCTCGAATCGGCAGACTATTGCTGGTTATTCTCCATAATTTATAAGTTTCATTCTTATTTTCAATTTACGATCAATTTTTATTTTTATTTTTATTGGTATCATACATTATCTCAACGTTTGAGAGTTTCCAGAAGAAATATTGAAATTAACCGAACTGTTTTTGTGACCTGAGCTGACTGATAAATTATAAACAAAAACATACTATTTTTTATATTTTTTAGGTTCCTGATTTATTTCATGGTTTGTGAACCTGCGTTTGAATACTTTATACTTTTTACTATTTAAAGATTTTCGTTCCTTAGAATCTTGTTGATATTATTTCTATTTATAGATTTATATATAGGGTGATTTATTAATGATTCGTAATTTTTAATTTTTATTGAGATGGTTAAAAAACTTGAAGATATGTCATCTTAATGTTCGATCACTTGTAGCACATTTTGATGATTTCAAGACTCTGGTAAATGATTTTGATATAGTGGGTGTTTCTGAAACATGGCTGAATGATAGTATTAACACTGAATCGTATTCAGAAAGTACAGAACTTTTGTTGTCGATTCATTTCTTCCTCAAAAAATACGATCATGTTTCTAATAAATTAATGGAACTGAAGTGGCTTACAATGGCTAATCGTTCTAAATACAATTTTTGTGTCTTTCTATATAAAATAATGAAGAACAGGATTCCTTTGGCGCTCTATTATAAATTAACTCCTAGATCATCTCTTCATTCATTAGAAGTGAGAAATAAACATCACTTTAATGTTCCTCGTCACTGTTCAGTCATGTTTCAGAAATCCTTCACCTATCAAGCCGTTAAACTTTTGTGAATCCCCAATATAAAAGACTTGAAACGCTATTACCTAGTTATATGTTGATAAATTACTTTTGTTTATTTGACTCTTAATGATTATGTTTTTTATTACCCTATGAATGTCGTTATTACCAAAATTTTCTGTCAATTGTACAACTTAGGTTAAGTGTAAGAGTAGCAATAGCTAAACTTCGCCTACTTTGTACCAAAGAAAATAAAGACGATTTATTATTATTATTTTATTATGAATAAATGTTGTTTTAACGTCTTCTTGATAACCCAGTTTGAAGATAACTCGCAAAACTTTTCTTTGCAGTCCAAACACTCTTTTTGCATGAGGCGAGAGCCACCAAAGTTCTAGACCAGAGATATGGGACATAAAAAGTGAATGATAAGCAGTGATAATGGTTTCAATAGATGAAATGTCCATTAAACTTCTAATAACGTAAATGCTCTTTGCCTACTACTTTCCCATTTCTTCCGGTCTTCCTGATGACCGTCGAAGCGTGAAATAAATATTCCACGACCAAAATGTATTAAAGACCTAGTGACTGTAGTGTCTTTCTTGCATCAATGTTACAAATTATTTCTGGAGTACTCTCTTTTGGAAAACTTTCTTCTTTGCCTCATTCATCTATATGAGTTCTTGATAAAGACTGGAATAGAAAATTAAATACCTATCTGAATGAAACTGCAGATTTTCATATTCAGATTTTTTCTTTTGAGTCCTTTCTCAATATCTATCAGATGTAGTTCAATGTCCAGCGTGGCTTTAGCCGGGGAAGTAGGTATTCACAAAATATAACTTCATTTTTATCGTGGATTTTCCAATTCATAGAAAAATATGTCTGTTCAATATTCAATTGAGAATGTTTCCCTTTTCAACATGAATACCCCACAAGAGGTTATCTTGAACGATTGAAGATAGTGACAAAAATTTATCTTTTAGTCGCAGATGATTCCACACCTGATTTTATGAACATCCTGTTCATATTTTCAATGCTAAAGATTGAAATTAAAAATAAAATAAAAGTAAGTTGAATAAAAAGTTCATTATTTTGAAAATATAAAAGTAGGCATCATCATTGTAGGCATCAGCTAAACTGTAATATAGCCACTAAGTAGTTTTTTGTTGTGTTTCTAAAAATATACTTCTTTCTTTAATTTCACAAGGTGAATTATACATTTTCACTCCATTATAGATCAAAGAGTCTTTTGTTAGATTTGATGTGGGAATGAGGAGCTTTGTGTTATTTTCGTTTTGACAAGTATAATAAGGGACATCATTCACTTCGTAGTCTAATCTATTTTTATGGATTAAGGAAACATTATCTATGAAAATTTAAACAGGAGTTAGGATCCCTTGTTCCATAAATAGCGATTTACATGATTCCTTCCACTTTGTTTTACAAAGGTATCTAATTCTGTTGTGTAAACACTAACTGGAAAAATGGGTTGTTATAGACTCCCCAAAAAGATATGCCATGACGTAAATGGGATTCTACAAGGGTGAAATAGATTTTACAGCAGTAAATCCTAATTCATTTGGAACTGTCCTCAAAACATATCAACCAGATGCCAATTTTTTATTCAAGTTTCTTGTGTGCTCTTCAAATTTTAGATTTTTGTCAAAGTTGATTCCTAAAACTTTTGCTGTGTCCTTGTTTTCTAATCTACTACCTTGATTCACATCCAATATTACAGATTTGAAAGAAATGGCGCTTGTCTTTCTAGTATTTAGAGAAAGTAGATTAGAATCACATCAGTCTATGAGTAGAGTAGAGTTTATTGACTACATTACATATTTTGAATACATTTGTAGCAGGTCTTTTAAAATGAAAAGTATTTCTATATCTAAGAGTTACAACTAATTTCGCCGAGTTAACATTATGATTAACTACTACTTCTACTAACTAAGCAAAAGCTTGTTAGAGCCGAACCATTCACCGGCTAATTCCAAAGTGTGTTTGGCGGATTCCATCAGATCCTCCATATCACTGTTTACGATCGATTAAAGTTGTGTCATCGGCAAAAAGAATACTATTTTTGGGCAAAATAATTAAGGTCATTTATGTATAAGATGAATAGGGTCGGTCCCAAGGTAGAGCCTTGAGGCACCCCATGTATGAGTTCTTCCAAATTTGATTTAACACCGTTAGTCGAAACACATTGTTTTCTACGACATAAATAGGATTTGAAAAAATCTAGAGGAAGCCCCCGAATATTATAATGAACAGCTTTCTGAGCAATATACCATGAGGCACGCTTTTGTGAGGTCGCAGAGCGATAGATACGAATTTTCTCCCAATTCTACACTAGAGATGACGTTTGTAATAGCTTTAGTTGTTGATCGATTCGAGCTGAATCCAAATTGTCCAGGACAAAGCAGAGAGTCTGCTTCTAGGTATGAAATTAACCTTTTTTTAACTAGATACTCTATAATTTTAGCTATGACAGGAATTATTGAAATTGGTCTAAAGTTTTCTACCTTTTGTGGATCACCTTTTTTTAGCAAAGGCAAAATAACTGCTATTTTCAGCACAACAGGGAAAATACCTAGCGAAAAACATTCAATAATTAATAATAATAAGGGTTGAGCAATGACATCTCAGATATGGCTTTAATGCTAGCGCTATTCATTTAATAAAAGTTCGGACAACTCGAATCCTTCAATGACCTAATGGTATCCAAAACCTCATCATGAGTGACAGGAGAAAATGAAAATGAATTCACCGGTAAATTGATATTCTTCAAGAAGTCAGTAGGTTCATGATTTGACTCGGGTAGAGAAGAAATCAATGTGTTTGCTATGTTGATGAAATATCCATTGAACTTGTCCTCTGATATGAGTGTATCATTTTTTTTATGGATTTCTTTTACACTCAAAATTGATTCATCTCTACTGATATTCGTGGAAATATTCAAAAAAGTTTCATAAGACCTCCTTTTGATTTCTTTAATAGAATTTCTATAATCCTTGTGTAATATTTTATAGGTACCCAAAGTAACTAGATCCTTATTTACATTATAAATCAATTTAACATTAGAGAGCACTCTCCTCTTGTTATGTAATTCATCATTGATCCAGCAATCAGGCGACTTATGTCTGATATTGTTCCCACATTTTTTCAAAGAAAATATCTGTTTGATATGGCAACTCAGTATACTCATAAAATGTTCAGTCACGGTGTTTGGAAAAAATGTTCCCATTATAATTACCAAGCGCACGTCTCAGATCCTCCAAGCCTGAATGTTTTTTTTTTCTATTATTAGTATAATTTTCTATTTGTTCTAAGGCAAAATCTAAACACTATATCCAGATTCGTAATTATGTTATCAATACAAGTAGCACTCATCTGACCAATTCTCGTGAAATTAGTAATCATGACATGTAAATCAAGTGAATAAGTCAGAAAAATTTTAGAAATTTAATGAGGATTTCAGGAAATCCACATTGAAATCACCCGCAAGTATTACTTTTTTGTTAGTCTTCAATATGTTATCAAGAAAATAGCCGAGAGAATAAAAAAACTATCAAAATTGTCAGAACAAGACCTATATAAAGAAGCAATAATAATCAAACCTGAAATTTCGATTCCGCAAATCTCTAAGTCAATTTCGCTGGGTTTTTTTTGAAACAGAGATTTTGAAGATAACAAGTTTTTTACAAAAATTCCAACTCTCCCATGTACATGAGTTTGTCTACAGAAATAACTAGCCAAATAATATCCAGGCAAATTTATTGTTTTGAGATTTTCCTCTCTCAACCAATGTTCAGACAGACATATATCAATAAAATAATTTTTCAGGAAAATGCCGATACATATTATTTCGTGAAGTCTATTTCTATCTTTATGGTGCAATAATAGGGTTGATTCATCTGCAAATAAGGTAAAATTTCCTGAGATTGGTAGCATTGAAAAAATATTTATATATAGAATAAAATTGGATCTAGTACTTATTCCTCAAGAGAATAAAAGGAGTTATCAAGTAAGAATGTTTCAATTGTTTTTTTGAAATTAAAAGTATTCAATTCTCTGACTTCTATAGGTTTATGTTTACTGAATTATTTGGAGATTCGCAGAGCCTATGTCTGGGAAGTCTTATCCTATTTGCTCCTCTGGTGTTATACTGGTGAATGTTCGATTGTTTAATTAATGCGGGAAATTTTTCGTGAATTTCGATGAAAGTGTTACAAAAAACAGTAAAGAGTGGAGTGGTTTCTCTATACTTTGCATTACTCAAAATTATAATAGCTTTTTTCTGCTATCAGAAAACACTAGAAGCTGCAGATGAGTTGCCCCATAGTATAATTCCATAAATAAGATCAAAAATGAAAAACGTCTTATTCCTCAAGACTGCTGACTACAAGAATACAATATATGTCGGTCGAATATCCAAAAAAAACAATACTTCCCTGGCTAATGCCTCGACGGACGTTGAATGACATCCGATGGATAAACGTGCAAAGTCTAAAGGTACTTTGCAAATGTTTGTTCGAAATAGATAAATATTAACCACTTCACTCAGGCCTCCTGTAGAACAGTTTCGGGGTATTTGTCCCTCATTAGTACAGGGTGGGTCAAGCAGACAATGTTTAATGTCTGCGGTCTGTACCCAACTGAAACGATTAAAATCGATCCACTTCAAAGCATTCGCTGGGATTGAATTAGCGGAATGGACAACTCCATTAGCTAACGCCATCTCAGCAAAACTAGAGCAACTAAAACATTACCAACTGAAATTGTCCTGCTGAGTCTCAGGATAGAAATCTGCACTAAGAGACAGAAGTCTGTAGGAAAGACCGGTCCCGGATCAGGACGCAGAGAGTCCGAACTACAGAGGGATGGGGGTCCGGCTCCGGTGGAGGAGCTTGGTGGTCTGGTTCACGGACGGGGGGTGGTCGATCCGAAGGGCACTTGGGGGGCGGAAAGTCTCACACTCCTTCGGAGAGAAGACATTTAACTTCCCGAGGGCACAGGAGCGACCCGCGCCGCGCTGCTGGCTGGAGGGGGAGCGTCCGCTTCAGGGTGAGGTATGGAAGATCCAGCTCTCGAGCAGGCAGCGGGGAGTCCTCGCCACCCGAAGGGAAAGCTTGATGGGTAAAACCATCAAGCTTATACAGGCGAATCTTCAACACGCAAAAGCTGTATCCTACACCATCAGCAGAAGATTCGCCAATGAGCTCCTAGACATTGCACTAATACATGAGCCATGGAGAATAGGACCAGGCCGAATAAACGGCTTGGGCAATATTCCTGGTAAGTTATGTTCCACAGCTCGGGAAATAAACCCAGAGCATGTATCTTACTAAAAAAATACATTATAGGCTTACTACTTTCAGATTTCTGCTCCGAAGACGTTGTAGCAGCACATCGGAGCAGAAAATCCTCCTACACTGGTGAAGAACTTAGTCCGCCACTGTAGAAGGAACAACATGCACCTCATCGTGAGGTGCGATGCAAACGCACAACACACCGTCACATAAATAACAGAGGTGAGCAACTTATTGAATTTATATTAGGTGAAGGGCTCATTGTTCAAAATATCGGCTCAGAACCAACTTTTGTAACTAGCAACAGACAGGAAGTTCTAGATCTGACGGATCTGGGGTTTGAGACGTATTGAGGAATATTACCCATTTGGTAATGAGTTTCAGTTGGTTTGGATCGGAAGCAAATCAAGCAATTGTGCAAAACTCTACGAACGTTACGACCATTGATTGGCCAAAAGTTCATTCTTACTGCGGCCAAAGTAGCTTGTGCCTTTGAATGCGACTGTTTTTTATATTCAAATTGAATGACTAACTCAGTGAATTTTTTTTTTTTTTTTATGTTCTGGTTCTTACGAAAAGGGATATCCTGTAATGTTCAGAGAACATCGTGGGAACCAAGGGAAAGAAGGTAGGAGTTGGTGTTCTTCTTAAATTTCTGGAGGTTGTATGCCTCGGGGAACACCTCCCTAGGCAATGAGTTCCAAAGCCTCGCTGTTCGTTGGATGAACGAGTCTTTGGAAAGTGATGTTCTGCAGGTCTCCAAAGTGACCACGAAGGGGTGTGATGACTGAACTTGACGGGTTAGTCTCGAAGAGACTGCCAAAGCAGGAACGATTGTTGATATTTCAGAAGAGCATCGCCCATGAAAATATCTATAAAATAGAGACAAATCGCCAACTTTTCTACGGTGTTCCAGACAAGTGAGCGAGTTTGTAAGCGAGGCATCACCGACGAGACGAATTGCCCTTTTTTTGGACAGAATCCAATAGCCTCAGGATATGTTTAGGTGCAGCTCCAAATATGGGAACAATATTCCAGGACAGGTCGGATCTGTGCCTTATAGATCATAAGCAGCTGAGTGGGGGTGAAATAGCTCTTGGCACGAAACAAAAACCAAGTTTTTGGGATGCACGTTTGGCAATGGACCTCACGTGATTTTCCCAGGAAAGGTTATTGCTGATAGTAATACCAAGCATCGATATGGATGACTTCAGTGGTATGGTTACTCCTGACAAAGTTATGTTAGGCACAGTGAGATCGGCTTTTCTAGAGAAAAGACATGCTTGTGTTTTGTTTGCATTGAATTCTACCAAGTTATTAGATCCCCACTCGAGAATTGTTGCCAAGTCCATATTTATATTATTAACATTTCTTCCTCGTTCATTTCTGGTTTCACGGGCTGATATAGGGGCCCTGGAAGAGAAAGCGGTATGGAGGGTACTATCATCGGCAAAGCTGTGTACTGGACATGAAGTTGCTTTCAACAGGTCGTTGATGTGAAGCAGAAATAGTGTTGGTGCGAGAATAGATCCTTGGAACACCGCATTTATGAGTAGAGTGTCAGATGAAACTCCATCGACCACTACATGGAGAGACCTGTTTGAGAGAAACTAGCAAGCAGAGAACACAGCTGAGGGGCAAGCCATAAGAGCGGAAGCTTGGCGAGGAGCCCCTGGTGCCAAACTCGATCGAACGCCTTGGAGATATCTAATGCCACAGCTAAAGTTTCTCCATACTTTTCAATAGATAGCTGCCATATAAGTGAGACGTAAGCGAGCAGGTCACCAGTTGATCTCTGATGGCGGAAGCCATATTGCCTATCGTTGACAATTCCTGAGTCTTCCAGATATTTCATGTTGATGGCTTTTTCCATGACCTTTGAAATAATAGATAGCAGTGCGATAGGTCTGTAGTTGCTAGGTAGGGCCTTTTTGCCTTTTTTAGGGACTGGCTGTACTCTTGCAATTTTCCAATTGGACGGAAATACCCCCAAATTGTAGGAGTGGTTGAACAACTTGCAAAGAACAGGTGTTAGTTCGGAGGCACATTTCTTGAGAACAATCGGCGGGATTCCGTCAGATCCACAGGCTTTGTTGGTGTTGAGACCCAGCAAAATCTTTCTGATAGTACGTTGGCGAAAGGTGATCTCGGGCATGTGACTGTCAATAGGGTAATGGGGGGATGAATCCAGAGTGGAATTTCCAGCAAATAGGTGCGCAAAGATATTGGCTTTTTCCTGGGCAGTCGTTGCTAGTGTTCCATCTTCTTTGGTTAGAGGAGGAAATGAGCTGGAAGTGAAGTTTCTTCCCACAGCTTTGGCGAAAGACCAAAATGAACGGGATCCGTTAGGACATTCAGCAAGTTTTGATCTTATTTTGGCATTGTGGGCATCTTTTGAGCATTCTATTGTCTCTTTGCATATGCCTCTAGCCTCGACATATGCTGCTCTGGTCTCAGGGCCCGGATTTTTTAGCCATTGATGGTATGCTGCCTGTTTGGAAGCCACAGCTCTAGAGCAGTTTCTGTTAAACCAGGTCTTATCGGATGATGTTCTTCTTTCGGTATTCGGTATGTAAGTTTGCATCCCCAACATGATGATTTCAGAAATTGCCTCAGCACATCGTGTTGGATCTACTGAAGAGAAACAAACTCTCTTCCATGGAAACGCTGAGAAAAACATACGAAGACCTTCCCAGTCGGCCGAATTGTAATGCCACATGAGACGGGTGGTATTGTGCAGCTCGATGGTAAATGGAAAGAGCATGTTGTGGAGATGAGGGTGTGATCAGAGTTTCCAAGTGGGGCACAAACTTCTATTCTATACGGGTCAGGATTGGTGGTGAGGAAAAGATCTAGTGTATTGGCAGACTGGTTGTTGACATCAGGGATGCGGGTTGGTAGCTCGACCAGTTGTTCTAGACCATGAGTGATGGCGAAGGCCTCGGCTTGACGACCCGCATCATCTGTTTTGTTAGAGAATTGCCCTTATCAGGTAGTAAAATAGGATATTTATTATTATAAGAAATGTTTGAGTTTTTAAATCTACCACCAACTCTGATGAGACCATTTTCATCTAAAAATGGATTTAGATAATTTTTTTTCTTTGGAGAAGGAGGTTTTGAATTTTTTAATGAATTAACATCTAAATAAAATGAATGTTGTTGAACTAATCTGCAAATGACAGTTAATGAGTGCATTAGTTCAGCACTTGATAGATAACCTGATGTACGACTTTCTCTATTCACAATTTTTGAATTGTTCACAAAACGAAAACAATAAGTTATAACCCTTTGACATTTGGTGAAAAAAGATAATCCATCGAGAATATCAGTGTCAACAGTTTGTAAGATTAATGTGTGATCAACCTTTTTTAATTCGGGTATTTCACACTCATTTAAAGAGTTTAATTTAGGCCAAGATTGTCTCTCCTCGGACATCCAAGGAGGTCCAATTAAGTTGAGCATTCTTTTAATTCTTCTGGGTTCATACCACGAGATATTATGTCAGCTGGATTCATTTTACTAGGAACATAGTTCCATTGTCCTCTATCTAAGTGCAGTAAGACTCACTGAAACAACTGAGACCATCTATGGAAAAGTCACCACATGGGCTTATAAAAATCACTTATCACTGAATATCAGCAAAATAGCATTAATAAAATTCAGTATTCATAACCCTACTGAGACATTCAAAATTTATGATAATAACCAATTTGAGGTGGTCTCTAGCTCTATGACAATAATGCTTGGTCTCACTTTAGATTTTATACTCAATTGGAGAACTCATATCAATATACTGTGCGACAAACTGCGGAAAAACGGTTATGCTTTGAGATACTCGTCAAATCACTGTGGAAAGAAAGTTCTGATAAATCTGTATCATGCAACTATTGGCTGTCACCTACGTTAGGGAATTTTATGCTGGTAGAAAGAAATTGCTTCACCGTTGAGGAGTTTCGATTAAAACCTTATGTTTTTGTGATTTATTAATATTTTTGTTCTTTTTTGTGTATTGCTGTTCCTTGTTTTATTTATATATTGACGTCTTCCTTGTTATTGTACAAAATATATTATTTTTGTACTTTTCAACATGAAATAAATATATTTCTATTTCTATCAGAGAACTGTTGAATTTCTGCGATACGATTGACCACAAATGTTTTGAGACAATGAGATTCAATTGAAATCCACGAAAGAACAATAGTAGAGTCAGTCCAATAATATTTATGACCTTTATTAATATGAATAGCTTTCAAGATTTTCTGGGTTAATCGAATGAGAAGTAAGGATGCATAGAGTTCAAGTTTAGGCAGATTAATAATTTTAAATGGTGCGACCCCTGATTTGGCGCATACTAAGTGTCAGTGAATTCTTCCTGCTTGTTCTCTGGATCTGAAATAACAACAAGCACCATAAGCTTTTTCTGATGAATCTCCAAAGCCATGTAATTCAATTGAAATTGGGTTTGGACAAATAATATTTCTGGGAATTTTTATATTGTTCCAACTTTGGAATTTGATTAGAAAACTCAATCCAAGAATGATATAAATCAAATTGGGAGACTTTTGTCCCAATTTAAACCTAATTTCCAAAGTTTTTGAATGATTAGTTTGGACTTGACTGTACACGGACCTACTAAACCTAGAGGGTCAAAGATTTGAGCAACTGTTGATAAAATTGTATGTTTGGAAACGTGAGAAAGATGATTTGGAATTAAAGTATATTGAAAGATATCACTGCATGAAAGCCCTTCAAAGCGAAGGCAGGAACAACAGAATAACTCTGCTATGGGTCCCTGAACATAAAGGCTTTGAAGGAAATGAGAAAGCCAACATTCTGGCAAAAGAAGGCACTATGAAGGAGTTCATAGGACCACAGCAATTCTTCGGATTATCAAAGAGCATAATCAAAGAGGTGTTTTCAGACTGGACCGAGCGGAAAAGACGTGAGTACTGGTATGAAACAGTTGGACAAGTCCACAAAATCCTTCAAAAAGAAGAACAGCAGCCCTGTTAGAACTGAATAGGAAAAACCTGAGGATTATAACTGGAATACTGACAGGTCACTGTAGACTGCGAAAGAATCTTCAAAGAATCGGACTTGCGGAGGGCGCAGAGTGTCAAGACGAGGAAAAAATAGCAGAGCACATCTTATGCAGATGCAAGGGTCTGGAACGAACAAGATTCTACCCTATGGATTACGGGCATCTAGAGCCCAAAGACCTGGAAAAGTCAGAAGAGCGGGACTTGAAGTGAAATCTAATTTAATTATGATCGAGCCACACTAGATCTGAGAAGGTCTCAGTGGAAGGAGCGATTATCGCCCCACTCGAAAAGAACCTAACCTACCAAAATTGGAGCTTTTTTATCAACTCTTTGTTATAAAAATAAATATTTTAATGTCCTAAAAAGAATACACTCCCTTACAGGACAGCTTAAAATATTACATTAGTGTGTTTACATTGCATGAAGTAGAAATTCCTCTAATTGAATTTTAAAATGGTTTATTGAAAATGTGAAAGGATTTTCATAATCTATATCGAAATTATTGCACATTGAGTTTGGTGGAGAATTTACCATTACATTAGTTCATGGAGCTGAAATATAAAGTTATTGTTTTGTTCTGCTATTAATTAGCGATACATAAAATATAACTTGGCCTACTAGACCTAGTACCCTGTGTGAGAAAAGGGGACTATAGGTAATAGTGCAGGTGGCCTTTTAATTTGGACTGGTGAATTTTTTGTTGTTGAGAGACTTGCTTGACTATGTCCGCCGTAGCTCCGCAGATAAATTAAAGTTTTTTACTGGCTAGAGATTTGCAGGAGACTTAAGAATTTTGAATAAGTAGATAGTTCGTTGAGTATTGTATCATGCATGTGGCGAGTTGAAAAGTTGTTCGTAGGTTGATAGTAAAGCTTTCATAGAAATAAGAGTTTCCTTTATTGTATCGAGCTCTCTGCCTCTTGATTTCTTTTCCATGTTGAGCCGAGACCATAACTAAGTGAGCTTATTTGAGAGCTACAGAGAAAAGTCGCACATAAGCTGTTTTGAAAGGTAGCTGACCTAGAGAAGTAGAGCTTCAAGTCCTGCTATCGTGAATCCCTCTTGTACAATGCGTCAGTTAACCCGCCCGTTCTTTTCCTGATACCCGCGAGTAGAGAGGTATTTGAATCGCTTTAACGCTCCGTTGATTTGCACGGGAGCTTTGCCTATTGAAAATAGCACTGTTAAGTTTTGTTGAAATGTGTTTTCCGAGAGGATTGAAGTCTGAGGACTAACTGTAACACGTTGTTGAGTAGAATAAATATACCGAGAGTACCTGTTATTTTAGTTTTGCTAACTATTGAGATTGTTCCAACCTTACGAGCAGCATATAACCAAGTTGAGAATCCAGCATAGGTCAAGTAAAATCTGTCCTTCTGGCTACCAGACTCTCACTATCATAAGTTGACCCCTGGATTATATTTTCTTCACTGAGACTACCTGAAGCAAGTGGCCTCTCTACAGATAATGGAGAAAAATATGTAATATGAACTGAGGCGTCAAAAGTGACGAGTTGAGAAAAATACAATATTTCAGAAGAATGTTGTTGTCTATGCCTCGAGGACGATATGTTCTATCCATCTTCCATGCCATGTACCTCATGAGAGTTCTTTGAACTGATTCAAGTTGATTTGTGTGAAAATATGAACTTTATTCACTATCTTCCATTGTTCAAGAAAACTTCTTGAGAGGTATTCATGTTGAAAAGGAAAACATTCTCAATACAATATTGGAAAGAAATATTCATATCAAAATTGAAAAATCTACGATAAAAATTAAGTTATTTTTTGTAATATCTATGAAAATGCAAATTTCCTCTTTTAGATTTTTTATTTTGAGTTAAGGCCCTTCTACAATATCTATAACATGTAGTTCAACATCCAGCATATGCTTTAGAGGGGAAAGTGAGTATTTGTTTTCTGTTAAATATTTAAAAAAAAGGTCTAATTATTATTGATTGAACAAACAACAGGGGTAATGTCCAGCACCCACAACAGCAATGGAAGTCCTTCTCAACATCCCTCCTTTGCACCTATGCTTAGAGAAGTAGGCAAGAGTGAGTGTATATAAAAACCTGGTGAGGTCAACGAGTAATAGGGGAGGAAATTGTCGCAAGATTGAGAACAAGATAAAATCCCATCCGATTCTAACAATGCCATCAGACCCAATGATTCCCCTATACAACTTTGATAGACCTTATGAGATTTTCCTCCCGGATACAATACAATATTTATTCATCCTTTAAATTTACATTTGTGGAAACGTCAGAATTACAGAGAAAGAAAAAAGCCTATATGTATACACATTAGTGACAAGTACATATAAGACAAGTACATATAAGACAGAACAATAATTAAAAATAGACAACTTGTATACACAGGTGAGTTAATCTTCTCCTCCTATCGTGCCTATGTTTGTGTAGAACTCCTCAATACTGTATAAGCACATGTTTTTCAGGATGTTTTTCATCTTTGATTTTAATTTTTCCTTGGGTAGGGATGATATGACATGTGGTATTGCATTATACAGGTCTATGCCTCTTCATTTATTTATCCTTTTGCGAGAGTGTAGTAGCTTATCCTGACCTCGTGTATTATGGGAGTGGATGTCCCTATGTGAAGAGAATTTATTTATGTCGCATTTAATATACATCAGATTTTCCAAGACAATCATGGAGAATAGTGACATTATTCCTAATTCCTGAAAGATGGGTCGACAGTGTTCCTCAAACTTTGCTTTCGTTATGCTGCGAACTGCAGCTTTTTGTAGAGCAAAAATTCTCTGTAAATGTATGTGGGAGGCATTGCACCACACTAAAATTCCATACGTTAATGCGGAATGAAATAGCCCATAGTAGGTGGTGAGAGCAGCTTCTTTATTCACTAAATTGGTTATTCTCCGTATTGCAAATACTACTTTGGATAGTTTGCCACACATGAAGTTAATTTGAAGTATCCACGATAGTGCGGGGTCAAATAAATTCCCTAGAAATTTTATATGAGACATTTCTGATGGACCGACATGTGAAAAGACGCATTTGTCAGTTTTGTTTTCATTTAAATATAGTTCATTGGGACTGAGCCATCCCCGAGCATGATTTAGAATTTGATTAATTATTAAGTCTATTCCCATGGATTCCTCATGCTTTAGATGAAAAGTAAAATTAGTGTCGTCTGCATACATAATTATGGTTATTTGTGATGTGTTATCAAAGGTTTTCATGTGATTTGGTAGATCATTTTTGTAGAGAAGAAAGAGGAGAGGTCCAAGGATGGACCCCTGTGGAACTCCCCGCTTCATAATGCGTGTATGGCTTTTTTTATTATTGACGATTACCGTTTGTGGTCTATTTGTTAAGTATGACTTCATGAGATTAATTGCAACTCCTCTTATGCCGTATGAGTTTAGTTTGTCTAGCAGAATAGAGTGGTTGACACAGTCAAAGGCCTTGGTCAAATCGGTAAATGTGGCTATGCAACAATTTTTATTTTCAAATGCAAGGATAGAAATGAATGGGAGACGAAAGAACGGGAACTCACCAGTGCCAATCTACGATGGTACACAGACGGCTCCAAAACGGAAGACGGAGTTGCGGTCGGAGTATATGGGGTACAGCCAGAATTTAACATTAGTGTAAACCTGGGACAAAACGTCACAATATTTCAGGCAGAAGTCCATGCAATCGAACTCTGCCTGCAAGAAATTCTAAACAGAAATCAATCGATCAAAATCATGTCGGACAGCCAAACAGCACTGAAAGCTCTGGCATCAAGTCGGAAAAAATCCAGATTAGTAAGGAACTGCGTAAAAGCCCTTCAAAGCGTAGGCAGGGATAACAGAATAACTCTGCTATGGGGCCTTTGAAGAAAATGTGAAAACCAACACCTTGGCAAAAGAAGGCACTATGAAGTAGTTCATAGGACCAGAGCCACTCGCAGGCATTTATACCAAACCCTTCAAAAAGAAGAACAGCAGCCCTGTTAGAACCGAACAGGAAAAACCTGAGGATTATAAAAGGATTACCGACAGGTCACTGTAGACTGCGCAAGCATCTGCAAAAAATCGGACTGTGTCGCTTTTGCCAAGACGAGGAAGGAACAGCTGAGCACATCTTGTGTAGATGCAAGGGTCTGGAACGAACAAGATTGTACCATATGGATTACGGGCAGCTAGAGCCCAAAGACCTGGAAAAGGTATCACCGAGGGTCATCATCGACTTTGTCAGAAGTGCAGGACTTGAAGGTGAACTCTAATTTAAATAGGATCTAACCACAATAGACCTGAGGTCGCAGTGGAAGGGGAGGTTATTGCTCCACTACATGTACGTGTAAAATTAAAATTTACAAATCTATAACTATGTGTAAATTATAATCACAACTCTAAAACTAACAGTGTAAAAATTGTGTAGATAAAACAGTACAAATACAATGTTTATCACATCTAACTTATACATTATTTTTATAGGTCACAGTTTCTTCAGATAATTTTCAAATTCTTGTTTAGTTTATTGTAGAAACAACCTTTGCTCATAAAATTTCTAACTTCTCGTTTGAATTTTTTTGAATTTAGGTACTTCATTTCTTTGGGAAGTAGGTTGAATTAGTAGGTACCCCTGTATACACCCGTATTTTTATAAAACGTATGTTCAGCTTTTCCGATGTACAAATTATTTGAGTTCTTGGATATTTCACCTACAGTACTTGGATATTTCACCTACAGTTTTTACCTACATGTAATAAAATTTTCATGAGGTATATGCAGGGCAGAGTCGGATCCGGATGGGCCCCCAGTCAACTACGGACATAGTCTGGTATACAGACGGCTCAAAGACAGTTGAAGGAACGGGAGCAGGAATACATGGGGTAAGGCCAAGAAGGGACTACATAATACCACTTGGCAAATGCTCCACGATATTCCAAGACAGATAAACCCTAAACTGGTCTGGAACTGCCTCCAGAACCTCATCGAGCTGGCAAAACACAACAAGGTCACCTTGATGTGGGTGCCAGGTCATAGAGGCATTGAGGGCAACGTAAAAGCGGACCAGCTAGCTAGACAAGCATCTGAAATGCTATTCACAGGGCCAGAGCCTGTGCACAGGATCAGCAAAAACCGATGCAGGACCCTGAACGATGAGTGGATAAAAAGAAGACACCAACAATACTGGGTTCAAACTGTCGGGCAAATACACAGCAAAGTCATGGTAGGGCACCCAAACTGGACCCTGACGGCTGACTTTTTTAACCTGAACAGAACGAAGGCACGTATAATAGTAGGTCTGCTGACTGGACACTGCGGCCTAAGAAAACACCTAAACACCATGGGAATACGCAGGGAAACCATGGAGTGTAGGCTATGTGATGAAGAGGAGGAAACAGCCTCTCACATTATCTTCGACTGTGACGCCCTAAGCAGAAGGCGACACAGAACCTTTGGAGATATCAACGAAACAGGCATGAATCCGAAGAACCTTATCAACAGGCTACTAAACCTAATGAAAGGCACAAACCTGTTTGAATGAGGAACCACTGACGACAGAGTGATACAATAGACCCTAGCTGGTCGCAGTGTCAAGGGAAGCTAAGTGCCAACCCTGTCTCCGGCTCGACAGTTTTCAACCAATCAACCAGGGCAGAGTGAGGATATCATTACCCTGCATGACTCGTTATAATGTAGTCCATATGTATAATGAAAAATTCAGTTCATCATCGAAGAAAATTTCAATGTTTTAAATGTGATTTTCATATTGAACTGGAATATTATTCATTGAATAGTTGAATTGGGTAGTGTTATGGAATATGGACATTGTTGAGTATTCACATTATTTATGTTGAGGGGCAGTTTTTTGTAGTCATAAAGGCTCATGCATGATATCACCAATATAATTGAAAAATAATGAATATAGGAATGGTGCTAGGTTACTTCCTTGAGAAGCATCACTGTGGCCTAAAACTCATGAGATTTATGACATCCATAATCTACAAATAGGATTGTATGGTAAGTCTTGAGGAGTGAGATCATGAAAAAATGCATAGATTTTTAAATAATGTAGAAAGATTAAGCTTGTCAAAGGCCTTTGAAAAGCCTTTAAATAACGTCGAATTATTTTATTGTGTCTATTATATTGCAGTCAGTTTGTGTAAAACATATTAGATTGGCGACAGAACCTTTGTTTCAGAGAAAAATTAATATATGTTGTCACAAAGGGAAATGAAAAATGAATCTCACCTTATCCTCTTCAACTTTATTCCATTTGGAAGCAATGGATTTAAAAACATCTCCTGGTTCATTCATTATATGACACAACAGTTTATCTTGGGAGAAGTGTGTCAAGATTCTCAATTCGAGTTGACAGTAATCTGCCGATAGTAAGGAGTGGGCATCTGGTACTTGGAAAGCACTACGGCAGCTAATGTTAACATTGTCCTTCGTGAACGGATTTGGCACAATAAAATCTTTGGTTAAGTTCTGTAAGTTTGGCTCATGCATTGTGATTCTACCAGTAGAAGTATGAGTGACATAGCAACCATGTATGCAGTCATTTTTGGTTATTCTTATGAGGGGATAAATCATCTTCGTGAGGGTAGAATTTATTTTTCGCCACTGTAATATCATATCTGAAATGGGATGTTCATTTTTCTCCAGGATCTGCTTTTTTGTACTAATACGCCTTCCTCTGAAAAGTCCTGAAACCGTAAGGAATGAACTGCAATAACTTTCTGGTTTAATGTGGCTACAATATGATTTGAATTGGGTATACTTTTCTGTATGAATTCGAGATTTTTTTTTGCTACATTTCCTCAGACCAAAATCGCATAAATGCTTCAATCCTAAATACCTTTGTATTGGTAATTTATTTTGAATTTTTTTTATCAAAGTGAAAATAACATAATTTCAATTTAGAGATTTTTTTATAAGAATTCTAGTAGCATTACCAGTATAACATATTCCGTATTTATATGAATTATTGATATTACAATAGTTTTAAAAGGTAAATATATATTCTATCTCTTACAAAATCAAATATATTGATGAATAAATATTATATCCTTGAATTGTATTTCGTTATGCATTAGCCAATATAATAATTTATTTTAGGAACAAAATAAATCTGTTTATTTTTTCAAAAGTCCATTATTGAGAGTTGTTGTAAAAAAAAATTGTATATCTTGGGGTTTTGCTACAAAGTAAGTTCACCAGTTTAGTGGCATGTCATCAGTATTTATTTAATATTGCAATATTTGCTGAAATAATTTTTAACTTCTTTTATACTCATAAAACTCTTTGAATGTTCTCATGATAGTGCTATATGTAGTTTGATGTTAACATTTAAAAGCGGGGCACCTTTCTAAAAAAAATATTTATTGTTTGATTTGAACGTTTT
This sequence comes from Gonioctena quinquepunctata, assembly GCA_018342105.1. Lineage (NCBI taxonomy): Eukaryota > Metazoa > Arthropoda > Insecta > Coleoptera > Chrysomelidae > Gonioctena > Gonioctena quinquepunctata. The sequence goes on along the minus strand of JAFIRS010000038.1, from coordinate 1,183,924 downwards.
CTTTTTGATGATAGAGCTTCCATAATAAGCTATATTGTGGTGCTGAAATTCATAATAAAATTCAAAATTTCAATGCCTACTTATGTTATTCTCCAAAAATTTAAAAAAATTGTTACACTTTCAAATGGGTGTTATCAAAATTTTACAAGAAAAAAAATATTTCTAACGGAAATATAGCATAATTAAAATTTATATTATATTATCAAAATATTTCGAATAGTTGTCCTGTAAATAATATTATTTACAATGCTCCTTTAGATCGTTATCAGTTTGAATTGTAAACATTTCTAAACAACAGTTATTCATAACATTGTCAATCTTTATTTCCTCTAAACACGCCTAAGATACAAATCCATATTGAAGAAAATTATTTTTAATGGCAGGCTTTGAAACTTATCTTGCTGCAGATGACAAATCAGCAGAACTAAATACAAAAACAATCAAATTTAGTCATGTCATTAGTAAAGTTTATCGCATCGCAACTACACTAACAAATAAATATGGCTGATAATTTAACTTTACAAAAAAAATATTAATAAGATTTCATAGTGACAACATTAGGTCCGAAAGGACGTAGAATGTTTAATAAGCTACCATTGACCGAGTGAACAAATTTAATTGATATGAAGCTGTATCTAAACCCATTTCAAAGAGTGGTAATTTACATATGCAAAACAAAATTCGTTTATCGATAATCTGAGAAAAAGTTTAAGAATTTCAAGTTTAGACCTAAATTTATCAAGGAAAACAAAGAGACCTCTAAAAATGTAAAATAATATGAAGCCCTTCAAACCGAAGTTTATTGACACCTTAGAAGAAGGCGATAATGAAAAGAGGGTGGAATATACTACATGGGCTCAAGAATATTCAAAAGGAATTTTCTAAATTAAGTTTTATTTAGATATGAGGCAACATTCACAACCAATGGAACAGTTCATTCTCAAAATTCAAGGTGCCGGTCAGACGAAAATCCACACTGGGTAATAAATTGTAGTATTCACATAAAGTAAGTGTTGGGTGTGACGTATTGAATACCAGAATAATTGGGACTTTAATTTTTGAAAGCAATTTAAATGGTCAAATTTTTTGAGGAATGAGTTTTCCAATGCTGTAGATAAACTTCTACTGGTAGAAGTTCAGTACTCCTTCAATTAGATGGCTGTCCTATCTACAATGCCAGAATTGTAAGGGATTGGTTGGACGAAAATTTCCCTAATCTGTGGATAGGGCGAAATAGTGGATTGATAGTTTCCTCCCAGGTCCTCCGATTTAACTACTGTATATTTTGAAAGTATAAGGCAGGCTTGCGCGGAAATTACACCAAATTAATTATCAAATTTATGGCTAGCATTAAAAGACGGTAAGATAAATGTATTGAATTAAATGGGGGTATAGTTGAAAAGAGCAAAATTTCACGTGTATGGCACTGTATTAATTATTGAAGAGAAATATTGGTATATTTTTCATGGTAATATACGTTTCAGTTATTATAATGATCTACAATGTTGTGCATTTTGTTTCTTCGGAAATGAAAGTAATTACAAAGCTTGCTAATAGAAATAATTCTTCTGGAGCTGTCAGGTTTGAAGAAAACAAAAATTGTCAATATTATGAATAACTGTATAACTGTTGGAAAATGTTATAAGTCAACTGACAACATCCTGAAAAAGCATTGTGAATAATAGTATTAATAAATTTATAATTTGCAAGACGACATTCCGGATATTTTGTTAACTTAATAATATACATAGAAATATTTTTTTCGTGAAATTCTATTTGAAAGTATTACAAATCCAGTGGAGATGAAGAAAATTCGAAGTAGGCTATGAAATTTTGAATTTACTTCTGAATGGCACCACAGTAGAGAGATTCAAGCTTTATTTATCATTAGAAAAAAAAAAACGCATACCTAAATTGAACAATAAATAAAATTATCAAAGAAGTGTGTGTGTTTTGAATGGGTCACATATACACAGGATGTGATCTAACTTCTTGCATACTCGTGAATGACGAGGGAATTTCAGTGGTTGAGAATTCGAAAACAAAAATAAAAAATAAAAAAACCTTTTTTTTGATAAATTTGTTCAAATTTAGGGAACCGCGAAGTTGTGGTAGGATTTTTTTCTGGCCTATTAAGGACTTATCAAGGGTAATATAAGGCTTGTGGTTTTATCGATCATTTTTTTTTTAATTTTTGAGAAAGCATTTTGCCTGGAAATTTTACTGGGTGTGATTTACGGTCTTATTATCTGATAAAACTACGAAAGCAAAGCTTGAGTGGTTTAATCTTTGTTAATAAGGCTGCAAATTACAAAAGTTAAATTTTCTAGAGGCAAATTGCTTGTGGGAAAATTAAAACAAAAATGCGATAAAATCCTCTAGCATGAATGATTTTTGATGATAATTTTTCGTGAATCACATTTAAAAGTGATTAAAACTACCAGAATTTATGTTATATTCGAATTTTAAACGGGAAAAATTATAACAATTCTTATTGTTCCAAAATCGAATTAATCGTTTTACAGATTTATTCATTTATTCACTGCTCTTGAACTCACTCAAAAACCTAAAATATATTAAAAACATGTTTACTATGAAATACAATATTTTTGTATCTGGCCTTTCGCGTGATAGAATTGTCACCTAACCACAACACCATCACAACTTTTCTTGATTTTCAGAGAATTCTAGAATTGAATCATTCGCCGCCTTACTTGACAACCCGAGGCTCATTAACTGAGCTCAAAATTCCTTATTTCATCAATTTTGCATTTCCTGTCTTCTTATGGAAATTGAATGTGTTGACAAATATTTTTTTTATTTTTTTATTGAATATCAACTATTCGCAGTTATGCAAGAAGTTAGATTACACCCTATATATATATATATATATATATATATACAGGGTGTAACTGAATAAGTGTAAAACATTTAAGGAGGTGATTCCTCATCGAAAAAAAGATAGGATCTTTCATATAAAGAAACTTCATTGGAGCATCCCTTGTTAAGATACAGCCCCTTAAAGGGGGTACATAAAATTTGTATAACAATTTTTTTCACAAGCACTGAAAAAGTTACAATATTGAAATTAACCTGACGTTTTGTACTACCAAAAGACACTTAGCCAGTAATTTATTTGGTTTACCCCATGGTTGTAAGGGGTGAAAACGCAACCCTAAAAATTTATTTCCAATGTAACTTTTTGTCTTATTATTTGTTTACCATTTAAAAATTTATTTCCGATAGCCTGTTTCATTCTAAACAAAAAATGTCTCTTGAGTTTTTTGCCCAAAATAAACCAGTAAGCAGCAAAACATTATTTTACGAACAACTACAGAGATACATCGTCATAAATGCGAAAATACGAAACTAATCTATCTAGTAGGTCGCTATTAGCGATAGTGACAATTAATTTGGTATGACGCTGTCAGTTTCGGAATTTTCGAAATTGAATTAATACTAATTGTGTGTTGTTGTTCTGTTCTTAATTTGTTACTTTAATAATTCACTTGTTAATAAAATGGCATACACAAATGAGGAAATGGCTGATATGCATTACGTTTACGGTCTGTCGCAGGGGAATGGGTTAGAAGCTTCTAGAAGATATGCTGAAATGTATCCTCAACGGCAGCATCCTTCACATAGAATATTTGCTCGACTTCATCAACGATTACGAGAATATGGTTCATTCGACAAAAGAACGCAGGATTGTGGTCGCCATCGAGAAATACGAACACCACAGCTTGAGGAAGCAGTACTTAATTTGATTGAAGAACAACCTACTACCAGTACTAGAAAGATTGCTTTCCAGCTAAATGTTGATCATATGACGGTATTTCGAATTTTAAAGGAACAACTCTTATACCCTTACCATCTGCAACGAGTACAGGCACTGTTACGCTGAGACTTTCCGAACCGTCTTGAATTTTGCAATTGGATGCTGGAAATGATTAGAAGAAATTGTGACTTTCTGAAGACGATAGAATTCACAGACGAATGTTGTTTTCTCGGGACAAGATTATTAATTTTCATAATTACCACATATGGGCTGATGAAAACCCTCACGCTATTGTCGAAACTAGCCATCAAGAACAGTTTTCTCTTAAAGTGTGGCTCGGAGTTATTGGGGATGATTTAATTGGGCCTCATTTTCTACCTCCTCGATTAAATGGTGAGGCAAACGTTCAATTTTTAAGAGAAGTGCATCCAGTACTGCTGGAGGAAGTTCCTTTGGGCGTCAGAAGGGATATGTTTTTTATGCATGATGGGGCACCCGCCCATTTTAGTCAAGTAGCACGTCAGCATTTAACTGAAACATATGCAAATCAGTGGATAGGTCGAGGAGGACCACATAAATGGCCCGCTCGATCCCCGGATCTCAATCCTCTCGATTTCTCTATTTGGGGCCATTCACAGCATTTGGTATATCGTACTCCTGTTCGCGATGTAGAGGACTTACGAAACCGCATCATCGATGCGTGCAGGGTAATCAGAGAGACTCAGGAATATTTGAGCGAATACTTGGCTCAATGCGCCGACGTCTAGACGCATGTAATTTTTGAAGGTAGACATATTGAACATTCACTATGATTTCTCCATGTTGTGTGTTTTGTTATTAATAACATTATTTTTGTTTATTACCCTTTAATCGTTTACTGCAGGTACTAACTACAAAATAACAATAAATCCAGTTCGCATTTATGACGATGTATCTCTGTAGTTGTTCGTAAAATAATGTTTTTTTTTTTTCTTTTTTATTTTGTTCAAAACTCTCATTTTTTTTTTTTTTTTTAGATTTATATTTTTTATCTTAAATATTTTTTTAAATGGTGAACAAATAATAAGACACAAAGTTACATTGGAAATAAATTTTAGGGTTGCGTTTTCACCCTTACAACCATGGGGTAAACCAAATAAATTACTGGCTAAGTGTCTTTTTAGTAGTACAAAACGTCAGGTTAATTTCAATATTGTAACTTTCTCAGTGCTTGTGAAAAAAATTGTTATACAAATTTTATGTACCCCCTTTAAGGGGCTGTATCTTAACAAGGGATGCTCCAATGAAGTTTCTTTATATGAAAGATCCTATTTTTTTTTCGATGAGGAATCACCTCCTTAAATGTTTTACACTTATTCAGTTACACCCTGTATATATATATATATAATATATATATATATATATATATACAGGGTGAGCCAGAATAAGACCGACAAACTCCGACTACAGATTCCCCACCTCATTCCGAGGTGAAAAGTTGCTATCAAGGTATGTCCTAAAATGCATCCCCTCTGAGAAACAGGATGTCGAAAGTATGAAAAAAATTAAGATTAAATTTTTCTCCAAAATTCCTGAAGGTAAAAATTTGAAACTTGGTACACTAATCAAGGTTTATCAACGTGCTAATTTGAAGTTATAATTTTTTATTTTCGTAAACCCGTGGCGTAGTTACGATGCTATGTGGTCATATGTTCCTTCATATTTTCTTGGGACAAGTGAATGGACAAAAGAGCGTCTGACATCAGTTCGGCTCATCGATACACAACTTAAAAGTCAACATTCCATGTGTCTAAAAGTGGAGGTTTCTGAGATAATTGAGAAAAACTGATAAAAGATATGTCCTTAGTAGAGACATAATTTCTTATGTGCAATAATCGCATAATGCTAATTTCTTACAACATATCGGAATATGTGTCAACCTCCTGAACATTTTTTAATGTTGGGAGAATCGGAAACATAGTACGGGGTAATATTTGATCGAATCGATGTCGCGGATTCACTGATATGTTACCATACCTTCTTGCAAATGATTGTTTTGACAGATCAACTGAGAAACAAACCCAACCTCAAATTCATAATACTCCACTTAGATAAGAGTTAAGGTCTGAAATAATTTTTGCGAAAAACTGAAGATAAGTACTCTTAATTTGTTGAAGTTTATGTCGGAGTATCATTATCAAAGCCATTTCTGATTGAATTATCTAGGAAAATATTATCCAATTAACATGTTTGTGATGAAGAAAAACAATTATTGTGTATTAATACCTACTTAAATGATAGAAACTGTTTAGTGGGTACACTACTTAGAAACAAACAAGGCATTAAAGCAATTGTTCAAATGGACCGCCATTTTGTTGAATACACAATTTGCATTTCCGTATCATCGACTGTCGCACGCTTTGGAATATTCCTGTTGTATCCTGTATTAATGTACATGCTGCTAAAATTCTTGCCGTTAAATCTTCCACAGATTTTACAGGTGTTTCATACGCTAGGGATTTAAGGGATCCCCACAAAAAAAGTCTAGTGAAGTTAAATCCGGAGAACGTGCAGGCCAATGTATGGGACCACGTCTACTTATCCACCGATTATGGAATGTTTTATCAAGAAATTGACGAATGATTCGTTGTAAATGGGCCGGTGCTCCGTCATATTGATACCACATTTTTTGACGAACCAATAGAGGTACGTCTTCAAGTAGACCAGGTAAAACATGTTCAAGAAACACTCGGTAGTTCTGCCCATTCAAACGGGGAGGAAGAAGATATGGTCCAACGATACGATTTTCGATAATTCCTAACCAAATATTCACTGAAAACTTTTGTTGGTAGCCGTTTCGAAACATTCCATGTAAATTTTGTTCATCCCATACATGGCTGTTCCTACTATTATAATATCCATCTCTTGTGAATCATGACTCATCCGTGAATAGAACATATCTAGGAAAGTCGTTTGCTCTTTCATACATCCTCAAAAACCATTAACAAAAAAATCTACGAGGGCCATAATCACCAGCATCTAGGGCCATCACCTTCTGTAGGCGAAATGAATACAATAGTTGTTCACGAGCTACCCGACTTACTGTTGATTGTGACACTTGTAACCTATACGAAATAGCACTAGTGCTGGTAGAAGGATCTGCTGCTAATCGTTCAAGAATTTGTTCTTCCGTAACATTATTTCTCCTTGTTCTATTCACATCACAATGGTGTTTACTGAATTTAAAGGACCCCGTTTCCTTCAATGGTCGATGCACAGCTTAAATGTAGTGAAATGTGGATGATGACTGTTTGGATATCTAGGTTGATATAATTCAGCAGGGCTTCTGGCATTTCCCCTGTTTCACCATAAACGAAATGCATATCTGTATATTCTTCAAATGAATAATCCATTTTGAAACGATGTTCACTGACGGAAATGATGACAGATGTTTCCACCGGGAACAATGAAAAAAGGCTACGTTTCTTTTTAGTTCCAAATTTCGTGTATGTTTTATGCGTTGATCAGTGGTGTACTGAACAGTGGTGTACAAACTAGCACGAAAGGCCCGACTTTGCAACAAGTTATCACGAATCGAAAGAAATCATTTAAGTAGATATGGATAATATTTTCCTAGATAATTCAATCAGAAATGGCTTTGATAATGATACTCCAACATAAACTTCAACAAATTAAGAGTACTTATCTTCAGTTTTTCGCAAAAATTATTTCAGACCTTAACTTTTACCTAAGTGGAGTATTATGAATTTGAGGTTGGGTTTGTTTCTCAGTTGATCTGTCAAAACAATCATATGCAAGAAAGTATGGTAACATATCAGTGAATCCGCGACATCGATTCGATCAAATAATATGATGAATGAAAAAATGGAGTTATCGGTCTTATTCTGACTCATTCGTACTGTTTCCGATTCTCCCAACATTAAAAAATGTTCAGGAGGTTGACACATATTCCGATATGTTGTAAGAAATTAGCATTATGCGATTATTGCACATAGGAAATTATGTCTATAGTAAGGACATATCTTCAGTTTTTCTCAATTATCTCAAAAACCTCCACTTTTAGGCACATGGAATGTTATGACTTTTAGGTTGAGTATCGATGAGCCGAACTGATGTCAAACGCTCATTTGTCCATTCATTTGTCCCAAGAAAATATGAAAGAACATATGACCACATACCATCGTAACTAAAAAAAATTATAACTTCAAATTAGCACGTTGATAAACCTTGATTAGTGTACCAAGTTTCAAATTTTTTCCTTCAGGAATTTTGGAGAAAACAAATTAAATCCTAATTTTTTTCGTACTTTGGACATCCTGTATCTCAGAGGGGATGCATTTTAGGACATACCTTGACAGCAACTTTTCACCTAGAAATGAGGTGAGGAATCTGTAGTCGGAGTTTGTCGGTCTTATTCTGACTCACCCTATATATATATATATATATATATAATAAAATATAAATCTATGGAAAGTGATGTACATCCATCACAGTGCACAGTTCTGTTTCTACTAACCTATAACTTTTGCAACTTCTGTCGAGGATACAAAATTAAAACGCCTTCCAGCTAATGAGAAAGCCTTGCTTTCAATAGCACTTAGCTGATTCTTCAGGTTATCTGCAAGTTCTTGGAGTAATATTTTGCTAACACTTATGCCACCTATTTCCATACTTGCTAAGCATAACAGTGTATCTGTCTCTACATCTGCAAATAAATAAAATATTTTTTAAATGAGTAATGCGGTGAAAACGTTCGATCCATACCATATACTTTTATATATTCGGGGTTTTCTTCCCTCAGGATATTCTTCAGGGAGTCAACAAGGTGCCATGTCAAAATGGCTTCTATAGCAGATCTTATTTTTGGTTCCACTGAACTGTACAAATCTAGACCAACGCTACCTACACCCTTACACCCACCAGACAGTTGTGCTAGCTCAATACCTTCAGGGCAATATTTCACTGCCTGAAAAAGATTTTCTTAAATAGGTCAAACAGAACCTGTGATAAATTTGATAGGCTTATAAGACCAATCGTTTTGTAAAGTTTCAAATTATCTGAAAAATAACTTTAGAAAATTCAACTTTAATGAGGAAAAGTACACTTCCTTTAATGAAAACCAAGGCTACCTATGGTGGCACTGTACGAAACGTATACAATTGCTGAGTCTACTTAATGCAGTGGCCCAGATGGTGCATCTCAAGGGGGCTAGAGTTCAAAGGGCACCAAAGATCAGCAGAGAAATTTAACTTATCAGAAATTAATGAACAGAAATGTTAATATTCTTCCCAATAACAAGAATAGTTACGAAACTGATGTTCGTCTATTTAAAATATTCGACTAATTATTATTCATTTACTGCACTTCACAATTACGACACAATCATTAAATAAATCAATCTCACGCGATAACTGTCCGACGGCAACATTCGTCCGCCACATATAATAGAATATACCAGAAAGGTCGAGGAACTTCCGAGAATGACCTTGATCTTTCCGTATGCGTCGTGCTACCTGCCTCGGGTAGTTTACATTCCAGTATATTTGTCGGTGGCGTGTGATTACGACATTGGCGTAGTATATTCGTAACACTGAACCCTCCTCTAATTGTGATCGTCCCAATCAAGAGCCATCGGTTCACCATGATAGGGCTTCAGTCTTTCCAGATGGACAACCTTCATATTAGTCCTAGGGCTGTGTTGGAATCTGTAAACCACGTCTTGAACCTCTTCTGCCCTCGTATGGTCCTTTCCCCAAAACGGTGTTAGTTTGGGGATACAGCTTTTTTCATATGTGGATTGTACAGCCAAACTTGGTCTTCTTCTTCGAATCCTCGAGTTAGCTTTTGAGACGAGCTTTCATCCTGTCAGTATCAACCTGTACCGAACTGTTTCGTGGATTTTCAACAACAGGCTGTCCCTGTTTATCTGCATAGTCCTATACTTCTACCTCTTGGGTGCTTGGTGATCCGAACACCAGGTCACAGGGCAATCGAAGTTATCTGCTCTATATGCCATCAGAAAGAGTGGAAGGTGTCTGTCCCAGTCCTTTTGTTTTTTTTCGACAACCTTGAAAAGGTGTTTCCCACAGTTCAGTTGAATTTTTCTATCATGCCATCTGACTGGAGGTGGAGCGCAGTAGTTCTGGTCTTGCTGATATCCATCAGCTCACAAACTTTCTTGAAAAACTTCAACTCGAAATTCCTTCCTTGGTCGGAATGTAACTCCATTGGTACTCCTAATCCTGAGAACATGCTGCCTCTTGGTATGGAATGGCATAGGCTGTGAAGCTAAAATTGCTAAAATTGCTAAAATAGTCCATGGCGTCAATGATGTATTTGTTACCATCATTGGTAACAGAAAATGGTCCAGCTACATCTATGACAATCCTACGTCGTATTTCATTTCACCCCTGGACCTCATCATCTTGGGACCTTTACTTGCTCCGCACTCTGGAAATCTTCTGCACCAGATTTCTACATCGTCTCAACATTGAACGCAGTAGAATCTCTGCCTGATCTTGTCCAAGGTCTTATTGACTCTCAAATGTCCTGAGGTTCCTTCATGAATTTCCTTCAAGACTTCACTCATCCTCTTCTTGGGCAAAACCAATTGGGAAACTGTCGACCTCTCATCAGCTGACTCCCATACCTGTTTGAGTACTCCATTTTCCACAACCAGGAAATCCCATGGTGCCCACATTGCCTTGGAGATGGAATCTCTGTCTGAAATATCTCTCCAGGACGTTCTGCCAGTTCCGTCCTCTTTCCAATGTTTTCTGTGCACCTGTGATAACACAGCTCCAAGCCCCTTACTGCGCGCATGTGTGTCATCTATGAACAGGCCTTTTTACTGTGGGTATTCCAAGATTGGACTTGAACAAAGCCAATTTTCGGAAAGCTTTATCATTTTAATAGACCAGTGGAAGTTGACCCGATCTCCTGACAATTTATGTAGTAGAGCTGCAATATCTGCAAATCCTTCCACAAAACCCTGGCCTACGAAGCTTATCAATTTACGGCAGTGGCGTAGTATATTAGTAACGATATTCGAATGGAGTTTTCTAAGGTTATTCACACGTCTAATTATGTACCACAAATTGTTTTTTGTTAATAATAATATTTCTTCAGATGAATTCATCAAAATACTGTATACATTGACCATAATATCCTCCTTGATCACTTTCAACTTACCTCCTTGGAGAAAAGAAGATGAACTTCAATTGTATTTCTTCATAACTTATTTCACAACCAATTTGACTCCAGATGCTTTTATATAAATTGAACTTTCATGTAGCAAGACTTGATTCACAGTATATCTCACTTTCTAGTGTAACACAATTCTACTATCTGCAATAATAACATGTTCTAGAATTGGAATTATATATGTATATTTTTTTATATGAATACATGTTCACTAAAATGTATAAAAGATATAGCTTTGGAAAACTGATATTCATTTATAAAAATGCAAGTTAAGTACATTTATTCGGTTGATTCATATTGTATTTGCAAATCTAAATTTATATATTTGATTTATTTTGAAAATATTATTGGAGTGCCAATATGATTAAATGAGAAAAAATAAGTTTTCTTCTTGTACATAACAGTGGATTTTAATATTATAATCCTTTAATCAGTACTGGAAAATGTACAGTAAGTTTACAGTACGTTCTGCCTTTTCTACATTTCCAATACAATTATTTTCATAGGAATAACTGCAATAACATACAAAAAAGGAATATTTTAATATCTCTAGTACGAAAACTCCCGAAGCATTTACTCATTTTATTTTCCTGACTCGTGATTAGCGACTCCAGAAACCAACCAGAATTGAAATTTACTACTTCATTCATAAATGCGACGAGTGATTTCTCTTGTCTTCCACTCTTCAAAATACGCACGGAACAGTTCGGTGTTTAGTTGTAAGAACCAGAGAATCTTGGAAACAGTAGTTGGCAACAGTGTTCACATGTTATTCTCAATCACACTAGGTCACAATGATGGCCGATACTATTTTGAAAACAATTCAATACTGTGTCTTTCGTGTGTTCCTGTGAGAATTGTGACTCGATGAGTACCTCAAAGCTGTATTGACCTCATCTACTAGTTCTAACTTTATCTACCAGTTTGGATATAAGGTTTTTGTTTTCATCACTTTGAAATTGAATATATATCTATTGAATATCCATCTAGGAAATGTACTCTTTTTGTACATTTGCACAATCAATTCACATTTCACATTATTTAAATGTTTATTGCATCGCCAATTGCGTTAACTTACAGCTCTGATCAAGACAGCTGAAGTTAGGCGAGCGATGCTTCTCAAAATTGTCGAATTTTACATAGAACAAAACATGTTTTCAATATTTTTTTTCGGATTTTTAACCACTGTTATTTGTTATAAAATAGCATTATTCACAGGTGTGCAAAAGGTTAGATTACATCCTATATAAAATATCAGTCTCCCATAGAAATAAACATATTATAAAACTCTTTGTTTATTATTTACTTCAGTCAAAATTTAGATTTCTTAGTAATATATATATATATATATATATATATATATAAATTTAGAAATAACGACTGAAAATTGGTATGAACAGTGGGGAATAACGGGGATCTTCAGTCAGCACAAGTGTTGAACTATGAAAAACTCTTTAATACGATGGACCGAGCTTTCGTTTCAATTTTGAAACTTCTTCAGGGTCCTAAAATATGTAAATGACATTATTGTGAAAAAAATACTTAAAATGAAGGAAGTACTTACAGTAATCTGAGTGGATGATAAATGAACATTAACTTTAAAGAAAAAACGTAAAATATGTAAAAAATTTGTCGGAATGGTATTATATCTTTGACGCTTCGAGTGACATTGAAGGATTTGAAATGACAACCTATGATTAATCGTCAGAAAAATATAATATAAACATTAACACACCCACTACATATTTTATATTTTTCTGACGATTAATCATAGGTTGTCATTTCAAATCCTTCAATGTCACTCGAAGCGTCAAAGATATAACACCATTCCGACAAATTTTTTACATATTTTACGTTTTTTCTTTAAAGTTAATGTTCATTTATCATCCACTCAGATTACTGTAAGTACTTCCTTCATTTTAAGTATTTTTTTCACAATAATGTCATTTACATATTTTAGGACCCTGAAAAAGTTTCAAAATTTAAACGAAAGCTCGGTCCATCGTATTAAAGAGTTTTTCATAGTTCAACACTTGTGCTGACTGAAGATCCCCGTTATTCCCCACTGTTCATATATATATATATATATATATATATATATATATATATATATATATATATATATATATATATATATATTCGTGAACGGATTTTTCTGAAATTTGGTACAGTTATTTAAGCAACCATTTCGGATTTAATCACATTACCATCCAATATGGCAGACTCCCGGTTTTTCTGGAAATGCCAGCAAATTCGATTTTTCAAATAGAACACCCTGTATATTTTCACATATTCAAGTTCAACAGGTCAAAACGAGGCCAAACCTTATGTCAAATGTGATTTTTTTTAAACAATTGAAATTAAAATTGTTTTTATTTTACCTCGTGGATAAATGAGATTTGCTCAAGGCTATCACAATGAGTAGCAAATGACAGAAAAACATAATTTTTTCTGAAAAATTATTTCTTGTGACACTTATTGATGAATTAATTCAGTCACATCACATTTTGATCAAAAATTATTTTTTTTCAAATGGAATCCCTATGGGCCAAAAAAATTACATATCATTTTTGTATTTCGGTGCAGTAACAAATTGTATACATTCAAAAATCTACAACTAGTTCATGAGTTTCCTTGCAGTTCGAATAATTTTTCAACTTAGTAAGCTGTGGAAATCAACATTTCTGAATCTTGTCAACTAATTGTGTTTCGCTGTCATCTTTCATCTCAACTCTCGAAAACCTATAATTTTGATCTTCCATTTCTACTAATTCTCGGAAGTTAACTAATTTTCGAGAGTTGAGATGAAAGATGACAGCGAAATACAATTAGTTGACAAGAGTTAGAAATGTTGTTTTTGATAGCTTACTAAGTTGAAAAATTATTCGAACTGCAAGGAAACTCATGAACTAGTTGTAGATTTTTGAATGTATACAATTTGTTACTGCACCGAAATACAAAAATGATATGTCATTTTTGTCCTGAATGTATGTTCTAGAGAAACATGTAGGTGGCCCATAGAGGTTCCATTTGAAAAAAAAAAATGTTTGATCAAAATGTGATGTGACTGAATTGATTCATCAATAAGTAATACAAAAAATATTTTTTCTGAAAAAAATATGTTTTTTTGTTATGTGCGTCTCATTGTGAATAGCCTTGGCCAAATCTCATTAATCCATGAGGTAAAATAAAAAAACCATTTTTATTGCAATTGTTTCAAAAAAATTACATTTGGCATGAGGTTTGGACTTGTTTTGACCTGTTGAACTTGAATATGTAAAAATATACAGGGTGTTCCATTTGAAAAAACAAATTTGCTGGCATTTCCACAAAAACAGGAAGTCCGCCATATTGGATTGTAACGTGATTAAATCCGAAATGGTTGCTTATTTAACTGTACCAAATTTCAGAAAAATACGTTTACGAATGCAGAAGTTATAGGGGTGGCCCGATATCCTGTGTCACCCGGTATATATACCACTGGAGAATAAAGAAACTGTAGTACGTGCCTTTCTAGACATAGAAGGGGCTTTTGACAACACACAACACGAAAATGTCATTAGAGCACAGAGGAGTAGACAACACGACAACTAGATGGATTTCGCAATTACTGTCTACCAGAATAGCAGATACTAAATAGGACAAGACACTATCTCCATCTGCAAACCAGAGGATGCCCACAAGGAGGAGTGGCCTCCCCAATTATGTGGAGCCTAACAGGTGATCGACCCCTCTGCAGTTTGACCGAGATCGGTATATCGTGTCAAGGCTATGCAGATGACATAATCGCGAGAGGCAAATTCCAGAGTATTATCTGCGATATACTTCAAAGAGGTCTTAACTACACTAAAGAGTGGTGTCAATCGATAGGACTTAGCGTCAACCCCACCAAAACTACCCTAGTTGCCTTCACAAGGAAAAGTAACATTAACGTCAAGACCATCGAATTAGATGGGAAAGTTATCGAATGGAAGCCAGAGGTCAAATAAACTCATCTGGAACAAGCACGAAAAAGAAGTAACCAACAAAGCCACGAAAGCCTAATGGTGTGCAGAAACTTTGCGGGAAAGAACTGGGGATGTAACCCAAAGGTCCTGCAGTGGATGTACACGTCAATAGTGAGACCGACCATCACTTATGGTCTGAGGCAGCAGAACTAAGCCTAGTACAAGCAAAATCCAAAGCCTGGTATGCAAAAGGTGCAATGAGAACGTCCCAACGGCCCTATGGAAGTAATCCTAAGCCTTACACCCCTCCATATAGTGGAGAGTAGCATAAGGACAACATACAGAATGCCAGAGAGGAACCACCAAAGCAAATTTCGACTCCTCCCTGGAAACCACCAAACCTGGGATATGCCCCAGGATGGTATGACAAAAAAGTTTAGCTTTGTGAAAGAATTCAACACAAGCTAAGTAGCAAAAGTGAATGGGACAACGACACCATCCCAAGACTCAAGAGAAGTGCCATTAAATGGTACATAGATGGATCCAGAACAACAGAAGAAACTGGGCCTGGAATCAAATATTCCGAAAGACTAGGCAAACCCCGAGCATTTTCCAAGCGGAAATCTACGCCATCGGAAAATGTTCAATATAGAAAGAAATTTTCGCAGACAAGATATTATCATCATGTCGGACAACTAGGCAAGAACAACACTGTTACCCTCCTATGGGTTTCGGGACACACTGGAGTGGAGGGTAATAAAATAGCAGACATACTTGCAAAAAAAGGGGCTGAATCAACATTTCTGGGACCTGTCAATGTACAAGCCTAGAAATTTGTTATTTGTAGTGAGCTGTTAGGAAGTTTTATTTCCTTGGGTGTTTCAAAACGTGCATGGTTTGTTTTGAACAGGATGGCGCTAGTCTTATTCTCATTCAGTGTCAGATTATTTTTTCCAAACCACTGCTTTGCCTTTGTGAGTGCTTTATTTGCTTCGGCGGTAATCCTTGGAAAGTCTTTAGCATTCATAAGCAAGTTTGTGTCATCAGCATAATTCGTCATTTTGCATTTCTCAGTTGTTATTTCTTCCAGGTCATTCAAATATAATATAAATAGAAACGGGCCCGTTATACTCCTTTGGGGTACCCAAAATTCTATATTTCTCAAGTCAGATCTCGCTATTTGATGATCTTTGTCGAGTACTACCATTTGTTTTCTGTTTGATAGATATGATGCTAGCCCTCTAATCCCGTATCTCTCTAACTTATCAATAAAGTGTGGTGATTTAAACAGTCAAATAAGATAAGATAAGATATTTATTGACCTTCAGATAATTACAAAAAATGTTTATGATACAAGTTCACAACATAATTGTGTAGGTACGTCAAAACAACTAAGTAGTAAAGAAATGAAAAAATATAGGTAGTAAAATATGTACAAATATAACAATACAGTTTTCGATCCTAGAAGTAGTGTATATACATACATAGACACATACACATATACAAATCTACACATACATATATATATATATATATATATATATATATATATATATACATTGTAACGAAGTTACTATTTTCCTGTTATATTTATCAGACAAAAGCTCCCTGTAAAGAATTAAACCCCGCTTGAAAGTAATAATAGGTCTAGAAATACCATTCAGGTTCGTGATAAATCCGTGAATCACCCCTAACCCGATAAATAGGCTAAACACCCTCCGTAGCTCATGCCAATACCGCGAGCGTGGTTGTGAAGAACGAACGATTGGTAATTGCGCGCGCCAGCGAATCGAGAACGAATGATTGAAACAACAGCGATCGGTATTGGAAATAAACGTCGCGGAGCATATTGAGTTCGCTGGCAGTCCTCCGAGAGCAGCCCGAGCCAGCAGTCCAGTCGAGCCAAGAGCATACGATACCGAGCTGAGGTCACGATAGAAGCCACCCAGTACAGTTGAGTCGAGACAGAAACGCACGCACCGAGCTGACGTCACAGCACGAAGGATTTTACGAGCTGGGTAATTATTCTGTGAAAGTATACTTTGTATCGAAATCGACAGAGTCCACAAAACGGCGCGCGCATATAAGTCGTTCGAGAGGGATTCGGAAAAGAGGGAGAAGCCGGCCGTAGTTCCGTTTCGACATATTTCAAAGAATTAGTAGCTTGCCCAGCCCAGCAGAAGCAGTCACGCGTCCGACTAGTATCCAGAGTGTGAGCCAAAGACCGAAGCAGTCCACGACCGTCCCGGGCCTTGCCGAAGCAGTGAGATCGGAGTTTGGTAAATATGTTGTATCAGGTAAAAGACATCAGGAAATGTTTGTAAGTACCGCAGATGCGATGTGCGCATGATCGTAAGAGGCACATATATATTTCAAAGCTGTGCTGGTGATTTCTGCATACGAGTCCGTACGATACCCCCCCCCACCGCAAGAGCTTTTGGTTGCTAAATTTACCCCGCTTGCTTGAAAACACCCTCCCCGCTTCCTCTGTATATAGTGCTTGCCATGTGTTTATTTGTTGTGATAACTTGAGGCCGCCGTCAGCCACCCTTCCTGTATTTCTTTATTTTTAATATACCTGTTTATCCTGTTTTTAGTATTCTTTCATTTACTATCTTGAGTAGAATTTAAACATCTAGTGCGCAGTCGCCACCCAGGTCCGAAACCCAGTTAAAGGCAATTAAAGCCTGCCTTGCTGGCCCTGTTACAGTGTCACGACTATATTGACCCCTGGAGTGTCTTTCTTCACTGAGACTGCCCGGAGCAAAAGTGGCCTTTTCCACTATAAAGCTAAAGGTGGCGCCCGAGGAAAACCGAGAATAGTGATAAGCGCCAAAGTTTGATAATAGGGGGAGAAACCCCTTTACAACATATACACATGTATATACATACATACACACATATACATATATATTAGAAATAAAACTAGGCTATTAATAAAGCCCTAAGACTGAGAAGGAAATATTATATCCATACATGGGAGAAGACATCTTCAATTATATGAAGTGGATTTGCAAGCAGTGATTTCTTCACGTGGTGTTTAAATTTTTTTATTGTGAAAGACTTCCACTCCGCCGGTATAAGGTTGTACAGTATAATTGGTAGATAGTCTGTTTGCTTCATTGTTTTGGAGTAGTTCACTCGAGGCAGTCTATACAGTTCTTTGTTGCGAGTATTGTACTTGTGAGTTTCGCTTCCCGTAGTATTCGCATTTTTATTTTTGTGTATCCATAAGATGGCTTCTGTGATATATATACATGGAACTGTTAAAATTTGCATCTTCATAAACAATGGTTTGGCATGTTCCCTCTGACCAGCCTTCGGCAAAGCTGTGTACTGGACATGAAGTTGCTTTCAACAGGTCGTTGATGTGAAGTAGAAATAGTGTTGGTGCGAGAATGGATCCTTGCGGAACACCAGCATTTATGAGTAGAGTGTCAGATGAAACTCCATCGACCACTACATGGAGAGACCTGTTTGAGAGAAAACTAGCAAGCAGAGAACACAGCTGAGGGGGCAAGCCATAAGACGGAAGCTTGGCGAGGAGTCCCTGGTGCCAAACTCGATCGAACGCCTTTGGAGATATCTAATGCCACAGCTAAAGTTTCTCCATACTTTCAATAGATAGCTGCCATATATGTGAGACGTAGCGAGCACGCTCACCAGTTGATCTCTGATGGCGGAAGCCATATTGCCTATCGTTGACAATTCCTGAGTCTTCCAGATATTTCATGAGCTCGATGTTGATGGCTTTTTCCATGACCTTTGAAATAATAGATAGCAGTGCGATAGGTCTGTAGTTGCTAGGTAGGGCCTTTTTGCCTTTTTTAGGGACTGGCTGTACTCTTGCAATTTTCCAATTGGATGGAAATACCCCCAAATTGTAAGAGTGGTTGAACAACTTGCAAAGAACAGGTGTTAGTTCGGGGGCACATTTCTTGAGAACAATCGGCGGGATTCCGTCAGATCCACAGGCTTTGTTGGTGTTGAGACCCAGCAAAATCTTTCTGATAGTACGTTGGCGAAATGTGATCTCGGGCATGTGACTGTCAATAGGTGTAATGTTCGGGGGTTGTTTTCCCGATGAATCCAGAGTGGAATTTCCAGCAAATAGGTGCGCAAAGATATTGGCTTTTTCCTGGGCAGTCGTTGCTAGTGTTCCATCTTCTTTGGTTAGGGGAGGAAATGAGCTGGAAGTGAAGTTTCTTCCCACAGCTTTGGCGAAAGACCAAAATGAACGGGATCCGTTAGGACATTCAGCAAGTTTTGATCTTATTTTGGCTTTGTGGGCATCTTTTGAGCATTCTATTGTCTCTTTACATATGCCTCTAGCCTCGACATATGCTGCTCTGGTCTCAGGGCCCGGATTTTTTAGCCATCGATGGTATGCTGCCTGTTTGGAAGCCACAGCTCTAGAGCGGTTTCTGTTAAACCAGGTCTTATCGGATGATGTGGAAACCTAGTAACTTGACTGATGAATCATTCGCTGTGTCTTTATTTTTATGCTTTAGAAAGGTCAAGAAATAGCCCTAGTGAAAGTTCATCATTTTCTAAAGTATTCAATATATATTGAATGAACTGGAATACTGTAGTTGGTGTTGATTTGCCTTTTTGATATCCATGCTGAGAAAGGATAAGCTGATTACACATTACCATGTTTCGAATATTTTTGGTAATAAACTAACTGGTCTGAAATTTTCAAATTTCGCAGGATCACCCTTTTCATGAATAGGTTTAACTAGAGCTATCTTTAGTTTTCCAGGAAAAACACCAAATTTCAAGGAATTATTTATTATGTAAATTAGTGGCTGAATGATCTCATTTATGCACTGTTTAATAATTTATTAGGAATCTCTTCTACCCCACTACTCATTTTATTTTTCAGCTTTTTTACTAAATTAAGGATTTATTTGCTGTCAACCGGCGTTAAAAATATAGATTTTTCACTAAGCTTTATGTTATTTCCAGAAGTGTTTTGTTGATCTTTTACAACTTGCTTCACTGTTCTAAAGAGATATTCATTCGCTATTTTTTTTCACCCCCTACAAGCTGTATACTACTATCAAGTTTGTTGTAATTTCCTTAAATATCTTTTATTACCCCCCATACTGCCTTGGATTTGTTATCTGAATTGTGACTTGTGATTGGTACGTATTTTATCTTAAGTATTTGATCTTAAAAGTTTCAGTTTGTTGTTATATTCTTTTTTTATTCTTTGGTATTCCTCTTTATATCTAGGATCTGTGGTACTGCACACATATAGAATATCTAATTGATTTTTGCATTCTTTCATGTCATTCTCATATTCCAATTTCGTGTGTTTTTTCCTTCCTACCAGGACTTTATTTTTAGGAAAAGAGTAATCAAAGAATTTCAGGAATATATTCATGAAAACTTCCTTCCCATTGCTCGTCGACTTTATTTTGTTCGAGGTTGTACACTACCGTCCAACAAGCTGTTTTCAAACTACTAACAAAGTTTGCTGTGTTTTGTTGGATGTAATAGCGTTTTGATGAGAAAAAATGTATATTCCTTACTTCTGCATAATGTATATCCAATTTTTGAGCAGTTTGATCAGAAATCATTGAGTGTACCACCTGCGATGAATAGTTATTTTCTACATTTGTTAAAATGTTGTCAATTCCCGTTTTTGAGGAGGAAGTAATTCAAATGATATCTGAAGTTGTATGTACAAACATCGTATGAGTTGATAAGTGATATGAGCTCTAGTTTTTCTCGTGACATACTACAAAAATCAATGTTAAAATCTCCTGCTATAGCTATCTTACAATTGTTATTCTGAATTAAAATGTCTAATACCTTTTCCAGTTTATCAATTAGTAATAAATCCACTGACAAGTCTTTCAAATCATTCCTCTCACGTCCTATTATTCCTTTTCGGGCATATATGAATGTTCCTCCATTCGAATTTTTCTCCCTTCTGCAAAAGCTTGCTGCCTGGTAGTCGTTTTTCAAAGGAAACATTAGTTGGGAGTTGGTTTTCCAATGTTCTGTGACAAAGACAAAATCACAGTTTTCTTGTTCATTTATGAAAGCCTGTAGCTCGTCAATACTGTTTCCAATTGATTGGCCATTTTGGTGTATAACTGTTATTTTTTCACTGGTTCGGTTTAGGCCTCTTGTGGATCTGCTTGATAATTTCCGCCTATATCATTTAGAAATTTTCTGTTTTTCTCTAAATTGAATCTCTACACACCCTCGTTTTGGGACCAGAACGTCCTTTTGTCGAGTGGAGCTGTTACCAGAAATATCTTCAATTGGTTTGTGCTGCTCGGGATTTCTTTCACTTGAGTTTTATTACTATCAAATCCTGGTTTCATTGTTACGTACTTCATTATATGTTCTTCTGTGGCTGCCCTTTTAAACCTGTTTACATAAAGCCATACTTCCCTTTCTCCACCTGATATATTATATATATATATATATATATGTATATGAGCTCTAGTTTTTCTCGTGACATACTACAAAAATCAATATTAAAATCTCCTGCTATAGCTATCTTACGATTGTTATTCTGAATTATTATGTCAATACATTTTCCAGTTTATCAAATAGTAATTAATTTACCTACTGCACATTCGAATATTCCATCCACTGACAAGTCTTTCAAATCATTCCTCTCACGTCCTATTATTCCTTTACGGGCATATATGAATGTTCCTCCATGCGAATTTTTCTCCCTTCTGCAGAAGCTTGCTGCCTGGTAGTAGTTTTTCAAAGGAAACATCTTTAGTTGTGAGTCGGTTTTCCCAATGTTCTGTGACACAGACAAAATCACAGTTTTCTTGTTCATTTATGAACGCCTATAGCTCGTCAATACTGTTTCCAATTGATTGGACATTTTGGTGTATTAATGTTATTTTTTCACTGGTTCGGTTTAGGCCTCTTGTGGATCTGCTTGAAAATTTCCGCCTATATCATTTAGAAATTTTCTGTTTTTCTCTAAATCGAATCTCTACACACCCACGTTTTGGGACCAGAACTCCGGTTGATACACGAGGTCCTTTTGTCGAGTGGGACTGTTACCAGAAATCTCTTCAATTGGTTTGTGCTGCTCGGGATTCCTTTCACTTGAGTGTTATTTCTATCGAATCCTGGTTTCTTTGTTACGTACTTCATTATTTGTTCTTCTGTGGCCGCCCTTTTAAACTGGTTTTTTATTAAAGCCATTCTTCCTTTTCTCCACCTGATATATTATTTATATATATATATATATGAGCTCTAGTTTTTCTCGTGACATACTACAAAAATCAATGTTAAAATCTCCTGCTATAGCTATCTTACAATTGTTATTCTGAATTATTATGTCTAATACCTTTTCCAGTTCATCAATTAGTAATTAATTTACCTACTGCACATTCGAATATCCCATCCACTGACAAGTCTTTCAAATCATTCCTTTCACGTCCTATTATTCCTTTTTGGGCATATATGAATGTTCCTCCATGCGAATTTTTCTCCCTTCTGCAGAAGCTTGCTGCCTGGTAGTAGTTTTTCAAAGGAAACATCTTTAGTTGTGAGTTGGTTTTCCAATGTTCTGTGACACAGACAAAATCACAGTTTTCTTGTTCATTTATGAAAGCCTGTAGCTCGTCAATACTGTTTCCAATTGATTGGACATTTTGGTGTATTACTGTTATTTTTTCACTGGTTCGGTTTAGGCCTCTTGTGGATCTGCTTGAAAATTTCCGCCTATATCATTTAGAAATTTTCTGTTTTTTTCTAAAATCGAATCTCTACACACCCACGTTTTGGGACCAGAACTCCGGTTGATACAGGAGGTCCTTTTGTCGAGTGGAGCTGTTACCAGAAATCTCTTCAATTGGTTTGTGCTGCTCGGGATTTCTTTCACTTGAGTGTTATTTCTATCGAATCCTGGTTTCATTGTTAGGTACTTCATTATTTGTTCTTCTGTGGCCGCCCTTTAAACCTGTTTACATAAAGCCATACTTCCCTTTCTCCACCTTGAATGCCTTGAAAGAAGCTCCAGGGCGGGCAAAGATCTATATCCTATCAGACAGCCAAGCAGCACTAAAAGCTCCAAAGTCACACACTTGTGAGTCTAGACTGACTTGAGACTGCAAACTCTCCCTAAGACAACTGGCTACAAACAATCAGGTCACTCTGAAGTGGGTGCCAGGTCAAAAGGGAATCAAAGGCAATGAAGAAGCAGACAGTTTTGCCAAGGAAGGGGCAATCACTCAATTTTCTGGCACAAGGACCACATCAAGGAAGAGTTTCGGCGCTGGGAAGCTGACCAAATTAAAACCCACTGGAATAAGGTTTCAGGGCAAAGACAAACAAAAAGGCTTCTGAGCCCATCGCCAAAGAAAGGTAAACAGCTTTACGAATTGGACAAGAAAGACCTGAAACTGGTAACGGAACTGCTCACCGGACATTGTCCTCTGAGGTATCACCTCAAAAAAATGGATGGATCAGACAGTGAACTGTGCCAATACTGCTAAAACTTCGCTGAAACTACAGAACACCTGCTTTGCAACTGCCAAGCGCTGTTTTTCAAAAGGCTTATGTTCCTCAAAGGGGTTTCATTAACTTCCTCAGACATCATGATACACTTCGCAAGGAGTTTCGGAATCCCGGGTCTTGAATAGATGAAGGGTAATGTACAGAAGACCTTACAGGTCGAGGTACAGAGAGGCTGAATAGCCATATCAACCTCCCTACAATCTACAGGAAGCAATGCAACAAATAAATGATATATGATATTCAAATATAGTCCAGGTTCCTTTTTTTTATTTTCGTTCAGAATCTGCATATTATTTGGAATCTGGGAGAAAGTAGGGATAGACAAAATCATCAACAAGAAAAACGAACTTCTGGCATTCAATGGGATCACGTGAATGCGATTTGAAAGCAAGAATTCAATAAAATCATCGGTGTAAATACTGATGAAATAATAGAGAATGAAGAAATCGAAGGAAGCTAAAAATCATCAGCAAGAGACTGATCCAGCCTAGGTGCAATGAACATGATTTTGAAACGATTCAAAGAGGACATTGAAATGGAAAAAACTCTCGACATCAATTGTTCAGTATAGGAAAGAAAATTGAACATTTTCAGAAACACTATCAATTATAAAACACCTTTTTACAAGCTTTTATTTAGTTTCACCTATCCCGGTGTCTGTCTGTCTGTAATCAACTCTTGCAAGTTAAATTTGACCCACTTCTAATCGTCCGATTGATTTGGAATTTGGCAGGTGTACATAATTCCGGTGACATTATGAAATTTTTGTAAAGAAAAAAAAATGGCGGCTCCATTATGGCAGACATTTTTTGTGATTATGGTCCGATTCTATTCAAAATTGGTATCTAGGGGTTTTCAGAGTCTAAGATTATGATTTTTTTGTCAAAATTCAAAAATTCAACATGGCGGCTCCAAAATGGCGGACGAGCTTTGTGATTACGGTCCGATTCTATTCAAAATTGGTATGTGAAGGTTTTTGGGGTCGAAGATTTTTTTTACAAGCTTTTATTTTCAGTTTCACCTGTCCCGGTGGCTGTCTGCCTGTAACCAAATCTTGCAAGTTAAATTTGACCCACTTCTAATAGTTCGATTGATTTGAAATTTGGCAGGTGTACATAATTCCGGTGACAATGCATTAAGAAATTTTTGTTTGAAAAAAAAAAACAAAATGGCGGCTCCAATATGGCGGACATTTTTTGTGATTATGGTCCGATTCTATTCAAAATTGGTATTCTGGGGGTTTTTGGAGTCTGAGATTATGATTTTTTTGTCAATATTCAAAAATTCAACATGGCGGACGAGTTTTGTGATTACGGTCCGATTCTATTCAAAATTGGTATGTGAAGGTTTTTGGGGTCGAAGATTTTTTTTTGCAAGCTTTTATTTTCAGTTTTACCTGTCCCGGTGGCTGTCTGCCTGTTACCAAATCTTGCAAGTTAAATTTGACCCACTTCTAATAGTTCGATTGATTTGAAATTTGGCAGATGTACATAATTCCGGTGACAATGCATTAGGAAATTTTTGTTAGGTTTCAATATGGCGGATAATTTTTGTGATTATGGTCCGATTCTACTCAAAATTGGTATTTAGGTTTTCGGTCAAAATTCAAAAATAAATTAGATAGAAATTACTAAACTAGTTATTTAACATCATAAATACTAAAAAATAAATAAACGAAAAAAATATATTTTATTTTATTAGTTTTAAAGTTAAAAAGTTAAAAGCTTTTATACAAATGCACTAAAAGGAAAAAATTTCTTTGGTCTATGTTGTTCTGTGAGTAACAGATTCAAAAGCTTGCCGCGGATACAAAATAGATAATCTTGCGTGGATTTTGAATCTGTTACTCACAGAATAACCTAGATCAACAATGAAAGAAATTATTTTTTCCTTTTTAGTGCATTTGTATAAAAGCTTGTCTTTATAAATGTTTTTTTTATATAATTTTTATTTATGGGTAAGGTAGGAAAAAAAAGGATAAAAGTGCAAGAGAATGAACCTAAAAACATAAATATGTTTAAAACCTTAAGTGGGATAAACATGTCATATATTTATCAACGAAAATCAGAAAGCTTATCCACAAATTCTACCAGTTAAGGGAAATAATGTCATAACCTCTTCTGCTGATTGTCTATAAAGCTCTTGTTGAATCAATACTCAGATATGGAATACTTGTATGGGGTGGTCTTTACACAAATTCCCTGCAAATACTAAATATAATCCAGAATTATTCAACTATTCAACAAAACGCCTTTATAACACTGATATATGTAATATCCAAACTCTCTTATTCTTATACTTATTTTAATGTATTATATATTGTCATGTTTATTAATTCGACATTTATATATTGTATATGCTATATTATTTAACTCAATTGTCCATATATTTCTCTATCTTGAAACCAGTCTATATGTTTTGTGCCTATGTAGATGCATATACCTATGTGTGTATATATCCTTAGAATATTTGTTTTATATCTTTTATACTGGTTTAAATGCTAGTTTTTTAACCTTGGACCTGTCCAACACCATGTATGTGGTTTCTTATGGATTAATAAAGTTCTATCTATCTATCTATCTCTACTTCCTAAACATTAGCATATTTGCCTTCAAAAATCCGAAGTTAAGACAACGGTTTCTCATGAACACAACACAAGAAGCATATCCAACAATCTATTTCAAATTCCTTGTAATCACAAAAATAAGGCTCACAGATTCCTTTCTTACTTAATGCCCATAATCTTCAACAAACTACTATCTGGGTCAACTACACATTCCTATCTTATTCTTCTTTCTTAACGAAATACACTTTCTTTTTATACCAGCCATCCCTAAACCTATTTCAGTAACTATTGTTACTGTACTGTACCATTCTTCACAGGTGTTACATCACCTAGGTGCATTGTAAATTGTGCATATTAATGTATTTATATTTATGTCAGCATAATTAATCAGAAAGTATAGTCGTTGGAAAACTCAATGGATAAAATTAATTACATGCTAAAAGATCAACCCAACTGTGAAATTGTTTGTTTTTGAGCACTGGAAAAGTGAACAACAGCTATCAATATTGCCATAACAAAACTTCAATTTGATTTCATACGTTTGCAGAGATCAGAGAAAACAAGGTGGCTCAGCAATATATTTTAAAAGAAATGTAAAGGGCAAAAGTTATTCGAACTTGAACTGTACATCAGTATGTCATCAAATTGAATGTGTCTAGCAAAATGACAGTTTCATATCTATTATAATCATTCCAGCATATAGACCTCCAGTAAGGGGCAGTGATATTTCTGAATAAATGGAAGAACTTTTGTCAAAGATCTTTGAAAATAACAAAACAATTTTCATAACAGGTGATTTCGATATTGATATTTCAAAGAATGTTCAAGCAATTATTGATTTTTTTACCCTTATAGATTTGAACTAAAGCTTCTGTACTTGAATATTCCAGGATTTCGAATAATACTGCAAGTTGTATTCACAAATGGTGAACCGATAGTCAGTTATTCTACAAAAACTCAATTTTAAATCGAAAAAATTATAAATTGTAGGTATACCAGATTTTTTACAGATGAGAATAAAAGGAATTGTTCAACACATTAAAACAAAATGATTAGTCATGAATGTTTGGCTATGACAATGGTTATGTCAATAAACAATGGAATAATTCTACAGTTTTTCCTGAAAGTATCCTGAGAATAATTGCATTATCTGTGAAATAATCACATGTATCTATCTATCATGTATTACTTCTTTAGATATTTTTTGATAAAAAATTTCAGAAAATGGGAATTTATTGACTGATTGAATATTATTTCTACACTAAGAAAAACTAATTTGAAGAATGTAGTAATTTATCGAGGCATTTGTTTGCCCTTCTACACTTGTATAGATTTTCTATATTATTTCTTCTATTGATATAAACACCAAGGAACACAGTTTACCCTCAAAAATTGACTTTTAAGCAATATATAATATAATCTGAAAAGTTTAAGTGAGTTCTTACCATTGCTTTCAAATTCTTTTCTTTTCCTTCAGGATCCAAAATCCAATCAGCGATTTTTGGATCATCAATACTGGATCGAAAATGTATACCACAACAATGCTTAAGAACTTTGATTTGTTCTTTGGCATCGAATAATCTGACTTTCATCTTTTCATTTCCAATAACAGATTTCATCATTTTTATAATCTTCTGATGATAGGCAGGGTTTTCCAAACTGATGTAGTAGCCAATATTACGTTCCCAAGCAAAACAGAATCCTTCAACTTTTCTGCCTTCTAATGAAAAGCTATTCTCTGATTCAGTCATTTCTTGCTGGGGAATGTTGATACCTATTGTCCTTTTGTTTTCTGATATTTGTTTACACGCCACAGACAGTGAAATGTTAGTTTGCTGTTTCACTTCTTTACAAAATGAATCCAATAAAGATAGGTCCTGGCAAATGTCAACTATTTCCATCTTGCTGAAATCCACTGACGATTGGACTTTCAATTTATTTTCTATATAAGAGGTATTGACATCTACATTTGAGGATTTTTCACTTTTCAACTTTTTAGTAGGTGTTTCTGTTACCACATTTTCACTCACACGCTTCCTTGAGTTTTCCATATTAAGTGATTGAGCATATTTTGTTGGTGTCTCAAACTCGACACTTTCACCGAGATGTTTTTTTGGATCATGTGGATCTAGAGTTTCGGTAAGTTTGTCATATTTTTCAGGTGTCTTAGATTCCACCCCCTCACTATTTTGTCTTCTTGAATTTTCTCTTTTCAAAGGTTTAGCAAAAATATCATCATCACTGACATTACATTCATTAAAATCAAAAGAACCAGTAAATGCCTCTTCCAGAAAGCTTGCTGTTTCCAATGTAACAGAATTCTCCTTCCTCTGAGCACATAAGTTTTTGGAGTCTGTGCTTTTTGCTGGCTCTCCATCACTTTCACTCAAATGGAGATGAAGACTCTCATCAAAAAGGCTTTGATCTGAATGAATTTCTTGCACTGAAATATTGCAGTTGTCATGAGAACTGAAATTCAAAGATCCTGAAATGCTCAATTCAACAGAATTAGGTGACAATAGCTGAGACACCTCATTCGTATTGCTTTTTCTATAAGTTACCTTGGACGGTGTGTTTGTACCAGTTTCTTTACTTGAAGAATTGATATTTATGTTTTGCTCAAGGCTAGAAAAATCAATATCTGAAAAGCTACTGGTAAAATTGGATATGTTTTCTGCTTTCACTGAACTATCTTCTGTTTTCAAGCAATTCTGAATGTTTTTCGGTGCTACAGTCTCAGTTATTTCTTTCGGTACAGTATTAGTCATACTCATTTCACATGCAGAGTCAAATTTTTTTGCTGTCTTTTCAGCTGATTTGTTTTCAAGAATATCATCATCCTCAATTCTGGTGGAATTTGCATCAGATATAATACTTGATGAGTCAGATATGTTTAGATCTTTAGAAAACACAGAGGAATCATCAGAAACATAGTTTTCTATGGGTGATTCGCCTTTTATTCTTTCATCAGAGCTGATTTGTGCATCTATTTTCCTTTCTTCGCCACTGACTCTTTGTTCATCAAATTCTTGATTGATGGCTAATATTTCATCACCAACTGCCTGTAAGAGGAAATTAATTTTATCAATTCATTAGCAATATATTCAGATATATGAAATAAGGAGGCAAACGTTTGGGACATCAACCATCAAGATGTTCCAAGGAATTTCTATTAGTAAAAATTTTTTCATTTCACTATTAGGATGTTATATACTGCAGTAGCATGTAGTGCAATTAAAGAGAAAAAAACATTTTCAAAGTCAGTTTAGTTGAACTTAAAAGAAAACAAATAATCTACTCTGACAACTAAATAAATCAATCACAGTTCGCTGTTAGAATACCAAGCAAGACACTTCACTTCTGATCTGAATTAATCCTTGAAACACTGTTGCAACTGATCCACAACTAACTCTGCAATCCTTTCAGACTCATATATACAGGTCATCAGCAACCAGAAATTTATCTCACCAGTTTCTAGATACCTAGAAGATTCTCGAAGTTTCTAGCCTACGTCATCTCGCATGGACTAGAAATGGAACAGCATGCAGTGGCGAACGGTATTCGTTTCCGTAACAATATCTACATGATTAATTTTTTTTTAACTTGGATGGATGCCGATAAATATTTATAATGTATTTTGAATATATTTTATTATTATTCAAATTATATGAAAGTTTGACCATTCTATGAGAATAAAATTTGTTTTTTGAGGATTTGAAGTACTGTTCCCTATTAAGAGTGGACAAGCATTGTCAACCTTCATTTCATTCAAATGCCAACTACGATGGACTTAATTATTTTTCTGAAAAATAAAATAGCAAAGAATCTGTAGGTTTCATAGAGCCATACATCAAAATTTGAATTATATCGTATATTAAATAGGGCCAAATGTAATATGCATATCAAGGGAAAAGGTGGTGGAAAAAGCGAGTAGGTAAAGTGGTAAAGAGTCAGATGTGGTTTTATTCCACTTTGTTTCACACTACTCCATACTGGTATAGGGATTAATGAAGCCCAACAACTTCATGCAGAACCAAGACACACACACAAGGTGTCCATGATTTCGACAGAACATGGCGGATCTAAACTAGGATGTTTGCCAAAGTCTGAGTACACCGATGGTAAGTGTAATCCACAAGTGAGGAAACCTCTCAGGACCCTCATCCCAACCGGCAGCAAGAAAGAGGAGGAAGAAGAAACAACAAAAAAATACTGGCGGCTTCTTCAAGAGAGGCCCCTGATCTAAGAAAGTTGGACCTTCTGCCTCCCAAAGAAGTTCATCTGAAGGAACCTCCGGGAACAAACTGAAACCTGCCTCCTGGAGGCAGAACTTCAGGATCAACCCCAGTGGATACCGGGAGGAAAGTAAAATGTCCACGAACCGGTAACCCTGGTCAGTGGAGGGCTGGTTACCTACATTTAGCCACTGAAGAAAAAGAATCTTTATTAAAAATAGGTGACCCTAATATGCAATAATACATTTTAGATATTATAAATATTTATGAAAAATGTAGTTAAAGTTCCAATTTAAATTTATAGAAAATGCAACATTTCAGTTCAGTATATCACTATGAAAGGTAGGTACCGCAATGTTCCATACAAAAACAATATACATATATACTTTAAAAATATTCTATCTAACACTTAAATATTCAAAAATGCAAAGTCATGTCATTTACTAGAAAATGTAATCCTGAGGAATATCTGAGGAGGCTAAAGATTTAGGTGTTTATTTTGATCCAAATATGTCTTTTACAAACCATATAAACAAAAAAATCTCTGAAGCAAACAAAATGCTCGGCTTTATTATAAGAAACTGTCAACAGTTCCCAAATGTAAATGCACTAAAAATACTATATTATTCCTATGTTAGATAAAAACTAGAATATTGCTTAATAATTTGGAGCCCTCACTACTTTTGCCACAACTATACCCTGGAAAGAGAACAAAGGAAATTTTTAAAATTCATGGAGCATATCCACCAAGGGGTTCTGATCACGGTGCTCTTCTGGAACACTTTCAATTTAAGTCACTGGAAACAAGAAGAAAGTGTGCCTCAGTGATATTTCTATACAAATGTATACTCAACAAGGTTGACTGTAGCACGCTACTATTCGAGTTAAACTTCAGGATACTAAGACTGTTGTCCTTCCATTATACAAAGGTGGAGATTCAGTTAATCCCGCGAATCTTCGCCCGATCTCCCTCATTCCAACTATAGCCAAAGTTATCGAAAAACTTGTGAAAATACGTCTGACGGATTTCCTAAGACGCCACAATATTTTAAGTGAAAGCCAGTTTGGTTTTCAAAGCAATAAAAATACGCACGATGCCATCTTTTCATTTCTTTATGATATTTATTCAAAGTTGAATTCTGGTAATGTAGCTGCTGCGGTCTTTTGTGATCTATCGAAGGCGTTCGATTGCGTTGATCATAAGATCTTGCTAAGAAAAATTCACCAATACGGCTGCAGAGAAATGACGCTCAAATGGTTTGATTCTTACCTTTCAGGAAGGAATCAAATGGTAAGAACAACAGGACTTTCAGAAAAAAAGGATATTATGTGTGGAGTGCCACAAGGATCAGTTTTAGGACCCATTTTATTCTTATTATATGTCAATGACCTTGCAAATTTGAGCATTTCTGGAGAATTCACTCTTTTCGCTGATGACACGACGATATTGTGGAACAACAAAAACTCAAATGCTTTACACAATGCAATATCTACTGATATGCAATATCTACTGATATGAATAAAATCAAGGAGTGGTGTGATGCTAATTTGTTGTCCTTCAATATCACTAAAACAAACATTTTATCATTCAGATGTGCTCTTGATGACCTGTCATTTGATGATAACTTAGTGATTCAGAACGAGACTCAAACTAAATTTCTAGGTTTTCACATTGACAATAAGCTCAAATTTATTGAACATATCAAACATCTTAAAAGTAAAATTTCTTCTGGATATTATGCAGTGAGAGTAACTTCAATAAATTTGGGAATTAAAACTGCCAGAACGGTGTATTACGCCCTCTTAGAATCTCACCTACGTTATGGAATACCGTTTTGGGGAGTATGCAATTCATCAGCACTTCTGTCTGTATTAGTACTGCAGAAACGGGCTATCAGGTATATGTGTAAGATTAAACCTCGTGATTCGTGCAGACATAAATTCGTTGAGGAAGAGATTTCAACAGTGATTGCTTTGTTCATTTTGGAATCAGTTTGTCTCATTTACAAAAATATGTCCCTATTCGAGGCTCGTGCAATTCTTATAACACCCGTTCCACTGTGTTGAAATTGCCAATTCCTTTAACAAATTTGGCCAGGGATTCTATTCATTACAATGGGGTCAAGATGTTTAATCACTTGCCCTCATATAAAAGACAGGCAAATTTGACCAACAAAATGTTTAGAATAAGAGTAAAAACATTTCTGGCTGATAGACCCTATTATAATTTGCAAGAGTTCTATAATGATAAATTTACGTGACAAAATGTGCATATTTGAATATATGTTATTTAAGATTTTTGTTTATATTCTTGCTTGGATATAGATGTTTTTTGTTTGTTTGGTGTAATAGGTGTGTTCATTTATGTAATATTATATATGATTGTATATGATTGTATATGTTTATATGTGTATTATATAAGTTTTGATAAGATTTTTAAACAAAACTGCACACAACCATGTTGATACAAAATTCGACGATGAACTTTATAGTGTATGTTCTAACATTACTTTTCCGTAGGTGTTTTTATATTTACACTTATATTTATTTGTCACAAGCTTTGTTTACAAGATTTATTCTTAATGACAATAAAGTATATTATTATTATTATTAAAAGACCTGGGTCACGACAAAATACCACTTCGAATGCAACACGGCAAGATCAAATTTAATACTACTATTGCCTATTAAGAAAATGTTTGAGAATTTTAACTCCATCTGTAGATCATGTGATATCAATATCTGCTCACTCAAACAACTAAAAGAGATAGCGTTCGATGTGCTAGTATGAATTGAATTCAATTATAAGATTTTTTATTATCGTTGCAAATAGTAGTATATAGTACGTATTAAATAATATTAGTTTTATAATTAGTAAAAACTGTTGAAAAGGGAAACAGTCTCAATTGAATATTGAATAGAAATATTTTTCTGTGAATTAAAAAACCACGATAAAAATGAAATAATTTTTTGTGAATGTCTAAGAGAAAACATCCTGTTCATATTTTCGAACAAATCAATAGTAAAAACTGGTTGTTATATACAAACAGTCATTAAGTAGTTTATGTTAGGTTAGGTTATTTACAGACTTAAAAATTCAAATGGAACACCCTGTATATAATATCATATTATGATTTCTTATCACTTTGTCGACAACTTCATGTACTATTTCCCTATACCTATCTGTTATTGTTTAGAAGATATACATTAATTTCGTTTTTTTTTTACCAAACATGTACTTCTATAAACGCTGATAATAAGACAATCAAATTCGAAATGAAGTGGAGTGATTCTTCCATATCAATAATTACATTGGAAATGACAAAAAAGAAGATTACATGCAAATCATGTGGAAACAATGTAACAAAGACCCAGAATAGCTTGCAATGCAATGGTGGCTGTGAGCGCTGGTTCCATAAGGAATGTACAAAGTTGTCTAATAAAGAATATGAAAAATATTGTGATAAAAAATCGCGTGATAAATGGAGTTGTGATGAATGTGTTGAATCTTCCTCCGGGAGTGGTTCTGAATCTGATGAAGTGGAAGATGGGCAAGAAACGTCACCAATTAATTCTACCAAGAGGAAAATTAAGTCAAATGAAAGGGAAATGGAGAAGTTCATATTGAAAAAATCTGACCCCTCCAATAGAGAATTGTTGCAATTCATGACAAAGAAATTTGCTGAACTTGAGAAGTCTGTAATTTTCAACAGCGATGTCATGGATGATTTGCAAAAAACTCTGAAAATTTAAATAGTGAAAATTCGAGACTTAAAAAGGAACAACTAGTGTTGAATAAGAGAATTAGCGATCTCGAGCATAAAGTCCTTGATATGCATCAAAAAATGAATCATGATGAAATGAAACAAAAGAGCTGTAATATTGTGGTTGTCGGGGTAAGAAGTGACAATGTACAGGGAAACATTAAAAAATCGTTTCAAAAGCTGAAATTTGAAATCCAAGAAGAAGATTATAGGCTCCAAGTTCTGCCTAGTAAACTACCGAACAAACCTGTACTAGTTAAGTTCAATAGTGCTGAATTGAGACAAAGAGCCCTTGATCTGCATAAATCTAAGAAGTTGGATACTGAAGAATGTGGTATTACAGGAAAAAGAAGGATTATTTATTTCAATGAAGACTTACCAAAGGACACCAGGATATTATTACAAAAAGCAAGGAAATTAAGAAGTCATAATTTTAGATATGTATGGGTTAAAAATGGGAGGGTTTATGCAAGGAGAGATGAGGGGGGAATTGGTTAAAATAAATAATATTGTACAAATTGAGGAGATTAAACAAAAAATTATTAATGGCTTTTAAGAACATAAAAATTGGTCATGTTAATATTTGATCATTGTGTCCTAGTATTATGGATGTGAAAATGCTTTTAATGAAACATGGTCTGGATGTTCTGGGTATTACTGAAACATGGTTGAATGAAAACATATCTGATGCTGCAGTAAAAATTGACAACTATAATTTTATCAGACTTGATCATGGTAATAATCGTCGTGGGGGGGTACTGGTGTCTACATCAGGTCAACTCTTAAGGCAAGGTTAGTGCCTGAATTTTCCCAGTCTGAGGTGAATATTGAACAACTATGGGTAGTAATTAATATTGGGACAGTCTACAGACCTCCAGGTGGTCAAGTTTTGGATGCTATAAATTCTCTAGAGCACTCAATTGCTTCAATGTTCCCCGATACAGATAATATTATATTAATGGGTGATCTCAACTTGAATTTAATGCAAGTGACACCAGCAACAGACTTGCTCACAGATTTGCTGGATTTATTTAATATTACTCAAATAATAAAAGCCCCAACACGTATTACTAAAAACTGTAATACCTTATTAGATATCATAGCAGTTGGTGATATTGACTTGATTGATGGTGAAGCACAACATGTCGACATGCATCAAGTCACTGATCACCAACTGGTGTTTTGTACACCCAAAATAAAAATTCCTCAAAATAAAATCAAGTATATAATTTACAGAGACTTCAGTGCTTTCAATCAGGTTGATTTCGAAATGGAATTACGAATGCAGAATTGGCAAGAAATATTTTTTACAGAGGATATTGACTTGAAAGTTGATATATTAACTAATAATATTAAATCTGTTTTTGATCGTCATGCTCCGCTCAGAAAAGTAAGATCGACTAAACCGAGGGCTCCTTGGATGACGAATAATTTAAAGATCATGAAAAAACAAAGAAACAAACTACTTGTCAAGTACAAATCAACAAAAAACTTGGATCATTGGGAAGCATACAAGCGAGCAAGAAATGATTTCACCGCGGCAGTTAGGACTGAGAAGCAGAATTATTTGAATGAAATTCACAGAACTAAAAAGAATCGGAAAGATACCTGGAAAGCACTTGAACAGTTGAATATCCATTCTAATAAATCTGATATATCATTACCACCTGACTTAAATGAAGCTGAAGCTATCAATTGCCATTTCATTAACTCTGTCAATGCATTGGAGTGTCAAGTTGATCTTGTACAGTATTATAATACCCATAAAGTGAATTATAACCTAGACCACTGCAAAATTGAACCCTTTCGGGAGCATGACGTTCTGGAGGCTGTAGATAGTATCAAATCAAATACAGAAGGTTCTGATGGAATAACCCTCCATATGATAAAAATGTGCTGCCCCTTTTTATTGCCATTTATCGCTCACATATTCAATTGCTGTTACTTGAAGGATATTTTCCTATAAATTGGAGAAATGCAGTTATTTTACCGTTACCAAAGGTCTCAAATTCTAAATGTCTGTCTGATCTGAGACCTATCAGTAGGCTCCCAGTGCTATCCAAGATGTTCGAAAGACTGATTTTCAATGAATTTTTACGTTTTCTCACAGAGAATGAACTATTTTCTGATTGTCAATCTGGTTTCCGGTCTGGGCATAGTACAATTACAGCATTAACTAAAGTATCAGATGATATATTTCAGGCAACTGATGGTAGCAATGCATCATTACTGGTTACATTAGACTATAGTAAAGCTTTCGATACCCTGGGTCATAATCTATTATTGGCGAAACTAAATTATTACTGTTTTTCTAAGGAAACCATAGGATTAATTGAAAGCTATCTCTCCAACCGATGTCAGTATGTTGTCCTAGAGGACACCAGTTCAAGTGCAATGCCGTTACCTCGAGGAGTTCCTCAGGGCTCAATACTAGGGCCGCTACTCTTTTTACTGTATACTATGGATCTAAAAGAACTTTCTGGTGACTGTTATATACATCAATTTGCTGATGATACTCAAGTGTATGCAAGTTTCAACAAAGATAATGCCGATATGGTCATTACAAAAATTAATGATACTCTTGATAAAATATTGAAATACTCTAAACATGGTTTGAAATTGAATCCCACTAAATCACAAATGATATGCTTTGGTAATAGTGATTATGCTACTGAAGAAGTAGTAATTAATGGTATGAGTATTGAGCCCTGTAGAACGATAAAAAATTTGGGACTATTCATTGATGATGATTTACGGTTCAAAACGCATATTAAACAGTCCAGAAAGGCTATATGTCATTAAGAAACCTTCACCGCAACAGAACAATACTAAACAAAGAATTGAAGAAACAATTATGTGAAACACTAGTTTTGAGCCACTCAAATTATGGCGATTTGATTTATGGACCATGTCTTGATATTCGAACTTCAACTAGAATTCAAAGAATTCAGAACGCATGTATTCGTTTTATCTGTTCACTAAGATTACGAGACCACGTAACTCCATTCAGAGCTGAACTAGGGTGGCTTGATATGCAGGACAGAAGGAAACTTCACCTTGCATGTTTTGTTCATAAAGTATTAGAAAAAGGAACTCCCTCGTATATTAGGAAAAAAATATCATATAGGTAGGTTGTGCATGATGTAAACACCAGAAATAGAAACCTACTTGAAATACCCAGGCATAAAACTGCTGCATTCAAAAGGTCATTTTCTCATTCTGCGGTAAAAATATTCAACTCCATACCAACACCTATCAAGAACAAATCATCTTATGGATTTAAAAGAGCCTATAAGGAATATCTTATGGTTCTATAACATTTTTGTTTTATATTTTTGTTTTATATGTTGTAATTATATTAACGTTCTCCCTTTACGCATTCTATGCATTATTTACATGTTAGTACATTTTAGTTATTTGAACATAGGTGTTACTGTCGTGACTGTTTAATTATATTATATATATATGTAGGAAATTTTCTGTGTGAAATAATTTATTTGAAACTGGTACTCGGTTGAGTTGAGCAGTCTTACTGGACTCGCCGAGGATAATTAAAATAAAGACATTTTATTATTATTATTATACCATGAGGATCTTCACTTCGAGTCATATTTTTTTTTGCCTCATACAGGCAGATACTTTGTTCACATGAAAAAATTTGTAAAAGTCAATTTTTTCAAATGGAACACCCTGTATATTTCCACATTTTTGAGCTCTTCATCCAATTTTAGATTGACTTTGTTCAGATAATCATATTTTGATTTCGAACCGTTTTCGAGATAAACTGTTTCAAACAGAAAATGACGTGGTTTCCTTGTATTCATCACTTATTTTTGAAATTTAACATCTATTTTATACTACGTAATATTTTTTTTCGATTTAGTTTTTCAACAGTCTCAAATCAGTCAATTCGAAATTGATATGTACCTTAGAAAAAGTTTCAATTTGTATGCATTGAGGTATTGAGTGTCTCTACCGTACAACATTGCAAATTAATATTTTTTAATAGTGTGCTTTGGAAAAATGAATGATCCAATTTTGAAACGTCAAACTTTTGTTGGTGGTTTTGACTGATTGTGAAGAATAGAATAGAATAGAATATCCTTTATTCACCATAAAAAATACAATAGTATTATAAGGTTTTGTCAAGAATATATAAATAAAAACACTAAATAGATAAATAAATAAACAAATGAGAGGTGAACAATTACAATATAAATATCACTGTTTCACTAGAATATACATAACTATAATTTTATTTTTTTGTGTCTACGTAGATTGTAATTTCTAAATATATTAGTTGGTGTTGAATATACCAATTATAATAGAAAAATGTCAAGATTAGGTTACAGTAATGAAGATTTCTTGAATTTATTAATAATTTATGGTGAGTGCAATAGAATAGCAAGTAGAACATGCCGAGTATTTCATGAAAGATATCCACAACTTCCGAAGCCGAATAATAATGTGATAAATCGACTACTAAAAAAGTGTAGGTTGAATGGAACCTTTCGTCCAAAAATCATTCGTAGAAAGCCTGAAGTGGATGATGATGACAATGGCATAACAGTTTTGGGATTTTTTCATGCATTTCCAAATGCTTCTCTACACGAGGCTGAAAGGGAGATAGGTATACCCTACGTGACAATTTATCGCATTCTTAATAAGCACAAATGGCATCCCTATAAATTCTACTGTGTCCAACATCTGGAAGAGACTGATTTGCCTCGTAGAGTGGAATTCTTTGAATGGTTACTTGTCGAGACTCAAGAGGATGAACATTTCCTTGACAATATCATATGGACAGATGAGGCCAAGTATACAAAAAATTGAAAGTATTGAATGAATGTGTTTTTTTGTGGAGGAACAACGTTTCTTGACATGTTTTTTGGGTAACCTTCCACAGTCTGAAAATGAAAATATAATCAGGAAAATCTATACAGGTGTAGAAAGGGCAAACTAATTAGTTCACCCCGATAAGTTATTGCGTTCACCAAATTATATTTCCTATAGAAAAATGATTTAATTAGTCAATAACTTGCCGTTTTCTAAATTTGCCTATAAAAAAAAAAAAAAACAAAGGATACTTCTCTATATAGTTTTTGATTGAAGTTTCAGGGACTATATCTGCCTCCGTTCTCAAAATCTTCTAAATCTCCTAGGCAAATACTAGCATGAACTTAACATGTTTTATAAAAAATTCCTAACAATGACGTCAACAGGGCCATGACGTCTTAAGACATCGTCAGCCTCCCATGATAAAAAAGTATGTCGAGGGCTGATGACGTCTAAAGACGTCATGCGATTTACTCTACAAACATACAAAATAATATAAATTTTAAAAAATAGTTATTAAAAAAATATATTTTATAAAATACATATATTATATAAAAACATAACGAAACTCATATCATTCTAATATTTCCTAAAAAGAAATTTTCCATACTTATATCTTATATAGTATAATATACCCGAAAAACGAAACTCAAAATATAGTAAAATAAATATATAACAAAAATATTTAATTTTTTATATGAAATATAGAAAAACACGGTTTTACACAAAGCGTTGGAGTTCCAGGACAAGCGGGACATTGGTAAACTGTCTCTTTTCTTATTTTTGTTACAAACCGTGCATCTTCTATGTGCAAGTTTTTCCTTTTCCGGTTTGAGGATTTTTTTGTGGAATATGCTTTGCTAGCATTTGCCTTCTCTGAATATTTCGATCTTCTGTTTCAGGTAATAATTTTTCCAACAATTGTAGTCCATAATCATATAATGAACTTCTTGGACTCACATATTTTTTATATAAAAAAAAAGAATTGATTAGGCTCATGTATATTATATGTATACCCAGTTTCTTATACCATCGCATAGTCTTCCTCTCACATGGGTATCATCATGGCCATCATTCGATCTTTTCTATTTTCTACTTTTTTGCTTATTTTTGGTTTTTTTATCCCCGAAGGCCCGGGTAACTTTCGTTCATGATGAACTCGAACCGAGACAATTTTTCGTATATATCGCTTTTATACTACAGGCTGACGACGGCACAACCACTTCTCTCACGAGCTAACAACGTACTGAAGCAATATATCCGTATGTATCGATGGCGTCGAAAGGCGCCATCTATCTACTAACTATCACCTACACATTTCACAACTAACATAATACCTTATGTCCCCGGATTATCTGAAAAGATCAAACGAATTGGAAATAGGTATGATGTGAGAACATCATTTAGAACAACAAACACACTGAGATCTATACTAACACAAACAAAACAAAAAAACGCAGAAGAAAGTACCAAAAACTGTGTTTACAACATACCTTGTACGTGTGGTGATAGTTATATAGGTGAAACGTCAAGACCATTGGAAGTGCGCCAAAGTGAACATCAGAGTTACATCAGAAATCGACAAATAAGCGGATCAAAAATTGCAGAACATATCCTCACATCCAATGGCGATCATACGATTGAATGGAATAGGACAAAAATCTTGATGAAAGAACCACATCAAGAGAGGAGAAAATTGAAAGAAACGGCCTGTATTCTTCTTTCCAATAACAACTGCTTTTCAACAAATTCTATTGAAATGGACCATACATGGTTACCTCTACTCAGAGAGGAAGTGAGATATGGTAGAATGCTAATAAACTGATCTGAACAACACCCCATATATCAAATGAGAAGTACGTCACTCTCAAACTTTTTTGCCAGATCTCAATTGACATCCGTCAGTTGAAAAAGCGAAAAAGACTCTGCAAGAAAAAATCCAAATTATTAAAACAATTAAAGGAGATTTAGAAGATTTTGAAAACGGAGGCAGATATAGTCTCCGAAACGTCAATTAAAAACTATATAAAGAAGTATCTTTTGAATTTTTTAAATTTTTTTTTTTTATAGGCAAATTCAGAAAACGGCAAGTTATTGACTAATTGAATCATTTTTCTATGGGAAATATAATTTGGTGAACGCAATAACTTATCGGGGTGAACTAATTAGTTTGCCCTTTCTACACTTGTATAGATTTTCCTGATTATATTTTCATTTTCAGACTGTGGAAGGTTACCCAAAAAACATGTCAAGAAACAAAAAATTTAGTTTTCAATAGACACAACAGTCATTATTGGCCGCCAGAAAATCCCCATGTCGTTCGCCAAAGGGGTTTTCAAGAAAGATGGCAATTTAATGTATTTTGTGCTATAAAGAATGGGTCAATTTTTAATATCGAGTTTTATGATGATAATTTGAATGCAACAAAATATGAAGATTTACTGAGAAATGGAATTCAAATGATTTTAAATAATAGGCCAGGAAGAGAGCGTGTACGGTACCAAACGGATGGTGCTCCACCCCATAATTCTCGTTCAGTAAGCGAAGCTTTAACTGAAATCGAAGACAGATGGATTGGTAATAATGGACCTTTTCGTTGGCCTCCTAGAACACCAGATGGCAATCCATTAGATTATTTTGTGTGGGGTTTCATTAAAAATATGCTACGCTACACATGAAAATCTTTTGAAGAGATATCATGTTTGTTTAAGTAGAGGTGGAGATGTGTTAGAACATATTCTGAAATACTCTGACAATTGAATTAACTTACTAATTCATTAAATTATTTTCAGTTCGCGTGTCAGCGTTAATAAAACTATTGTTTGAAGAGAAGTTTCATTTGATGGTTGAAGAGTATTTTAATAATTATTTATTCATTGTATTGTCTGTGACTGATGAAGGAACATCGAACGGAATCTGTTAAATTTCAAAAATAAGTGATGCATACAAGGAAACCACGTCAGTTTCTGTTTGAAACAGTTTATCTCGAAAACGGTTCGAAATCGAAATTAGATTATCTGAACAAAGTCAATCTAAAATTGGATGAAGAGCTCAAAAATGTGGAAATATACAGGGTGTTCCATTTGAAAAAATTGACTTCCACTTATTTTTTCATCTGAACAAAGTATTTGCATTTTTTAAAGACCCTGTATGAGGCAAATAAAAATATGTAAGATCCTCATGGTATCACTCCACTCCATTTCGAATTTGATCATCTTAGTACCAGAGAGTTCACGATTATCAGCGTTTATAAAAATACATGTTTGGTAAAAAAAAATTGAAATTAATTTATATCTTCTAAACGGTAACAGATAGGTATAGGGAAATAGTACATGAAGTTGACAAAGTGATAAGAAATCATAATATGATATTATATACAGGGTGTTCCATTTGAAAAATCAAAGTAGCCGCTACTTTATAGTAGAAGCGGTAACGCCGCATCGTCTAAAATTTTAGGCGTGTAGATCATATTAATTTATGCATAATGTGAAATTTTCAGGTTAATCCGTTGTCTGGTTTGCCAGAAACGTCTAATTAACGCTCATCTTGAAAAGCCCTGTATATATATTTTGTAAAAATATAAAAATATTAATAAATAAAAAAGAAGATGATACATTTTGAATATATCATTTGAAAAAGAGATGGTGGCATTTATATTTCATTGTTGAAAGTGATCAAAATCAGAACATATACCCTACACTTACAAATAAAATTATTCATGAAATGAAACATGTTAAAATCACTTGCCTCTCCAGAGCTCCCACATTTGTTGTCTACCAATGCATCCGAATATTCATCATCGAGACTTTTCTCCCATTTGGCCTCTGCCAAACCCAACTCCAGTTTCAAATAATTCCTTGCATCGGTAACAAACATATCTGCAGCTTCCCTTTCTGTCAAACCCTCTTTGCCTGTCACCCATAGATTTCTGTATTTATTTCTTTGTTTGTTTTCAAACTCAGACTCCCCTTCTCTTTCCTTTTCAGTCTCAAAGGGAATTACTCTGTGAAGAATATTTTCTATTGTTGATACGTCTGAATTTGCTAGTTGTATTAGACTCTCGATTCCTGCATTAAACAGTGTTCTTGCCA
The DNA here is from genome assembly GCA_018342105.1 of Gonioctena quinquepunctata. Taxonomy (NCBI): domain Eukaryota; kingdom Metazoa; phylum Arthropoda; class Insecta; order Coleoptera; family Chrysomelidae; genus Gonioctena; species Gonioctena quinquepunctata. The sequence goes on along the minus strand of JAFIRS010000038.1, from coordinate 1,140,996 downwards.
TTTTTCCATTGAGTATCGGTAAATGCATCAAGTCTAGCAAATCCCTGCTGACACCGAATTGCATTCGATCTTGGAATTGAGAAATGAGCAGTTCAACGTTGCTCCACCCCAGCTGTCGACTGAAACAAGTGACCATTCCGGCAAAAGACGAAGCTGATTGCTGTAATGACTGTAGCATACCCCTGTTACAATTGAATTTGTTACAAACCCAGTTCAACGGTTTTTCATTAACTAAATCTTGTAAAGCCAAAGCTACGAAGAATCTCTTGTGAACAAGTAATTTATGATACAACTTGTTGGTATTTGTTTGAATTTTTCCTCTTGTAGCATTAACTATGTAAGATTCTCGAACTCCTACTAGTTCTCCTACCTTCTTCATGGTTGAAGGAAGTTTCTCCCATAGATCGAGGAAAAACATCCAATCGATTGTACCCCATGAATGACATGCACTATAAGGTGTGATGAGGTATATCAGATGTAATTCAGTATCAAGGACAAAGCACTGCCGAGCTTTTTCAAGTTCTGTGAACAATGCCAATCCTTCGTCAGGAGCCATAGATGAAGACAAGCAAGCCTTTCCTGTAAAACATCAACCTTTTCATATGCGAAATAAATATTTTCATTCAATTTTCCATATTTTGTCCTATGTTTGAATTCTTTTTGAATATTTAAAAAAAAAACTCCGTTTGAAAGAGAAGTTTACTGTTAATTTCTTTGGCGACTGACGTTTCCTTTGAATTTAGGAAAAATAAATGCAATGATTTATATATTCCAGAATATTTCCTTTTGAATAGTAATGTGGGTATCTTGAAAGATTTCTTACCCTATTTTTTCTCCCCTATTTCTAAGCTATTTGGACATTCTTATTTTGAAGGAAAAAAATCATGGTCATATTCAAACAATGATAATAAAACCAAAAAAATTCAAAATCAATAGGAATACAATACTCGCAATTCAATATAATACTGTAAGTTGGCACAGTTTGATGCTAACCTGATATATTTGCCGATTGACGATTGTTAAAAGCTACAAGATATAAATTCTTTATATGTTTGGTAATTTTGAGGTGAAGTGACTCAATGAAATAAATGATTTGATGTAATATTGGGCTACCAACATTAATATTAATATCAACAGAGCTCCTGAGCATTTTGATTTTATGCTAACTAAGGAAGTGTTAGAATATGCCACGATGGTCTAGTTTCCTTATTACAATATTCATTATCTATAACAATCAAATGAAAGAAGATTGAAAATCCGAGCAAACAAAACAACAGTCCAAAAATATATGAATTAATTTGTTCTCTTATATTGTCATATAGTAACCCGATGAAATGATAGCTCATGTAACAAGTATGCAAAGTTCCATTTGCGTACATTTTTTTCGTATAAGATTTCCAAATAAACAGAACGCAAACGCTACACATATTTCTCATAAAATATTTTTTCAAGTGAATTTCCGCCTAAAAAAATTTGTGAAAAAAAAATGTTTTTTCAGTTTAGATGCAAGTGCCTGGCCTACAACAGGCTAACAGACACACAAACACATACATTTTTTAAAATTTTTATGTTCTATATTTCTAGAATCGCTGGTAAGTCAAAAGAGTTATTCCATTGTAATATACATTTTCGATTGCTGAAGTGGATTAGGAGGCTTTGAAAAAATGTAGCAACGATTATTGATCCTATTAACTATATAATATTAACTACAAATGAAGGGTCCACTGCAATAATGATGAATGTCCAAAATAATTTTCCTTCTAAGTGAGTACGTCATTCGGACACTTGATATATGCAGTTAGTAATCTGGTTTACAAACTCAGCAGTATCGCTTACAGTCCCGCAATAAATACGTTTTCATTAATTGGATACACAGCTAGAACGCTCAGCGTCACAGGTGTTTACGGCAATAATGATAAAGGTCCATTGCCATTTATAAAGTTAAAACCCAATTGTCTTAAAACAAGAAAAAAAGACATTAATCATTATTGCAGTGGACCCTTCAAATATTGATTATAAGGATAGCCTATGTCGCCTATGTGAAGCCAATTGAACATTGATTTCCAAAAACAGGTTCTTATAATTTTGACAAAAAATTCATAATCTCCCTCCCAGAAAACCTCCACATACCAATTTTGAATCAAATCGGACTATAATTACAAATCTCGTCCACCATCTTGGAGCCGCCATTTTGTTTTTTTCTCCAACAAAAATTCTATAATGCATTGTTAAATCAAATCAATCAGACAACAGGATGTCGGTCAAAATACACTTGCAAGATTTGACCCTAACGAACGAACTAACAAGTGAAACTAAATAAAAGCTTGTAAAATAGTGAGGGCCAAACAAAGGAGAACCCGAAAAAATAGCAAATGAGTACAACTCATACTTGACCAGTATTGTTCCAGAATTGATATAAAATCTTCCTAATGCACCTTACCAATATGAAATAGAATATAATGAGTCAATGTTTGTGAAACCAATGTCACCAACAGAACTAATAAACCTGTTAAATAAAATAAAAAACAAATTCTCCAGTGGAGTAGATGATATCCCAACATGCATTATGAAGAAAAGTATACCAGCCATAAGCAACGTTGTCATATATTATCAATAACTCCATGAAATTTGGGTTTTTCAAGTCATAAGCTATTTCTTGTGATACCAATATATAAGAAAGGAAACCCTGAATTAATGGAAAATCACCGGACAATAAGTCTTCTACCTAGCTTCTCTTAATTATTTGAATTAATAATGTGTCATAATATAACCTCATTCATGCAGAGGGGCTACTGCTTCAGCGATAATCAACATGCATTTTTACAAGAGAGATCAACTCGGCGCTATTTTTCAGTTCATTCAAAATATCACAAATTTTATGCCAAGAAAATACCTAGACCTATCCAAAGCTTATGATTGTTTGAACCACCAAATACTCATTGAAAAACACCAGAAGCATGATAAAATGGGTGCTAGCATGAAGCGCAATGGACAATCACATCAATCAGATGACAGATTACCAACAATGGTAGGGATACCCCAAGGGAGTATTGCAGGACCCTTACTATTTATTATATATATTAATGATATGTGTAAACCAAATCCAAGTAGTGACCAATACATTACAATGTGTTGACAGGGGGAGAAAAGAAGCAGCATCAAGGTATTCCTTGAAACAAATGATTGGTTCACAAGAAATATGTTGTTATTAAACGATAACAAAAGTAACTGAATTTTATTTAGAACTAACTAAGTTAAATTTGAACCGAGGCAAAATTTAACCTCAGGTAGTACCACACTGACAATAACGGAAAATACCAAATTTTTGGAACTCTACATAGATGAATTATTGAAATGGAATTAACATATTGAATAAGGCACAAAAAGCCCAAGAGGCTGAGGTGGAGCTGGCGACAAGATCAGCATTCGTGGGAAAAAAACACATTGAATACACAGCAAACAAACACAGCAGGATATCATATGGAATAAAACAAATAATAAACATCTGAAGAATGAATCTGTGAAAACTCTTTACTATGCAAACTTCGAATCAATTGCTAGATACGGAATTATCTTCTAGGGAAGCAACAGTAACACTGAAAGGATATTTGTTATTCAGAAAAGAACTCTCAGAATAATCAACAATATGAAACACAATGAATCATGTAGATCTGTATTTAAAAACAACAACATAATGACAATTTTTGTTCTATATATCAACGAATGCTTGATGTTCTTATTAAAAAATAGACACTTAGGCCCGGTTGTAAGTGCATAGTTCAACTGTGGTTCTGCGTTGAACCAAGTTCAATTGCAAATTTGTGATGTAAGTACGTCAGTCACTATTGATCTGTGGTTCAAAGCGAAGTTCATATGAACGGTCCTTCAAGGAGGTTTCGACATTTGACTTTGAGTTAACCCCAAAAATTGAGATTGAATTTCTGTTCTGTCATTCATTTTCGAAATGAACGCATTAATTGGAGAATTAATCGATGATGAAGATTTTTTACAAATGTTGAATGGATTTTGTATCTTAGAAAACTACAAACTTTCAGAAACAAACCCAGTCACTTTGAAATATGGTCGGATATTGAATTCAAATGTAGATTTCGATTAGAAAAACGAACTGTGAGATTTCTAATTGATCAGATCTCAGAAGAAACTACATTCAATTTGGTCTTTAATTTTCTTCAACAATGATATTAAAATATTATCTTCTTTTGAAATGAAATTTGCTGATCTTTTTTTCTTTGAGTTCTCCATCACCTTTCGATACAAAGACAACAACAACTACCTTTTTGTTCACGACCACGTACACCTACAACATTTTAAAAGTTAAAGTTAAACATTTATTTATTTTCATATTTGAGTTTACAATAATTGTATATACAATTGAAATGGAACATATAAATTTAAAAAAAATAGAATATTATGTATAACCAGACAGTTATTAACTGGTATAAGATTATACATGGTTTTACAATAATTTATAATAGAATTAAATTTATTGGAAAATAATAACATATTAACGTAATAACAAATATTCAGACATTGGTATTTATATCTAGAGTATGCTCCACACGAGTTTATTTGAACAATAACCTACTGATGATAATTATATCTTCTCAAAAGTAGATAGCACCAGTCCAAATAATTCAAACAAGAACAAAGAATGAAGAATAAATGGTAAATGAAATATCAGATGCGACACCAAAATGCAAATGTTTGCGATACGACATGTTGGCATCAGTGGCGGTTCTACTATACCGCGGAACCCCGCGGCGCGGGGGGGCCGGATGTTTCGGGGGCCCGGAGGGCCCACGCGTAAGTGGTAACAATATGTTTGAAATTGTTATTCTATTCTGATAACGCGAATAAGTTTTCAGAATATATTCTCCAGTCTTACGACTCTTACTGTGATGTGCTGAAAATATTCTACCCTCTGTGTGCAGTATGTACTATGTGCACGTTATTATTTGTCGCAAGCCGACGCAAGCCATCCCAGTCCAGCCCCCAACCGACTGCGTTCCAAATCGAAGCTTTCAGCTCAGCCACAGTAGAATTGCTGAAAGAACGCATTCCACTGTGGCTCAGCACTAGGGATCGTTTGATCGTTATTTGTCGGCAATGTCCGTACTCCGTACCGTATCGATGAACGCCAGTGATTGAATCAGGCGTCGAGATAATCATTTTGTGAATATGCAGACTAAGTAAAAGTACCTATTACTATTGTGAGTGAGTTGCATTGCGAATAGGGGAAGGAATGGTATGGTATAGTTGTATAGTAGTTAGTATATAGACTGAAGAAAAATGAGTAAAAGGTAAGGGAATTATATATTACATAAAATTGATATTAACATGAATAACAAACCTACCTAATCCTTCCAGTATGGGAAATGTAAACCAAAGTTTGAGCAGTGGGGCTTCAAAGAGAAGGAAAAGAAAAAGACTTGAAGAAGAAAAATCTAAATTACCTAAAATCACAACATTCTTGATAGACTGTAGTGGAACAACAGGTGATGAAGGAGAAATTTCTACTGAACATGCAATCTCGGTGTCAGAAGTACCGAAAACTGTTTTGTTGCCTGATAAATCTACTGAGTTTACGGAAGGTATCGGATATTCTGATGACGATTTTTTATGATCGATTTTGAAAGAAGCCTATCCAATTGATTTGGGCCATTTTGAAAATCGGACACTCACCGATAAAATTAAAATGTTCATTGTTGACCAAGGACCTTGTCAGCCAGATCTTCAGTTTCCGAAAGATGACAGTAATAGATCATTCTCAAAATTTTATTATTCTCAAACAAACCATGCTGGTATCAGAATTCAAAGAAAATGGTTATGTTATTCGCCAAAAAATAACGCGGCATATTGTGAACCCTGCTGGTTATTTTCAAAAGTGAAAAAGTCATCGTTTCAAGATGGAACTAAGGATTGGCAGGGACTTTCAAAAAAATTTAAGGTTCATGCTCAATCTCAGAACCACGTATCCTCATGTTTCATTTATGATCAATGGAAGAGTAAAAAGGGTATGATAGATGAGGCCTTGATGGAAGATGTTTCAGAGGAAATAAATTTCTGGAAATAAGTTCTGCACAGGATTATTGATATCACTCTAGCTTTGGCTAAAAATTCACTGGCATTCAGAGGTCACAGAGAAAATATCACTGATGTATATAATGGTAACTTGCTAACATTTGTGAATCTTTTATCAAAATATGATCCGTTTATGAAAGAACTTGTTTCAAGGCCACGAGGTAAAGGGCGAGAAAATTATTTGAGCAACACTATTCAAAACACTCTTTCACTTTGCCTAGAAAAACATTTGGTGAAAAAAATTAAAGAGGGCCCGTTTTTCACTATTATAATGGACACGACTCAGGATATTGCGGAAGTTGACCAATTAAGTAAAACAATACGTTTTGTGGAAATTGTAAAAGATGAATCTGGCAAACCCCAAAAACTGGTGATTAGCGAAAAATTTTTGGGTTTTACAAATGTGACGGATCAAAGTGCAGAAGGACTGGTCAAAAATATTATATCATCACTCGAAAAACTTAATTTAGATATAAAAAAATGTCGTGGTCAGGGATACGATGGGGCAAGTATGATGAGTGGGGTATATACTGGCGTGCAAAATCGGATCATGAATATTGAACCTACTGCAGTTTTACATCCACTGTGCTGCTCATAACTTGAACCTTGTCATCAACGATGCCATGTCTCAAATTAAAGAGGTTTCCTCTTTTTTATATTCGTTTTTTGGTACTAGTTTAAACAGGTGGGATATATTGAAATCCATCACTGGAGAAGCAATAGTTACATTGAAAAGACTCAATCCCACACGATGGTCAGGGCGGGCTATGTCTTTGTTGGCTGTGAAACTAAGATATATTGATATAATCAAAAGTCTCACTAAAATTTCACTAATTTCAAGAAAAACAGAAGAACGAAGTCACGCCATCAGCCTACTGAAAAGTCTAGAACAATTTGAGTTCATTTTTATACTAACTATGTGTTCTAAAATACTGGAAAATGCTAACATAGCATCAAAATTGCTGCAATTGGATGATTTAGATTTGTCCAGGGCTTGCAAATCTCTAGAGTCAACTTATACAAAAATAAAAGAATATAGAGATGATTACGACCAACTGAAGATGGAAGCTACTAATGTCGCCGCAAAATGGAGTATTCAACCTAAGTTTCAGGAAAAAAGAAACATTACATCGAAAAAAATTTTTGGGGAACCTAACACACAATATTTATTTTCTGAAAGAGAACATTTCTTCAAAGTAAACATTTACTATAAGACTCTTGACATCGTTCTCTGCCAAATCAAAAATAGATTTGAAGCCATGAATACCACTGTCAGCAAGTTCAACTTTCTTAATCCAAAATTGCTAGTTGAAATGTCGGAAGCAGAATTGTTCAGATCATCCGAAAACCTACAGAAGTTATACCCCAGTGACTTATCTTCCATTTTTCCTTTCGAGATAATTTCGCTTTTACCTCTAAAAGAAGAAATAGTGAAGTTGAAAGATATAAGAGAGTTTGCAGAATTCCTAATAATCATGAATTATACGCTATCTTCCAACTTTTCTGAAGTAATTAGATCCCTGTTACTGTTTCTGACCTTACCTATAACTGTGGCCTCTGCTGAGAGGTCATTTTCCAAATTAAAAATCATTAAAAATTATTTACGGAATAAAATGTCACAAGAGAGGCTAAATAAGTGGACTTGCAATATTATCCATAGAAGCAGAAGAAGCAGCTGCAATGGAAAAATCAGTTTTCATAAACGAATGTGCAGATAGAAAGGCAAGAAGAAGAGATTTTCACTGAATTTATATTACATACAATACATGTTTTGGTTATATTCAATGATCATTTCCGAGGGATTTTGATACTTTATTAATTTTTTGATCATATTTTATGTACTTTTCTACTGATCTCAATTTGTTCCTTTGTTTTTTTTATATTTTTATTATTTCAAAGAATTATACGTTTGTTTTGAGATTTCAATATAATTTCTCCCAGTTTTCTGAGAAGTTGTTATTTATTCACAGTGCTCATAGGTGATTATAGCATAGAAGCACAACGCATATTTTCACAACAAAATTAATAAAGAGATTCATTCACCTGAAAACAAGGGGCCTTGGTACAATTCTCGCGGGTAGGGCCATAAATCCTAGACACGCCACTGGTTGGCATGGGATATTATATATATTTCAGACAAAAAACGGGGATCAGTGCAACCAGTGTGACCTGAACAACGTTCAACCAAACTAATGTTGATCTTGCACTCCACAACGGAAACCAAAATGAACTCGGTTCAAATTTGACTGGCAGTTCAGTTGAACTAGCTTTCACCTGTGACATCTACAACCGGGCCTTATTCAGAAATAATATGATTCAACACACATATCAAACTCGCAGAAATGACCTCACATACCCTGCACATAGGTTAACCCTATAAGAAAAAACGCCTTACTAAAATGTTACAATCATTTACCCAACAATATCAAAAAAGAAATAAAAAATGCTAATATAATTAGAACCTTATTATATACAGGGTGTTACGAAGTTACTATTTTCCCGCTATATTATCAGCCAAAAGCTGCCTGTAAGGAATTAAAATCCTCTTGACAGTAATAATAGGTCTAGAAATACCATTCGTGTTCGTGATAAATCCGTGGATTACATCTATCCTAATAAACAGACTGAACGCCTTCCGGAAATCACGCGAATAACGCGAGGCGTAGCTAAAATAGCACGCACGAGTATAACCTGCGCCGGCTATCGACTCTCGAGAAAACATTTTTATCAAACAAGCTGGGCTATGTTCAAACGCCGACGAGAGAATTCAGTGATCCGATAGAATGCGATGTGCGCATGATTGCAAGAGACACATATGCATTTCAATGCTGCGCTGGTAATTTCTGCATACGAGTCCGTACGATACCCCCTCCACCGCAAGAGCTTTTGGTTGCTAAGTTTACCCCGCTTGCTTGAAAACACCCTCCCCGCTTTCTCTGTATATAGTGCTTGCCATATGTTTATTTATTGTGATAACTTGAGGCCGCCGTCAGCCGCCCTTCCTGTATTTCTTTATTTTTAATATACCTGTTTATCCTGATTTTAGTATTCTTTCATTTACAATCTTGAGTAGAATTTAAACATCGCAGTCGCAGTCGCCACCCAGGTCCGAAACCCAGTTAAAGGCAATTAAAGCCTGCCTTGCTGGCTCTGTTACAGTGTCACGACTATATTGACCCCTGGAGTGTCTTTCTTCACTGAGACTGCCCGGAGCAAAAGTGGCCTTTTCCACTATAAATCAAAAGGTGGTGCCCGAGGTAAGACCGAGAACAGTGATAAGCGCCAAAGTTTGATAATAGGGGGAGAAAACCCCTTTACAAGGGGGTGATTCCTTGTCGAAAATTGAAGGGTATCTATCATGTAAACAAAAACTCTTAGGCTTTTCCTTAAAAAGTTACACGCTTCCAAAAATAAAAATAAATCTATTTTTTTTCTTGAAATTGCTGAATAGTTGAAGAAATGGCATTTTGTGGATATATAATGGGCAATAAAAAGGCTACCTATGAACATTTTTATAATTTTGTTGTGATCTTTTAAAGGGGTGAAACATTCAACCCCTATTCCATTTTTTACCAGAACTTTTTAACAAAACAAAATTATTCAAATTAAAAATATGTGTTGAAAAGAACGACAAAACTTTTTTAACTCCTGTGTTGTGTCCATAAAAGCAATCATTTCCTAATAAAAAAATAAAATACAACATTCTGCATGAACGGATCTTCTGTAAATGGAATCGAAAAAATCTAGTAGGTGGCTGTCACGTTTTGTTTGCACAACTTGTGACTTCAATCGTAGTATTTTACAATTATTCCGCTTGTTTTAACTTTTAATGTAGGCATGTACCAACCATTACCATGTTTTGTTTTAATAGAATATCAAATTAAAAATACAAACAAAACAAAATTATGTGTATTACAACAAAGAAAAAGGCAACAAGATCAAACGGAAAGGAGTTATAAAAACTGCTCGAAATGACCACCTCCAACCATTAGACAGGAATCAAGTCTTCGTCTCATAGACTGGCTGCAATGATGCGATTCCTTAAATCATTCACACATTCAATGGGGGTCGTATAAACCAAGGACTTCAGGTGACCCCAGATGCAAAAGTCCAAGGTTGAGGTCCTGCTCTGCCTATCCAATGATTTGGATACACGTCGTTTAAGTACTGACGAGCAGTAATGCTGAAATGGACAGGCGCACCATTGTGCATAAACCACATTCGTGGTCGAATAGCTAGTGGAACATTTTCAAGTAAAATGGGAAGGTTCTCCTAGATAAGTTTTTTATAGGTTGCACTAGTTAGCCTTAATGGTAGAAAATACGGTCCAATAATATTTTCGCCAATAATTCCGACCCACCCGAATTGCATGTGGGTTATCTTCGGCCCATTGATGATTGTTATGGAAATTTGTAATCCCTTGCCTTGAAAAGTTGGATTTGTCAGTGAATATTACGTTTTCTAAAAAGCATTTTGGGTAATCATTTGAAGACTCCATTGATAAAAGTCTACTCGATCGGGAAAATCTCGCAGCAAAAGTGCCTGGACTCGTTGAATATGGTAAGGATACAATTGGTTATCATTTAAAATTTTCCAGATTAGTTTATTGCTAACACTAAGTGTGTTAGCAATTTGTCTTGTACTTAATTCCGGACGATCTTCAATCATATTGAGAACATCTTTTTCCAGTGCCACCGTTCTTATTACTCGTGGACGATCACAATCAGTTGTTCGTTTTCACAGAGACGTTGGTGAAAATGTGCAAAAATTGTGTGATGAGGTATCACGCGCTGAGGATACACCTCTGCATAGACGCGTCTAGCTTCCAAAGAATTTCCATTAGCACGACCATACATAAAATGCATATCGACCATTTCAGCGTTAGTGTAATTATTCGTATTGAAGATTCAAAAGAAACAATTAAACTTTCAACTACCACATAGAAATCAAAGCGGCTTTATAGCCACCTACTAGATTTTTTCGATTCCATTTACAAAAGACCGTTCATGCACAATGTTGTATTTTATTTTTTTATTAGGAAACTATTGCTTTTACAGATACAACACAAGAGTTTTGCAATGAATCGTTCGTTTCAACACACATTTTTAAATTCAGAAATTTTGTTTCGTTAAAAAGTTCTGGTAAAAATGGAATAGGGGTTGCATGTTTCACCCCTTTAAAAAATCACAACAAAATTTAAAAAATATTCATAGGTAGCCTTTTTATTGACCGGCGTGAAGTTAGCAGCTAATTTCCAGCAGCCAAAATTCCCATGGCATCTGGCAGCTACTTTTTGGCAGCTAAATTTCTCACGATCCTTTTAAGAAGGGAACAGCTCTCGATTGCCATTCGAAGAAGGGGACTGGTCTTTATTTTCATATAGATTGAAAAAGGGATATGATTGTTGTTCGTTGTGTCATAAATGACTGAAAATAATCGAAGAAGTTTTATGAATTTCTAGTTGTAATTGCTCATCCAACCTATACATTTTTACAATAGCATCGTTGAAAGTGTTATCACGGCGTATTTCATAAGGAAAATATGTAGTTGCATGGCTCATGAAATTGCAGAAAACTCCAATTCCTTACCTGCCGTGAGATGATTTTTATATGGAGATGTAGTCTTTGCATGGCTCATGAGTTTGCAGAAAACTACAAATACTTACTTGCCGTCGGAGGGGGTGCAATCATCCCCTGATAAATTTTATTTAAAAACGCCATATGATCGTTAAAAAATGTTGTGTAAGGATGATTTTTATATAGACAGATAGTATTTGCATAGCTGAAGGGATTGCAATAAACTCGTATTTCTTACTTGCCGTCGGAGGGGGTGAAATCATCCCCTGATGAATTTAATTTAAAAAAAGCCATATCATCGTTAAAAAATGTTGTGTAGGAATGATTTTCACATGAACAGGTAGTATTTGCATGGCTTAGGAGACTGCAAAAACTATTAATCCTTACTTGCCGTCGGAGGGGTTAAAATCATCCCCCAATGATAAGAATTTTTCAAAAAAATCCATTACATCGTTAATAAAAATTGTGTAACTATGATTTTCATATAGAGAAGTGGTATTTGCATGGCTCATGAGATTGCAGAAAACTATTATTCCTTACTTGCCGTTGAAGGGGTTGAAATCATCCCCTGACGACTTTAATTGAAAAAAATCCATATCATCGTAGAAAAATGTTGTGTAACTATGATTTTTATACAGGGAGGTAGTATTTGCATGGCTTAGGAGACTGCAGAAAACTATTATTCCTTACTTGCCGTCGGAGGGGTTAAAATCATCCCCCAATGACAAGAATTTTTCAAAAAAATCCATAACATCGTTAATAAATGTTGTGTAACTATGATTTTTATATAGAGAAGTAGTATTTGCATGGCTCATGAGATTGCAGAAAACTATTATTCCTTACTTGCCGTTGAAGGGGTTTAAAATCCTCCCCTGACGACTTTAATTGAAAAAAATCCATATCATCGTAGAAAAATGTTGTGTAACTATGATTTTTATACAGAGAGGTAGTATTTGCATGGCTTAGGAGACTGCAGAAAACTATTATTCCTTACTTGCCGTCGGAGGGGTTAAAATCATACCCCGATGACTTCAATTTTTCAAAAAAATCCATAACATCGCTAAAAAATGTTGTGTAACTATGATTTTAATATAGAGAAGTAGTATTCGCATGGCTCATGAGATTGCAGAAAACTATTATTCCTTACTTGCCGTCGGAGGGGTTGAAATCATCCCCGATGACTTCAATTTTTCAAAAAAATCCATAACATCGCTAAAAAATGTTGTGTAACTATGATTTTAATATAGAGAAGTAGTATTCGCATGGCTCATGAGATGCAGAAAACTATTTTTCCTTACTTGACGTCGGAGGTGTTGAAATCATTCCCCGATGACTTAAATTTTTCAAAAAAATCCATACTACCGTTAAAAAATGTGTAACTATGATTTTCATATAGAGAGGTGGTATTTGCATGGCTCATAGGATTGCAGAAAACTATTATTCCTTACTTGCCGTCAAAGGGGTTAAAATTGTCACCTGATGACTTTAATTTAAAAAAATCCATATCATCGTTAAATAATGTTGTGTAACTATGATTTTTATATAGAGAGATATATTTGCATGGCTCATGGGATTTCAGAAAACTATTGTTCCTCACTTTCCGTCAGAGTGGTTGAAATTATCCCATGATGACATCAAATTAAAAAAAAACATATCATCGTTAAAAAATGTTGTGTAACTATGATTTTCATATAGAGAGCTAGTATTTGCATGGCTCGTGTGATTGCGGGAAACTATTTTTCCTTACATGCCGTCAGAGGGGATAAAATCATATCCTGATGACTTTAATTTTTAAAAAAATCCATACCATCGTTAGAAAATGATGTGTAACTATGATTTTCATATAGAGAGGTAGTATTTGCATGGCTGATGAGATTGTAGAGAAGTGTAATTTCTTGCTTGCCGTCGAAGGGGCTGAAATCATCCCCTGAGCTTTCTGCAAACTCATAAACCATGAACATACTACCTCTCTATATAAAAATCATGGTAACACAATATTTTTTAAAGATGATATGGATTTTTTTTTAAATTAAAGTCATCAGGGGATGATTTTAATCCTTCCGAAGGCAAGTAAGGAATAATAGTTTTCTGCAGTCTCCTAAGCCATGCAAATACTACCTATCTATATGAAAATCATAGTTACACAACATTTTTCAACAATAATATGGATTTTTTTTAAATTGATGTCATCAGGATATGACGTCAACCCATTCGTCGGCAAGTAAGGAATAAGTTTTCTGCAGTCTCCTAAGCCATGCAAATACTACCTCTCTATATACAAATTATAGTTACACAAATTTTTTTAACGATAATATGGATTTTTTTAAATTAAAGTCGTCAGGGGATGATTTCAACCCCTCCGACGTCAAGTAAGGAATAATAGTTTTCTGCAGTCTCCTTAGCCATACTACCTCTCTGTATAAAAATCATAGTTACACAACATTTTTCAACGCTGATATGGATTTTTTTCAAATGAAGTCACCGGGGGATGATTTCAGCCCCTCCGACGGCAAGTAAGGAATATTAGATTCCTGCAATCTCATGAGCTAGGCGAATACTACTTCTCTATATGAAAATCATAGTTACACAACATTTTTTAACGATGTTATGAATTTTTTTGAAACATTGAAGTCATCGGGCGATGATTTCAACCCCTCCGGCGGCAAGTAAGGAACAATAGTTTTCTGCAGTCTCTTAAGCCATGCAAATACTACCTCTCTATATGAAAATAATAGTTACACAACATTTTTTAACGATGATATGGATTATTTTTAATTAAAGTCGTCAGGGGATGATTTCAACCCCTCCGACGGCAAGTAAGGAATAATAGTTTCCTGCAATCCCATGAGCCATGCAAATTCTACCTCTCTATATTAAAATCATAGTGACATAACATTTTTTCACGATGGTATGGATTTTGTTGAAAAATGTATGTCATCGGGGGAAGATTTCAACCCCTCCGACGGCAAGTAAGAAATAATAGTGTCCTGCAATCTCATGAGCCATGCAAATTCTAACTCTCTATATGAAAATCATAGTCACACAACATTTTTTAACGATGATATGGATTTTTTTTAAATTGATGTTATCAGGGGATGATTTCAACCCCTCCGACGGCAAGTAAGGAATAAGAGTTTTCTGCAGTCTCATCAGCTATGCAAACACTACCTGTTCATGTGAAAAGCATTCCTACACAACATTTTATAACAATGATATGGCTTTTTAAAATTAAATTCTTCAGGGGATGATTTTACCCCCTCCGACGGCAAGCTATGCAAACACTACCTGTTCATGTGAGAAGCATTCCTACACAACATTTTAAACGATGATATGGCTTTTTAAAATTAAATTCATCAGGGGATGATTTCACCCCCTCCGACGGCAAATACTATCTCTCTATAGAAAAATCATCCTTACACAACATTTTTTAACGATCATATGGCGTTTTTAAATAAAATTTATCAGTAAGTAAATAATTGTAGTTTTCTGCAAACTCTAAGCCTGCAAAACTACATCTCCTATAAAAATCATCTTTATTACACAACATTTTTTAAAGATGTATGGTTTTTTAAATTAAATTCTTCAGGGGTGATTTCACACCCCTCCGACGGCAAGTAAGAAATACGAGTTTACTGCAATCCCTTCAGCTATGCAAATAATATCTCTCTATATAAAAATCATCCTTACACAACATATTTCAACGATCATATGGCGTTTTTAAATTAAATTCATCAGGGGATGATTTCACCCCCTCCGACGGCAAGTAAGGGATTGTAGTATTCTGCAAACTTCATGAGTCATGCAAAGACTAATCTCCATATAAAAATCATCTTTACACAACAATTTATAAAGATGGTATGGATTTTTTTAAATTAAAGTCATCAGGGGATGATTTTGGCACCTTTGACGACAAGTAAGGAATAAGAGTTTTCTGCAGTCTCATCAGCTATGCAAAAACTACCTCTTCATATGAAAATCATTCTTACACAATTAAATTCATTAGGGGATGATTTCACCCCCTCCGACGGCAAGTAAGAAATACGAGTTTACTGTAATTCCTTCAGCTATGCAAATACTATCTCTCTATATAAAAATCATCCTAACACAACATTTTTTAACGATCATTTGGCGTTTTCAAATAAAATTTATCAGGGGATGATTTCACCCCCTCCGACGGCAAGTAAGTAATTGTAGTTTTCTGCAAACTCATAAGCCATGCAAAGACTACATCTCCATATAAAAATCATCTTTACACAACATTTTTTAAAGATGGTATGGATTTTTTTTTATTAAAATCATCAGAGAGCGATTTCTGTCCCTCTCACGGCAGGTAAGGAATTGGAGTTTTCTGCAATTTCATAAGCCATGCAACTATATATTTTCCTTATGAAATACGCCGTGATAAACTTACAACGATGCGATTGTAAAAATGTATAGGTTGGATGAGCAATTACAACTAGAAATTCATAAAACTTCTTCGATTATTTTCAGTCATTTATGACACAACGAACAACAATCATATCCCTTTTTCAATCTATATGAAAATAAAGACCAGTCCCCTTCTGCGAATGGCAATCGAGAGCTGTTCCCTTCTTAAAAGGATCGTGAGAAATTTAGCTGCCAAAAAGTAGCTTCCAGATGTCATGGGAATTTTGGCTGCTGGAAATTAGCTGCTAACTTCACGCCGGTTTTTTATTGGTAGAACATGCCCACAAAATGCCATTTCTTCAACTATTCAGCAATTTCAAGAAAAAAAAACTATATATGTTTTCTGATTTTTGGAAGCGTGTAACTTTTCAAGGAAAGGCCTAAAAGCTTTTGTTTACATGACAAGGAATCACCCCCTAAAAACTTTCGCACTTATTTCGTAACACCCTGTATATGTGACACCATTTCATTATGTGCCACCTGCTACAAATATTTTAAATGTCAGCTCAATTTTGAAATAAAGATATTTATTATTATTATATATAAACCAGCTCTCATCCATCCACCTCGAACAAATTCCCAAATAAGTGGATATAAAGAACCAACTTTCTATATCATATTGGACCAAAAATCTAATCTAATTGTGTGTCTGGTTGATCCACATGGCTACCATTACGAAAATTGCTTTGCTCATGAAACATTAAAATCTTCCCACAATTACCAATCGGCCATAGAGAACGCGGAAGCTCAATTTGAAAAAATCCATTCATCCACTATAAATTGAAAATAAGATGCTCTGTAACATATCGTCAAATTTATTAGTTATGTATTTCTGTTTGTTTTATTTCTCATATTTAAGAGGAATAGTGACATCACTATCCTCGATATTAGTGAATTTCTCTTTACGGGCCAATTTACCATAACTGAATGAAAGTAGATTACGAAGTGGGCTGTTGCAATACGATGGAAATAGATAATGTTGAGAATAGCTTGAAACGGACCAAAAAAATGCATTTTTTTTTTAACATAACAGGGTGCGTGAATGAGTGGCCCATATTCGATGGGGAAAAAACTAAAACACAAACTTTTTTTAAATGAAATCCCCATTTTTTTCAAATGAAAGCCTCAATTGTATTCTCATGATCGAATTCTATTTAAAAAATTGGGTCCTAGTTTGAATTCACTTTCCAATACCCAAAGGTTCTATACTACTAATTAGTTTTGCGAATTTGACTAAAATCTTGACTATTCACCCAACATCTTCAAATAAATCAATCACTAACCTAATACTAACCAAGAGATGTTGCCACAAATGCTTGGGTCTTATCAGCCTGTTCCTGTAACCTGATGAATTCATTATCCTTCAAAAACCCTACAGCTTCTTCTATAGGATTACCCAAGTCTTCTGAATCGTTATCTTCTGCAGCTAACAGAGTACATTTTGTGAACAAGTCTACATCATCGGGAGTTGATGCCACACCACTGGCAATTACTTCCAAGATAGCCCTTTTCAATTTACCTGCACCTTCAAGACAACTGCTGACCGGTCTCAAGTCTGCCGACATCAGTTCCCTTGCTATTTTATAGTCATTCTTCTGACAAATCAGGAAGCTCTCTCCGATAGTGTCTTTACCCATTCTCCCAGCTCTTCCTATCATTTGGCGATATGTCAAAGTATCAATTGGCTTACCGTGAAAGTTGGGAGTTCTTATTATTACTCTACGTGCGGGTAGGTTGACTCCAGATGATAAGGTTGAGGTTGCGACAAGAACTCTCAGAGCTCCATTGCGGAATGCTCCTTCGATGATGTCCCTTTCATCCATGGTTAGGCCGGCATGATGAAAGGCAACACCAAAAGAAACTGTTCTACGTAATACTTCATCCAGGCCAACTGGGCAGTATTTTAGTTGTTCAAGAAGTTCCATGATAAGAGTTGTGTTCAATTGACTCCTTAAAAGTTCTCCCCAATCATTGTTACAGCTACCTGAGATAAAAGATAAAATCACAAAAATGTCTTTTTATGTACTGATGAATCATCAAAATATCATAATGAAATTAACAAACATGTGGGCCCAGAGTGAAAAAAAGTTAACATTGAATTTTATGAAGATTCCAAAAATATCAAAATATATAGGGTATTCTATTTGAAATTCAAAAGATTTCTGGTGAAACCGGAAGTGCCAAAAATATAACAGATGTGCCAAAATGTGCTTTGTATGCTGTACATCAAACCCACTAAATTTTGTATTGGTGGGTTCAATCAATGTCCCTTTTCATGTATTGCAGTGTATCCGCTTTTACATTCCCCTCTCCTTCGATGTGCCTTGACACCCATAGGGGGATTATTTCATTTATCCTGTCTAAAGATGATTTTTCATAAAAATGATAGAGAAAAAGGCGCCACAACAGGGTAGAATCTTTAGCAAACATAATTATAATGGTTTACACAACTTTGTGTAGATTCAAATTGGAGTAGCATTTTAGGTATGGAAGATCCATTGGATGAATTTCATAAACTAGTCAAGTCAAATTTCAACAGAGCGTTTCCCATTAGAACTTTGAAAGGGAAACAAAAAAAACATTGGCTAACCAAAGGACTTCGAATATCAGCTAAAAATATGGCTTCCTTGCACCAAATTAGGAAACAGGACCCCAATGACAACATAGATTTCATTAAGTATTTTAATAGATACAGAAATATTTACAGAAAAAATAGCTAAAAACACATACTATTCAAGCAGAATAGCCGATTCTGCTAATATTCAAAGTCAAACTTGGGCCATCATCAATGAACTAAGAGGGAAGGAAAAAGCAGATACAGCTAAAACAAAATTGAGCTCAGACAAATTAAACTCATTATATTGTTCCATAGCAAAACTATCGGATAATATCAATGTAAGAACCGATGCATTGTTATTCCTAAAAGGGAAATTTGTTCAAGAATGATTCTTTTTTTCAGACCCATATATTCTTGAAATTAAACAAATCTTGCGGAAGTTTGGTTTCCAAGCCTCTAAAAGAACAAATGATGCTATTTTTGCATTTCTGGAAAACCTGTACCTCAATCTGAATGATAGAAAGTTAGCTGCGGCAGTATTATGTGACTTATCCAAGGCTTTTGACTGTGTAAATCATGAAATACTGCTGTGTAAGCTTGAAATCTATCTATCTATACTCAATGGGATTGAATCCAAAGAATGCGTTGTTAACTCTGGTGTACCCCAAGGCTCAGTTCTCGGGCCTATTTTATTTTTGTTGTATGTCAATGATTTGATTCATTTAGACATCCAGAGTAAATTTACCATGTTCGCGGATGACACCACAATCCTCTGGCATGAAAGAATGGGGTGATGCCAATCTTCTATCATTCAATTTTAACAAAACAAAAATGTTCTCATTCAAGTGTGGCATCAAGGAAGTTTCAATGGATAATGAAAAAAATCACAAGTACTGTGGTAAATAAGTTTTTGGGCTTATATATTGATGAGAAAATTAAGATTCGAAAGCCATATTAATAACTTATCGCTGTACGTATCATTGCCAATGATTTAGATTTTACTAATGCTAAAAAAGTTTACTTTTCATTAGTGGAGTCACACCTACGGTATGGCATTTTCTTCTGAGGTATGGGTTCACACCATCTATTTGAGGTGGTCTTCACCCTACAAAAAAGGGCCATTAGATAGATAGATAGATAGATAGATAGATAGTTTATTTCACCACGTTACATAATAAAATGTTTGTAGCAAGTCAAAAAATAGCATAAGTAATGATCAGATTAACAATTAAAATAGTATAAAAACAAGCAAGGAACACAAATACAAAGCCAAATACCGCGATTCATGCCGACCACTATTTTTAGAACATACAATTTTAACACTGACGGGACTTTTCATCTTAGAGACAGATGTCTAATTCACAAGAAATACAGATATGAACTAAATAACTCTTCAGTTTATAATACACGTTTATGCCACCATATCCCACTTCCCATCCCTACTTCAGCTCTTACTCAAAATTCCCTCATTTATAAGAGCAAAAAATTGTTTAATCACCTTCCTAACAGATTAAAAGAAATACAAAGTGTTATCATGTTCAGAAAAGAAGTAAAAAAGCTCTTGGTTGTGAAAGCTTATTATACTCTGGAAGAATTCGATCAAAATCAATTTACTTAACTTTTACAGTGAGCAAATGTGAAGATTTTTTTTTAACTTTACATTTATCATTAGTTTATGTATCACATCTAATTATTTTTATTACTATTATTATTGTGTTTTATTTACCATTAACTTTATTATGTTGTACAAGACTTTGTCAATAAGATAGTTATCTTCAGGCAATAAAGTATATTTTGATTTGACAACTCATTCAATTTGTATAGGCATTCCTGTATCATCCTCATACACATACACACATACACAAAAGAATATGTATATACACAAAACAATATAAAATACAAGTAAAATATATAAAACATTACAAAATAGAAAGGTAAAAACACAATACATGTTAAAAACATCAATTTTACAATTTCTAAAAGAGAGTATTTATATGATGCAGAATGTATAGCACATCAGCGAAAAATTCATGAAGCGAATAGTGTGCTTTGGATAGAAGTAATGTGTTTAATTGTATAAATATGTATATTTGAGATTCTTCTTGTGTTCTTTCGTCATTCAGAAACGAGTGAGCTCTATCCACCAATGGCTTGCATCAGTTGCACACTTTATCCAAAATGTTTTTGCATACCATAATGGAGGATACTGCTTTATTCAAAATCAAAATATACTTTATTGTCGGAAGATTAGTATCTCATTGACAAAGTCTTGTAAAGAAAAAATATCAGTAAATGTATATATAATATAAAAACACATGTCACACAACAATTAAAAGATAACTATAAATAAGATAAAATACATTCACATAAGCAAAAGCAACAGATATAAAAAATTAGCACCTTATGTCATTTTTGGAGAATCAAATCAAAATGTACTTTTATTGTCTGAAGAAAAATAAATTCCTATTGTTAAAGTATCGAAGACTATTCACACAAAGACAAAGTCGAGTCAAATGTACTTAGTAGTCGAAAGAAAGTTTTTCCTCACAAAGTATAGTCTTGAATGGAATAATATAAATAATAAAATAAAAATATAAAAATATTAAAATATACAAATGTATATAAACATTCACGAATTTGTTGGTAATGGCAGTTGAGCTGCTGTGTAATTTGAAAACCGGTAGCATTAATATAAAATTAGGTAATCTGGTAGAATTCGCTGAGATTATAACAAGCTTTCTCCAAATTAAACTTTTTTACCGATTTCCTAAACTTTTGTTCATTTTCGATTTTTTTTAGGTGCAAGGGCAGGTGATTGAATAACTTTTTGCTTTCGTAGATTATGGAGTTCTTAGTTAGAGTTGATGTGGGAATAGGCAGTTTAATGTTTAGGGAAGAGCTGCGGGTATTATGTGTCGGCGACAAATATCTGAATTCTTTAGATTTTTTTTGGATCAAGCATACAGTTTCCAAAATGAAAATGCAGTCCAGGGGCAAAATTCCATGGAGCAAAAATAATGGTCTACATGAGTCCCTTGAATTGGATTTGCACATATATCTCAGAGCTCTCTTTTGGAGCATAAAAACTCTTTCGAATAAATAGTTCGCACACATTCCCCGGAAACAAATGCCATAACGAAGGTGAGATTCAATAAGTGAAATGTATGCATTCTTTGTCGCGATTAACCCTAATTCATTGGATGTAACTCGTTCGGCATAACAGCCAGACGCTAGCTTTTTGGATAAATTTAATATATGCCCTTCAAATTTCAGTTTGGCATCAATATTCAATCCCAAGAAAGTATTCATAGTTTTGTTACTGAGAGACTCATTTTCGAGAAATACATTGTTGATAACACACTTGAAGTTTATTATACCTGTCTTAGAGGTATTGAAAGATAATAAGTTGGCGTCGCACCATTTTTTAACTTTACTCAGGTCCTCATTGATGATGTCTTCCAAAAATATATTATCATTACCATGTTGACATGTGTTAAATCATTCACATATAATAAGAATAACAGAGGGCCCAGTACAGAGCCTTGCGGTACTCCATGTATGAGAGCTAGATGCTTCGAGTTCACATTGGCAATGAAGATGCTTTGGAAACGTTCGGCCAGATACGATTGGAACCAGAGCAGAGTTACACCTCTGAAGCCATAGGTGTGCAGCTTTTGGAGCAGTATCCTGTGATTTTCACAGTCAAAGGCCTTTGAAAGATCACAGAACACTGCTGCAGCTATCTCCCCATCGTTCAACCTAAGGAACAGCCGCTCAAAAAATGCGAATATTGCATCATTGGTATTTTTTGAGGTTTGGAAGCCATATTGGTCTGAACTAAGAATACCATGTTTGCTTATAAACATTAACATCATTTTTTTAACTAATCTTTCGATTACTTTCGCTAACGCAGGCAGAAAAGCAATTGGTTTGAAATTTGAAGGAGAATCGTGGTCACCACCTTTCTATAATGGAATGATGTTTGCTATTTTTAAACAGCTATGAAAAACACCAACTGAGAACGAGTGGTTGACTGCTAGGAATGAGGGTGGTAATTTGAGCAGTAAGTTCACTGAAATATCATCCCATCCTGAAGAGTTCTTATTTTTTATATCAACGATGGTTTTTCTGAGTTCAGTGGCATCTGTGGGAGCAAAATATGGTCTACATACAAACTGGGGTCAACCGAGGGTGATAATTTCTCAGCAAGCTTATCCGCTACAGAGCAGTAGAATTCATTTAAATCATCCGGATTCACATTCGGTTTCAGTGAATTTGAATTGTTTTTAGCTCTTGAGTCAATGACAATTTTCCAGTATTCTTTTTGTGTGTTGCTCGACCGATTAATTCTAGAGTTATAATAGTATAGAGATTTGGCAGTTTTGATCACTTTTCTATAAATATTTTTATATTTGTTGACATAAGTAACAAAGGGAATATCATTCATTGCAAATTTACTTATTGTATGAAGTGAATGCATGTTTTTTCCCGAGATTCTCAGACCTAATGTGATCCATGGCTTCTGATTTTTACACTTGATCGTCACGATAGGGAAGGAACAGTTGAATAATGTGGTCAAAATGCTATGAAATTCATTGAGTGGATCATTACTGCTTAGTATATCGTGCACTTGAACCATGGCACAAAGTTGTGAGAATTTGTTATAATTTCTTCCAAAGAATATTCTACCCAGTCTCTTGGATCGATCCCTAGGCATTTGAGATTTTACAGGAAGTTTGCATACAACGGCTTAATGGTCTTACAGACCAGCATTTATAACAGTGCAATCAATAAGATATTTTCTGTGTAGATTCAAAAGTAGTTTTGAGCATAAGACGGGTCCTAGATATTATAGTGGACAAAACATTTGATACAAAACCTTAACCTTCCGAAAATTCTCACTTACACTTAAGATTTGTAGACCAGGGTTGTACTAACCATGACTTAACTTTTAAATTATATTTATAGTTCATAATCAGTGAAAATACTCAGAAGGTTTTGCCTCAAATAATATAATAATGAGTCCACTGTAATACTCAACTTCTTGTTTCCATTCTAGGCTTGCTCCTTGAGGCTTATAGACCTCAAGTTCTGAAGCTTTGTACACTTTGTGGTTTTCGATGAGTTGATACTCATCCTCACCAAGATGGGCCTTCTAGTGACTCCAACTTCAAGTCTACTCTATGGCATAGCAAAGACTATTTATTTATTGATTTATACATCCAACAGGCTTTCACTCGATGACATACTTATGGGAAATGCTCTATATACATATTTATAATTTATTGATTTGGTATAATACTATACAATTCTTTTTTGAATGCTCCCATGGTAAAGAAGAAAATGGCAATTTTTCTAGATTGCAAATTATTATAACATCTACACATATTCGAAAGAGGGCAGTAATTTGATACAGCCAGACGAAATGTGTAATGTGTAATTTGCTTTAGAAGTGATTCCTGGAACATTGAGATTAACAGACAAAAGCAGAGTCTTGTGTGACTTCGCCTTATCTTTTGTTTATGAACGTTACCCCAATATTCAAGTGAGCCTCATAATATTGAAACTGTTACTACATGTGCTGCTCAGTGTTGGACGATACGGGTAGCGGGGGCAGGAAAGGACAGATACCACCCCCGGGGAAGAGACGATATCGAATAGACTTGAGAATACACATCTACTGTTTTTTATTGTTTAAGTTTTCATTATTTTACGTCTGTCTTGGGCAGAAAATAAAGTCATTTTGTTCTCTATGTGAGTGCATCAATCAACGTAACAAATCGACCCAATCGAACGAAGAATCAAATCGAGAAAATATACATGGTCCTTCAGCTGAATGGTTATCGCATCGTTTATGGAATAATGCTGCTCCAGCTGAAACGAAAAGTGGAAAAGCTGTTCATTGCAATCACCGAAGACGAATCGTGAGTCTGTATCATTTTTATTAATTTCCATTTCCACATTAGTGTTCTGACTGGGCACAAATATTGAAATTTATATTATCGAATATGGTAAAGATAAAAAACAGTAACTTCCAAAACATACCGAGTAACGTAAAATCTCCAAACTTGTCTTTGTTACGAAATATTGAAATATGGCAGAACTATTGAAAAACTTGTGTGCTGAAAGAGCACAAGTTGAGAGCGCATTAACGAGGTTCAATACATTCATCGATAAATTTTCTGATACTAAAATTGTTCAGTTAGAATCTCGATTAGAAGATACCAAGCGAATTTTGGATAATTTTAACAAAATACAAGGTCAAATCAGGATTTTAGATGAAGATGAAACGCAGAATACAGAACGTGAAGATTTTGAAACTTGCTTTTATGATGTTATGGAAATAGCGAGCTTGATAATCGAACGGGTAAATATTGCTAAAAAACAGGCAGCGGACATTACGAGCACTTTCCAAAATCATGGGTTAACAAATAAACCTCCTCAAAACACAATAAATGTTAGATTTCCAACTCTTGAATTACCAAAATTCTATGGGGAATACGAAAAATGGGGTCAATTTCGGGATATGTTCCTAGCATTAGTACATAATGATGTTAACATGGATAAGATTAAAAAATTCTATTATCTCATGAGTTGTATAAAGGGGGAGGCTGCGAAAGTAATCAAATGCATCGAGGTTACTGAAACCAATTAAGAAAACGCATGGGACCTATTGAAGTCCAGATATGAAAATAAATCATTAAGTATAAAAAATCACATTAGAGCATTAGTTGAATTGCCAGCCATTGCTAAAGATGTCCGTTAAAATTTCAGAAAATTAACTGATGATATTCAAAAACATGTTCGATCATGGAAAACTTTAGGAGAACCGGTTGACAGCTGGGACATGTTATTGATTTATTTGATTTCACGAAAATTAGATGTTGCTAGTCAAAAGGAATAGGAAGAAACTCTTATTGTTGAGAAAACAATATCTCCCAAATTTGATGATCTACCAACCTTTTTGAATTATAGATGTCAGCTATTGGAAACATTAAATAATCATGGAAAAAATTTTCAACAAAATTCGTACTGAAATCAGATCATTACATGAAGAATTTTCCGCTGAATTAACGTTTTTAATTCTGGATAAAATAACCGAAAATCTACCGTCCTTTTCATTTGACAAATCTAAAGTAGGCATTCCTTTCGGTTTAACGCTAGCAGACACAAACTTTAATATTTCCTCAAAGGTGGATGCCTTCGGCTGATCGAATTAGGTTGGGTGATAATTTACCTAATCTACAGCGAACTCTTTTAGGTTGGATTGTTACGGGGCTAATGAGCGCTAAGGTAATCATTAAGAATAATCTAGTATGTAATTTGTCAACATTGAACATAGAAAATCAAATTGAAAAATTTTGGAAAATCGAAGAATGCTTGACAACAAATAATTTCTCCTCTGAGGAACAACAGTGCGAAAATCAGTTCGTTGATACATTCAAACGGGAGGAAACAGGTAAATTCGTGGTTACGCTACCCTTCCGAGAATATGTAGGTCATTTTGGGGTATCTCTGAATAACGCAATAAACCGACTGTATTCGATTGAACGGAAATTTATGAAAAATCCCCAGTTTTGATTGTATGTAAAAAATCGGATTTGCCATATAATACAATATCCAATTATGTTATCTCAAAAACACGCTTTAACTGGGCTCATTATTCTAAACGAACATTATCGACACCTACATGCTGGACCTCAGGCAATTTTAACTTCCTTGCGTCAGCGTTATTGGCCCATTAATGGAAGGATGTCTGTGCGAAGCGTGCTAAAGAAATATTTAGTTTGCTTCAGAGCGAATCCGACTAGCATGACTCGTATTATGGGAGATCTGCCACAAACAGAATCACTCAAAATCGTCCTTTTTGCATCACGGGCATAGACTTTGCAGGTCCTTTCAACATAAATGATGGAAAACTAAGAAATCGTAAAATTATAAAGGCATACCTATGTATTTTCATTTGTTTTACAACAAAGGCCGTCCATTTGAGATGGTAGGTGACCTTAGCAGTGCGGCTTTTCTCAATGCTCTGAAAAGATTTGTTTCTCGCCGAGGTATCTGCAAAATTATATACTCCGACAATGCAACCAATTTTGTTGGAGCTCATAACAAGATAAAACACGTTTATGAATCTTTGGATCAATTTATCGCTAAACGAAAAACCTCGAATTTTCTATTGGAAAATAATATACAATGGAATTTTATTCCTCCTCGTAGTCCTCATCACGCTGGGTTGTGGGAAACCGCTGTTAAAATAGCAAAATATCACGTTACTCGGGTAGTAGGAAACTATAACCTAACTTTCGAGGAATTAGCAACTATTTTTGCCCAAGTCGGAGCGATAATGAATTTCCGTCCCCTCACTCCTTTGTCCAGTGACCCCAATGACCTTAGCGCCCTAACACCAGGTCATTTCCTCATCGGTGATCTCCTTACGTCCATTCCTCAAACAGACCACCGAATCGATTATCGCAATATGAACGTCTCGACAAATCGCTCAACATTTATGGAATCGTTGGTCTCAGGAGTCATATTCAACAACGTTCTAAATGGAGGGAAAACTACCTGGACTCTCTCAAGGTTGGATCCATGGTTATTCTAATCGACGACTGTGCTCCTCCTCAACATTGGCGCCTAGAAGGATACAGGAGCTGCATCCAGGCTCAGATGGAGTTACTCGAGTGGTTAGTGTAAAGACATCTACGGGAGTTACCAAACGCGCTGTGCAGAAACTATGTCTTTTGCCAATCGATTGTCATACCGAAAATGAACGCTCAGTATGAATCCACCAACTTCTATATATAATTATAAAACATTGTATTGAAAGACTTGGTGCTTTCAAGGGTGGCGGCATGGTGTGACTTCGCCTTATCTTTTGTTTATGAACGTTACCCCAATATTCAAGTGCGCCTCATAATATTGAAACTGTTACCACATGTGCTGCTTAGTGTTGGACGATACGGGTAGCGGGAACAGGAAAGGACAGATACCACCCCCGGGGAAGAGACGATATCGAATAGACTTGAGAATACACATGGCAACGCACCTCCGTTCTGTACACTGAACTTTTTTTACTGTTTTTTAATGTTTAAGTTTTCATCATTTTACGTCTGTCTTGTGCAGAAAATAAAGTCGTTTTGTTCTCTATGTGAATGCATCAATCAACGTAACAAATTGACCAAATCGAACGAAGAATCAAATCGAGAAAATATACAGAGTCTATACCATTGTTTATTAATTTGTGTAGAAAAATAATCAAAATAATTGCAATCTCACTGTTTTTTTAAGGAATACATGTCGAATTTCAATAGTAAATGATTATAATCATAACCCCTGCCAGGATAGGTTTTGTATATAAACAAGATTCCATATGACGCCACAATATTCTAACTTACTTCCAACTATTGAGTAGTACACATTACCTAAAGCGTCGAAAGAGTGGAATTCCTTACAATTTCTAATCAGAAAACCTAAATTACCATTCATGCCAAATAATGTTATTAATATGATTCGCAAAACTAAGCTTTTGATCAAACACAACATCTAAATCTTTGCTTGAGATACTAGCGATAACTGTTGATTTGAGACAAAGTAGTCAAAAGTAATAGGGTTATTTTTGCGGAAAAACGACACAACTTTTCACTTTGTGGTACTGAGTTTTAAGTTGTTCTCTAGACACCAATCATTCGGAGTCACCAAGTCTTTAGTAAAAGTTTACAGTCCCGAACATCATCGATTTCACGGTACAACTTCAAATCATCGGCATACAATAAAGTTTTTGAATTCAAAGAGTTACAAATATCATTAACACATAGAATAAATAAGAGGGATTCTAAATTGGAACCTTGTGGAGCTTCCGAAGTATATACAAATTTGAACGAAGTGACCCCTTCATATTCCACAAATATTTTCCTATTAATTCAAAACAATTTTAGTAAGTTTTGAATATTTCAGGAAATATAAAAAATATTTAATATTACACCACATCAACTTGCTTTCTTTTATCCAGAGAGCCAGATATGTGCATAAGAATGTGGTTGTTTGACAAAGCCTTGTTGATACTGAGATATCATGTGATGAACATGATTATAAATTTTCTCTGAGATAATGCGTTCTAATAGTTTAGAAAACACAGAGATCCAAAATATAATTACTATTTCTGGATTTAAATACTGGGCACACCCGTGAAACTTTTCAAATGTTGGAGAACATTTTCCATTTCAACACACACATTTTTTTCACAAAACTTATAAAAATGTTATCACGCCAAGCAAGAGTTTGTTTTGAATTTTTTTATGCCTTCTTTCTTTGTTCAACTGTGACTTCTTTAAGGTCGAAATATATTCCAGGATTGCGTGGTTCATCATATGTATAGCTCGTATCATCTGAAGGTCTATTGTACACACTACCAAAAGACGGGCAAATCTGTTCACAATGCCAGCTGGAGATAATAAACTTCCATTGTTATAATACATTTGGCCTGGTATTCTACTTTTGTTGGATTTTCTATTTATAAAGGACCGAAATTCGTTTGAGTTACTTTTTGTACTTGCTTCGAAATCATCAATAAAATTTTGGTAGTTATCTATTATATTCTTCTTTGAATTTTTCAT
This sequence comes from Gonioctena quinquepunctata, assembly GCA_018342105.1. Classification (NCBI taxonomy): domain Eukaryota; kingdom Metazoa; phylum Arthropoda; class Insecta; order Coleoptera; family Chrysomelidae; genus Gonioctena; species Gonioctena quinquepunctata. The sequence continues at coordinate 1,111,717 of JAFIRS010000038.1, read as the reverse complement.
AAGTTTTTAATGTTCGAGATAAAATGAGCATCTACGTTTTCCATTAATTTTGTAGTAATTAATTTTCATTTTGAAATTTTTAATTAGTACCAAATAGGTTGTTCACAAGACCTAGTATTCTGCAGAGGTACATATTCTTTTATCACAAATTCTAGAGTTTTTCAAAATCAATTCGCAGCTGAATTTATATCAGTGAAGTTATGTCAATTATTACAGCAAGTCTACAGGTACTAATGGATCGGTACTAAGTGAAACCTCACATTCTAATTTAGAGTCAGAAGCAGGCATACCCTGCTTCGTAAGTATTTTCTTCAATTTATTCACCATTCGCCATTCCAAGAATGCAATTACACTGTGAAATTATAAATTATAAACTTGAGTGAATAAAAAAAAAAAATTATTATATTATTATGTATGAACACAGTATTGTAACACATATCTATGATTCTCTAATACGGCTTGTCCTAACTATTGGCGCTCTGGTCCCAACCTGCCATATACCACAATTGTCTTTATTGAAAAGTAATCAATGAATTGCATGCAATAATAATTATGAAGTTTGATGCTGGTCTGAACTAGATAATCGAGAATCTTGTTAAAAAAAGAATTCTGACCTTTTTAGAAACCCCCAATATACTTTCAGAACACCAGTATGGATTTCAAACCAACAAAAACACCAACGATGCCATTTACTCCTTCATGTATCTACACCAACTCAAATGCCGGAGAAGCTACAGTGGCGGTATTCTGTGACTTGTCAAAAGCATTTGATTGTACTTCCTGCTATACATAAATGATATGGCAAAAATTAAGATAAACGGAGATATCACGCTTTTTGTAGATGATACTACAATAAGAGCATAATAAGAACGTCGACGCTCTTTACGAGTCAATCTCCAATGAGAGATAAGTGCCATGTGAAGTGGAATGAATAGAAAAATCGAATTTAAACGGTTTTCTTCACATAAAGGATTCAATATAAAATTGAATCAGAGAAAGGTAGATCTCAGGTGAAAAACAACTACTTTCCTGGCAAATACCACGCAGAACGTTGAATGATATTCACCTGAAAATCCATGCATACTTCCATATAATATCAATGGACATTGAATGCAAATGTTTCTTTCTGATAGCTCGATTATGGTTAATTTATGTCGTGTTCACCTAACAATCGCATACCGGTTTCAGGCTTCTTGCCCTCATCAGTCGGATAGTCAATCAGCCAAAGGTCCAAAGAACTCTGGCTGAAGTGAGACCACGTAAACAAACCATCATCGATCTTGTAACACCTATAGGTGCGCCGGAAAAGATAAACTTTAACTGGCGGTACCTAGTGACAGAAAGAAACACTCCGAAAATCTCCCACCTCGATAGGTTTCTAAATAAAAGATTCCTTCTCAGTAGGAGTGGCAAGCCCGTCTAGCATATAGTGAGAGATAAGTGCCATGTGAAGTGGAATGAATAGAAAAATCGAATTTAAACGGTGTCTCACTTCAGCCAGAGTTCTTTGGACCTTTGGCTGGTTGACTACTCCGTACTGATGAGGGCCAAGAAGCCTGAAACCGGTATGCGGATTGTTAGGTGAACACGACATAACTTAACCATAATCGAGCTTATCAGAAAGAAACATTTGCATTCAATGTCCATTGATATTATATGGAAGTATGCATGGATTTTCAGGTGAATATCATTCAACGTTCTGCGTGGTATTTGCCAGGAAAGTAGTTGTTTTTCACCTGAGATCTACCTTTCTCTGGTTCAATTTTATATTGAATCCTTTATGTGAAGAAAACCGTTTAAATTCGTTTTTTTTTCTAATCTCCAATGACATAACCAAAATAAAAGACTGGTGTGACTCCAATCAGTTATGTTTTAATGTCAAAAAAACCAATATCATATCATTCCAATGCACACTACCATAACTCTAGCTTGGTAACAATACCGTGGAAAAAACATGATGTCCTCAAAATCCTTGGAATTACAGATTGATGATAAATTAAAATTTGACGAATATATCAAAGGCTATGCAATGAGGGTCATTTCAAATGAACTGGACTACACATCTACCAAAACAGCATATACTTTGCGCTCATCGATTCCCAGAGCAATAAAAATCTTTAGAGCACAGAAACGTATAATAAGGGCATTTCTAGGACTACGTCATAGAAAAACTGTATCTTCAAAAAAAAACAAACGCATATGATTGCAAGAGATAGAGAAGGCCTAATTATACCAAAACACAAAACAATATTTTATGAACGGGGACCAGAATATATATGGCAATCAGGGCCTTTTGCAGTCTGTTGGCAGACGTCACGGGAGAGAGCAACTTGGATAAATTTAAAAAACGTGTCAGTTTATGTTTGCACGATAAAGTCCTATAAGACTTCGATTTTAATTGATTTCATCTTAAGGAAATTGTAAACCAGAGGACCTCTCAACCTTCAGGCTGCTGGGTTATATGCTCTGAGCTAGAACGTTGAAGGATACTTGGTATATCGACGTTGCTTTTTATTGAAGTGAACTTTGTTTCTATGAATCTTGTTGGCAATAAAGTATTCTCTATTCTATTCTGTTGTTGAATGGCCTAATGTTATTTCCTGCCTTCAAACTTCACAGCACTACGTTGAGTTTCACTACGCAAATTATAGATGTCACATCTATAATTTTGTGCATTATATATATATTGTTATGTTATGAAAGACCAGAAATTAATTTAAAAGGAAAAAAGAAATAATTTCAATAAAAAACCCACAAAAATATTTTGTGCATAAAATGAATGTATGTGAGAAATGAAAGTAGAAATGATAATAATAATAATACTAAAGAAGTATATTATAAGAAATATGATGATGATGATAAAGGTATATTGATAAATAATATGAAGGTATATTAATAATTAAAATAAATGTATATTAATGAATTATAAATGAATATAATATGTTAATTATGTATGAATAATGAAAAAGCGAAAGAGTATATACACAAAATAAAAGTAAAGAAAATGAGAAATTCAAATTAATAAAATATCGAATTCAATATGAATATAAAGAACAACTGAAGGAAGAGATAGGAAAAATAATAAAACAGTATAATTGAAAGCAGTGCCAGTAATTGTAAAATCAAATGAATATTAAAAAAATTATATATCAGTATAAAGATAATCATAAAATATAAAATGTCATATATTAAGATATCTTGAAAAGTTTTCTCTCTTGATTCAAAGAGATGTCTGAAGTCAAGTTTTTCTGGAACAAAAGAACGTAGTACTAGTAGTTGTAAATAATAGTTATCGTTGAAGAACTTGTTTTCCTTGAACTGGTAGAAAATCCAGCATAGGTAGTTTTCTGAAAGTAGAAAAATAGTATTAGTTAATGTAGATTCAATAACTGTAAATAAAAAAATTGATATTCAAGATTTTCTAACTAGTAGAAAATATTGAATATAAATTTAGGAATGTTGTTATGTTATGAAAGACCAGAAATTAATTTAAAAGGAAAAAAGAAATAATTTCAATAAAAAACCCACAAAAATAATAATTACTTACTAGTTAGTAGTTTAAGAGATATTGTTTTTACATATTTTTAAGATTCTATTTCTTTTATGAAGCCTCTGTATAATATTGATAGATAAAAATATCCAAATACTATAATACAATCAATTTCATACACTGTCATAATGATTATAACCCATAATTGTTTAAAAGACAACAAAAAAGTCTAGATTTACAAAATCATCCTGAATAAAATGAGATCAACAAAATTATAAGCTTGAAACATACAGTATATGAAATTGTATCTAACTAAAAATAGCCAATGGGAGAACAACAAACTTCTTGATGACAATAGCCAATCAGGAAACAGTATGGTCAGATGTAAGATTTGTTTAAGAAAAAAAAAATTTTTATTTATAAGTTTTACAAATAACCCAAACAGTGAAAGTTGTGACAAAAAGTGCGCGAATTCAAAAATTCAAAAATAGGGAAAAAAGGAGAGTGGTATCCAGGAGACGAAAAACAAAGCCACGAGGAGATTGAAAATAATTTTAAAAAGAATGCCACGTTCGGGTTTGAGGAAAAGAAATATAAATATAAGCAGCAAATGACATTACCTTTTTTATATACTCCATATAAAATATTCCAAAGAAGATTTCTGGATTTGTATGGTTCCTTTTTGGTATTGGGAATCCTGAGAGCAGTGGATTGAAGGAGGATTCAATTTCCTGGTGTGTATTGTAACAGCGACAGTTCTAGCGTCAGGTATAAACTTTCCTAGTGCACATCACAAACTGAATAACCTCACAAATAACTCGTATCATATCAGAAGAACTCTATTTCATTTTGATATTGAACTATTAAAGAAATTTTCAACCTTTCAAAGTAAAAGTGAGGTTGTGTATAATGTATTTGTCACCGTTTCTCATGATTATCTTTGAAGATTTGTAGAATGATCGTAGCATAAGTTATCTATCGTAGGCCAGGTAAATATAAGTTTTCCTGAATAAAGGAAATAATTGTTTTTCGATACTTTCTCGTTTGTTTTCCACAATGATCAGCAATCTTACTTATAAACACTGAATAGAAATTGACATCAAGCAGTGGCTCAATTGCCTGAACCGGCTATCTGAGACAAGAGGCGTACCAACTGAGTTTAGTCGTGGTAAGAAAAGTGATAACAATTGGCAGCAATGTGACGAGAAAATAGTGACGCTAGCGAGCAATTATTATTACATCACAGTATATCATACAGAGCGAAAATAATTATCTATCAATATTTCATAACAAAAAGCAAAATTCACTACAACTATTGTTTTTACAATTATTATTACATAACAATTGGCGCCCAACGCGGTGCAAAAATATTATCGGAAGCATAATAATAATAAATTAAATAATTAACAAAATTATTATTACAATAACAATTGATTTTACAAATCATCATTCATTTTACAATCATTATTACATAACAATATATATATATATATATATATATAAACATATATAAATATACAAGAATTGCTCGTTTAAAGATATAAGATTGATAAAACGGTATGCATTAAATTTAGTATTAGACTCACAAATGAGGATTTCACTATTCTTGGTGATAATGATCAAATAATCTCTTCCACTAACGCTGTGAATATTTTAGATATTGCTATTGACTACAGGCTGCGGTGGGAATCTCATATAAATGATCTCTGCCATGCTCTCCAAAAGTTGTTATGCGTTAAAATTTATTGCAAACCACTGTAGTAGGGATGTACTTCTAACATTGTACTATGCAAGTATCAACTGTCATATTAGATATGGTATATTGTGTTGGGGGGCCAGTCAGCATGCAAAATGAGTTTTTACCCTACAGAAATTTGTAATCAGAATCATAGGAAACCTCAAGTGGTCCCAATCCTTTCGGAGACTTTAAAATACTAACATTCACAAGCCTTTATATTTATGAAATTTGTATTTATGTCTATAATAAACAATATTTCTTGAATAATATTAAAGTCTCACATCTATCCAATCCGATCTAAAGATCTACTGATCCCAGCTCAACATCGGACTTCTTTTCATCACAAGAATCTATTATATATGGGTGGCGGTATCTTTAATAAAAATTGAGTCCTGAATTACAATATGCTCCTACTGTTGGTATTTTCAAAGTCAAACTGAAGCAATTTTTGCTTGAAAAAACATTCTTTCGAGGAGTTCTTCAGTTGAAAATTGTAGTCTCTGACTTTTTCTATGTTAATGTATTGTATGCATTTTAATTGTAATCTTTGACTTTTTCTATGTTCATGCATTTTTAATGTGGAAATAAATATATTATTATTATTGAAGACCTAGTGAATGCTATGGCAATCCTGCATCAATGTTACAAATGATTTCTGGTGAGTGCTCCTTCTTGGGAAACATTTTTTGTTCGTCTCTTTCATCTACATGAGTTCTTAATTAAAAGAAGAATATAAAATGAAATTTTTACTTTTAGATTTTGTTCTATTGAGTTTCCTGTTCATATTTTCAAATAAATCAATTCGTGTTGAATGAACTGATCTTTGGATATAGGAATCAACTGCTTACCAATTTTTAAAAATGCTGTGGAGATTTGTTGCGCCAAATTTTCACACCAATTCTTTGTCGGACAAAATATAAGGATGGAACATGATTCCTTGATAGTTTCCAAGCAAAGCTGAAGTATATTATCAGTGTCAACTCCTAGTTCTGGCAAAGGGCTTAGCTTTCTCACCAACTTGAGGTTTTTGTCGTAAATTTCTCCGCAAACCTGAGCCTGCTCGATAAGCGGGATGGGACGGAAACTCGTTGTGAATAATTCAGCATCCAGCCATTTTGCGAGTGTCTTCAGATTGGGGAGAGTAGCAGACATTCCGATAATCTGAATTCGTACTTGTTCGTCTTTTTTGGAAATATATTTGAGTTTTGTCAGAAGTAGTTCCAACAGATAACCCCTGCTAGGGTCTCCAAGTAAATGCATCTCATCTACTAATACGGCACCAATTTCTGATAGTCGTTTTTCCTCTAGAAGTCTATTAATGAGACTATTGGCTTTTTCGATTGTACATATTGCTACTTGTACCGAGCCAAAACCCCCGGGTGGATTATAGGAACCCATGAACCCTTCAACTCGTATCCCACTACTGCCAAAAATGTCTTGAAAGTAATACATTTTTTCTCTGACAATGGACACGAACGGTACGATAAACACGACTTTTTTCTTCATTTCAAAGACTGTTTTTATGGCTAGAATTTCTGCAACTAGAGTTTTTCCTGCCGAGGTCGGAGCTGAATAAATCAGGTTTCTTCTTTTAATCACAACATTTTCGTTACCAAGGCATTCTGCTTGCCAAGGAAACATAAGCTTCAAATTGCGGGCTCTATATTTTTCCACGACAGCCTCCGGGAGGCCCCAAGCTGATATATTTCTTAGATCGGTATCTTTAACTGGTTTATTTTGTGAATCAATTGGTGAGTCAACAAAACCAGGGTTTCCATTTACTTCAATAGAATCTGCATTTCCAACTATCCTATTATTACTGTATTTACCAGTCTTTCTACAGGAAAGATTCTTTTCTGGATTCAATACATTTTTGTGGTCTACATCTAATTTATTTGTCTTGTTCTTACAAATGTTAGTATAAGAAATATCTTCCAGAGAATTTCGGCAATTTTTCAACACCTCATTTTCATTAACCGAGTACGAAGTTTTTCTAATTTTCACATCAACTTCTATCTTGACATTTTCCTGTAACAGGGATAATTCCGAGACGAAAGCTGAATCATTGAAGGATATTTCATTTCCAGTTGGAATCTGAGCTCGTATTTCTTCAGAAACCCGTCGGTTACTCGAACAAGAAACAGTTCTGACTTGTTCGGTTTGAGTAAATGCAAAATTATCGAATGTATCATTCATAAAGATATCATTCATTATAGAATTTTAATTTTCAAATATTGAATATTTGTACTTCAACTGTTGTCCAAATCGAAAACAAAACAAACCGTTTCTTTTTCAGAATTTTCCGTTCTCTCTCTCACACTGGCTTTTTTGGGCCTTGCTTCCTATTGGAGCATTTATATAGCTCTCTATCTCTTACCTAAGCGAGGCTTCGTCCTTTGAACACATTGGATCTTGATTATTTTTCAATAACTAATAATCATAGCTCTTTCCTATACAGGTGCATCTTGTAAGTTGAAATATTCTCAGACATTAGTTGGTCCTCAATGTCAGTTCAACTTTGACAAAAAACCAATTTCCTTATTCAGGAAACCATTTTTTGCCATGAACAGATTATTGGATATTGAAATTTGAAATAGTACTCTGGACTACTATTTCAGATGTTGGTTCGTGACTTTTGTAAAAGTTTGTGTTGATTAGACGCCTGTTTACGCCTATACTATAATTGTATAATGACAGGTGAGAAACATGACGTTAAAAGTTAAAAGAGACATGACATGTTTGTCAATGATACAAGAAGCGAATAAATATTTTGCAAGTTAAACCAATTTATTTGCTTCTTATCCACAAAGAAAAGTTCAATACATAAAGTACAAAACATATTTGGTCCTTCGAACGAGATATTACCAGTGAAAAGGGTGAAAACATCGAAATTTGGAAGAAAAATTACCATATATTCGAAGCAAAAAGGGATAGACGATAGCCATAACAGCGGCGCAGTGGATCATTGCAACTGGAGCAGGGGCAAGCAACAGTGTTTATGTACAAGAAAGACTAGTGAGTTCCTTCCATGTTTACCTTCCCAAATTCCAACCACTGTTTTATTTTGAATTGCGTTTATTTAGTTGTTAACAAGGGTATTGCAAGTAGCTCTCGTTCCGTGATTCGAAATAAATTCAGTGCGATATTTATTTGATAATCTAATCTCTAGATATCATTTACCAAGATGGCTGAAGAAATCAAAATGTTAAAATTCAAAAGAAATTCACCAAAACAACGACAAGCAATGTTTAAAACCTATCTAGAGTCATTTACCTTTTTGATAAGTGATAAACCTCTTAATGAAATTCAGTATGAAAACGTTTTAGAATTACAGTTACGTTTAGAAAAACAAGAAGTTTGTTAACTGAATTCGAAGATGTACAATTTGCAATTGAAGCTTCTGAAAGCGATCCAAACGAACAATTGATTGAGAGGGAAGAGTTTCAAAAAACGTTTTTTTTTGTAACCTCTTTGGCTAGAAGTTATATTTCAAAATATTATACTGCAAGAGACGCAAACAAGTTAGCTAGCCAAAATATGCAGTCAGATAAACCTAACCTCCTTTCACCAATTGAAAATATTAAATTACCACAAATACATCTACCAAGGTTTTCCGGAGCGTACGAAAATTGGCTGGAGTTTCGAGATACGTTTGACTCGTTAATTAATTTAAATCCTGCAATTAGTAAAATACAAAAATTCCACTATTTACGGGCAGCATTGGAAGATGGTGCAGCGCAGGTTATTCGGTCTTTAGAATTTTCTGCTACAAATTATACAGTAGCTTGGGAAGCTTTGCTCAATCGTTATAATAATGATAGTTTGTTAGTGAATAATCATGTCAAGTCGATTTTTTCTATTGCAACGATAAATCAAGAATCAGCTCATGATCTAGGGAAACTTCTTGACACTGTTTCCAAACATTTGAAATCATTGGAAACTCTTGGACAACCAGTTGAACACTGGGATACCCTACTTATTTATATATTGAGCAATAAATTGGATAAAATAACCGCACGAGAGTGGGAAGAATTCAAGGCTAACAATAATACGGCAAACAAGCAACAACTCTCCACATTTGATGATTTCAAATCGTTTATAAAAAATAAAGCTGACCTACTAGAAACCTTGAAATCAACCAATGATGTGAAAATATCGAAAGGCAAATCTTCTCAAGTTACCTATCAAACAAATACTCAGCATAGAAATAAACCAATGTGTGTGTTCTGTAAAGATCATCATCACTACATTCAAGCATGTTCTAAGTTTCTGAAGTTACCTGTTCAGGAGCGTATTGAGCAAATTAAGCAAATAAAACTCTGCATAAATTGTTTACGTGGAAACCATCTCAACAAATATTGTTTTTCGGGTCATTGCAGAAAATGCAACGGTAAACACAACACTCTTCTTCATATTGAAACCCAAAATACTCAAAAACATGAAAATGTTGAACAAACTACCAAGGCAAATTGTGCCAGTACATCTGAGAGTGAAATAGCCAACTATTCAAGTGTTGATCAGTCAAAAACAAATTCAAACATTCTACTATCAACCGCATTGGTGCAAGTGAGAGATAAGGCAGGAGGTTTACATACTTGTAGGGTCCTGCTGGACTCCGCATCACAAAGTCATTTCATAACCAAGGAATTGTGCCAAAAATTATATTTACCGAAGACTAAAATTCACATATCGGTAGTAGGGATTAATCAAGTGACGACTGATATAAATCAACAATGTACAGTAAACATTAAATCACTTCATAATGCATTCAGCAACAATGTTACCTGTTTAATTTTACCAAAAATCAATGAAAGTTTACCAAATCACCCTCAAATTGGCTGATCCAGGTTTTAATGAATGTGGCAAGATTGATATACTTCTAGGTGCAGGAATTTTCTATGACTTGCTGTGCATAGGTCAAATTTCTTTGGGTAGAAATTTACCAAAATTACAAAAAACCGTATTTGGGTGGATTGTTTCCGGAGCGATTAGTCCAGTTCAATCATCTTCAAGGGTTAATTGTAACTTGAGTACCAATGACACGAATTCCCAAATACAAATTCAGTTGTCAAGGTTTTGGGAAATCGAGGAACCCTTTCATGAAAAACCTATTTTTTCCAAAGATGAAAATTTATGTGAGGAAATATTTCAAAAAACCACAAGGCGGCATGAACAAGGTCGATTTATTATACAAATACCTATAAAGGGCTCCCTCAACTCTCTAGGTGACTCAAGAAAAAACGCGTTCAATCGATTTCGATCTATAGAATCTAAACTTAAGAGAAACCCTGACATATGTCAATTATATGTTGATTTCATGGAAGAATACATACTACTAGGTCACATGTCCAAAATTCAGGGCCCCATGAATGATATAAATTATTTTTTTCCTCATCATGGAGTGTTAAATGAGAAGAACCAGACAACCCGTTTGAGAGTAGTCTTCGATGGTTCTTGTCCTTCAGAATCGGGAGTTTCATTTAATGATTTGCAATATGCAGGTCCAACCATACAGGATGACCTTGTGTCCATTCTATTACGTTTTCGTGAATATAATATAGTGATTTGCGCAGACATCGTCAAGATGTATCGTCAAATATTTGTTCAATCTGAACAACGATCCTTACAACAAATATTCTGGAGGAGTAATCCATCAGAAAATTTGCAGATCTACCAATTAAATACTGTTTCCTATGGGACCAAATCGGCTCCATGGCTCGCAGTTCGTTGTTTACATCAACTTGCTAAAGAAAATGTTGAAAGGTTTCCACAAGCCTCAACTGTCATGTTGCAGGATTTCTACATGGACGATCTTTTAACTGGTTGTAACACGGTAGAGGAGGCTGTGAGGTTGTGTGACGAAATCTCCAGTATTTTGAATTCCGGTGGGTTTCACTTACAAAAATGGGCTTCAAACCACAAAGGGGTTCTTGATCATGTGCAAGCCATAGATCCTTTAGCTATTTTAAAATTGGGGGAAAATGAAAGAACAAAAACCTTGGGACTCTATTGGTTTAGCTCAGCAGATGCCCTAATGTATAGTATTGGAAAATTCAATACAACAAAACCTATTACCAAACGGTCAATTCTGTCCGAAATAGCGCAGATATTTGATCCACTGGGATTATTAAGCCCTTGTATAATCTGAGGTAAAATGATACTTCAAAAATTGTGGATGCTTAAACTAACGTGGGATGAAGCAATACCGGAAAATGTTTATTCTAATTGGTTTAAATTAAGAAATCAGTTACCAGAATTGAATACATTACAAATTACCAGAAGAGTTTTGAGTAATGAGGCTACTAGAACAGAGCTACAGCTTTCTCAGATGCATCTCTAGAGGCTTACGAGGCAGCTTTATACGTCCGTATAATCACCAAATCAGGCGAAATTCAAATTCGACTTTTATGCTCAAAGGCAAGGGTTGCTCCATTGAAATCTCTTACCATACCTCAATTAGAGTTATGTGGTGCTTTGTTGCTAGCTCAGCTAGTTAATAAGGTAAAAACGTCTATGAGAATTCAATATGATGCTTCATATTATTGGAGTGATTCTAGTGTTTGCCTGTGTTGGATAAAAACACAGCCTAATATTCTCAAAACATTTGTGCAAAATAGAGTTGCTCAAATTCAGTCTCTCACCAATCCTTCTGATTGGAATTTTATTAAAACCAAGGAAAACCCTAGTGATCTTCTAACCAGAGGAATGTATCCTAAAGATCTGCAAAATTCCACGTTGTGGTGGCTAGGGCCTCCTTGGCTAGCATCATCCAAGGATGTCTGGCCTATGTCAATTAGTCCATTTATCCATGAAATCCCGGAGAGGAAAAAACAAGGAACTATCTGTCATACCGTCAATCGAGTCGTTAATGAATCTGATTTATTTCCGATGAACCGATATTCAAAATTAAAACGATTACAAAGAGTAATGGCATACTGCCAACGATTTATTTTCAACTGCAGAAATAATGAGTCTAATCGAAAGTTTGGTACACTTGATGTTCTCGAATTAAACCAAGCATTGAATTGTTTAGTTAGATTATCGCAAATTGAAAGCTTTCCGAAAGAAGTGTCCTTACTAAAAAATGACAAACCATTAAAAAGGGGATCCAAAATACTCTGTTTGAATCCATTTATGGATCAAAATGAAATTTTGAGAGTGGGTGGTAGATTACAGTTATCTAACTATAATTTTGATAAAAAACATCCTGCTTTACTCTCCAACAAACATCACTTAACCAAATTGATTTTCCAGCAAGAACACATTACACTATTTCATTGCGGTCCTCAACATTTGCTATTTTCTATTCGCGAAGTTTTTTGGCCATTGTCTGGACGAAATTTAGCGAGACAAACGGTTCATTCTTGTTTGAGATGTTTTCGTGCTAAACCTCGTCAAAATAACCCAATAATGGGCAATTTACCAAAAATAAGAATTTGTCCTGCACCAGCCTTTAATCTGACCGGAGTGGATTATGCGGGACCAATCAAAATCAAAGATAGAAAGGGCCGAGGAGCTAAGGTGCTGAAGGCATACCTATGTTTATTTGTTTGTTTAACAACAAAATCCGTTCATCTAGAACTAGTTAGTGATTTAACCAAAGACGCGTTTATAGCAGCGTTTCGACGGTTTAGTTCTCGTAGGGGTAAACCAGCAGAAGTTTATTCCGATAATGGAACCACTTTTGTGGGTGCTAAGTCAGAACTAATAGATTTAGCTAGTTTCCTATCAAATAATCATAACCAAATCCAGGAAGACATCACCAATTTAGGTGTCACTTGGCATTTTATACCGGCCTATTCTCCCCATTTCGGAGGGATCTGGGAGGCAGGAGTTAAGTCGGCCAAATTACATCTGAAAAGGGTCATAGGAGATACTTGCTTAATTTTCGAAGAATTATTAACCTTGTTAACCGAAATAGAGGCAATTCTAAATTCTCGTCCTATTTCCCCAATTTCCTCAGATCCCAATGATTTTTCCGCACTTACCCCATCTCACTTTCTCATTGGTCGACCGTTAACAACACTGCCTGATCCTGATGTCACACATATCCAGATCACAAGACTGTCAAGATATCAGTTACTGCAGCAAATGCAGCAGCATTTTTGGACCCGCTGGCAAAGGAGTTCATCTCAGAAATGCAAATAAGAACCAAGTGGAAGATCAATCAGCTTTCTCTTGAGGTTGGCGCTTTGGTGGTCATAAAGGATGATCACACCTCACCACTTCATTGGCAGCTTGGACGAATAATCTCATACCCTGGGCCAGACGGAATTACAAGGGTTGCAAGCATCCGAACTACATCTGGTACAGTGAAGCGATCATTTTCAAGAATTTGTCAACTCCCAGTTGAAAATGAACAGCAGTAGATACTGATAGTGTACGTAACGACAAGTGTAACGTGCAAAACCAGGAACTCTATTATATAAAACAAATGAACTGCAATTTATAATTTTCCTTTTAATTTATTTATGTGTTCAAGTTGTTTATATCTCTGAAAGTTCAACCCTTTCAAGGCGGGCGGTATGTTTACGCCTATACTATAATTGTATAATGACAGGTGAGAAACATGACGTTAAAAGAGACATGACATGTTTGTCAATGATACAAGAAGCGAATAAATATTTTGCAAGTTAAACCAATTTATTTGCTTCTTATCCACAAAGAAAAGTTCAATACATAAAGTACAAAACAACGCCATTTATGAAACCCAAAATATATTTTGGAAGAAAATATGCAATTATAGATCACTTAAAATTTTATTTACTGATTCAAGCTATAAATGAAAAGTTATTTTAATTTTCATGACTATTCATCTGTTTCATTACTTGTTTATTTCAATTATGTTCTCGGTAAGGAACTAATCAGAAAAAATCAAGTGCTACTGATTTGCCTGAAGGAATATTCTGCAGTAATATGTTGATCGTGCATGCAAAATTGGTGAAAATCGTGCATGAAGGTTTATTGCCAAGAAACAGTTTGAATGTATTTTTGGAACGAAGTTCCTTTACGCGGCTTGCGGTAGGTGTTGACCATAGATATCATAATATATATACTTACTACTTACTACATACATATATATATGATTTCTATGGTGTTGACTGGAAGAAACTGTTTCGTAAGAAAAAAGCGTTATGCCCTCTCCATGCGACTTTCTCCTTCGGTCTCTTTCTATTATATACGAGTATGTGTGACAGCTACACTTGGTCCTGTCAGAAATAATTGTCAACCCATTCAATTCTTATATATAGGAAATGGAAAATTAATGGAATATGAACTTGCAACATATAGTGATTTCATATTGGAATTCAAATATATATCTTTTCCAGCTTGTTGAATGAGCCAAGTAAGGCAGTGAATGATATCATTCTCATATTCTTAGACCATCAAGTAATGTTGTGGACCACTGGTTACGTAACCTCCATCACAAAATCATATACTCAAATCACCTCAAAACAACCACAAAATTTGAGAACTCAGAACACACATACTCAAATACCACACCCCTAAATTATTTTGAACAGGATTTTTGGTGTTTTGCGAGGTGCCCGCATCTCGTACTCACCCTTTTCCTGTAACATACTCACACCTTCAAAAAATCAGCACTAATTAAATTCAATTATCGTTCCCGTCTGGAACAAATATGAAACGTTCTCATAAGCTTAGCAGAAAGGGAGCAAATAAATATGACAATTATTTTAATCATTTACCCTGCAAACATCGCAGACCCCCCCTCCCCTTCGCCTTATCCATGTAGGACGGCAAGCTGGAGGGGTAAACCCACTACATGAATAGTGGAAGAATCATAATGTATATATAGTTTTAGTTGTATATATTAGGCTAAGTGACATGTATTACATAATAGAACAATAAATATATTTTGAATTTGGTTACGTAACCAGACTTTTACTCGAAGTCAAGCAAGGTTGGGCGCGGATCGTACTTGGATGTGTGACCGCTTGGAAACCGCTTGAGTTGGGGCACCACTTTTTTTAATGATCATAGATCCGTTGTCTTTTTGCCATTTTTTTAATGATCATTGATAAATTGTTTATCTATTCAATATTTCGATAATCAATGAGAACCACTTTTAAACATACCGGTCACGCGAAAGGCTAGGATTCGATTCCTAGCAGTGGATCTTTTTTTTTTGTCAAAATTAGTTCCAGATACAATCATATTTTATTTCATAGTAAACAAATTATATATATTTTGAGTTTTTGAGTGAGTTCAAGAGCAGTGAATAAACAGTATGAATGAATGGAATATGTAGAACGATTCCTTCGATTTTGGATCGAGAAGAGTTATAACTTTCCACGTTGAAAATTTGAATATAACATGAATTCTGGTAGTTTTATTCAGTTTTAAATGTGATTCTGGAAATATTCTCATCAAATATCATTCGTGCTAGAGAAAGTAGTTCATCGCAAATTTTTTTAAAATCTCCCTCAAACATTTTGCCTCTAGGAAATTGGGCAATTTGCGGCCTTATTATCAAACTGCGCTTTCGTGGTTTAATCAAATAATAAGACCGCAAATCGCACTCGGTAGGATATCTATGCGAATACAAGTCGGATATTATCGTTGAGTAGTAATACATGGAAAATATTTTTGTTTCTTTTATATTTCTATATGATGTGTGTTTAGATGATTATATCCTTTCTTGGACATAATTTCTTATGTTTTTTGTATGCCTGAGTTGGATTAATGGTTTACATTAAATATGTGGCACGTCAATTTGATATAATATAACGAATCAGGAATAAAATACGTTTCACTGTAGCGGAGGAGTTTGGAAAAACGAAATATAGGTATGGAGCATGGGGGAGGAGTTTAACGTGCAGTGCCGCAGTGGTGGAATCGGAAAACCCCCATTTACCGCTGTGATAAAAAGGTTGTTTATAAAGTGCGATAGTTCAAATTTTTTGGTCGCGAACATCAAAACGGCATTTGTATTGTGATTCGACGGGTAAAAGCTTCCTACCAAAGAGAGGAACAGTGTCGAAAGTGCGCCTACAATAAATGTATGGTAATGAACGAGTCGGCCGCACATAACCTCGAATCGAATGTAAATGACGTGAAGGAAAAAAGAAGCGTTTAAATGCACCCGCGAATACGAAATTTCATGGTTTTTCTACCGTGAGCTACAAACGTGACCAAAGGGAAAAATGGATACCGGCAGTACGAAGAGTAAAGTGAGTTAAATATCTGTTATTATTGTACATTAATAAACGACTAGTATAACTTTTTTGTTGGAAATTATTGACAAATTGCAATAAATGCAGTATTGATATTTACTTTGTATGGTATATACCTCTTGCTCGAAAATATTTAAAGTCAATTCATAATTTCTTTGCACATATTTGGGTAGAAAAACATAAATAAAAAATTGTTTATGTAGTTCCGATGGAAGTCCATGACAACCGAGTAGAGGCGACAAACATTTTTCAAGTTCAATTTTCACATTGATATAAACAATTAAATTTTGTTATACTAATAATTACAGTAATCTAAAAAACATCCATGACACATATTTTTATTCATGTAATGCACATTCAAAATTATTTTTTTTGTCAAATTCTGACCGTAAACGAATAATATGAAAAATATGTGAAAATGTATGTATGTAGGAAACAATATTTTCAATAATTTTTTTTTAATTTCTTCCATATTTATTAATATCTCTTTATTATTTTTGTTTATTCGTGTTATTTACTCCTACATCAGACATGTAAGTTTTAATTAAAGTTTATCCATTATTTGTGGAAATATTTATTCACCTCTAATTCGACAGAGTACTGGTTTGTTGTCGCTTCTGCTCGGCTAATCACTTTCGCATGTATACTTGAATAATAAATTCTTTTTACACCAATGCTGCTCATTTTTTCACAGACTGATTCTCGAAAACAATGTGACTTGAAATGGGTGAAAACTCAATTGCAACCACCACTTGATCCATCGCGATTTTCAACTTGACAATAAATTACATGTAAATACTACGATGCCAGGCGAATTAGGTATTTGCAGTGCACGTGTTCAGTCGGTTGAATGCGGTTCGCAGACTACTCATCTCAATCTACATTTTATTCATTACTAGGGAAATTTCCGAAACCGGGGCTCAATTTAATTCAAAGGTTATACATGCCGAATCACAACGCAACCGCAGTTTTCACGTTTGTAACAAACGTATTTAAACTGTTGCACTTTGACAACACTCTATTTATCACAGGTGCAAATGAGGATAATTTGCGCTATCTGGAGTGAGTCGTCCGATTCCGCCATTTACAAAGATGCTCCAAGTCCATATAGTATTGCTTGATATTACATGACGATTTCTACCAGTCAACATCTACCGCAAGCCGCGTAAAGGAACTTCGTTCCTGACGGGGGTCCCCCCGACCGTACACGTTTTTTGTTATTTGACTAAACACTTTTTAAGGCAAATACAATAAAAATGCATGAAAGCTGTTTGAGGCAACAAACCTGAATGCAAGATTTTCAAGCCATTTTGCATACAGGAAATATATTTTTTCGACTACTTCTCAAATAAAGTATTACGAAAATATCAAAAACAAATTTTAGTCAGAACAATAAGTATTACAATACAAAACACAATTATTATGAATCGTACTTGAGGTTGTAGGCTGAACATTTTTTGTAATCGGGAACAACTTTCTGTGGCTTTTGACGACAATTCTTGAATTTCTTCTGTCATCTTTTTGATATTTTCGTGATGTATTTCATCAAGATGCAAGTAAGGTTTAATTGAGCTGGGAGATGCATGGCCCACGATTTTGATTAGCTTACTCTAGTTTTGCCTTTCTTGCTGCTTTTTGGGACCAAGTGGACATCGTATTTGGACCAACCGGAACATTCTTGTACCACTTTTTTTATACCAAAATGTTGTAACACAATGTAAGGTGTTAAGTTATTGTTGTTTTTATTTTTGGCCTTAGTGAAAGTATATATTTTTTTTTTTGTAAATTATGGGACTGAAATTTTATTATTGCAAGAAATAATGGAAGAGCTCATATTTTAGTTAATCAGAAATTCTTATTTCCTTTCATGAAATAATATTTCGTTTATAAAGATAGAATATTAATGGGATTGGAACGTGTTTTATCGCAAAATACCGGTTGTTTTGACCGAGAGTTTGGAGCTAGAGAGATAGCTTGTTTCGTTATAAACAGGATACGTAAAATTCGCGAAGTCATGAAAATTCGTGTGAAACTGAAGAATAAAAATTTTTGTTTAGTGGGGGATGAGGTGATGATTTTTTCAATGAGGGAAGGGCATATACAGTGCTTCTCCTCTTATTTTTGGAACGATTATACATAAACAAGTGAAATTTGGAACCTGAATATTAAAGGTTGTGAACTTCCCTACGAGTGATAATAGATGACGAAATCGTCAAAGATGACGTCACAAGGCCATTGTGACCAATAATTTTAAATATAACCCTACGGCAAGCGACACCTCTTTTAAAAGGTATCGGAAAAACCTATTCAATGATACTAATTTCGTTTGTGTTTATGGCAGTTTTGGCAACTCGCTTTTGAAAAACGCAAAGCTGTGATGAATTAAATCAGTTAAAATTCCAAATTCAAGCTCCGCCTCTGGATAGTTGTCAAATAAGCTGACGTTTTTGTTAGTCTCCCTAATTCGACGTTTTTGTAATTGTCCAAGTTTTTGTACATTTAATAATTTGTGTATTGTTGATCGAACGTTTAACTATTTTAGCAGCTTTTGGTACTTTTAATATTTTTGCACATTTTAATAATTCGTTAAACTGTTGTGAGCCGAACGTTTAAGTGCTTCAAGAAGCGAAATGGTACGTGCTTCAGGTGATAAAGTAGCAGCGATCCTAGTTCTTGGTGAAACTGGACAAAATATTCATGCAGCAGAACGCATTTTTAATGAGAGGTTTCCCGATCGCCCCGTTTCGAGGACTTATTTAAGGGAGCTTCTGCGTAAGTTTGAAACAACGGGTAGTATTAATGATGCAAAACGATCTGGCAGACCACAAATTTCTGATAGAAAAAAATGGATATACTGGCAGAAGTAATAGTTAATCCTACTTCTTCAACAACTCACGTTGCATCTACCTGCGGAGTCAGTCGAAGTACAGTATACAGGGTGCTGAAAAAAAAAAATTTCATCCATACAAATTAAAAATGGTTCATCAACTCTCAGACGACGACCCAGACCGAAGACTAGAATTTTGTGAAAATATGGAAACTAAAATTAACCAACAGCCAGACTATGTCAAAACAATTTGTTTTAGTGGCGAAAGTACTTTCTATCTAAATGGAAATGTAAATACACAGAATGTGAGGTATTGGAGTGACGCAAATCCTCACCTGTTTCGTGAAACAAATATCCAATTGAATGTTTGGGAAGGTATCCTGGGAAACCACATCGTTGGGCCTCTTTTTTTAAATACTTATTTAACTGGTGAGGTTTATCTGGAGCTGTTGCAAAACGCAATAGAACCGTTAATCCTTGATATTTTGGAAGATAATCCAGATGAATTCGGCAATTTGGAAATAACATTCCAACAGGATGGTGCTCCTCCACACTATTACGGTGCAGTAAGACGGTATTTGGATGAGGAGTATCGTGGTAGATGGATTGGACGACGAGGTTCAACGGAATGGCCAGCTCGATCACCGGACCTCACACCTTTGGATTTTTTTCTGTGGGGGTACCTTAAATCGAAGGTTTACGCCACTGAACCTGACAATATTGACGTTTTAAAACAACGTATTGTTGCAGAATGTGAGGCTGTTTCCGCAGACACATTTGCAATAGTACGAGAAGAGTTTAAAAATATGATATTTCACTGTCAGGAAGTGAATGGAGGTCACTTCGAGCAATTTCTTTAAGTAGATACTGATTCTTGAATCTGTAATTAATATCATACTGAATGGAATTTAAATTTTAATGTTTACTAATGAGCCATTAAAACTGCCATAAACACAAAATTAGTATCATTCAATAGGTTTTTTCGATACCTTATGAAAGAGGTGTCGCTTGCCGTAGGGTTCCATTTGAAATTATTGGTCACAATGGTCTTATGTGACGTCATCTTTGACGATTTCGTCATCTATCATCACTAGTAGGGAAGTTTACAACCTTTAATATTCAGTTTCCAAATTTCACTTGTTTATGTATAATCGTTCCAAAAATAAGAGGGGGTAAGGGGACTTTTGAGAAGCATTATATGTCAGATTGAATGAAGTTTGGCTTGATCTAGATTTTTAAAAAGGACGAACGAGTACCTATACCTAAAGATATTTGCTTGGCGGGTTTCACCGCGAAAAGACGTGTTTAGGCGCGGACGTTGTGGTCCGGTGGACCATGTTTGACTAAAATTTTCAGACGTTGGGCGTTGTTTGGAAACGCCACGTTTTTGTACACAACGGTTGGGAAATAATGTTCTGTTTGACCAAATTTTTAAAGCGTCGGGGGATATATTTACGCGAAGTTTCGGAGTAAAGTGAGTTTTTCGTAAGTTAAAATGGGTGCGTGTTTAAATATGGGAATTTTTATTGCGTCGATAGATCTAGAGAGAAAATATACGAGTGTTCATGGAAAAATGGGACAGAAAATTGGGACAACTATTTGAAAAAATGGGTATTTGGAAACAACAAGTATTTTACAGGGTAAGTGCAAAGCTTTTAGGAAAAAGTAGTTTAATTCTTTGTTTAAAGCTAGATATGATTTTATTTTATTGATATTATTTTATCAAAATGAATTTTTTTTAACGGTGTTATATATATTTTTTTATTCAATAGAAGTATTAAAGTTATTTTGTGTATTATTTTAAACTAGAGTAAAGAAAAAGATAAATTGAATTCAATATAAAAAGTTATTTCAATTGAGAAGGAAAGTTTATTTAATTTTTTTTTGTATATTTAGAGAAATTTCATTTGAGGAAAAAGTACAATTTTATTTATTTAAAAGAAAAGTTATTCAAAAAGAGACCTTGCATGTTAAGCCGATGCCGAATTTATTGTCCTGAAGGACAGGTGACTAAAATTAGTCAGTGCCCTAATATAAGAATTTTCAAAATCTGGTAAAGTAAATCAATTATTTTCAAAATTCATGGAATGTGTCGAAGAATCAATTTGTTTGGCCATTCCGCTGGTGACAGCTGCCAGTATAATATTTAAAATATTATATGTACTATTTTATCCTTATATATTAGAAATGAAAAAAACAGATAGTGTGATAATATGGGACATCAGAGAGAGATAGTGTTAGTAAGTAAGAATATTCTATTTTTGAAGTACGGTATATTATTTCAGCGTATTACAACTGGTGACAACGGCAGAATAGTTTTTTTTTTCTTGAAAAAATCAAAATAAAAAGTCAGTCAATAGTTAATTGACACCTTTTACAAATCGTCCACATTGAGCATCTTGTTTCTTTTCAATACATTCATTAAAAAGTCTCTAAATCTGGATTTTTCTGATTGGTTACCAACCACTTTAACTCGTCACATATTTTGTTGCCCACTTGTGACCTTTTTAAAAATATTGGATTATATTCTTTCCTGCCAGTTCTGTACCCAGATATGTCAATTGCAGGTTTGAAAAAATGCATCATGCAATTTGTGGCCTCGCCGTTTCTCTAAGCTAGTTCATGAGAGAATATATAAAAATACCATTTTCACCAGTTTTTTAAATTCGTTATAGTATAATGTTGTAGAGCTCATCTTTTTTTTCCATTTCTTGCTTCTATATATACTACGTCTTCGGAAG
The DNA here is from genome assembly GCA_018342105.1 of Gonioctena quinquepunctata. Taxonomy (NCBI): domain Eukaryota; kingdom Metazoa; phylum Arthropoda; class Insecta; order Coleoptera; family Chrysomelidae; genus Gonioctena; species Gonioctena quinquepunctata. The sequence goes on along the minus strand of JAFIRS010000038.1, from coordinate 1,089,723 downwards.
GGTTAACTTTTCTTCCATAGTCATTGAAGTACTTTATTTATTATAAGAATTTTGGCGGTAGTATTCCCGATGGTCTTTAGTGTGCACTCTTTATAGTCCTTGCCAACTATTGTCCGCTAGTTGTATGCACTTTTCAGTGTAATCACGCCCTCCACCTCAGTTGTATGAGGGAATTATTAAGGAAAATATATGTATGTATGTATTAATGAAATGTCTCAATTTTTACAAGACGCAGAAAGAGAAACCTCAATTCCTGCACTCAGGCACTGTGCGTATACGCCCATCACCACAAGATTACTTCAAGGGTTTTGTTGGGCTCCATTTACCCAGTTACGATGATGGGATTACCCTTACTATTATGTACGTGATTTACTTGAAACAAATTAAAAAATCTGCGAACGACAGTCCTGGATTTATAGTTAGACGGACTGTAAACGTAGACGCACTGCAAAAAGATCAACTATAGATTTTATGTACTCTTGTTTATAAATGAACGTAAACGCATGACGTAACGTAAGTGAAACGGACTGGAACGGAAGAGTTGGCCAACTTTCATCTTTTACACTACGTTTCTTGCGTCCGGCCAATCAAAATAAAGAATTATGTGTTATGTTTTTACAAGACGTAATTATTCATTAAATACTGGAACAGTCATTCACGTATACTTAAAAAATTGATCTGGATCAGCAGTCTTCATCTTTAAAAAATTATTGTAGGCATTCTCTACTTTTCTATTACGGTTTATGGGTCTTGTTTTGTAACGTCTTAGTCGCATAATTATTGTTCTTCGAGTTTGTCGACACTTTTCCAATGCTACTGCACACAACAGTCCCACGGCACCAAGAAGCATACCTTCATGTATTTCATAATCCATTGTGACACAGAAAACGAAGTATAGATAATTATTTAGAATATAATACAAATCCAAACCAACACAGGCTGTTTATGATTCGTGTAATGTGTAGGTTATGTTGAATATCACTATCACTTCTACCCATGCGCAAAAATTCCGTTCCGTCGATTTATAAATTCAATAATATTTTACAGTCCGTTTGTTACGTATACAGTGCGTCTACGTTACAGTCCGTCTAACTATAAATCCAGCTTTAAAGTAAAATATACAAAACTTCACGATTTTCGAACGCTATTTAGTAAATTATACTCGATGAAGTTAATAATCGAACGCACCTCTGTCCAGAATAGGAGTTTTGAATCTTATGACATCTGACAGTGACAGAAATGATAGTCTTTTTTTTAGAATGACAAGTATATTTTTATTTTTCGGTGAATTCTTTACTTCTAGGCTCTAGCTAGAAAACGAATGAAAGTGAGCCGATTTGGAGTTCAAACGATCTAATTATGGCTGGGTTTGCCTTAAAAGTTAAAACGAAAACTGGTCAACAAGTGGTTAATACATTGACTAATGAAAGCACTGTAATAGAACTCAAACAAACCCTTTCTGGTTTATCGAATATTCCCGTAAATAGACTTCTTATTCTTTCTGGATTCCCCCCTAAAATTCTGGATTTAACACAAGATCATATGAAACTTGGGATTTGTGGAGTAAAGTCAGGAGATACTCTTATTCTCGAAGAAAAGCAAATTCCTGTAGAAGACAAATCGACTCTAGAAACTGATAGAGACAGTGATAAATCTCTAAAAGAACAAGATGTGGATCCTGCCGACTGTCCTGGTATATTGATGAAATACATTGTGCCTTCAGATAATTCCTGTTTATTTACTAGTATACATTTTGTGTTGAATGGAAAAAATGATGAAACCGGTACTGTTGCCCCTTACTTAAGGCAGCTAGTTGCAGAAACAATTAAAGTAGAGAATCATCAATATGATGAGGCTATCCTAGGAAAACCAATAGATGAATATTGTGCATGGATTCAAGATGATAAATCTTGGGGAGGTGCAATAGAATTAGCGATATTATCCAACCATTATGGAATAGAAGTAGCTGTGGTTGACACAATAAATGCCATCATTAATAAATTTGGAGAGGACCAGAATTATCCCCATAGGGTGTTTTTAATGTTTGATGGCATTCACTATGATCCCCTTTATCTAGAACCATTAGATGTGAGTATTTCTGATTCCTCATAACAGGTTTATCACTTATCGGGTAAGAGCACTCCTGCACTTTGAAAATAGCTCTTTGACTTTTCATATGGGTTTTTGCACCCTGAACACAAATCTGTTGGAGCCCTTTTTTCTTCTTCAACACGTGATTTTCAAGCACCCAATTCTTGTGCAGAAATCCCTCAAAATGCCTCCTTTTTTTAACCAGCTTAACCTTCAACACGTACATCCTAACCTCTCACACTGATTCAGATTGAGGATAGGTGGTATGCTTGTTGATGATGCGAGGAGAGGTTAGGATGTACGTGTTAAAGAAGGAGGATTTTTGGGTGCACGAGAAAGGGGTACTTGAACATCACGTGTTCTAGAAGAAAAAAGTATGAGACTGCCATGTTTTTCTTCCGGATTCGGGTTCAGGAGGCAAAAACATGTGAAAAAAGTCATACAGCTCTTTTCGGAGAGCAGGAGTACTCTTACTGGATATTTACCTCACTTGAACGATACATGTTTATATAACATTTTGTTGGTTAGTGGACTTGTATGATTTGAGACTTGCCATTTAATAGGTATTACTTACATATTTTTGCCAGCTGAACATGAAGTCAAAATGTACAAAATGTTTCTCCTTTCTTAGCAATAAAAACACAAAATAGATTTTTGTTATCAATATTCACTCTGAGGGCCATGTTATACAAGCGCTGATATCGCCTCTTTTTCATTGTCGCGTTAACAATGGTTAATTGGGTGAATGGAACTACCATGGGTCATGTTATACGAGCGCTATTAACGCTGGTGAATCCGAGTTAACTGGGCGTTCAGTGCTGCCAGCGTGGTCTCACGCATTAACGATGCGGTGCTATTAGCGCGAACCCGGTTATAAGGAGAGCTGTCAATGCGCACTCGCAGCACTGCAACCAGAATGGTAGTCAGAAGTATCGACTTTGTCCTGGTTCTAGTGGTTATTGTTTATTTTGTACCTCAAAGTGACAAAATGTTTGACACGGAAAAATTTATTTATGCTAAGGGGAGCCTCTATATGACGTTAAGTCAAAGGATTATAGCAATCAACAATTGAAAGCTTAATGCTGGAACGAGGTCGGTGAGACAATGCACGAGGATTGGGGTAACATGACTGATGCAGAGAAGGACCAAGCAGGTTACAATTTTTATTGACTGAGCCAAATGAACCTTGGTATGCTTCGAACTGTGATACCTCAAGTTTTTCTTAATGAATTACCTTCCACCATAACATTAATAAAGGTAAAGGAGGGTGAGCACCTAGAAAACTTGAATAGTTACACAATCTGGGGGTCTGCACCTCAAATTTTCTTTGCTAGGAGTGTGCATTTACGTATCTTAATATTATTACCAATCTCTCTGGTTGTTCTATACTTTTATTCATTACTATGTCGTTCTTCTTTATCATATCACACACAGAACCAATTAGTTCATCAAAAGACGCAACCAACATTCGATAGTACTGAAAAAACTGTCCTGTTGATAAACTATTAGAAAGCAGTGGATGTGTACCCCACCATCTAGCCTTCCTCCTACACAATTCCTCATATGTTTCTATTATTTTTAATACACCTAGACAGTCTAACTGAATGGTGTCCATCTTGGAAGTGAGTGACGCAACATTGACAACGCTTGAAAAACGCGGAGTATAACACGGTACCCACATTGACGATGTGGTTCCACATCACACTTTCAACGACCCCTATAACTTGGGAATTTAAAGTCCGGTTTCCAGCGTTATCAGCGCTTGTATAACATGGCCCTAAGATAGTATACCTATCACATACATATTGAATCAACAAATATTATTTTAGCAAAAAAAATCCTTCTTTCATATTGCTGCATCCATAACTAATGTTAGTCCAAAAACTTGCCTGTATTATTAAGGTTTATTTCGTACTTATTTTTTCGCCAGAATTACGTTTGATGCTTGTTATATTTATTGAAGGTTGAAATTACATTTACAAGATTACAAGTTTGCAACAAATTTATATATATATATATATATATATATATATATATATATATATATATATATATATATATGCATTTATTGAATATTCAAAGTGACTTAATATTCGAATCTAATATAATATAAGTAGGCATAGTAAGTTAGCTTGGCACCTAGGTATGAACATGTGCATTTTTCCCGGATTTGTTTTGTATAATGGTATAATGGTGTTTGATATACTGTCACAAGTAGATTTCATAAACTAAATTAATACTCTAATAATCAGATCAGTATTTCTAATTATTATATAGTTTCTAAGTATTCTTATAAAATATAAAGTTTCACACAATCATAGTGAATTTTGTAAACTAAATTCATACTCTATCAGATCAGTGTTTTCATACACTTCAAGAACATTTTTCAGACTGAAAATATAATCCTGATAAAGGCAGTGAATTGTCTTAGGTTAGGTTCTTTTCGAGAGGGCGATAACCGCCTCTTCCACTGCGACCTTCTCATATTTATTGTGGCTCGATCCTAATTAAATTAGAGTTCACCTCCAAGTCCCGTGCTTCTGTCGAAGTCGATGATGACGCTCGGTGATACCTTTTCCAGGTCATTGGGCTCTAGCGGACCGTAATCCATACGGTAGAATCTTGTTCGTTCCAGACCTTTGCATTTGCATAAGATGTGCTCTGCTGTTTCTTCCTCATCTTGGCAAAAGCGACACTCTGTGCTCTCCGCAAGTCCGATTCTTTGAAGATGCTCTTGCAGACTACAGTGACCTGTTATAATCCTCAGGTTTTTCCTATTCAGTTCTAACAGGGCTGCTGTTCTTCTTTTCGAAAACCTTTCTTTGCTTATGCTCTTTGATATACTGAAGAAGGGCTCTGGTCCTATGAACTCCTTCATAGTGCCTTCTTTTGCCAGAAGGTCGTCTTTCTCATTTCCTTCAAAGCCTTTATGTCGAGGGACCCATAGCAGAGTTATTCTGTTGTCCCTGCCTGCGCTTTGAAGGACTTTCACGCATTTCCATATTAATCTGGATTCTATCCGACTTGATGCCAGATCTTTCAGTGCTGCTTGGCTGTCCGATTGATTTTTACTGTATCTGTTCAGAATTTCTTGCAGGCAGAGTTCGATTGCATGGACTTCTGCCTGGAATATTGTGGCGTACTGTCCCAGGTTTACACTAAGGTTAAATTCTGGTTGTACTCCATGTACTCCGGCCCATCAAATTGTCTTAACCCTTTCTGTACGGCTGACGCAGCATATGCGACACCGAGGATATGTGCCGCACAGACGGCTGTCGCATTGTTTTTTAGACTGGTGTCGCAACGTTTGCGTCCACTGCATGCTAACCGCTCAGGCGGCTGATGCATATGGTCGACACCGTCGATCATATGCGACATCCGACAACCTGGAATGGCCAGTGCTAAGTCGAGTGCAGTGTTTTTGTTTTTTCGTGCCAGTATGCCTTGAAATGTCGTCGGAGAATGCTGCCGGTCCCTCGGGGAACTCGTCGCAGGCAAAAAGACAAAAAAAAATCACGATAGCCACTGTGGATTATCTGAGGCTGAAGTATAGTATAGGGTCGCACATAGTCGACAGCCGTCTGTTCGGCACGGTCTGTAAGTATAGTGTCGCACATAGTCGACAGCCGTCTGTTCGGCACGGTCTGTATAGTGTCGCACATAGTCGATACCCGTCTGTTCGGCACACTCAAAAGTCTCGTCTGTACGGAAAAAAATTTCGTGTAGCTGCCGCACGGAAAGGGTTAATCTTGCGAGTATCACTAAAGACATGACGTTAATCAAAATTCAATATGCCGACAACCAGACGCCATATTGTGAATAAAGACATGACAGTAATAATCAATCAAAATTCAATATGGCGGCAACCAGACGCCAAATAAAGACATGACAGTAATAATCAAAATACAAAATGGCGACAACCAGACGCCATATTGCGAAAAATCCTAACTAAAAAGTGTAAAATAAAAAAGGAATTTAAAAATAAAAAACCCGACTGCATAAAAAGTGAACTTTAAAAAAGATGGAAACAAGATGACCAGAAAATATTGTCAGGAAATTATGCTTTAAGAGATTAACTAGTAACCTTAATACTGTGAACAATCTCACGCAGTCGGAGGCAATAATATATCTTTATTTTAAATTAAAGAAGATGCCTCCATCTGCTTGAGATTGTTTACAGTATTAAGTTTAATAGATAACCTCTTAAAACATAATTTTCTGACAATATTTTCTGTCATGTTGTTTAATTTTTTTTAAAGTTATCTTTTTACGCAGTCGGGTTTTTTTATTTTTAAATTAACTTTTTTTATTTAATTTTTTATCTTAGTAGGTAATGAACATTTTTGGAGCAATTCTAATGCCAAATTTTTGTGTTGCGACTTTGTTACATCGAGGGGTTGTGAGGTTTTTGGTTGTTGTTTGTCTTGTGTTGCATTGGTTTGATATTTTTCAAATTTTATAACGTAACATACAACAGTTTGTTTGAAAATACAGTAATCGGATAATAAAGATGTTTTGATCATAAATATTTGCCATAGGATAAGTCCTATCTTTTTGTTTCTTATTTTTAAAATGAAATTTTGTATGACGTTTAGTGGATGTAATGCATTGCTATATAGCCCACCCCTGAGAAGTATATCATATGTAAAAATAGATTCAACTAGGGATTTGTATAGAAATATTCTGCCTTCGCAGTCCACTGTTTTGACTGTATTTTTGTTTTTGGGGTATAAGGTGTATCCAAGTTTCATCTACAGTAATTAATCGGCGCCAAAACTCTGATTTATTGCGCTTGAACTGCGACAATAGAGGGGCACCCAACGTGCGGACAGCTTTCTCATGCCCCATTTCTTCATGAAATATGTGACAAACACGTTCTTTGGACATATTCATAGCCTCTGCTATCTCTCTCAGTGGTTGCATTTTTGGACGTCGCGAACTTTCATCGTCTCCAAAGTTGGTACGGGCAGTTGAGTTCAGCTACCCGAAATATCACGGTAGTAAATGATGGTGTAGAGTACCCATACACAGCATCCAACTTGTCTTTGATTTGTGTAGGCGTATTGCCTTTCAAAAACAAATATTTAATGACAGCTCGATACTTGATTTTTTCCATTTTCACAAAAACACTCACATTGACAAACAATGCACGTCCAAAATGGCTGCAATTTTGTCGATTACCTTTCAAAAGATGCACAAACACATTTCCCAGCTATTGTTGACGAGTTCTGCCATCTTCTGGTTCAGGTTGGAAACTTTTTATACTACCCTCGTATATCTACATACTCTATTTGTCAAGCTATTCAGGTTTGTCCATGGTGATACCCAGATATTTCATGGACTCTCTTTCATACAATTTTTCATTTTTGTTTGTAATCTCTGAATAAGCTTGGTTTGTTGGCAATCTCTAAATAAACTTGGTTTGATGGCTTCAATTAATAAGAAGGCAATGTAAGAGGTTTTTTAACATTTAATAAAAGCTTGTGATGGTCAAGCCAGTTTTTAACTATTGACAATCCATCCTGACATCATTCCAGGATTTGTCGCTTAAAACAATAACGGTATCATCTGCATAGGATATTGCAGTGCCACCAATATTCGTGTCAAAGAGAGAGTTGATGTCGGTTATAAATAGGATGGGACCTAAAACCGTTCCCTGAGGAATGCCAAGCTTCTATAATTTTGGGGTACTATAAAAGTCCCTTATTCTTAAAATTTGTTTGGGCTTGTTGAGATAATTTTCAAAAACATCTTGCGCAGTAGCCTGATTGTTTTTGTTTTTTTTGGATTCATTAAAAATGTCTTTGATCCTATCCATAAACTCCGTCCAAGCCCCTTTTGTTCTTGAATGGGCAGAAGTGTTTGTTAGGGTTAGTGATGACGAGAATTTTTCTTTGTCAAATTTTATTGTTTTTATTTGTTATGTTGAGGTAAATTGGAAAATGGTCAGTTATGTCGAAGTTTACGACAAATGGGTGAAACTGTGCTGTGTTGGAGGGATTTTTTTTTGCGAACAAAAATATGATCTAGACAACTGCCTAGATGTTGGGCTTACTATGGTATATGTGTTTATCATAGATGAGAATCCGTTTGACATGATCATGACTAAATAGGTGTTACTGATTGGTGATTCATCATTGAGTGTGTCGATGTTATAATTCTGCCTATGTCTTGTTTCGCATTATTAGTAAAATAGGATTCTAGATCATTTATGAACTGATTATCTGATGTGGAGTGGGATCTATAGCAAGGCATTACATTGTAATGTATCTTATTTAGAGTAAAAGTAATACTGCTTATGGTTATTTTGGGAGAATGTTGGACTGTGTGATTAATTTCAAAGTTTATATTATTTCTGATAAAAATGAGCACACCATCATTTGATTTCTAATAAATGCGGTTTTTAAAGATGATTGTGAAACCGGGAATAGGAAAAGTCTTCTGTATATTGAATGTATCTAGTTTATCCTAAGATTATAATATCAATATTTGTCAGCTCACCTGTTACCAAAATATCAATAACTATTGTGGTAGAATACTTCACATTGCAAACACCTAGGTATTTCTGAGTCTTCATATACCATGTATCTTTGCCAACCAATGCAGAGTTCCTTCTCTTTCATGATTTGTGCAATAGTTTAAAGAATATTTATATCCATTTTTCAAATTTTTTATCTAAGTAAGTGTAATCTCTCCGTTTATAGTTTTGTTTTTTGATGTGGTTTGTCATAACTTCTTCAGACTTATTTTGATTGAAATTGACTATTTTTATTTTTGTTTTTTTCATTTTTGACAGTTTGATAGTGCATCGTTTAATTTGTTTCTCATTTATTTTTCCAAGACCCCGTTTTCATTTTTGTTTTGACATTTCATAATAGCCATGCTTTTGGTTTTTGATACAATTTTTTTTGGGTAGCTAAATTTATATCTCGGTTTATATCTTGTTCAGTCTGGTTTCTCCCGTGTACACTCTTGGGTTTAAATTATTTGTATTTTGTTTTTATAGCATTGGCATAAGAATGTTGTGTCAATTTTTCTTCATAATTTTTTAGTTTTTTTTTTCAATAGATTGATATCTGATTTTTCATTAATTGTAAATTTATCTTTTTTTTATCAATTAAGTTATAATTTCTACATTTGAGGCAATTAAATTTTAGTAGTCGATTTTTTTGTGGAAACATTTAACCTCTGGAGCACTCAGTCTATGAATTACATGTTCCTGCAATAGTCATATGGATTGCAGGGATTCTTGAGTTATTTTGTTGGTTGTTTAATACCTTAGCATTCTATGCATTCCATTTCTATTTCCATTTTACTCCTTCCACATCCTGGTTTTAAAAACCGTATGACACAGTTTCTGTTTTATAGTTTATCTTCTTTTCCATAAAAAGTAGTTTTTTTTCTCATTTGCCAGTGTTTTATGTTGACATTTTCGGCCCACTTTTTCATTTTGGATCTGGGTTCAGAAGGCAAAAATATTTAAGTAGAGCTCGTCCAATATTGAAACGACCGTTTGGTAGCTTATGCTATGGCGAATCTTCACCAGTGACTTGGCATGCAGGGTTTGAAAGGTTAGGTTTGTTTGATTAATAAATAGGTAGTGCACTTATTATCTTAAATTCATGAATTTTGACAAAAAATTCATAATTTCCGACCCCGAAAACCTCCACATACCAATTTTGAATCGAATCGGACCATAATCACAAAACTCCAATAATGTGGTATGCCTATGGAATTTCTATTAATAGCCACAGTTCGGGCATCTTCGAGAAGAATTGGTTGTTAGGTAGGGGAAGGCCAAAGTGTCAATATTGGACGAGCTCTACCTCCAAACAGAACTTTCAAATCGCTGCAGGCCTTAACAAAGAAAATAATTTAATTTTTTTCTCCCCAACTTATATTTTATAATAAGTAATGAGATTTGTTGTAAGTACTGCTTAGCATATATGTTTCAGGGGGGTAAAATCAGAACAATTTTCCAAACTGACGATGACAAAATATTGAGAGAAGCTCAACAACTTGCTTACGAGGCAAAATCTAGCAGGCAATTCACAGATGTAGACAAATTCACCCTGAAGTGTATGGTGTGTAATATTCTACTGAAGGGACAGACGGCAGCACAAGAGCATGCTCACAGTACTGGGCATACTAATTTTGGTGAAGTGTAAAACTTGTAGCTATTTAAAAAATTCAGATGAAGCTAGCGCCTTCATATTGTGTTCAAAGTAATTTTAAGCCGAGATACCTCTGATTGATGGTGCTTCTAGTATCTGTAATATGAAAGTTCTAACATTTATTCACACATTTTTCAAATATACATATCTGGTTCAGAAATGATGATTTCAACAAAGTACACCTTGTACTTACTTATAAATGATATTGCAATTTTCCCATAGATAATGAATCAATTTAAATGAAAAGGGTGCAAACAATCATGAAAAAGTAATTGCTATTGTAATAATTGCAGAAAGAAAGGGAAAAAAAAAGATCATATAGATTTGGAAGATTTTGATTTGTATTTACTAGTCAAAAATACTTGAATATACAAAAATTTATCGAAGTCTCGAATGCAGCTTGTTTCTTTCATGATGGTCTTTTGATTCTTAATAACTCAAAAACTAAGATCCATATTTTTCAGTATATTTATTATTTCTTGTATTGGATATCAAATATATGATTCAGTAAAAATAAATCATCAAATATTCTTTGGATTTTTTTACTATGTTATTCAAAGAAATGGTATTGATTCCAAAAATTATATCATGCTTTTTTTAATCAGCGGGAAAATAGCCACGAATTCTCAGCCGCGAATTTGACGGCTCCTATTGCGTCGATAAACCCCTAGCCAATCGATCCGTCTAAAGACAAAAACGTGGCTCAGGCACGAATTTGTGGATGGAACAAATTTATACCTGCCATGAACATCATTTCATAGAGATCAAGTTTTATTTCGAGTTAGATATTGAGAAGGATCCCTTATCTAGTCCAAAAAATTAAAATTAACGCAGTACAAAAAAATTCATGCATTTTGCACTAGAATCATTCCAGGGAAGGTAGTGAATAATACCTGAAACAAGTATTTTGCCGGACAGGATTTCACCTCAAAAAGGCACCGCGAAAGTGATTACAAATTGACAGAATACCAATTTTGAAAAATAATTGTGAGCTAAAGGTAGGGTTTTCCTGATATTTTTTTTTATTCGAATACTAATTTTGAAAAAGCATCAAGAGCTAATGGTGGATCTTTCCAGAGATTTTTTCCACATTAATGATTCTAGGAGTTGTGAAGGATGAGCCCTAGAGTCAAAAATATTATGCCAGGCAATTTTTCCCATAAAAACAAAGTGATAAAAAACTGCTGAAACACCAATTTGAAAAAATAATTGTGAGTTAATGGTAGGGCTGTCCAGATATTTGTTTACTAGAATTATTCTAAAATGGGTGAAGAATGAGAAACTTTAGGTATAATACATATATTATTAATAACTTGACCATTGAAGTATCTGCTTTCAGAAAACCCCATGGTTTGCTTACCATTATTTTTAAAAATTGCTATTTCGTCAATTTGTCATAACTTTCGCAAGGGCGTTTTGAGGTGAAACCCTGCCCAGCAAAATATTTGTTGGTATAGGTCTAATTCTTCATCCCTCCTATAATCATTCCAGTGGAAAAAATCTCTGAAAAGCCTCACCGTCAGCTCATGGTGTTTCATCAGTTTGTTATAACTTTGTTTTGATGGGAAATCTGTCTGGCATAATATTTTTGACTATAGGTCTCATCCTTCACCACTCCTAGAATCATTAAAGTGGAAAACATATCTGTAAAGATCCACCATTAGCTCACAATGCCTTTTCAAAATTAATATTTTGTCAATTTGTTATCACTCTCGCAGTACCGTTTTGAGGTGAAATCCTGCCTGGCAGAATATTCTCCATCCTTCCCAAAAAAGTATTCTAGTGGAAAACATCTCTGGAGAGTCCCACGATTAGCTCATAATGATTTTTAGAAAAATTATATTTTGTTCCATCAGGAAAATATATCGGAAAACATCATGGTTAGCTCACAATGATTTTTCGAAATTGGTGGCAAAATACTTGTTGTTTTAGGCATCTATCATCACTTACAAAGAATTATTCTAGAGCAAATTGCTTTAATTTTTTCGTACTCAGATAATTTTAAATTATTGGGCTAGAAATATGACAGATATACAATTTGGGTTATGAAATATTTTTCAATATCTAACTTGATATAAAATTTGATCTCTGTGAAATTATGTTTATGGCCGTAATAAATTTGTCTCTTTCCCCGAATTCGTGGCTCAGCCATGTCTTTGTCTCCAGATGAATTGATCGGCCACGAGTTTATCAACGCGGTAGGTCCCGGCAAATTCCTGTCTGTTTTCCTGCTGATCTTTTTTCATACCTGTTTGAGATATCTACTTCTTTGTAACTTGAACATCTTAACAACCCTTATGACCTTACAGGTGGGAAACTATTCACACCAACAAATATATACGAGGATTGAAAAAGCTTTATCTTTTTAAAATGATCTTTTGAGTAGTGTCAATAGGAAGAATTGTAAAAACTAGTTTAAACATCCCCTGAATGCATATCAAAGCACAGTCCATTGTTTCAGCGTGTGGAACTATCCGTTGAAGATGTTCCAGAGGGTGAAATAGAAAAAAAACTGCCATTTTGGGTTTTGTCGATAGCACCAATAAAAAAACCGTTGGCTCGGCCAATTGGAAAGGTATATTTCAGAATGTAATTATTGATTCTGAAATTTACAACCCATTAATCATTGGAAAACACAAACAGAATTTCCGTTTTTGTATAAACCTTGAAAAGTTGAAGGAATCAAATCTGACTCAAATCAAAAGAAAGAAGAATAACAAAACTGGGTTCCTTTCGGTTCGATATAACTATAGAATTCTTTAAAGATATATAATAAATGAAAATTAAGAGGAAAAACAATTCTGAAAATACAAAACCTCACTCAGCTATTGAACAAAAGTACACAAGGATATAGACAGTACTTACTTGGCTTTCCATATCAATATCACTCCTAAAAATAATAACCAATAATTATTTATATATGTAGTTTAACTTTGAAATTTCAAAAAAATCTAAACTCCGTAGAGCTATCAGGTTTTATCGCTAGCTCCAATCCAAAGAACTCAATTAAAAACCCCTAATGGACCTATCCATTATTTTTTGCCAATGTAAAGAACACCCTCTAGATGACTGTCAATGTATATTTTTAGGACAATGGAAAGCAAATTTCAGCAGAAGAGTTTTTGAAAAAAAATAACTCATGAAGCAGTTTGTTAAAACAACTTTTTTCTATCGATGCAATTGAAAAAACCGAGAACTCCAATAAATGGATTTTAGAAAATCACTCCCTATAACAAGAACAACCCTTTCGACAGACTGGAAAACAAATTGGATGGTGGTATGAGGTTTATTAATATGAATTATTTCGATTGGTGCTATTGGAAAACTCATTAGTTTCAATTGAACAAGTTTTTTAAATTGCATTCCCTGTAACAGGCCCTTCAACGACTTGGAAAAATAATTACAAAGTTACATTAGGGTGTTGAAACGAGATATAGCTCCAATTAAGGAAGTTATGTTTTTTTCCCGTCGGAGACAAATCCTCCAACAAACTGGATTATAAAGTGATAAATGGTCTGGAAAAATACTTGGGGTGTCAACGTGAGTTCTCTCCATTGTCACTATTGAAGAAACCCAACAACTCCAATTAAGGGTATTTTTTTGGTTCTGACCATTCGACGACCTGGATAAATAATTGCAAAGTGATATCAGGAATTTGAGACATCTTTTAGCTTCCTACTTCATCATTGGATTGGATTCTGTCCAAAAAAGGGCAATTCGTCTCGTCGGTGATGCCTCGCTTACAAACTCGCTCACTTGTCTGGAACACCGTAGAAAAGTTGGCGATTTGTCTCTATTTTATAGATATTTTCATGGGCGATGCTCTTCTGAAATATCAACAATCGTTCCTCCTTTGGCAGTCTCTTGAGATTAACCCGCAAGTTCAGTCTTCACACCCTTCGTGGTCACTTTGGAGACCTGCAGAACATCACTTTCCAAAGACTCATTCATCCAACGAACTGCGAGGCTTTGGAACTCATTGCCTAGGGAGGTGTTCCCCGAGGCATACAACCTCCAGAAATTTAAGAAGAACACCAACTCCTACCTTCTTTCCCTTGGTTCCCACGATGTTCTCTGAACATTACAGGATATCCCTTTTCGTGGGAACCAGAACATATAAAAAAAAAAAAATTGATATTAGAAATGTTGAAACAATATATTTTGATTGCTGCTAATGAAAAAAACGTCAGGAAAGAAGTTCCTTTATGTGGCTTGCGGTAGGTATCGACTTGTAGAAATCGTCATGTAATACCAAGCAATACTATACCTATATATCCTTTTTCCAAACTCCTCCGCTACAGTAAAAGGTATTTTATTCCTGATAATACTATCGTTATATTATATCAAATTGATGTGCCACATATTCAATGTAAACCATTGATCCAACTTCGGCATACAAAAAACATAGAAATTATGTCCAAAAAAGGGTATATTCCTCTAAATAGACGTTATATAGAAATAAGAAACAAAAATATTTTCCACGTATTACCACTCAACGATAATATCCGACTTGTATTCGGATAGATATCCTACTGCTCATGTACCGAGGGTAATCTCCGACCCCAAAAACTCCCACACACCAATTTTGAATAGAATCTGACCATAATCAGAAAACTCGTCCTTCATCTTGGGGCCGCCATTTCAAATTTATAAATGAATCTGACCATAATCACAAAGTTCGTCCTCCATCTTGAAGCCGCCATCTTGAATTTATGAATTTTGACAAAAATTCCATAATCTTCGAATCGGACTATAATCCCAAAACTCGTCCGCCATCTTAAATTCATGAATTTTGACAAAAAATTCATAATCTCCGACCCCGGAAACCCCCACATACCAATTTTGAATCGAATCGGACCATAATCACAAAACTCGTCCGCCAAAAACTACGTCTTGTGTATCGCCTACACCAAATAATTTGGTACGCCTATGGAATTTCTATTAATAGCCATAGTTCCGGCATCTTCGAAAAGAATTGGTTGTTAGGTAGGGCAAGGCCAAAGTGGTCGTTGATCCATGTCATAATATACCTTGAGCCATAAACTAAAAACACTCAAATTACAATTTTTTTAAATTAATTCACATTGTAAGAGCCGAGATCTACAGGAAATCTTAAATAGGACTGCTGTAGAGCTGATCCACAGTGTTCATAGGAGCCGGTAATTTCAAAATTAGGTCACTTTCTTTGACAATATACCTAGATGTTATCTGAATCCAATAAAAATGTATTTGTACCGGCCACTTTCCTCAAATATATTACGTTGAGTTCTATGTCTTTTCTGACAACTTTAGCTGCGTAGTATCCTGTGATTTTTTTTTACCAAACAATTTAAGTAATAAGAAATCCGGTGCAAGTACACTACCCAAGACTGGCTCAAGGTATAACACACGTTAGGTCAGTATATAAAGTGATATGCCGGATTTTTTGGTTAGGTTATAACTATATGTGATATCATCATTCAACGGACAAACAATGCACTATCTTTGATAACAACAGCTAGATGTGTTCAACCAACAATCACCATGCAAATACACAAAAACTCACCTTTAATTTTTAACTACTTTTCAAGCTAAAAAACAATTTTTATAACACAATTGTTGACCAGTACAGTCGAATTGTTTGATTTGGTGGTGGAAACATCTAGTGTGATAGACGCATAGAGAAACTAAAAATATTTGTCTATGGATAGACGATACCTAGGGACTGTATTCACGACCAAAATTGGTGATAAAAATTAAGGTGGCTCAAGGTACGAACCTGGGCAAGGTACATCACCTTTCCATACGTTTTTGTTTTGTAGAAAAACACTTGGAGAAGAACTATTACAAACTCCCCTACATGAGATAGAATAACGTAGCTGGAATATTATATAGCATAATAAATTGTTTTTCAGCTGAATAACCTCAATTTATGTTCATTAAATTTTAGACCACAATCAATGAATAGCCCCAAAAATTCAGAATGTTTTTTTTTTAATATATTATATTCCATGGATACGTTGCTAATGATGCATCTTGAACTATTTGGTTTTTCATATGTTGAATGTGAGAAGATTCAAGTCACACCACTTTTTCACTTTTTGTATGTCAGTGCTGATGATTCAACGTAGATCAGTTTCATATTTGCTGTGCTATAAAATAGTGGTATCATCAGCTAAGAAGGTGCATGTTCCTGATATACTAAGCACTATCAGATCATTCAAATTTAACAAAAACCAAATTATTCCAAAGACTGAGCTCTGAGGTACTCCGCAATGTTTATTAGCAATATTGGAGGTATGACTCAAACCATATGTGGACACTATATCTGTCATTCCAAAGTTTCCCCAATAGTAAATCTTGATTTACACTGTCAGTGCTTTGGACTCATCACGAAGTTCTTTCAATTGGCGCTATCAACAAAAACTCCCAGCTATTTATTTCATGTTTTGAATTTCACCCTCTGAAAAAAAAACTTTTGATAGATTGTAAATATACTTTGTTAGGCATTTAGGGGTTATCAAACCAGTTTTTTTTTTTAATTTGCCCTATTGACAAATTCAACAGACCATTTTCAAAGAAATAAAGCTTTTTCAACCCTCATTTTTATTTTTCTAAGCGTATATCTGTGGATGTGGATAGTTCCCACCAGTCCTGACCTCCACCTGATGATAGTGTATTGTAAAACAGGCATGGGATGGTAGTAATTTCTCACAAATATGAAAGTTGTGGTATGAGCCAAAGGTGAGTTAGTGTCTCAATTCATAAGAAATAAATTGCTTGTTTTGTTCACAATGTTTTCTCTGCATATAGTGCACAGTTACAAGAAAAAGTTTAAATACTTGATGTCGAGGTTTAAGATTTTTTCGTGGTTGATGTCTTTCAATGGAGATTTACTATAATTTTGGTAGTATTGGAACACACAGGATATTTTATACTCATAACAGATTGTCTTGAGCTTCCTGTACAAATGAATAAGCGAGATTTTCAAGGATTCTTCTGTATTTATTTTGATTTGGAGGGTCAATGAATAATAAAATTTTAATTGAAAAAGTTGAAAGTTAATATTAAATGTAAACTAAAGGGAAGTTTGTAATAAGCATATTTAGAATATTAAATAAGTTACGGGTGTTCCACACCCTTAGAAATGAGGTTTAGAAAAATTCCCATCTCATCCACCCCTAAACCCTGGAAAAACTTCTTTACCGGATGTCAGTCGTACACGACTTATCGTTCAAGATATGCTATTGAAAGTCACTGAGTGATTATTTTAATTTCATGTCAATATTCAACCCCATTTTTTCTTTATTAAAATTATCAGCAAAGGATGTTTTCATGTGGGAAATATACATGAAAACGGAGAAAGGTGGCAATATCGCTGGGCTGACCAAGGCACGTTCAACTTAGATATATATAAAAACACGGGCAAACCAGTGTACTATGGAAATATCGGGAAAACCAATAGTTGATGTTTTTTCTTACCCCTCTCTATGTGCCCGTGGTGAGAATATGCAAAAAAGATTGGTAGTTTGAAGTATACGCACCTAACTATCTGGTAAAGCGACCTGTGTGTGTATCGGGCTGATCAATGTACCGTTTAACAATATATATATATACGAAGGAAATCCTGTAAGTTAAATTCCAGAATGCATGGAACAATCAAAACTCCACATCTACTAGGAGGCCAAGACTCTGCTCACACTGAGCAGAAAGAAAACCCATTTCAAGTCTCATCGTTTTCGAGGATAAGTCTGTGAAAAAAGGAGCAGCATTGGTTTGATCGTGTCAGGTGCGGAAAGTAAAAAGCATTGATTATTCCAGCATACATACGAAAGTGATTAGCCAAGCAGCAGCAACACAACTCTGTTGAATTAGAGGTGAATGAATATTTTCACAAATAATTGATAAAATTTAATTAAAACTTACATGTCTGATGTAGAAGTAAATTACACGAATAAACAAAAATAATAAAGAGATATTAATAAATATGGAAGAAATATAAAAAAATATATTGAAAATATTGTTTTCTTTCCTACATACATACATTTTCACATACTTTTCATGTTGTTCGTTTACTGTTAGAATTTGACTGAAAAAATAATTTTGAATGTGTATTACATGAATAAAAATATGTTTCATGCATGTTTTTTAGATTACTGTAATTATTAGTATAATTTTTTTAAATTGTTTGTGAAAATTGAACTTGCAAAATTTGTCAATTGACTTTTTTTCTTTCCCCTACTCGTCATTTACATTTGATTCGAGGTTATTTGCGGCCTACTAGTTTATTGCCATTCATTTATTGTAGGCGCACTTTCGACACTGTGTCTCTCTTTGATAGGAAGCTTTTACCTGTCGAATCACAATACAAATGACGTTTTGACGTTTGCGACCGAAAAATTTGAACTATCGCACTTTTTTATCACAGCGGTAATTGGGGATAAAGGATCAGTTTTTCCGAATCCGCCACTGCAGCGCTGAACCTTAAACTACTCCCCCATGCTCCAAGTCAATAGGGAGGGTATAATTAATTAGCTATCACCACCCACGAGTTCTTTCAGGGAAGCCAGGAACAGAAATGGAAAAATTCCAACTTCCTTTTTTTCCCAAATAAAATATCAGACTTCACCTTTCAAATTTTTCATAATTTCCTGTTACAATTCAGGTATGTTCCAACAACTGGTCCACAAAACTCATCCATTTCATAAAACAATATATTTCCCTATTCTGTAGTGTGGTCAGATCCGACAAAAAGTGTCAGTTCTTGTTGATGCTATTCTGTAACGTCGCACCAGGGTACACTAACTTACTCCAAGTTAAGATGCCTAAAAACCCTGCTGTATTCACTGATTCGATTTTGTTTAGAATTTTTGGGGGACAACAAACGAATGGCGTTAAATTCTGCTTAAAACTTCATTAGTAGATGGCGCGGTTAAGGAATGTTTGTGTCACGCTAAATGTCAAACTTCAAACCTATGAAATTTTCATTTTCTATCAACATTATATGATTGCATAATTTTATGCAAAAAATTGTGAATTGATCGTTTACAAAGATTATAGTTTTACAAACAAAATCCCCCACAGAACAGTTGGCGCGGCAATGAGATGAAATCCTTGAAACTTACTACAATGTTTACATCTGTCTGTCAAAAATCAGATGACTGCTCGATTTTTCTTGAAGTCCACCTGGCGATTTTTCCAAAGTGATTTCTGCTCAAACGGCCTTTTTGGGATCATGGAAACTTCCACGAAGGAAGGAGAAAAGGTAGGAGAGTGGACTGATGTCTCTAGACAATGAATTGACTTGAAAATTGCGGGGATTGGAAGATGTCCCCGATGACATTGTTCCATTAAACTTTCCGATACAAACTATTACCAAGCCATTCACTGCCCAACTCTGCTCTCTAACAACCTTCTGACCTGAACTAAATCAGAGAGTTCATTGTAGATATCATAAAATCTGTTGAAGTTGAGAAATCGATGAATCCTAGACTGCGACAGTCTAGGCTGCTTCCAGCTATCTTAGAATGACTTCTCCGGAAGAGGTGAGCCCTACTAACGAAGGTGGGGAGAGGAAATAATCTAAATCAGCTTCTATTTTATTTTTCAGTAAGTAACACCCCGCATGAGATAATCAAAGGAGGGCAATATAAACCAAGCAGTTGTTCGGAATAACAAGGCCCACTCCCAAGATCGATAAGGCTAATGACTATTATTAGGATAATTATCACTTTAATAAACACATGAATTTCACAAGTAAGCGTGGACTTTTCATTCTATGAAGATATCTTGATTTTGGCTAGTTTGTCCCAATATTTTACAGGTATAAGTGAATACACCATGGTGTTTAGACATTTTACTCCAAGTGCACCTAGGACATTTGACATTTTGAAGTATTTTCATATTATTATTTGAAATGTGCCCTAATATCAAAATTTATTCAAATAATATCCTGAGGTGGAGAATCAGAGCATCCGTCGAGCTGTGGAAATAAAATGATTATTTATGGCATAGTCATAACCTGTTATCTCACCAGTGAAATGTTACCAGATTTAAAAAGATATTTCATATTACTATGCACAAAGTATTGACATAAACATTTCGCGAAAAGCAAACGTTAAAAAGTTGAGGCATTACTCACCGAAACGCCATTTTACAACATGGATGAATATATTTTACAAAGATTTTAATTTGTCTACTGAGGGCGATCTCAGAATTTGGTATGTAAGTAGAATGTTTTTAGATGCCCGGAACAATTATATGTGGAAACGTGCAAAGTAAAACTGCACAAGTCTGAAAGTCTTATTCAAATTCTATAATGCTATTTGTTACTAAATTTAACTTTATGTTTAATAAGCTTTGTTAACAAGTGTTATTCTACTTATGACAATAAATTATATTTAGAATTGAAGTCGATTTATTATAATTATATTATGAGTTAATAATAATCAAGATCCAATTTGTATTAAGTGGCCGAATGTGCTTGATGTCAACTTTTCAATTCCTCATTTCGGAACACAGCCATAAACATTAAAAATGCACTGCTATGGCTATTTTCTCAATATTTAGGGTATCACAACTATTGTCTGTTGCAATTTTTTGAGACTATCTGCTGCTTCTGTTTTAATATTGTTTTTAATTGAAACATTCACCATCACTTTACAAGTTATTAAAATAATATTGATATTACTAGAACTCCTTCGAGACCGGTAGACTTCTTTTATTCAAAATGTTTTACCACTTCAATAAACTACCAACTACCCAATTTGAAATTGAGTCTACCTGTAAATATATTTATTAACCGACGAAACCAAAAAGGAGGTTCTCTAGTCGACGCGTATATATTTTTTTTTTATGTATGATCACGCATAACTTTTTACTGAGGCATCCGATAATTCTTTGTTCACTTCGAAGTTGGTCCCATTTGAATTTAAAAGATGAAATCCACCCCTAAGGATAGCAAAATGAAGGATATTGATCACTCTCCCTCTGAATTCTGGTCCGTTAACCGATTCTATCAGGCATAACTTTGTACTGGGATCTTCGATTTGGATGATTCTTCTTTTATCAGATAGGGTATACCTCATAGTTGATCATATTTGGATTTCGAATAGAATTATCCACCCTTACGGTTAGAAAAATAGGGGATAATTGATTTTTCACTTGTGAACATTGGCACACATATGTAGTTGACAACAACAGATCACTAGTGTCATTATCACAATCATTATATTCTATGAGAGGATGGAATGATATACAAAGTAATGAAATAAATTAACCAGAACAAAAAAATAATTTATATTACAACAAATAGTAAAAGTAGATAATCATATTATTTAACTGGTAATAGTTGAAGTAAGGTGGGTAAGTAAGTATTTTGGAAGTAATAAAAAAACAAGTAGGTAGTAATTAGTAGATTTTAGCCACAAAAAATTGAAAAATAAAAACTTTTTAACAAAAAATTAAACGGACGAAATACGGAACTGAAAAGTAAAAAATAAAATAAACCTTCTTAGTCTCAGTAAGTAAGCTCCTAAACTAATGTAAGTGACAATTTTAAGTCGGCGCCAAACAAACAAGAAAATGAATTAGGTAAGGCGTAAAATGATGGCATCGAGTTGGGCGGTGACATTCTGATAATTTTTTGAAGTTATTTAATGATCTTCGTTGATTGTTTGTTTGGCGCCGACTCAAAATTAGTTACTTGCATTAGTTTAGGAGCTTAGTTATTGAGACTAAGAAGGTTCATTTTATTTTTTACTTTTCAGTTCATCGGTTTCATTTTTTGTTGAAAAGTTTTTGTCACAACCGATTTATTAGTTATTAATTTTATATTGTTTTATAATCATTGTAGTGTTTTTCAAATTAGGTCTATTATTTACTTCTCTTTATAATGTTTAGTTTTTACTAAAGTAATAGTTTTATTTTTATATTGGGAATTCCTATTTATGAATAAACATATTTATCTATCCATCTAATTATGTAAACTATAACTAATTATGTTAAGCAAAGAAAAAAAAGCTTCAATTATATTTATTATTGAAATTTAGGAGAATAAATAAAATTGTATTATAAATAATTATTATTACAAACAAAAATACAAGATTTAATCATAATTACTCACATTTTCCAAAGAAGTCATTCGTGTATTTGAAACATATGTTTGGTGTTCCTTGAACTTCATGAGGAACAACAATCTGTGATTAGAGGAAACTCGGATGACAATTCTCAACTTTTGCTTGGTTGAGCTAGTTGATATCAATGCTTCTAGCAAAAATTAATGAGGATGTTTTGTTTCCTATAAAAATGGATTTTCAGTTATGGTGTTGATGTAATTTCCAAAACTGTCTTACTTTGTAAGACCAGTGTTATATGATTAATGTATTTCGCTTGCCTATTTTTCAATTAAATTCCAATACAGTTTATTCAAATAATATATAAAATAGTATACAATTTTGGGGAGTTCATACTAACATCTGAACTAAAAAAAAAACATTAAAATGGAAAATTTAATGATAATTCTAAACATGTTCAATAAAGATTACATATAATATTGTATAGGATATTCCTAAAATTAATTACAACAATATAAATTAAAATATCAGTTCTATCACTTAATGTGATAAATAAAATAAATATATTCTACTTAAGCAATCTCAGAGTCCATAAATATTATACATAATCAAAATATTTTCCTATCGTGATTTCTTTGAAGACATGATCAAATCAGATGTGTGAAATCATCTGATACTGAAAGATGATTGGTAACTATCAGTCAATTAAAAAGTTTACTGATGGTTTTGGAAAATCAATCACTAAAAAAAATTGTAATAATTTTTGGCACTCTACAAATGTGATAATGAATGAATAAATTCGTTAACCAATTTTTTTCCAATTTCTTCCACAACAGTTCTTTAATAAAATTCTACAACTTCACAAAATTATATTTTCATAAAAATAATCAAAATAATTCAGTAACCATATTATCTATCTGCGAAATGCACAATATTTATATACTTGAAGATGAAACATTCAAATTCTTAATACAGTGTCAAACAAATGATATCAACGGGAAACTTTTTAATTTTGTTAATAACAGTGGTAAATAGAATTCAAAATAGCAAATACACTGATGAATGGATTTTGTGGAAACAAAAAGTAAAAATATATTGTCATTTGTAGAAACAATATCTAAGTATATCATGTGTTTTTCGAAACATCTGCTAGACACTGTATTTCCAAAAACCAACTATATTCAGTCTTATTGCTTATTAAAAATTGTAACATGATAATGGTTTAACTAAGAGAAGCTTATATATTCACAACAGCCACAAATGAGAGATAAAGGGGCATGATAATTATTCAAAACAATGTGGTTGAATAATTTAAAATTCATTGGAGTCTGTTGTAAACATTATTTCAAGCTCAACATGTTATTAGTTCAAAAATGAGACACAATTAGTCAAAAACATGTAATTTTCAACTAACCGATTGTATAGTTCTCTACGCACTTTTGCTGTGAACTTATTGACAACACAAAGCGTTGAAGCTGTGGCAAAAGAGATGTTATATAATAACACTATTTTGAAGTTGCCCAGCCACTCTATGCTTCCAAAATCACCCAGGAGATCGAAGTTGGTTATACCTATAGTGAACCAAAAATATTTTATAATTATGTCGGATGTGAAATAAAAAAAAAACTCACCTAATATTTTTGACAACAGTGGTAAGGCAGAACTGATGATCAACAGAAGAACACAATTACCAATGACAAGGCTAAAGGGTGTACTCTTTGGTTTCGGCCTTATTGTTTTCATACAAGGTGCAGTGTAAAGACCAATTGATGAAGTGAGTATCATGTAAACTATGAGTACTATTTCTAGGGCAGCTCCAAATGGTCCTAATTTCGAAAGAGAACTTACCCCAAGGGTAAATTGCTGAAACATAATTTTAATGTTATTAATATTCACTATATTAAATTTTAGATGATAATAGAAATACTACCAATTGAGGACATCTCTACAACTTTGACAGAAATTTGAAACCAAAAATACTATCAATTCAAAAGTTATATCTTCACGAGTTTAACGAGATTTATATACAGGGCTTTTCACGATGAGCGTTAATTAGACATTTCTGGTAAACCAGACAACGGATCAACCTGAAAATTTCACAGTATGCATAAATTAATATTTTAGACGATGCGGCGTTGCCGCTTCTACTATAAAGTGGCGGCTACTTTGATTTTTCAAATGGAACATCCTGTATATAATATTATATTATGATTTCTTATCACTTTGTCAACAACTTCATGTACTATTTCCCTATAATACCTATCTGTTACCGTTTAGAAGATATAAATTAATTTCGATTTTTTTTTACCAAACATGTACTTTTATAAATGCTGATAATCTTGAACTCTCTGGTACTAAGATGATCAAATTCGAAATGGAGTGGAGTGATACCATGAGGATCTTCACTTCGAGTCATATTTTTATTTGCCTCATACAGGGTCTTTAAAAAATGCAGATATTTTGTTCACATGAAAAAATGAGTAGAAGTCAATTTTTTCAAATGGAACACCTTGTATATTTCCACATTTTTTAGCTCTACATCCAATTTTAGATTGACTTTGTTCAGATAATCCTATTAAGATTTCGAACCATTTTCGAGATAAACTGTTTCAAACAGAAACTGACGTGGTTTCCTTGTATTCATCACTTATTTTTGAAATTTAACAGATTCCGTTCGATGTTCCTTCATCAGTCACAGATAATACAATGAATGAATAATTATTAAAATACTCTATTGTGATGAGTGGTTTCTTTACTTCATTGAAGTTATTATTATTTTTTATGGCTAAAGGTAGATGATTGACATTTTTTATACTTGCATATAAAGAACCTATTTGGACGATAGGTGATGATGTAGAAAATTAAAATTTGACATGTGTGTGAATCCAAAAGGCTCAAAATAATGCCTGTTTTTATATAAGAATATATATATATATATATATATATATATATATATATATATATATATATATATACAGCGCTGGTATAGTGAGTAGTTCAACTTTCCTGAAATAACCCCTGCAGGAATCATGATATTTGAGTTTGTTCATAATGCAAATTGCTGTTTTTTGAATTTTGAAAAACCTTTCAGCCTCCCCACTACCTTCCTACAGTATAATACCGTAACGGGCACAAGCATAAAAATTGGCAAAATAAAATGTTTTTGTTATATTGAAATTTGAGTTTTTCACGAGAATTCTTATGCCATAGCAAGCCTGGCTTAATTTTTTAGAAATATAATCTATATTATTTACAAAGTTTAATGTTTCATTAATGACTATTCCTAGTGATATGGTATTGTAACGTAAATAAACTTAACTTGGTTCTACTAATTTATTTAACACTTAATCTACAACTTAATTTATATTACTACGCCACTGTATAGCTCGATGGTATGGGCTCGTTCAGACTGTGTCTCTGAGACTTGAGGGTTGCCTATTTATCTCCGATACAGCATTCTCGATGTTTCGAATTCTTTCCGTTGGCGACCGGCGTGTTCCAATTGTTTCCAATATTGACCGTTGTCTTCCGCGGCAGAGCGCACTGGATGGTTCTCGAACATCTCCGGGGATGATCTCATCGCTGTCGACGGCAACATGTGAGGCGACAGGTCCGGCCTAGGTTCGTTACATTGCCCCCTTCTTAAAGACATTTCGTCCCGAAATTTCATCCTTGGAGTGTGACGATATCTGCATGACTCCCCATATCTGCACCGTGAAGTTCGATGGAAGTAACACTCCACGGTCTTCATGATCGGTCGTGGAAGAGGGTAGCAAACCAAAATTTCGCCTGGATCTGAATATCGCCTCCAGCATACTTCTTATGACTCTCCAGTCCAACCCATCAATACCACAGGACAATTTTGGAATTGCTAGATCCACCAGATTCTGGTCCACCATAGTATCTCTTAGTTTGGTGAGACTCTTCCAGACATCTTCATAGGACGGTTTATCTTGGGAATGCCTCTTGGTAACTAGGTAGTAGATGTTTCTCTGGCCTTTCTTCAACTGTAGCACCCACCAACTTCTGGATTCTGCCCCGCAGTGTTTGGAGTTGACCAAATTTCTTGGAGAACACTACGGCGATGCCCCTGGACATTCGAAGATCTTCTGCCACACAGTGCGCTAGTGCGTAGTCAGCAGGCACCTCGAAAGGTCTCGTGACTCCTCTCTAGTAACCCCATGTAGAACTTTCTGCCCGTTTGAATACAAGGACATAAACTTCTCGAACGTCATATCATCCTCCGGTGGCTTGAGGGTGCGAACTTGGTCATGGTTTCCAGCGTAAGGGGCCAACCTGTTGAAATGGACGACCCTTGGTTTCCCTCGGGGTGGCTTATGGATTCGGTACACAAGGTCGTTTATCCTTTTCACGATTTTATACGGGCCTTCCCCGAGTTCCGCAACTTTGGTGATAGTCCACGACGACGTTTGGGGTTGTACAGCCAAACCAGGTCATCAACCTTAAATCCTCCAGCGTCGGCCTTGATGTCATAGGTCTTCTTCATTTTATCGCTGGCACTCTGGATGTTCAACCGGACTCGTTCGTGGATGTCGTCCATTCTCTGCCGAAGTTTGCTGACGTAGTCCTCTCCCGCAGTGTCTTGTCCTGGCGGTATCCCAAACTTCAGGTCACAAGGCAGTCGCAGTTCTCGGCCCATTATAATACTAGCAGGAGTTTGACCGGTTGACTCGTGTACTGCGGATCGATAGGCCATCAGGAACAAATGAAGATACTGGTCCCAGTCTCTTTGATGGTCAGAGACAACCTTGGACAAGTGGCGGTTGATCGTCCTGTTCATCCGTTCCACCATTCCATCGGACTGCGGATGTAGTGCCGTGGTTCTTGTCTTGCGGATGTTCAGCAGTAGACATATTTCTTGGAAAAGGTTGGATTCGAAATTTCTGCCTTGATCCGAGTGCAGCTCCATTGGAATACCGAATCGACATATCCACTCTTTCACCAAGACGTCGGCGACGGTGATGGCCTCCTGGTTGGGCAGGGCATAGGCTTCCGCCCACTTACTGAAGTAGTCCATTGCCACAAGGATGTATTTATTCCCGTGGTCGGATACGGGAAACGGGCCGGCGATGTCAATGGCGATTCTCTCGAACGGGCTGCCTACGTTGTACTGACGCATCGGGGCCTTGGGTCGTATTCGAGGTCCATTGCTAGCAGCGCATACAGCGTACTTCCTGCACCAGTCCTGGACGTCAGCTTGACAATTGGCCCAGTAAAACCGTTGCCTTACTTTCTGCAGGGTCTTCGTCACTCCCAGATGTCCTCCGGCGACTCCATCATGGATTTCCCGCAGCACTTCCTCTCTTCTGTTCCTGGGAACAATTATTTGGCGTCTGTCTTCCCCACCAATATCGGCCTCCAACACACGTTTCAGGATCCCATTGTCCAGAATAAGAGAGTTCCATTGTGCCCAATAGGACTTAACAGCCGGCGAGTAACCTGCGACTTCCTGCCATGATGGCTTCGATTGCCCTTCTTCCGCTGACGACTAAGCCAAGGTCGGGGTCTCTCTCTTGGTCTTTCTGATCTTGCTACTTGACCCTCAGGATTTTTGAACTGTAAGAGCCATTTGAGAGCTGCATGGTCAGTTCTCAACAGGAATCTTCTTCGTACACGTACTTGTAAAGTGTTCCACTCCTTTACAACAGCTAACAGCTCTCGCCTGGTGACACAGTAATTGCGCTCTGGTTTGCTAAGCGTCTTGCTGAAATAACCAATGACCTTCTCCTGTCCCTCCTGGATCTGAGATAGGACAGCTCCAAGTCCCACGTTGCTGGCGTCCGTATCCAAAATGAATTTCCCTTTGGGTAGGGGATAGCTCAGTATAGGTGCGTTGATCAAAGCTCCTTTCAGCTTCCTGAATGAGTCTTGACATTCTTCGGACCACTGGAACTTTGTTTGGCCTTCCGTGAGCTTGGTCAGTGGTTTAGCGATGTTGCGAATCCCAGCACATATCGGCGATAGTATGTGCATAAACCAAGGAAACTTCGAAGTTGGTGAATGTCTTTGGGATGGGCCAATCCTTAACAGCTTTGATCTTCTGGTCATCCACTGCTACTCCTTCTCCAGAGACAACGTGGCCGAGTATCGTACTTCTTTTGGAACAGATGGCATTTCTTAGGGCTCAGCTTCAATCCGGAGTTTCTCAGTCGCAGGAATACTTCCTCCAAGTTTTTCACGTGGTCCTCAAACGATCTGCCGACCACAATTATGTCGTCGAGATACACTAGACACGTGTTCCATGAGAGTCCCTTCAGTACTGTTTCCATCAATCTTTCGAATGTGGCGGAGCATTACAGAGCCGAATGGCATAACGGTGAACTGCCACAATCCTGAGCCGATGGTAAAGCAGTCTTTTCTCGATCTTCCTGAGCCAGTTCTACTTGCCAGTATCCACTCTTCAGATCAAGGGTCGAGAAAATCGTGGAACCAGCCAACGTGTCTAGGGTGTCATCTATTCTCGGGAGAGGGTAACTGTCCTTCGTGACATTATTAAGTTGGCGATAGTCTACACAAAAGCGTGTCGATCCATCCTTTTTCTTCACCAGTACGACTGGAGAGGACCAGGGACTGTCAGATGGTTCGATAACTCCTTCTTTTCCCATATCGCTGACTATTTTGTCAGCCTCTTCCTTCTTGGCAAGAGGAAGTCTTCTTGCTGATTGCCGGATCGGTCGGGCACCCCAGTATCAATCTTGTGCTGGACCACATTAGTTCGACCCCTTTTCCTTGTCCGGTATCGAAGATGTCTTGGTACTTTTGACTAAATCTCTTAGTTTGGGCTGTTGAGCTGGTTTATGTCTTTGGAAGAGATGGCAACTAATTTTCTAGTTCTGTGGGCAAGTTGTTGGGTTGGCTAATCGTACCTGTCGCCCGGATCACAGATGAAACTGACGAGCAGTGCCCTAAAATTGTTCCTTTCTTTAAGGTCACTGGAAAGTAATTGACATTCATGACCCTTACCGGTACAAATTTTTCAGCACGTAACAGGGTTTTCCTAGGGCAATCCCTCGTCCAATTTTCTCATCATGAAGTTTGGGCTCGAACATCATCACGTCTCCACTGCTCGCACTCCCGTCCAGGCGAGCCTCCAGGATGGTTTCAGCCCTCTCAGGTACGCTTACATCTTCAGCCAACAGCACACGGATCAACTCTTCACTTCTCCCATGAAGTACCAGCTCTTCTCCTTGACACGTAGGGGCCGTCTTTGAAATCCAATTCAAACCCTCTGGAATTCATGATGTCCATTCCGATGATTGCATCGTCTTCGATGTCCGCTACAAGTGCCTGATGTTTCACTTTAGTGCTGCCCAAAATTATTTCAATCGGTAGCTCGCCATATACAGTAGCTGGCTCCCTGTTGCTGTGCGTAGCTTCCAAGTTGTCGGTTCAATTCGTTCCGGTGTTCTGGCAAAGGAAGGTCCGAGAATTGTCCTAGTCGCACCTGTATCTAGCAGCATGGTGCAAGGCTCGTTATTGATGAGACCGCTCTACGAAAACACCTCTGTTCTGTCGTTTCAGGATAGCGACATATGCGTTGTTAACCGGGGCTTGCTGGACACAGGCCGACGATTGCCCTTCTCGTCGACCTTCTTTAGTTTTCCTGCATCGGTCGTGTTTTCGAATGTTGGACATTTGCTACACATGTCCAATTTTGCCTAATTCCAGCATCTTATCTGTCTTTTCTCAGGCAAAACTTCCTTCATCACTTTTCTTATGGCAGCTTCCAAGTCAGCATGCTCCTGTGAGTCTTCTTCAATACTTCGAACTTTACTTTGGTTTTGCAGGATTGCTTTGCTGCCTCAAATTCCAAAGCGTGCCAGTCGTCTACGAGATGTGTTGGACGAGCTAGTGTCAACGCTTGTCTGGTTTCTTGGTCACGGAGTCCATCCAAGAATGCCTGAACCGCTAATCGCTCCATTACATTTTCCGGTGTGGCTGGATATGCGAGGACGAACCAAGCGTGCAATGTCAGCTTCGAATTCTTGTAAGGATTCGCCCGATTTCTGGCAGCGATTTTTCAGTTGGGAGTGGTATACGTGTTCCAAATGGGCCTGGCCATATCGTAATTCTAGATGTTTAATCAGCTGATCATAGTCCTCCTGTTCTTGGGCGGTAAGAGTTTGTAGAATATTCGTCGCTTCTCCACGTAATGCAAGTGTTAGTGCTACAGCTCTTTCCCCTGCATTCCATCCATTTGCTTTGGCCGCTGCTTCAAACTGTCGGCGGTAATTTTCCCATGGAGTTTTTCCGTCGAATTGAGGCGGCTTCATGGAAAGCTTCCTATTTCAGAAATGACCTTGACATCTTTTATACCCTCTTGAACTTTATCCAAGTTCAAACTCAAGTCCAGCATTGCATTTTCGTTAACCATCTCTGTGGAGGCACTATTAATTCGTTTTTCCAGCTTACTGATCGTTTCCTTCATTTTATCTACCTCCGTGTTCATTTTGCTCCCTAATTTTATCTATCTCTGTCTCAACGGTTCCCATTCTTTCTTCTAGAAAATTAGCCATACCACACAATTCTTTTTTAGGCCTTCTGTGTTTTCCAGGAACTTCTCTTCCCGGCTTCTTGCTTTTTTCTCCAGGCTTCTTGAATTTTCTAGAAGCTTCTCTTCCAATTTCTAGAATTTTCTTGAAGCTTCTCTTCCAGATTTCTAGCATTCTCTTCCAGGCTTCTTGAATTTTCTCGAAGCTTCTCTTCCAGATTTCTAGAAAGCTTCTCTTCCAGATTTATAGAATTTTCTTGAAGCTTCTCTTCCAGATTTTTAGCATTTTCTTCCAGGCTTCTTGAATTTTCTTCCAGTTTATTCATTACCAAACTTAAATCACCTCCGGGAACTTCGAATAAAAATGTTTCGGGGTCCTCACCTTCTTGTATAAGTCCTTCTGCAAGTCTTTCCTGGAGTACTTGCTTTTACCTGTTGTTTCCAGTTCCCTTTCCTCCAATTCCTGTCTCAATTCCGCTACCTTCAAATCCGCAAGGGCACTTTTCTTGAACACATTTTGTCTTTGACGAGGTATCAGTCTGTTTCACACGAAAAGTTTATCAGTTTGTTAAAAATTCACTTGCGAATTCTTTTCCACGGGCCACCAGTCTATTGTCTGTTTCGCGAAGAGTGTATCAGTTTATATTCCCACGCACAATTGTCCACTTCGCGAAAACCGGGCCACTGTCTATTTTCTGTTTCACGCGAACAGTGTATCAGTTTATATTCCCACGCACAATTGTCCACTTCGCGAAAACCGGGCCACTGTCTATTTTGGGCGTACAAAAAGGTCTATCAATTTATTTTTCTGACTATCCACTCCACGATCACTTGTTTATTTTCAAAATCTCACTTCCGACACCAATTGTAACGTAAATAAACTTAACTTGGTTTAACTAATTTATTTAACACTTAATCTACAACTTAATTTATATTACTACGCCACTGTATAGCTCGATGGTATGGGCTCGTTCAGACTGTGTCTCTGAGACTTGAGGGTTGCCTATTTATCTCCGATACAGCATTCTCGATGTTTCGAATTCTTTCCGTTGGCGACCGGCGTGTTCCAATTGTTTCCAATATTGACCGTTGTCTTCCGCGGCAGAGCGCACTGGATGGTTCTCGAACATCTCCGGGGATGATCTCATCGCTGTCGACGGCAACATGTGAGGCGACAGGTCCGGCCTAGGTTCGTTACAGTATATTCAACAAATGGAATTTTTTTATGATTAACTAGGATATAGGTGGGAGTTTCAAGCCTATGGTTGGTTTTGAAAAAAACTGCATTGTTCTTTTCAGGGTTCAGTACTAATCTAGAATTCATGAACCAGTTTTCAACTGCAATCATAGTCTCGGTAATTTTTGTAAGATATAGAAATGTGTTTGCAGTAAATAAGATTGTGCTATCATCTGCAAAATTAATTATTATTTTGTTTTGGTGTGCAAGCGTGGCAGTCATTGATGAAAATTATAAATATTAGTGGTCCTAAGGCACTGCCTTGGGGGACACCAAGGGACAGTCCTTGACTGTATATAGTTTCCCGTATTATTGTCCTTAATTTTTACAGAGTGTTTTCTCCCTTTCAGGAAAGATTTGTATCAATCTAAAGCAACACCCCGTACACCATAATGTTGAAGTTTTGTTTCTAATATAGAAAGTCTATACAATCAAAGGCCCTAGATAGGTCGAGAAAAAGTCCACATGCAACATTTACTTCCTCCATAGTGTTGTATGTATGCTATTGGTAAGTTTGAATAGGGCGGTGTCTATGCTCTTGCCAGCCAGACTTTAATTTTTGAAGTACTTTACAAGTCTATTGTAGACAACCAGCTCAAAGAGCTTTGAGAAAGAGCTGAGGAGGCTGATAGGGCGATAGTTGTCGAAAAGATCTGGATCCCGCTTTTTGAGACACAGTTTAATAACAGCATGCTTTAAGTCATGAGGATATTCCCCAGTTTCTAATGATTTATTAATAATTGCACACAGTGGGTCAGCTATACTGTCACAGCACTTTTTTATTAGAAAGACTGACACTTCGTCATGCCCAGAGCTCTTTTTGTTCTCAATTTTTTTTACTATTTCCAAAAAAGTATGTACTGGTATATTACATATGTAATCAAATTGACTCGGCAGTTTCTCATGTATTAAGTTACATTGAAAAAATAATTTCGTGAATTAGCACAATGAAGGGGGTCTTTATAGGAGGGTTGCGCGTTTTGCTTACTCTTTTTACCCGTTAAGTCTAATTATTTGCCATGAGGTTTTTGATTTGTTTCTAGAGCTTTGAAGTCTGTCCTCATAATGTTTATCCTTTTCTCTTTAGAGCATTTCGCTATAGAGCTGTTTAGTCATTTTGTACTTATCTTTGAATTTGGTATAGTAATATTACATTCTTGCAATGATAGTAAGATTACATTCTTGCAATGTGATATTTCAGGATTGCTGAACTTAAAAGTAGAAGTATTTTGTTTTAAATATTTCACAGGAAAGTGTTTATTAAAGTATGTAAGGAAAGTATTGATGAATTTATTATATTTGGATAAAACTGTACCAGTACTGTATATATTTGCAAAATGCTCTTCGTATATATCTGTACAGTCAGTTATAGCAGACTGGGAAAAAAATCTTGCTTTATGGTTTTCTTTTTGTCTTAAGGGAATATTAAAATGTAGTATTAGAGCAAAGTGGTCGGATATGCCTGTATTTACATTTTTTATTTCAAAGTCTTGATCAATATTTGTTGTGATACATCATCTCTGCGTGTGATGTCACTAACAGTGAGAGTTAAGTGGAAAGAGTCTGAAAGATTGACAAAATATTTGGAAAACCTACAAGAGCTTAGCGTGTTAATATTAAAATCACCAGCTATAAAAAATGTAATTTTTTTGCTAAAGAAAATATCTAAAAGTTGGTTGAATTTCAGAAAAAATATGCTAAGATCACCATTAGGTGGCCGATAGATACATATTACAATGAATTTGTAGTTAATTAGCAAAATTTCAGCTGCACAGCATTCAAACCCTTTACCTTCACAAAGGGCATCAAGATTGTTTATTGGATACGGACATTTGCTTCACAATAAATGGCCACACCTCCGTGCTGCTTCGCAGGACGACAGAAGCTTGCACTAAGTTTTTAATTTGGGATCAGTATTGAGTCTATATGTTCATTGGATTGCCAATGTTCTGATTTGCAGAGAATCTGATTCCCACAATGTTTTCTATGAATGCACTTATTTCGTTAACCAGTTTCCAATGATTCTCAGGTTTTGGTGTATTATTGTCACGGAGTAGGATACTGCCGATTTTGTGAGTGTTATTGTTGCTTTGTTCTGTTTAGAGTTTCTGTTGCTCAAAAATCCTCGCATTGATAGTTGTGGTACTTTTCAAAGTCGAACCTTTTATAGGCTACACTTTTTGGCCAGGTAGATGGATGGTATATTTCATTCTTCAGGTGGTAGTTTACACCAATCATGAAAAGTTTGCTTGGCATTTCATTTGTTGGTAGTTCTTTGAGGACTAATCAGTATCTTTAAATGTATGTTGTTCTTGTATATATATAGTTTTTAATTTTTTCTTCAGTGATGTGCCTCTTTACCCTGTAGAGGTAAAGCCACACTTTCTTCTCCACACCGAAATCATCTTCATTCTCACCAAAATGTTTTTAGATTTGTTTTCTATTTTTGAGTTTATTTTTGGCAAAGACAGTTGTATAGCCATAATTCTCATTTTTAAGATAGGTGATTTGGTTAATTTTATTTAATTGTGTGTTTATCAATTCCTTCATATTTTGTGATGATTGGGTCTGTTTCATCAATTCATATTTCGTGATGTTTGGGCCTGTTCCATCAAGTTCATATTTATAGTTTCCTCCTGGTGAACATTTTCCCCCGCCACTGGTTTGTCGTTGGGTTTATCATGAGAAACAAATATATTTGATGGTTCTGCTATTTGTTTTTTGCTGCTTCAGAAAAAGATGGTTTGTTCTGCAGTTTTTCAGTGGTATGTTTTAGGTATTTGGTTGGTTTATTTCAGCTTCCAGATATGATATTTTTAGTAAACTATTATTTTCGAATAGTAAATTATATTTATGATACTTCTCGATCAATAATTTTTTCAGTAGGTCATTTTCCACCTGTAATTTTCCATTATATGACACATCTTGCTCACCATTTGATACTATCTTATCATTGAATCCACAACACTTTATTCTTGAGTCACAGATTCGTGTCATTTATGTATAATAGAAAAAGCATAGGACCCAGTACAGAGCCCTGGATGATCAGATGCCCTGGGGCATCTGATCATCGTAAAACAACACGGCTTCTTCTCCGGATGCTCTACTGTAACCAATCTAGCCCCTTTCATTCAAGATGTCTACAACAGCATGGATCGACATGAACAGATTGATGCAGTGTACACCGATTTCTCCAAGGCATTCGATAAAGTTCATCATGAAACACTCAAAGTGAAATTGGGAGAGATCGGTGTACACGGTAATCTGCTCAGCCTAATAATATCATATCTAAATGATCGTAGGCAATGTGTCCAAGTTGGAAACTCCAGATCGTCGTTTGTTGATGTGACCTCAGGTGTTCCACAGGGGTCACACCTGGGCCCGTTGTTATTTCTTATCTTCATTAATTATATTACCACATGTTTTGAAAATTCCAGGTTTAGTCCATATGCCGATGATCTCAAGATATATAGACCAGTTACGAGCCTATTTGACTGCCAAAAACTACAGGATGATATCATGAGATTAACTGATTATTGCACTACAAATTACCTTTCGCTAAACGTAGACAAATGTATGAAAATAACATTCTCTAGATCACGTGGTGAATTGGACTTAAATTATCGCATTGGAAATCAGAATTTGACTAATGTTTCAAACATTAAGGATCTGGGGGTATATTTAGATAAAAAACTCCTTTGATTTGCACATTGAACATATCGTTAGGAAGGCTCTGCGTAATCTGGGTTTCATAATGAGAGTAACTAGACAATTTCGATCCCATAAATATTGAATACTACTTTACAACTCCCTGGTTCGCTCTCATCTCGAGTATGCGTCGTTAATTTGGAATCCCCAATATGTAAAATATATTGAGAGAATTGAGAGAGTCCAGATTAAATTCGTGAATTATTTGAATTTCCGATTCAACAGATTGTATCATCAAAATTCGTATGACAATAATATTGTGAAGTATGGTATGTCTAAACTCTCCTCTAGATGGACTGTGAGCTACATCATTTTTTTGCACAAACTGGTATCTGGTTTCATTGACTGCTCAGATATATTGAGTAAATTACAGTTCAATGTTGGAAGACGTTGCTTAGGATCACCAAATCTGTTCTACCCTCAGAAATATAGAACAAATGCGTCGGAGAACTCGCCTATAATTGCTTTGCAGAGGTTATATGATTTATTTTTTTGTCATGTTGATATATTCCATTGTTCACACGCTGATTATTCTATTTTTTGGTGACATGTATATGGATGGTTCAAAGTTGTACATTCATTGTTTTTCTATTTTCTAATTAAGTAGAATTATATTAAACTCAATTATTGTATAGCCAAGTCAGAATGGTGTATCTATTTTAGCAATAATGATTGTTTTCAGGACACATATACCTAATTTAATTATTTTTGAATAGTGATTGTACCGAAATTACATGATCTGTGTTTAATGTATTGTGCGGTTTTCTGTTACTGGGTTGTTAACTCAACCTGTTGAAAACCCGAATAATAAATAAACAAATACCAATGGTTTGGAACCCATGCGACGGTCCACAACTATGGCCACCGCGATCTCTCGATTTAACTCCAATAGATTTTTTTCATTTGGGGTTATATAAAAAATTAAGTGTATTTTCATACCCCAACAACTAAAGAAAATTTTCGGCAGAGTGTTTGCACAACCTTCAACTCTATTCTACCTGAAATGATGAGATGAGCTGTAGGAGAAAAGTGATGTTAAAACATTGTTAGAAGTTGAAGGCAACTTCATTATATTTGCCATAAATCACTAATAAATTAACGAAATCATGATTATTATACCCAACACGAGCCATATTGCACTTTTTCAGATGATGAATCTGACAGTAAACAACTTCACTTTACTTGTAGATATATATGTACAACTTACTGGAAAAATTAAAATGTCAGGCAGTTAATATGCAGAGTTAAGTACTATTATGGAATATCTCCGAAATTATGGGTTTTGGTTATAGGGAAGTGAATCAGAACTACTGCACATTTTCATAATATAATTATATCGATACTGTGCCTCCAAGTTAGAAATTACCATTCTTGATCATGATTATTCCCATATTTTGGATGGAATGAAGATGTACTCTTTGCAAAAAAGGAGAAACTACAGTGATACATGCTTTGTCTTCAAATTGATCAATGGCCTTATAATTTATAAGGCCATTATGGTAAACACAGACCTCTCGATAGAACATTAAACATAATCAATGATAATAACTTTGAATTACTGCATGGTGTTTTGGTTAGCTTAAAAAAAACAATACTAATGAAATTATAGAGTATATAGGTTAGTATATGAACAAATAGACATTGTTTTATTAACTTTATGTGGTGTTGTTGGATCAAATATAAGTGAATTGATTTTGGGCTTGTGTAGATTTATATAGCTCATGTAGATTTATATAGCTCATGTAAAGTGCCATGTTATATATTTTATACCTATTAGTTATATTTAATCTTAGTTTAAGATAACTACCAACCATGTTCAATGTCATGTTATATATTTTATATCTATTAAGAATGTATAATCTTAATCTTAGTTTAACATAAATTAATTATCAGGTAATTATACTGTAATGGACTATCCCGTTGAGATTGCAATTGTTTCTCATTCACTTTCTGGACCCACTTTTTTCACACCCTGTAAATTATTCAGTGGATGTCATTATGGAGAGTGATCCATTCAATATTCATGATTCAGTCACTGCATATCTTCCATCGTTCAAGATAACCTCTTGGGGGTATTCATGTTATAATTTTTTTTCTGTGCATTGAAAGTTAAATGTAGTTCAATGTCCAGTGTGGCTTTAGTCGGGGAAGTAGTTGTTTTCTGTTAGATATTAACAAAAAATAACTTCATTTTAATCGTGGATTTTTCAATTCACAGAAAAAACAATCTATTGAATATTCAATTAATAATGTTTCCATTTTCAACGTTTAATAATATTATTGAAAAATTCAATTCCCAGGTAAATATTGAATAAAACAGGGTTAACAACCGCCTCTTGGAGTAATCCATCCATATAGGGTGTGAATTATCCTTGGTTATTATATATGTTTTTCATCTTAGTCATCAAAATTGAGATTTTCTAATATTTCTGTGAAATATATGCTAGCATAATATTATGTATGAAACACTCACCTTTGAACTACTAGGTAAAGCTTTAATTCCAATGAGTAAAGATAATGTGTTTTGTAGCACTAGTAGTACTGCTATTATGGTTAAGCCAAGGAGAAGCAACATTGCTACTGGATAAATCACATTTCTCCTTAATGAAGAAGTGTGTCGTTGCTTATCTGAAAAAAAAACCAGAGTTATATCTTATAGATAGATCTTTATTTTTAAATAGGATATCCTAATATACAAATCAGCTATAAAAAAGTTAAAGTAAGAGATATGTGGTACATATTGAAAAAATATACAATAAAATATATAACAAACATTAAAATGTCGGTTTAAATAATATATATCATATTTGTGCATTTGAAACAAATTTCTTCAGTTCATTTTTGAAAATGTTCAGAGATGGGCTACTTTTAATTGGATTTGGTAATTTATTGAACTGATCGAAACCTTTGAAAATCAAAGAGTTCATGGTGTTTTTTATTTGGTAAGTGGTGGTGAAGGTCATGATTGAAGACAATGTCTGTTTGAAATAGCATGGCTAAATTGTTCAGTATTTTGTATACGAATATCATGGGAAATAAAACAGTCTTTGGGAAATAGATTGCCAAATTTAAAACATTAAGCATAATCTTAATAGGAGTATCCCTACCGCACTTCAAAATGATCCTCATACCACGATTCTGAAGTTTTTGGAGTTGAGACAATTTATTCAGATTGAAGAGATATAGGATAGAGGAACAGTAGTCGAAGTGTGGCTGAACAATTGTCTTATAAACTGTGATTCTTGACTCAGTTGACAGATTATTGGCAATTCTAGAAAAAAAGAATAATTTCTTTGAATTTTTTTTATGAATATAATTAAAATGATTATCAAATGATAAAGTATTATCTATTTGGAATCCCAGATATTTAGTTGTGTTCACTATTTCAATTTTTTCATCATCAATGTTAAGATTAATATTTTTTAGGTTTATTAGGCTGTATTTATATTTGGTAGTGATTATCATTGCTTTTGTTTTCAATACATTCAGCTTGAGTTTATTCATTTTCAAATATTTGTTGACACTTGCTAATGTGATATTTATTCTTTCTATTGCCATTTCTAAGTTCTCATGACTGCATGCCAATAGGGTATCATCTGCAAAAAAGTTCAGAAATTCAGAATCAACAAACAATGGCATGTCATTTAAATAGAGTATGAATAGAAGGGGACCCAGAACACTACCCTGGGGAACTCCAACATCATTTGCAATTTCACAGGAGTATATATCATTCACTCTAACACGTTGTTTTCTATTGGTCAAGTAATTAGATAACCAGTTGAACACTTTCCCCTCTATTCCATATCTATTCAATTTGGCTAGTAGTATAGACCTATCAATGGTCTCAAATGCTCTTCTGAGATCAAGGAACAGAGCCACAACAAACTTATTATGATCCAGTTCGGTTTTGAATTTATTTAGGGAAAGTTGTACTGATGATTCGCACAAGTGCCTTCTACGGAATCCCGATTGGTTATTTATTAAAATATTGTTTTTTTCAACATATTCAATCAGTTGATCATATACCGCTGTTTCAAGTACCTTCTCAATCGGAGGTAAAGTGTTGATTGGTCTGAATGCATTTGCTTTAATAGTATGAGGAATCTTAGGTATCGGTACAATAATACTACTTTTCAGTCTTTCAGGTATATGACCAGCTTCAAGAGAGGTATTGATAAGATGCAATAGAACATGACCGATAGTCTCAAAAACTTGTTTCAATATTTTGGAGTTTAAAATTTCATGAATACTGCACTTATTATCCATAGAAAGTATAATTTTACGTATGTCTGTTAATGTAAGTAATCTGAATTCTGAGAAAGTTTTATATATATTATAGTTTTTATTGCACCATGATTCCATATAGTCAATACTCTCAACTATTTCGTTTATGCTTGCTACAAAGTATCTATTGAAGTTATCTGATATTTCAGAATTATCTCTTAGTGATATAAGTTCTCCTGCTTTTTCAAACTGTATACAATTTTGAAAGTCTATGTCATCACCATTAACTAGCTTTTTAAAAGTTTTCCACATTTGTTTAGAGTTATTTCTGTATCTGTCGATTTTCTCAAAATAATATTGATCTTTTTTCCTTTTCAACACATTAACAACATAATTTCTCATTCTCTTGAATGTTTCCCAGTTATATTGTTTATCTGCATTTGGACAGTTTCTGAACGCTCTGTATGCCCGATCACGATGTTTGATTTTGCTGTAATCTTCATTATCAAACCATGGCAAATGACTGCTATGACTACAATTTTGTATTGGGGAAATATCATCAATAACTTCATTATTAATGTGTCATATTAATTTACAACTAAGAGCTACAGCTTGGGCTAACTGTTATCTCAAAAACCTTGCAAATCAAGAATTTTGTTGAAATTAGTACCAAATGTGCTTCATGCTTCATGTGATAATGAACTCGGAGATAAGATGGTTTGCTGATATAGTTTTGATACAGTAATGCACCCAAATTAAGGTTTGGCCAAGTCTTAATGAAGCTATCATTCTACAAAGGGAATATCGTTGTCTGTATGAGGAATTTCGATTAGCATTCAAGATTGCTACAGCATTGATTAGACAAATTGAAGTTCTCGGATAAGAAGTTAAAACTCTGAAACTCAACTATTTGAAAGATAAAACAGTGGGATGCAATTCTCTCTTGCAACTTCAAATATACAATACAATGAAAAAAGATTCTCAGAACTCAAAACTCTGGTTGAAGCTGCACTTAAGTCATAGAATTGATGTGCAAAGAAAATACTACTGAGTAAATTATTAAAGTAAAAGGTGCTGATTTTAAGAATTCAAGTCCAAGCACAAATTATATTCAACGGAATTCCGAGTGAGCAGGGACCAAACAAATATTCAATAAGATCACTGGAAATCTTTGAAAAACTAACTTAAAGTAAGGGGAGATAGAGGAGAAAGCAATCTGACCATGAAGTATATACAAGGTGTATTTAAAATACTTATTTGAAACAATGGAAAAAAACCTGATTTATGTTCAAAATATTGGAGGTCTAGGAACGAAATTGACTGAGCTCTAATTGGCCTTTAAAACTCTATGATTTAAACGAAGCTGACCTAAAATTATAGTCTATGCTGGTGGTGATATGGGCTTCAATTCTAATAATTTATTATGGTTTATGTCAGGAACCATGGATACGACATGGTGAAAAAAAGTGTCGTCGGAGGCCACAGCCTGACGAGCCTACAGGTTGGAGGTTTAAGTGGGTAAACCTGTGTCAGGGAGTCCCACACTACCGTAAGGTGTTGTCCGTAATGGATTTCCTCCACCTCCCAAAAAATAAATGGTTTATGTCTGAATCAAAATCTGATGAGTATTAGGACAATATTAAGCAAACAAATTATGGAAAATTGCTCAAAACAATGTTGATAAAATTCCCAACAGAATGCTGTTGTAGCATTAGATAATGCACCATATCACAATGTTATCCAAAATGCTGCTTAGAATTCAAATTCAAGAAGAGCTGAAATTAGTTGAGAGCAATCAATATTTCATTTGAACCATCTTTATTATGACCACAGCTGTACGAATTGATAATAATTACCAAATCTCCTATAGTTGTTCACTGAATGCCATTACTTCAAGTAATGATACTTGAAACAGGATTATTATGTTTTTAGACATGCAGATTATATTGGACTTTCTTGACTCTACCGAATGAAATGAGCTCAGTTCTGATGAGTCAAATGAAGCTGTCCTAAAATTTTACTATATTGGTAAGCCATGTTTGTACCAGTCAATTTGATCGGTCAATTCAACAGTCAATTTATCGGTTAATTGACCAAGTGAGATTCTTTTGTTGTGTTGCTCCCTGCCGAATTTTGTTATAATCCATCGAATAGATTTTGAATAATTGAATGGCAAAGTTTTGAACTTTGAAATTTTTGACAGTTGCCAGTTGGAGTGATAATTTCGACAATTGAATGTACCAATTAGACAACTGAGAAATTCAAATACGTTTTCTGTTGTCATAGTACAAATTATGGTAAAAATTAACTAATAGAGAGGACTTACACATTATAAACAAACAAAAACTCAATGTATTTGGTATCACTTTATTGCAATTTAAATTTATCATCAGCAATTCTTGATCCTAATCAATTGTTTCCAAATTTTCAGCCTTTTTTTTTAGTATGCCATTTATATTTTTGCTATTAGCTATATTTTTATTTGTACTATATAGTTATGAAAATAACTACTCTATACATAATGTATCTAATGGGGCTTTCCCGTTTATTAAATAAAAATATATAGTCAGATTTCTATTGTTTTGTATGTCACTGCCACCTTAAAAAATCACTACCAAGGAAATGGTATGGGCTGAATTTCTATTATACTACATACTATTGATATGGAATATTCTGTTTACTCATACAT
Organism: Gonioctena quinquepunctata; assembly: GCA_018342105.1. Classification (NCBI taxonomy): domain Eukaryota; kingdom Metazoa; phylum Arthropoda; class Insecta; order Coleoptera; family Chrysomelidae; genus Gonioctena; species Gonioctena quinquepunctata. Next base: position 1,047,035 of record JAFIRS010000038.1, on the reverse strand, counting down.
ACATCATCACATTTATTGTTATTATAATTTCGAAAATAATAATATCATAAAGCAGATGTCAAGATTTGTGTGGAAAAAGTTTTTTTTTTTTCCATATAGTAATGCTCACCTAATACTTGTCTTCGTTTTTCAATTTCAATCAACCGCTCTCCTAGTCCTGACTGAAGCTCTCCATTTCGTAACCTCAAAAGATTATCTGGTAATGTATAATTGTCATTTTTTACTGGCCCTTCTTGACTTATTATCATTGGTGCAGGATTCATATAAGATTTGCCCGTCTTCTGGGCATGTTTCAGTCTTCTACGTAAGCATTCTTCCTCCAAGGCACAAGCATAGTATTCCTCATTCAAATCTCTGAGGAATCGAGGTTTTATTAGGAACTGACCCACTACATCAAATAAGCGGACAAAACCTAAAGGAGTGCAAACTGTAAAAGAAATAAATAATTTTTTCAGGCTATCGATTAATCAAAAATCCAAGTTTTCAACCCTGGAGGGGGGAAGGGGGTGTCGCGCGCGGTCCGCCATCTTGGATTAAAGATACAATTTTGAAATAATTCCTCAACGGTTGATCTCAAAAATGTCTCATACAAATTTGAAATTTTAAGATCACAAAATTCTCTATATTTTTGTAAGTCTGATGTGTAACGAGTTATAGTGGCGGAAACGTGTACATTCTTTCAAAAAATCGTCCAACTTAATCTTTTCACGCTAAATTCTGTAAAATTTATGATATTAATAATATTATCATCACAATAACATTATATAGCGAAATATAAGTGATTTTTACAAGCTTTTATTTAACTTGCTTCGTTCGTATGTCTTTCCGATTTAAAATTTGTAATCCATTTTTGGAACACTTGCCGACATCCGATTGAACTGTAATTTGGAAGGTGTTCATAATTCCACTGACAAAAACAAAATGGCGGCTCCAAGATGGCGGACGAGTTTTATTATGGTACGATTCGATTCAAAAAATTTTGGACGGAAATTGTGAATTTTTTGTCAAAATAAAAAAATTCAAGATGGCGACATTTGTGATTATGGTCCGATTCGATTCAAAATTGTATGTGGGGTTTTGGGGTCGGAGATTAATTTTTTGTCAAAATTTATAAATCAAGATGGCGGCTCCAATGGCGGAGGAGTTTTGTGATTATGGTCCGATTCTATTCAAAATTTGTATGTGGGGGTTGTCGGAGTCGGAGATTATGAAATTAAAATGGCAGCTCATGGAATTTTTGTTAGAGAAAAAACAAAATGGCGCTCCAAGATGGCGGACGAGATTTAGGTTTATGATTCGATTCAAAATTCATAAAATAAAAATGGCGACTTCGAACTGGCTGATGATCTCTGTGTCTATGGTCCGATTCTATTTAAAATTCACAAATTCAAGATGGCGGACGAGTTTTGTAATTATGGCCCGATTGGATTCAAAATTGGTATATCGGGGTTTTTGGGTGTCGGAGATTATGAATTCAGTCAAAGATTATTGATTTTTAGTTAAAATTCATAAATTAAAGATGGCAATTCCAAGGTGGATGAGTTCATCTTTAGATGATCTTTTCATTGGAGGACTAGATAGCTCAGAACTTACAGAAAAAAAGGCCTCATAATAACGATGCTTTAACAAAAATGCATAGATTAAGGCGTACCTTAAGTACTTAAGTACAAAAAAGGACAAAATAAAATAATTAATAAAAAACCTTTTTAAAGACAAACTTTTATTCAAATGCACTAATAAGTAAAAAATAATTGCTTTGGATGTGTGACGTAGGTTATTCCGTGAGTTATAGATTCAAAAGCTTGTCGCGCAAAGTTCGAATAAAAAAAGGCGACAAGCTTTTGAATCTATAACTCACGGAATAACCTACGTCACACATCCAAAGCAATTATTTTTAACTTTTTATTGCATTTAATCAAAAGCTTGTCTTTAAAAAGGTTTTGTATTAATTATTTTATATCTTGGTGCGTTTAATTTATTCACTGCTACTGTGGCATGAATTTATACAAAGTATTATTAAGATTAGTGTATGGATTTTTCATGTTTCGTACTCCGTTTTTTGTACTATGAAAATCGCTATTTCTTCATTTTTGGGCACCCAAATAACATTGAAAAATCTCCAGGCATTTATTGCATTCATCTAGGCGAATTCAAAAGTTCCGTGGATATTGTACATGGTCCCCAAGACAAGAACTAATGTCTTTTTTTCAGGAAAGATTCCAAATTCACGTGGTTGAATATCTCTAAATATCAAATGTTTAAGATTAACCAATTTAAATATATTCTTTTCACATGTGCTTATCTCATATTTTGTTAGGATTATTAAAATCCCGAGGGTTATTACCAGATTACCAATCGTTAATTGCTTCTGATTGGTTTGAAAATATGAACAGGATGTTCAAAAAATCAGATGTGGAATCATATGCGACTGAAAGATAAACTTTAGTCACTATCTTCCATCGTTCATGATAACCTCTTGAAGGCAAGGAAATGTTTCCAACTTTTTTCCATCTTTGCAAAGTGAGATTGGTTCTAGAAAATGTGTTTCCCATTTCTTCCGGTCTTCCTGATGATCGTAGAAGCGTGAAGTAGATTTTCGTCGAAATGTATTGAAGACACTAGTGAATGCGATGCCTCTCTTGCGTTAACGTTACAAATGATTTCTGGCGAGTACTCTCTTTTGGAAAACATTCTTCTTTGCCTCATTCTCCTATATGAGTTCTTAATTAAGACTGGAATAGAAAATCAAATAACTATCTGAATGAAAATGCAAATTTTCAATTTCAGATTTATTCTTTTGAGTTAGGGTCTTTTCAGAATATCTATCAGATGTAGTTTAATGTGGCTTTAGCCGGGGAAGTAGTTGTTTTCTGTTAGACATTCACAAAAAATTACTTCATTTTTATCGTGGATTTTTCAATTCACAGAAAAATATTTCTATTCAATAGAGAATGATTCCCTTTTCAACTTAATCGCTTCTCTTGTACAACAATTTATCTATTCTTTACCATCAAAGAATGGCGTTGCATAGTACCATGCATTTAGTTAAAAAAATCCAAGTGGAATCCAAAAAAATCCATCCGACTGGCGCTGGAAATTTGGTACCAATGGGCTCACTCCAGTAACAATGTCAGAGAAACCTGCCCCAGATACCTTATTGAATGTAATGTCATGCAATTGCAAAAAATGATGCGGTGGAGCATGTGGCTGCAGAAAATGTGGGTTGAATTGTTCTGTTGTATGCGGATTCTGCAATGGATAATCATGCGAGAATGCACCAGGTTATCATCGACGAAGATGAGGTAATGACAGGAATGAAAGCCCAGATTCGAAAACTTGGATTTTTCTACATCACCTTTTGTAGGGCAAAAACCTCTTCATACTAGATTATAATATGAAGCAGCATACATTCTATAGTTTGGAAGAATTATTTCGATGTAATTGATACATTATGATTTATTATCAATTTTAATGTTATAACATCGGGGTCCATTGTCCATTCTCCGTCACTGATGTTTGCATTGTTTACTTTTAGATTATGTAAACAACATCATTATTTTCTATTACTCATTTTTCTTTTCCTTTCTTTTATTCTTCTTTCTTTATTAATAATCTTCTATCATGAAATGCATGGAAATATAATCATAAGACGTAATGAAAAATAAGGATGTTATGAAATGGTTCTTGCTTTCCACACGCCGTGTAAGGGGCTGAAATACTCTGGCCAAACAAGTATTCCGATATATTAAGTTGTTTTTCTTTTATATTATTTTGTATTATCTTGTAATATTTTTTACTATTATGTAGTATTTCTGGGAAATAAACTATATCTCTATCTAAATGTACAATGTTTAGCAGAAAAATATGTTAATTTAGAATTTTCCATACAGCCAAGAATTAAACCATAGATACAAACTATTGCAACAACTATCAGAAAATTTAACCGAACCGTTAAACTCATTTCCACACCAGCACAGAGGTAGAGGTTTTGGTGTGGTTTTTTTTTATAGTGATTTTTCAAGTTATTATTGTTGTGTACATTTGCTTGACAGCATGCAAACCTAGGGTAAATTCTTAATCACAACCAAATACGCTTCTGATTGAACTAGTCCATTTGAATGAAATGGTGCTCCTGTCTTTAAACAGCGTCTTGTATGAAAGATGCTGCGAAATAAATATGATAGCATGCCATCAACTTTGGGAAATGTCCATTTTTCAAATTATTCTGCTGACACCCAAACAAGATTTTAATTCTAAGCAAGATTTTGGACCCCATTATTTTCTTGCAGTTTGTCCAGCATTTGTTGTGATTCACATGAATTTTAGATATTTTTATTTTACTAGACTATTTTACTAGACACACTACGACAAACTAAGCAGATTTATATATATATATATAAATTTTATGTGCTACGAAAATGTATAAATAAAAAATTATTAATCATTCTCTACCAATCATTAATCGAATCTATCCTGAGATACGGTATTGCTGTGTGGGGTAGTCTTTATAATAATGCCTTACAACCCCTGACTATGTTTCAAAACTACATTATTAAAATAATACTTCGAAAAACAAGATTATATCCTACAAGCTTACTATACAATGAAGAATTTCTGAATATACGCTCACCTAGGTCACCAATAAAGCATATTTATTATTATTATATCGGACAAAGATGTGTATACCGATATATTCTGTAGGTAATTATAAAACAATTAAATATTTTATCTTATGGTTATGCATACCTAATATAATATGTTAGGTTCTCACGTCCAGAGGATTTATTATCGTAGTCGAACAATTTGAGAAAACATTGTAGATTGAGAGTGGTGTTTTTTCTCAAATTGCCCGACTGCTCGTGAAAAAACTACGATACCTAATATAATGTTATAAAGTTACTCAAAAGTTATTAAAGAAATTATTTTTGGTGGTTAGCTGTATGGCTCACCCTGTATGAAAAGTAATCATAGCTTTCAGCCTCAAAATTGTTAACGGGTAGGTATTAATTTTATGAAATAATTTATCTGTGGCGCAACTGTATAATTATTGAGTGATTGCAAAACCTATTGTGATTTATTCGTGAATCACCCTGTACTGTAACAGTACATATTTTTAGCTGTTCCTTTTTATGTACATCTAACCAAAACTTATATTGAACTTATATACCATATATTTAACTTATATATCCATTCATTCTACAATGCGGAAGAATTTTTTAATAGTGAACCTTTTCGTCAGCACTAAAATATGCTTTTCTCCTTATTTTAAGTATAAATTTTAATATTTTTGCATCATGTGGCTTATCATTTTACTTAAATGTCAGTTAACATTTGTGCTTGTACATTCTACTTATACAAATTTTAAAACGCCTGTATTACTACCGTTTTTAGCATTTTTAGTGTTTTTTCTATTTTTATTACTTAATTTTGGGTTTTAGGTTTTAAGTTTGAATTTTTAGCACCTCTACAATGACTTTGTCGATAAGAATCGTTTCTTCGGACAATAAAGCATATTTTATTGATTGATACACAACATTAAGTCAATCCAGCTTTTCAATTTGAAAAAAAAAACTGATAAAATCAGCAATTCTCCACTTTAATGCCCTGTTTCTTGAAAACTGGTCACAGGTTCGGATGTCAAATTCATGCCTCTTAAGACGTTATTGAAATCATTATATACTGAGAAAATGGTTACATTTGACGGGGAAAATTTTAGAATCGTGGTTTTTGTACTTCTTTAAATAGAATACCTCCTAACAAATAAACCACCTTGTATATTTTGAAGCTTAGAGACACATATGTTAGAGGTATTACCTTTCCCAAAAATCAATCAAGTACAGGGTTTTGAAAAATTCTTCAAAAAAAAAGGAATTTATGTTGCGGTTCTCACTATGAAACACCCTGTAAAAGAAATGTGTACTGTGCAATATTTTCTCGTCAAAATATTGTATTGAGGAGTACCTTTGGAAAATATGTTTCACTGAAGTCACAGTAGAAAAAGTGAGATTTTGCAAACACTACCGTTATACATTAGTGAATCATCCTATAAATATAAATATTTTAAATTTTACGTATTAAAAACATGTATTAAACGTGTGTATGCAACAGAAATTTAGTCTAGTTCGTAAGTTAAAAAACAGAAAATCCGAAAAACGGGCAATTTTCAACTTTAAGGCCCCGTATCTAGAAAACTAGTCAAAGGATTGAGTTAGGCCCATTGACACTTTTGGTTACTAGGTCGAGTACAACAACATACCAAAATTTCAGAAAATTTGACAGGTCGCCACTTTACATAAAAGAAGTGCAGGGTCCTTTCCTTTCTATTCACATTTAACATTATTTTTTAATTACTTATTTTACATGTCTCAATATTTAACGAAATTTTGGGAAAACTTCCAAATATTTTAATACTAATTTTGTTTGCACACTACACAAAAAAACAACATAACTGTAATCACAATACTCATTGAATCTTAAGGACAAGGTTCACAGTTGGTCATCCCGAATTCATGTGATTATTATTTTTCAATTCCACAGCAAGCATATGCAAAGTTGACCTTGTAGAGGTTTGCATGATTATCCATATGATATAATTCAATGTTCATTGAGGTACTAGCCAGGAAAATAGTTGATTTCTAATGGTTACACATATTAATTTGAAAAACAAAAATATTCAGTTATCATTTTATGTCATTTTCACTAGTCAATTTATGAAGTTTTGTTCAGATTAATAGATTTATGGTAAACCTGCAAATACGTGAAATTTCCAAAAAAAATTATATCCCCTCGACTATTGATAATAGCATTATCATATGGCTATTGCTGTGACATATTCTCGCAAGCCAAGCTTTTTCAATATTATTATGTTATCCAGTCAGTAGTTAATGTAATTATTTATCGCATAAAGAAACTCACGTTTAGAATGTTAGATGTGTCACCCCCTGTTGATCACTAAGCTATTTCAATATGACTATTTTGTTTTCTCAGTGATAAGGTATATCACTAATGCATCATAAAATTGAACAACTTTTGGTAGTCAATTAATACTATTGCAGATTTTCAGACATGGAATGTAAAGTATATTAGAATAAAATTAAGAATATGTCCCAAAACTAACTTTAAATACAGAGTGAGTTTGGTGCAATCTTTGATATACGGGGTTTAGATTAATCTAACCTCTTGCACACCCGTCACGAGGTATAATGCCATTGTATAACGAATTTTTTTAACCACTGTTAAAAAAAAATAAACAAAATTTTCTTGACAAATTCGCCTAAATTTTGGGAACCGCAAAACAGCAAAGTTAGTAATAAATTTTTTCTGGCTTATTAAGAACTTATCGTAAATATTTCAAATTTAAAAAATTATTTTAATTTTTTCGTGGAGTACTTATCAAGTGTTAGTGTTTGTGCAAGAAGTTATATACACCCTATATATATATATATATATATATATATATATATATATATATATATATATATATTATATATATATATATTATATATATATTATTCTATTGAAAATTTCTTGACTCTATGTTTTTTCCATTTAACCTAATCTAAAACTTACCCAAAAGCATCAGTACTCCAAGAAATGATATGCATGAATAAAGAAATGGTAAATAATATGTCCACAGATCTGAAAAAAAAAATGTAATAATATTTTGAGGAACCAGAATTGATTATTTATAACTTACTCAATATGGTTTGTATACTAGAATTATCTTTGTCAATGAGCGCAGAAATGATGTAAGTCAATCCAAGAACACAACATCCCAAGAGAGCTAGTACAGTAAATGTTTCATACACCCTTGCCATTATGCCTTTCCGATGACCAAAAAAACCTTCCGATTCCGTAAAGAGATAAGCAAACGGGAGGAACATGAAAAGGGATAGATTGGAAAAGAGAAAAACATAGTTCCATAAACCTGAAATAATCACAAGAAACAATATTAAATAATGTTTGTTTTTACTACTATATCAGAAATAACTAAAACTATATTTTTTCATCCCAAGAAATTGTTTTCCTTGAGCAAGTGAATTTCTATATCATTATTAACAAAGGTGAATGAAAAACGCAACAGCTGATTAGTGTCAGTCGCAATTTGTCACTATGTAACTTTTGTAATAAATATCAAAATAAGAAATTATAGTAAAAAAAAACACGTTTGTTTAGCAATATGGACTAAAAAAATCAATAATAATAATTAGAATTAAAATCATTGAAAAAAAATTTTTCTCTTATGTAAAAAACAGCGTAATTTTTTTATTTAAATTCATTTCGAGGATTGAACTATTTATTTGATATGCACTTGTTTACGCCGCAGGAATATTGTGATACAGTTATCAAATGGGGCAGTAAATAAAAGTGTTGTAGACTGTGTGCAAGAAAATGTTCTAATAGGCTTCTGCCAAACAAAAGTATAATTCATGTGCAGTTCAACGGCATAATGGGTCTTGTTTACCAGGCCACAGAGAACATGCAATAAATCGCCCAGTTTTAGTTGATGAAGACGTCTTGAACCTAACGAATTAATATTCTTCAATAAGTACCTTGTTATTAGTTCATTGCGTTATGCCAGATTAGTTGAAGGCATAGCGGCACCATATGTCTATTTCATATTTTATTTTTCTGACTCTTTGTGTTAACAACCTACTGGCTATTTTTCCTCATGTTGATGTAAATTACCCTGTTATGACCATCTGCATTAAATTAGCTTTACAACAACGAAAAAAAAAGAAATATGTCCTGAAATCATCTGTTACACAGAATCAACTCACAAGCTTCTTTATCAATTATATTCTCATATGAAAATAATGTAGATATTTTTAGAAATCAGCAGATAGTGAAAATATAATAATAAGAGATTATAGAATATTTTGGTTGGATTTGCATGACACATCTAGGATGTATATTCTTTAAAATTTGATCAAACAAACAATCAGATACAGCATCTACTTTTCAAATAGAAAATGATAAATCAAAGATTCCTTTACAGTTTTATACTTATTTCCCTAGTCGTGAAGTTGATGGGGCAATTATGATGATGGTTGTTTCAAACAAAAGCATGGAAATATACTTCATACAAAGGAGTTCAGACATACAGAACCGAGAGGGCTACTCGAATTGCCTTGTATTCTGACACCAACTGGGTCTGTCTTTATTGAAATATACTGGTCTAATTATTGTTTGTTTATTTCAATTCACTACAACACAACACTGTACTCTGACAATAAATCAATTACAGCAAAACAAAACTGCTACCTTTTAACCTGAATAAATAACTTGCTTGTTTATGATGTCTTAAATACAAGAAACCACATATAATATGGCGGAATTATGTTATGTTGAGTGTCAAAATATTAAAACTACCTTTCAGCAATGAATATTATTTCATCACTTTAATCAACGCCTATTAATTACACCATTTTACAAGTGTTAGAACGAATTATAAATACATATTTTTATCAATTGTATGTACAAGGTGATTTGCCACAACATACAAAAAATAAATAGACGTAAGTGTTTTTCATTTGGGAAAGCCCCCACAAAGTTTTCGAGCAATCCGAGGTAATTTATAGAATTATTCTTCATCAAAACCTCTAAAATACACAGCTCCAGTTGTCCTGTCGTTTCTATGATAGATAGATTTATTTAATCATGCGAAATACTTGTATAACAAGTCACAAGTCAAAAAAATACCTAGTAAAATACAAAGTATATGTATAAATAAAATGAAATATTACACTAATATAGTCATAGACATACCTGGTAATATCACACACTGATCCCGAACATAGGTAAAATACAAGTTATGAGTGAGTATAAGTACAACTTGCTTTACACATTCTACATATTCCTCAAGAGAATAGAACTAGTTTTCAAGTAACAATGTTTCAATAGATTTTTTTGAAATTGGAAGTATTCATTTCGTTGATTTATATATTCAAATCTTTGAGTTCTATAGTACGAATGTTATAAATTTTTATGTTTAATGAATTATTTTGAGATGTGCTGAGCCTATGTCTGGGAAATCTTATCCTATCTGTTCCTCTGGTCTTATACTGGCGAATGTCTGATTGTTTAATTAATGTGTTTTTTTTTTATAAATTTCGATCGTTCCAAACAAACAGCGAAGGAAGAGTAAAGATTGTTAAGTTTTTAAAAAGTGGTCCACAGGTTTCTCTATGCTTTGCATTACTCAAAATTCAAATAACTTTTTAATGCTGCCGGAAAACACTAGAAGCTGCAGATGAGTTGCCCCATAGTATGATTCCATAATTAAGATGTGATTGGAATAGTGAAAAATATATTGATCTAAGGGTAGTAATATTCGTGTAATGATTAAGTTGTCACATACTGAAAAGGTACAATTTCAAGTTCAGTTGCCCGATGTGACTTGTCCAATTTAACTTTTTGTCCAGAATGAAGCCTACGAGACAAAGTTTCCAACGCCCAAGACCTAGTATTTTGTAGTAGGTCGAAGGAAAATAACCTGTACTATGCTCGCGAAATATTAAATTAATGTCGATAATAGATGCTATTCAATATATCGGTCATTAAGTAATAGGAATACGATTGGAAACACTCTGGTATGGGGTCAATCAATATCATGTGGTGTTTTCTGTCTATTCCTTCACGTTACTTCAGATTAGTTGAAGCCATAGGGAGCGCATCTCTTCAACAAAATGAGGTTATATTTTGTCATACATTTCTCTATTTTCTTCCTTCTTGTGGAGGAAACAGCCTACTGGCAAATTTTCCGCATGTTGAGGTAAATCACCGCATACACACATATATCTTTAGTCATATACTATTTATATAATAGAATAGAATATAATTTTATTCATCCATAAAAAATTTATACATGTAGATATTTATACAAATATAAAGCTTTATCGGACTAGTCAACAAAACATAGTTAGCCTGTATGCTAACATCTAAACGAGTGTATAAAGAGAGTTCGGTATTCTTAATAATAGATTGAAAGCACATATATAGTAATAGGATCAGAGACACAATATATAGAATACTATAATATACGATAAAATATACACAAATATAATGTTGATAAAGGTGAGTAAAGTGATTTAAGTCAGGTATAATTTGAAGTATCACAATTGTAGAAATTCTTCTACCGAATAAAATGCGTTTTGTAGGAGGTGATCTTTTTTTTTTTTTTTCGTTTCGTTTTGAAGGGGGAAACCTCTTGGCACCTGGGCCTTGTGTCTATCAGCTCAGGTAGTATCGGGCGCAACTCCGACTAAACCCCCTCGCCCTCCTATGCTTGGGACCATCTTGTCGACATAGCGTCAAGCATAGGCGGCGTACCATGCAGCTGCTTCTTTCTCTATCTTAGCATGGGTTTTCCATATCACGTCACGGACAGTACATAAATAAAATACTATACTAAAATATCACAAACATAGGTATCACAGACTTAAATATCACAGTTCATCTCCATCATTTATTGGGAATTGGTCCTGCCTTTGCATAGCCCTCTCTTCCCTGTCTTTAGCCTCCATCACCTGTCTTAGAAAATTGTAGCCCGCCTGCCATCTTCTTTCATCAGTGATCATGAGTCCGATCATGTTCTCAGGCATAATTGTTACCCCCAAGGCCATTTCCGCGTTATGTCGCTCTCGTTCCCATCTCTTGCATCCAAATATTGTGTGCTTTGGGTCATCCCATTCACCACAATACAAGCACCAATCGTCCGCGGCTTTTCCTATCTTAGAGGTAAATTTTCTGAAAGACCATGCCCGCTTAGGGCCTGGGTTACATAGTAATTTGTGCCCTTATGGCTACATTCTATCCACGCTCTCAGGTTCGGAATGAGTCTTCTGGTCCATTGAGCAGTAGTGGTATTTTCATCCCATCGCGTTTGCCATTGTTCAATGGTCCTGTCCCTCTCTTCCTTCTTTCCCTTTCAGTCAGATTGGGAATGGAATCAGGCGTATCCTTTCCTCTATCATGAGGTCTATTGGCGGTATTGCCGTTATGACGCACAGTGCATCAGCCGACACAGTCCTATAGGCCATGGCCACACGGAGTAGCATCTTCCGCTGCGTTGATATCAACATGCCCCTGTATATCTTCACTCTGGTGACATCGCCCCACACGGGAGCCGCGTATAGGAGGACGGACTGCACCACTCCGTACATCACTCTTCTCTTATATAGGCCAGGTCCCCTTGTGTTTGAAAGGATCCTCGTTAGGGCCGTCACCTGCCTATTCGTCTTGTCACAGGTCTCCCTGACGTGTTTATTAAATATCAGTTTGTCGTCAAGCCAAACCCCGAGATACTTTTTTTGGAATTATCTGCGTGCCAGCCAGCTCGAAGCGAAATCCTTCCCTCTTTCTGCGTCCCCTGATTACGATAGCCTCAGTTTTCTGCGGGGCAATCTCTAACCCATTATCCTCCGTCCAGCGTTTAATTATTGCTAGGCTCTGGTTTGCAGTGCGCGTCAGCTCGTCACTTTTGTTGTAGGAAGTGATCTAGTAGAACCTTTTTGAATTGGTTGAAGTTGCCTATGTTTCCAAATAGCTGAAGTGCTTTGTTGTAATCTGCTTACTCCCTGATAACTTGCTGCGTTCTGACCAAGTGCTAACGAGAAAAGGGTAATCGCAATTCATTACATGTTGTTTTTAGAATGGTTTAATTATTTTTTTTATATTTGTTGTTATTTTGAAGAAGTATAGTGAGGGTAATGTTGAGAGTGATAGTTCCATGAATGTGTTCTTGCATGATTTTCTATGGTGTAAACCGACCATACATCTTACTATCTTTTTTTGGACTATAAACACTTTTTTCATATGTGCTGAGTTTCCCAAGAAGGCCAGTCCGTAGGAGATTGCAGATTGTACAAGTCATATATATATATATATTATATACACAGGGTGTCCCTGGACTTCCTCTTCCTCTCGGGAATGTATAGATGGGGTCAAAATATCACCAGTACTTCACATAACTTTTGTTCCTAAAAGCCTTCGTTACCAAGTTACGGGCCCTCAAAGTTACAAAATGAAAAATGTTTTTCTTTGATAACTTTCAAAGTGAATATTCAAAATCATCTAAATTTTGGTGATTGACTAAACAAATGAATTCCTTCGATGAGCTTCCGTGCAGGAGTCAGTTGTTTTGCTACAATGTCAGGAACGGACTACCCCCGATGGTCCACACCCCAAAACTTTGAAATGACAGATAATTTTTCAATAGTTTTCAACAAAATAAGATTACGTAGACAGTTTTCTGAATAAAAGTACTTGTGTGGAAAGTTGATCGGAGCAATGATTCTTAATAAAAATGCAGTTTTACTCGACGACATCAAACCCGATTGTCCACCATTATTTGAAATGAAAAATTTTCACAGTAGAAATACTAATGCTAACGTTAATTCAACAACATTTATAACAGGCATAATACAAAATATGCTAAAATAAAGTCGTAAACAAAAAGTACAGTGCCTAGTTAAAAGTTTCATTCACAATGTAGATATTTTTTCAAATGTAATATGAAGTTATGTAGATTCGTGGTGTTTTTGAACTAACAAGCTACTCCACTATGAAATATCGAATTCAGTCCATATTTTGTACGACCCTGGCATGCTATTTCAAGTGCAGAGAGGGTGTTTGCGCCGACTAAGAAAATGTATTTAGAGAGACGGGGGTCATATCGAGCAGTTTTTGTAGCGGATTTTGCATTTCTGTTTGCTCTTGAGGCTTGCGATTGATTATTTACACCATGAGTTTTGTAAGGTAAACGTGTTTGCATGATAAAAATTCGTTATGAACATTGTACCTATCATTTCTATTTTCATTACAAATTAATCTTTTGCTCTTGCAGGTTGGATGTCGTCGAACAAAAATGCATTTTTATCAAAAATCGTTGCTCCGATCGATTTTCCACACGAGTACTTTTTTCAGGAAATTGTCCAGGTAACCCTGTTTTGTTAAAACATATTGACAAATCCCAGTCATTTCAAAGTTTTGGGGTGTGGACCATCGGGGGTAGTCCGTACCTGACTTTGTAGCAAAACAACTGACTCCTGCATGAAAGCACATCGAAGGAATTCATTTGTTCAGTCAATCACCAAAATTTAGATGATTTTGAATATTCACTTTGAAAGTTATCAAAGAAAAACATTTTTCATTTTGTAACTTTGAGGGCTTGTAACTTGGTAACGAAGGCTTTTAGGAACAAAAGTTATATGAAGTACTGGTGATATTTTGACCCCATCTATACATTCCCAAGAGGAAAAGAGGAAGTCCAGGGACACCCTGTATATATATATATATATATATATATATATACATATACATATATATATATATATATATATACATATATATAATATATATTATATATTTGTATTTTTCTCAAATGTTTATGAACAAGTTCGAATTTTTGGGAGCAAAGATTATATTTATTGGAAATTCTATTTTTTCTGGAGTGTTTCTGAATAAACAACTTTTCCACGTATTTGCTTCAAAACTGTTATCCTGTTGCAGCTGTTTCTTATCAAATGAAGATATTAAAACACATTGTTTGTTTTTTTTTTCAGCACATAATTATTTCAAACAAATATTTATGCTCGTACTTACCTTGTATGAGTGAAGAATTAAGCCATTTTATGTAATAGCTATTTGGATAGTTGACCAATACTTCATTCGCAATTATAGATACAGGCAATAACATGACAGCACCAATAGATACTGCCAATGAAAAAGTGCACAACCAAGTACTGATTCTGTAGACTGTAACTTCATCTTCGTCACTGCTGAAATAATCCTCTCTGCCTCTTCGCTTGAATCGATTTAGCAATGCGAAGCTCAAAAGATACAATAGCAGGAAGAGAAGAAGGAATATCTGGAAAGATAAAAAATTTAATTATTTATCTTTTTCATTCATTTTTTATAAAAAATTTGATACTCCCTGGAGTTCTCTTAAAAATAATGCGGGATGGTTTTTCAATATCAATATTTTTTTCAGTAAGCTCTGGGAATGTATTTAGAAGATGTGACTAAATGTTTATTATTCTGTCTACCAAACTTTTGACAAACTTTATTTCTTTTTCAAGTCTACAAAACTTAGAGGTAAATGAGGTAAAATACAAAGTCTGTCGAAAGTTCGGCATAGTTAAGAACAGTTTTATAGAAAATAACCCGACTGCTTAGCCGCCTATTTTTCTGTATGTTATGGTGGATTTATGCGGCACAAATTAATAATTATCAAGTAGTAATTATCATTTGTTTGAAGGTTGTAGGCGATGTGGTAACTTGATTACTACCGTTTCGGACGTCCATCGTCTTAATGTATTTAAAAGGTTTTCACGACGTTTCGAATGCTTGTATCTGCAATCGTCTTCAGGTGAATACTGACAAGTTTAGGTGCTAGTTACCAATTTATACGACTGTCGGCGCAATGATGCGTGCAATTCCGCCATGTGCAGTTGTGCGTGTAATTTCGCGCGGTGTGGTGGTGCGTGAAGTTTCGCGCCTCTGCAGTCCACCAGAAGGAGCAATCAGGGGTTTCCATACGTTCTTGATCTCAACGCTTGGTTGACTAAAGGCGTTATTGGCTTCGATGTAGGCGGCCTCTTTGAACTTTCGTTTGAACCAATGCTCCTCTCTATGTAGAACACTTGCGTCGTCCCATAGAACTCGATGGTGCTCAGTCCAGGCGTGGTCAGCGATTCCCGATTTTGATGTTTCTCCACGTTGAGTCCATTTCTTGTGCTCATCCAATCTTACCGATAACGGTCTCTTTGTCTCTCCAATGTAGGAATCTCCGCATTCACATGGAACTTCATAAATGCAATTCTTACTGATTTCATTTTTGTTGTCAGGTTTGGTCTTGGTCAGGAAACTCCGTAAAGTACTGCCGGATTGGAAGCAGCTCTTGATGTTGAACTTGTTTCCGATCCTTCTGATCTTCTCGGAGACACCTCTGATTACGGAAGGCAGATCACTGTGCTTTGTTGTTGCTCTTCAGATGTCTTCGTTCTCCGGAGTTGTTTCAATACTTCTTCTAGGAGTTTCTTGGGATATCCATTTCGGTGGAGGTCCTCTCTGATCTGGTTTAATTCGGCATCAAGTGACTCCACGTCGTTGCATATGTGCGTCGCTCTCTCCACCAATGTTCTCACGATCCCTCTCTTCGTCGAACTCGGATGGTTGGAGCTGTAACTGAGGTACTGCCCCGTATGTGCCTTCTTTCTGTAGACGGAGATGCGAATTTCATTGCCTATTCTCTCAACGTTCACATCGAGGAAGGGTAAGGCACTGTTGGTTTCCATCTCCATCGTGAACTTGATCAAATCCCTGATTCTGTTAATTCCTGAGAAGAAATCCTGGAGATGTTCGTCTCCGTGATTCCATACAATGAAGGTGTCATCCACGTACGTAGAGAATAGGCAATGAAATTCGCACCTCCGTCTACAGAAAGAAGACACATACGGGGCAGTACCTCAGTTACAGCTCCAACCATCCGAGTTCGACGAAGAGAGGGATCGTGAGAACATTGGTGGAGAGAGCGACGCACATATGCAACGACGTGGAGTCACTAGATGCCGAATTAAACCAGATCAGAGAGGACCTCCACCGAAATGGATATCCCAAGAAACTCCTAGAAGAAGTATTGAAATAACTCCGGAGAACGAAGACATCTGAAGAGCAACAACAAAGCACAGTGATCTGCCTTCCATACATCAGAGGTGTCTCCGAGAAGATCAGAAGGATCGGAAACAAGTTCAACATCAAGAGCTGCTTCCAATCCGGCAGTACTTTACGGAGTTTCCTGACCAAGACCAAACCTGACAACAAAAATGAAATCAGTAAGAATTGCATTTATGAAGTTCCATGTGAATGCGGATATTCCTACATTGGAGAAACAAAGAGACCGTTATCGGTAAGATTGGATGAGCACAAGAAATGGACTCAACGTGGAGAAACATCATAATCGGGATTCGCTGACCACGCCTGGACTGAGCACCATCGAGTTCTATGGGACGACGCAAGTGTTCTACATAGAGAGGAGCATTGGTTCAAACGAAAGTTCAAAGAGGCCGCCTACATCGAAGCCAATAACGCCTTTAGTCAACCAGCTGAGATCAAGAACGATGGAAACCCCTGATTGCTCCTTCTGGTGGACTGCAGAGGCGCGAAACTTCACGCACCCCACACGCGCGAATTACACGCACAACTGCACATGGCGGAATTGCACGCATCATTGCGCCGACAGTCGTATAAATTGGTAACTAGCACCTAAACTTGTCAGTATTCACCTGAAGACGATTGCAGATACAAGCATTCGAAACGTCGTGAAAACCTTTTAAATACATTAAGACGATAGACGTCCGAAACGATAGTAATCTAGTAATTATCAATCAACAACTCATGAAAAAGTAATAAAATGGTACACAGGTGCATAAGTCAGAGATCCCAGATATTTAAATTAACCTTACATTTTCGTCCATTGTCCATCTATACCTAAAATCCTAAAAAAACAAGTCGCAAAAATTTTAATTGTAATAGAAGATGCTCAATCACGTTTCATTCTATTGATGCAAAATTTCTGTAAATACCCAATATATGGTTCAATTAAAGTAAAAAGTTGGCCAACTTCTACTTGTTACTTGTCTGCAGCATAAATACACTCATTCTGAAATAAGGAATTCAAATTATAATTATGAATTGTAAATCGATCATTATTAATTGATGCTGCATAAATCCCTCATTATACTGAAGAAACCATGTACAATCAGTATATTTTAAGATGAGTTTAAATAGCATGAAAAATAAAATATGGTAATAATGTTCAAAAATCTATAATTGAAAAATTGTCCCTGTCATTAATTTTGGCAAATAACAATAAATTATCAAAAATATTTTGCCTTGCTTTATCAAGAAGTCCTTATTGACAATACTAAAGATATAATAAAATCTTCGTCTTCTAACGGCATTTTTGAACAAAGACTATATTTTCCAGTTATGAAAACAAAACAAAGTATTCAGCCTATTATCTTCTCTTGTCAACGTACTAGTAGTAGTAGTAATTTATTGAACTAGATGAAATTAATTTAGAAACATTCAAATGATCATTAAAGATACACACAATCTTATACAATTAAAATAAATAATAAATAAAATAATTAATAAAAAACTTTTTAAAGACAAGCTTTTATTCAAATGCACTAAAATGTAGAAAATAATTGCTTTGGATGTGTGACGTAGGTTATTCCGTGAGTTATAGATCAAAAGCTTGTCGCGCAAAGTTTTCAGTTCGAATAAAAAAGCGACAAGCTTTTGAATCTATAACTCACGGAATAACCTACGTCACAAAGCAATTATTTTTTACATTTTAGTGTATTTGAATAAAAGCTTGTCTTTAAAAAGTGTTTTTGTTAATTATTTTATTTTGCGCTTTTTAGTGCTTAAATTCATAATTTTGGACCCTGAAAATCCCCAATTTTGAATCTCATCCGCCATCTTGGAGCGCCATTTTGTTTTTGTTTATTAACAAAAATTCCATGAGCCGCCATTTCAATTTCATAAATTTTGACAAAAAATTAATAATCTGCGACTCTGAAAACCTCCACATACATATTTTGAATAAAATCAGACCATAATCACATAACTCCTCCGCCAGTTTGGAGCCGCCATCTTGAATTTATAAATTTTGACAAAAAATTCATAATGTCCAATTTTGAATCGAATCGTACCATAATCACAAAACTCGTCCGCCATCTTGAAGCCGCCATTTTGTTTCTTTCTCTAACCAAAATTTCATAATTAATTGTCACCGGAATTATGAACACTCGCCAAATTTCAGCTCAATCGGATGTCGGCAAGTGCTCCATAAGTGGATTACAAATTTTGAACCGAAAAGAATGACAGAACGAATGATATACGAACGAAGCAAGTTAAATAAAAGCTTGTGAAAAAGATACAAATATTTAAAAGTAATTCATCAAATTACTTCTAAAAATCCAATAGGCTTTTCTTAAAACTAAAAACATACTCTATATCGTATATCGAATTCATTCAAACCTTTGGAAAATAAGTTATTTATGTATTGACTCAAATTAGTTCTATTAATGTGGAAGTCGAATTATACCTAGTGTTATAATGATGATTATCTTTGTTTAAAATCATTAAAATAAGTTGGTTAAAAACCTTTGACAATCTTAAAAATAAAAACCATTGCATTTTCTCAATATATAGGTACAAGGTAGCATGCATTTAAGAATCAACGCATTCCACAATTATGGAGTTTTTGCAACTGAGACACTGTATTTTGATTGAATAAAAACAGTAGAGAAACACATTGATTAAAATGGGGTTGGATAATGCAATTAAAAGTTGTTATTTTAGCAACAAACAATTCGAAAATCTAAAAAAAACTCTATATTATTCTTAATATACTCGGCGTGGTTATTTAATGTCAAAGAACTGTCGATGACGAAACCAAGGTATTTAATTTCGGATACAATTTCAATATTATTGATCAAATTACTCGTATTACGCAGCTTATCATCAGAGTAGGTATCATCAGCAAATATATTTCAAGAACGTGAAGCTGGTATGTAGTGCCATTTAAATATATGATAAATAAAGGTAGTTCAAAACGCTTCCTTGAGGAACTCCCATTTATTTTACAATTTTGTCAGATTGAAAATTGTTTATCTTGGTCTGTTTGAAAATTGTTTATCTTGGTCTGTTTGAAACGATAACTTAGGTAACTTCCAAACTAATTTAACACACTGCCAGATATGCCATAATATTTTAATTTTTCCAATAGGATGTTTCGATCTATCCTTTCAAAAGCTCTATGTAAATCCAAGAAAATAGCCACGGTACACTAATTAACATATAAGGCACTTTTCCAGGTTGATAAGGTGTATTGAATAGATGTTTCACAACAATTATTTTTATGGAAACCAATAAAGATTTCATTGATAATGAAATAATTTTCGATTTGTTCGTAGACTGCCATTTCAAGAACTTTTTCAAGTGATCGCAACATGTTGATTGGTCTGAAATCACAAGAACCTATGAGTTATTAATAGGAATGATGGTGCTTAATTTTAAACTGATCTGGGAATATACCTTTTTCTAGAGATGTATTAACAAGATTCAAAAATACATTTCCAAAACAATCAATTATTTATTTCAAAAATGTATTGTTAGGAATTATTTGCTCATTTTATTGCAATGTGAATTCACTGAATGACTGACTGATATGGGGATAGTTATGGCTCGACCATAATTCTTCATAGTCAATTTTGTTATCAATTTGATGAATACTAACGTCAAAATATTGGTTAAAATTTTCAGCAACCTCTAAGCTATCAGTACAAGTACAGGATTGAATAGCATTAGTATATTGGTTATGTCGAATGTACACAACGTAAATTCTCAAGATCCTGAAGAAATGGATACATTGCAAAAAATGTGTGAAAATCTCGTATAACTGTGAAATCTGTAATTCTAACTTTCACCCTAGTTGTGCTAAATTGATACAATAGCTGAGGCTGAAGGAAGATAATTATTCGCTACAACTAAAAGAAAAAAAGATGGAACAAATAATAAACACCAATGAACAGAAGGAGAAGGAAGGTAACTTAATCTTGTCTGGAATACCAAAACAAAAAGACGAACCACATACTATAGCCGATAAAGTTTTTAAAGCCATGAAGGTCGAAGTGAAAGAAAGTGATATACAGGATATCTATCGAATATCCAAACGAGTCGATGGGCCCATACTCATACTTACAAATAAGGAATTAAGATTGAAACTGCAAGAAAAGATCAGATAAATCAAAGGTATTAAGGTAAATGAATGTGGATTAGTGGGAAATAATAACAATTTATACCTAAATGAGGACCTAACCAGATTCAACCAACGATTATTTAAAAAGACGAGAGAGTTTAAATGGAAAAAAAACCTGAAAGCAGCATACGTCAGAATTGGGAAAATCTACTCAAGAAGATCCAAATAGAATCAAATGTGAAGGTGACTTAAGGTTTAACTGAGATTTAACTGAATCAGTGATAAGGAATGTACAATCTTTACTATGTGTATACCTTTAAATGACATTATTGACGAATACAAGGCTTGTGAAGCAATGATATGTGACAACTTATCTCAAAATATGTTTTTCAATTCGACTAAGGACATTAATGTAATGCATGTAAATATAAGAAGCATTTTTAAGAACTTTGATAACTTCTTAGTATTTCTGGAGTCTATAAAAAAGAAAATTGATGTCATTGTTATGTCAGAGACACACACCACCGTTTTCAATATTCGTGACTTTAATATACCTGGATTTTGTGCATTTTGGAATAATAGTGTACATAACAAATTTGATGGATGTATGATATATGCAAAAGAACAAATCTGTAAAGACCATTCACTTATTGAAATAAATAATGTTAAGTGTCATAAAATGTCATTTTTTTAAAGTAATACATTGGTAGATGTCTTAGCATTCTATCGTTCCCATGATATTAATGTGGATGATTTTACATCCGATTTAGGTGAAAACTAGAACATATCATTGTAGATCCTAACCGCCCCTATGTCTTTATTGGAGATATCAATATTAACTTGTTAGATATTAGCTCAATACAAACGAATAATTATTTAACATTAATGCATAGTTTCGGGTTTACAAGTATTGTAAATAGTCCAACTCGAATACAAGGTAGCTAGAAAACTTGCATTGATCATCTATTCATTAAATGCAAAAGTCAAATTTATAATAATGTGCACTCGGCTATATTAACTAATGATTTCACTGAGCATTTTCCAAAATATAGAACTCCAGAAAACGAATAAGAAAAATATTGAAAGTACAAGAGTGTATCATTAAACTAACTATACAAAGCTAACTCAGCTATTATCTGAAGCAAATTGGGATGACGTGGTTAATACCAATGATGTTGATTTAAGTACAAATAACTTCATTAACTCCTTGCAAAACTGAAAAAAAAAAAATCACCTTAATCCAAATTGTTTAGATGATCTAAAATGCCTACAAACAGTACAGAAATCAATTCACAAAACTAACAAAAAAAAAACAAATATAACTATTATAAAGAAAACATTTGTGAAAGTAGGACTGACCCCTAAAAAACGTGGAAAAATATAAAAGATGCCACTAATGATCAAGAAAGCAGAAGGGAAATAAAGCATGTTGTGAGTAGTAATAATGAAATACTGACCCAAATCAGATAGCAAATGAATTCAATGGCTTCTTCACTAGAATTCACTGTGTGCATTAGGCTGGAGGGGATAGATGAAACTATGACAGTGCCCATGGTGGCAGAAGTAGGTAATGATCCTGGTAATCACAAGCACAAGCTGAAAACTTTCAGTTTCTGAGGTCTCCCCGTTCATTCACAAATCACTTAAAAAAATATTGTACCATACTTCAGATGAATAAACATTATTATTATCGTAGAGTCAACGGTTGGGTAGTATAATAACAACATACATATAATATTAATGAGCCCTCGCCATTGCTGTGCAGTCGATTGCAAAAATAGTGCATGTAAATTTTATACATTTCCAACTGCATCACAAAAACTGCAGCAAAGAGATAAGTGTTCTACTATTTCACGATATTTCAATCACTAATTACGCGACGTGAGGTTTTCATTCGATAAATATTAGAGATGTTTCCGTTTTCTATTTAATCGTCTAGAAGTGGATAGTAAAAGTATAAACCAAGTTCCGTGGGACGGTGTTAGCCGGTCATGAAAAGCAAATAGCGACTTAAACTGCGAGTTCGGGAACGCCTGGACGGTGTTGTAAACTGATCAATCAGCCTTATAACATAACAGAATACAGAGATAATTTTGATGTCTTTCCGAGTAGTCTATCATACAGAGCATTCTATCAGGACAAAGTACCTCCCAGAGATTATTAATTTGTGTTTTAATTTTCACGAACTGGTTTCGGTTCCAAAAGCAATTGGCCTTACATGTGAACTAATGTTAAATGTAATGCAGTTCAAGTATTAAGAGTAAACATCGTTACTTATACTGTATATAAGCATGTATATAAGCATTACCCAATATTTTGTTGACAATTATACGTGTTAGAGAGTGTTGAACATGTTTGTATTATTTAGGGACCGTTCAATGTTCTTACATCCTTGCAAGGGTAAAAGTGGGATCCCATATTCAGGTACAATTGTGAACCTCATTCCTTTTCTGATTATTATATTATTTGAGAATTTCATTAAATAATTTTGCGTCGAATCTGATGTTATTTAGTGGTTTCCCGTCAGGATAAAGCTAGCCAGGGTTATATGGGTACTTTTTTTAATTTGTTAAACTACTTGGCTCCCTCACTTTTTTATGTTCTCAAGACCTTATGAACCTGCGACCTTAATAAACTAACGAGCAAGCACATTACTTGCCGTACCTAAAAGTACACAGAAGTAGCATTACTTTATGATATTCAAAATATTTAGACAATGTCATAACTTTACATGGATAACCTCCAAATGCAGTGAACTATCGTATCAATACACATATTTTTTATCATTTACTTACTTTTTTCTTTGACAGAAAAAAACTTCGATTCATCTGGAACTAGTAACGAGCACAAAATTGTTACATTGTGGTAGATTATTTAGAAATTATTAAAAAATTGAAATTGTTACTTAGTGAGTATGGGAAATAAAACAGGAAAACTTCAGCTATTGAGTTACTAGAGGGCATTACCAGTCTTGCACACAGCGAATAGGAGAGAAGGTAGCTGATTTTTATTAAGTCAAACCGAAATCATAACTATTCTACAGCTACACCAATCAATCCAGAGTCTTTCTTTTTTATGCATATTACCGATAGCGAAATTATAAATAAAAAAATTAAAAAATAATGTTCAAAGTGGGGAAGACAACATAACATCTGAAATGATAAAAGATAACCATGTATTTCTATTGAAACCGCTAGCCCATATTATAAATCGAATTTTCTGTACAGGAATATATCCTGGAGCCTTCAAAAAAGCCATAGTTATACCTATTTACAAGCAAGGCAATAAAGAACTAACAACAAATTATAGACTGATAGCCTTAATAAGTACTATTAGCAAATTGGTAGAGAAATGCATCAAGTTTAAACTGGCTGAGTTCCTTAATAAACATGCTATTTTATCTGATAATCAATATGGATTAAAAGAAGGAAACCAGCACAGAAGATGCGTTAAGTAAAGTTAAAGAAAAAATACTTTGTAGTTTGGACAATGGTAAAAAGGTTATAGCAATAGTTCTAGATCTAGCCAAGGCATTCGATACTGTGGCACACAAAATCCTACTCGACAGATTAAACAATATGGGCATTAGAGGAGTATTTGTTTAAATCATACCTGACGAATAGAACCCAACATGTAAAAATAAACAGTAGTCTAAGCGATCCTCTAGAGTTGTGATTTGGTGTGCCATAGGGTACAGTGCTTCGTCCCTTTTTGTTTAACCTGTATATTAATTATATACTCTCACTACTTGACGTAGGGAGCGTTTTCTGTTTTGCGGACAACACTGCAGTAATTGTGAGTGGAGAAACTTGGGAAGCTACTCTGAGTGAAGCAGAAACTGCAATAAATAAAAGAATGGTTGGACTATTGTCACTAAATGTGCAAAAAACAAAGTTTATAGCCTTCGGCGTTACTAGCGTAAATTTACCGATGTTCACAAGTTTAAGAATTCATGACTCAGGTTGTACTAGGACTGTAAATGACTGTAAATGCAAACACAAGGTAGAAAGTACGCAATCTCTTAAATACTTGGGAGTATTTGTTGATGACAATTCAACTCATGTATAAAAAAATCGCATATGCCACAGTGCAATTGTCAGTTTGACAGCGGCAAAAGTTAGCTGCGACTTTTACAGCGACAAATGCACTAGTGGTTTTTTCACTTATTCATTTGTTTATCAATTATCGCGGTGTTGGTTGCCAAAATAAATAAAGTTTGCACTGATATGTTTCTAAATTTCTTATTCATTAAATTGTCCTGCCGAATTACCTTCGGTGTCGCGTTTTTAATAGTTGACAGTTTTTCTCGTCTAATTGCTAGGCAACAGTGTCTCATTAAACAACCCAAATTTACCCGATAAAATACAAACCTCTCGTGCCATTATAAGTGAACACATGTTTTGTATGTAGTAGGTAAAATAAGAAAACTCATATATACATTTTATGAACTACGAAATGTGCTACAAGGAAATATTCTTAGAATGTTTTATTACTCTCTTGTTGAGTCGGTGATAAACTATGGCCTAGTGGTCTGGGGAAGTGCCTATAAGACAGTATTGGAACCTTTGTTTGTAGTACAGAAATATATTATTAAAGTAATGTATTTCAAAAATAAACAATTTTCAACCGAAATCTTGTTTAAAAACTATAATTTTCTTAGATTGGAACAACTACATGTTAAATCAATAATCAGATTTATGCTCAAAAGGCCTTACTATAAATTTGAGTCATCAATTAAACACGAGAAATGCATCTCAACAAAATGTACTACTTTCCTCTGTCAAGCACTTAGCCATGCAAAAGCACATACCTTTTTCTAGTCCAAAGGCTTTTGCCTTGCCCCTGCAAATGAAAACAAAAACATACAAAAGAAATAAGCTCAAGATTGATATGTGGATTAAAGAAAGCGGGTTTAAGTTTAATTTTCGCTGAATTTAATTTGATACATATTGCTTTAATTTCCTTCTCATTTAGATTTAGAGTTAGTGTAAGAATTTTTCTAATTTATACTTAGCTTAAGATAAGCGCAATTTAAATATATAATGATTGAGAGATTTTTGTACATACTGGAGAATATCTCTCAAATTACGTCATCATTTTCAACATATCTAGATATAGATGATATATTCATTGTTAAGTTAGGAGTTACTGCACACACAGTTTTTTATATTCTATCGTGCAGCTCATTGGATATAGAACATAATGTAACATAATAATGTAATGTAATAATGTAATTTTTTCAATGTAATAATATACTAATATTTTGTGACGTCTGAAATCGTCTTGTTTCATCCCGTGTCACACACTATATTTTTCATATTACCTGCCATACTAATGAAACTGGGAGATTTTTTAGACGAATAGCGTTGAAGTAATTTTAGTCTTGTAAATATGACATCTGTCAGATTACTTAATGGTTAGAATAATAATTGTGTAGTCATACATAATAAAAAAAAGATATTCTTACAGGGTTGAATATGATTCCAACTTCATTCAGTGGGTAGAAACTCGATGGTTTCTTTCCGCCAACAGTAGCATTGGTCTGAAATTATCTCGTTTCGACTGGCTAAACAAATTATCTCGTTTCGACTGGCTAAACAGACACTGAAACTCGCAGTTTCAATACAGGTAATATGAAAATATTATTTTATTATAACAAAGGTCATTTTTAGGACCTTTGAGAGATTTCAAGTTTTTCCGCATAGGTTTAGAGTAATTTCTGTTCAATAATATTTGTTATTCATAGTAAAACAGTTTTTTATGTCTAAGAAGGTTAACATACTGGTTTCTCAAGTTATCCCACATTTGGTCTCCTAGATATATTTCCTTGTTTTTATTATTTTTAAGTCTAGATTTAAAAGAACTTACAATGGAGCTTATTTGTTCTTGAGTGGCGAAAATGTTTACCTAATTTACATTCCAGATCAGTAGTGGTCAATGATAATGTGTCTTATCATAATATACAAGTAAAGCCACTTTATTTGAATTAGGAGAAAATTTACTCTAGCTCTAATAACAGAATGATCAGTGATTTTTGGAGTATAACATAATCTCATACCTGGCCAAAGAAATGGCTCTATGTGCATTCGATAACATCTCACATGACTCCATTATTAGATAACTAGAGGAAATAATATTAACACCTCACTGATCAGATGGATACATGCAATGCTGAAAAACAGAATCATTGTGGCTTCACTTGGGGAGGAAACGGTCAGAATGAGGGAAAAAAGTTGCCCCCAAGGTGGGGTCCTATCGCCTTTGCTGTGGTCACTGACTGTGGATTATCTGTTAGTGAAGCTACATGACTCTGGAATCACGACTCAAGGTTACGCTGTTGACCTGGTCGTCACTATTAGGGGCAAACATGATGGGATAATATTAAATCGCATGCAGAGAGCCCTAAATAAAATCAGAAGCTGGTGCACAAAGGAGGGACTTAATGTAAATCCTAGCAAAACATTGCTGGTTCCATTCACAAAGAGGCGAAAGTACGAACTGAAAGCCCCAACCCTGAATGGAACTCAGCTAACTTTTTCCAAGGAAGTCAAATACCTGGGCGTTATAATCGACCAATGACTAACATGAAAGAGATACATCAATCTCATTCTTTCCAAGGCCACAGCGGCAACCTGGAAGTGCCGCAGAGTATTTGGTAAGACATGCGGTTTGAAGCCAAAAATGATATATACGTCATACCTAACAATCATCAAACTAATGGTCACCTAAGCATCATTAGTATGGTGGCCAAAAATTCAACAGTACTTGGCACAAATCAAGCTGCAGAAAGTCAGCCTGTCTGGGAATCACAGGGGTAATATTCACGTGCCCCCCTGCAGCACTAGAGGTAATGCTGAACCTTCTGCCACTGCACTTGTGTGTAATGAAGAAAGCGGCAGTGAGTGCCTTCAGACTTCACCAGGCATCAAACTTGAAGGCTGGAAATCTGATTGGACATCTGCAGATTCTGGAATATATTCCCCTAGAATCCAGTTACAAGCCATCAGATATCATGCCAGCTAGGCAAGACTTTGAAGTGAACTATGGAGTGGTTATAAACAACCATCATATATTCACAACAAACGGGAATTCATCAGTATGGTACAGATGGTTCCAAGATGGACGAAAGGGCTGGAGTGGGAGCCCCAACAATTTTTCAAGCAGAAATCCATGCTATAGAAATTTGCGCCTAAGAATGCCTTGCAAGAGGCCACAGAGGGGCAAAGATCTATATTCTATCAGATAGCCAAGCAGTATTGAAAGCTCTGAAGTCACATACTTGTGAGTCTAGACTGACATGGGACTACAAACTCTCCCTAAGACAACTGGCTACGAACAATCAGATTACTCTGATGTGGGTGCCAGGTCACAAGGGAATCAAAGGCAATGAGGAATGACAGCCTTGCCAAGGAAGGAGCAAACACAAAATTTTCTGGCCCAGTGCCCTTCTGTGGTCTCTCCAAAGCCCACATTAAAGAAGAGTTTCGGCGCTGGGAAACTGACCAAATTAAAAACCACTGGAATGAGGTTCCACGACAAAGACAAGCGAAAAAGATTCTGAGCCCATCGCCAAGGAAAGCCAAACAGCTCGAGTTGGACAAGAAAAACTTGAAACTGGTAACGGGATTGCTCACTGGACATTGTCCTCTGAGGTATCACCTCAAAATAATGAACACATCAGACAGTGAACTATGCCGTTACTGCGAGAACTTCGCTGAAACTGCAGAACACCTGCTTTGCGACTGCCAAGAATTGTTTTGCAAAAAACTTAAGTTTCTCGAAGGGGTTTCGATAACGCCTTCAGTATAGGAACCTAGCTCGCAGGAAACTGATAAACTTCGTAAGGAGTTTTGGAATCCTGGGCCTCGAGTAGATGAAGGGTAATGTACAAAAGATCTTATTGGTCGAAGTACAGAGAGGCTGAATAGCCTATCGATCCCCATACAATCTATAACATAATCTACTAGAGTTCTACCTATCCTAGTATAATCATTCACAATTTGTTCGAAACCATACATAATTAATATTTTAATAATGTTCGGTATAAAAAAAGAACATGTCTTCAAAGTCAATATTAAAATCACCTATAAGTAAAACTCTTCTATTAATGTTATTGGAAAATGAAATCTGCTCTCTTACCGACATATATGCGGACTGCTTTAATCATTTCACATATAAAATAAAATCAACTTTATTCCAGAATTGTGTCAAGTAATTATGTATGTACCGACTATTTCTACACTGTTATTGATTTGTAATTAGTAATAAGTATTTAGTCTTTTCAAATATAAAATTAAATCAACTTTACTCCAGAATTGTGTCAAGTAATTATGTATATACCATCAACTATTTCTACACTGTTATTAATTTGTAATTAGTATATAGTAATCAGACAAGGTAATCATGATAACCATATATTGTCTTGTAATTGGGTGTTCTCCTGTTAGGCAATAAACTCCTTTTTTTTAAACCTTCGTGCAAGATAGAATTACTTGAATAAATATAGACCTCCGATCAACCATTTCGCACTTCCTAATTGAACTTCAATGCATTGTATTCAATGATTATCATTCAAAACAATCCTCTTTTTGATTTTGAAATTGATGCCACTTCCCCATATTCGAGAACTACACCATTATGTCGGCTAGTACTATCACATTGAACAAAACTATATGTGATGTATGTTGGGTTATTCTCAATATGAATACTCTGTTCATGTATTTAGAATGCTTATGTCAAAGAAAGATGTTGTCATGATGTATGAATTTTGTTTAATAAATAAATAGTTTTTCAACTTTGAACATTTCTTTGAAGTCAGAGATTCATTATTTCTCAAATAGTGTGAATACATTACAATTGGCAACGAGCGGTTAACTGGAACGATTGGAAAAGTTAAAAGAATTGATTGGAATTTGAAAGCAATAGTAAATCATGCCGAACCGAAAGCAGATAGGCACAGTATACTTAGAGGGTCTATTGGTTCTCTGTCCGAGTATACAATGGGCGATGATTGGTGTACCTATGAAGAGAGAATGGAGCAGTATTTCTTGGCAAATTATGTAGAAGAAGATAAGAAAGTAGCCGTTCTTTTGACATTGATAGGCGAACAGGCCTACAGAATTCTATGAGATATTTGTGATCCAGATTTACCAAAAACTATGTACGATT
This sequence comes from Gonioctena quinquepunctata, assembly GCA_018342105.1. Classification (NCBI taxonomy): domain Eukaryota; kingdom Metazoa; phylum Arthropoda; class Insecta; order Coleoptera; family Chrysomelidae; genus Gonioctena; species Gonioctena quinquepunctata. The sequence goes on along the minus strand of JAFIRS010000038.1, from coordinate 1,017,094 downwards.
TTAAAGACTCAGATTTCCAGATGGGTATCTGTTTTCAAGGAAAGGATACAATTTTGTGATCTTAGACAACTGGAAAATGAATCTGTCAGACAATGTCAGAATGAAAAATAAATCAATAGATTGTAAATTTGGAAATTTACTACAAGAGGTTCTCAAAGATAGGTTTGTTTATGGTTTGAGGAGAGGAGCTATTCTAGATAAAGTTTGTGAAGAAGAACATTCGTCAAGTTTGGACTCGGTATTAGAAGTGGCGTTGAAGAAGGAGGCCTCTTTGGCTTCGTCAACTTTTGGTTCAACATTACATAAGCTAAACGTAGCACGCAGTTATTCCAAGGACACACCGAGAAAGAAGCAGCAGGGGGCATCTCTAGAAAACAAAACAAGAGTCCAAAGAAGTTTCAACGTTGCTGGAGAAGGAAGTAGTGTACCAAGTGTAAGAGTTGTGGTGAAGGTTATCATAATTTTTCTAAATGTAAATTTAAAACATATACTTGCAAAATTTGCAAAAAAATTGGTCATATTGCAAAGGTATGTCATTTCAACAATCATTTTCTCGAAGTTGAAGAATATACTTCTGAAGAAATGAATGAACAAACATTCGATTTCGTGGAAATGTATTTTGTCAACTCTGCTGGTTTTATAAAACCGCATAGGGTTGAAATGCTCGTTAATAATATAACTCTTCTGATGGAATTGGATTCAGGAGCAAGTATTTCCGTTATTTCTGAAAGTATTTTTGTAGATAAATTTGGTGATTGTTCTTTGAATGAAACTTCTATTCGGTTAAAATCGTACGATAGCAACATTATCATTCCTGAGGGGGAAATTTACGTTACAATGAAATATAATAATATTAGTGTACCAAATTGCAGATTATTAGTAGTAAAAAGGGTACATGTTTACTTGGTAGGGATTTGATGAAAGTTTTCAATTTCGACATACAAGGAATTGAACAAATGAACTTACTGGAGACAAGTAATAGTTTGGATGTTTTATCAAAAAAATATAATGATTTATTTAACCCTTTCGCGACGGGCGTCGTTTGACGCACGTTAGCCACAGTAACGGGTTTCAGGAGCGCGTTCGCATAAATGCGGCTCCCGTTACGTGAGGCAATTTTCAGATAATATTCCAACTCTTTCTCGCTCAAACCAGATCGTTTCCAGCTCCTTATATCAAAATGCCAAGTCTATGCCTGAAAATATAGAATGAAACTGAAGACCGTGCCGTTCTATGTCACGAGACAATAATAATCAGTGAACACCAGTTCCCGGCGTTATAATACGTTTTACTATCTGAAAATATACGACGCCAGCAGTACAGGTGGCACATCCCAAAAACATCTCAAGACAATGCAAATGGTAGGGAAGAGACAAAATCGTGCGGTTCCCTCCGGTCAATTGAAAATATGCGGCTCCCATGTATCAGAGGCATCATAGTTTAACGCACGTATGCGTTTCCTGTTGCGAAAAGTTTAAAGATGAATTAGGTTTGTATAAATATGAAAAAGTTGAGCTTAAATTAAACAGCAATGTGAAACCAGTTTTTTGTAAACCTAGACCAGTTCCATTTGTTTTCAAACAACACATGAATGATGAGTTAGATGAATTAGAAAAAAAAAGGGGTCATTACATTAATAGAAAAATCTGAGTGGGTACCAATAGTTAAAGAAAATGGCAAGCTGAGGTTATGTGCAGATTACAAAATTACAATTGATAAATACATTCAAGATGTTAAATATCCTCTTCCTCGAATAGAAGAACTATTTGCTGCATTACAGGGAGGAGAGAAATTCACAAAATTAGATTTTTCTAATGCATATAATCAACTTGAAGTTACCACAGAGACAAAAAAACTGTTATGTTGGAGTACACATAGGGGAATCTATCTATCTATGATAGAAGTGCCAAGACCTACCAATGTTACAGAAGTAAAATCATTTATAGGAATGGTAACATATTATGGAAAATTCGTTCCAAATTTATCTGAAATATTAGAGCCACTATATAAATTATTACGGGGAAACACTACATTTGAATGGTCAAAGGAATGTATGAAATCATTTTCAAAAGCAAAATCAGTTATATGTTCGGAACAAATATTGACTCATTTCGACCCCAATTTACCAATTAAATTAGTGTGTGATGCTTCAAAAGTAGGAATTGGTTCGGTATTATTACATGTTTTTCCTGGGGGGATTGAAAGACCCATAAGTTTTGCTTCACGTGTGTTGAACAAATCGGAAATGAATTATTCAGTTATACATAAAGAGGCCCTGGCAATTTATTGGGGGGTTCGCAAATTTTATCAATATTTGATGGGACACAAATTTACGCTTTGTTCAGACCATCGCCCTCTGTTAGCCCTTTTTGGGGAAACGAAAGATATACCCCAAATGGCAGCAGGAAGATTGCAAAGATGGGCTTTTTTCTGAGTGGATTCGATTATATATTTGAATACATCAAAGGTACAGAAAATAGTGTTGCAGACGGGTTATCAAGATTTCCGTTAGGAAATAGCAATATGAATGAAACGGAATTGGATTATTTCAACTTTTTAATCGAACAACAAATTCCTATAGACTCTGATCACATACGAAAGGAAACCAGAGTTGATTCAATTTTAAGTAAAGTGTATCTATATAGTAGGAATGGCTGGCCAAATAATGTCACAGATGAACAACTGATGCCTTATTCACGAAGGGCTTCTGAAATTAGTATGGATCAGGGTTTGTTGATGTGGGGGTACAGGGTTTTAATACCGAGTAAATTCAGAAAACAACTATTGGATGAGATACATGGAGCACATAATGGTATGGTAAAAATGAAAACTTTAGCACGACAATATTTTTGGTGGCCTAATTTAGACAGTGAAATTGAACAATATGTTAGAAATTGCAATTCTTGTATGATCAATTCAAAAACACCTAACAAAGTACCTTTGATCAAATTCAGCGAGAGTAAAAATGTATTTGATATAATTCATATTGATTTTTTATGCCCTTTTAAAGGAAAAACTTTCTTAATAATAATTGATTCGTTTTCAAAATGGCCAGAAATTTATGAAGATTGATTCAAGTAGTACAATTGAAAAATTAAGGGATTGTTTTGCAAGATTTGGTTTACCAAATACGATAATTTCAGATAACGGTCCATCTCTTGTTTCAGCAGAATTTGAAAATTTTTGTAGGAATAATGGTATTTCACATATAAAATCACCACTATATCACCCTGCAACGAATGGAGCAGCAGAGAATGGAGTAAAATCATTTAAACATTCTATTAATAGATTATTGGCGGATATAAAAAATAAAAACGATAGTTTATCTACTATGATAAGTAAATATTTATTTTCGTATCGCAACACCCCGCACTGTGTAACCGGTAAAAGACCATCGGAATTAATGTTCAAATATAACGTTAAAACTCGCCTCGATTTTTTTACTCGTTCAGGTAGGGAAAAAGCAAAATCAAATCAAATTTCATAACGGAAATAGAAATGTATGCCTTGAAGAAGGGGAAATAATTTATGTTAAAAATTATAGAAATTCGAATAAATCAACTTGGACGAAAGCCATTATATTAAGGAAGTTGGGAAAAGAAAATTATATCTGTTCGCCATTGGATGATCGAAATTTAGAGTGGCGAAGACATGCCAATCGAATAATAAAAGTGGGAAGATTTTACAATGATATACAGTATGATAATATTCTAATAAATAATGAGTCGGAATCAATCAAAGAACACTCAGTTTTTCGGGAAGAAAATGATCCAAATTTCCTAAATATCAATAAAAATCCTGCTCCTGAAAGTAGAATGCCAAGTGGGGAGAATGTAGATAATTATGTCAGAGAAAGATCCCGCAGACAGATTAGAGCACCTGATAGATTGAATTTATAAAAAAAATTAAAACAAATCTCAATGGTGAAGGTGTGATGTATGTTGGGTTATTCTCAATATGAATACTCTGTACATGTATTTAGAATGCTTATGTCAAAGAAAGATGTCATGATGTATGAATTTTGTTTAATAAATAAATCGTTTTTCAACTTTGAACATTTCTTTGAAGTCAGAGATTCATTATTTCTCAAATAGTGTGAATACATTACACTGTATTTTGATAATTGCATCTCTGAGTCATCAATGTCTTCCGTCATCCTGGCTTCACTTAATAAAATGATAGATGGATTGTATGTTATAATATTTGCTAAAAGGTCAACTTTATGAGCAATAAAACAATATTTAGATAAATTATGACTTCATTATATACAGTACCATCACCAGAGTCTGAAGTTCGATTTTTGAATTTAAATTATTTTCTGATTGACTGGAAGTGACTAACATTATTGACATATTTTATAATTTATTAATCATTACCGGAAAAAAGTGTTGCATTGTAACAAATTTTGTTTTTGCCCAATAATGAAGTTATATATGTCGAATACCTTATTATATTGTTAGTATTGCCAACAGGGGCATTTTTTAATAAATAAAGCAAGGCACCGTCGATTTAAAATGGCATCTTTGAATGGAAATAGGAAATGGCTGAATGTGTTTGATATTTATTATAATGAAAGACAGACCAATTTTTCAAGTATACAGTATTGAAGTAGGAGGAGATGGAGCACAATGATACGTGGGAACATTGATACAGTCTATGTTACTCTAAAATGAAAACACCTGAGAGGTTAGTAGGTTCATCAATAGATGGCTATATAAGTTCGAAAACAAATACGTGCTGCCGGTACGTCGGCGATGGCCGCTTGATTTACTTCGAGTCACCATGAATTTTTCATTCTTCGGAGTTTATTTTAACATTTCACATTCTAGCGTTGTTTTTGGTGGTGTATACTTTAATACTGGTCTGTGGTGGCATCAAAGGTACGAGGATATTTACAGTAGCCAAGATTATATACAATTTTGTTCATGGTTCCTTTTCTTTTTAGTTGAGAGGGTCATTCATGAAATATGGTGGGATGGGGCAGATTTATACAACACCTTGCGGGGTACTTTGATACGTATCAATCTACCCCAAAAGAATTTATTAATTAATTTCATATATTTAAAAGTGATAATGCTGCGATCTATAAGAAGAAATCGAGGGGGTCAATGTTGACGAAAATGCTGTATCTTCAGAAATATCAGATGTTCTGGAAGGAAGACTATCTATTAGAAAAGCTACAGTAAAATGTAATTTAAAATCAGCTGATTTGCATAATATAATAGAAGGGAGAATAAGGATAAAAAATAATTTTTCTCCAAATATTGCTACATTAGGTATCAATTAGAACCAATTAGACCACTAACAAAAATTTCCAAAGGTGAAAGAAAAAGAGACGACAAGGATCTACACTGATACGCCAAAGAAAGACAGAATCAAGGAATTGGCAAGAGTAAAGGAATATAAAAGAATCACTAAGGAACAGAGACAACGTGCAAAAGAAATGAACAATGCCAGGAATCTATTTGGCTTGTTTTCAGAAACAAAAATGTATAAAAGAGTAATTGCAAAATTGCTCGAAGATAGCGAATCCACAAGTTATTCTGATTAATTTGAAACCAAAAACATATCGTCAGATTCTAATCTATGTCCGTCAGATTCGGATGATAAACCAGGGATGCCTCTTCGAGCTGAAAATTTGACAAAGGAATATTTTGTATTTTTTAATTTGGAAAGTATGAAGCATTATTTTGGCTAAATTTTTTTGAAATATGATGGAAATAAAAACCAGGTTCGTATCTGAGAAAGAGAACCACAGGAACATTTGTCATCGGTGCTCTATATCACTTCTGAACTAATTTCTCGTCTTTCAACTTGTAGATATTTACTTAAGTGAGAAAGATCTGTAAGGTTTCTAATATGTTAATGATAATATAAAAAATATATCAAAATTTTTTTTACTCTAGTTTTCTAAATTTGTCCATAATGGTATCTGTGTATGAAGGTGCCCAATACATGTATCAATGTGCAGTTTTTGAAAAAAAAATACATAGTAGTTTATTGTCAAGTTATGGATTTTTTCAATTCAAAATAGAATAATGATTCTTCAGACTCAACATATCACTTCAATCAATTTTGAATTTTTAAGTTATTTCGTTTGCTCTCCAAAAAAAATGTATCATTGTGCCCCAACTCCCACTAATGCCAACAAAAAATCCCAAATATTTATTGGCGCTTCTTATTTCTTACATTGAGTTATTCAGTTCTATAAACACTCTGAAAATTATTGCTCCTCATTTTACTTTATTTTATTTCTTGTTTTATTTTACGTGGTGTTTAAACTCACCATAAATTGCATAAAAATTGGAGTTTTTAAAAATATTCATGAATATAATTAATGAACACATTGAATAAAATGGCTTATTGGGGAACGTCAGAAATGAAATCTACTTTCTTGGACTGAAATCCATAGACTTTAAAAAAAAATATGTTCGAAAGATAAATTGAAATCTGAATTGAATTTATACACATTTTGTGATTCATCCTATCAAACGCTTTGTCATGTCTTCAAAAGTGTTTTTACAATAACCCTGTAGCTAGGGATTTATAAAAATAAATGACCTTTGTCTACAGATAATGAAAATTGTTCATAGTTTACAGTTAATGCCAATGACCATTCAACCAAATATCACAAGCATTCCAAAAATACCATGTTTATATTCGAAAGTCGACCTGTTTTATAAATAGATTAAATAAAGGAGGTATTACTATAAACAAAAGATTTACTATTTGAATTGTCAGGTTTAAAAATATTCATAAGATTGGAATTTCATTTATATGTTGAAAACTGGGTTTATCGAACTTGATCCTTCATATACATTAAGTTCTAATATATTGGGAAAAAATCAGAAACTACTTTCAATAAAAAAATACTGGTTTCGGATTTTTTATCAATTATCAAGTATATAAAAAATTACTCTTACAGACAGAAAATCGTCATAGCATTTTTATAGGATCATTTAGTCATATCCGTTTTTCTTAGAGGTTTTTACTCATAGAACATTGAAATATAGTATAATAATAAACCTTATTAATGAGCCTATTTCCCAATAGTTGGAGCTTGAAAAATGAATGAAAAATGAATCCTCTCATCTGTCGGTCTATCTGTCTTAGTAGTTTTTCTCAGAGGTTGTACTAAAAAAATTGATCTGTGATATCAATTTTCAAAAATCTATAAAAGTCCCTATCTTAAAAAGTAACTATTCTTTACTGAATTCCCTGGTCAGTCTTGAACTGGCCTATCAGCCCTCCAAGGGATGTTATTGACTTTTGGTATACATAGTATAATCGCAGGTTATACAGGGTGATTCAAAAGTACTTTGACAAACTTCAGGAGGTGATTCCTCGTGTAAAATTTCTTGGAACAACCATCGATAGTAACCTAACGTTCCATCGAGAAGTAAACTCATTATGCTCCAAACTTGCAAAAAATACGTTTGCTATTCTACAATTGAAGAAAGAAATTAATCAAAGTGAGTTGAAAACGTGTTATTATTCACTTGTCTACTCAATCTTGAGTTATAACATAATATGGGGCCATTCTACTAATATTGAGTTTTTGTACTACAAAAGAGGATCATAAGAATCATATATAATTTGCAATACAGAGAATCTTGTAGATATATTTTCAAAAAACAGAGAATACTTACTGTGACCGGAATATATATTTTAAAAATTTTCTGCTTCATTCATAATAATAAAAATAAATTGACGCTTAATCAAGATGTGCATAGATATCAGACCAGGAAAGCACAAGAAATCCACATTTCAAACTTTAGTACCAATACATTCAAAAAGTCACCTTACTGTGCAGGAAGCTTAATTTATAATAAACTGCCGCTAGAAATCAGATCTGCTGAAACTTTCAATATTTTCAAGAAGAAAATACAAATATTTTTAGTCGAAAAAAGTTTTTATAACCTGAAGGAATTTTTTGATGCATAGCAATCGTCTCAGAGAGTAAATTGTGTAGTGCCTAATACTATATGTTAAAAATGCTGTCTGCTTGTCTGTCTGTTGATCAAGGAAAAATGTATTCTGTCATTTTTTTTTCCTCTTTTCCTTTTTTTTTTTTAATATTAATTTTTGTGTTATAGTTTTTTTTTTTTTAAAAAACCTTTATTTTTTTGAATCACTTTAATGGCAAATAAATATATATCTATCTATCTATCTATTCTAATATGAATTGTCCAAATAAATATATGCCCGGAAACGCTTCGTTTCCAAGATAGAGGGTGTTAAAGTTTTTTCAAAATTAGTGTTTTAAAACTTACAGAAACTTCAACAAAACAACAAAACGTTCAACTGTAATTACCAAAACTACTTACTTAAACGTCAAATTCATTTCCTAAGCATCCTCGTGAAAAATTCAAAATAATGGTAATAAGTTCAACACGCATCGATTATCAAATAATTGACTTGAAATTTTCAAGTCCAAATATCTAGAAAACGGTTGCTTATAGCGACTTGTAACAAGGGTAGCTTTTTTACGTAGATATGATGGAGGAATTGATTTTTTTACTGAAAAATGTGCTAGAAGTACGCTCAAAAAAGTTATGAATCTTCAAAAAATAAAAATACGTGTAGGTGGCGCCCCCTACGAGTAAGAGCAATAATAACATCAGGTTCGAATTCGACACCTCAAAAAACCTCTCAATACCAATTTTCGTTTAATTAAGGTCAGTATTTCGAAAGTTATTTAAAAAAAACAAAATAAAACTTTAACACTCTGTATCTTGGAAACGAAGCGTTTCCGGACATATATTTATTTGAACAATTCATATTAGAATAGTGTGAGGAATCACCTCCTGAAGTTTGTCAAAGTACTTTTGAATCACCCTGTATAACAATGATAACACAGCTCTACAGGCCCTGTTGACCCATGGCTTCAAGGATTTTTTGACAGTGTCCTCCATCTTCCTACTACCAGGTTTTGAGGATCTCCTTCTATAACACTTATCCACTTTTTCCTTTTGCAGTTATGTTGGGTTCATTATACAAATCCAACTCCTTATTGGTTCTTCTTCTCCACATATCTTCTTTTATGCCTCCATACATTTTTCTCAAAATGTTCTTTTCTCTGGTTTCAATTTTATTTTATAAATATTGAGTGTTTACATTTCACATGTATATAAATAAGGCAGTTGGTTGGATAATCTTTTTGTATATACTTGATTTAATGTATCTTGTAATATATTTGGATCTAATTGTCGAACCACTCTGTGATATAGTTAATAAATCACTCGAAACCGGAACCTTTCCCTCTATGCTCAAATTTGCCATTATAAAACCCTGTTTAAAAAAAGGTGATAAAGATTCCTTAGAAAATTATCGACCCATCAGTCTTCTCAATACTCTTTCAAAATTTTTCGAAATAGTCATGTTCTCCAGATTAATGAGCTTCCTTACTGACCAAAATCTACTCAATTCCAATCAACACGGATTTATTAGTGGCAAAAGTATTGAGACAGCTCTTTATGAACTTACGAGCGGAATCTACAATGCTTTCGAGCAAGGCGATATTGCCTGTGGAATCTTCCTGGATCTGTCCAGAGCCTTCGACTGCATTGACCACAAAATCTTACTAATCAAACTTGAACATTATGGAATACGTGGAATAGCTTTGGATTGGATAAAATCATACCTAAAAGATAGATCCCAAGCCGTGAGAATCAGAGACGAAATTACAGGCCAACATGTACAGTCATCAGCTATGGACATATCCTTGGGAGTCCCTCAAGGCAGTAATCTCGCTCCACTATTATTCATTATTTTCATTAATGACTTTGCTAAACTATCAACTCCAAACACCAAGGTAATTAACTATGCTGATGACAGCTCAGTCTTGGTAACCGCAGGAAATTATCCAAAAATATGTGAAATGGGAAATTCCATCATGGACTCGGCAACCAAGTGGTTCTGTAATAGTAGATTGGTACTAAATACAGAAAAAACAAATGCGATATTGTTCAAAGCTAATCAGAGTCTGGAAACCCCACAGAAGGACAATCTGAACGGACAGGATATCCCCTTCTCAAACTCTCTGAAATGCTTAGGTATTATCATAGACGAAACTCTTAAATTTGACTATCATATAGATTATCTATCAAAAAAACTCAGTACAGCCTGCTACGGACTGAGAGTTCTATCAAACAATTGCAATTTAAGCATCACTAGAACCTTCTACTTCGCAAATTTTTACTCTCGCGCCAGGTATGGTATAATATTATGGGGTGGCAGCATAGAAATCCAAAGAATCTTTAAAATTCAGAAGCGAGCGATCCGCACCATGAACAAACTGGGATACTTCGAATCTTGTAGGAATCATTTCAAAAAATTGGGATTGTTAACTATAGCCGCATTGTATATTTATGAATGTATTAAATTTGTCTTTAAAAATAGAAGTTACTTTGAAAAACATAAGCCATCAGGAGTATATACTACAAGACAAATAAACAACTATAATGTACCTGCTCATCACCTTTCCAAAACAAAACAAGGTGCACTCTACTCCACTATTCGCTTCTAGAACCACCTACCAGAAATAATGAAAAAAGTAGAAAATTTTAATGAAATCAAGAAATCATTAATAGACACACTCATAAATCTGGAGCCATACGAACCTGGCGATTATATTAATCATACCTTTTAGCTAATTTTAAATGTGTTTTACTCGTCTTATTTTATCTATGAAAATCTCAATTTATACCTTTGTACGCTTCTTCTACAGAAGATCTTCTCAATGATTCTTTCATGTGACTGGCTTGTAATTTTTTTTAGTGCAATAAATTTATTATTATTATTATTATCAGTAACATTATTTTTTATTTGCATCCTTAGTCAGTAACACAAGTATGTTTTTATACCTTCAAACCAATATCTTATTTTTCATGACTTGGATCTTTAAGGAATGTTCGTTACTTTCCATTTTCATATATTTAGTTTTCTTTACATTAATTATCAACCCATATAATTTTGCCGAGTTTTCAAATCTTCGGAATATTTTTCATCCCTTGTTCGGATCTTGTTGCAAGTGCTATGTCACCTGCATATACTATACCCTGATGTTTATGCTGCTAGAGAGTTCTTCTTGAAGGCATTCCACTAGTTATTAGTACCTTTTCTAGCACTAGGTTAAATATAATTGGTTAAAAGGTATAAGGGGTCTCCTTGTCATAATCCATTATTCATATTAAAAGATGCGGACACTCTGTCACTTTGACCAGCTGTAGGAATTCTGAGGTCTTTTATACTCTGGGTACTTTTGCTCTGTTCACCGAATCATAACCCTGTTGAAAGTCTATAAATATCTGCTGTTATGCCATTCTCCTCTGAGCTCTAATTGTTTTTTTAATTTTTTATAATCACTTCTACCTGCCATTTTCTTCTTCATGCTCTCTTGTTTGAATATCTTCTTCACTATCTTTATTATTGGTGTCTGCATTTTCCTCATTGAGTATTTCGTTGAAGTAACCTAGCATGATTCCTACTTTCTATAGCTCCCTGGCACTAAAAACCAAGCTAGTTTTCGTTTTTACATTCCTTATATTAGTAACTCGTTTACCACTGGTTGTCAACAGCTTTCTATTTTATTTCGTTTAGCATTAATAATTTTTTCCTAAATTTGAGATTTACTGTTAGGACACTCAGTGTTTTCCTATCATATCCTTTAGTTAAGTAGCTTTTTATCTTTGTTTCATTGGGTATAAATTCTGCTGGAGTTATTTTTATCAAGAAATGATCTGATTCCATATTGGCACCTCCATAACTTCTTACATCTGTGACTAGTTTTGATATGTTTCTTTCTATTGTACAATGATCTAGTGTCGTTTGGAAAACGATTTTCTGGTCCAAAACCCTGTCATCAACTACCCTGTGTTCATTTAATCTCAGAGCGCATATGCATACGAGGAATGAACACTGTAAAAACCGTACGAAGAAACATAGTTTCCTACGAATGTAAATAAATCGACAATTCACTACGTAAACGTTCGCACATGCCACAAATCCAATTATGGGATCTCAGTAATATACATATTGGCAAGTCTAATGAGAGTGATTAGATTTTCACACCTCCGAAATAGCGAGGCAAAATCTTAAATAACAATTAATAAGGATTCAAATTTGTGTTGAATGAAAAATATTGAAGTTGTGGAACTACAAGGGCTTAACTCAAGTGCGCTCAATGGGTGGGCCATGAATATAAACCCATTAGCCATTGTCAATGGCACTTGAGATTTTCGGCTGGGAAAGAGTCGTAAATTAAACTATTGCAGATAATCCGTGGAAGGCGTTTAAAAGCTTGGGATGGCGAAAACAAGTGAAGGGAATTTGACTAGTTCTGATATGTTTCTTTCTATTGTACAATGATCTAGTGAGGTGAGATCCATGCTCTTTTATGTAAATTTATATGTTTAGAATTTGTACTAATTTTTTTCATGTTATGCTCTACACATAATATGATTACTTTTTTCCCATTTTCAATGCTTATGTTTACTCTTTTCTCCTGTTATATGTCTGTGTTTCATTTCCTGACCAACCTTTACATTAAAATATCTCAAAAACTAATTTCAAGTCATATTTTGGAATTATTTTCTTACTTCTATTCTGCTCATGAACTGATCTTTAATATCTCACAAATCTTGGAGTAAATTAACAATGTGAATTAAAACTTAATAAAATTATAGTTGAAAAAAATAAAAAAAAACGCTCATATAGCAATAATGACTAAAAAGTTAAAAATAATAAGAATAAAGTCATCGACCAAAAAATTTCCTCTTGTGTAAAAATAGCATGATGTGCTTGATATCAGTTATCTTAACGTCATTATGAAAATTAAATAAAGAGCACCCCACACTTTTTTCCATAAGAGGAAATTTTTTGGTCAATGACTTTATTCTTATTATTTTTAACTTTTTAGTCCATATTGCTATTTTAGCGTGTTTTTTTTAGTTTTTTAAACTATAATTTTATTTTTAACTTTTCAGTCCATATTGCTACAAAAGTCTAAAAAAGACTACGGGGGAAAAATTCTTTGCTTGATTCATCTACATGGGATTGAAATTTTTTAAAAATTTGATGAGGTGAATGATCTGATACCAACCTGCGTAATCACCATATATTTTTCATTTAAATTATTTTTTCTGGCGATTTTGGTGAGGTTATAGCTATGAAATTATTGTATTGTAATCGGTTCTTAATACGTGTACAAAATTCAAATAATTCCAACGCCTGGAAGTGGGTGAAAATAAATTTCGAAGATTCCATTACATACATACAGGTGAAGCTAATAAAAGCTTGTTAACAATATAACTTTTGAACTTAAGGTTTTTTTGGGATCGGCAAAGATATAAGGAAAGTTTATGGAAACCTTGGTCGTTCCAAATAGGTAGTATTTCTATGAAATCTACTCAACACCTCTCTTGTGAGGTCGATGGACAGACACACGCACGTATTAACATTTTTTATTTTCATTTTTTTACGCTCTATAAGTAGTATGCAATCGGTCTTTTTGATGTATGACCACGCAGAGTAGCCCAATTTTGATGATTTTTTTTATTGGTAAGGTATACCTCAAAGTTGGTCCTATTTGGATTTGAAAAAAAAACCACTCCTGAGGGTAGGAAAATGGGGGATGATTGTTGGGTTTACCCACTGAATTTTTACTTGTTAACCGATTCTACCACGCATAACTTTGCACTGGGTTATCCGAATCAGATGATTCTTTTTTTATTGATAGGGTATGCTTCGAAGTTGGTCCCATTTGAATTTGAAACAAAAATTACTTCCCTAAGGGTAGAAAATAGGGGATGATTTATTGATTTTACACCTGTGAATCGATTCTGTTGTGACTTGGCATACATATGTAGTTCTGATGACACTACAACATAATGGAGGCCCGGAAGACTGTCGAGGGATCTCCTCAACGGTTCACAGCAGCTACCTCGTGTTTGGGGTAATATGTACATATATAATTACATGTCCTGACTAACTGAGTCACTGATATACGATCAACACCCAGGCCAAATAGACTTAGAGCTGGCTAGGTAAATTAAAAAGATAAGGTACAAGGGAAATTTTTACATAGAAACCTTCCTTACCTTCTTACAAGTGTGTAGCTCTGCAGGCAGAAGTCAGTCCCGAGGCTGTAAGCGGGGGCGGGCGATCAAAGATTCCTCCAGAGGGCAACCTGGCGCTCAAACACCGAACACTTAATCATTTATCAAGGTCTGGTAGCCGCGTTGAATACGCGTCCAAAGTGAAAGGACCGGGGTTCGATCCCAAGCTGCGTCAAACAATTTTTTTTAAATTTACTATTATACTCAAATCAAACACAATACTTCTACAAGTCACCAAAATATATTACCTCAGAACATTCACCCTCACAACCCTCAAGACAGAAACAGCATTTTCACAGAGCATGACTTGCTCCACAGCGGCCGAAGGCTGCTGAAAATTTCTCTGAACCGGTTTTTCGGCGTACCTTTTCCAGGAAATAGCTCCAATTTGTTCAACGAAAGTATTATCCGTAAATTTCAATTGTTCTATCATGATCAAATTACATATCTTTCTCATAAGCGAATAGCAGGAAGGGATATAAAGCTTTATTTGACTTGAAATAATTTATTATTACATAGAGTATCGCAAAACATCGCGAGGCGACCTCCACTGCCTCTTCAACTATTTAAATTTACGGATAATACTTTCGTTGAACAAATTAGAGCTATTTCCTGGAAAAGTACGCCGAAAAACCAGGTTAGAGAAATTTCAGCAGCTTTGGCGCTGGGAGCAACATGTTATGCAAAGAGTAGTTTAAATCTGAGGGGTTGTGAGGGTGAATGTTCTGAGGTAATATATTTTGTTGACTTGTAGAAGTTTTGTGGTTGATTTGAGTGTAATAGTAAATACAAAATTGCGTGACCCAGCTCGGGATTCACTTTAATCGCGAGCGTTTATTCAATGCGGCTACCTGGCCTTGATAAATGATTAAGTGTTCGGAGTTATGTGAGCGCCAGGCTGCGCTCTGGAAGAATCTTTGATCGCCCGCCCCCGCTTTCAGCCCCGTTACTGACTTCTGCCTGCAGAGCTACACACTTGTCAGAGGGTAAGGAAGGTTTCTATGTAACAATTTTCCTTGTACCTAATCATTATTAATTTACGTAACCAGCTCTTAGATCAAAACCATTGGACATAAGAGCTAAAATTTTGACAGCATATTTTCTTATTAAGGGGGTTGTATTGACCATCTAAAATCTATGATCCGCCATTTTGTTTCGGACGCCATCTTGGATTCGGATTTTTTTCATGGTGTACTAGTCAAGCCCTTTCATTAGATATCCATATTGTAAAAAAATATGTAATCCGCCATACACATAATTGTATTGTCATCAGAACTAAAGGTGTGTATCAAATTTCAGATCAATCGGTCAACAGGAAGGGGGAAAAATTTCAATTACTAGATTTGACCCACCCAAGACACAAACAAGGCAAGCTAAATAAAACCGTTTAATAATTAATAAAAAAAGTGTTTCGGTGTTTTTGGAAGTTTGTATAGGAATTCCATTAGTTTTCAAATTGCGACCATAAAAATGGGTATTTGAAGTCTTTGTTACAAATAGAAGAAATATGTGTTTGTATTTTTAGAAACTCAACCCCTAAAGGGGTGAAATAGGAGGGAAAGTTTGTATGGGGGTTTCGTTAGTTTTCAAGTTAAGGTCATAAAATTTAAGGGAGAAGAAGGGTTATATAAATGCAACCCCTAAGGGGGTGAAAGTATGTATGAGGGTTCTGTTAGTTTTTAAGTTAGGGTCATAAAAATGTGTATTGGAGGTTTTTGTTACAAATAAAGAAATACGTGTTTCAGTATTAGAATAGAATAGAATATATTTCAAGATAGGTACATCCTGATATTTACAGATCCAACTGAATTAAAATTGATCTAAATACTTATTTCAATACAACAAAAATAGAATTTTACCTAAATCACAGCATTTTTTTTTGTTTCAGGTACTACTTGAGCAATTTATAAAATTTTCCAACATTATCACATTTTTTATATTTTGGGGAAGATAATTATATTTATATAACCCTTTATAGAATATTGAGTTCATACCCCTATTAGTAAGCACTCTACTAAGATATAAATTATTGGGAGATCTTGTTTGATACCCATGTAATTCTCTATTGAAAATAACAAACTGATTTAGATATTCTAGCATTAGGCCCTTCAATAATTTAAAAATAAAAGTCAATGCAAACATTTACTGATTGCCATTGCAATGTTTCCAACATGTGAGGAATAGGTGTGCGCCTGTTACACTTAAAAATTATCCTCATTCCTCTGTTTTAAAGTTTCTGAAGTGATGGTCGAGCATTATTATCTAGTAAATACAGAACTGTAGCACAGTAATCGAAATGTGGCCGCACAATAGTGTTGTACACTGTTATTTTAGTTTGGATGGACAATGCTGATGCTATTCTTGAAAAAAAGAATAGTTTTTTGATATTTTATTTTTTATCATGTTGAAATGTTCTTGAAACGACAAGGTTTCATCCAACATAACACCCAAATATTTAAAGTTATGTACAATTTCTATTTCTTCGCCTTCAATAACTAAACGAATATAATTTATATTGATGTTTCTGTGTTTATATGGGCTTGTTATGATCATAGATTTCGTTATTTGAACATTAAGTTTTAACTTATTAATTTTAAAATAGTTCTCCAATTTTGACATTTCTATATTCATTCTGTTCACTGCGCTATTTAGTGAGTCACCACTTAGAGCTAATAATGTATCATCTGCATACAGATTCCGCGAAATCACAGTTAATGTTGCAAGATAAATCATTTAGGTACAAAATAAACAAAAGTGGGCCTATAATACTCCTCTGGGGTACACCTATATCAACTGGCTTTTCATTTTACACTTCTTTATTTATTTTTACAACTTGACTTCTATTTGTTAAGTAACCTTAGTTTAGATCTTAATATATCCCTATCAATGGTCTCAAAAGATCTTTTCAGATCTATAAACACTGCCACAATATATTATCCTTTATCAATTAAATTGGTCCAGTTTGTTATTGTTAACTGTAGTGCTGTCTCACAAGAGTGTTTGTTACAAAAGCCAGACTGATATCCATTAAAGATATTGTGTTCATCTATGTAATTTACTATCTCATTATTAGTCTAATCAACAAGTTCAAAAACGTGTTAAATAGATATAAAGCTCCTAAAAATATGAGCGATAGCTCATTCGATTCGGAATGACGTCTAGAAAAATGTTTTTTAAGGGTTTATTAGCACGTAAAAAATTGCGATTGTTATTAACAAAATAAGATTAAAAAAAGAAGGTATTTCGTTTTTTGTTAATAATTTCTAAAATAATGATATTTGAGGAATTATGAAAAAAGATCCTGAAAGAGGAGGAAATTTCCAATAAAAAAGTCCGACCTCCCGGAACTCTATCTCTATTATTTATTAATTTTTTTTAACGCTGAAAATAGGGCTCCGCGAGGTCGTTACGGCATAGGCGCACCGTCTAGAAAGCCGTTATATCACCTAAAATAATTTTTTTATAGTATTAAATAACAATTTAAAAATTTGAATAAATTATGGTGTAATCTAGACACTTGAACGAAAAAAACCTCGGAAAAAAATTTTCATGTCAATTAACAAATTTTTTTCCAATCTCTGTTTTTATAAATTACGACATAAAAGTTTAAATAATTGGTCTATAAAATTTTCGCTTCGTGGAGCTCTTTTCATTTAGGTACTTAATAAAGCAATGCAATTTTTTTTTATTAAAGTTTATTATTTTGTTAATTATAATTTTTTGTAAATTAACAAAAAATGAAATTTCTAAAAAATGTTATCAAAAATTTTTTTTTTCAATAATATCTTATTATTGCTGTTTTTGCATCTAATATAGGTATTAATTAACAATGGAAAAACAATTTTTACGTCATTTGTTAAGAAATTGTTTATAAACAAACAGACTATTTTGGGTTTTTTTTTTTTAATTTACCATCTTATTGCATAGGTAAAATTATGATTAAAAAAAAATTCTTAAATATTTTTTTTTATTTTTTAATCGTTTTTTTATATTTCAATTGTTTAAATAATTAGTTAAGAAATTATTTTATTCTTAAAAATCATCATTGACCTTTTTCAATGAATTAACAGAGAAATATTTTTTTTTATAAATAATTTCATTGTTTATTAACTTAACAATTTGTTATAAACAAATAATATTAACCGTTATATTTTTTTTCGAAAACTTCAAAAAATAAAAAAAACAATTATAAACAATAAAAAAAATTATTTGAGAATTTTTTTTTAAATCATAATTTTACCTATACAATGAGATGGTAAACAAAAATTTTTTAAAAATCCCAAAATAGTCTGTTTATAAACAATTTCTTAACAAATGACGTAAACAATTTTTTTCCAATGTTAATTAATACCTATATTAGATGCAAAAACAGCAGAAATAAGATATTATTAAAAAAAATTTTTTTGATAACATTTTTTTGAAATTTCATTTTTTGTTAATTTAAAAAAATTATAATTAACAAAATAATAAACTTTAATAAAAAAAATTTGCATTGCTTTATTAAGTACCTAAATGAAAAGAGCTCCACGAAGCGAAAATTTTATAGACCAATTATTTAAACTTTTATGTCGTAATTTATAAAAACAGAGATTGGAAAAAAAATCGTTAATTGACATGAACATTTTTTTTACCGAGGTTTTTTTCGTTCTAGTATCTAGATTACACCATAATTTATTCAAATTTTTAAATTGTTATTTAATACTATAAAAAAAATATTTTAGGTGATATAACGGCCTATGCCGTAACGATCTCGCGGAGCCCTATTTTCAGCGTTAAAAAAAATTATAAATAATAGAGATAGAGTTCCGGGAGGTCGGACTTTTTTAATTGGAAATTTCCTCCTCTTTCAGGATCTTTTTTCATAATTCCTCAAATATCATTATTTTAGAAATTATTAACAAAAAACGAAATACCTTCTTTTTTTAATCTTATTTTGTTAATAACAATCGCAATTTTTTACGTGCTAATAAACCCTTAAAAAACATTTTTTAGACGTCATTCCGAATCGAATGAGCTATCGCTCATATTTTTAGGAGCTTTATATCTATTTAACACGTTTTTGAACTTGTTGATTAGACTATATATGCTGTAGTTTCTATTATTTTTTCAATTGTGGGCAAAGTGTTTATAGGACGAAATTCACTAGCATTACTTGTATTTTTTACCTTTGGTATCGGTGTTATTGAAGATGTTTTAAACCTTTGTGGAAAAATACCACTTTCAAGTGAAGCATTAACCAAACTAAGTAAATAAAAACACGGTTTCAAAAATATTTTTTTTAATTTTTACATTTAAAACATCATGCACGTTTGCATTGTTTTTTAAATTCAATATTATGTCTTTCAATTCTTTCATGGTTATTTTTTTTTAATTGCCAAACCTAGAATTTATAACTATATCTGGTGGGCTCTATTCAGAAACGTATGGTATCGATTTTTGTATTTCGACTACACTAGAAATAAAATATTCATTAAAACGATGGGCAATTTCGTTTTCAGTTACAGCCATTACTATGATATTTTCTATAGTAAAAGTAACAAAGGTATTGGAGAAAGAGACATCTTCATTTTTTTACCAAGTTTTTTAACGTTTTACACATTTTTTTAGGATTTCCGGCTACATCATCAATCTCACTCTCACAGTACCTTTGTTTTTTCCACTTTAAGCAATTTGTTACTTCATTTCTTAGGCTTGCATATTCCTGCCACAGTGTTTGTCTATTTTCTGTGTTAGACTTTTTAAACATTTTGTATGCCCTATCACGAATCATGGCCTTTTGTTTGACTTCATTGTCATAGGTAAGCTGTTGAATTTATTTATAAATGTTTTTAGTGGACATACTTCATTTAATGCATTCGATATATTTTCATGAATATCTGAATATATTTCATTTGGGTCAACTGAGTTTACTGACCATTTACAATCTATTAACTTGTGATTCAAATTAAGAAAGTAATTTTCATTGTGTATTCTGAATTCATTCTTTACCATAAATTCATTTTTATTATTATAAAATCTAACGGTTTTAAGGTCATGATCCGTGATTTTTGGGGCGATTTAAAGGAGCGAGTGAATTTATAATAGTCGTCACAAAAAATACAAAATTCAACGCGGACGAAGCTAGTTATGTATATAACAGTTAATAGTTAAAGTCAGGTGGGTAAGTAAGTATGTTAAAAGTAATCCAATAAGTAGTCACAAAAAATTAAAAAAATAAAACTTTTTAACAACAAATTAAAGCGACGAAAAAAGAAACTGAATAGCAAAAAATAAAATGAACCTTTTTAGTCTTAATAACTGAGCTCCTAAACTAATGTAAGTAACTAATTTTGAGTTGGCGCCAAACAATCAACGAAGATTAATAAACTACTTTAAAGAAATAATCAAAAAAACATAAAAATGCAACGTGAAATCTCCAGCGATAAACAATAACATTAAAAAAATGCGCTCTCCGCACGACCACTCGCAACAACGTGTGCTGTCTCGCTGATAATGACTTCGCTCGGCACCCCGCTGACATCAATTTACACTATGCTTGTTTGTTTGGCGCCGACTCAAAATTAGATACTTATATTAGTTTAGGAACTTAGTTATCAAGACTAAAAAGGTTAATTTGATTTTTTGCTTTTCAGTTTCTTTTTTCTTCCGTTTAATTTTTTGTTAAAAAGTTTTTTTTTACTATGGTTGTTCCAAAGTAAAAAGCAGCATGTCCTCCACAATTTCTATTCAAATGATTAATTCCAAATGTCAGGTTTGTTTTTCAATTTTATTTATGATTTTGTTGTGAAATTTTCTCACAATACCATAAGTGGTTTAATTATATCTGGAATTGTTTTTTTATTCTCAAAATATTGGTAATCTTGAAAACATCTCAGAAAATAATTCAATATTATAAATGAAAAGGTTGCAGGGAGAATATTTGGTCTAAGAAAAAATATATTGGCAGTGAGTTATATGGAATATTGTATGAAAGAATTAGTTATCAAGATTACAATACTATTTTATCAGAATTTTGAATGAGATTTTGCCAAAAATATGCGTCAAAAACCTAACCCTTCCTTTGTCTCTGAAAGTAATAAAGATAAAATTGCGAAAATAACAGAATTTCAAAAGTTTACAAGAACACTATAGTAATAAGTAATATCAGGTCTTATAGTTTTGAAAAATGTCCAATAAAATAGTTCGTAACACGAAACCCTAGATGCCGGAGTCACGCTCGCACTCGACTGCATTCTGAAATTAGCTGTCATCAAAATAGATAATTTTTATAAGCTCATTAAAAATGAAAAATGTCTTATTCCGCAAGACAACTGAGTACAAAAACCTATACAATAGGTGTCCGTTGGTCGCATATCCATCAAAAGACAACTATTTCCCTGGCTAATGCCTCGACGGACGTTGAATTACATCCGATGGATAAACGTGCAAAGTCCTACAAGGAACTTTGTAAATGTTTGTTACGTAATGGATAAATATTAACCACTTCACTCAGGTTGACGACCACCTGTGACCGGTTTCGTGATATTTGCCCCTCATCGGTACAGGGTAGGCCAAGCAGACAATGATTAATGTCTGAGTTACCTGATTGAAACAATTAATGTCAATCCATTTCAAAGTATTTGCTGGGATCGAATTAGCAGAATGGAGCTAACGCCTTTAGACCGGTTTCGGGTTATTTGCCCGACTAATGACTGCGTTACCCGATTGAAACAATTAATGTCGAGGCAATAACAGAGAAATAGTTGTTTTTTCGATCCCAACAAACACTTTGAAATGGATTGACATTAATTGGTTCAATCAGGTAACACAGACATTAGTCATTGTCTGCTTGGCCTACCCTGTATTGATGAGGGGCAAATATCCCGAACCAATCTACAGATGATCAGCTTGAGTGAAGTGGTTAATATTTATCCATTTCGTAACACACATTTGCGAAGTACCTTGCAGGACTTTGCACGTTTATCCATCCGTTGCAATTCAACGTCCGTCGAGGCATTAGCCAGGGAAATAGTTAATTTTTGATGGATATGCGACCAACATACACCTATTGTATAGGTTTTTGTAGTCAGCTGTCTTGAGGAATGAGACATTTTTAATTTTTTATGAAATTATGGCTGGCTATCACGAATGTTACAGATTTTATGTCTCTTATTGCACACATTTTTATAAGAAAAGCAGGAGTAATAGATCTAGTACTTCCATTAATTTATTTACTTCGACCTTCCCTAACAAAGACACAATGAGTTGAAATTGCCATATTCAGAATGTAATTTCATGTTCCTGTGTACATAAATTCTATATTGGATTATAAATCACTACAATTAATACTCAATAAATTCAAATATCAAAATGAACAGTTTTAATAAACATTAATGATTAAATTATGTCAAA
This sequence comes from Gonioctena quinquepunctata, assembly GCA_018342105.1. Taxonomy (NCBI): domain Eukaryota; kingdom Metazoa; phylum Arthropoda; class Insecta; order Coleoptera; family Chrysomelidae; genus Gonioctena; species Gonioctena quinquepunctata. Next base: position 994,586 of record JAFIRS010000038.1, on the reverse strand, counting down.
TAAATATGGATAAAACTGAAAACCTCCAAATGTTGTTGATTCACTGTATGTAATATGGAACCCAGCAATTGTCAATTACTAATTCTATTTAAATCCGAAGGTCGGCTTGTTTTAATCATTTATAATGCAAACGAAAGAATGCTCTTTTCAATTGTTATGAATGTTGGTGAGTTTATTTTTGTTCACAAATACCAAGAAGGGTCATGAACATGCAGTAACATTGAGTATATTCACCTATTCAAATGATTATTAACAACACGCGAAATGAAAGAGAGGTCACGAATTATTGAAACATGTTTATGAAATAAGAAACTTATCTTAAGAACTATAAAATATTTCTAAAAGGAAAAGGTTATTTTTATATTAACAATACATAATAATTTCTGTCCTCAGATTTATTCAGACAGATTAGTTCAAACTGTCGTCCGAGAAAGATTGATCCCATTCATATATTGAACATTTAAGAAAAAAAAAATTAACATTTTTTTACATATTTCATTTTGTAACACTCCTCTATAAGTTGAAAATGGAAACATTCTCAATTGAATATTGAATAGAAAGATGTTTCTCTGAATTGAAAAATCCACGATAAAAATGAAGTTATTTTTTGTGAATGTCTAACAGAAAACAACTACTTCCCCGGCTAAAGCCACGCTGGACATTGAACTACATCTGATAGATATTCTGAAAAGTCCCTAACTCAAAAAAAAAATCTCAAATTAAAAATTTGCATTTTCATTCAGATAGTTATTTGATTTTATATTCCAGTCTTAATTAAGAACTGATTTTATGAACATCCTGTTCATATTTTCAACAAATCAACTCCTCTTTAACTAATTGACTAACTAATATGACTCCAATGTTAATTAAAATCTTACCCACATTCACTAATTTGTCATGTGGCATAATGACGAATGGTCAAAATTATTTAAAAATTGTTATCTAAGGGTTTTTGGGGCAGAGAACTTTTTGCCAAAATTCAACAAATTTGTGATTTATGGTCAGAATTTGTATCTCGGCGCTTTTGGATATCAGAAATGTTTTTAATCAAAATTTAAGATGATGGCTTGAAGATGGCAGGCAGCAAGGTTTTGTGATGTTATGGTCTGATGCTTTTGAAAATTTGTGGATATTGGGATGAAGGGTTATGAATTTCCTGCACATAATCTGTCAAGAAGCATTCTGACTTCGATTACAGGTCGGATCAATTTAGAAAAAATAAAATAAAAAAGCTTTTATGTAGAAAAGTACCAACTTTTTTGGTTAGATATGTGATGCAAGTAATTTTTTTTTATCAGCGAACAACACACGCAAGAGCTTTCACATTTTACAACTTTTTAATGTAAGTATGGAGGAATAGTTTGGTGTACACAGTTAATTATCATAGCAGACTAGGAGTTTGCCCTTCCATACTTGTGTGGCATTGTTGATTAATTTTAATTATTTCATATTAAGGAATATTATCATTTCCCAGAAAAACATGCAAAGATTAAGGAAACTATGCGAGAAATAAATGTAATCTATAAAATATTAAAAAAGTGTGTGTATTTCAGATTAGTTGCAAAGCAACCCTCGAATGTCAAAGACTTGTATAAGAAGACGGGGGGCTTTTACCTTTTAAAGTGTGATCTGAAACACCACTCAGATGAGGATTAAAGAATCCAAATCAATAAAAACATAGAAAAAGATTCTAGAAAAATTACTAAATATATAATGACCCATATCTTCTACTTATTTTAGGGTTTGAAAAAATCCGATATTTATAATAAATATCGGATAAATATCGATTTTTTATATTGATCCGGATTATTATCAAAAACTGGTAATCATCCACATATATTAATTTGAAAGTGATAATTTTCCAAAGGAGATTCCTTTAAAGATAAAAAAAAATGATTAAGTAAGTACATTGGTTATTCATTGCAGTGTAGTGATATACAGATTTCGTTTGTTTCCAATTTTTCCAGAGATCTTCGTATAAGTTTTGCACTCTTCCTCCATATTTCAGCGGTTACGTAGCGTGAATATTTAAACTGCTTATGTTGAATGTTTTTATCTATATCATTTATCCTATGTTATTAATAATAATAAAAATAATAATTTCATAATTCCTGACAACAAATATTTGATTGATTTTACTTGACCGGCCCCCCAGTGGTCAAATAATGTAATCGTGCGAAAAAAAAAACGAAATATCGACGGAAATATCCGTTTTGAGGTTCCTCGAGACGATTGAGACCATTTCCAGAATGAAGTCTGTCTGTATGTGTGTCTGTAATCTTCCTAGATAACTGCCGAACCGTTTGACCAATCGAGCTGAAATTTGGTATGAATATACAGTTCTTGCCCTGAATGTGACCATTCGTTTTTGGCTGTCATCTGTCAAACGGAAGTGTCACTATTAAAAATGACAGAAACTATAGTGCACGGAACTTGACTTGCAATATGTCATTTGAAAGCCCTTTTTTATTGCTTTATTTAACGTCATCCTATTTCTTCGATCAGGGCTAAACACCGACGCCAGTGAGCTCACTCCCTTAATGAGCTCAACATCTATGAACCCGGGACCGCCATCTAACGTCCACTCTGAAGGACGGCATATCTATAGTCATATCTCATGCTCATTGATATGACACCTGCTGCTGCAAATATGCTACTACGCTGCAGTTGTTCGGGGCATTTTTAACGTGCACCTTCCTTGGCAGGTGTTCACCCATCCAAGTACTAACAACGCCTGTTGTTGCTTGGCTCAGATATCGATAAGACTCTCGTCAACCTGACCAGCCACTGATGCCCCATTTGAAAGCCCTTGAAAAACTGTATCCAGAACTGTCAACATTATTTCTACAACTGACATCTGTCAAAGTAAAAAAATTGCAAAGTTCAAAATTTTGCCATTTAATTATTCAAAATATATCGGATGGATTAGAACTAAAATCGGCAGGGAGCAACACAACAAAAAAATCAAATTAAGTCTGCAGTTGGAGTTTTCCACCGTTTCCCAGTCTGGCGCTACAAATGTTTAATTTTTATCCTGGCCGTTACCATCCAAGACAGCCGCTTACCCGGGCTCTGACTAGGACGACCAGCGTTTGGTGCAGGGCCGCTCAAAAACAAATTGACTTCGTACAGCCCTAAACATGTTTTATCAACGTTTTATTTCAAAATAACCCCATTTTCCTGAGGCCCGTGCCGGTAAAGTTCTGGGGTTTCCCATAGCTGATTTTTAGCCACAGATTTATCAACTAGTAATTATCACTTGATAATTATCGAGGTATAAATATCATGATAATTATCAAGATAATTATCAATTATTATCAAGTGATAATTAAAGCAACCCTGTCTTATTCTGTACACAAGAAATGACATAATAAGGTATTACTTAGAATGTGATTGAACTTTGAACATATCTATATACAAAATGTATGATTAAATAAAATTATAGTTGAAAAATTAAAAAAACATGCTTTTCTATCAATATAGATTAAAACGTTGAAAATAATAATAAAGTCATTGACCAAAAAATTTACATGAATAAATATAAAAAACCGTGGGGTGCTTGAATATCAGTTGTCTTAATTTTGTTATCGCTTGCTATTCGTAAAGGTAGTCATTATGAAATGAATAGAAAGTTGAGAGCCCCCCACAGTATTTTACATTAAAGTTGATTTTTTGATCAATGACTTTATTCTTATTATTTTTAAGTTTTTAGTCCATATTGCTACACAAGCATGTTTTTTCAAACTATAATTATATTTTTAACTTTTTAGTCCATATTGCTACAAAAGCGTGTTTTTAAACTTTCTAACTACTGGAGAACAACTCTTGGATTGATTCATCCAGCTTTTATTTAACTTGACGTTTGTATGTAAGTATGTATGTTTAGTTCAAATCTTGCAAGTGAATTGACCCACTTCTAGTTGTCCGATTAACGTGAAATTTGGCACGTGTTCATAATTCCGTTGACAATGCATTATGGAATTTTTACTAGAGAAAAAACAATGTTGGTTCGATTCTATTCAAAATTGGTTTGTGGGGTTTTTGGGGGCAGAGATCACGAACTTTTTGTCGAAATGGCGGCGAGTTTTGTGGTTATAGCCCAATTCCAAAAAAAATTGGTATGTGGGGTTTTTTGGGGTCAGAGATCATGATTTTTTTTGTCAAAATCCACGAATTCAAGGTGGCGACGAGTTTTGTGATTATAGCCCGATTCCGTTCAAAATTGGTGTGTGGAGGTTTTTGTCAAAATTAATGAATTCAAGATGGCAACGCGTTTTGTTATTATGGCCCGATTCCATTCAAAATTGGTATGTGGGTTTTTTGAGGTCGGAAATTATAAATTTTTGTCAGAATTCAATAAGATGACGGATTTTATAAATGACTAACAAGAATTGAATAAAAATGATTGAAAACTATTTTCTAAGACAAGCTTACCGAGAATATAATAAAATAGGTATTGTTGCGCGGCCAGATTTTGAATCTGCTACTCACAGAGTAACCTAGGTCAAACAATTAAAGAAATTATTTTTTCCTTTTCAGTGCATTTGTATAAAAGCTTGTCCTAATTTTTTTATCATTCTTGTTTATTTATTATGAGTTGATGATCTTGGTGGGAAATTATTGTATTATCATTGGTTCTCAATACGTGAGCAAAATTTCAAATAATTCGGACGTCTGGAAGTGGGTGAAATTTGATTTGGAAGATTCCATTACATTTATACATTTATATATACAGACAGGTCAAGCCCATAAAAGCCTGTTAAAAAACAATATTTATATAAAACCATGTAATCAAATGAATTTTATATTGAAGTCATGGTGGAATCAAGAATTCATGTACCTACTTTATTGTTTTATGAATATATTCAAAAAAATAGTCTGTATGATATATTATTTGCTGTCACTATTGAAACAAAAAGAAATACAAATAATTTTCATCTAATAACACGAGATTGTAGGCTAATGTAGCAATAATAAAAAATCCAATGAAGAATTTTAAAATTAAAATGCCAAGGAACCGTCTTGATTTTAAAGGATTTTTCAAACTAGAATAATTCCTCAGTAAATATTTAAATTATTATTTAAAAAAAATATATTTTCATTATGACAATTATCATACAGGGTGACCCAGTGGTACGTTGAAAGCTCCATAACTCTTTTTCTATCGACTTTTTAAAAAATATTTCTATTTATATACAGGATGTCCCAAAATAAGAAATTCAACTCAGTTCTGTTTTTTTTAATAGCAACCTCCCTTTTTGTTACATTTTTAGATTCGCCTCCAAATTGTTGATATGACGCACCCAGGTTTCTTAGACTTATCTGCCATAGTTTTTCACTTAAGTCAATGTATGTGTCAAAATAGCGTCGTGCATCGACCCACAGAAAAATTCATAACTTCAGAACTATTCAAGATAACTTAACCAACTTTTTTCCAGTCGATTCTTTAGGCTTCAGCGCATGTTTTGAGTTTGAGATGCAATTTACAAATGGCATTAACTCGACTTTTTCCAATGCAACACCCTATATTTTATTGCATCATTGCATGGCATCTTTCAAGGGCTTTTTGTCGATATAGGGTTTGTGGGGTCTACTTTGTGAGATTTGTTGCAAAAGAAATATTAATTGTTTTTTTTGTAAAAAAAATTGTTGATAATGAATTTCACTCACGAAGAATTAGTGAATATGGTCTATTGTATTGACGAAGCTGATAGAAATCCTTTATTAGCAAGCATAATCTATCATCAAAAATATTCAGAAGCAAGAACTCCACGGGTATCTTCATTCCAAAAGTTAAGAGATCAGTTTGAACTCACTGGTAGTGTGTCTTATACCAAAAAGGAAATTGTTGGTGGTCGGATTAATGGGATAAATGAGTTGCAAGTTTTATTGATGTTACAGGAAAATCCTCACTTAAGCACTAGGGAAATAGCAGCGAAAACGGATATTTCACAGAGTAGTGAACAGAATAATATTGAAACATAAGCTCCACCCTTCCATCTGAATCTACATCAAGTATTGTATGGTAATGATTTTGCAAATAGAGTCGTTTTGTATTCAAAAAAATGGCTTGATTGACGAGGATTATAATACTTTGAACAAAATTCTGTTTTCCGATGAAGCAACGTTTAAGAACAACGGGTCGGTCAAAGGACATAATCTGCAATATTATGCAATCGAAAATCCTCACTGGTGGCGAACTGTTGATCACCTAAAACAATGATCGCCTAATGTTTGAGGAGGAATTATTGGAAATCACATTAATGGATACTACTTTTTCGATAATGTGCTGAATGGTCAAAGGTATTTACATTTTATCTGCGAACATCTTTGCAGAATGTTGGAAGAAGTGGAGTTGATCACCAGAAGGACCATATGGTTGTAAACACGATGGTGCTGCAGCAGTGCATAACCATAGGATAGGGCGACAATTTTTAGATCAATCCTATCCTAACTGTTGGATAGGCAGAGGAGGTACTATTCCTTGGACCACCCGATCCCCAGACCTTCCTTTGGGGGTAAGTGAAAGAAAGTGTTTCCAGAGATCGTCCAACAACTGCAGATGATATGAAAAACAGGAACACGGAAGCCTTCCGTTCAACTGATGGAGCAATGCTTGCTAGAGTTCGGGACTCATTCACTAGACGACTAGCAGCTTGTGTGGAACATGATGGTGACCTATTTGAGCATTCATTAGTAGCCTTCTCTCAAAATGTTTACATTGTTTTCTGTTAATCATCCTTTCCTGTTCTTGTAAAGATTACTAGAATTGTTTCCTTTGTGATATACTACTGTTTCTATTACAATTTCATTTTGTTGAAAACATGTTCTTTTCAGAATTGTATGGATGTGTAAAATTTCGGCAAAAAGCTCCTAAAAATACTATGCAATGATGTAATAAAATATAGGATGCTGCATTTGAAAAAGTCGAGTTATTTCCATTTATAATTTGTCATTTTCAAAAAATCGTAGTATGCGATGGAACTTCGACTAGTTCACCTCAGAAGATTTGCTGAAGCCAAGGAGTCGACTGAAAAAAAGTTAGTTGATTTATCTTGAATGGTTCTGAAGTTTTAAATTTTTCTGTGGGTCTGTGCACATAAATTAACATAAGTCAAAAACTATAGACTAAGAATATAAATATAAGTCTAAGAAACCCAAGTGCCGTTATATCGACAAGTTAGTGGCGAATCCAAAAATGTAACAGAAATGGGGGGTTGCCATTTAAAAAAACAGAACTTAGTTGTGTATCTTATTTTGGGACATCCTGTATATAAATATATCAAGAACGTACCTCATAGTATCTGTATCGTTTAAAAAAAAACAAGTCGATAACTTGGATAGAAAAATGTTATGGAGCTTGCACGCACCCTGGGTCACCCTGTATATTTCTTACTATACTATAGAATTTGATAAGCCCAAAACCATCACTGGCCATTGTAAATTTTGATCCTCCCAGCTATAAATATCATAGGACAATGTCTGTTTATTATTTTAGGCATCCAAGGCCTCTCACTATACTATCAATTCTAATAGGTTTGAAACCATCACTTCGAATATTTGCATTTGAAATATTTTTTCAGCAAGATTAATGTGCACTGGAAGATCTTAGAAAACTTCCCTCAATTCAAAACAATGAATTTACTTAAGCACAATTTAATAATTTTTGCATAATATCCCCGCAGAAAAATTTGCATATGTACTTACAATCTGTTCTCTCACGTTATTGTGGAAAATTTGTTCTGTTATATCTGGCTCATCTTCATCATAATCTTCCATAATTGATAACTTCACCTATTTATGTAGGTTCTTCTCTCACCCAAAATTGGATTATTCATGATTATTATGAAAATTCGATAACTTCCATATTCTATCTTTCTGATATAAAAGTGAACAATGAAATTTATCAGTTAATGAAAGTTCATCACATCAGCGTTTTGAATAAGATAATAATCGAAATTTGAAATTGAGAAATTTTGACATTCAGCGCATAGAATTTTAGGAATTTAGAACGTCAGGAACGTCACACGTCGGTAATTGTTTTTCTTCTTCGTTTTCTCTTATTCGTTATATGAGTCAAGAAGCGACATCTAGGCATACATTTACTAACTATGAATAGTGACAGTTTTCAATTTCCGTACAAGTTGCCAACATAAAAAAAATATTCAAAAGTTCTGCTATCGGGGAGAGCCGCACAACTCATGAGAGGGGGTAAAGAGGGCAATAGCACAGTATATAGCTAAAGAAACAGTAAGCTCACTTGGCGTCGGCACTTTGATCTTTATGTTCCCGTTTGTACACTACGCAACTCTGATTTTTATCCTTCGCGCATTCCGCGTGTTACTGTGTTACTAATACTGACATTTTTCGTATACTTCGAAGAGCGATAATCGCGTACAGTCTTTTGCGCATCCTGAATTCTTTCCCTGGAGTGAATGTTACCTTGGAACATGCATTTGGGCCAAGTGAGCTAACTGCTTCTTTAGCTATAAACTGTGGCAATAGCGTACTATGATACAGTGGCGTACAATTTGAGATATGTTGGTTGTGTAATATATTGTCATACTTGTACAACACATATTTCACTTCCTATTTTTAAATGAATCATTGACTTCTATATCGGTTAAAGTGAAATGAGAATAAAGGTGAATTTGGATTCTCGCAAATGGCATTGCAGTATCATAGAAAGACTTCAGGTTATATATTAAGAAGACAATGATATACCATGGAAGACTACGAATATTGATTTGTTTGATATGAACAGGATGTTCATAAAATCAGATGTGAAAGCATCTGCGACTGAAAGATTTCAATTTTCTGAAAAATCTTTCTATTCAATTTTTAATTGAGAATGTTTCCCTCTTCAACTACAAAATTGTTTTGAATGAGAATAATCCTATTATATTTGTTTCAAATTCAATATCATATAGCAGGCTTTAGGTATCTATTATGAACTAGCCTCATGGAGAAATCAACTCATTAAGCAGTTATTAAAATTAGTAATTGGTGAACTAAACTGGATAACTGGGAATATCTCTTAATTGCAAACAACTTATTTTTATAATTTTTTTCGATATTTTCAATAGTAATGTTACTTTACTCTATAGTGAATTTGGAATATCGACCGATTCCCGCTTAACCGCACTCCACTGATAATAACGGCTATGCGCGTATTTAGTCATATTGAATGCACCAATTTATATATATATATATATATATAATCAATATTAAAACAAATCGGAGAGAGTCCATATATAATATATAAATAATAATATAATATAATGACTTGAATAGTGAATAACATAGGTAATATAGCATAGTAATATTTTGTAATTTGACACAATAATAACCAACAAAAAACAAGAACTTTTTTTGCATGGGACAGATCTTCACTTTGTGTACCTCTCCCGACAGCTATTAATCCAGTAAATTATGCTCCAGTCCAGTCCACTCCACTCTCAGCATTATAACCATTCCATCCAAAACTAAGCTGATTTTACAATTAGTCTCAGTATCTTCAATGATTCTTCTGTAAATCCAGGAGATCCATCAATTGATCGATACCATTTTAATATGGTATCTGGATGGGGCAAACAGTTTTTGAATTTTTCTCTAACATACTGATAACTTTTCATTCCATAAAAGCTCAAAGTTAGAGCAAAAGTTCTGAGCTCTGGTGGATATTGCTTTTTGGAAGCCCCCCTACAATTCTCTTCATAATCTCTTTAGAACCTTGAGGAACTGTAACCTGCAATGAAAATCAAGGCATCAAATAGCTCCTTATATATTGATAATTCTGAAATAGGGTGAAGTGGGGTAAGTGTAATCAGAAAAACGATAGTTACACTTTAAATTATAATATCAAGGTACCCAAAAGAGATACGTTCTTGATTTTTTACAGTAATACTACATATCTAATTGTTAAAAAACTGAAGTAATTTATTTTGTTCTGCTAGGCATAGTGTATTTTTTATAAATAAATATAATAAGTTATGTTCGCTGATTACATTTACCCCAGCATTCGGGGCAAAAGTAATCATGGTTTGTAATTTTCATATGCATCGTATACTAGAGTATTTGGGGCAAATGTAATGAAATATGAATAACGCAGTTTCACCAAAAAAAAATTTAGCCCAATAGCTCAATTCATAAGGACGTTATAAGCTTTTTTATGGAATGAATACAATTCGCATGTTTGTCTTAGACACGTTTATTGAAATATGTGACCATAACAAACTGTACAATGTAGTTTTTTCCTTTTATTTTACATTATAGGTAGCGAAGGATACTGAAAAAATTGATTCTCCTCTTCGTCCTAAATTTGGTTCTGGTAAGTCTGATGCAGACACTAAGTGATGGTCAATTTGTTCAGGCCAATGTTCAGGTGTTGTGAGTTTTGGTCGGATTTTTTCAGAAACATAATCAAAGACTGTGATACTTCATCAAATGCTATTATTTGACCAACATAAAAAATTATATTTTTCTTTCCTTTGAATGAGACCAGAAGCCAATTTCTAACATGAGGTTGTTTTGAGTCAGTGAGTAACAATTCGTCTTGTTTCCGGGCTTCCTCTTCTCCATCTAACCTTTGTGAATAGGTTGCAAAATCTTCCTCTCCTGGCTCACTGTGGCTCAGAAATTGGCTTCGTTCTATTCATAAGAAGAACTTCATAGAATAATATTTTAGGGCTTATTTTTTCTTGTTTCAAACTTTTCATTTTGCTAGATCTTTTGCTTTCCTTGATTCAATTTTAGCTGTTCTTTTTTATCTTGCTCTGCCTTTTTTCTTTTTTTTTTCCAATTTTTCCAACCTTTTTTTTTTTTTTTCTTTTTGTGTTTTTTTTTTTCTTTTTTGGGGGGATTGTCTTACGGTGTCTAGCAACAAATCTTCTGATAACACATTCTTTTTATTTGGTCCTGTGATGGGCTTTGCTTCTGGAAGTGGTTGCTGCTCCAAAGATGATGCTTCTACCTGTCTCTTGCTGTTTGCTTGTGCTTTGCTCATCATAATTTTTTTGTGAGGCAGATTGTGCAGTTTTTAAATGTTCTTTGAATGAAGTGAAGTGGAAAAAATTAAATTCCAGGCTGGGGCAAATGTAATCAGTGATTATATTTTCCCCAATATCCGTGATTACACTAACCCCATATATATTTTTTGGTGGAGTAAACGTAATCACTATAATTTTTCTTTTTTTTTTTTGGCATCCAAATTGAAATCTGGCACCAGAATCCGATTCCTTGTTGAAAACAATCTAAGGAAGCAAAATACCACAACCTTATTGAATTATTTGTATAAGCAATATGAAATGAAAAATTACAATCGATACTCGCACAAGTGAAAATGCAGGGAGATCTATAAATAACTAACATTTTTAACTAGGACCTTGAAAAGGATTAAAAACATAAAATAAAGGCAAAAAATTAGTTGGATTTTTTTATTTTAGATAGAAAAAAATTTAAAACGTTAATAAAAAATTTAGGAAGTGCCTGATTACACTTGCCCCATGATTACGCTTACCCCACTTCACCCTACCCGCAAACACAACAAATGAAACAAGAAACAAATTTCTTAGAAGAAAAGTTGCAGAATCAGTTGAATTTCTGCAACTTCTAAAATTCACGAAATCAATTTGGGCAATGTGTTTTTCCCAGAATCTAACTAATGATACGCTACGATACGTTACCATACGATACGATAACGATACGAGACGACACGATACGATACGAAAAGTAACACATCACATTACATTTTGCGTCCATGACTATATTGCTTCAGTATATCGGACGCAAAATAGTTTGTGCTAATATCTATCTATCTGAGGAATATAATAAAAAGGTCGTTACAGATTTCTGTTCGTCTTTTGTTCATGCTTATGCAGAATAGTTTTGTTTCTTTATACATATTAAGAGATGTCAGTAATGGCAAAATTATGGGACGCTTCATAAAAGAAAATGTACACATTTACTTTCGTATAATTCCATCAGAGGCGCTAGTGAATATACGCAATGAATATTGGTTTTTCACTTTGCACAATATTTTGCTTCCGCAAGTTTGGCAACCGTGTTTACAGTTCAAATCGAATAGGAGATATTTTCGGGGATCGAAAATTATGAAACTTTTGTCAAAATTCATGAATTTGAAATGGCAGCAGATCGAATGAGATTCCAAAGAAGAATAAATGAAGCTGCAAACATTATCGAAACGAAACGAGCTCAAAATATGGCGACTTGACTCTCAGATTAACTGAGCAAGACTAACTGAATTTTGGTAACTTCCCACGCTTGAATAAGACGGCGTCCAGAATAGCGGCTCGCCAATGGTCGGAATTGTCAAAAGGGGCGTGAACCTGCAATTCGCGATTACAATACTATATTTCGATTGTTTCCACTCTAGATTTCATTCGGAATTTTTTCCGAATTATACAAAATATATTTTAAGAAAAATAATATTTAACATTAATTTGCTGCAAAACAGACGCTTAACAAATGTACCAACCATATTCATCACCACCGCAACCACCAAAGCCTTGAAAGAGGCTTTTTTTTTCACTTTATTTCAACAGCATCATACATCTTATATGGCACTTCATGCCCGAATACCCCAGAGGGCTAACAGTAATTGGTCCCTATCGTAATTGGGTATAATGTTAACTCAAAACTACTCGAACATGTGGCCATCCGTAGCCGGGAATATAGCTGTTTGGCCATCCGTAGCCGGGAATATAGGTGTTTGGCCATCCGTAGCCGGGAATATAGTTGTTTTTTAAGAAAAACGAACATTAGAAAAAAAAACTTGGGTAAGTATTAACGAAACGAAAGAAATGAAACGATACGATACGCTATGATACGCTACGATACGCTATGATACGTTACCATACGATACGATACGAGACCGAGACGAGACGATGCGATGCGATACGAAACACATCACATTACATTTTGCGTCCATGACTATATTGCTTCCGTATATCGGACGCAAAATAGTTTGTGCTAATATCTACCTATCTGAGAAATATAATAAAAAGGTCGTTACAGATTTCTGTTCGTCTTTTGTTCATGCTTATGCAGAATAGTTTTGTTTCTTTATAAATATTAAGAGATGTCAGTAATGGCAAATTATGGGACGCAAAATAGTGTGCTTCATAAAGAAAATATACACATTTACTTTCATATAATTCCATCAGAGGCGCTAGTGAATATACACAATAAATATTGATTTTTCACTTTGCACAATATTTTGCTTCCGCAAGTTTGGCAACCGTGTTTACAGTTCAAATCGAATAGGAGATATTTTCGGGGATCGAAAATTATGAAACTTTTGTCAAAATTCATGAATTTGAAATGGCGGACGAGTTTTGTGATTATGTTCCGATTCAATTCAAAATTGGTGAGTGGGGGTTTTCGGGCTCGGAGATTACGAATTTTTTGTCAAAGTTCAGAAATTTAAGATGGCAGACATGTTTTGTGATTATGGTCCGATTCGATTCAAAATTGGTATGTGGAGGTTTTTGGGATCGGAAATTATGTTTTTTTTGTCAAAATTCATAAATTCAATATATATATATATATATATATATAGTTGTACATGGTAGCTTGTACACGGTAGCTTGTGAAGCCCACCAAATGAACGGGTCGCTCTTGAACCCGCACTTTCCTGAATGGGCGAATAGTATATTCCAGTGCAATGACATCATTCCATCATGTTCCGTCGAAGCACACTTAGAGGGGTAACAATTCTCAATATTTAAAAATTTGTATACTCCTTCGAAACGTTGTAGAGCCCATTATTCTTTCACTACGCTATGAATCCCAAACGTATATTGCCTATATTGAAACGGCCTCTGTGTGTCCCGGCGGCGTTGCCTCTACTGCCTCGCGCGTTTTTCAGTTCAAAATATTTATTAGGGATTTCAAATCAGTGAGCGTGCGGTGACTTGCAGAAATGTCCAGCAGAGGAAAACAGATTGTGGCGATGACCCTTCAAAATTATAACTTGAGAAAAGGCAAAAAGGTGAGCACATAATTCATATTCAGTATAATGTTTATGTTCAATAATAAGCAACTCGCTTTGAAGTTGATGAATATACTTTTGTTTAACTCCTCGCCAAGCTTCCGTCTTATGGCTTGCCCCCTCAGCTGTGTTCTCTGCTTGCTAGTTTTCTCTCAAACAGGTCTCTCCATGTAGTGGTCGATGGAGTTTCATCTGACACTGGAAAGATCAACTGGTGACCTGCTCGCTTACGTCTCACATATATGGCAGCTATCTATTGAAAAGTATGGAGAAACTTTAGCCGTGGCTTTAGATATCTCCAAGGCGTTCGATCGAGTTTGGCACCAGGGACTCCTCGCCAAGCTTCTGTCTTATGGCTTGCCCGCTCAGCTGTGTTCTCTGCTTGCTAGTTTTCTCTCAAACAGGTCTCTCCATGTAGTGGTCGATGGAGTTTCATCTGACACTCTACTCATAAATGCTGGTGTTCCGCAAGGATCTATTCTCGCACCAACACTATTTCTACTTCACATCAACGACCTGTTGAAAGCAACTTCATGTCCAGTACACAGCTTTGCCGATGATAGTACCCTCCATACCGCTTTCTCTTCCAGGGCCCCTATATCAGCCCGTGAAACCAGAAATGAACGAGGAAGAAATGTTAATAACATAAATATGGACTTAGCAACAATTCTCGAGTGGGGATCTAATCACTTGGTAGAATTCAATGCAAACAAAACACAAGCATGTCTTTTCTCTAGAAAAGCCGATCTCACTGTGCCTAACATAACTTTGTCAGGAGTAACCATACCACTGAAGTCATCCATATCGATGCTTGGTATTACTATCAGCAATAACCTTTCCTGGGAAAATCACGTGAGGTCCATTGCCAAAAGTGCATCCCAAAAACTTGGTTTTTTGTTTCGTGCCAAGAGCTATTTCACCCCCACTCAGCTGCTTATGATCTATAAGGCACAGATCCGACCTGTCCTGGAATACTGTTCCCATATTTGGAGCGCGGCACCTAAACTTATCCTGAGGCTATTGGATTCTGTCCAAAAAAGGGCAATTCGTCTCTTGATGCCTCGCTTACAAACTCGCTCACTTGTCTGGAACACCATAGAAAAGTTGGCGATTTGTCTCTATTTTATAGATATTTTAATGGGCGATGCTCTTCTGAAATATCAACAATCTTTCCTGCTTTGGCAGTCTCTTCGAGACTAACCCGTCAAGTTCAGTCATCACACCCCTTCGTGGTCACTTTGGAGACCTGCAGAACATCACTTTCCAAAGACTCGTTCATCCAACGAACAGCGAGGCTTTGGAACTCATTGCCTAGGGAGGTGTTCCCCGAGGCATACAACCTCCAGAAATTTAAGAAGAACACCAACTCCTACCTTCTTTCCCTTGGTTCCCACGATGTTCTCTGAACATTACAGGATATCCCTTTTCGTAGGAACCAGAACATAAAAAAAAAATTATCAGGTTGATTATCGTATGAGAAAACCTGATAGCTCCAAAAATGTAGATTTTCGTCAGGTTCAGGTGACGAAGTTGAATTTTCCCATCTGAGTAATACCGAAAATGATCCCGGTTATATGGAAATATCTGCAGAGAAACTAAGAAATATTAAAAAGTCGACCATGGAACATCGAGTGAGATATCGACTTTTTCAGCTCTAGAAGAATATAAGTCTGAATCAGGAAAACTAATCACAAATTAAGTGAGGGTTGAAAGTTTGTATAGGAGTACCGTTAGTTTTTTCAAGTGGAGTTCATGAAAATTGTAATTATAGGTCTTTGTTACAAATACATAAATACCTGTTTCAGTGTTTTCCGAAATTTAACCCCTAAAGGGGTGATATAGGGGGTTGAAAATGTATATGATTGTTTCGTTACTTTTCAAGTTAGGATCATAAAAATTGGATTCGTTTCATATGAAGACATATATATTTCAGTGTTCAGTATATGGGTGGATAAACACTCCCAAGTATGCAATAAAAATGAACGAATAGCACAGCAGTTCTTTGAGA
Source organism: Gonioctena quinquepunctata (assembly GCA_018342105.1). Lineage (NCBI taxonomy): Eukaryota > Metazoa > Arthropoda > Insecta > Coleoptera > Chrysomelidae > Gonioctena > Gonioctena quinquepunctata. The sequence goes on along the minus strand of JAFIRS010000038.1, from coordinate 978,567 downwards.
AAATATATTTTTATTTATGAAACTAAAAATAACTGAATGAATTAATTGTTGGAAAGATAGATTGACCAAAGATAACTATGGAATGACCACATTAGTCAAGGGTTAAGGCATTAGGAAACGGACACATGATCCCTTCAAGTTTGGAACAAGAAGAATTGTTGTAATTTTCCCCGTTGAAAATTCAAATATAACATGAATTCTGATAATTTTATCCAGTTTCAAATGTTATTTGGGAAATATTCTCATCAAATATTCGTGCTAGAGGATTTTATCGTAGAATCTCTGAGATTTTCCCTCAAACATTTTGCCTCTAGGAAATTTAACTCGTTCAATTTTCGGCCAGATAATAAGACCGCAAATCGCAGTCAGTGAAATTTCCAGTCAAAATGCTTTCCCGAAAATTTCAAAAAAAAATTGGAGATAAAACCCCTAGCACATATGATATTACCCTCGATAAAACGTAAATTAATTGAATATTGATGAGACTAGGCAAACAGAGCATTTTTCCTTGCATGTTCAACAAGGGTACACTCCTATATACCTATCCTTCACTCCTTTACATGAGTCTGCATATTGCTCAGATAATTCGGAAAAATATATCATCAGCTCTTGAACTACTAAACGATTGAAGGTAGTGACTAAAGTTTATCTTTTAGTCGCAGATGATTCCACATGATTATAAGAACATCCTGTTCATATTTTCAAGCAGATCAATCTTCTTACCCCATAACAGGTTTAAATGTGAGATTGCTTCTAAAAGATGTGTTTCCCATTTCTTCCGGTCTTCCTGATGATCGTGGAAGCGTGATATACATTTTCCTCAACAAAAAGGTATTGAAGACCTATAGTGAATGTGATGCCTTTCTTGCATCAATGCTACAAAGTACTCTCTTTTGAAAAACATTCTCCTTTGCCTCATTCATCTATATGAGTTCTCAATTAGGACTGGAATAGAAAATTAAATAACTATCTGAATAAAAAAGCAAATTTTAAATGTCAGATTTTTTCTTTTGGGAGTCTTTCCAGAATATTTATCAGATGTAGTTCAATAACCAGCGTTGTTTCAGTCGGAGAAGTAGTTGTTCTCTGTTAGACATTCACAAAAAATAACTTTTTATCGTGGAATTTTCTATTGACAGAAAAATATTTCCATTCAATATTCATTTGAGAGTGTTTCCCTTTTCAACATGAGTACCCCACAAGATGTTATCTTGAACGATGGAAGATAGTGACTTAAGTTTATCTTTCAGTCGCAGATGATTCCACATCTAATTTAATGAACATCCTGTTCATATTTTCAAACAAATCAATCTATCATACCCCATGACAGGTTTTGATGTCGAAAAACACTGATTTCAAAGTGCCTCTCCGAAAGAAATGTTCCTAACTTCCCATCTTTGCAAAGTGAGATTGCTTCTGAAAATGTGTTTCCCATTTTTTCCGGTCTTCCTGATTCTCGTGGGAGCGTAAAATAGATTTTCGTCGACAAAAATGTATTGAAGATCTAGGGAATGCGATGGCTCTCTTGCGTCAATGTTACAAATGATTTCTGGTGAGTACTCTCTTTTGGAAACATTCTTCTTCGCCTCATTCATTTCTATGAGTTCCTAATCAAGACTGGAATAGACACAGAGACCACAAATGGCTTTATACACCTTTGTGCTTAATATCCAATATTGATATTGGTCTTCTCTTCATCACACCAGAATTTGCCAGGCCGTCAAAGGGGTGAAAACGGTGGTTGATATATTTTTAAAATTCACAAAGGCCACAAATGGCTTTGTAAACCTTTCTGCTTTTGATATTTATTTGTTATCGGTCTTCTCTTCGTCTCTGATGGAATGCCAGAATATTTTTAATTCATATTGAACTTCTCTGATGAAGCGATATATCGACATAAACTAGTTACGTAATCAATTTGTTTTAGGTATTTTGTATCATATATTATTCAATACATATCTAAACAACTCCCACTCCCTTATTCCACCCCATTTGCGAGAGTGGCAAACTATAACGTGGCACCGGTATACAACTCCAGTCATGTGCAAAAGTTGTAGAAAGCCATTTGCGGCATCTGTGTATTTTCAAATAATATCAACCCCCATTTCACCCACTGTGACAGCCTGGAAAATTCTGGCGCCATATGAAAAATGAGAAAAAGGCCAATAACAATGACATATGCCAAGCACAGCGGTTTACAAAGTCATTTGTGGCGTCTGTGATTTTTTTTAAATAACCTCACCACCATTCAAAGAACAATTAATTAAACCATTGTATCACATAGTAAATACTGTTTTTGGTACTGGAGTGTTTCCTGAAATTTTAAAAACTACAATAGTTATACCACTGTTCAAACAGGGAGATAGGAAATCAACAAATAATTATAGGCCTATTGCGCTAACAAGTTCTATAAGTAAAATAATAGAAAAGTGTTTAAGGCACAAGATATTAATCTATCTGGAAAAGAATAAAATATTGCACCCTAATCAATTTGCCTTCAGAGAGAACAACAGTACCGAAAATGCTCTTTGCAGGGTCACAGAGGGAATCCTAAAAAAATTAGATGAGGGTAAAAAAGTGATAGGTATATTCCTTGATCTGCAGAAGGCATTTGACACGGTGTCGCACCAAATTCTGTTGGAACGTTTGGAACGGGTAGGAATTAGAGGTATACCAAATAGCCTGGTTAAATCATACTTATCTAAAAGAAATCAGAGTGTAATCATCTCAGGTGAGGAGAGTGACAAACTAGAGATGGAATTTGGTGTGCCGCAAGGTACAGTGCTCTCGACACTACTGTTTAATGTTTATATAAATGGTCTTATGTATGAATTGGAGGGAATTTTCTGTTTTGCAGATGACTCTGCAGCAATAGTATGTGGGGAAGACTGGGAAACCACAAAAATAAATGCTGAACTAGCACTGCACAAAATTAAAAAATGGCTGGACTGCAGTTTGCTTTCTCTTGATATAGAAAAACGAAGTTTTTAACTTTTTCACTTTCCTCTCGAGTAAAGCCGAATTTTTATAATCTAAAATTGCATAATTCTCAATGTGATCTAGAATTACGATGTAAATGTAATAATGGGATTGAGAGAAAATCCTCGATAAAATACCTGGGAGTAATCATAGATGAAAACCTTAGTTGGAAGGAACATATTCAATATGTAACTGGTAAAATTAGAAAACTTATTTATAAATTCTATGAGTTAAGAAACATTTTATCGTTTTCATCTTTAAAAATGGTCTATTTTTCTCTAATAGAGTCAATAATAAATTATGGTATTGTAGTCTGGGGGAGTACAGGAACAACAATTATGTCTAAGCTCATAAATGCGCAAAAGTGGATTATAAAGATAATGCTCTTTAAGAAGAAAAGATATCCTACAGAATCTGTATATATAGATAGCAAACTGTTATGTCCTAATCAATTGTATGTAAAATCAGTTATTAGATTCATGCTAAAAAACACATACTACAGGGAGGATTTAAAACATGGTGTAAATACAAGAAATGCAGCTAATAATAATCTCTTTCTGTGCAATCCTAAACATACATTATGTCAAAAGCATATTTATTACATAGGTCCAAAGATTTACAATAGTCTACCCCATGCTATAAGAAATAGACCATACCATAAAGTAAAAAAGGAAATTGTAAATGGATAATTGAGACTAAGTACACTGTAACCTTCATGCTTTGATGGAGGAAATAAAAACATGTTTTTGTGATTGTTACCTCAGAATGATATTTTTTCTTTTTATATCTTAGGAATTTTCCTAAAGTATTAATTTAAGTTAGTTAAGTAAATTGCTAAATGTTGTACCTTAAAATAAAATTGAATGTGATAATGTAAGTGGGTGCACACACAGTATTCAGAATACCATCGTGTACCGAATATAATTTATTTAGTTTATATCAATATATATGTGGTTGCTAAGAGATATTATCAATAAGATATGTAAAAATATATTGCTGTTACTAAATAAATAAATAAATAAATTCCACTTCCTTAAATCGAACTTATTCATCAAGCTGATCAAATTTTCTCACCTTCAGTTGAAACTGGAAATAATAGTATATTCACTGAATAAAAATCCATGTAAAAAAACGGAAAAGGAAAAAATAAAAAATTCGAGATTTTATTTTTCTCAGTGTAGTTGTAGATGTGACTAACTTCACACCCATTGATGACTATCACACCCATATTTTGAACAATTTCTAATTTCTAATTACCTACTCTTCTCGATAGCTTTTCTGAAAATGAGCGTACTAATTTCTAACGTTTTCATGCGAGTGAGTATTTTTTTGGAAATTCTCTGGAAAGTCTGAATATGAGTGTTAATGCAATATGATAATTATTATATATCTAAAAGCGGCAAAGCAATTGTATTATAGGGAAAGAATAGAAAATTCCGGTAATAAGCAAAAAGAGAGTTGGGCAATTATCAATGAGCTGAGGGGTAAACAATTTTCTATACCCGTGAAAACAAATCTCGATTGTGGCGACATTAATGAATACTATTGCTCAATAGCAGAAAATATCTCCAAAGTCATCCAACCCACCACGGACCCCATGAGTTATCTAGAAAATACATCTGTTTTAGAATCTTTCTTCTTCATGCCAACAGACATTGGAGAAATTAAGAGAACTTTTCTTGAAATAAAAAATAAGAATGCATCTGGATACAATGACCTATCCACCAAAATTTTTTCTCACCTACCGGACTCCGCTCTAGTGATTCTGGCGGAAGCTATCAATTTTTCGTTTTCTGCGGGAGTATTCCCAGCATGTCTAAAAAGACGGTGGTGATTCCGTTACATAAAGGTGGGGATATTGAAAATCCAGCCAACTTTAGACCCATTTCATTGTTACCTTCCCTCTCTAAATTAATTGAAAAGCTTGTAAAAAATAGAATGATGACTTTTTTGGAAAAGCATACCGTTATCCAGTCTTTTCAATTTGGGTTCCAAAGATCTAAAGGAACTAGTGATGCTATTTTTAACCTACTACAGGATGTTTATATCAATCTTAATGATGGAGATGTTGTGGCAGCAGTTCTGTGTGATCTAACAAAAGCGTTTGACTGTGTCAACCATAAAATCCTGTTGAAGAAATTAGAAAGGTATGGCTTCAGATATATAGTTCTGAAGTGGTTTGAGTCGTACTTATCAGGCCGCACGCAAAGCGTGTCTCTTCAGAACAAATTATCGCAACAATTATTGATCAAATGGGGAGTACCTCAAGGATCAGTGCTTGGCCCAATTCTCTTTTTAATCTACATAAATGATCTAGCCGCAATAAAGATTACGGGAAAGTTTACTCAGTTCGCAGATGATACTACCATACTTTGGAATAATAGAAATGACGTTAATCTGCATCTACAAATCATTAATGATCTTATAAAGGTAAAAAAATGGTGCGATGCCAATCTATTATCGTTAAACATATCGAAAACGAATATCCTCACCTTTAAAGGTCATCTGCCAGAACTGTATCTGGGTAATGAAGTTATTAGCAGTACAAGAACAACGAAGTTTCTTGGCTTGTACATTGACGAAAAGTTAAAGTTTGAGGACCATATAAAAAGCTGGGCAAAAAATAGCCTCTGGATGTTTTGCAGTGAGAACGACCTCGTGGGAACTTGGTAGGGATATGGCCAAAAAGGTATACCATGCGGTAATTGACTCTCATCTGAGATATGGAATCTGCTTTTGGGGGTCTTGTAGTGGATTTTTATTCGAATCTATTTTCGTATTGCAGAAAAGGGCAATTAGATACTTGTGCAGAGCTAAATTCAGGGATTCTTGTAAGCCCTTGTTCATAGAACAACGAATCTTGACCTTACCTTGTATCTATATATTAGAAACAATTTGCCTAATTCACAGTAAGTTTAGGGATCGAGTGAATGGCACCGCACAATATATCACAAGACAAACCCTAAATATAACCTTACCAATTCCAAGATCTGCACAAATAAAAAATTCCATTATATATAATGGCATAAAAATGTTCAATCATTTACCTAACGAAATTAAAACGATTGTGGATAAAAAAAAATTCAAAAGTTCTGTGAGAAATGTTTTACTCGACAGAGCATTCTACTCGTTGGACGAGTTTTATTCTGTGAAATTTTAGATTTTTATTTTGGTTTCTTTTTGGTTGTTGTGCTTTTTAAATCGACTGATACGTATGGGTATTCACTTTGTATGTGCTATTCTGTTGATTCTAATTTATTCTATTTTATTCTATTTTATTCCATTTTATTTTTATCATAATTTAATTAATTGTAAAGATCAGAATTCTGATTTCTGTATATACCCTTCTTTTTTATGTATAACTTTATACTATAAATAACACCTCCAATTTTTAATAAACTGACGTCTAGTGACTAACATTAATATTGTTTGAAATTCATTTTATGTAATGTATGTTTTTGTATATATAGACTTCTACTTATATGAATAATTTGACGTGTAGTAACCTGCTCTACAAATTTTGTGTTATAATGACAAGGTAAATTCAATATATTTTTGAATATGTAACGAGGTATGTATAAAAAATAAGCATATATTCAATTGCTATTGATGTTCTCTTTTTTCTTTTTTACTGCTTTTTCACTTTGTCAATAGGAATTTCATTCTTCAGACAATAAAGTAATTTTGATTTGATTTGATATGTAAAAAAAAACATTAAAGTTGATCGTTAGAGAATTGAAGTTATACTTGAATAAAATTCAAATCCTATTACAAATTGCACACATTAAATTTTCATGCGTGGTGTATTTATTCAACTTTCCGATTCAATTTGGTCTGCCTAAGAAGTTTCAACAATCAAGAAGCATGTTTTTATTAGACTAAATAACTGTAATAAAAGCAACAGTACAGCAGGGTCTGCGTTTTTGTTGAACTATTTCAAATTTGTGAAACTTTGAACTTTACTCAAAATTTGTTATTAAATGAGATTAAAAATTAAATCGTCCACTTTATTCCATTGCCAATCAGTGTGAAAATAATAATATGATAATGGTTATTTAACTAGAATATATTTAGGTAAGTATATTGGAAAAAATCCTTATTATGTAAGCCGTGTACTAAAACTTATAAAATAAGTTTAAGTCATCGCTGACAATTATTTAATAATTTTTTTGTTGAATTATTTGGTTTCAAAAAGCTTGTCGCGCGAAGTGTTCATAAAAATAGGTACCAATTAAATTGATTGGGCAGTGATTGGTTGGTAAGTAACAACTTGTCGAAGTATTAATTTTATTACCATTCGCGCGACAAGCTTTTTAAAACCAAATAATTCAACAAAAAACAATTAAATCATTGTCAGCTTAAATAAAAGCTTGTCTTTGGAAAGTTTTATTATAAGTTATTATATTTTTTGCTTTTTAGTTAGTGCCCCTTAATCTGTTGATTTCTAATAGAGCATCGTTATTACAAGGTCTCTTCCCTATAAGTTTGGAGCTGAAAAAATCATGATCTTCGACCCCACACACCAATTTTGAATAAAATCTTACCATAAACACAAAACTCGTTTGCCATCCTGAAGTCGCCATCTTGAATTTATAGATTTTGACAAAAAATTCATAATCTCCCAACCTGAAAACCCTACATACCAATTTTGAATAAAATATGACCATAATCAGATGAGTCTTCCTCCATTTTGGGGCCGACATCCTGAATTCATAAATGTTGACCAAAAATTCATAATCTCCGAATCCGAAAACTCCCGCTTACCAATTTTGAATCGAATAGGACCATGATCACAAAACCCATTCCCCATATTGGGGCCGCCATCTTGAATTTATGAATTTTGACAAAAATCACATCATCTCCGACCCCGAAAACGCCGACATATCAATTTTGAACCGAATTGAACCATAATAAAAAAACTCGTCCGCCATCTTGGAGCCGTCATCCTGAATTTATGGATTTTGACAAAAAATTCATAATCTCCGACCTTGAAAACCCCCACATACCAAGTTTGAATCAAATCGGGCCATAATTATTAACGTCATCTTAGAGCCGCCATTTTGTTTTTTCTCTAACAAAAGTTCCATAATGCATTGTCACGGAATTATGAACACCCATCAAATTTCAAACTAATCGGATGACTAGAAGTCAGTCAAAATTCACTTAAAAGATTTGACCCAAACTAACAAATGAACTAACTAATAAGTGAAACTGAATAAAAGCTTATAAAATATAACATACTACCCTCCAATGAATGGCAATATAACTGGAGGTAACTTAGTTATCGAATCTTCATTTGCATATATCACTCGGAGGGAACAACGCATTGTTTTTCAGATGAAAATAATATATATGTATATATAAATTTTGGGTCAGAAATCGTTACCCCTCTCTTGATAAACCATGCAATATGTCCCCCTCACCACATATATGTTTTTTTTTTTGACATAATTCAAATAATATATATATACGTATATTTTTAAATTGATGCCCCGGAGGTTAGTCCGCCTGAACTTTCTCCCGGAGGGAACAACGAGCTGTTTATACTATATATATATATATATATATATATATATATATATATATATATATATATATATATATATATATATATATATATATATATATATATATATATAATATATATATATATATATATATATATATAATATATATAAATATATATATATATATATATATATATATATATATATATATATATATATATATATATATATATATATATATATATATATATATATAAATATATATATATATAATATATATATATACATACATCTTGCCTACAATACTGCGTCCTTTCAGGAAGCGTACGTTACTGCGTCCACCAGAAATACGCTATCTAGGTCAATTCTGATAGAGTATACTGGTTCTACACAAAAAATCCTACTCAAAGCTGGTTTCATATCATCAAAACTTCAAAAATAAAAAAAAGTATTCTTATATAATATTGCGTCCTTTCACCATCATATTATTATCACCTCCGGTGAATAATTTGTTTTCATATTTAGTATGATACTGCGTCCAATTTGCATAATATCTTTCATACTCAGCACGATACGACATCCAGCGCTGTTGCCATGTTTTATTACACATTTTTATTCAACTCGCTTCGTTCATATGCTGTCATTCTTTCCGGTTCAAAATTTGTAATCCATTTTTGGAACACTTGCCGACATCCGATTGAGCTGAAATTCGGCATGTGATCATAATTCCGGTGACAATGCATTATGAAATTTTCGTTGGAAAAAAAAACAAAATGACGGCTCTAAGATGATGGCCAAGTTTTGTGATTATGGTACAATTCGATTCAAAATTGGTATGTGGGGGTTTTCAGAGACGGAGAATGTGAAATTTCTGTCAAAATAAAAAAATTCTAGATGGCGGACAAGTTTTATGATTATGGTCAGATTCGATAAAAAAAAATTGGTGTGAGGATTTCCGGGATCGGAGATTATTAATTTTTTGTCGAAATTTATGAATTCAAGATGGCGGCCCCACAATGGTGAAAGAGTTTTGTGATTATGGTCCGATTCTATTCAATATTTGTGTGTGGGGGTTTTCGGAGTCGAATATTATGAGTTTTTTGACAGCTCATGGAGTTACTGTTAGAGGAAAAAAAATGGCGCTTCAAGATGACGGACGAGATTCAGGTTTATGGTCCAATTAGATTCAAATTGGTATGTGGGAGTTTTCATAGTCGAAGATTAGGAATATTTCTTCAAAATTCATAAAATCAAAATGGCGGCTCCAAGATGGCCGATAATCTCTGTGTTTATGGTCCGATTCTATTCAAAATTGGTATGTGGGGGTTTTCGGGGTCAGAGATTGAGGATTTCTGATCAACAAACCCAAAATGGCGGGCGAGTTTCGTGATTATGGCCCGATTCGATTCAAAATTGGTATGTCGGGGTTTTTGGGGTCGGAGATTACGAATTAAGTCAAAGATTATTGATTTTCAGTTGAAATTCATAAGTTGAAGATGGCAACTCCAAGATGGCGAATCAGTTAATCTCTAGATAGTCTCCTCATTGAAGGACTAGATAGCTCAGAACTTACAGGGAAAAAGGCCCCATAATAACGATGCTTTAACAAAAATGCATAGGTTAGGGCGTACGTTGAATTGAATCTATAAGTCACGGAATAACCTACATCACACATCCAAAGCAATTATTTTTTACTTTTTAGTGCATTTGAATAAAAGCTTGTCTTCAGAAAGGTTTTTTATTAATTATTTTATTTCTGTAATAAATTATGGAAAAATCCCCAGAAAAAGAAAAAAAATACTTCTGAAGTAATAAATAAAATTATTCCAAAAGTTACTTTAATAGTATGTGAACCCTGATATGTTCTTTCTCGAACAATATCTCGTCATCCTTGATATATAATTAGTATAATAGTAAATAATCCTAATAATAATAAATTATGGTTATATAAATGAAATCATTTGATTAATCCTATTATTGTAATTAATCAGTTTTGTTCCCTAAATTAAGTATTTTCTGATGTCTCCAAATAATTAGGCCATTGGGTGATGTCTTCCTTCACTTCCATTATATGTATAACTAAACATAAAAAATATCATAATTGCTGGGGACCAGTGTTGGATGATATGATAATTAAAGATGGTGTTTCATTACAGCAACAAAAATATGACAGATACAACACGAATACACATCCCCGATCCCCGAATTATTTGAAATTTACTACTCGAAAACTATTGAATATTGGAAAAATGTAGAAAATGATATAATTATCCAACGTTTCATAAAATCCACAGAGAACTGGGTTTTGGAATCGTTTATGTTGTCATTATATATTTGTTTTTCGTTGTGCTCTTTCAGGTAGATAACCACAACATAAATTTTCTCATCACTTACCTGTTATGGTAATACTAATTGAGAGAATCAAACTATAGTTAATATGACATTCTTCTCTTCGGAAAATTGATCCCTTGCTTATCAAAATTTATCCATTAAATTTTCCATAAAATCAACTGAGGAAGAAGTGTGTGGCCTAGGCCCGCCATGTGTCTAGGCCGACAGGGGGTGATACTTGTGACGATCCCAGACATAGCTGGGTAAAGTCCATGTCCCCTCTCAGTTAACATGGTAGAATACCTAATAGCTTTTGAAAGACAGTAAGCGGCGGATATGGTTGATGTGAGAGAAATCTTGCTGATATTGAAATTCTCCTGTTGACATGGGTATGCAGGGGAAGAGGGCCTCCCATAGGCCTGCCGTTGCCTCGCCACAAGGTTTTGGACTCTGGGGGGCAGGGTGACAGGTAGTTCGGTAGAGATGGAGAAGTCCTTTATCTATGGGCACTGATGAGTGTATTCCTTGCTGACTTGGCGGGAAGCGGCGCATTTACTCTCTCGGTTACTGACATCCCAAAGCCAGTAGCCTCATCAGGCGGATCCACCGTGGCTGAAATGATACGGTAGCAGGATAACCTAGCGCGTTGATCCAGCGTATCCGGATTCCCATAGTGTGGGGTAGGGTAAGGTACTCACCAGCTTGCTGTTGTTACCACTGTACATATTGTTGCTGTGGAAGTAGTGTATTCGTGACAATGAAAACAGACAAGATTTGGGAAAAAAAACTGATTGAGCTTACAGAAATAGTACGCTGTATATATAAATAAATTAATAATTTTCGAAAGATTCGTAAGTAAATACATTTCAAAAGAGTAGATCATAGGGGGGTTGATATGGCTCTCCAGCCCCTCCGTACCTCGACCTGTGAGGTCTTTTATAAATTACCCTTCACCTATTCAAGACCCGGGATTCCGAGACTCCCTGCAAAGCGTATCAGTTCCTGGTGGATAAGGTCGTTAGTAAAATTCCTTCGAGGAACTCAAGCCATTTGCAAAACAGCACTTGATAGTCGCAAAGCAAGTGTTCTGCAGTTTCAGCACAATTCTCGCAGTAACGGCAAAGTTCACTGTCTAATTTCTCCAGTTTTCTGAAGTGATACCTCAGAGGACAATGTCCGGTGAGCAGTACCAGTTTCAAGTCTTGCTTGTCCAACTCGAAAAGCTCTTCAGCTTTCTTTGGTGATGAGCTCAAAAGCTTTTTCGCTTGTCTTTGCCCTGGAACCTTATTCCAGTGGATTTCAATTTTGTCAGCTTCCCAGCGCCGAAACTCTTTCTTGATGTGGGCTTTGAAAATATCACAGAAGGGTATTTGCTCCTTCCAAGGCTGTTCGCTTCCGCATTGCCTTTGATTTATTTGCACCCACATCAGAGTAACCTGATTATTCGTAGCCAGTTGTCTTAGGGAGAGTTTGTAGTCCCAAGTCAGTCTAGACTCACAAGTGTGTGACTTTAGAGCTTTTAGTGCTGCTTTTTTAAAGAGTAAAACAGAAATAAATTCTTTGGAATCTTCAGAATACAACAAAATATCACGATTCCTAAATGAATAAACTTGTTTCAGATAGTCATCTGAAAAGTAAGAAATAAAATCTCCATATTAGTCAGTTTCAGAGTATATTTACATTTTTGCAGAATATATATTTTGTACTAATACCTTTATCTTCGCTCAGTCTTTGTTTTCTAATAATTGTGAGTATTTCACCTTCGACTCTTCACATTCATATCTCTTCGAGGGAAATATTTTATTTTCATATGTTTTCGAAAATATTCTGTTACAATTTTTTTCTGATCTGCTGTCCATTCCACCAATGTTCTTTTCATTCCTCTTTCAATGTTTTTTTTTCATTTTTGTTTTTCTAACCTCAGTCACACTATTGATCTTATTATCTTCTAAAGAGTATTCTCCCATTCCTCCTCACAAAACTAACAGTGAGTAATATTCTTTTTTTTGTTGATGAACCTTATGAGGTAATTAAAAAAAAATATTCTACAATGAAAAAGGGGGAATTTTTGTGACATAGAGGACAAATTATTGAATTAAAGAAAAAAAAGCATCCTCAAGTGTTAGTCGAATCCACGACCTCATGATTTCTAGCCATACGCTCTACCATCTGAACTATTCGAGGACATAGGAATCGACACACACTCGTGAACCCTTTTCTTCCATAATTTAATATTCATGTGAGAAATGAATCGAAAATCCAAACGTACTTATTACTGGCCGTCGAGACCCATTACCTGTCACTCAACTTCATCGACATTCGAAAATTTCAGTAGCAGATCTAAGCAGATGATATCTAACCACTGATAAGATTCAGCCAAATATATAAGGTGAATGTGGAAATATTGTGTCCGAAATATATAATGAAAAAGGGGGAATTTTGTGGCATAGAGGAAAAATTATTAATTTAAAGAAAAAAAAGCATCCTCAAGTGGGAGTCGAACCCACGACCTTATGATTTCTAGCCATACGCTCCACCATCTGAGCTATTCGAAGACATAGGAATCAACACACACTCGTGAACCCTTTTCTTCCATAATTTAATATTCATGTGAGAATTGAATCGAAAATCAAGCGTACTTATCACTGGCCGTCGAGATCCATTACCTGTCACTCAACTAATGAAAAAGGGGGAATTTTGTGGCATAGATGACAAATTATTAAATTAAAGAAAAAAAAGCATCCTCAAGTGGGAGTGGAACCCACGACCTTATGATTTCTAGCCATACGCTCTACCATCTGAGCTACTCGAGGACATAGGAATCGACAAACACTCGTGAACCTTTTCTTCTATAATTTAATATTCATGAATCGAAAATCAAACTGGCCGTCGAGATCCATTACCTGTCACTCAACTTCATCGTCATTCGAAAATTTCAGTAGCTGATCTAAGCAGATGATCTTTAACCACTGGTAAGATTCAGCCATATAAGGTGAAAGTGGAAATATTGTGTCCCAAATATATAATGAAAAAGGGGGAATTTTGTGGCATAGTGGACAAATTATTAAATTAATGAAAAAAGAGCATCATATGTCCTCGAATAGCTCAGATGGTAGAGAATATGGCTAGAAATCATAAGGTCATGGGTTCGACTCCCACTTGAGGATGCTTTTTCCTTCCTCTATGCCACAAAATTCCCACTTTTTCATTATACATTTCGGACACAATATTTCCACATTCATATTCTACAATATTCAGTTATATTCCCGTAAGTAGATATATTCTCATTCGGATTGTTATCTATGGAGTGGAAGGACGACTGTCAATTTCGTCATTGTCTTCCAGTGCTTCTGGGTGTAGAAGGTAGGGTTTCGTTTTGATCCCTTGATATTGGATTCTCGTGGGTAGAAGGTAGTTTCTCATTGTGTTTGCTAGGGCTGGACGAAATATTCAAAAACTCATTGGTCGTGATTTGAAAGAAGTTGAGAGCAAAGATCGAAAACGATTGTTTCTTTTTACCTGAAAATAAATTATGACGAAATAATAGAAGGAAACATGTGCTTTTTCTGAGATTAGTAGGATCCAAATGAATGCGAATGATGCGGGATAAATTAAAATATGAACTTAATAACTTGTCTATCGTATTGGGCTAAATGTTGGATCTGCATCGGAGTCGCCCACATGAGAATAATGCTAACCCAAAACTACCGTCTGTGGCGTGAAAAGAAAGAGCGCCTTTCCAGTTCACTTTTGGAGCATGCCGGCCTTGAATATAAACACTTTGGAAAAGACTGCAGTCTACATAAAAAGTAAGAGTTATCACCTCACAATGCTGCAATCAGTCAACCAAACTACCGAAAAGCAATTTGTGAATTTTCACACATATGTAAAGGTTCTGAATGACTCAATTTCTTGAAAATTAATGAAAACACTTGCAATTCTCAAAAACTCATGAAAGTTATTTCTGGCGAACAAATGGGGGAAATCGATGTAATTTACTTTTGCATTCATATATGATATGTTTTCCTCCCCATAAATTTTGAATTTTTGTAAAAACATATGAAAGTCCGTTGAAAAAAATGCAAATAAGTTTACTTACTCACGAAATAAAAGTGCACCAGAACTTCGCACGTGTTTGCACATGAAGACACTGACCGAAATGTATTTTGGTACATGGTTGCCAGACTGAGGACGCATCATCATGCTACAGGTGATAGGAGTATATTCAATGTATATTAGCATTCACGATTCAAAGCGCCCCCCAAACAGAAATTGTCTGAACTAAATGTATACTGGAACTTTCAAAGACCGTACAATAGTACGTCCTTCATTATGTTTTTCTGGTGTACACAACTCTCGCATTTGATAATGAATGTTTTCTGTTCTCATATGCCATGGGAGCTCTGGAAGCAGAGTACAATTTGCGAATATATAATTCGATGGTTCGTTCAAAATAATGGAATTATTGTTGGAAAACAATACTGCGTCCGGTATACGGACGTTGTATCATTCAGGACGCAGTAGTGTATGGTCGGAAACCCATTTAAGGACGTAATATTGTACGCGGGATAAATATATATATATATATATGTATATATATTAATATATATATATATGTATATATATTAATATATATATATATATATATATATATATATATATATTATTCAATGTAATCATTTCATTTGAATCATGTTGGTTGAATCAGTCACACCACACAACTGTAGACCACTATGAAACGAGAAATAATAAATGAAATTAATAATGAAACCCACTATTTGGTAACTTGGAGTTACGCTCATAAACATGCCAGAAAAATGTATTGGCAATATTTGGCAGCAGATCGAATGAGATTCCAAAGAAGAATAAATGAAGCTGCAAACATTATCGAAACGAAACGAGCTCAAAATATGGCGACTTGACTCTCAGACTAACTGACCAAGACTAACTGACTTTTGGTAACTTCGCACGCTTGAATAAGACGGCGTCCAGAATGGCGGCTTGCCAATGGTCGGAATTTTCAAAAGGGGCGTAAACCTGCAATTCGCGATTACAATACTATATTTTGAGTGTTTCCACTCTAGATTTCATTCGAAATTTTTACCGAATTATAAGATAAGATAAGATAAGAATTTAATGGTCTTTATGTTACAATATTATGTACACTTGAAAACAAACACACATAATTTGTTTAGACACGTCATAGAAAATAGAAATATACAAATCACATTACAAATATAGCTAAGTAACCTAAAAATATATATTAAACACATATTCTTAAAAAACACATTTAACATTGAAACAATTTCCTTGGTGCCTTTTGCCTTTAATCAACAGGCCAGACAGCATCAAAAACCTCATTTATTGAGTAAAATGCTTGGCTCAAAAGAGCCTGCTTCACCATAAATTTTAATTTTTTTTTGGATAGTTTTTCCATTCTTTTGGAAGCGTATTATATATTTTGCCATATAATACTTCGGTTTGTTTTTCAGTATTTACTAATTTCGTTTTTGCTGTTCTAATGACCTCTTTGCTTTTAGTATTGTAATCATGTATAAGTGCCCCAGTAGTGTATTTATCTTTATTTATATGTACGTATAAGATAGCTTCCAGTATATATAGACATGGTACCGTAAGAATCTCTAAATCAATAAATAAAGGTTTTGCATGATCTCTGAAATTAGCTCGAACCATCTCTCTGATATTTTTTTTCTGGGAAATAAAAACATCATTTGCTGCTGATACTGATCCCCATAGTAATATCCCATATTGTAAATTTTATTTATTTTATTTATTTATTTGAAGTTCTACATAATACATAATACAGATCTATATTTAAAAGTAAGAAACAAAAATTGAAGAAAAAAGATATTTTGATACCAACCTCATTGAGGTACTTAAAAAATAACTTATAAGAGTAACTGTATAACATTAATATCAATACAATTTTAGGATTTGCCTATTTACTAGTGCACCTAAGTGAGTGAACACTTGTATTGTGCATTTGAACAGATTTTGTAGCTACAAATAATTATTTCTGAGCTAATGTTGATGGATGAATCTCCAATAAATTCCAGTGATATAACTACTGGCATTGTATACAAAATATATTTTAAGAAAAATAATATTTAACATTAATTTGCTGCAAAACGGACGCTTAACAAATGTACCAACCATATTCATCACCACCGCAACCACCAACGCCTTGGAAGAGACTTTTTTTTCACTTTATTTCAACAGCATCATACATCTTATATGGCACTTCATGCCCGAATACCCCAGAGGGCTAACAGTAATTGGTCCCTATCGTAATTGGGTATAATGTTAACTCAAAACGACTCGAACATGTGGTTCTAAGCCCAAAATAAAATTTCAAATTTTTTCAGGTAACTTGAACCGAACAGATAAGGACTCTTTGGGGACAATCCCCCTCAAAGAGTGACGATATATAGCCAGAAATCCAGCTGTTGGCCATCCGTAGCCGGGAATATAGCTGTTTGGCAATCCGTAGCCGGGAATATAGCTGTTTGGCCATCCGTAGCCGGAAATATGGTTGTTTTTTAAGAAAAACGAACGATAGAAAAAAAAACTTTAGTAAGTATTAACGAAACGAAAGAAATGAAACGATACGATACGCTATGATACGCTACGATACGTTATCATACGATACGTTACGTTACGATATGCTACGCTACGAGACGTACGATAACGACACGACACGATACGAAACACATCACATTACATTTTGCCTCCATGACTATATTGCTTCCGTATATCGGACGCAAAATAGTTTTTGCTAATATCTACTACCTATCTGAGGAATATAATAAAAAGGTCGTTACAGATTTCTGTTAGTCTTTTGTTCATGCTTATGCAGAATAGTTTTGTTTCTTTATAAATATACTAAATGCTTCAGTGTATCTCACCAAAGTTGCATCATGCGGAAAAAAAAATACGATTACCTTTATTAGTGGGAACAAAGTGATATGCTGTGGAACTGAAAGTGAAAATGAAGAAAACACAAACCAGCCTGACAGCGTTCTCGAACAAACTATAAGAGATCTGGTGGAAGAAAATCACTGGAAATGCAATTATATTTCCAAAATGAAAGAAGAAAACAGTGTGTTGGAAAGTGAAGCCCTTGACATGGAATCAAAACTTAATGAACATGTAGAAGTCCAACGACAACAGATTGAAAAACTAGAACAACAAATCACCTATCACAACAAAAACAGGCTGGTAAATATCTTGAAACAAAAACAATAGAAACTAAAAAAAGGAAAAAAAAAAATTTCCAAGGAACCCTACCAGCGAGTCACCAAGCAAACTTCATATACAGGGTGATAGGCAACAAGAACCAATAAATTTAAATTTATATATTGACAAAACTCTAGAGCAAGAGAATAAAATAGAAGTGACTAAGATTCCAACTCCGACAATTATACAGAGTATTGAACAAGGTACACAAACTAGAAACGGCAGACTATACAAAGTGGAAGACATAAGATGTAAAAGAAAAAGAGGGAAGAAAAGGCAGTCCATGAAAATTAATTCCTTTGAAGTTGAAATATTAAATGATGACAACATTCAACCCAGTGGAGAAAACGCCAGAAAGTTGGCTCCTGAAACACCGGAAACTGATTCAACTGAAACCAGCCCAAAGTCTATTGAAAATAAGACCTCACAAAATACAATATTAGACGACGAAGAGGTGGTGAATCTAACAACCGACGAAACAGGATCGAACATTAGTGATGACAGGTCACGGACAGACTCATTAAAAAGAATAGTGATTTTGGGAGATGACTATTCAATAAACTTTTCTATGGCCCTGGAAAGGCGTATGGGAGAACGCAAGTACTCACTGCATGAAATATTAAAACCTAAAACAGAGCTATCTGAATTAACAAGTAATTTGTTCCGAGACACGATACACTTAGGGCAGGATGATTATGTTATCGTCATGTGCAATACCAATAATATAAGCAATAGTCGTAGTCTAAATCTAGCGCTCAAACAAATTTTACCAATTAGCAAATTCACAAACCTCCTTTTTATTGTTGAAAGAAATAATATCATTGACCAAACGCTGCTCAATTCTATCAATAAAAGGATCAATGAGTTTAGGAAACATAATCATAACTTCTCTCTCACACACATAAGTGACGTCAGGGAAGAAGGAAGTAAATTCGAGGTACTTACAAGGGTACACAGCTCCCTTACTGAAGTTAATAAATGTCTTTTTGTAAAGACAGTGAAAATACAAAGAAATTGACAAGGCCGAGACTCCAAGGAGATACCTCAATGAATCTTTTTTATTGGAAATGCCCCAAGACTAGAAAAAGAGTAGCAAATATCAAACTTCCGGAATGCATAAACAATAGAAAACTAACACTGCTTCTCATTAACATACAGTCAATACGAAACGAAATAGATGACTTGTATATTTATTTAGAAAATCTTGATTCTCCAAAATTAGTATTAGTTACAGAACAATGGCTGAAACCACAGGAACCAATATGTGTACCAGGTTATAAATGCATTTCTAGATTTGATCGAGTAACGGCTGAACATGGAGGAACCCTGATACTAGATAATGTAAATGAAGATATATTCACCTTTGTTAATGTAGAAAAATTCAGTAACTTGTTGGAAGAGAAAAATTTTGAGTTCTCTTTGGTGTACTGTGACGCTTATTCCCTGTATGTTCTATGTATTTATAGAACGCGAGATAGTAAGAAAACCCCCTCTGAAGAAATGACCATATTTTTCGAAAAGCTCGAAATGCTGCTGTCACAACTTCCAACAAATTCGAATATTGTTCTTACAGGAGATTTGAATATAAATTTTGAAGATAAATCAAATCGTTCCTGCCAGCTTCTGGAACAATTGTTAGACTCCTTTAATTTAACCATGCATGTGAAATCCGCAACACATATTTACCAGAGTGCATCTACTATAATAGACTACATCTGTTCCAGTGTGGATGAGTCTAATGTAACCTGCTCAGTTTTGCCAGCTAATCTCTCAGATCATGGAGCCGTTCTTAGTACACTCAGCTTCCCTGGTAAAGGTAATTCTAAAAACAAAATAAACTTGGGCGTATATTTTCTAAAAACAACTATTGCAAATTTCAAAAGGCCTGTGATCAGGTCATCTGGAACAGAATCACACATATAAACACATATTTGAATACACTTAGTAATATTTTTGAAAATGTTTTCCCAAACACCAGAATCCGAAAAGAGGTAAGAAAACCATGGATAACAAAGGGCATTAAAATATCGGCCAAAAATATGCGCTCACTGAACTACATTAAAAAGTTTCATAAAGAGGAACATCTAAAAAATTATTGCAATAGGTATCGAAGTATATATAACAGTGTCATAAAACAGGCTAAACTTTCGTATTACCATACTAGGATTAATACTGCCTCCAATAAAGTAAAGGAGAGCTGGATTATTATTAATGATATCCGTGGAAAGAGCAAAAACCAAATTGATAAAATCAATCTGAAACCTGACCGTATCAATGACTACTATTGTTCTATTGCAACCAAACTTACTAATGACATTTCCACTAATATTCATATTAATCCAATGCAATATCTTGAGAATGTAAGAATTGACAAGAACTTCTTTCTATTTCCAACAGACTCAGATGAAGTAAAGAGTGCTATGAAGGAAATTAAGAACAAAAATGCATCTGGAGCTGATGGTTTGTCTATAAATATGCTGGAAAAATTGCCCCCCTCCAGCTATTGACGCGCTTACTAGTATAATAAATGAATCTCTTGCCTCGGGAACATTTCCAACTATACTTAAATCAGCCATGGTGATCCCAATTTACAAAGGAGGGGATAGGGAGGATCCATCAAATTATAGACCAATATCCCTCCTATCTACTATTGCAAAAATCATTGAGAAATTAGTAAAGAAGCGACTTATGTCATTCGTCAATAAACATAAAATAATAAACGATAACCAATACGGTTTCCAAAGCAACAAAAGTACAAATGACGCTATTTATAAATTTTTAGAAAACGTGTACACAAATCTTAATAATAAAGAAGCGACTGCGGCAGTGTTCTGTGACCTATCCAAAGCTTTTGATTGTGTGAATCATGGAATACTGCTGCAGAAGCTTGAGCACTACGGTATCAGAGGCATAGCCAATAAATGGATGACATCTTACTTGAAAGACCGGGAACAATATGTGAAAGTTTCGGGTTCAGTATCTGAGAAAAAAAATTGAACAGTGGAGTTCCACTAGGCTCTGTCTTGGGGCCCATATTATTTTTGTTATATGTAAATGATCTCACTAACTTGAATATTAGCGGTAGGTTTACCTTATTTGCAGATGATGCAACTATTGAATGGCACACTAAAGATAAAGATAAGAATACTCTCAGCCAATTGATCTCTACAGATCTAGCTGAAATAAAAAAGTGGTGCGATGCCAATCATATGGTCTTCAACTCTAAGAAAACTAAGGTGTTATCATTTAAGGGAGACATTGACAAAATACAACTAAATAATGACACACTCATGAAATCTGATAATTATAGATTCTTAGGCATTGTACTGGACCATAACTTAAAGTTCGATGAACATATTATGGCAATGGCAAAGAAATTGTCATCTGGGTGTTATGCTATCAGAGTTATTCGAAATGACATCGGTCATCTTATTGCTAGAAAAGCCTACTTTGCTCTTATGGAATCTCATATCAGATATGGTATAGCATTTTGGGGAGCCTGCTCACAAGCGTTGTTTTCAATGATCTTTACTCTACAAAAGAGAGCACTGAGATACATATGCCATGTTAACCATCAAACCTCATGTAAACCCTTATTCATATCTCAGAAGATACTTACGCTAACATCAATCTTCGTGTTAGAATCAGCTAGTTTAGTTCATAAGCATAAACTACATCTATTAAAATCAGACACTGCACATAACACTAGGGCAAATGGCCAAAATATACCTTTATTAATCCCTAGAACCACCCAATGCCAAAATTCAATTATTTACAATGGTACGAAAATGTTCAACCATTTACCGAAGCAAATAAAAAATATCCATAGCCCTCCGAAATTCAGAAGAGCTGTAAAAACATTTTTACTCACAAGACCGTTTTATGACTTGAGGGAGTTTTTTGAACAAAACTTTGAATAGTTGTGACAGCAGTACAAAATATGAAGTATCCACGTCTTACACCAACTAGTGGAAGGTATATGTGTGTTTTTAGGAGTATATATGTACAATTGTTTTAAAAAAAAACATTTTATTAAAGTATTTTATGGTGGATATATGTATATATATTATGTTAATATTTTTATCATCTGACAACTCTCTCCTGTTTTTGTTTTTTTGTTTTTATAACCAAAGAATAAATTAGGGAAAAGTGTTTTTATATCTATTTTACTGTATTTTCTTAAAAATATTTTATAGTATCATGACTGTATGACAATCCTTACTGGTTTGCATAATTTTAATTTTATTTAATTACCATTACCCATAATTTGACCCGAAACTCAACTTTTCCCAACACTATAATAACACAACCTCCTCTGCAAAGAGGATGACCGGTCTAATATTTCGTACATGTAGAGATTTTCAAAACAAAGAATGCCTCACCACCCTATACAATGCATATCTAAAATCAAGACTGGATTACTGCTCTCTGATATGGTCACAACTCTACAAATGTCATATCGTTCAGCTCGAGTCAGTACAGAGGCTCTTTATGAAGTATGTGTCATTCAAGACAGACGGAGTCTACCCTCCACAAGGTTTCAACAACAATATGTTATTGAATAAATTTTCACTCCAGTCACTAGAAAACTGTAGAACATACTATGCCTGCTTGTTCATTTACAAACTCGTACATAACTTAATAGACTGCCCCAACTGTTAACACAATTGAACTTTCATGTTCCACGAATCAACAGCAGGTACGAAACTTGCTTCCACCTAAAAAAAAACAACACAAATATTCTCGTTAAATCTCCTCTGCACTCAATGTGCAAAAAAAACAAATGAAGTCTGCACAAACATCGATATTTACAACGAATCAATAAGTTCCTTTAAAAACAAAGTAAAACAAATATTGTATAGCAAACAATCACTTCCATATCCCCAATAAACAATTTCGAGCTTATTCTATCGTTCCCACACATGTAATTTGTACCTTTTAGTTTTAGTTTATATATTTAGCTTAGTTATTTCTAAATGAAACTTGCTTCATATTTTCAACTGTCTTGTAATTGGGTTCTTCCTGTTTAGACAATAAATAATTTTTTTTTTATTACCACCTGCTCATTTCAAGCAGTTACGATTTATGTACTATTATATTTAGAAGCTTTGTCAGTAAGATTTCTATTCTTTCGATAATAAAGCATGCTTTGACTTTTGACTTTGAAGAGATGTCAGTAATGGCAAAATTATGGGACGCAAAATAGTGTGCTTCATAAAAGAAAATATACACATTTACTTTCATATAATTCCATCAGAGGCGCTAGTGAATATACGCAATAAATATTGGTTTTTCACTTTGCACAATATTTTGCTTCCGAAAGTTTGGCAACCGTGTTTACAGTTCAAATCGAATAGGAGATATTTTTGGGGATCGAAAATTATGAAACTTTTGTCAAAATTCATGAATTTGAAATGGCGGACGAGTTTTGTGATTATGTTCCGATTCAATTCAAAATTGGTGAGTGGGGGTTTTCGGGCTCGGAGATTACGAATTTTTTGTCAAAGTTCAGAAATTTAGGATGGCAGACAAGTTTTGTGATTATGGTCCGATTCGATTCAAAATTGGTATGTGGAGGTTTTTGGGATCGGAAATTATGTTTTTTTTTTGTCAAAATTCATAAATTCAATATATATATATATATATATATATATATATATATATAAAAATATATATATATATTAATATATAAATATATTATTCAATGTAATCATTTCATTTGAATTGTGTTGGTTGAATCAGTCACACCACACAACTGTAGACCACTATGAAACGAGAAATAATAAATGAAATTAATAATAAAACCTACTATTTGGTAACTTGGAGTTACGCTCATAAACATGCCAGAAAAATGTATTGGCAATATTTGGCAGCAGATCGAATGAGATTCCAAAGAAGAATAAATGAAGCTGCAAACATTATCGAAACGAAAAGAGCTCAAAATATGGCGACTTGACTTTCAGATTAACTGAGCAAGACTAACTGACTCTTGGTAACTTCGCACGCTTGAATAAGACGGCGTCCAGAATGGCGGCTTGCCGATGGTCGGAATTGTCAAAAGGGGCGTAAACCTGCAATTCGCGATTACAATACTATATTTCAAGTGTTTTCACTCTAGATTTCATTCGAAATTTTTTCCGAATTATACAAAATATATTTTAAGAAGAATAATATTTAACATTAATTTGCTGCAAAACGGACGCTTAATAAATGTACCAACCATATTCATCACCACCGCAACCACCAACGCCTTGAAAGAGGCTTTTTTTTCACTTTATTTCAACAGCATCATACATCTTATATGGCACTTCATGCCCGAATACCCCAGAGGGCTAACAGTAATTGGTCCCTATCGTAATTGGGTATAATGTTAACTCAAAACTACTCGAACATGTGGTTCTAGGCCCAAAATAAAATTTCAAATTTTTTCAGGTAACTTGAACCGAACAGATAAGGATACTTCTCTTTGGGGACAATCCCCCTCAAAGAGTGACAATATGCCAGAAATCCAGCTGTTGGCCATCCGTAGCCGGGAATATAGCTGTTTGGCCATCCGTAGCCGGGAATATAGCTGTTTGGCCATCCGTAGCCGGAAATATAGTTGTTTTTTAAGAAAAACGAACGATAGAAAAAAAACTTAAGTAAGAATTAACGAAACGAAAGAAATGCAATGATACGATACGCTACGATACGTTACGATACGATACGATATGATACGATAACGATACGACACGATACGAAACACATCACATTACATTTTGCGTCCATGAATATATTGCTTCCGTATATCGGACGCAAAATAGTTTGTGCTAATATCTACCTATCTGAGGAATATAATAAAAAGGTCGTTACAGATTTCTGTTCGTCTTTTGTTCATGCTTATGCAGAATAGTTTTGTTTCTTTATAAATATTAAGAGATGTCAGTAATGGCAAAATTATGGACGCAAAATAGTGTGCTTCATAAAAGAAAATTACACATTTACTTTCATATAATTCCATCAGAGGCGCTAGTGAATATACGCAATGAATATTGGTTTTTCCTTTGCACAATATTTTGCTTCCGCAAGTTTGGCAACCGTGTTTACAGTTCAAATCGAATAGGAGATATTTTCGGGGATCGAAAATTATGAAACTTGTCAAAATTCATGAATTTGAAATGGCGGACGAGTTTTGTGATTATGTTCCGATTCAATTCGAAATTGGTGAGTAGGGGTTTTCGGGCTCGGAGATTACGAATTTTTTGTCAAAGTTCAGAAATTTGAGATGGCAGACAAGTTTTGTGATTATGGTCCGATTCGATTCAAAATTGGTATGTAGAGGTTTTTGGGATCGGAAATTATGTTTTTTTTGTCAAAATTCATAAATCCAATATGTATATATATATATATATATATATATATATATATATATATATATATATATTATTCAATGTAATCATTTCATTTGAATTGTGTTGGTTGAATCAGTCACACCACACAACTGTAGACCACTATGAAACGAGAAATAATAAATGAAATTAATAATGAAACCTACTATTTGGTAACTTGGAGTTACGCTCATAAACATGCCAGAAAAATGTATTGGCAATATTTGGCAGCAGATCGAATGAGATTCCAAAGAAGAATAAATGAAGCTGCAAACATTATCGAAACGAAACGAGCTCAAAATATGGCGACTTGACTCTCAGATTAACTGAGCAAGACTAACTGACTTTTGGTAACTTCGCACGCTTGAATAAGACGGCGTCCAGAATGGCGGCTCGCCATGGTCGGAATTGTCAAAAGGGGCGTAAACCTGCAATTAGCGATTACAATACTATATTTTGAGTGTTTTCACTCTAGATTTCATTCGCAATTTTTTCCAAATTATACAAAATATATTTTAAGAAAAATAATATTTAACATTAATTTGCTGCAAAACAGATGGATCTCGAAAAGGAACTAGCTAATGTATAATTTTCCATTTTACAGAAACGTGTTTCATCACTACTCAGCCAATGCTCACTTAGTATTACAATGCCAAAATTATGTTGCAGTACAATAACTTCGAGTGAGTTCAGCTTATTTCTGAGACATTGTATATTAACATGCATTATCTCAAGTCGAGTTTCCGCTTTCCTAATTCTAAAAAAGTTGTCTGGGGGTTCATTACGTTAATTTCATTGGCTTCCTCGCTATTTATTACCTCAATATCTCTGTCTCCTCCTACAGTACTTCTATTGACATCCCCACAGTCCTCCTTATCTCCATCCTGCCCTAATGTTATTGCTTCATCGTTAGTTTTTATCGTTTTTAAAGCCAGGTGGATTTCCTTAGTCTCTAGTATAAACCTTTTTACTTCATCACAAATGCACATTTTACTATTTGATACTTTTGGGTCTACTAGAAATTCAATAGATGTATTTCTTGTTGAGTTACGATATCTTCCTATATACTTATTTACATAATTAATAATTATTCTGTCAAGGGGGCGGTTTTGTTTGGTGATGATCAAGATATTTGTGAATTTACTGATAGGTACTATGTTTTTCATAGCTCTGTAAAGACATACCTGATTGCTGATATTATTAGTATTGAACATCAAAAGAACAAAGTCGTTCCCTCCGTATTGTGTACCCGGTTAAATAGATCCTCTGTTAGCTTGGAGATTTCAACATTTGATTGTATGTGTTCTTCAATTATAGGGTCTACACTATTAATAAGTGTTTTCATGACTTTAGCAAACCCTTTTGCATAGTCATCCCCCAGAATGAATACTCTTTTCATCAACATATCACTCGATATAATCTGTTCAGGTGCCTTTGGTTGTTTTTTATAATCTGAGATAAGTGATGCATTCGTGATAGTTTCTTGATGACTTTCGGCTGTAATAGCTTCCTCCATTTCTTCAAGCAGGCTCAGTGAGTTTCTATCTTCTAGTCCCGTGGTGGTCGTTGTCAGTGTCAGTGTTTCTTCTTGTGTGGTGACTGAAATTATCCATTTTGTGTTTTCTCTTTTTTTGATAATTTTCTTCACAATTTTATTTCTGTTCTTTGTTACCTTGTCTACAGTGTTCAAAGTTTTTTTACTCTAACAAGAGTCTAGCAATTCAGTTAGTACTCCATATTTAGCTACTACATTTTTCTTGGTTTTGTGTTGAAGTCGTTCTCTGTTAGTCATCCCGTATTTTAGCTCAGGAGTTTCGGGGGAAATATTTGGCTTTGGCAACAATGTAGTGATATTTGCTGTCTGGGTTGATGCATTATTCACTCTTTGTTTAACTGTTTTTTCACTCTCAACTGTTTTTGCACTTGTCTGGGTATTGGCATCTATAAAAACTGGACTCCTCGATTCTATTGTTTCCTTATCTGTGAGAGTTTTTATTACGACTTCTAATTCACAGATGTTGTTTTGCAGGTGTTCCCTTTCTTTTAGGAAATTGTTCTCCATTTCAATTGCTTCATTATAAAATAATGTATGCTCTAGGCGCATCTTGGTTATAGTATCACATTGTGATTGTACTTCTCTTTTCAGATTTTCTATTTCTTCAGCTTCAGGATATACGTCGATATTGGTTTCATTGGAGATGTTACAGTTTTTACAGATAATCTTGTGGTCATTTAATTGGGTGAAAGACTTCGTTTGTAGAGAACAGCTGGTATGAAAAACACCGGAACACTTTGTGCACACATAGTAACCGTTTAGTGGTTTTTTCTTACAGCAGGAAAATATAAAATTAACATTTTTACTGGAGCGCTCTGATAAACACCGTTCACTTTGCGCCATTTTGTATAATGTTAACTCAAAACTACTTGAACATGTGGTTCTAAGCCCAAAATAAAATTTCAAATTTTTTCAGGTAACTTGAACCGAACAGATAAGGATACTTCTCTTTGGGGACAGTCCCCCTCAAAGAGTGACAATATATAGCCAGAAATCTAGCTGTTGGCCATCCGTAGCCGGGAATATAGCTGTTTGGCCATCCGTAGCAGGGAATATAGCTGTTTGGCCATCCGTAGCTGAGAATATAGTTGTTTTTTAAGAAAAACGAACGATAGAAAAAAAAACTTAGATAAGTATTAACGAAACGAAAGAAATGAAACGCTACGTTACGCTACGATACGCTACGATACGTTACCATACGATACACTACGCTACGAGACGAGACGATACGATACGATAAGATACGATACGATAAGATACGATACGATAATCAATCAAAAATCAAAATTACTTTATTGTCTGAAGAATGAAATTCCTATTGACAAAGTGAAAAAACAGTAAAAAAGAAAAAAGAGAACATCAATAGCCATTGGATATATGCTTATTTTTTATACATACCTCGTTACATATTTAAAAATATATTAAATTTACCTTGTTATTATAACACAAAATTTGTAGAGCAGGTTACTACACGTCAAATTATTCATATAAGTAGAAGTTACAAAAACATACATTACATAAAATGAATTTCAAACAATATTAATGTTAGTCACTAGACGTCAGTTTATTAAAAATTGGAGGTGTTATTTATAGTATTGTATAAAGTTATACATAAAAAAGAAGGGTATATACAGAAATCAGAATTCTGATCTTTACAATTAATTAAATTATGATAAAAATAAAATGGTATAAAATGGAATAAAATAGAATAAAATAGAATAAAATAGAATCAACAGAAGAGCACATACAAAGTGAATACCCATACGTATCAGTCGATTTAAAAAGCACAACAAACAAAAAGAAACCAAAATAAAAATCTAAAATTTCACAGAATAAAATTCGTCCAACGAGTAGAATGCTCTGTCGAGTAAAACATTTCTCACAGAACTTTTGAATTTTTTTTATCCATAATCGTTTTAATTTCGTTAGGTAAGTGATTGAACATTTTTATGCCATTATATATAATGGAATTTTTTATTTGTGCAGATCTTGGAATTGGTAAGGTTATATTTAGGGTTTGGCTTGTGATATATTGTGCGGTGCCATACACTCAATCAATCAATATACTTTATTGTCATGAAGAACGTACATTCTTGTGGGCAAAGCACTAACTTAAGTTACAACTAGGTTAATTACATATATAGATAAATAAACAGATACAATAGTAAAACATGTAATAAAAATTTAAATATATTAAATAAAATAATAGGGTTTTTTGTCATATATGCTAATTGATGTTATAATCCGAGGCAGTACAAATATATTAAATTAAAATGAATTAAAAGGAATCAGCATAAAATTCTTCCAAGGTATAGTATGGTCGGCTACATAGCAAGAGGTAAACAGCCTTTTTAAATTTATCCACAGTGTTAATCTCTCTAACGTAATCAGGTAAGTGATTGTACATCTTGCAGCCATTGTAAATAATGGAGTCCTTTACTGAAGTTGAGTTTGGTCTGTGTAAGTTGATACTGTTTTCCTTGCGTGTAGGATAACGGTTAACCGTACTGAATTTATTCATGTGTTTTTTGATTAGACAAACTGACTCCGCAATGAAAATGGCAATAACAGTATGCAACTTATGTAGGACAAAAAGTCGTTTGCAAGGATCCCGTGCCTTTGCTTTAGAAATATATCTAATTGCTCTTTTTTGTGAAGTCAAGATGTTTTTTTATTTATTTATTTTTTTATTTATTTTATTTATTGAGTGATTTACAAAATAAAGATTGCATGATCTTATTATTGCAAACACCCCAAAACGGTGTGCCGTATCTCAGATGGGACTCAATCAATGCGTGGTATACTGTTTTTGCTGCTGAAGACCCTAGTTCATATGACACCCTTCTTACAGCAAAACAACCAGAGGCCAGTTTTTTGTTTAGGTTAATTGCATGCTCTTCAAATTTCAGATTATTGTTAATGATCACCCCTAGAAACTTTGTGTTGTTACGGCTCTCTATGTAACCATTTTCTAGTTCGACATTACCAAGATCGCACTTAAAGTATAGCATGTTGGTTTTTTTTACATTAAGGGCAAGAAGGTTAGAGTCACACCAACTTTTTACTTTGCTCATGTCGCAGTTGATTTTCCTTTCCAGGTCAATTTTATTTTTGTCATGCCATAATATTGTGGTGTCATCAGCGAAAATTGTAAATTTGCCCGAGATATCTATTCTCATCAGATCGTTGATGTACAGCAAAAAAAGGGTAGGGCCACGTATGGACCCTTGTGGTACACCACAATTAACCAGTGCTTCATCAGAAATGGTTGAGGTTTTAACCATTTGTGTGCGGTTTGTTAGGTATGATTCAATCCATTTATTCACTACTCCTCTGAAGCCATAGCGGTGAAGCTTAGCCAATAGTATTCGATGGTCAACGCAGTCAAACGCCTTGGAGAAGTCGCAGAACACGACTGCCGCAGCCTCTCCGGAGTTGACATTTGTGTATAATTCCTGGAGAAATGTGAAGATAGCATCACACGAGTTTTTATTTCCCTGGAATCCATACTGAGTTTGAGATATTATATTATGCTTTATTAAGAATTTAGTTATTCTGATTTTTACGATTTTTTCAATTACTTTTGCCAGAGCTGGTATTAGAGAAATCAGCCGGAAATTTGCTGGCGTATCTTGCGCGCCACCTTTATGTAAGGGAATTACAATAGCTGTTTTTAAGAAGTCTGGGAATACACCTCAAATGACATATTAATTAGGGTGGCTAATGTATGAAGAGCGTCTTCTGGTAGGTTCTCAAGCACTCTTATAGAAATCTCATCAATTCCATGCGTATTTTTATTTTTAATTGACAAAAGTACTTCTTTTAGCTCAACAATATCTGTATCATAAAATAAGATTGACTGAGAAATGGTGAAGTTGCCAAAATGTTCCAAGGGGTCAATATTTTTTTATAAGTCCTGTGTTATTATACTAGCAGCAGTGCAAAAGTAATTATTTAGTTCATTTGGTGTTATAGTGGTCTCTAGTTTATTTATGTGGTGTTTTCCTCTCAGATCATTTATAATACTCCAGCTGGTTTTGGATTTATTATCTGATCTATCAATTTTATTCTTATAGTAGCTTTCTTTGGCGGTTTTGATAAGTGTCCTGTAGATCCTTCGATATTTAGTGAAGTATGTATGGAAAAAAATTGCGTTAGTATATTTCCTTATAATATGCAGGCATCTTAAATTTTTTGATGATGTTCTAATTCCCACAGTGAGCCAATGTTTTGTTTTCCGTTTATCCCTAAGTTTTTGTACAGGGAAGGATTCATTAAATAGTGTTACAAGAAGTTCATGAAAATGTTCAAAAGGTTTCTCTGAATTTAGAATGTTATTCCACTCGGAGAGACATGCCGCTTCTCTAAATTCATCAAAATTTGCTTTGCTGTGTAACCGCCCATACTTAAAATCTTTTTGTTGAGTAATACAGATGTCAAATGTGCTTAAAACTGCTTCATGATCAGATAGACCTGCACTGATAACAAGGCAGGAACTGCATTTCTCTTGCATGTTGCTACAAACATAATCAATTTTTGTCGCCGAGTGACTAGAGTGGCGAGTTGCATTTTCCACGTGCATAACCAAGCCAAAGGACAATAATATATTTTTTAGCGACAAAGTATTTACTGAGGGTTCATCAAAATTGATGTTGAAATCACCAGTTACGATAATGGAAGCTTTTACGGACAGTTCGTTCATAAGCAGTTCTAGCCTAGTTAAAAATACATTTACATCGCTAGATGGAGATCTATACAAGCATAGGATATACATATTTATTTCTTTACTGAATATAAGTGAAAATTCGAATTGCTTTTCTTCTAGGAGATTATCAAATTTGTCTATATTTACAAATTTATGGCTTACAGACGAGAAGTTCTTAATGAGTATTTGGGTCCCGCCATGAGCTGATAGTTTTCTATTATATGTGGATACTGGCGTATAGTTTTCGATAAAGTTATGTTCATTAGGTTGAAGCCAGTGTTCCGTTAGTAGGATTATCTCCGGAAAATTTATACTTTCTAAGAAAATTGGCAATTCATCACATTTATTTCTAATGGTTTGGGATATTTAACAGCATCAAGGAGATTGAAAGTTTTTCCGGTTTACACTTAAAAAATGATTTGAGTAATGCCGTTGTACAACGTTTTCCTTAGATAATTCAATATTATTTGAACAAGCACTCACATGGATTTGGTTATTTTTAAACTCAGGCTGTTCAGATTCGCAGTTTCCCGATGTAGGTAGTCCTTTCACTAAGCTCAATAAAGCTTTTCCTAGGAAAAACTTGGCAGCATTCGTCAGTCTGATGCCATCTCCATAGTAATTGCTTCTTCGCAGTATGTTATTGCACTCCAGGAAAAGGCATTGGTTAGTATTCTGGGCGTGAAGTTTTTTGTTGATTAGGAGATTATTTTCATAAATCAATTGATTTATATTCCCATTTAATCTGTACGGTTCAGAGATGATAATGGTGTAAGTATTTTTAAGATTTGATCTAATGTTATCCAGTGAATTACTTGTGAGACGGTTTGGCCATATTAATACGACATCATCTTTGGTGAAATCTCTTGCAAGGTTGGTAGCCGTCACAACTAATTCCGCGTCAGTGGCATGAGGTTTAACAAAGGATAATATGGAATATTCTTCCGTAAGTTTAGACATGGCTTCTGCCATGCCTTTACCATGAACCGTAGATACGATTAATATTTTTTTCCTTATGCAGGAGTGTGATGGTGTGTTAATAAATGCCAATTTCTTTCGCTCGGACACCTTTGTGGTGGATGAAGTTAATTCTCTGATGGGGTTTTCCTTTGAGCTTTGTAGGTGAGTCAATGTGTTCTTCAGACTGACAACTTCATTACTGTATGTAATATTGTTCATTTCTAGTGTTCTAATTGTTCCTAGCATCTCTGCATTTACTTCTTGTAGGCTTTCTAGGTCTCTAATATGCTTATGTATTTCATCTGTTTTTTGTTTTAATTCTTCTTCCAATGATCATTTCTATTTTTCACGTCATTAATTCCTTTCTGTAGTTGAGAGATTGAAAGTTCATGTTCTCTCTGTTTATTTACATACAATATTTCAGTCTCATAGACTTCATCTTCAAAGTCCTGGGTTTTTTTTCTAGCACGAATATAAGCAGCTTCTCTTTCTTCCCTAAACTTACTGTGAATTAGGCAAATTGTTTCTAATATATAGATACAAGGTAAGGTCAAGATTCGTTGTTCTATGACCAAGGGCTTACAAAAATCCCTGAATTTAGCTCTGCACAAGTATCTAATTGGCCTTTTCTGCAATACGAAAATAGATTCGAATAAAAATCCACTACAAGACCCCCAAAAGCAGATTCCATATCTCAGATGAGAGTCAATTACCGCATGGTATACCTTTTTGGCCATATCCCTACCAAGTTCCACGAGGTCGTTCTCACTGCAAAACATCCAGAGGCTATTTTTTTGCCCAGCTTTTTTATATGGTCCTCAAACTTTAACTTTTCGTCAATGTACAAGCCAAGAAACTTCGTTGTTCTTGTACTGCTAATAACTTCATTACCCAGATACAGTTCTGGCAGATGACCTTTAAAGGTGAGGATATTCGTTTTCGATATGTTTAACGATAATAGATTGGCATCGCACCATTTTTTTACCTTTATAAGATCATTATTGATTTGTAGATGCAGATTAACGTCACTTCTATTATTCCAAAGTATGGTAGTATCATCTGCGAACTGAGTAAACTTTCCCGTAATCTTTATTGCGGCTAGATCATTTATGTAGATTAAAAAGAGAATTGGGCCAAGCACTGATCCTTGAGGTACTCCCCATTTGATCAATAATTGTTGCGATAATTTGTTCTGAAGAGACACGCTTTGCGTGCGGCCTGATAAGTACGACTCAAACCACTTCAGAACTATATCTCTGAAGCCATACCTTTCTAATTTCTTCAACAGGATTTTATGGTTGACACAGTCAAATGCTTTTGTTAGATCACACAGAACTGCTGCCACAACATCTCCATCATTGAGATTGATATAAACATCCTGTAGTAGGTTAAAAATAGCATCACTAGTTCCTTTAGATCTTTGGAACCCAAATTGAAAAGAATGGATAACTTATGCTTTTCCAAAAAAGTCATCATTCTATTTTTTACAAGCTTTTCAATTAATTTAGAGAGGGAAGGTAACCATGAAATGGGTCTAAAGTTGGCTGGATTTTCAATATCCCCACCTTTATGTAACGGAATCACCACCACCTTTTTCAGACATATACGAGACGATACGAAACACATCACATTACATTTTGCGTCCATGACTATATTGCTTCCGTATATCGGACGCAAAATAGTTTGTGCTAATATCTACCTATCTGAGGAATATAATAAAAAGGTCGTTACAGATTTCTGTTCGTCTTTTGTTCATGCTTATGAGAGAGAGAGAGAGAGAATATACTTTATTATCATAAGAAACCAAATTCTTGTTGACAAAGTTTGCTTACATCTAAAAGTTTTATGATATGTTTAGTACATACTGGTCAATGATTAATATAAAGTAATAAGATAATATATGTCAGTTTCCTACTAGTTAATATGTAAAAACATGTATAAATAAAATAGACAGCATATACAATATAAAATAGACAGCAAATACAATATAAAATAGACAGCGAATACAATATAATTACACAAACAAACAGACATTGTATAGACTAGCCGATAACAA
The DNA here is from genome assembly GCA_018342105.1 of Gonioctena quinquepunctata. Classification (NCBI taxonomy): domain Eukaryota; kingdom Metazoa; phylum Arthropoda; class Insecta; order Coleoptera; family Chrysomelidae; genus Gonioctena; species Gonioctena quinquepunctata. The sequence goes on along the minus strand of JAFIRS010000038.1, from coordinate 943,850 downwards.
ATAAATAGGATATTGTAAAGTGTTAGAATGTGTCCGAATAAAATTCCTGTAAATTATAGTAAGGTTTATTTAACAGCAAGTTTTTTACGGACTTTTTAAAAATGTTCAAATTGACTGTGTTTTTGATATAGGTAGGTAGATGATTGTACATCTTGCAGCCATTGTAAATATTGTTTATAGCTTGTCGGTCATAATGTGAAGGAAGTTTGTTAAACGTGTTCAGATGTTTCCTAATCAAATTAACGGTTTCCAATATAAAGATTGCTATTACCGTAAGTATTTTTAATTTAATGAATAAAGGCTTACAGGAGTCACGAAATTTAGCTTTGCACATAAACCTAAGCCCTCTTTTTTGAAGAACAAGAATACTGTTCATGCAGTTATCATTACATGCACCCCAGAATGGGATGCCGTACCTGAGATGAGACTCAATTAGGGAATAATAAACGACTCTAGCTGCACACGATCCCAACTCATTAGAGACAATCTTGACTGCGAAACACCCAGACGAAATTTTTTCCTCAAGGCCAGAATGTGATCCTCGAATCTCAACTTCGTATCAATAACCAATCCTAGGAATTTTGTGTTGAATTTATTTTCAATAACATTTGACCCAAGGGGTAAGTCATCAAGTAAGCATCGGAAGGTTATTAAGTTGGTTTTTGAAATATTGAGTACAAGACGATTAGAGTCACACCAAACTTTAATACTGTTGACATCATTATATATCACCTCTTTGAGTTCACTACTATTCTTGGCGCGCCAAATTATTGTGGTGTCATCAGCGAAGAGTGTAAACTTTCCAGATATGTTTATATTTGACAAATCATGAATATACAACAAAAACAGAACTGGGCCCAATACTGATTCCTGGGGCACTCCACAATTTATAGAAGATTTTGATGATCTTGAGGAGGTTACTACTATCTGGCTGCGATTTGATAAGTACGATTTCACCCAATTCATTGTTACTCCTCTGAAACCGTAACACTCAAGTTTCTGCAGCAGTATTTCATGATTTACGCAGTCGAAAGCTTTAGACAAATCACAAAATACTGCTGCCGCAACATCACCATTGTTGAGTTCAGTATATACATCATAGAGGAAGGAAAATATAGCAACATTTGTATATTTATCGGATTGAAAGCCAAATTGTTGTTTGCTGATGATACAATTTTTAATCAAGAATTCCATTATTCTTTTTTTCACTAATTTTCCTATTATCTTGGCAATTGTGGGAATTATAGAAATTGGTCGAAAATTTGCCGGATTCTCGGTGTCTCCCCCTTTATGGAGAGGAATTACAAGTGATGTTTTTAAAAAGTCAGGGAAATAGCCATCACGAAACGAATCATTAATGCTGAATAGTTTTGTTTCTTTATAAATATTAAGAGATGTCAGTAATGGCAAAATTATGGGACGCAAAATAGTGTGCTTCATAAAAGAAAATGTACACATTTACTTTCATATAATTCCATCAGAGGCGCTAGTGAATATACGCAATGAATATTGGTTTTTCACTTGGCACAATATTTTGCTTCCGCAAGTTTGGCAACCGTGTTTACAGTTCAAATCGAATAGGAGATATTTTCGGGGATCGAAAATTATGAAACTTTTGTCAAAATTCATGAATTTGAAATGGCGGACGAGTTTTGTGTCAAAGTTCAGAAATTTAAGATGGCAGACAAGTTTTGTGATTATGGTCCAATTCGATTCAAAATTGGTATGTGGAGGTTTTTGGGATCGGAAATTATGTTTTTTTTGTCAAAATTCATAAATTCAATATATATATATATATGTATATATATATATATATATATATAATATATATTTAATATATATATATTATTCAATGTAATCATTTCATTTGAATTGTGTTGGTTGAATCAGTCACACCACACAACTGTAGACCACTATGAAACGAGAAATAATAAATGAAATTAATAATGAAACCTACTATTTGGTAACTTGGAGTTACGCTCATAAACATGCCAGAAAAATGTATTGGCAATATTTGGCAGCAGATCGAATGAGATTCCAAAGAAGAATAAATGAAGCTGCAAACATTATCGAAACGAAACGAGCTCAAAATATGGCGACTTGACTCTCAGATTAACTGAGCAAGACTAACTGACTTTTGGTAACTTCGCACGCTTGAATAGACGGCGTCCAGAATGGCGGCTCGCCAATGGTCGGAATTGTCAAAGGGGCGTAAACCTGCAATTCGCAATTTAATACTATATTTCGAGTGTTTTCACTCTAGATTTCATTCGAAATTTTTTCCGAATTATACAAAATATATTTTAAGAAAAATAATATTTACCATTAATTTGCTGCAAAACGGACGCTTAACAAATGTACCAACCATATTCATCACCACCGCAACCACCAACGCCTTGAAAGAGGCTTTTTTTTTCACTTTATTTCAACAGCATCATACATCTTATATGGCACTTCATGCCCGAATACCCCAGAGGGCTAACAGTAATTGGTCCCTATCGTAATTGGGTATAATGTTAACTCAAAACTACTTGAACATGTGGTTCTAAGCCCAAAATAAAATTTCAAATTTTTTCAGGTAACTTGAACCGAACAGATAAGGATACTTCTCTTTGGGGACAATCCCCCTCAAAGAGTGACAATATATAGCCAGAAATCTAGCTGTTGGCCATCTGTAGCCCGGGAATATAGCTGTTTGGCCATCCGTAGCCGGGAATATAGCTGTTTGGCCATCCGTAGCCGGAAATATAGTTGTTTTTTAAGAAAAACCAACGATAGAAAAAAAAAACTTAGGTAAGTATTAACGAAACTAAAGAAATGAAACGAAACGCAACGATACACTACGATAAGATACGCTACCATACGATATGAGACGATACGTACGATACAATACGATAATGATACGAGACGACACGATATGACACGATACGATAAGAAACGTAACACATCACATTACATTTTGCGTCCATGACTATATTGCTTCCGTATATCGGACGCAAAATAGTTTGTGCTACTATCTACCTATCTGAGGAATATAATAAAAAGGTCGTTACAGATTTCTGTTCGTCTTTTGTTCATGCTTATGCAGAATAGTTTTGTTTCTTTATAAATATTAAGAGATGATACCAATATCCTTGTAACAGCAAAAAACTTCATAGAACTTGAACAAAGAGCAAATTCCTATCTTGGCAAAGCTCAAGAGTGGTTTAATAATAATTTTCTTCTTTTAAACACAGATAAATCTGTTTTTCTAAACTTCCATACCATACAGTCATCAAATTCACAACCAACAACTATAAAAATCTTATCACAAAACGTCAAATTTCAAAACTCAGTAAAATTTCTTGGCCTATCCATAGATCACAACCTGAAATGGGATATTCATATCAACAAACTTTCGGGCAGGCTCAGCAGTACATGCTACAGCTTCCGAGTGCTAAAACAGTACCTAGACCAAAAAGCTCTGCTATCAGTTTACTATGCCACCTTCTACTCAGCACTGGGCTATGGTATACTGTTTTGGGGAAAAGCTGGAGCTCATGGAGATCCTTTTATTCTGCAAAAGTGCATACTGAGACAAATCCTGGGCCAAAATTATAGGAATTCTTCTAGGGGGCTTTTTAGGAGATCCAACCTACTCACACTACCAGGAAATTATGTATTTGAGTGCCTAAAATTCATGCATAAACATTTTCACTATTTCACTCAATATTTGCCCAAACATGAACACCATACAAGAAAACAAGATCTAAATTTCCCAATACACAGGCTTAGCCTTACAGAAGCGAGCCCCACCTATGCGTGTTTGAAATTCTTTAATAGTTTGCCTAACAATCTAAAAGAACAAAGGACACAAAAAATGTTCACAAAAAGTGTATTCCAATACTTGGTATTGATTGAACCATACACGATAAAGGAATTTTTGGAATATAACAAATTAAATCTCTCTGTATAAATGTGAAATTAACTTTTTTTAATTTTTTTTATCTTTCAAAACCAAACATTTTATATATACAATTGGTGTTTGTACTTGTATTCATTTTATCAGCAATTACTTTAAAATTGTTTAAACTTAAATTTAAGTAGCTAGTATATTTGGTTGATTTTGTTGCCTATTGCTCTTTTTCATTTTCATTAATTTTAAGTATTATTGACACCATTGCATGCAAGAGACAATTTCAATTTCCTTAAATTAAATTGTATTCTTTTTTGCTTAATAAAGATATTCTGATTCTGATGGCAAAATTATGGAACGCAAAATAGTGTGCTTCATAAAAGAAAATATACACATTTACTTTCATATAATTCCATCAGAAGCGCTAGTGAATATACGCCATGAATATTGGTTTTTTACTTTGCACAATATTTTGCTTCCGCAAGTTTGGCAACCATGTTTACAGTTCAAATCGAATAGGAGATATTTTCGGGGATCGAAAATTATGAAACTTTTGTCAAAATTAATGAATTTGAAATGGCGGACGAGTTTTGTGATTATGTTCCGATTCAATTCAAAATTGGTAAGTGGGGGTTTTCGGGCTCAGAGATTACGAATTTTTTGTCAGAGTTCAGAAATTTAAGATGGCAGACAAGTTTTGTGATTATGGTCCGATTCGATTCAAAATTGGTATGTGGAGGTTTTGGGATCGGAAATTATGTTTTTTGTCAAATTAAATTAAATAATTTTTTTATTTCCTATTATTTCTAAATTGATTTGTGGAAGTTTTGGGTCAAGATATATATATATATATATATATATATATATATATATATATATATATATATATATATGAAGTAATTCACTGAAGTATGGCATATTTCCAACAGGATTAAAAACCTCCCTTGTGAAGCCAATCTTTAAAAAAGGTGATCCAGAGAGTTTAGAAAATTACCGACCAATATGTATCCCTCCCAGTTTCTCAAAAATATTCGAACTAGCAATGTCAGTGAGAATCATAGAGTTCATGAATCAATGTAACTTATTTAATAGGCTTCAACATGGATACTTACCGGGTAGGTCAACAGAAACGGCCATATATCAATTCACACAAAATATAACGAACATGATGGAAGAAAAATTGATAGCTCTCGGGATGTTTTTGGATCTATCCAAAGCATATGACTGCTTGAATCATCAACTATTGTTAATAAAATTAGAAAGATATGGCATAAGAGGTTCAGCACTGAAGTGGGTTGAATCCTACCTATCAGAGCGCCTTCAATCAGTAGAAATAAAACGACACGGAAGAGTCTATAAATCCGAAACCCTTCCCACAGACGTGGGAATTCCGCAGGGGAGCATTGCCGGCCCTCTTTTGTTCGTCATTTATCTAAATGACTTATGTAATCTAAGCCTAAACCAACATCAGTTCAAAACTATTTTTGCAGATGACACAAGTCTGTTATCAGGTGGCGAAACTTTCCCAGAGATGATGGTAAATAGTACAGATCTGTTCAACAAGACTAAGGACTGGTTCAATAAAAATAAACTTGTACTAAACGAATCGAAGACAAATATTATTTTGTTTAGAACAAACCACGACAACATTGATTATTTAGTTAGGGTGGACCTTCAAAACTCTTCCTTTGAACTGTCCCACACCACCAAATTTTTAGGAATCCACATTGACGAGAACATGAATTGGTCTTCTCAGATTGATAACCTCGCAAATAAACTAAGTGGAATATCGTATGGAATTAGAGTTATATCAAAATACCTGCACAAAGAGGCTACAAAAACAATATATACTGCTAACTTCGAATCGGTTGCTCGATACGGAATTATTTTTTGGGGTAGCAATCGAAATATCGAAAAAATCTTTATAGTTAAAAAAAGAATAATAAGAGGAATCAACAACTCAAATTATAACCAAACTTGCAGAACAGTTTTCAAATCCACCAATATAATGATAATTTATGCGATTTATATCTATGAATGCCTAATGTTCATTTATAAAAATTCACTCTTCTTCACTGAGAGTATACCTGCTCATAAGTATTCCACTAGAACAAATGAATATATGTATCCCCTTCATAGACTAACAGCAACTGAAAAAAGCGCCTACTATATGTCAATCAAGCTTTTCAACCATCTTCCTAATAGTATAAAACTGACAAAGAAAATTGGAGTTTTCAAAAGAGAAGTAAAAAAACTTCTCATAGACTTAGAGCCCTATGATTTGAACGCATACCTCACTGGAACATTCATTTAAAAATATTTATAACAAAGAAATCTAAACCTCCTTGTTTGACGCCATTTCATTCTATGTTACCGACCTTTTGCAATAAATGTTTGTAATCTACTCTGAAATAAAGCTGTTTATTATACATATATATATATATATATATATATATATATATATATATATATATTATTCAATGTAATCATTTCATTCGAATTGTGTTGGTTGAATCAGTCACACCACACAACTGTAGACCACTATGAAACGAGAAATAATAAATGAAATTAATAATGAAACCTATTATTTGGTAACTTGGAGTTACGCTCATAAACATGCCAGAAAAATGTATTGGCAATATTTGGCAGCAGATTGAATGATATTCCAAAGAAGAATAAATGAAGCTGCAAACATTATCGAAACGAAACGAGCTCAAAATATGGCGACTTGACTCTCAGATTAACTGAGCAAGACTAACTGACTTTTGGTAACTTCGCACGCTTGAATAAGACGGCGTCCAGAATGGCGGCTCGCCAATGGTCGGAATTTTCAAAAGGGGCGTAAACCTGCAATTCGCGATTACAATACTATATTTCGAGTGTTTTCACTCTAGATTTCATTCGAAATTTTTTCCGAATTATACAAAATATATTTCAAGAAAAATAATATTTAACATTAATTTGCTGCAAAACGGACGCTTAAGAAATGTACCAACCATATTCATCACCACCGCAACCACCAACGCCTTGAAAGAGGCTTTTTTTTCACTTTAATCCAACAGCATCATACATCTTATATGGCACTTCATGCCCGAATACCCCAGAGGGCTAACAGTAATTGGTCCCTATCGTTATTGGGTATAATGTTGACTCAAAACTACTCGAACATGTGGTTCTAAGCCCAAAATAAAATTTCAAATTTTTTCAGGTAACTCGAACTGAACAGATAAGGATACTTCTCTTCGGGGACAATTCCCCTCAAAGAGTGACAATATATAGCCAGAAATCTAGCTGTTGGCCATCCGTAGCGGGGAATATAGCTGTTTGGCCATCCGTAGCCGGGAATATAGCTGTTTGGCCATCCGTAGCTGGGAATATAGTTGTTTTTTAAGAAAAACGAACGATAGAAAAAAAAACTTAGGTAAGTATTAACGAAACGAAAGAAATGAAATGATACGATACGCTAAGATACGTTACCATACGATACGAGACGATACATACGATACGATACGAATCCGATACAAGACGACATGATACGATACGGAAATTATGTTTTTTTTGTCAAAATTCATAAATTCAATATATATATAATATATATATATATATATATATATATATATATATATATATATATATATATATATCAATCAATCAATTTATTAGTTAAAAATGTGTTCAATTACAACACAGGAACCTACATTGTAACATACTAACTTAGGTAACACGTCAGATGAGCTTAAAAAAGACAGACACCAATCTACATAACATTAAAACTAGGCTGTCAGAAGCAAAAAGCAGTATTTGTACACAGAAAAATAGTATTTGTAAACGGAACAGTATGCACAAGTTACAATTAATAACACACACTATACTTAACAAGACATGTTAAAAGTAACTATTTTTAAAACAATCGGTGAGAAAATTTCATTTCTGTAGAAATTCGTCAACGGAGTAGTGTGCTTCCAGCACAAGATGGTTTTTCAGCTTAGCTTTAAAGGAATGTAAGCTAGAGGCAGATTTGATATTGTCGTCAAGAGCATTATAGAGTCTGACACCAATCGATCCCGGATGATTCTGCGACACTGATAGTCTAGCGAATGGTTGTTGTAGTTTATATTTATTTCTAGTACTATAGTCGTGAGAGTGTCCACAAGTAGGAATATTAGTAATATTCCTTCTCAGATAGACAATGCAGTGGTATATAAACAAACATGGTAGAGTCATTATACCAATTTTAACAAAAAGTGGTTTGCAATGTTCTCTCGGGCGTACTGCCATCATTAACCTCACTGCTTTTTTTTAATGACGAATATTTCTTGTGCCTTGGATGTAGCACCCCAATGAATTATTTCATAGCACATAAATGACTGAATAAGACTAAAATATACCAGTTTCGAGACTTCAAGAGAGAGTGTGTTTTTCAATTGACGGAGTAGAAATATGTGTTTACTAAGCTTGAGTTTTATATACTCAATATGATTGCTCCAGGTGAGTTTAGAATCAATATTGATTCCTAGAAATCTTGTGTCAGAGACTTGTCGAATTGATGTATTGTTCAGCTCCACTAGGTGGCTGCTATCTATTGAAGAATTTTTTGTAACAAAATTAATCATTTAAGTTTTGGTTATATTGAGAACTAATCCATTCAAATCACACCACTCGGAGAGTTGATTTGTAGCATTCTGCGCATTACAAAGCATAGTGGGAATACTATCAGCTGATATAACGAGATTGGTATCATCTGCATATACAATCGATAGAGAAGCAGCAGAGCAATAGGTCGGAAGGTCATTAATAAAACAAATAAACAGCAGGGGCCCGAGTACTGATCCCTGTGGTACGCCTGTCGAGATATATCGAATATCTGAGACGGTATCGTTCAGATATACTCTTTGGCTACGACCTTCAAGGTAAGTTACGATCCAATTCAGTGCTGGTCCCCTTACACCATAAAGTTCCAATTTATATAATAACAGATCATGGTCAACAAGATCAAAAGCCTTACTCATACGAAAACATAAAACAAGAAATGAAGGTTGTGTTCCCTTACCCTTACCTAAATCTAGTCTGACAAAAAACTCCATCATGTATGAAAGCAAAAAAATATATAATCATCTGCCAGCCAGTTATAGAAACATAACTTCTCTGAAGAACTTTCGAAAGACTGTAAAAAAGGCTCTATTGCAGAAAGCTTATTATAACCTGCAGGAATATTATGATGATATACTATAGTTCCTTATGGGAATTGATTTGATATGGATATTTATATTATTAATTTTGTATTTTTTATCTCATATGTTTTGATTTATTATGCAAGACTACTGTTAAATCTTAAGGGTGGTAATTGTTAGTTAGTTAGTTACCCTTTTGTTAATGACATCTTATTTTATAATGTGTTTGTTTATAATGTGTTGTTTCAATACTCCTTCTTTTTTAAAGTAGATTGACAATATGTTTTTTATTTATATATGTAATATTTATCTTTTATGTTCGTACATTTTATCCACTTGACATTCATTTATTTTATTGTATTTTTTATCTTATATGTTTTGATTTATTATAAAAGACTACTGTTAAATCTTAAGGGTGGTAATTGTTAGTTACCCTTTTGTTAATGACATCGTATTTTATAATGTGTTGTTTCAATAGTCCTTCTTTTTTAAAGGAGATTGACAATATGTTTTTTATTCATATATGTAATATTTATCTTTTATGTTGTACATTTTATCCATTTGACATTCACGTATCTAATTATCTATACATTTCTTATTTTTTTTCTATTTTCATGCTTTGTCAATAAGAATCAACTCTTCAGACAATAAAGTATATATTGATTGATTGATTGATATAAAAAAACAGTGCCAACGTGTTGTGTTTGCTGTCAAGAGCATCAGTTACATGCTTTAATAGCACATCAATGGCAGTGCCAGTGGATTTGTTTTGTCTAAATCTGTTCTGACTTGAGCTAAATAGGTTGAGATTTTCAAAATATTTGTATAGTCGTACATAGTTAATATATATATATATATATATATATTATTCAATGTAATCATTTCATTTGAATTGTGTTGGTTGAATCAGTCACACCACACAACTGTAGACCACTATGAAACGAGAAATAATAAATGAAATTAATAATGAAACCTACTTTTTGGTAACTTGGAATTACGCTCATAAACATGCCAGAAAAATGTATTGGCAATATTTGGCAGCAGATCGAATGAGATTCCAAAGAAGAATAAATGAAGCTGCAAACATTATCGAAACGAAACGAGCTCAAAATATGGCGGCTTGACTCTCAGATTAATTGAGCAAGACTAACTGACTTTTGGTAACTTCGCACGCTTGAATAAGATGGCGTCCAGAATGGCGGCTCGCCGATGGTCGGAATTGTCAAAAGGGGCGTAAACCTGCAATTCGCGATTACAATACTATATTTCAAGTGTTTTCACTCTAGATTTCATTCGAAGTTTTTTCCGAATTAAACAAAATACATTTTAAGAAAAATAATATTTAACATTAATTTGCTGCAAAACGGACGCTTAACCAATGTACCAACCATATTAATCACCACCGCAACCACCAACGCCTTGAAAGAGGCTTTTTTTTCACTTTATTTCAACAGCATCATACATTTTATATGGCACTTCATGCCCGAATACCCCAGAAGGCTAACAGTAATTGGTCCCTATTGTTATTGGGTATAATGTTGACTCAAAACTACTCGAACATGTGGTTCTAAGCCCAAAATAAAATTTCAAATTTTTTCAGGTAACTTGAACCGAACAGATAAGGATACTTCTCTTTGGGGACAATCCCCCTCAAAGAGTGACAATATATAGCCAGAAATCTAGCTGTTGGCCATCCGTAGCCGGGAATATAGCTGTTTGGCCATCCGTAGCCGGGAATATAGCTGTTTGGCCATCCGTAGCCGGGAATATAGTTGTTTTTTAAGAAAAACGAACGATAGAAAAAAAAACTTAGGTAAGTATTAACGAAACGAAAGAAATGAAACGATACCATACGCTACGATTCGATACGAGACGAGACAAAGTTACGTTTTATACCAGGCCGCCCCTGGACTATGAAGATAAGAACCGGGAATAGCTGATTATGAACTTTATTCGAGACTTATCTCTTCATTCGAATATTATCTTTTATAGTATGCATTAATATCGTACTTTATCTATTATTCATGCTTATAGTGATTTTATTTCGAGAATTATCTTTTATATCTTATTTTCTTAAAGCTTATTGTTTGATATGTTTATAAAAGCTCTGAGAATGTTTACCATTCAGTTCAGTTGTTACCAGCTATTCATTTGAATAAAAATACCTAGTGAGATTCGATTAATCTTTATTTGTGTGAAAGTTTGGGTGAAATAGAGTACAAAACTGGCACAAAACCACGCAGGGGCTTCTACAAACCACCAACTGCTAGAGGCTCAACGTAATTGGCGCAGTCGGTAGGATAGTCTCCGTACAAAAAGGTGGAAAACGGGACTATCACAAAAAGACAAAGTGTTTCGAGAAGTGGGCTGTATATTCCTTGTCGACTCACGGGGCCACCAATTCTTGGACTGAATATTCAAGAACCGGCTAACAACCTTTCTGGAGGACTGTTTATCCCTTGGACTGGTTCAACACAAAGAAAAAAGAAAACAGAAACAAGCAAACTACACTGAGAAACAACCACTCTACTCTGAGAAACAAGAAACAACCTTCCTGGAGGACCTTTTATTCCTGGACTGGTTTAACAGAAAACTATCCAACAACACAAGACGTACAGGGTGAGTCTCTCATTCATTTTCCTTTATTCTTTCCTACCTTTTTCTTTCCTTTATATGGTGTTATTAGTGAAATTATTCTCTCATATTTTATTTTATGTTTCGTGATTTGAAAAATTTGGCAAAAATAAATAGTGAAACTAGGCAACAATTTAGATCGCTCAATATTCCATCAGAAGAATCTGATACTGATTTGGAAGGTTTAACTCAAAATTTATCTTCTTTAAGTTTGAATTTAGATAATATTTCAACCACAGCAACAATGCCTGAGACAAATTATCAACAGTTGAGACTTTTCTTAGATATTATTCCACATTTTAATGGAGATCCATGTGAACTCAATAATTTTATTGCCGTTTGTGATGAAATTTTGAACAATACAATAATGAACCTCAGTTCATACAAAAACTAATTATCAGAGCAATTTTGTGTAAATTGAAAGGTAAAGCACTCACTTTGATATCTAGTCGTACAGAATTAAATACATGGGGACAAATAAAAGACCATTTGAAAATATCATTTTCTGATCAAAGATCTTTCACCTGTCTTCTCCAAGAGCTACATAGTTTAAGACCTCAACCAAAAGAAAATTCTTATAATTTTGGCGTTCGTTGTCAATATACTAGAAGTTTGATTTTTTCCTCAATAAATAATGATTCTACAATGACACGTGAAGAAAAACTTGCACAAATTAATAACATTGAAAAACTTATTTTGGTAACATTTTTAAAATATCTCCCACCAATAATACAAACAAGTGTTCGCCTCAAAGACCCAAAATGTTTGGAAGAAGCTATGAAGAATGTTATAGAAGAAGAAAATTTCGCAGCATTGGTCAACGATGGAAAAAGAAATATTCCACAGCAGTTACCAACACCAAATTTCAAAGCACCTATGGTACCAACACCAAGTTATTCACAACCAACCAACATGTACTACAGGAATCCGAACCCTCAACAATTTTTTAGCAAACCAAATAATTTGCAAACACCACAATATTTTCGGAACCAAAATCCACAACCATTCTTCAACCAGCAATCGAAAAAATTTCCTAGTCAACCCATTCAAGTGACACTTAGACATGTACCACAGAAGTTTTTCTCAAATCAACAAGTTTTTGGGAAATCATCCAACACGAATGTTTGGAAACCGACAAATCTACCTGCAGCGTCCAAACCAACACCAATGTCTACAATTACAAGGCAAATACCTCCTCAAAGAAATATATTCATACCACAGTCTAGACCGACATTTCATTCAGAAGAACTACACCATGTGACAGAACCACATTCATCTAATTATGAACAATTATACATGATGGAAGGAACCACAAATGAAGAAAACTGGGAAATTCCAGTGGATATTCAACAAGGACCAATAGAAAATGAACAAAGAAAGGAAGAACAAATTCAAGATGAATATCTTCAACCATGTTACGAAAACCAAGATGAAAATTTTACTTTACCAGCCTCTGGAACGGAAATTACTTAGAAGTTAATCATATGGACCAAAGAAAACTACCCTTCATTACAATATCAGGATTTTATAAACCACTACACTTACTTATTGATTCAGGTAGTCATATTTCTCTTATAAATCCAATTATAGCGAAAAATTATTTTCCGGAACATATAATTACAAAGCCAAATATTATCAAAACCTCATGCGGACAACAAACAGCAAAATATGAAGCACATATTCCAGCCTTTGCTGAATTCCAAGTAAATGAAAAAATTATTTTCACTCTATTTGACTTTCATCCTTTCTTTGACGGACTCATTAGCTTCAGAGACCTCAAAAATATGGGATTCAATTGGAATCTTCAAGAAGGATATTTAGTTAGGAACGATAATATTATACCAGTACAACAATGTTCCCCTTCTGAATATTATAATTATAATATCACTTTGAATGAAAATGAAATATTTAGGACAAAACTTCCAACAAATGCAACAATAGATGGAACTTATTATATTCCTTACAAAGAAATAAATTCACACTGCTTTATACCCGAAAGTATCGCAACAGTAGAAAATGGACAAGCTATCGTCGAAATTCATAATGTGAGCATCGAAGATACTTATACAAATCTCAGATACCCTTTGGAAGTCTTCCCATTTACTGATTTTGAAATTTATCAAGTGGAAATAAATAATTTTCAACCTTATCCAGACCAAGAAGAAATCGGAAATTTATTGAGAATAGACCATCTCAATGAAGAAGAAAAAAATAAATTGTTAAAACTATGTCAACAATACCACACCGTATTTCAGTATCCAAATCAACCTCTTTCAGCAACCACTCAAACCACTCATGAAATCAAAACTACTGATGAAGAACCAATATATACCAAATCTTATAGATTTCCAGAAATACATAAAGAAGGAGTTCAAAATCAAATAACAAAGATGTTAGAAGATGGAATAATAAGAAATAGTACAAGCCCTTGGTCAAATCCAATATGGATCGTATCCAAAAAACCTGATGCCAGTGGAGTAAAAAAATGGCGTATCGTAATAGACTATAATAAACTCAATAACAAGACCATCCAAGATAGATTTCCAATTCCCAATATAGATGACTTACTGGATTAACTTGGAAGAGCACAATATTTTACAACTTTGGATCTTGCCAGCGGGTTTCCTCAAATAAGAATGCATGAAGACAGTATTGATAAAACTGCTTTCTCAACAGATGCAGGACATTTTGAATTCTTGAGAATGCCTTTTGGGCTTAAGAACGCACCGTCTACATTTCAAAGAATGATAAATGAAGTACTAAAAAATCAGATTAACAAAACATGTTTAGTGTATATGGATGATGTGATTATTTTTCCTTCAACTTTAGATGAACATTTAATTAATCTCAGAGAAGTTTTTAGAAAATTCCAAGAATTTAACCTAAAAGTACAATTAGATAAGAGTGAATTTTTGGAAAGAGAAGCTGAATTTTTAGGACATGTTTTACAAATACAGGAATCAAACCAAACCCAAGAAAAATAGATGCAATAATGAATTTTCCAATTCCAAAAACACATAAAGAAATTAAGAGTTTTTTTAGGAATGATTGGTTTTTATAGAAAATTTATTAATAATCTTGCTAAAATCACAAAACCCCTTATAATCTGTCTCAAAAAAGGTAAAAAAGTAGAACATACTAGAGAATTTATTGAAGCTTTTGAAACCTCTAAAAATATTTTATGCAATGAACCAATTTTGATTCATCCTGATTTTTCAAAAACATTTACTTTAACAGCTGATGCGAGTAAATTTGCTATAGGAGCAGTTCTTTGTCAAGATGGCAAACCTATAAGTTATGCTAGTCGCACTCTCAACCGCTGATGCGAGTAAATTTGCTATAGGAGCAGTTCTTTGTCAAGATGGCAAACCTATAAGTTATGCTAGCCGCACTCTCAACCCCAATGAAATTAATTATTCAGTAATTGAAAAAGAACTTTTTGCAATTATATGGGCAGTAAAATATTTCAGACCATATTTGTTTGGACGTCATTTTAAAATAAGATCAGATCATAAACCATTGAAATGATTAGAAAGCCTTAAAGAACCTAATTCAAAACTGGTCCGATGGAAATTAATGTTATCAGAATATGATTATGAAATTGATTATATCAAAGGAAAAGAAAATGTTGTTGCAGATGCTCTATCTAGAAATCCAGCAGACAATATTTCCGTTATAAATGAAACAGGAGACATGGATGAAACAATCCAAAAATTTATGGATGATACTGAGAACTATGTTACTACAGTTCATTCAGCAGATGAAATGCCTTTACTTACATTTCCATATATTGATAAACCATTGAATAATTATAAACATCAGATGATAATAAAAATAACAGAATCATCTCCGGTTTCATTATGTATCAGAGAGAAAATTTTTAAAAATTATAGATATTACATAAATCTCAGAAAAAAACATATAGATGAAGATTTAGAAACATTCATAGCAAATCTTCATAATAATACTATATATTATTTACATTTTCCGAATAAACAACATGAAATATATTTTTTGAAAACAATTCAAGATAAAATAATTAGAATAAATTCAAAATTGATTATTTGCTCTACCAAAGTTACTGATGTGACATTAGAAAATGAGAAACAAGACAAAATGAATTATCATCATGTATATAAAACAGGTCATAGAGGTATCACTACAACAATTGATTCTATAAAAAGAAACTATTATTGGCCCAATATGGATAAAGATATATCAAATTATATTAATAATTGCAATATCTGTCAGAGATCCAAATATGAAAGGCAACCAAATGAATTTAAATATCAACCAATCCCAATAGGTTCGAGACCTTTTGAAAGAATCCATATTGATACCCTATCAATATCTAATGAAAAATTCCTTACTGTTATAGATACATTTTCTAAATTTGCTCAAGCTTATCCAATGATGGGAGCTAATGCTATAAATGTACTTGATGCTATTTTAATTTTTATTTCACACTATGGTGTACCACACACTATTGTTTGTGATGGAGGATCAGAATTTTATATTGAAAATTTTCTAGACTTCTGCAAGCTCCATAAAATAAATACGCATTTTACTACACCAAAAAATCCAAATTCAAACAGTTATATCGAAAGATTTCATTCGACATTCTTGGAACAAGTAAGAATAAAAACAAGACAAAACCAAAAAGAATCACTCAATAATTTAATAAGATACTCACTTTTACATTATAATAATTCAATTCACTCAACTACTGACTATACCCCTTTTGAAATAGTCACTGGTCATTTCAATTCGAAAGATCCTTTTGACATTACAGAAAAAGATGTAATATCGAAATATGTTCATGATCATAAAGAAAATTTAAAATCGACTTAATGAAAATTTAAATAAAAAGAAAACTGTTAAAAAAAAAAAAAAGGAACCTTAATTTCCAAACTGATCAAAAAATATCAAAAGAAAAAAAGAAAACTATTTAACTACAAAGAAAACTAAAATTGATCCCATTGCTCAAACAAAAAATAAAGTAAAAACGCAAACTTCAAAATATGCAAAACATAATCTGAAGAAACGTAAAAAATATTAATTTTATTATCTATTCCAGATGAGGCAAATGTTCATTCTATCATTCCTTCTTTTCGTCCTCTCTGAAGGATCCATTCAAAGACTAACTAACCAACCCCATTCTCCCTATTAATTTGAAAATAACCAGAATCATAGTGAGTAAGCATACTTTTGTTAGCTATATGAATATCACAGAACTTTCAGAAATGAAATTTCATTTAGACCTCCAACTGAGTTCCATTACTAATAAACAGAATTTGAGTACTCAGTCAGATTTGTTATTAAGGCAAGCAAATATTATATCAATACAAATTGATCACTTATTACAAACTACTAACCCACATATGAGATCTAAACGTGGATTGATTAATTTAGGTGGAAAAATATCTAAATGGTTATTTGGTACCCTTGATTATGATGATGGAAAAATAATTAATATAATTATGAATCATTTAGAAAGAAATGATCACTTATTACAGGATGCAATAAACAATCACATATCCTTAGCAAAAGAGTTCATGACACAAACTAATAGCACTTTATTTCAAATTAAATCAAATATACTCATAACTTTAAATTTGATAAATGAATTTGAAGAAGAAATCAATGAAATTAATGTTTTACATCTAATCATTGACTCCCTTATGAATTTACAAAGTCAATTGAACCAAATATTAATGCAATTACTTTTGCTAATTTTAATAGAATTCATCCAACCTTTCTCTCATTAGAAAATCTCAATTCTATTATTGATAAAATGAATATTTTGTATCCCTCGATTCTAATAAGTAATTTTAAAAATCAACACAGCTATTATATGTTTTTGGGTATTCAATTAATATTCACGGAAGAGAGAATAATTTTTCTTATACATTTTCCAGTATTGATGCCTATATTATTCCAAACATATTTCCTTTATCCCATTCCTCTCCAAAATAAGATAATACCACCTCAGAAACCATACCTTATCCTGAATGAGGATAATATCAAGAGGAACCAAGTGCAGACATTGAAGATGTCCATTTCTGCAAGAATAATCTTCAAACAGAAGAAGATTGTGTTGTTATGATCCTGCTTAAGAATGAAGCTGCCAACTGTACCACATTACCAATTCACCTGGACAATTACATGGTCAATCAAATTACACCAGAGAATATTATTTTCACAACACCTTTCAACATCATTATTACTGAAAGTTGTTCTGTTGAAAAACATCATGAAATCCAACCTGGTAGTTACCTTATTACTATCCCAGAAGACTGTTTCTTCCTTATTGGCGGAGAAGTTTACCCACGGAAATGATGAGCTTGCTCCAATGAAAGTTATCCAACTTCCATCAATGAACATTTCCACACTTTCATCAAGACCCATTCAAGTTAAGCTGACCAAAATGGACTTAGAAGAAATCCAACATTTGACAGCAAAGATGAATACCCATAATGAAATCATTTTACCAATGGAACCAGTACCCACATCAACATTACCTGTATGGCTTATTACCATTATTTGCCTCATGGTATGCACTGCTATTTATTTCGGAGTAACATGCTACTATAAAACATGTTATCCGTACAACCTGGTTACCTACCTAAGAGCAAGGAACACATCCCAACCAGCTGACATCGAGATGGATAGTCAGCCTAGCCAACCAAGCCAACCCTAGGCTTCCATTTTAGACGGTAGGAGTTACGTTTTATACCAGGCCGCCCCTGGACTAAGAAGATAAGAACGGGGAATAGCTGATTATGAACTTTATTCGAGACTTATCTCTTCATTCGAATATTATCTTTTATAGTATGCATTAATATCGTACTTTATCTATTATTCATGCTTATAGTGATTTTATTTCGAGAATTATCTTTTATATCTTATTTTCTTAAAGCTTATTGTTTGATATGTTTATAAAAGCTCTGAGAATGTTTACTATTCAGTTCAGTTGTTACCAGCTATTCATTTGAATAAAAACACCTAGTGAGATTCGATTAATCTTTATTTGTGTGAAAGTTTGGGTGAAATAGAGTACAAAACTGGCTCAAAACCACGCAGGGGCTTCTACGAACCACCAACTGCTAGAGGCTCAACGTAATTACGAGACGAGAAACACATCACATTACATTTTGGGTCCATGACTATATTGCTTCCGTATATCGGACGCAAAATAGTTTGTGCTAATATATCTCAATGTTTGTAAAAATGGAATCTGTATTTCATTTCATGATGGTGCTGTAGGTTTTGCTGGGTTTTCCTACAGTTTTAGAAAAGCAAATGCGCCACCCTGTTCAATAGAAGCTGCCCCAGTGCACAATCAAAAATACAGTCAAATAATTGCAAATTCCATTTTTTGCTTTGTATTATTGTAAAAGTGAAAGCACATATAGGAGTCTTCTTGCATTAGTTATGACTTGTACTATACAAATTGTAATTTGTCTCTGGTATTAAAATAAATTCTATTCTATTCTATATCTACCTCTATTCTATTCTATATCTGAGGAATATAATAAAAAGGTCGTAACAGATTTCTGTTCGTCTTTTGCTTATGCAGAATAGTTTTGTTTCTTTATAAATATTAAGAGATGTCAGTAATGGCTAAATTATGGGACGCAAAATAGTGTGCTTCATAAAAGAAAATATACACATTTACTTTCATATAATTCCATCAGAGGCGCTCGTGAATATACGCAATAAATATTGGTTTTTCACTTCGCACAATATTTTGCTTCCGCAAGTTTGGCAACCGTGTTTACAGTTCAAATCGAATAGGAGATATTTTCGGGGGTCGAAAATTATGAAACTTTTGTCAAAATTCATGAATTTGAAATGGCGGACGAGTTTTGTGATTATGGTCCGATTCGATTCAAAATTGGTATGTGGAGGTTTTTGGGATCGGAAATTATGTTTTTTTTGTCAAAATTCATAAATTCAATATATATATATATATATATATATATATATATATATATATATATTATTCAATGTAATCATTTCATCGGAATTGTGTTGGTTGAATCAGTCACACCACACAACTGTAGACCACTATGAAACGAGTAATAATAAATGAAATTAATAATGAAACCTACTATTTGGTAACTTGGAGTTACGCTCATAAACATGCCAGAAAAATGTATTGGCAATATTTGGCAGCAGATCGAATGAGATTCCAAAGAAGAATAAATGAAGCTGCACACATTATCGAAACGAGCGACTTGACTCTCAGATTAACTGAGCAAGACTAACTGACTTTTGGTAACTTCGCACGCTTGAATAAGACTGCGGCTCGCCAATGGTCGGAATTGTCAAAAGGGGCGTAATTCTGCAATTCGCGATTACAATACTATATTTCGAGTGTTTTCACTCTAGATTTCATTCGAAATTTTTTCCGAATTATACAAAATATATTTTAAGAAAAATAATATTTAACATTAATTTGCTGCAAAAAGGACGCTTAATAAATGTACTAACCATATTCATCACCAACGCAACCACCAACGCCTTGAAAGAGGTTTTTTTTTCACCTAATTTCAACAGCATCATACACCTTATATGGCACTTCATGCCTGAATACCCCAGAGGGCTAACATTAATTGGTCCCTATCGTAATTGGGTATAATGTTAACTCAAAACTACTCAAACATGTGATTCCAAGCCCAAAATAAAATTTCAAATTTTTTCAGGTAACATGAACCGAACAGATAAGGATACTTCTCTTTGGGACAATCCCCCTCAAAGAGTGACAATATATAGCCAGAAATCTAGCTGTTGGCCATCCGTAGCCGAGAATATAGCTGTTTGGCCATCCGTAGCCGGGAATATAGCTGTTTGGCCATCCGTAGCCGGGAATATAGTGGTTTTTTTAAGAAAAACAAACGATAGAAAAAAAAACTAAAAAGTATTAACGAAACGAAAG
The DNA here is from genome assembly GCA_018342105.1 of Gonioctena quinquepunctata. Taxonomy (NCBI): domain Eukaryota; kingdom Metazoa; phylum Arthropoda; class Insecta; order Coleoptera; family Chrysomelidae; genus Gonioctena; species Gonioctena quinquepunctata. The sequence continues at coordinate 923,209 of JAFIRS010000038.1, read as the reverse complement.
AAATGAAACGCTACGATACGGTACGATACGTTACGTTATGCTACGTTACGTACGATACGATACGATAATTTGTTGTTTGTTTTTAAGTCAACATCTCAAGTTTATGAATTACTCCTACTCATTCGCTCTAAAAACCAATTAACAGTTCGTTTAAAATCGTGATATTTTGACAGTGCAACCCCCGAATAGTGATAATCGTGCCCATTAAATTAGATTTCAAAAATTCACACAAATTAGTGCAATATGTAAGAACAATAAGGTCCAGTATGCATTAATTGTAATAAAAAAAACAAACAAAAGAAAAACACTATCACCAAATTCCTACGCCCGATAAAAACTCTCCAAAATAAAAAAGTGTTGAAGAAGTAAAAACCATTCTTTCTTTGGACGATGCTGCTTCAAATAAATAGTCCAGCAAAATTAGTAATATTATAAAGTCTAAAGACACACCAAGGATAGCAGCTGTCTTCAAGTGCTGTAAAAATAAGGAGATCCAATCCGTTTGCTGTATACAATGTTTCAGTGTATTCCATAACAGCTGCTTAGACAGGAAAAAAAATAGCTTGAAACTAGAAGGCCACAAAATATTATGCTCCAAGGAATGTATCAATAATAGGAAGATTGAAGAAAACAATTTGGTAGAACTTGAAGCTAATTATATAAGAGTCAACGATGAGCTCCATCTAAACTATAAGGAACTAGATGATAAGGAGAAAGAACTAGAGGAATACATAACTAATATCAAGGATGAGTTTTCTAAATTACAGGACGAAATAAAAGAAAAAGATAATTTCATCAAAAGACTTGTAAAGGGGTTTCTCCCCCTATTATCAAACTTTGGAGCTTTTTACTAATCTCGGTTTTCCTCGGGCGCCACCTTTTGGTTTATAGTGGAAAAGGCCACTTTTGCTCCGGGCAGTCTCAGTGAAGAAAGACACTCCAGGGGTCAATATAGTCGTGACACTGTAACAGGGCCAGTAAGGCAGGCTTTAATTGCCTTTAACTGGGTTTCGAACCTGGGTGGCGACTGCGCACTAGATGTTTGAATTCTACTCAAAATAGTCAATGAAAGAATATTAAAAACAGGATTAACAGGTATATTAATAATATATCAACACAGTCAGGGCGGCTGTAGTCAGCCTCAAGTTATTTACAAACAAATAAACGACTGGCAAGCACTAACTAGCGACACGAAGCGGGGAGGGTGTGTTAACGTAGGTGGAGTACACTTAATAACCATAAGCTCTTGTAAAAGGGAGGGGTCGTACGGATTCGTATGAAAGCTCAAAAATGGGTGCAAGGCAACAGCGGGTATTAAATGTGAGTTTTTAGGGGGGGGGTCGTACGGATTAGTATGCAAGCTCAAAAACGGGTGCAAGGCAACAGCGGGTATCAAATGCAAGTTTTTACGGACGGCCAGAGCGACTAATTTCAATAGCAGTGCGTAATGCTCCACGTGGGGCTGGCTTAACCTATACTGCCTAGTTTTTATTCTCCCTCTCTGTCTTTCCCTGTTCAAGACACGCCGGAGCGCAGGAAGCTGAGACGTGAGAAATGTCTACCCCTTCTATGCGACCTCCAACCGTGTTTACTATTAATTTTATCCCCTTTTACTTACGACACGCCGGAGCGCAGGAAGCTGAGACGTGAGAAATGTCTACCCCTTCTATGCGACCTCCAACCGTGTTTACTATTAATTTTATCCCCTTTACTTACGACACGCCGGAGCGCAGGAAGCTGAGACGTGAGAAATGTCTACCCCTTCTATGCGACCTCCAACCGTGTTTACTATTATTTTAACTTCTACTTACGACACGCCGGAGCGCAGGAAGCTGAGACGTGAGAAATGTCTACCCCTTCTATGCGACCTCCAACCGTGTTAACTATTATTTTAACTCCTACTTACGACACGCCGGAGCGCAGGAAGCTGAGACGTGAGAAATGTCTACCCCTTCTATGCGACCTCCAACCGTGTTTCTAATAATTAACTTCTACTTACGACACGCCGGAGCGCAGGAAGCTGAGACGTGAGAAATGTCTACCCCTTCTATGCGACCTCCAACCGTGTTAACTATTATTTTTAACTCCTACTTACGACACGCCGGAGCGCAGGAAGCTGAGACGTGAGAAATGTCTACCCCTTCTATGCGACCTCCAACCGTGTTAACTAATATTTTATACCCCTGAAAACCCGACACGCCGGAGCGCAGGAAGCTGAGACGTGAGAAATGTCTACCCCTTCTATGCGACCTCCAACCGTGTTACTATTATTTTAACCCCTTACGACACGCCGGAGCACAGGAAGCTGGGACGTGAGAAATGTCTACCCCTTCTGTGCGACCTCCACCCGTGTTTCCTATCTCTGTCTTAACACCAAGTCACGTTAGAGTGCAGGAAGTTGAGACGCGAGAAATGTCTACCTCTTCTATGCGACCTCTACCCGTGCTTCCTATCTCTGTCTATAAAGTCACGTCGGAGCGCAGGAAGTTGAGACGCGAGAAATGTCTACCGCTTCTATGCGACCTCCACCCGTGCTTTTCAACTTAGCCAAACGCATCACATTACTAACCTGCTTTTGTTGTAAAGGAAACTAAATGACTCACCGGATCTGATATACTGGTCTGACGGTCACGGGCTATCACTCGGCGTACGTGGTGGTTCGTATCGGATCTCAAACACGACTAACATTATCAGCGCCGCAATAAAGTGAACATGGGCCTCTGACGGCTATGGTTTGATCATGCGCAAATCACACCTCCTACTTACAAAATATTTCCGATATACAATATTTACCCAAACTCCGATCCTACTCCTTCGGCAAAGCTCGGGACGGTCGTGAACTGGTTCGGTCTTTGGCTCTCACTCTGAATACTAGTCGGACGCGTGACTGCTTCTGCTGGGCTCGGCAAGCTACTAAATCTTTGAAATGTGTCGAAACGGAACTACAGCCGGCTTCCCCCTCTTTTCCGAATACCTCTCGACCGACTTATATGCGCGCGCCGTTTTGTGGACTCTGTCGATTGCGATACAAATTACACTTTCACAGAATAATTACCCAGCTTGTAAAATCCTTCGTGCTGTGACGTCAGCTCGGTGCGTGCGTCTCTGTCTCGACTCAACTGTACTTGGTAGCTTCGATCGGATGACTGAATGTGTTCCGCTCACTCCTTGTGGAATTCTCCTAAGTGGGAATCCTCGTGACGTGACGTCAGCTCGGTAGCGTGTGCTCTTGGCTCGACTGGACTGCTGTCTGGGGCTTCTATCGGATGACTGAATTCTCTCGTCGGCGTTTGAACATCGCCCAGCTTGTTTTATAAAAATGTTTTCACGAGAGTGGATAGCCGGCGCAGGTTATACTCGTGCGTGCTATTTTAGCTACGCCTGGCGTTATTCGCGTGATTTCCGGAAGGCGTTTAGTCTGTTTATTAGGATATATGTAATCCACGGATTTATCACGAACACGAATGGCATTTCTAGACCGATTATTACTGTCAAGCGGAGTTTAATTCCTTACAGGGAGCTTTTGTCTGATAAATATAGCGGGAAAATAGTAACTTCGTTACACACCCTTCCTACTTCGGGGAAAAGAAAAAAAAACTTTTTTTTTCTTTTTAATATTTTAACACCAGTGAGCCCGGATGGCCCTCGACGGAATTTGAACAAACAATAAATACATGAAACTTCGCGATTTTTCTCTTTATCTCTCTCCTTTGTTACTACCCAAAAATCTTATCTCTACAAAAAAAAAACTCAATATATACATCAGGTGCCCGCCAGGTGCCTACCCCCCTTGGTAGCCGAACCCTTTATTCGGGGTAGGTCCACCTGATACATAAAATACGGAATAAAATAAACTCAAATGTGGACCTCAAATTATTCCAAATGAAAAACAAAATAAACTCTTGCCTGGTTGCCAGAGAGCAACAAACAGGACTACTGTGTACAATGATCATTGTACAACAAAAAACATATTACCAGTCAAAAATAAAATTAGAAAATTAGGCATACCACGATCATAAAGTAAAAAAAAATCTCCCTGGATTGGATGCTGGCGTCCGCATCCTGATCCTACGGGTCTGCCTACGGCATCGAACTAATGGGTGCTGAACATCCGCATCGGGGACATGCGGGTCAGGATACTGTTGACATCGGGGCACGGGGCGTCGTCCTTCTTGGGCTGGTTTCCTCAGGGCTGGTCTCCTCTGGGTTGGTCACCTCTGGGCGGCTGGCTGTGTGACGTGGACCTTCCGGGGGTAACATGTCCCTTAGTTCACCTCGGTATCTGGGCTATGAGCCGGGCGCAGATCTTTAACATGGATTCGTAAGAACTGCTTGCCTGCCTGATTTTTCAAGTTATACACCACCGGTGATAATACTTGGGTCACCGTGTATGGACCGGAGTATTTTGGAGCCAGTTTCGCGGCAAAACCTTTTTCGGCTGATGATAGGTGATGCTCCTTCTTCATCACCTGATCGCCCACATGACATCGCCATTCTCGGCGCCGGAGATTGTAGTGGCGGCTCTGAGTGGTGAAAGCTTTGGCAAGGTTGATTCGGACCATCTCAAACGTCTCCTGCAGGTGTTTGAGCCTTTCCGTGTGACTTGTGACATCGGTTTGGTTAATTTCTCCTTCATCTTCCTTCGAGGGTGGTACCAACGGTCTGTATATCGCCTTTGGTACTTCCATCTCCCTTCCAAAGTTCAGGAATGCTGGAGAATATCCGGTGGAGTCCTGGCGGGCGATATTGATAGCAAACAGTAGGTCGGCTAGATGTGAATTCCATTTCCGGTGGTCCTGGTCACAGAATTGGGCGATCATCGTCTTGAGCGTTTTATTGGTCCTCTCCACGGGGTTTGCTTGTGGTGTGTATGGCGGTGTTCTACGGTGGTTGATTCCGAGTTCCTTCAGCATATCATCGAACAGGTGCCCTGTGAATTGGGTTCCGTTGTCGCTGAGGACTACTTTCGGACATCCGAAGCGGGTAATGATCTCGTAGAGAGCTTGGGTGACGGCTTTGGCGGTAGCCTTGCGGATAGGCCGACACTGAACCCATTTCATGAATCGGTCTTGGAACACGACCAGGAACGTACTTCCTCGGGTAGAGCGTGGTAACGGGCCAACCAGGTCTGTACTGACGCATGCCCGGGTTGGCGGTTAGTCGAGGGTTGCATCTTGCCGGCTGGTTTCATCTGTGACGGCTTGAATCTCTGGCAGGAATCACAACTCCGGACATACTTGGCTACGTCGCGGAACATGCCTGGCCAGTAATAGCGAGCTGCAATCCTGACTATTGTCTTGGCAATGCCCATATGGCCGGCGGTGGGTGCATCGTGCATCTCCTGCAGTATATTGACCCTTGTCGGCTTAGGGACACACATTTTCCATGGGTTAGACAGTTCTGGCTCTGTCAGGTCGTTGGAGTCCCAGAAATGGCGGTACAAGCGTTCTTCTTGGATACAATAGTCTGGAAACATCTCTGGACTTCGTTGTACTTCCTCTTTCTTTTTGTCGTACCATGTGCAGACGGCTACTGGTTCGACGGCGGTCATCTCTTCGACATGTCTTCCTGTTTCCGTGCCTAGTGGATCTCTTGATAGAGCATCTGCCACTTTATTTAGCCCTCCTCGGCGGTACTTGACTTCAAAGTCATATTGCTGTAGGAACATGCTCCAGCGGGCGAGGCGTCCTGCGGGGCTTTTGATGGAATGCAGCCGGCGGAGAGACTGATGGTCGGTGATGACCGTGATGTGGTATCCTTCCAAGTAAGGGCGTAGCTTCTCGATTCCCCATACAATCGCTAGGCATTCCTTTTCGGTCACGGAATAGGCCTTTGGGGTTGGTCGCGAAGATGCGTGTCCGTGTGGCCTGTGTCAGGACCACTCCTAAGCCTTGATCGGATGCGTCGGTCTGCATGCTGAACGGCCTGTCGAAGTTGGGGCAGGTGAGGACTGGAGCTTCCGTGAGGCAGGTTTTCAGCTTCTGGAAGGCTTCCTCTTGTTCCGGTGCCCAGTGCCAGCGGCGATTCTTCTTTAGTAGCCGATGCAACGGTGCTGCTACTTCATAAAATGCCGGCACAAATCGTCGGTATCATGATGCCATCTCGAGGAACCGTCTCAAACCTCACACGTTGGTGGGAGCTGTTAGTTCCACAATGGAGGCCACTTTCTCGGGATCTGTCCTGATGCCTTCTGACGTCACTAGATGTCCGAGATACTTGAGTGATCTCCTCCCAAACTGGCATTTTTCTGGATTGACTCGCAGGTTAGCAGCACGAAGGCGACGGAACACTTCCTGCAGATTAGCGAGATGCTCTTCAAACGTGTTTCCTAACACGATGATATCATCCAGATATGCGAAGCAATATGGGTCCATTTCCGGTCCGATAATGGTGTCCATCAGTCGTTGAAATGTTGCAGGAGCGGCGTGGATTCCGAACGGCAGTCCTCGGCCAGGTACAGTGAAGGCGGTCACTGGTTTACTGTCTTCGGATAGTGCGACCTGCCAGTATCCTTGTCGCAAGTCGATACTGGAAATATATCGGGCACGGCGTAGTTTGTCCAGGATGGCGTTGATGAACGGCAATGGGTAAGCATCCTTTATGGAGACGGAATTGACTTTCTGGAAGTCGATGCAGAACCTCGGCTTGCCATCTTTCTTTCGCACGATGACTACTGGTGAGCTCCACGGGCTCCCGGAGGGTTCTATGACGTTCTCTTGCAGCATTCTGTCAACTACGGTATTGATTACATCCTGCATTCTGGGATTCTGGGGTCGGTATCGCTGCTTTATTGGCTCTGGATTTAGGAGACGGATCCTATGTTCCACCAGCGGCGTTACCCCATGAATTTCCTCGAATGGGCGTAATTCGTCCTATAGGAAGAATTTTCTGAAATACATTTAAAAGTAATGGGATGGTAAATAGCCACAATTTGCCAGTACCACTCGACAGAGAGTTGATAACCAAAATAGATGGTCGATAAATGTCGGGGCATGATTGGAGATCAGGTTAGAGGACTATATTCCTTTGATGGGCCACTGAATGGAGAAATTCACCAAATTTGTTGGGGAATGTACCGATTGACACCAGACAGAGGTTATATTACCATGATAGCGCGCCTCGCCATAATCAAAATCGGGTAAGAAGATTTTTAAACAGATGGCGCAGAAATAAATGGATACCAAAAAACAGACCCATTTAGTGACCAGCAAGGTCCCCAGACCTCAAGCCCCTAGATTTCTATCTCTCGGGATATGATAAAGGAAAGGTCTAACGCGAGAAACCAACGACACCAGAAGATATAAAGAATAGAATTAAATAAGTTTTTCGCTCTATTACAAGATCAACTTCAATTGATGTCCGAAGATAGCTCAAAATGGGAGATTGATCTCCTGTGAATTTACTTTTTTTTAAATTATTTGAGTTTACTTCGTTACCTCTTTTGTCCAGCATTGAATAAAAAAATCGTTATTGCTGTTATGATGACTTAGATAAAAATTAGATACGTTTGCGATGGAAATTAAGTTGGCAAACACTACATTTTCTGCAAACACATAGTGGAATTCTGGTATAGCCCGTGATCCCGAGTTTGGTTACCCCTGTATGGAAAAAGAGCTATTCGGCAATATTATGAATAGGAAACGAAAATATACTATTTTCAAGAATATTGTGTGGAAAAATTCTCTTATTGCAAATTATTGATTTTTATATATTTGGTGTCGAATGAATCCATTTCGTAACAAAAATTGCAACATAACTCCCGAATCACCTGGTATAAACCCATACCACCCTTTTTGAGAAACACTCCTCCAAAGGCATTCAATCAAGTGAAAATGTATAGGATATTTCATTTCAAGAAACATAACTTTGATGATTCACACATTTATTATTATTAGTTATTTTTATATTTATCGTTAATGCTGTTATTTTACAATTTTCTTTACCTTTTTTCACTACTACTACTACTACCTTATACTATGCTCTAGTCGATACATATCTATAAAGAAGGCATTCCTGAAGTAGTTCTGGTATCAAAATCATATATCCAACGATATATCTAATAAAAATCCACGATTAAACCATATCAAAATTGAAATTTATAGCAAACATTGAACTAAAGTAAGATCAACGTATAGATAAGTTTTGATCATCCTGTATGACAATTCACATCAACAGAAAACCCACCAATGGGATTCGAAAGAGTTGTGTGGGAAAAGTGATGATATACAATAAAATGTAATGACAGAAATTGAAAAATTATAATTTTATAAGAATTAGTAAATAGTATGTAAGAGTTAGAATCAAATATCATTCATAAAATCATTAATATTAATTAGAACAGCAAATCATTCGGTAGGAAGTGATACAAATTCGGAAATCTGTGAAAAAATAAAAATTTGTGAGTGTATCTATGGATCAGGGTAACAAGTTCTGAGGAGATTGGAAAAAGTTCAAAAAGTGAAGACACGTTGAAAGTTGTAAGAAAAGCATTATAGATAATACAAGAGAACACGTTATAAAAAATTCCCGAACGAGTAGAAGTTTTGAAAAACAGAACTGAAGAAGTGAATAAACAATAAAAATTCCACCTACCTGGTCTAGAGGATACATTTTGAAGAAATGCAGATGAGCTGTCATTGAGATCGCAGAAATACGTCAACCGGACTGGAAACTTCAATCGAAAGGCAGCAACAAGGTATACTAATATCCGAACTCATCAAAGTGCTACTTTCACATTAAACCAATAACTTTACGTGTCTAAACCACTGGTTATATTGTTTTGGATTGAACTTTCATAAACCTCCATGCAAAAGGACTGATAATAAGTTCAAACTTTTTTTTATCAAATTTTCACTGTCACAAACATTCTGATTGCACCATTTTATATCATTGTTTTGCTAGTATAAGGTAGCTATCACAGAGTAGGGTATTTATAAGTTTCGATTTGAATAAAAACCAACAAATTTAGATTATTCTCTGCAAAACTGTTTATTTTTTTTTCAATCTCTAACTTTACTTTTCTCCACTGAACAGCTTTTATTATCGAATCGATAGTGCCATAGTCGGCAACACCGATTACAGGAACCTGCTACTGAGAAAGGAGTAATTCATGTTCATAGCTGACGGAGCTGGGATAAGGTAAAAGGGTTTGAAAAGGAAAAAGGTAACATAACATAGCCGGTGTTTTTTATATGTTATGATAGGGATTCAGAAATATAATCTATGAAATAAATTCACAAAAAATATATAAAAATTCGAAATCATATAAACAACCCATCATAACAATATATATATATATATATACATGTTATAATAATCTCATTTGTTCAATGTTTTTTCGTTGTTATGACCTCTATGTCGGAATTCCAACTTGTATGTCGGAATTCCGACTTGTATTCCGAGATACAAGTCGGAATTCCGACTTATAAGTCGGAATTGTAAAATAAAAAAAAATGTGGCACTTCTATGCCTTTGTAGAATTCCGACTTGTATCTCGGAATTCCGACTTGTATGTCGGAATTCCGACTTATAAGTCGGATTTTCTACATACAAGTCGGAATTCCGAGATACAAGTCGGAATTCCGACTTATAAGTCGGAATTGTAAAATAAAAATAAAATGTGGCACTTCTACGCCTTCGTACCATTTCGCAAGCAGAAAATTATTTATGCATAAAATACCCTTAATCTAAATTCTCAAATTATACACAAATCCCAAACACAATTGCACTTCGGTATCTGTGGTTTTGTCCTGTTAGGCTGTGACAACATTGTTCGAATTATTTGGTGATCTGTCAACAAGTTAACCTCACTTTGCATAATGTTTAAGTTTCTAACTTTTCTTTGTCGACGATTTGCTGTTGCGTTCAAATTAACAGTGCTGCTCCTAGGTGCGTACGGAGTTAGTAACAAGGCCTACCCAGAACAATGTGTGAATGGTACATTCTATGTTGTGATTGTCCCGCAGACATATGACGAGCATGTGCATTAAAATATATAAATAATAAATAGAAAGGGATGCAATATTGCCTGAAGCAACACGGGAGCGGATTTTTCGCAGGGGGGTTTGTCCTATGTGGCGCCGATTGGAAGCCGACGGATAATAATGTTAGAGAGAGAGAGAACTTTTCTTTGTTCGATGTAAAAAGATTAGCGGCATCCTTATTGTGTTTGACGATTTTTGTGAGAATAGGCATTTTCATTTAGATAATTTTTTAAGACGCATGCGCTTGTTTTGAGACCCAAAGTCTGATTGGCTATTGGCAAAGTGAATAACCATTGGTTAGTTTTGAAATAACAATGTGAGATTGGCTTAGTTCAAAATTAGCGGTATTTTCACATTATGTCAACAGTCAACTTCATGACAAATGCACCTGCATACATTGGCGTTCGTAACTTTCTTTGTAGGTTCAGTACCCATTTTATACCGCCAAAAACCTTTCATTCGTAGATAAAATAATGTACACGAATATTTTCTAACGAGCTTCTAAAGAGCTATAACATGATATCTGTATTAGTAATTTTTTTCATTGTCAATTCAATCTGCAATAATATCTTTGTTACAGGATCTTCTGAAGCCATTGGCAATAAAAAACAGATTGAGGAGACTTTGCAGAAGTTTTTCAGGAGGACCAAGGAGAGAAGCCACACAGAAAAAGATAATGCAATGCCTGCAATAAAAGCAACACCCTAATATGTGTACAATTTTCAACTGATTCGCATAGCATTTTTTTGTTTATTCGTCATTTGAATTTATATATAGGATAAGTTTTTGTTTGTCGTTTTTTTATCATATTTTTACAGAATATGACATAATTCATTTCTGAATTAAACCCGTATTGTGTTGAGAATCTTATTTGGATTTCATTTCTTCCATATTTTCCAAAGGACTTCCCTTGGATGTCCTTTTCGGTGGAAAGTAGATGTCCCTGGGACCTAGTATGTACCAATAAAGTTGGGGGATATTGTTCTTAAATGAAGGTAAAAACCAGAATTTGGAAAGACATTTCTCTCTTTTTCTTGATATTTTTATAATCAATACAGTGTATGGGACCATAGGCCTCCAAAATAATATATTGTTATTCTATTGAATATGGGGAATTACCAACTGTAGTAGTTTCAGTTGGTTTGTAAGATGAGCATAGACATTGGGCGAAAATTGGGTCTCTAATTTTTTATTGGTATTGCTTTTGAATTTTTGGATATTCATAATTTTTAGTAGAATCATTTTTTAGTTTCGCTGTTGTATTATTTGTCTTGAGTAGCAGTTTTTCAGGTCTTATAATCCGTTTATGTTCAACTTAGGTATCGTCCAGTCTGTCCGATATACACTTTTACACTTTGTTACATTCGGCACTTGGTATTTTGTAGACTGTCACTTTCAAGATCTTTGTGTGTTTCCGAATTTAATTGGGCGAAGTATTTTTTCAAAATGTTGTCGTTTTTCAAAGCTATGGCGGAGGGAATGGAGGTTCAAGCCTACGATGACGACATAGTTATAACAGTTAGAGGAAAGTTTGGAGAGGTTATCGCGGACATACTCCAAGCGGCTCTCATCAGGACTATCACTAATAGGTGGTGTGAAGAAGAAGAATTATCGGTCAACCCCAACAAGACAGTGATAGTACCATTCACCAGAAGGAGGAAGCTAGACTCATTGAGAAAGCCGGTCCTCTATGGTGAAACAATTCCATTCAAGGAAGAAGTCAAATTGCTATGGGGTAATTCTAGAAAGAAACTCACGTGGAATGCTCATCTAGAAAAAGTATCAAACTGAGCAAGGCAAGCCCTATGGACTTGTAGAAGAATCTGTGCGAAAACACGGGGAATGCAACCCAAACAAATGTACTGGCTTTACCTCACAGTGGAAAGACCTGTGATCACCCACGGAGCAGTCCTCTGGTGGAGCAAAGGGGCACAGAAGAGTGCACGAGAAAAGCTCAACAAACTCCAGAGGCAAGCATGTCTGATCATAACAGGGGCAATGTCATTCACCACCCCGAAAGCAATGGAAGTCCTCCTCAACATTCCTCCTTTGCACATCTGCTTATAGAAGGAGGCAAAAGTGAGTGTATACAGAAACCTGTCGAGGTCAACGAATAATAGGGGAGAAAGTAGTCGCAAAATCGAGAACGAGATAAATTCCCATCCGATTTTAGCAATGCCACCAGACACAATGATCCCCTTATACAACTTTGATAGACCTTATGAGGTTCTCTTCCCGGGCAGAGACGAATGGGAGACGAAAGAACGAGAACTAACAAGGGCTAATCTACAATGGTACACAGTCCATGCAATCGAACTCTGCCTGCAAGAAATTCTGAACAGAAACAGTAAAAATCAATCGATCAAAATCATGTCAGACAGCCAAGCAGCACTGAAAGCTCTGGCATCAAGTCGGATAGAATCCAGATTAGTATGGAACTGCATGAAATCCCTTCAAAGCGTAGGCAGGGACAACAGAATAACTCTGCTATGGGTTCCTGGACATAAGGGCTATGAAGGAAATGAAAAAGCCGACCTGGAAAAAAGGCACTATGAAGAAGTTCATAGGACCAGAGCCCTTCTTCGGAATATCAAAGAGCAGAACAAAGAAGTGTTTTCAGACTGGACCCAGCGGAAAAAACGCGAGTACTGGAATGAAACAGTGGGACAAGTCCACTCGAAGGCATTTATACCAAACCCTTCGAAAAGAAGAACAGCAGCCCTGTTAGATCTAAACAGGAAAAACCTGAGGATTATAACAGGGCTACTGACAGGTCACTGTAGGGTGTGACAGCATCTTCAAAGAATCGGAAAGCGCAGAGTGTCGCTTTTGTCAAGAAGAAACAGCAAGAGCACATCTTGTGCAGATGCAAGGGTCAGGAACGAACAAGATTCTACCGTATGGATTACGGGCAGCTAAATAGAGCCCAAAGACCTGGAAAAGATATCAAAGCCGGGGAACTATAGATGGGGTCAATATATCACCCGTACTCCAAACAACTTTTTTTCTTAAACCCCTTCGTTACGAAGTGTAACGCGTTTTTCTAGGGTCTACGGCTAAAATGGTCCCTAGAAGGGGACGTTACTTATAACGCCAAAGTACTATACAGGAAATATGTTCCTATCTCAACTTTGAATCACGGGCGTCAGATTATATAGTGGTTTACTCCACGCACTAGGGTAGCAACAGATGGATATATGGTATTTTGACACTTTTTGTACTCTTCAAAAGACTGTAGGCTTTGTTTTTGTGATTGTTACCTGAGAATGATATTTTTTCTTTTTATATCTTAGGAATTTTCCTAAAGTATTAATTTAATTTAGTTAAGTAAATTGCTAAATGTTGTAGATAGCCTAAAATAAAATTGAATGTGATAATAATGTAAGTGGGTGCACACACAGTATTCAGAATACCATCGTGCACCGAATATAATTTATTTAGTTTATATCATATATATGTTGTTGTTAAGAGATATTATCAATAAGTTATGTAAAATATATTGTTGTTACTGAATTTAAAAAAAATTACAATATTTGATACTGGACACCGGTTGCATTTATGTCCACAGAGAGACAGACAGAGCCGTTTTCAGCCTAGCAGACAGACAGAGGTGTCTTTACACTACATCTGAAACTTCGTTTCATGACTCTTCTGAGTCTATGATTTATATGCCTGAAACGGGAAGGTGCTTTCCACTGTAAATTCAGCGTGTAAAAAAATATTGAATCAACTGCTATCTTCAAACTTGGTTATGGCAATGTCTTACAATGTTTTATAGATATATTTTTGTTTACAGAACAAGGTTCTCGGTCTGGCAGCCTTACTTATGTATAATACATATGTATACTGTGGGTAAATCGATATTACGAAAAATTAACACGAATATTTTCACTGCTGGTAAATTGGTATTACCACAATAATATTCTGAGATTACAAAAATTAAAACCATAACTCCAGTTTTAGGAACAATATATAGCCCTGTAATTTCGGGTTGACGGTTATCGAGATCTTTCAAATCTTTAATACGAGATTTGCTGAAATTGCGTTACGGGGAGGATTCAGAAAGTGATTTTTCTAGGTTGTGGCAATTAACTTTTCCTTTCCTAATGAAACCCTTCTTTCTCTCAAACATATACTTTCCATATTCCACTCAGCTATTCCTTGAGCTTTACATTCGAACTAACCCCAACTTTGATACTTCACGCAGCTCTTTATTCTAGTCCCATCTAGTAATACTTCAATTTTCCAAATGATTTTATATTCCTCGAGAGTTGTTTTTTTTTCGGCGATCTCCCTGAACTCAACCAACTGTTTTATTTTTCTTTGTTTTAACTACTGGGCTTGGCTACATACTACGAGGCATCAAAGTTATTTCCATAGAAATTAAAATATAATTCACTTAGGCCCGGTATTTTCACCTCTGGTTATCCTATGAATAAATTAACCAACGATTAGAATATGCTTTTATTTAACGTGTATTGATAAAGCAAAATCACATTCTAACCATTGATTAATTTATTCCTAGGAAAACCGGAGGTGAAAATACTGGGCCTTAGTGAAGCAACAAAAAAAAGGAACTTGAAGGATCGAGCCACAATAGATCTGAGAAGGTCGCAGTGGAAGGGGCGGTTATCGCCCCACTCGGAAAGAACTTAACCTAACCAATCCACTTATTGAGAACGCTATAAGGAGGTGTTCCCGTGAAAAATGTTATGGAGACCTATATAGTCCGAGTACATTAAAATATGGGAAATCATTCCTTCCCACGTATATTGAACTTTAATTCCAGTGAACAATTCAATCCAAGTGCATCAGTTACAATTTAATTGGAATAAACATTTTGAATGCCTCAATTTCTAGCCTGCAAAATATCTCAAAAACGGCTAGGAATAACTAATGGATCATATTACATGAACTATTCACAATATAATTATATATGTGACAATATTTTTAAAACAGCATATATTGGCTTTTTTTATTTTATTACCTTTCAAAATGATGAAAACTCCAAGAAAAATTGTCATAAATTTGAACAAATTTTTGAAAAAAACTGGAGAACAATCAATGTTATAATAAATTTATGAAAAACTACAAAGGTTTTGAAAACAAAAATGCGAGCATCTTCTTTTTTGTTTGGTTTAATTTTGATTTTTTTCTTCAAATTCGAGAGCGATAGGTTATGTCAACAGTTTTAAAAATCATTAAATGAAAATGGGATGTTGCTATTTGAAAATTAGTCTTTTTCCGTTTTGTGGCAGCTTTTTATTAGTTCTGAAAAAATTGGCGATTTAATTTTTTTAAGGCCTCCCAGCGAGCACAACATCTCAGAGATGTTAAAAGTACGAGATTTTGAGACATTGAACATCCACTGGGATGTTCTGTTTATACATGAATAGAACTTTTAGAGAACAGCCAATATCCGCCGCAGGTGGCGAATTTCAGGATATCCCTGGGATGTCACAAAAAAAACAAAGTTTTTTTCATAGACACAACAGAACATTCTCAAAACGTTTTGCGCACATTGAATCGCTGTAAATAAAACATTTTTAAAGATCACTTTTTGAAGCTTTTTGTTATTTATTTGGACATTTGAAGGTGTCACATTCTATTTGAAATGGAGTTTTTTTCCATTTTTATACACCAGGAATGCATCCCTCTTTTAGGATGTTCATCATGTAATCTGAATGGAGATTCTTCTTGAAAAAACACATTCTGAGTAAAACGTTTACATTAATTTATTCTGTAAGGATGATAGTGTTGATGTTGAAAACTAAAAATGAAGTTTTTTTACAACCCAAGGCTTTTACATTTCTTAGGGTACTGAAATTAAGATTTAATCTCATGAAACAGATTCTATGTGAAATATACTAACCAGCAATTTTGAAGATATGATTAGATATTTTCTTATATATAATTTCAATTGGATTTCTAGGAAGGAATATTTAGTTGAAATTATATTTAGAAAAATATTCATTTTCACAGTGATTCTTCAGTTTTATCACAAACCGAGTAAATACATTTCAGTTTGCATAAGTCTGTTGGAAAACATGAGGAGTGTTGTTTTTTATTTTTCAACTCCCCATAATCTGAAAATTAACAAAGTTCCTAATAGAAAAATGTATAAAGAAAACAGGTTATTTTTTCAAGAATCTTCAATGATACAGCTGAACATGTTATACAGATTCGAACACATTGTATGCTTTTAAGGTTATATTATTATGTTTCTGGATTATGCTAATACATTTAATTCATGTAATATCTATTATATAATAGGTAATGTTCACTACACTTCAAACACTCATCACTTTCCACGTTTTTCTCAGTTAAAAATTAAAAAAAAACTTCAACCAATGCTTCACATTCACAGTATTCCATGTGCCATGTTGTTCTGCGAGGTTTATCATGTTTGCCACACTGAATGGTCAAATTGTATCATGGCGGGAATTTTAAAATGAAAGCAGAAAATGAGTGGATAAGTCATTTGGACATTGGTTTTTATTATAATGAATAATATTGGTTTTATTTGCTTAGGAAAATATAAGAATGCTGTTTTTGTCCTGTGTAAAATAGGAGGTATTGGTATTAAAATGAAGGAATACAAAATGAAATAAATAGTTGAAAGTTGTCGAAAAATATAAATATTCTAAGATTTAATTCACATGAATTTTTTTACTTTTTGTTGTGTAAAATGACTAAATTAAAAAAAAATATATCGAAAATCATTATGAAACTGGACAATAAATGTATATTCAATATCAAGGCGAACTATGTTATGTCTACAAAGAACATCCACACGCTAACAGTTTTTTGACTTCACCAATATCTCTCAGTAGGCATACAAAGACATGTCACAGAAGAACAAATTCAACAATACTTCCAACATCAAAGTCCTCTTTGGGAAGTGTATATTGCGTCTCAAAAAAACATACTCATGCCTACATTTTCGAAACATCCCAAAACCTACCAGGGATGTTTGTGCTCGCTGGGAACCATTTTTACATTGGAAGTTACCGCATCCTGTCATAAAGGTGAATCCCCTTTGTCATCTGAAATGATGTAAGTTCGCTTTCAATGGATAACTTTATTCAATTGTATTCCATTAAAAATCATTCAATTTGAAAATTAAATCATAAGATATGTCTTTGCAGTTTGAGTGTACACTTGAACGAAATCGCTGAGATATAGGCGATAAAAGCCTAAAGCACTTATACTGCCGTACTTGTATATTTGCCATGCCAAATCTGTTTCTCTTTTGGAAACTATTAAAAAATGTACATATATACAAAATATCTTTCTTCAAACCAAAAAATCATTATCACTCGATATAAAGGAAATAAATATACATACGTTCAAAATGTTAACTCATGTAATACTGTTTCAACTTTCAAAAATAACTTTCATTATCCAACTCTCAAAAGACTCAACATTCAACTGTCAGCATTCAATTGCTAATATTCAACCTTCAACACTTAACATCCAACAATCAACATTTAACATCCAACTATCAACATTTAACATACAACTACCAACAATCAACTTTCGATATTCAATTTTCACTATTTCAACAATCAACAACAACAACAATAATTGAAATTACACATCTTTGATTTCAAATACCAGTCTTTTTCAAGTCATCCATGCCAATGTTTATAGAGAAAGAAGACTATAAACAATGCCTATGCCATTGTTTATATAGAGAAGGAAGATTCTCTTTAAACAATGTCCATATCAATAAAAAATCTCTTATCATTCATGAAGTAGCAAACTGATGGTGGGAGGAGCTTCACTAGAGGGCGCAATTATCATTGACAATTTGAATCTCTTTCTCAATTTGCAGTGTTCTAGCTTTATACTTCAGAAAAAGAATGGAGAATTTCTAATAGATTTTTTCTGGAGGCATAGGAAAAATATGGTTGTGGGTTCCTTGCACCGTCTCATTGAAATACATTATTGTTTGCAAAATACTCAAAAAGTTCCTAGGAATTGACTGAAAAACGCATAGATATAAAATGGTGGGAAAAAATATTGCATGACAAAAAATCACTCAGTTCGATCCAAGAAAGTATAAACTGAGAGCTTTACAGAAGCCACATATTCGCCCCACTTTCTGACTATTAGAGGCATCAATTACCACCAAACAATGGTATTAAATGAGGAGATCTTTATAATAAATATTCCATCATTCTGTTTCCACTAAGTCATTGTCAGTATACCGGGTGACATAGGATATCGGGCCACCCCTGTAACTTCTGCATTCGGAAAACGGATTTTTCTGAATTGTTCTAGCGTTTTCTCATTGCATTGGTATTCCAATTCCCGCGTCGAAGCGGTTGGATCAAAATCAACATAAGCAAAACATTCATTTCTGCCTCCTCACTTACGATCATCTTCTCCATTGTTGGGTTCTTTTGGAAATCTTCTCCCCACATTTTTGAAAAAGGTTCTTTGTGTGTGTCTTCTGTGTGGGTATCGTTCAGCGTATAACTGACAAGCGGCGACAATGTTTTCAAGACATTCTCCGTAAATTAATAACATATCAACCTGTTAACTTCTTGTGAACCTATAATTTTGATTTTACATTTCTACTAAACTAATTCCCGGAAGTTAACTAATTTTCGAGAGTTGAGATGAAAGATGACAGCGAAACACAATTAGTTGACAAGATTCAGAAATGTTGTTTTCCACAGCTTACTAAGTTGAAAAATTATTCGAACTGCAAGGAAACTCATGAACTAGTTGTATATTTTTGAATTTATACAATTCGTTACTGCAATACAAAAATGATATGTCATTTTTTTCCTTAATGAATGTTCTAGAGAGACAGGTAGGTGGCCCATAGGGATTCCATTTGAAAAAAAATAATTTTTGATCAAAATGTGATGTGACTGAATTGATTCATCAAAAAATGACACAAAAAATAATTTTTCAGAAAAAATTTAGTTTTTTTGTTTTTTGCGACTCATTGTGAATAGCTTTGACCAAATCTCATTTATCCACGAGGTAAAATAAAAAAACAATTTTAATTTCAATTATTTTGATAAAATGACATTTGACATAAGGCTCGGACTTGTTTTGACCTGTTGAACTTGAATATGTAAAAATATACAGGGTGTTCCATTTGAAAAAACAAAGTTACTGGCATTTCCAGAAAAACCGGAAGTCCGCCATATTGGATTGTCATGTAATCAAATCCGAAATGGTTGCTTATATAACTGTACCAAATTTCAGAAAAATTCGTTCACGAATGCAGAAGTTACAGGGGTGGCCCGATAGCCTGTGTATGCTGAATTATTGCGCCCGGGTATGCTGAATTATTGCGCTAGGATAATGACATTTTCAATGAGGCCAAGATGGTATTCCGAAAATTAACACTTTAGTAATTGGATTATTCGAGTGACTAATCGCAATACTACGCTTTGAAATCAAATTTATACCTAAATACAATTTTGAAATATATTTCATTGCAATGGCATTGTTTCCAAGAATTTTTCAATAATTGACTCGTTTGAAGCTACCCCCACTACTATCTACTTCTGGCGTATTTCAATCATAAAGGCAACACCCTGTGCCGCCCTGTATCAATCAGGTAGTTTTAAAATAGAATATTAGAAATTGTAATTACTTTGACTGGAGACAGCGACGCGAAAAGAGGAACGACTTCTTTCCCCTCTGTTCAAAATACATATCTTCTTGAAACGGCAACAACTAAGATCTCGTAAATCATTAGATAAGAGAACACAAACCCATTATCTTACAAAGAAGCTAAATAATTATTAGTAATTCAAAGTAAAAATAATTTAACAATAAAACGAGGTGGTGTTCTCCAGTCAAGTGTAAGAAATTGCATGCATTGTTTATTTGGCCAGATATTTATATTGTAATACTAGCTGACCCGACAGACGTTGTCCTGTCCAAATTTCTGTTCCCTAAAATGTTTTTCCCGAAAACTCTCGTCCGCGTAGAATTTCTTTTTTTCTATGTTTTCCTTTATGTTGTTCCATCTAGACTATGCTTTTGACTCCTCCCGTTTCCTGTTATCCCATTTTTTCATTATCCCGTTTTCCCCTTATCCTGTCATCCCGTTTTTTCGTTATCCCGTTTTCCTGTTATCCCGTTTTTTATTTATCCCGTTATTCCGTTTTCCCGTTATTCCCTTATCCTGTTATCCCGTTTTTTCGTTATCCCGTTTTTTCGTTATACCGTTATTCCCGTTATCCCGTTTTCCTGTTATCCCGTTTTTTCTTTATCCCGTTTTTTCTTTATCCCGTTATCCCGTTCTCAATTTATCTTTTATACTACAATTATTATATTCGATTGCCATCTTGCAACCCTATCTGTGGATAAAATCTCTTGCTACCGGTCTCCATCCGGCAACTTTCAAGTATTCATGCAAAACATAAATATAATTTTGAATAATCTTTTTGACCCAAAGATTCCAATAGTGCTGGACGGGGATTTCAATATTAATTCAACGACTGCCAACGAAAACGATAACTTTTTACGATTACTCACATCTTATAACCTCAAACCCAGGATCGAAGTCCCAACCCGTATAAATTCAACCACCGAATCAATACTGGATCAAGTATACACCAACCTTCCCAGTATTGGAAAGTGGTATGTCCATGACAATAATATATCTGACCATCGCACGGTCCTCTTTTGCACTGGGGTGAACGAAGTCAGTGAACCAAAAAAAATTTCTATTAAAGAAGATCCCTAAATGATACTAATATCAACAATCTGACGACGTCCCTTGAAAATGAAAATTGGGAACAGACCTATACAGCCATCGACTATGAACAAAAATTCAATAATTTCCACGATACTTTGATGTTTCACCTGAATCAAGCCTGTCCCATGAAATCTTCATCATTTTCTAAAGCAAATACCAATGAATGGGTGAATGACACTGTGAGAGAATCCAGTGAAAATTTGAAAAAACTATTTTATCTTCAAAGGAATTATCCTATTCTAAAAGAGCAGTACAAAATGCAAGAAAAGGCACAATATGTTAATAAATACTACCAAATCTAATTATTACTCTGACATACTACTGAAATCTAATAATGTAAATAAAACTGCCTGGAACCTTATTTCAAAACTAGGCAGACAGGAAAAAGAAGAGCAAAACAGAAACATTACAATAAAACAGGAAAATGATAGTATTTCTAATCCCGCGGAAATTTCCGAAATTTTTAACGATTTTTTTGTGAATGCTCCACATGAAACTATAAAAAAAATAAAGAAGCCTTTGCTGACAGGTGAAACATCAACTATGACAAATAAAAGTCTGGTCAACAGTATGTTCATTTCCCATATATCGAAGAGCAGGTGCTCTTTATTATAAAACATAAACTAAAAAATAAACATACATGTGGCCCAGATGAAATTTCAGGGTTCATAATTAAAAAAATTGCAAATACGATTATAAAACCTGTAACTTACCTCATTAATTTATCATTTCAAACAGGAATATTTCCATCCAGAATGAAAGCCGCGCTTGTTTCGCCCATTTTGAAAAAAGGAAATCCACAAAATTTGGAAAATTACCGTCCAATCACTATTACACCCATCATTTCGAAAATTTTCGAATATGCGATATTAGAACAACTACTGAATTTCATGGAAAAAATAAGGCAATTGCTGAGAACCAGCACGGTTTCCGTACTGAACATTCTACAATTACAGCTATCCACAGTTTTACGAAAAATTTTACTCTCCCTGGAAGAAGGCAAGGCGGTTGGTGTATTCTGTGATCTCAGCCGTGCCTTTGATTGTGTTCAACATGACATTTTATTGGATAAATTATTCAGATACGGAATCGGGGCAAACTTCATGAATGGTTTTCGTCATATCTCAAGGGACGTCTTCAGAAAATCAAGATAAATCACGTGGGAACAATGAAATTTGGTATTTACTTCTAGTGAACTTCCGATAGGAATAGGAGTTCCTCAGGGCTCAGTATTGGGCCCTATTTTGTTTACACTTTACATCAATGAATTACCTCTAATCCTCCCGAATGCATTTACCTGTTTGTATGCAGATGATTCCACGTTATTATTCACAGGCAAATCTGAGGTACAAATTCAAAACAACATTAACACTACTTTTCAGTCACTTCGTAAGTGGTTATACGATAATTCTCTTTTCTGAATAGTACTAAAACAAATCATATAAATTTTCACACCAGACAGAATAAAAATAACCCAGCAGTAGAAATAACTATAGATGATCAAATTATAGACAAGGTGGAATGCTCTACTTTTCTAGGTATTAGACTTGATCAGAATGTATCCTTCAATACTCACTGTAAAATTTTAGCCAATACACTGAGTATTAAATGTTTTCAACTAAGATCTCTCAAATCTATAATTGACATACAGGGACTCGCTCTTCTATTTGGAAATCCAATCCAGATTAACATACGGAATAACCATCTGGGGTAGTTCTTCTGCAGTTAATGAGGTTTTTCTGGTGCAAAAGAGGATTATGCGATGCCTTGCTAATGTTCCCAATGGTACCTCATGCAGGGATCTATTCAAACAATTTAAAATTCTTCCTCTCTATGGCCTACATAT
The DNA here is from genome assembly GCA_018342105.1 of Gonioctena quinquepunctata. Lineage (NCBI taxonomy): Eukaryota > Metazoa > Arthropoda > Insecta > Coleoptera > Chrysomelidae > Gonioctena > Gonioctena quinquepunctata. Next base: position 900,645 of record JAFIRS010000038.1, on the reverse strand, counting down.
ATTGGAACTTTTAACATATATACACAAGCAACGCAAAACTCTGGTTAAGAATAACTCACTACATGATCATCATACAAGATCAAAAAATAATTTCCATCTACCCAATGTTCGTTTAACAGTATCTCAGAAATCTGCAGATATACTGGGACTAAGATTATATAACGTTCTTCCTGAAGAACTAAAATTGATAGAAAGAGTGCACACATTCAAAAAAGAGATAAAAAGACTTCTCCTCGCCCTCTGCCCTATAACATTAATGAATTTTTGATAGTTTTAGATAAAATGTTTTGTCTGTCTATATTTTATATCTTATCTCATACACTTTACTTTTATATTTTTATATCTTATCTTATACACTTTATGTAAACCTTGTTTATATCTGACTTGTCCGATAGCCTCACAGCTCTATGGATTAAATAAAAATTGAATTGAATTGAATTGAAAAAATAAAATAAAATAAAAATCGCGATGGAAAAATAGGGGTTGATCGTAGAAGGGTAAAAATTTAGGGTGGTATGTATTTTTGAATGCTGTATCATAAAAAAATAAAAACAACAAATTTTATCTAAAAAATAAAAAATAAAATTAAGAGGTGGACCACCCTTAACATTTAGGGGGATGAAAAATAGATGTTGTCCGATTCACAGACCTAACCGATATGCACACAAAATTTCATGGGAATCAGTCGTGCCATTTCGGAGGAGTTTAATTACAAACACCGTTTCACGAGTATTTTATATATTAGATAAGGAACCATTCATCTAGTTGATTCACATTTTGGATCAACCTGAGGAAATAATGAAAGCAATAGCCAAATAACTAAATAACAGTTATTTTACTAGGCATACTATATTTGTTTACTATCAAGTTTATCTTATATTCAAATTCATTCTGACAATCTATAAATTTTGTCTTTTAATTATACCGTGTGCAAATAATTTGTTATATTTATACAATAGAGATATATTATTTTTTTCATAATTGTATTATTTCGGAAGAAATCTATAAGGTCAGTGGCGTATCACAGATGAACTACTCTCGTTCTCATATGTGCTAGTTAAATTAGCTTCCATGAGCCGCTCCATGGGAATAATTAGTTTTTCTTCTTTGGATTAAAAACACCTAGTACATAGCCAGGAGCGAAGCAATTGGTGTTGCAGAAGTGGTGTGTTCATTCATAATACCCTGTATAGGGCCGGTTGTAACAAGCCCACTTCGCAAAATCTACATCCATTCGGTTATGTTAAATTGGCTCATGAAGAGAAATACACGAATATTGAGGATGCTGCTTCCATGAGCCGCTCCATGGGAATAATTAGTTTTTCTTCTTTGGATTAAAAACACCTAGTACATAGCCAGAAGCGTAGCAATTGGTGTTGCAGATGTGGTGTGTTCATTCATAATACCCTGTATAGGGCCGGTTGTAACAAGCCCACTTCGCAAAATCTACATCCATTCGGTTATGTTAAATTGGCTCATAAAAAGAAATACACGAATATTGAGGATGCTGCTGCCAGGAGCTAACTATTCTTCTTAACTAAATCGAGGTTAATGGTGCAGGTTTTTCAAGATATCCGAGTCGAATGGGTTGAGACACAATGCTTTTAAAGACTTGATCAAATAAGAAATGTTATTTTTTCCTGAACTGGCATATATGAGGTAGGTTAAAATATGATTATGGGGTGTCGACCTCAAAAAAGTATAGGATGGGCATCGGCCTCTAAAAAGTAAGAGATGCATAAAAATATCTAGACAAAACGGAGGAGAATCTAGCTTCCATAGCTTCGGGTAAGCTTATCAATCTTGTTTCTGTGATATTACCATATTCAGCAATACATATTAACCCTTTCAGTGTATTTGTCCCTCCAGAGGGACACTGTCTTAAGTTACCCTAAAGTATACATCTGTTATTATTTGTGGGAAAACAATTTTTTTTGGTTTATTTACACTTTGTTTACCATACTTTTAGGGATTACTATTTAACAAATTCTATTTTCATAGCCGTTCTTAGTTTTTGTAATGTCTCTGACCAGGGACATCATGTAAATCAAGTAAAAATATTTCAAGCAAAAAAAAAGAAATTATTTTGAATGAAATTTTGAAAAACAATTCATTCCTTTCATCAAACACAGATGGACTTCGCACTCAGAACACCAGATATGGATCTTTAATTTATATGTTTCTAATTTGCATCGATATTTTTTTTTTTTCATCTAGGTACGTTTGGAACATGATTGCACTTAGACATATCCTGGAATAAATAGAAAAAGAGACATGAAGCATTCGTTTAAAAATGGCCTAGGTATAAAAATAAATTCAGAAGAACCAAGGCATGAATACGGCTGAAAATTTCTGAGAATTAGATAAAAAAAACAAATGATACCTCAAAATGTGTAAAAATGCCATTTAAAAAAAGTGCTTATAGTTTTTTTAGCAGTAACGTATTATTGTCCTTGACACATAAATATTGATAACAATAGCAAAACTAACTCCCATACTCACCAACTTGCAGAAATAATAATTATTTCTTAATAAAATTAACATTATAACACAAATGTTTAATGTATAAACGATAGGATACTTAACCTCTATCAAAACAGCTGATTTATTTCATCGGTAGTTTGGTTGAACTAAATCCATGGGCGATCGCAGATTTTTTAAATTGCTAAAAAATTATGTCGTTTGGAAGGTACGAGATGTGTTTAGAGCTAAAAATACGAAATACGTTCGTTTTATACTGTGAAAAATTGTGTCCCTGGAAAGGGACAGATCTACTACAATGGTTCTTTTTTTAATAAAAGTGGAACTGAAAGGGTTGAAAATATGCATATAATACCAAACTATACAATTTCACTTTCTACTGAGATATACTTTTGGTGTATTATATACACAGAAAACTGAATTATGAACAAATATTTTAATACTTTTTTCACTATATATAATTTCTTCTGAGAACTCAGCTACCCATTACTCCTTCAAAATTGATTGAACATAGTAGTAAAACCACTCTTTTGATCCCAATCACTTATCCAAATTGACTGTCGAAAGGAACCACGAAATTGTATGAAGAAATGTGTCCATATCCCGAAACAGATTAACTGTGGATAAAGTTATATGGATCTTAATTTTTTTGAAAATAGTCGAATAAATATAATACACTGAATGCCATAAGAAAAATATTTTTTGGAAAGGAGAAACAAACTCTAAGCATTTAGAAAAATATACTGTGTTCAATTTTATTCTTCCACTTATGTTTTTGAAATGGAGATATAGTCCGCTAAATGCCACATCTAATATATTTTTCAATATGCAAATTCAGAATACGGAAAGAAATTAGGTGAATTCAGTTACTTTTCAGTTCCACTAGAATGTGAAGATTCAATATAGCAGAAGTGGAAACTATCAAACCCATCAAGAGACATAGTTCCTTCCCAAAAAAAGTCCAATTTTTTTCAGGAAAAAATTGATAATGGATAGAATTCTCTTCCGAATTATATAATAATTATTCATTATGTCTGCATATAGGTGTTCTTCTCTCTCTCAATATATTAATGGTTTTTGCTTCCCTATATCGGCGCATTCAACCAATTGGTAATCAAGGGGGTGTAAAAGGTCTTGCTCTTGGAAGTATTACACCCCTATGTCCCTTCCTCCAACAAATCCGTTGTCATCCGGCCCAAGTACCGGCGTAGAGAAGAAGGGGTCTATTTTATACACAAAACTCTTATTAAACTTCACTAAATTGTTGTTATTTTTGCGATGCACGTTATAAACGGCAGGACAAGCACATTTACTTGACTTCCAACTTGAGATCGCCACCTGTCGAATTCCTATAGGTGTTCTTATTTGATCATATATACTCAAGAAGTATGAACTGACTCCTGGCACAATTTAGGAAATATATCTTGCTCTGAGACAGGTGAATTCTGACCACAAGGATAGAGTCTATATATAATTACATCATTATGTGACTAATCCCTACTCAACCTTGATTTTGAAATTACAAATCAATAATCACAAGCATAATGATGTTACAATGTAATGAATTAAGAAAATGTACCTATATCTTGAAAAGATGGAAAATCTGATGAATTTTATAAGGCATTTTGATGATTCATCTGAAAGTAGATGAAAACATATTTGAAATTGTAATTTTTTTAGTATACTCTGTTTTCGCCCATCTCTACATTTCACTTGATGTATCTATCAAAGTTATAATAAATTTTGGGGTAAAATAAAAATACGGATTTTTGCTCATTGAACATTTCTACCCAATTCAAGGTTTCATTGATATTGACAAGTTATAAAGTGAGCAATTTCTTATAAGTAAAAGCATCATACAATACTGAGAAAACCCACTTTCGTTTTTTAGTTTTTATAGGCAATTATTTATTTTAATTAATTTCAATATTTAGAAATGTTCAATATAATAACACATACAAGAGTTTTTTATTCTCAAAGTTTTTTTTCTTCAGGTCTCAATTCTCTGCTTCTAAGATAGCGAATCGATTTAATAAGAAAGCCTTCACAGAAATCAGAAAGTAAAATAGGATGTGCTTGGAAGACTCAGAAGAAAAGGAGGGTGAAATGAGAAATAATCAGTTATTATGAGGGCTTGGCTTCGGCCTAAGGAGATGGACTAGCGAGCTCACTTCTTCAACATACAACAGTGACCTGCAATCCATAACTGACTGTCTTCGAGGATGTAGATAACATTTTCCAATCATGATCAGATGAGATAATTCATTGTTTGGAAGCAAAGGTAATTGAGAACAATGTTTAAATTTGACATATTGGTTTATTAACTCTACTATACTCAGAAAATGAGAGGCATCAAGCCTCTTTGTATGATCTACTGATCATCATCACATCATTAGTTTATTCTTAAATTTAATCAATAAACAATAATATATCATTTGATTCATTATGTCTATAAGACATAACGTGAACACCAAAACTTGACAAAATGTTTGACTACTTCATTAGGAGAAGAGCAATTGAATATTTTTGCCACAACTGTAAAAAATCATGAACTTGGGGCCGAAACAAATCCTCAATTGAATTTTGTTTGTATTGGAAACAATCAGAAAACTTCAAAAGGTTGACTTTTTGCGATTTTGTCATTTAACATGTTTATTATTTCTCACCACAATATCTCCATGAATAGGACTTGATTGGAATTAGTAGAAACACAACTACTTATTACGTTTTCAATCTTTTTTATCAGTTGTAGAAAAAAATTATTTTACAAATATGGTGTGAAATGTTCTAGAGAACCCAAGCAGTTGTTGTGATTGACCTTGGCAAAAACACCAATTTTTGCTTTTTCTCTTCCAATAGGCATTCCACACTTATCGTAAAGAATAAATATATTTGGACAATAGTAAAATACGTATATTGGAATGAAACATCATTCAACACAAGTATGGCACGTTAAAAATAAAACCGAAAAACGAATCCTGATTTAGAAAATAAAAGAAGGCAAGGATAGTCGGCGCAATCCATGAAAACTAATCACACACTTTATCAAATCTGTTCACTCAAACCAGAACGACAGGCATGTAGAAACTTTCATAACATGGCCCCAAATGAATCGTAATTTTTTGTACAACTTTTATAAGAATAAACAATTTTTAATATCAACGCTTATATTATTAAAGAAATGAATGTGATATTATGTCCAAGATGGCCCCCAAGTCGAAACAAATGAATTATTCTGAATGCCTGTCGCTAATTCAACAATAAGGAGAAAACTTGTCCAATATCATGAATATGTATTTTTCAAAATATCATGCATACACGCTTAATATTTTACATTTAATGATCATTACATAAATATCAATATTATATTTTATATTTATATTTTTCGAAAAATAATATGTTAATTTTCTTCGTGTTGTATTCTCCTTATTTCTGAATAACCTCGCCTTTCTTACAGGATTATTGTGAATGAATTCCCTAAATTAAAGACCTTTTGCAATAGATTGCCAAGAATATCTCAAGAGACTTAACACAAATGATTTTACCCATATATTAAATGAATATAAATGAAGCTGCTTAAGTGTTAAGTTTACAAATTTACTTTTTGAATTTCGGGATATTACATATAATGTTGATTAGTCAGAAGTTTAAGTCAAATCTTGGCAAAATCGTGCAACCGGACAGAACATATCCACGGAGCAAAAAAACTGTTGATGTGTGCAATCACATTTCAACAATTGTTTTCACTTCCGGCCTAGTGTTCAACAGAACTGCTGGAAAACAATTGCAAGTATTTTCTGGGATGCCTTTGTTTTCCTTCAGAGAGAGGGCGCAAACCTAAAGTCCGCATTTGTGATGTGACTTAAATAACAATCATTACTAAAAATATCACAAACTTGTTGTTGATAAATGAAAATAGAATAAGGAGCCACTATGAATAAATACAAAGTATATTCTTACAAATACTTATATATAATATTAAAAGTGGATTAGATAAGAGGTCCTTTTTCTATGTGTGGCTCACTTAACCAGGAACAACTTTTCAGTTGATTCAATTTCAGGTAATTTTATAGGGTGTTCTCTAAAAATATACCAATAACAACTATTTGTTACAGACCTAAATGTTAAGGTAGGTCGCTGCTTAAAGAGTAAGAAAACCCACACAACATAACTACTAATGTCAGTTACCAAATAACAAATAAACCTCAACAAAAATACAAGAATATATAAAAAATATAGTTAAAATTCAAAAAAAAAACTATGTACGAAATGAAACAAAGAGGCAACTGACGGGCCTTAGGAATATTTGTAACAATAATTCAAGTGAATAAGAGTGTTAGTTCTGAAAATCGGTCAGCAAAAGGCTAAGGCATTTATGCAATAGCTAGCAAGCTTGATCATGCAGGATACCAAATGCTTCGAAAATTGTGATTGTGTTCTAAATAACAGAAAAAGGACACAAAGAATTCAGAATAATATTATAGACTCTCGAGCAAAATACTTCAGAGGGACATCATATATCATCGTTATAGCTTTTGGCTGATATGATTCAACATTTCGGTATCATATGTTGATGCGTGTTCTTGTAATGATCAATTTCAAGTGTGAGCACACATATTTTATTACAAACATTACAGGAAATTCCATTCAAATTTTAAAATATTTCAGCAAGAACTAAAAACAACTTTGTGGTATTCAAACAGTCATCATTAAATTGACCACGGAAACTGTAGATATCACAATTTCTCAGCTTAATGGCAGACAAAAAAGGAAAATCTCAAAAATAAATTTGTAAAATTACAAAACATTTCAAAAAGTCCTTGCAACATTTCATCAACAACAAACAACAAAACTCACCAGGTTTAGGGTAAGTAGAGAAAAACATTTTTTTTCTTAGATATATTAATAAAAATGGAAGCCAAACTGGATTAGAATTCATATCTTCCTCTACAATCCCCTTTCAACAATTTTAATGATAAAACAAATACTGAAAACTTGTCATGATTGATTTATCATGTTGTTTGAGAACAAAGCAAAAGCAAAAAAGGTAATACAAAAAAGCTGAGGGTTTCAAATTACAAATAGCAAAAAACACAAATTTGCTAATAGCTAATCTAAATCTATGTTTAGTGTAGAATAAGTGAACATTGGTACTAGGGACATGCAATATAATGTTATACGTTGAGAAAAATTATTCTAGGTTAGGCTAACTATGGACTAATCATAATATAGCGATGGGTATATAATCATTAGACTTGTGTCAAGTACAGTTGGCATAGCCGCCATTCACCAAAGAAAAACTTCATTGAGTCCAAATGTTAATATTTCAAGTTGAGATTTATTCTTTTATTTCAAATGCGACGAAATTCCCAAATAAAAATTATAAATGACTGGTAATCATCAGTAGATAATTGTCAATTCATTGCTATTTTCGACAGGTAGGAGAATAAGAAATATATTATTTATGGAATTTTCAATATAATTCGAAACACTTATTTTCTTGCAAAAAGTAAATTTTACAATATTTCTATATGCTTTATCTATAGTTCGTCAGAAAAAAAATCAAATGACAAATCCCCACCATTAAATATCTTCAATATCCTCAATGTGGTATTCACTATGCGTTCTGTAGGAAACACAAGATTATAAGAAATTGCAAAGGAGCTCACACTCTGCACAACCCAACAGAAAGAGCTAATCTAGCAACCAATGCAAATGCACAATAAGCAAAGCAGAGACCCGTGCTCTTGATTGTGGAAGCTCTCACTCTATCTTGGTATTAAAGGGAAAGACTTTGAAGCTATTGGTCCAAACATTCTCTTTTGACATTTTTATAATAACTAAACCTTCAGTAGGTATGAAAATAAGGAGTTACATTTATCAGGGGGGCAGGTGAATCACTCGGACCAACGCTTGTAAATATTATAATATCAACAAGATGATTTAATGTTATTTGTTATAACTATCAATTTTTAAACTCTATTAATTAGACGAATGAAGAAACCCTCAAGTCGAGTTTTTTCCGGACCACCTAAATTCTATTTACAATATTAATATAACAGTGTATTATCATACATAGAAAATCAGAAAATACTGAGTCAACCTGACATATTTGAAATGGGATGACTTCAATCTATAACATCAAACAGCCTTGATATATAAAATGGAATCATTAGATGATATTTTCATCTCTGCTACATTAGTGAAACCCTGAAAACATTTGTCAGATTGGCTCAGACTCATCAATTCAGACTACCCGATCTCACAATCGGCACGCCATCTTGCCCTTTAATACCAGAACATATTTTGTAACATTCATTTTCTTGTAAATGTTTTTCAAAGGAACATTTGTTCATTTTTTCGGTTGATAATTTGTTTTTGTTAGTGGCACTTGATTGGGAGATATCGAGTTAATCATCAGAATCACACAACTAGTTTTGACTAGACCAATCTTACCATTAGCCCATGGTTTGGATGTTGCAGCTCCTGTCATAAAACCATGTAGGCAGAAGAGTTTCCTAATTTCTATTATCCTTAGACATTAAATCAATATCAAACACTCTAATATGAATCCAAATGGCTTTGTGTGTGGGTGTGGCTAAAAATTAATTGTGAGTTGGGTCTTTCTATTGAGAATAAAGCATCAAATATCTAAATGTAGTTCGTTGTTTTGATACTTCATCGAAAGACAGCTTAAAAGCTCATTCAAAAGTTTCAATGGAATAGACCTTATTTGATTTGTCTATCAGTTTGGGTGATATACAGCGGATTTTGATTCAATGACATCAGGAGGATTATCATATTAATTGTGAATATTTTAGAATATGTATCATCCAACACCATTATAAATCACAGCAAATATACAAAAAGTTAAACAAAGATTACTTAATAACACAGTGACAATCATCACATTGGAATAAATGAGGATTCCCTTCATATCTCCCTGTTCGACAATATTTGATAGTTCAGTCAATTACACCTGATTTTTCAATAAGATGAAACGAGAGGGCATGTGGCTTTATTTGTAAAAAATACAGAGAGCCAAACATTTACAGGGATCAAACAGTCTATTAATATAAATTGGATTGAAAACACTGGGAAAGAAAACATTGACTCAATTGGTAAGCATGAAAGTAGACTCATCAAGGACACCCTAGTTTATGAATTATGAGTGGTCTATGAAGTCACAACTAAAATAATAAGAATTAATGAATTGAGTCCCAATAGAAGTTCAAAGAACGGAACATGAAACGATTTCTTGAAGAGGAAAACAGATAAACTTTTAATTTTTCTAGCCTATTCTTTATGATTTCAACTCCAAATTCGATCAATATTCAGGGAATCCCTGTAAAGAAAATTACAAAAATGATTTGTTCAGTTTAAGAGGATGTCCAACAGAGAATAATCGGAATTATAAAATAGGTATCAAATATCATTCGCCCACTCATTCACTTATAATTTTCTTGTTTTTTTTCTTACTTATCCTATATTTTTTCAAACAAAAAACGAAACAGTATAACACAAAAGTATTTTTCGTCATTACATGACTTTGTAGATATATAATAATGGTAATAAAAGTTTCTTTACAAACATTGTGATAAATAAGGAATATCGATTCATCGTTGTTACTGCTGCAAGTAAGTGGCCAGGGCTGCCATGACTGGTGCAGGTGGCAGTGCTATAGGGATGTGGTAGTATTTACAGGCGGACCGACAGCACTGCCCCTTGGCAGCATCACGGCACACGGCTACTCGCTGTTCTATTATTTCCACCCCATCTCCTGGAATCAATAATTGATAATAAGTTGAAGAATAAAGGTCTCATATATATATATATATATATATATATATATATATATATATATATATAATGGAAATCAAATATAGGTATTACAGATTATGAAGAATTTCTGATCTAAACAACAGCCATTCAAGTCAAATCAAATATTACATTCAAACATGTAAGTTATTGGTTGATTGGTATCTGATAATTTCAGACATAAAATTATTCCATTTCCATATTTCACAACTATTTTCGCTTATACTACCTATAGAAACTCTGTTTAAAAATTTAAGTTCAAGTTTTTGATAAAAATCAATAATGCCCTTCATAGAACATAGGCACGAAAAAGAAAAATGTCTTTGTGGGAGAGGTATATATATATATATATATATATATACATATATATATATATATATGTACTCTTATACTTGATCTAAACCCAACAAGCCAGAGGTAAACATCGTGATCGTAAACACGATGCGCCTGGTTTCTGATTGACCGAATCACCATAAAATTCAAATTTTATAGCGATTCAGCGTATTAGATACCAGGGGAGCCGCAATCACGATGTATACTTCTGGCCCGTTGGGATTAGATCAAGAATAACCTATTCATAATTTGTTTGACGGGTGCGTTATAAATTAGAGCATGGTGCTAGTGAGTATAAATGCGACAGTGAAGGTACGCTCTGATTATCCGATCATTTTATCTTTTGTTGTTCATGTCACAAACAGCAGAAGTAAGAAAAGATAAGAAATTTATTTGCTTTCAAATATCCCATTATAGGAATACAGCTATTTTAGGGGATATGTATATCTTCAGAATGTTACGACAAACATTCACATTTTATATAGAGTGAAATTAAATATTGGAAAGGTTCAACCACACGGAATCTTACTAGTCTCCAAAATGGCATTACATCAATTGTCGGCAAAATCTAATAGGTATAGTAAGTAATTGGTTTCTTATTTACTGCCGATCTATTCGTTTATCAAAGTGTATCGGGATCTAGTACAGTGTTGTTGTAGAAATACGTACTAAACATGACCTGTAAATGTTTAAATACTTCAAGCACATCAGTTTTTTGCTTTAAACTATTATTTTTCTGCTGAGAAAGGAATTGTTGTCTCCCAATCTCTCTGGATGCCGTACAAGTCTTCAATTTATATTAATATTTAAGTTACAACCAAATAAAACAAATTTAATTTTCCCATTTTATTATTTCTTTGATTAGCGAGTTTGCTGATGACTGTAAACAGTAAAAATAATAAATTTCCCAAATGAAAAAGGTATTTTTTTTTGAAATTAGGTGATAAATATAATTTAAGGAAATAGACGACAACTTGTATTTCCTCCAGGCCGACCTGGATAGATTCAGTGAATGGGCATCAATGAATAAGTTAATGTTAAATGTTACAAAATGTTTTTCGATGACTTTTGCTCGAATAAAATCCCCAGTTGTTTTTGATTACAACCTCGGAGCAAAACCATTAAGCAAAGTGAATGAAATAAGGGATTTAGGCATACTCCTTGACACTAAATTGTCTTTTAAAAGTCACTACAACAAGCTAAGAAATAACAGAATGAAAAACCTGGGATTCATTTTCAGGAATAGTCATCATTTCTCAGTTGAAACATTTAAATTGCTCTACATATCACTAGTCCGTCCAAGTCTTGAATACTCATCAGTGGTGTGGTCACCCAGCTATTCATGTGATACTAAACTGATTGAGTCAGTACATAAAAAGTTTCTGAGACAGTGCGCATTTAAAATGGGTATTGTCCGTGTGGACTTCCACATTGACTACGCATTCATTGAACAATCATTAGTCATCCAGTCTCTGAAAATTCGTAGAACTTTTTTTGATTTCTGTTTCTTATTCAAAATTGTCAATGGTCTGATCGACTGTAATTACATTCTGACACAGTTGAGGTTCAACACACACTTTAGAACTTGAGATCGGAAATGGTTTTTAATTCAATTTTATCCTAACAACTACACCTATCATAGCCCCTTAGCAAGACTACCTCGGAATTTTAATGATATTCATGGTTCTATTGACCTATTTGATATTACGCTTACCCAATTCAAGAATGGATTGAGATCCGTATTAGAAATGCAAAATAAAAATTTTTTAAAATTTTTGGAAATTCTATATAATATATTTAATGAAACTTAGACCTAGTTATATTTATCATTGTACTTATGTAAAAATGGTTTATCCGTATAAATAAAAAAAATAAAAAATAAATAAATATTTCTGGATGAAACATGGAATTTCTAAAAAGGGGCCAAGAGAAAACTATGGCAGGATGCCAGTATTAGGATTAAGGGATTTTTCGAAAATAAAAGGAAATTAATGTGGTTAAATAAAATATATTTTATTTCAAATGGGAACCTATGTATTTCATGTGAGGAATTGGAAGTCTATTAGATTTTGTCTTCAACGTTATATCACACTTGGTATTGGATTCATGATTCAGATGTATATATGGCGATTAATTCTTTAACTCAAGGAAAAGATGCAGAATGAAACAAGATTAGTATGGATAATTTCGAAGTTTCGGCTCCCATTTTGAATAAACGGATACTCTTTACTAATCTCTTTTTATTATTGAATAATATATTGGGTTTTCCATAATCAATGAGATCAAAACCTACATGAATTGAAGGGTCCACTGTAATAATGATGAATGTCCAAAATTATTTTCATTCTTAGTAAGTACGTCATTTGGACACTTGATATATGCAGTTAGTAATCTCGTTTACAAACTCAGCAGTATTGCTTACAGTCCCGCGATAAATAAGTTTTTAATAATTGGATACTGGGCTAGAAGGCTCAGCGTTTACGGCAATAATGATAAATGTCCATCGCCATTTATAAAATTAAAACCCAATTATCTTAAAACAAAGAAAAAGGGGCATTCATCATTTTTGCGTTGGCCGTTCAATTATGGGAACCTCCAATCATTGGATTTTGTGTTTGTACATACTTTGTACTTTGTTGGGATTTTTTCAGATCTTCAAAAATGCATGAATTAAAGAATTACTCTCACAACTCATCTGAATCATTAAATCAATTCCAATTGTAGAATGTCTTTGAAGAAAAATTGGCATAGTTAAAATTTGGCAAGCAAATATAAAGAAATAATAACCATATTCCATTCCTTGTTTCTTGAAAAATCCCATCCCTCATCAGGTTTGTGTAAACTCTTGAATATTGGCATCCTGCCGTAATCTTTGTAGAAAATCCATGTTTCATCTAGAAATACGGTGTCTATATTCTTGAATTACATTTGTCGTATATTTGAAGAAATGCTGTTTTCAGTTGGAAAATAGCTTATTTTGATTCTGTTTACAGCAAACCTTCAAAGCATTTGTGTTGTCAAATATAGTCAATATTTGATGTAACTCAAATAATAACATGAACTTACGACTTGGACGGCATTCAGGGATACAGTACGAAATATTTCAGAGAAATAATACATCAGTGACCATGCAGTAATTTTGAAAAGATTGTCTAGATAGCACAATATAATACAAAGCAATAGATTTTAAAAATATTGATTTGAAAATTAGGTTCTGTGGGGTGTCAGAGCTATCACACTGTTAGTTGAGCCAGAATTACCAGTATATATATATATATATATATATATATATATATATAAAACACAGTTTATGGATTCTTCCTTTTTTTTAAATAAGAATAAAATTTAACGAATATGATTTTTTATAATTATGGAAGGAGCACTGTTGATGGTCAAACATGCAAAACCGAAAAAAAGAATTCGACCCATTTCATCCAATTGATTGATTTGACATATTTATGTTCATGATTTTTGTGGCAATACACATTGACAATTTATATGATAAGAAATAAATAGAGATTACTAAATAGTTTTTTTATTTATTTTTAGAAGCTATTCAAATTGATCATTTAGTGATTTATAGGGTCAAAGATTACACATTTTTTGTTATAAATTCAAAATCGGTTTGAACGGATTCTTGGCATCGAAATTATTAATTCATGTCATGACGAAATTCTAGAAATAAGTATTACGAATTTGAGATTGTGGTCGAGTTTTTGGAGCCATTAAGTTCACCCTCATTTGAATGAATTTGAAGTCACAAATTATGAATTATCGGACATAATTAAAGATGGCGGGTAATGCATAGGAGTAAAGACTTTTTCAAAACGAGTTACTATATAATTGCACTAAATAAAACAACAAACATAAATAAATGACATGCATTTGAAAGACTAAGTAATTATTCTTATCTCTTGCGTGAATTGAAATTAAAGTTTTGTCTCAATATTTTTTTCTTTTAATTTTCTGAAGTACTTAATTGAAATAGGCGAAATAAAATATTGAATGTGTTCATAATTCAAAATTTTATCATAGAAAATATATCTTCATAAAATTGTTCATCCAACTGTGTAATTAGGGAACTAGGCTTTTTAAACAAAAATATTTGAGCGTTTGGAAGAAAACCTTTTGTCATGTATGAAATACTTCGTAAAATGTGCACTCGCGAATAATTCATTAGGAGATAGTGCGTTTCAAAGATGTTCCAAATAATAGGGAGTAGAAACCTTTGTTTTTTAATCATCACCGTAAAAGTTTTTTGTGCTGAAAAATTGCATATCAAATGAATGTAACGCAATTGTCTCTCTTTTCTAGTAACTAGATATTCCTAGCAACTATCAATGAAAAATGCAGAATAATTCCCAATGTATCACAAGCAAACACATTTTCATTTTATATGGATGATTTTCCTACTATTCAGATTCCAAAAAAGTGCATGGTCAGCATGGATTGAAAGTTATGAAGACTCGAAGCTGGACCGACATTAGTTGAACCCCAATACTTTTCTATCGTCCGTTGTCTACAAAAAAACGTTTAGGTATGAAAAACATTATTAAATGTGGTTTGACTCGCGTACCATGTATATTTTATTTACAGGACTTCGATAAAAGAAGCCGATTGTTTTTGAGGTACCCACATATTCGACTACAAAGTCGAAAAATCCCGTGTACCAAACTTTTCCCTCCAAAATTTCCGGATTAATATTTGGTCGGTAAGTAAAACGAATCCCATATAGCACGAGACGTCTTGGAGGCGTCCATTTTAGGTCCAATTTAGGTCTGAACGTCCTGGACCTTTTGAGGACGTACTGGAAACGTAATTTTTTCAATGTTCCCAGTACATATGAATTCGACGTACTGGGTACGTCCATCTCTGGACGTTATCGATTTAATTTTGATTGAGGAATATATATATAACACGTTGAAATGTTTCTACTGATATTATTATTTGTATAATCTGAATTTATTTCGTCATTTGTATAATATTAAAATATATTTCAAGAAACAAATATTATGACATAGAATCTCTTTACAAGAATACACCCTCGCTGTCTAGTAAAAACCTGGCAAACATGTCCATAACAGCTCATAACTTTTTACTGGCCGTAATCATCTAGTTCACAATATCTCAATGATTGGCTGCTTCAAAATCGTTTCAGCTTACTGCATACTGTTGTCTCATTGGCTACTGGAATGATGAGTTCTTAATCAGCAGCCAATCAGGAGATAATAGGTACAAGATAAATGTGAGCTGTAAGCGGACTTGAAAGTTGGCTAACACTAGGTTCACATGACAGGTCTCCCTTATCAGGTACTGATTTTTTATTGGATGCTGGACGAGAACTTGCATTCTGTCATTTAATAAACAATCAGAAAATACTGAAAACAGTATGCTGTCCGCCTTAACCCAGATGCTAAAAGCCGGCATTGAAATAACGTGAATCCGTGTAGGTGTAAATGTCGACAAACTAATCCGAAATTGTAATGTACATACTCTGTTTCCTTGAAACAGTAAAAGTGAGACAGCAATAAATTCGTAGGAATTTCTCGACGGCAGCCGTATCCCCGTAATCTTCATTCCTCATGGATCATTCCAATATGGCGTCTGACTGAGGGCAAATAGTTTTCTGAATTCTGAAGTGTCATAATAAAGCATTTGGTTAGTGGTGACTAAATCAGTTAAAACGGATTATCTCCGAAGTTTTGTGAGTTTTTTGTTGTTTATAGACTTTTTAAGACACAGAGTGTTTATTTAAAGACATGATTGTTGCAAAATCCTGATATTGGTAAAAGGTAAGCTGAAAAATCCAATTTGTATTTTGTTTACACAACAGCAGTTTTTGTTTCCTAGTTGTGAAGTAAAATATTTATTTACAGAAATCAAATGAAGTTAGTAAATGATTTACATTGAACATTCAGGAACTAGGTAGTTCAATTCATGGAATTCCTCCTGTTACAAACATGGATATCGTTTCATATTTAGTGCTAACCCATAGCTATTATACCAAAGAGCAAATGAAGCCCTACAAAAGCTTGCAATCATTTAAGTATTTTGAATCGGGTTTTGTTTTAAATGTGGGGACAAAGGTGGTGAATGGTTTCTACATTTTACTGGGAAATTTAAGTTTTTTTAGAACTGCATGAGCAGATAGAGTTGCATAGTCAAGTGTTTGTGCTCTTCAATAATGTTTGAGCGTTTCATGTTGGATTTCATATATTAAGTATCAATAGTATCAATATTTTTTACATTTGTCTGTATGTTAAAATATCTTGTCAATCTTTTTGTACATTAATGGTTAAAATGCCACCTTTCTGTTCTATTTATGCACAAAGCGCTTAACGTGTTAAGAACATTGTATTCATTTCTATTGAATTTTGTTTATCCAGCTATTTTTTCAGGTCAAACATTCTCAGAGAGGAAATGAAAAACCATTGGAAGCTTGGTGCATTTTGGCCAAAGATGGAAATGTATTAACAGCACATTGCAAATTCGAGTGATACGCAACCAAAAATAAACCTATGAAGTCTACAGGAAAAAAATACCATTAAAGTTTCACTACCGTAGAAGAACCTATACCTTGTTAATAAAATCATTATATCTACACGATTTTTATTTAATTTTAGAAAGAATATACCTATTGTTTGTGTTCGAAAAAGTAGTTATATTAATTACTGATAGCAGAGTCCATGTATGGTGTTAAACATATTTCGTATATTAACAAAACAGAAATAAATGGGTAGTAAACCAATTAGATTTATTCCAGAACCAACAACTGTTGAAATTGAAATAACCTAGCCTAATTTGTTTGTTTTACTTAATTTTATCCTGAAATGTTTTATTCTTGGAATAATATGGAAACTCTTCTAGGCCAGGATTACTGTCAGGAAATAAACCCAAAAACACTCCAAAATTTTCAGGTCCATGTCCAATATTTTCAGGTCCATGTATGGCAACCCAAAATAGATGTTTGGGGCTCTGATCAAATAATATTTGTCTGTATCATGTTCAGTGGCCTCACTGGTTATTGTAACATGGAGTACTTAAGGTCAAAATAACTGAAATCACTAGATCTGTTGCCATCCTCAGGACAATGAACAGTAGGTTCCTTATAATAAGATGTATGTTAGAAGGGATGTACTTCGAAATCACCTTACGTGTTTAATACTATAAATGAAAAATTCCTTAATATCGATAACGGGAGAAGAGTTTGTTCTTACATACATTTTATTATGACAAGGAACCTAATGTACATCTCCCTGAGGATTACTTCATAAAAGTCGTAACGTCGGCAACATATCTATAGTGTTTTCAGTCATTTTGACCTTTTCCTAACCAACTCCAAGTTACAACAATACTTTCAGTTCTGGGCACATTCAGATTCCGCTCATTCGTACATCCCCAGTAATTGGGTCCTCAATTACCTAAACTGGACGTTTGGGTTACGTACTCGAAACGTCCTGTTTAGGTATTCGAGGACTAAACACGGACATACTGGGGATATACGAATGCCCGGAATTTGGACGTCCCCAGTATGTAAATGGACGGCGATTGTACCTAATCTGGATATCCTCAGTACATACGGTACGTCTTGGCCAGACGTTCTCCATATGTTTTGGGGACATACTTGTGCTATATGGGATGTGACAAAAACGTGAGTAAACTTAAAAGGGTTCCTTTCTATTTTATGGGAAACAAAATCCTAAAAATGTCATCTTCAGCCAAAATCTTTCGTACTTCAAAGATTCAGATCATTGGACCATCAGTCATAAAATGTTTCTTAATAGAACTCAGATTAAACCAAAGAAAAACTATTTAGAAAAAAATCACCCAATTTTTTTAATAATTGAATTGTATGTTGAATATGATTTGTTTAACTACTTAAATTCTTGCACTAGGACAGAACAAAAATTTAATTTATATCCGTGAAAAGAGTGAGCATATAATGCTGCGGTGTATATCCCTATATAAGGATATACACCCTATTAGGGAAAGCATTCTCTACATTATGTATGTTGGTTATAAAAATAGTACATTGTCCAGTGCAGTTAGTTTAGATCAACTCATTGAAGTTATACAGGGGTATACTTTATTGAGCCCGATATCGGTATCGTCAAAGTAACTCCGTGCTCTAGTAATATAATATATATATATATATATATATATACATATAATGAACGGGATTTACAATTATATATATATATATATATATATATATATATATATATATATATATATAAATACGAAGTGGAAAATTGCAATTGTAAAAAATACATGACTCCTGCTTGAGGATGGTTTTTTAATTTAATTTAATAATTTGTCTGATATGCTACAATTTTTCCTTTATATATTTGGCAAAAACTTATTAGTGGTTGGAGATCATCTTCCTGAACTTCGATTGAAACCTTCACGTCGATGGTGATGTTAGGGTGAAAGGTTAACTGGTCTTGATGGCCATTGATAAGTACTCGAGACCTTTTCTATTGTTCTAACACTAACATTAAATTATGGGAAAAAGTGATTCACAAATATGTGGCGGTACCTATGTCCTCAAATAGCTCAGTTGATAGAGCGTCTGACTAGAGATGAGAAGGTCGTGGGTTCGACTCCCGCTTGAGGATGTTTTTTTCTTTGATTTAATAATTTATCTGATATGCCACAATTTTTTCTTTCATATATATATATATATATACATATATATATATATATATATATATTGATACATATCGATACATATCGATACATCTATAAATATCCAATAATCAATACTGGTAGCAGCATTGCTACCGGCAATGATTTTGTTTGTATCCATTGTTTGGCAAATGAAGCTGTGACGTGAAAGTCAAGATGAGTTATATCGATGTATATATTTACTACTAAAGTAGATGAAAAAGTGAACCAAAACATTAAATGTTTGCCAGGAAACGAGAAACGTTTTGAAAAGGTACTTGTCTAAACCCAAACAAATCATACCAATCAGCTATATCACATATCAAAGATCGCACAACTGCTGAAATCCTCCAAACTCAATTTGATTTTACCGGAAGTAAACAGAAACTATATCAACAATAAAAAATATTTTTTCGGGAAGCAACTGTTTTTTTCAAATTATCTATATCATTTCTTGTGGTTAAAAGCAGTTCAGGTGAAACTTTTCAAAATAAGTGTTTTGAAACAGAAAGTAGGAGTTTTTCATGGAAATATATTTTCATGTAGAAATAAATTTGATAACTTTTTATGGAATACTCCTTTTTTTTCAATGGAACAAGGAAGCCTTATTAGACTTGCCAATCTTCATTTCAGTTGAAACTATGGTTTTAGTTTTTCGGTTATAAAAAAAGTCTATAGATATATTTTTTTCATAAGTTGTGTCATTTTGTCATTTCTAACGAAGAATAAATAGATGATACTCCTTTCAACTCAAAGAAATAAGGAAGACATATCCAATTTCGGCTTTGCATAATTTTTTTCGAACTGATGGTTAAATGGTTTGTTTATCTTATTTTCTTCAATGGGGAACGTTTTCAATATTATGAGTTTCTTAAAATTCAGTTGAATCTTTGATTTTCTGTTAGGATCATTTTATTAATTTGCTTATTATTTCAAAAATGATCCTAAAAAGCCTAAAAAATATGCAAATTGGGAAGAAATTTAATATCTTTGCAAAGAAAATACTATGGAAATTGCAACGGACAGCACGAAAAAAAAACACTTGATCAAATGGTTTTGGGATATATGGTTGAATAGTTGCGTGGGCACCGAAGTCACCAGACCTCAATCTTTGTGACTTTTTTACATGAAAAATTCAGTTCTCAGAAGGCTGATAAACATATACAGGGCTTTATTTTGCGCATAGAGCAGACAGTAGCAATTATAAGAGGCAAATCTATTAAAATTTTGAATTGATGCGGCCGATACTTGATGAAAATCTATATTAAAGTAAACAAAAGACACTCACTCCACTAAATGATTTTCACTAAACTGGGATTACAAAACCACGACACATGTTTCGCTATACAATAGCTTTTTTAAAGTGGAGATAATACCACTCCACTTGAAAAAGCTATTGTATAGCGAAACACGTGTCGTGGTTTTGTCAACCCAGTTTAGTGAAAATCATTTAGTGAAGTGGGTGTCTTTTGTTTACTGCAAACCTATTATACACATTTACAACTTTGAGTAGGCCAACATGTTGACAACTTCAAGCACATCCAAGGAACCTTTAAAAGTATCAAATCAAGAAATGGCTCCATGCATCTTACTTCCTTATAATTGAATTATTTGAAGATTTTGTTTATCAATGAGTTTATATAAGTTCTATACACAGTTAAAAAAGTATCATTTTAAAAATAATCATTTAATAGACTGTTGGTACAATTCAACAGCATTTATTATGTAAAAATAAATCATGGTATAAACTTTGATACAACGGGATACTACATCCACAAAAAACAGTTCGTTTTCCAATGTGATGTGATTCAAATAGATCAATATCATGAATGTTCTATTGTGTTACATTCTAAAAAAATTGTTGAGCGAGTTGGTTGCCTAGTCCAGGCCCCTCGATATGTCACTTTCGTGGAGTTTGCCATAAACTACTTAGATACGCATTTTTCAGAAAATGTAGGAGTACTTTTTTGTAAGTAAATATGTTTCTCAGAATTTATGATAAAAAAGTTCCATATCATATTCCAGAAAAAAAGGTATTTCCAATGAAGAAAAATTAAATTGAAACAAAAGAAAAATAAGTTCGAAGGATGGAACCCCACTGATATGCACGTTTGAAAAAAATGGGATATGGATTTGGATCTTACGCAGATTTGCACGGACCTATCCCCATTTTCAGCAAAAATATTCAGATCATTTTGACTTCAACCCACAAAATGGTAGTTAAAACCGCTGGTTTGACAGTAAGTAAAACATTGTAGGTTGTTTAGAAAAAAATTGAATAGATGCCGCCGTTACTTGATGAAATTCCATATTGAAAAACTGTTTTATGGAATGTTTTTATTACTTTTGTATTTAAGGTCGGTCGATTTCTGCTACCAGGGCTAAATATCGACGGTGGTGAGTACACTTTCCCCAACCAGTAGGGATTTTTTGACGAGTTCAACATCCATGGACTTGTCACCGCCAAGCGGTTAGCCACCCAATCCCAAGTACTAACCACGAACGGCGTTGCTTGACTTCAGCTATTGATGACTTTCGTCAACCTGACCAGCCGGGATGTACCCACTTTATGCATTATTGTGTTGGAATTTTTTTATTTCCCTGATTTTTCATTTTGTTCATATCTTTTACTATTTTTGTAGAAAACGTTTATATCTTAACAAATGTACTCTTCCAGTATTTTTTCCAGAAAAAGTTTTATATAATGGCCATTTGTAAAAAAACAACCAGAAGTTTTCTAAACCTATAAGCCAACCTGGACTAGGCAACCCAGGGCTGATATATTCGTCTATATTCATGGCAAATCAATAAAAAAAAAATGGGCACCCGATGACAAGGGATATCCTACGGTCATCCCATAACCTATTAGTGTTAGATTTTGTTTGTTTTGTTAGTTTAGAGTGTTCGATAAATCCCTAAGTTCAGAATACTTTTTGTTGTTACTCAACAGTTTATTTCAAGGGAAAGGTAGATTCAGTCATTTCAGTAATGCTGTCAAACATCAAGAGTTCAGTTGGAAGGTTGTCAGAAATATTCAGTGAAGGGATAATAAATACAAAAATAAACAAGGGCTGAAATATTTATGCTTCATTCAGAGATGAAAGACCAGAACAAAAATATGATATGAATCCTCTTAATAATAATCGGGTTAGTTGGAGTAGGAGACTGTCACTAGAAGGACTTGTCGTGAGGTACTTGAAACCATTATGCATTTGCTGTCAGCATGTCCAGCATATGCGGTCCAAACCTATAGAATTTGTCACAACACTGCGGTATTTACGAGATATCAGTGCTGCACTACACTCTGCGAGTTATTAAATTGAGGAAAATGAAAAGTGCTGAATTTGATATAAGCCTGATATAGTGCTCCTCGATCACCAGCAAAAAAAATATTCATGATCGTGTTTTATGGCTCCAGCCAAAACAAATGTTGATCTCCGCAGACCCTACTCAGACCATTTTGTAATAATGGGGTTTCTTATTATAGGGACCTACTTATGTGGAATTATTCCTATGCTACCCTGAATTTTTAGCTTCAGAATAAGGTAGTCATTCGGAGTTCTTTATATTTTCTCAGGACTCATGATTTTGGAAATCAGTGATCTTTAACTTTACAGATTTTAGGAGTCGCCACGAGTAATTTGTAGCCAGCACACCCTTTCAATTGGGTCGAAGCTTTAGAATATGACTGCGTTTATATACAAAAAAAAAATCTTGACATATCCTACGTGAGAATTATGTGCTAATGATCTACAACTACTTGTCTACTACTCACCTTCATGTAGATGAATAAATTTGCAGGCAGGCCGGTTACAGAGACCATGATTAAAATCTTGGCACACCGGGAGGGTGTCCAGTAACTGAAAAATTATAAATATATAACTATGTTTTTTGCGAGTTTTTTGGTCTGATAACGTTATATTAATTAAAATTGTACATATGTATGCATATATTTGTTTTCTCTAAAAGCAGCATACATAGGCACTACTATGTAAATCCATAACATATTTAATTTCGGATAACAAATGCTCATGCCAATGGTTTAAGGAGTTATAAATTTTGGTAAGTATCAAAGAAACTATAACTAGATAGTTCAATCATTCTGCACCAAATAAAATTAATTACATAATCATTTATATTGTACTAAACATCATATATTTGTAAATAGCAGTTTTGATTAGTTTCAAGAATAAAATTATGTTTATTCAGCTGTGAAAAATACTAATATAATAAGCTTATGGCAGCATAGGCCCAAACCAAAAAAGCAGATGTGTTAATGAAACAAGAAAATGGTAAAAAGGTAGTGTTTACATGCAGAATGTTTGAAAATCTTAAAGAAATGGCAAAAAAACTGAAAATTCAGCCATATTTCTAGATGGCGGCAGCAAAAAACTACTAGGCGTTAAAAAATTTACTACTGAAAATGCAATCAGATTGTGAGTAGCCTGTTAGTTGATTGACATCACAATTTGCTTGCAAAAATGGACAATAGCAAGTTACAATGCATGAAGTTCATTTGGCCGGTATCAAAAAAAGAACAAATATAGGAGTTCACAATAAGTAGGTAGAGCCAGTGTAGTAAGCCAAAATATTTTTTTAGAAATGATATATTACTAAATTATGAAAATTTCAACACTAGAAATGATTTTTTTTTGTGAGGGAAAACGAATGTGCGGAAACTGTGTGTCAAAAATATAAAATATATTCGAAAGCACAAACCACAAATATTAAATGAACATTGTAACTTGTTATATCAGGTTATTCATGTAAGCTGTGCCACATAGATGTTAAGAAATATAAAGTGGATACCAAGAACTGCTAGCCAATGTAGTACAGCATACATGATGTTAAACAACTTGAATACCTGTCCTTGTTCGTCAGTGTAGATCACAAAGGGGGCGTTGGAAGGCGCACCATTGTCTAGGGCGTCATGCAGTACTGTGCAGCACAAAGCGTCATCGCAGCCAAAAATGAGCAATGCGACAACAGAACGTTACAGCCATTACGTTTATACCCACCAGACACCGAGTATATGAATAGTTAGGCAGCGTGTTATTTTGAGGGTTACGGTAATTCATCGTAGTGTGATGGATGGTTTTAACGAGACACACACACATGTTAAAGAGGAGAAAAGGTGTAGCATGTGGTGTATAAATGTTGTATGGGTGTTGGTGGGTGAGTTCCCAAAAACCACGGCAGCGCCGATAACAAGAACAATAACACAATCCATATCAGCGTTCAGGAATGGGGTTGCAAAATAAAGTTTAAGATTATCAAAGATTCGATGCAACAGAATAAAGATGATTTGTTGTGAGAACCATAGGAATGAAAGCATGTAAAAAAAATAAAAACGAAATTAAACACAAGGAAATTGAACAGGAAAAATGTTAAAAAAATATTTTATAAGACTGGACTTTCTTGTTTATCCGAAATTTTCAAGGTGTTGATGAAAACAACTCAAATTAAGTCAGGTTTTTTTTTAGTATAACTCAGTGTGACAACACTAATCTTTAAATATAAGATTCCTCTGGTAATATAAATTTTAATTTAATAATTTAAATTTGATCTTAACTCAATCTTTTGCAGGTCATTTCAAATATTGCTATGAGATTGATCAAATGAATAGTGAATCTCATTAAATAATATACAAATCTTAATCTTTAAATTAATAAATGTCTGTGGTGATTGATATTCTATTGCTATTTTTCAACTAGAAATATTTTGTACTCCGAACTAATATTGAAAGGAATCAATCAAATCAGTATTTCGTGTATATTCTAATCTGAGTATTTCATATTTTATCATTCCAAAGGTTTTTTATTTTGAGTTATTTTTATAAGAGGATAGACCAAATAAATAAAAATGTTACTCACAAATTAATAGATATAGGTGTTAAGCAAAAAAGCATAGGGTAAACTATAAAAAATAAAGTATGATATAAGAAGCTGTTACGTGTAGAACAAATCTGCGATGCTACAATTAGTCTATGCGGCTGGATTCTGCAAACATAACATATTAAATATGGCGTTGTAAACAATAATAATAAATAATTCCATATAGAATGTTATAACACTCTTATAAAAATATATGATTCCATTTACCTACATATTACATTTTTACTTACTACAAAGCTACAAAGGATTTTAGCAAATGAGAAAATGTAGAAAACATTCGAAATGTACAAGCCTCTAATAGTTTCACTCATTGCAAAACACTACAGTAGATTTTTGAACACGTCGCTTATCACTGTTAGTCAATGTTCGTCCAAAGCTCTTTGATTTTTTTTTAATTCAAAAGCTTTGTGCAATGTGCATTTTATAGTAGAAAGGTGCACAATGGGGAAAAGGGCAGTAAATGAGTAAAAACACCATGAGATATTTGATCTCTTAGCTTCTCAGCACATTACACAAGCATAGGTAAACTCTGCCGAAGATTTTTTTCGAATACACCAAGCCAATAATTGTTTCTAATAACTTCTTGTGTACAGGAGGTAGAAGGACCACTTGCCCCCCATTTTATTTTGTGTTTCAGTTGAGAAAACAATAAATACATTTTTTTGAAGCCACTAACATAAAGATAACACAAGATTCAAACTGTATTTATACTGATTTGTAGATTGTATCGGTATCATTGCAAAGTCTGAAACGATTTGTTCCACATCAATATAACATTTTCCAATCTACCATTCCTTAGTGATCATGAATCCAGTTATTGAAACATGAATGAGTTTCTAACTGTAATATTTCACTAATTTAGAGCCCCATATTACTAAATCCTACCCGTCATTTTATTCACACACAATTTACGGATTTTCAGTAACTTTAAGGATGGATCAGTGATCGACCAATGGTGAGTGCAGACGTCGGTTGGGCGTAACTTGACCAGCCAAAAGAGACAATGTTGCACTGATAAAATACTATGCGATGGACCAACGTGCTATGGGCACGTATCAATGCCTTAAGCACTACACTGATCTAGTAATTCCACAAATGTCTTTGAAAATTATTATCAATAATGATAGATTGACAACCAAAGTATGTTTTCATCTCTGATGCTGCATTGAAAGCTTAAATTGAATATGATTTCTAAATTATCAGATATAATGGCCTGAATTCTTTTTTGGGCTATCTTCCCACAATAATTGGGTAGATTGTCTTGTTCCTGGCACTTGCTCACGGAGATAATATATTAGTATAAATGTATTTGTCCGATAAGTGTGCCAATCAGCAGAGAGCATTGAGACACATGAATCAACGAAGACGATGAGCAGGTCTAATACATTTACCATTGATCAAGCACACAATATCCAGCCTATGATTTTTTTTTCTGAGGGGGGCGACAAGTTTATATGGTTTATTTATTTGGTATCTTCATGTTAGTGGTGGGTTTTTCAAGCAGAAAGTGTTAGTTATGATAAGCAATGATATAAAGGGGTCAACTGTCAACATACAAAAAACACAATAAATAAAATGGTGGGGCAGGCAGAAAGAGGAGTTTACAGCCTGTACAGTCATTTTGGTTGACAGTAAAAATAAGCCAAAAAGGATGGGGTAGGAATTGAAAAAAGTGGGGCATTTTGGAAAGTATCAAAATAATAAGCAATGATTAATAAAACAAATATCATGCATTTTCAAGCATTATTATTACAAATAGTAGCGGTGATAATACATACACCTCAGGATTAGAAGAGTACAGTACACAATAAATCATATAATTTATAGAAAAAAAAAGGATTTTTAACACTAATATGGCGAACGTGACCCACACCTCAGCAAAGCGTGATCAGCAGCCTAAAAGGCACTACGTTATGGTAAGTTATGATCAAGTTGGCTGGCAGCTGATTACGCGCAGTTGCACCAGTATCAATAGGGCACAGCCCGAACAGTACTGGGTAACTAGGGTTCTAACCAAAACTACTGCAGATTGGAACATCACCTCGTACATTTAACTTCAATTCTGAAGAATATAAAAGGAAGTACACTCTGACAATGCAAATAAACTAATACAAATACATAGAGCTGGCATCTATAATGAAGCAGTTGGAAGGGAGAAAGCAGAGTTGGTGTGAAGAATACTGAGAAGTCAAACGTACGCTGTGGTTTCCTGTGATACTGAATTTTTTAACTAACCTGTCTCTTACATAGTAATCCTACTTAAAAATGCAAATTCTTTACATAATTTATGTAGTACTAATTGAAATGAACATATACTAATATTAAATATACATGCATCACAATAATACGTGTACTCTTTTGAAAAGTACAGTGAAATTTTAAATGCTAGAATATAGTAAGACACATCTTTTCAGAAAGTTTATCGTAACAACTATCTTTAATAATACATCACAATACTAGATCTATATCTATTCCTATATCTTATAATAAATAGGTTAACTCCCAACCTTGAACACAGGACAAATATTTAGTTTTGAAATTTGAATAATTTTAAAATTTATTTACTATAAATACATAATGTATCAGTTGAATATAACTTTCTGTTAGAATTGTAATCAAAATGGAGACTATAAATCTAAAAATATGTATTTTTTCCATTTAACTGGAAAAAAAATCTAATGAAACAGCTCAAGAAATGCTACGAAAATTGCACTATCAAACGCCTAAATATTTGCTCTACATACAAGATAACTACAATGAATGAAAACAGATGACACGCAGAACATATAAAACTACATTTGTGCTTCGAGATCAAACCCAGGAAGACAAAAATCATATGCCTTTGAGGCATCTGCATGTTCATCAGAATACAGGAATAAGATATATTTCAAGGAACAAAGTTTCATAAGGTATACAGAAATATTACATATGTTAAAATACAACATATGTACATATGTGACTGACTGAGACAATATCCAACCCAAAAAGAGTACCAAGTATCCTCCGAATCGGACATGCAAAACAAGTACTCATTAAGCCCCATGCAGATTTGGAACTGGTACACAAAACATACAGCACCAAGTTGTTCTTGATTATCAAAGCCTGTACATACTGGATTTCATAATGAGAATATATAAAGCATTCCACCACAACAGTATAAATAGAATTGAAAAACATATTACAGTGACGTTTCTGATTTCACTTTATCTTGGTAGTATATCTGAAGAACTGAATTTGTTTAAATAACATAGTTACAACTGTTTAGATTTGCTACAACTCGCCAATTTAAATGGTTTAACTTAAATTCACGTTGGGAGAATGTTTTTCCATCCTCACAGGAAATATATTATATACGCAAACATTTGTAAATATCATAACAAAGAGCCACACATAGAGTTAGAAATTTGGATTAAAAAACTAGTTGAATTTTGTACCAAATGGAAAGAATTGTTAGAATGAAACAATTTTTCTTAAAAATATTTATTGGCAAATGAAATCTATGCAGATCAAAAATTGTTGAAAAATATTGAAACAAACCAAATTTTATTGAAGGAAAGAGAAATTTAGTGTGCAAAATTGAAAAGTCAACAATTATTTCTCAAAATTTCCAGAAAAAAACTAAATTTTTAGTTTTTCAAATGTTTCGATTTTTTTTAAGTAGATTCAATTAAAAAAAAAGACTAATTTTACTGGTATACTGTATAATTCTGAATAACTGGGCTAAAAAATTATGTTTCTAAAATATCAAATCAAAAAATAGTAATGGAAGAATAGTAAAATTGAAGATATCTAAAAATTCAATTGATAATGAAGCAGAGAAATCTAAACTGTCGAACTGTTAATATATAAATAATATAGTTGACCCTTATGTGATAAAAGGTTAAACCTGTGTTCGAATAATGTTTTTTTTGCATGGAAACATACTTCTTGCTTCTCCTTGGGTTTTATGTACAAACCTGGTATCTTTTTGGGTCAGTTAACATACTACTCCGAGATGGCACTTTCTAACGAATACAACGCATATTTCTACCATGCTACTCAATTAGGCTTCCAAAATGAAGGTATATGAAAATTGTTTCATGCAAAAAATTCTAGGGTAAACATCTTGACTTTACTTAATTGCCAATTACATTTCTAAACTTGACCACCAAAATTATTTATACCTATTGGATGACAACGAAAGTGACTCAAACCCCTCCATTTTCATTCTCCTCATTGTAAATAAAACAAAATTTTCAATAGCAGATGGAATATGATGCGAGTTGTGACTTTGAATAATATAATAGAATATATTCTATATATGTTTGACTGTTTTTATGTTTTTATTCAATAATTTGTTTGAAGATCTACAGATCTCAATCTCAGTGTCTTCGTACAAGTATAATTGAAATTATTTAAATTGTGATAAATATAGATGAATGCTATGGAAAGAGTCCTTTCATAGTGAAAATTAATCATATATGTTCACACCCATTTTTCTACGGATACATGATTTGATAAAAATGGAAAGGAGGAATCCATATTTCTTTGCCACTGGGTTTAAAACAGTGAATCATGGGAAGTGGGACAAGGATATTAATTTTAGCGGTGCTATCAGCGGGTGTGTGAGAGGTATCACAGTATTGAGGCACTCGCTTGGTCCGGGATAGCTTAGAGCATTGCCCAGTTTCATTATTTTTATAAAATCAACCAAAAGTATGTGACTAGATTTTTTTAATAAAATGACAATCAAAATTTTATTACACAAATCCGATAGTACAAAAACACTAACATCCAAAATATAAATACAACGTTATTTGGAAAAATGTACCAATCTACATTTCATTAAAACACTAACCGGAAAAATATAGTATATCATTTTAAGGACATTGAACGAAAAACGTGCAATCACTATGTTTGTCCATTAATAAAATATTACACAAACCAACAAAATTGAATGTTAAAAATATATGCAACTTTAGTTTGTCTTTAGTTTTTTATATGGCTGTAAGGTTACGTTATTATTATTATTCTGTGCGGCAGCTACTGCAATGCTAGCCTGAGCAGCAGTACTATTAGTGATTGGCGCTGCAGAAACAGTCACAGGATACTGCCCGCTAAGCAGACTGTTGCCGTAAAGTGGTGTAGCAGCTGATGCAGCCGTTGCATATTGCTGCTGATGTCTCATTATGGAGTACGGATTGAACTGTACTGGCGGTGGTCGGCTCATGTTGAGCAAATTCTGTTGGGCTATGGCTTGATAAGGATTAGCAAGCCCCAAGTTCAGGGCAGTAGCATTGAACTGAAAAGGCAGTGCAGGATATCGAGAAAAAGCAGCCGCATGTTGCGGCATTGCCGTTAGCGTTTGCTTGTTCAAAGAAACTCCCGTGTAATTTAATGGATTTAATGGGTTGAACTGTGAAGCGGCAAAAGACTGATTGACCGCAGCGAGTTTGACAGCTTTTGCGTAATTTTGCTGGGCAACCTCTTTGGCAAGCGTAGCAGGATCGGGGATCTGTGGTTGGGAAGGCGGCGGCAATGTAGACAGAGAAGCTGTGCTAGTTATGCAAGAAAAGGCTTCATCTTTGGACTGTTGCGACGGGAATTGTTGGGATTGCTGGGGAATCGGGGATGTGACGACGGAGTGAGCAGCCTCGGAAACTGTGGGTGAAGCGCAAGAGGAAGTTGGAGGAGCAGGGGAGGTGGAATACTCACATGACACGGGTACAAAAGGCTGTTGCAGCTGCATCAGTTGTTGGTAGGTTGTTGCGTTCGGCTGGTACACCGGAACACCAGACTTGTCAGCGGCTGGTCGTTTGTAGGGAACCATTCCTGCTGGGAAGGCCTGCTGACATAAAAAATCATTAGAATCAAGCGTCGTAGAGTGGAAACAAAATGGAAGTTGAAGTTCAAAACAATTTACTTTTCAAATTGACTATAAAATAATTTAGCTAATTTGTTAGAATGATATATCATGTTTCTATATCAATGTGATTCTTAAGAGTTCTCTATTTACTTACAAAATTTTCGTAGTAGAAAGACCCAACAGATTTCATATCCATCTGAAATGAATAAACAAACGAATTAAAATTCGAATATTCTCCTGAGAAATGTAACATATATAAAAATCAAACAAATTAGTATGATTTCATCTATATTTCCAGATATAGACAAAATAAAAAAGTTCAAGTTATCACAAACGTCATTATTAAAAAAAATAGGTATTGCTGTAATTGAGTTGCTAGAATGTTGCGAGATCTCATATAATCGAAGCAAGAGCCTATAAACTATAGAATGAAGCTTCTATATTGATCATGCTCACTGCTCACACTGAAGGAAGAAGCACAAGCTTATGTGGAGAAGCAGCAAATATAAAAGCATTTTTGATTCGAGATTGGCATGATGCCACCTATTTCGTTTTCTGCAATACTTACTTTCGTTTCGGATTCGTTTGGGGTGAAAATTTGGCAATCTTTCTCCAATTTAAATCACCAACTTAGTATTTTAATTTCATTAAACCTCAAATTTTGTACACCTATAGTGATCATTTTTATTTCAACCAGGACATATCTAAGAAATCCAAAATTTAAAAATTGCCGCCATGGAAATTTTGTTGGATTTGTTGTTTGAGGCAAAACAAATTAGTAAAGTTACTTGAGCAAATTGTCACCTCGTTCATTAACCAATCAAGATACATAATACATCAATTTCCAAAAAACGGTAATGTTATTGATTTATGACAAAACAAATTGATTGTATATATATATATATATATATATATATTATATATATATATATAAAGTGGAAAATTGCGTCTGTGAAAAATACATGAAAGAGAAAATTGTGGCATATCAGACATATTATTGAATGAAATTAAAGAAAAAAACCATCCTCAAGCGGGATTCGAACACACGACCTCTAAATCTATAGTCAGATGCTCTAACCAACTGAGCTATTGAAGAGACAGGTACGCCCGCATATTTGTGAATCGCTTTTTCCCATAATTTAATGTTACTGTTAGGAAGGTAGAAAATATGTTTTTTCTTCTTTAATTTAAATAATTTGTCTGACATGCCACAATTTTTCTTTTCAAATATATATATATATATATATATATAAATATAAACCAAGAAAGATAAATATATATATATATATATTATTATATATATATATATATATTTATTTCATTATGTTAGCCATATCAGATACATATATACCGACCAATGTAGATGAAATTTATTTTCAATTCATACATGTTAAACTACTAACGTCAAAGAAGCATGCATGATCATAGTTACATACATAAATGGTTTGATATATCTTAGTAGGATTTTTAGAGGTGTTCAGGAGGGATGGAAATTATTCTGATATTCAGCATAAAATATAGATATTTATCCAAGTCTAAATTAGTTCACGATTTTTCTTTAAAGGCATTTCTTGAACCTTTTTAACCGTATTTCGATTACATTTCTAACTTTTTGATATAAATAATGCTATGCAATAGGAGTATGTATGTAGATCAATACGTTGAGAAGAAGTTAATGCTTCTCACAACATGCTAACAACTTGGAAAGGTAGCAGTTTGCCTTCTCAACAAAACATAACTTTTCTACTTTTCCTCAAGTGTGCAATTTTTAAACTCCTTTCTTATCCATATTATTTTCTGTGCTAGATGGAATGCTGGAAGGCTATCAAATGTTTTCAGAAATACCTGAGTTCAGAACTGAAAACTATTTGAGCATGATTATAAAATAAAATTCAAGGTGATTTGAAGTGTAGAGGACCAATGAGATAACTTCTGAATATTTTCCTGAGCATTGAAGAGAGGAGCAGATGAAGTTCCCTTAACGTTGTTTTACATGGTGTATCTATTATTATTTTTTCTGATTAAAGAAATATTTCAAAAATGCTTTTGAATATCGAGACACAAATTTTTTCAACAACTTGGATATTGAATTGAATATATTTTTGAAAGTGGAAGTTGGCAGGTCCGAAAAAAATTAGGGGTTGAAGTTATGTAAGATGTTATTTTCTACATGGAATAAACAATAATTATGCTCCAACAGATAATAACAATTGCTTGATGACTGGCACAGTGTAATTAACTGACAATGAATTGAATGTACTTCCACTCCAATTTATTGCAGAAAGTAAAGCAATAATGAAAGAATCACTCCACCATATGACTTTTTCAGAAATCGATTGATTATTCTCTCAGATTCCGGTATATGTATATATATATATATATATATATATATATATATAAATATATATATATATATATATATATATACATACGAAACTGATTCAACTAATAAACCATTACCTTAGCAAAAAAGCACGATCACAAAATACGACGAAAGCATAATAACTGTAGATGCCATTAAAGCCGAATCTGAACTATTTTTGAAAAACTGATACATCAGTTAAACTAAATATCATTCAAGAAAGCAATATTTACATCAAACATTTCAGGAAATTATGAAATGGCCTTTGAATGAACGAACGAAAAATGATCATTAGAGGAACGTCAAAGCTCATTTCATAAATTCTTGCATTTCTATTTTCTCATGAAAATTTTGTGCCACAGGTTGGGAGCAATGCAATAGGATGAAAGCAATTAATTTTAAAATTATCCTGATCTGCACGATTTCTCCAAATTCGAGTATCTGCAAAAATAATGTAGTTAAGAAGCAAACCACTACCCGAGATGTGTTGAAGGTGTTTTGTGTTATGGGTTATTGAATTATTTTATATTGTGTACATCATACATTTATTTTTCCGCATATTCAATAACATTTAGGTCATAGTCAATCGAAAAATACCAACCAAAAAGGCAATTCCAATAAATAAGACTGAGGCTTTCATAGAACCGTTTTTTTACAAGCTCCGATTTTTACATAAAGATTTTTCTTAAATTTGATAACTTTTTTGGCTTTCTCGAATATTTTAACTCGATTTTAGTAAACTAACCATGATTCACTTTTGAAGTTTGAAGCTAACCGCATTATTCAAAATTTTATAAAGTAAAAATTAAAGAAATATATTAATTATCGTTCGGTTAAACGAGGAATGGACGTTTCTCACAATTGGCTACAGCCAGAATGTGTATTTTGTATACTTCTTTTTGTGTCCGCAACTGAAATGTTAACGTACCAATTATCGGTAGAGATTAAATTACATACATGTTTGCACATTTCGAAAGGAAATTGAAAGTTCCTACCATAATACGGACAACTGACATGTACATGAGGATTCAAATGTACCTTCAATGGAATATTCCAAAAAATAGGTTAAATTATTTCTCCAATATTTCAAGAACCTAGAAGACAGGCTTCAAATGTAATTAATTCAAT
Organism: Gonioctena quinquepunctata; assembly: GCA_018342105.1. NCBI lineage: Eukaryota > Metazoa > Arthropoda > Insecta > Coleoptera > Chrysomelidae > Gonioctena > Gonioctena quinquepunctata. The sequence goes on along the minus strand of JAFIRS010000038.1, from coordinate 866,117 downwards.
GTTTTTTATGCAATGTAGATTTAAGCCTCCTGGACAGAAGTATCATTGTAACTTGATTTTTTGCACATATTTATGTTGAATCTATTATAATAATAATTTTAAAAGCAAAACACGTTGATTTTAATCTTGTTCCATAAAAATCAACTTCGTTATTAATCGAAATTCATAAGAAATACATTATTATATATTATTGTAATATTTCAGTAGGCTAATGGAATATAGTCCAGCTTTTCCAGGCCTCAGCCACTTCCAATCGAGAAGCATCCCGTAGGTTACTCAATATCTTGGTGACAATTTTTTTCACGTAGGTCAAAAATATTGCTATGGATAAATAATAAACTCTACAGCTCTAGATTAGATTCGGACCAAGAGAGGAAAAAGTAACATTGAAAATTGTCTTTTCTCTGGGAATGTCTTTCGGGAAAAACATGATAAATGATGGGTTGGGAAGTAGAAGAAGTTATGATCTTGGAAATTATTATGCCGTTTCTTTTCCAAATATAAGAAAAATATGTACGGGATATTTTATGTATTTATAAATAAATTAGTTCTTTATAGGCTTCGTTATAAACTAATTATTAATGTTATTTTGGGACATTCGGCAATTTTGATTGGTATTTTAATGATAACCAATAATTGTCTCATATTTAGTGAAAAAACTGATTAAAAACACGTTTCTGTTAATTCGATGGTGGTTTTCGTTGGGTATCTCAACTTAAAAGAATCGAAATGGAACACCCTGGAAGAGGTGCAGCCCCAGAAATCACCGTCACGGGACATTTGACACCATAACCCAGCCAATTAGAATGATCTTAGAATATGTTTCTCATAATTTTTCTGGCATTGACTTTCTTTCAATACCTATGACTCCTTTCAGTGCTCTCAATCGATCTCAAATATTATTTTGCTAGGAACAGAAACTCACATATATTATAACAGCAAGATTATTGCCGCAACAAAGAGTATTCCATCGCTGGCAAAAAGATTCGTACTTGGAAACAAGAACACAGTATGTCGAAGCAAGAAACTCCTGCAACAAGGCAATCAACTCTTCGAAAGAGGTGCACAATGCTAGAATGAGATCCCAACTGGCAGAATACCCAAATGGAAACTTGGAAATGTTGAGAGCCGAATGCCTGAAGTTATATTTGCCAATTTGACTACAGTACACGACAAAATTCCACCAATGGTCCTCAAGAGATGTTCCCACGAATTAACTCCAGTCTTTTATTGACTCTTCACGCCACGCAACTTCCCATCCAACTGGGAAACACATCGAGTACAGCCCATTCCCAGAAAAGGAAAGAAGGCCCATCCTAAAAATAGAGGCATATCGTCCTCAAAAGAGATGGAAAAAGTCATGAACAGCGAGCTTGTGAGATATCTTGAACTATTAGCTATTATCATCGATAGGCAAAATGGGTTTCGTCACCAGAGTTCTACCGGGGGGCTTGATTGCTCACGTGACACACGTATGGCAATGCTTCAATCGAAAAACATGTCGAATCTTTTGAGGTAACCCTTGATATCTAAAAGCTCTCGACAGAGTTTGCCACTAAGAACCCTCCTCTAAACTTCCATCGTATGACCTGCATCCTCAACAATGCGTTTGGCTATTGAAATTCCACCCAGATAGATCAATAAATGTTGTCATAGATGTCTTTCCCAACGATGCAAGCGTTTCAAGGCTACATTGTGGTCCCTCTCTGTTTCTCCGACATAATAACGACCTGTTGAGATCCATATCATCGATTCTGTCCATTCTTCCGCAGACGATAGCACACTTCACACAGATTTCACCTCTGAATCGTTTATGTTTATGACATCCCAGGAAACCCAAACTGCACAGGTATGTAAGATCTGTGAACGAGGATCTGGAGTTAATTCTAAAATGGGGATCGGCTAACCTGGTGGAGTTCAATGCAACCAAGACCTGAGGTTGATTTTTTTCAGAAAATACGATTTACTGCCAATGTATCTAATGATCTCAGGAAGATGAATGAAAGCGCAATCGTCAAAAATCACATCTCCTATCCCAACTCTAGCAGATCCTGTCCTCAGACTCCATCGAGCCACCCTTACATTTTCAAGCTCGAAACTTGCCGAACGTCGTTTTATCAGGAATTATTTTTCGGCATTCATTTGTTAATAATAAACATATTCTTTCCCTATCCTCTTCCAAATCATATGTTTCTATAAAACAAATCAGCTGTGAACATCCCTTTGGAAAGTTGAATACTTTTTATAAAATTAATAAATTATAAATTAAATTAAATCATTTATGCTGGTGGCCGTATGCCAAGGACATAATAATAATAATAATAATATCGTTTATTATGCATAAAGTACATTTTATACATAAAAGGAAAAGGGTTAGCCAAAGGCTATCTTCCACCCCTCCTAAAAATTAAATAGTGTGTGTAAGAAAATAATGATAAAATTAAAAAGAAAAATACTTATTCACTACATACTGTATTTTTAATCATTAAATATACATTATATGTAAGTGAAAGTGATCTGGTGAGTTATTATTTGTTAAGATATTTATTGAGATATTTTTTTATGAATGATTTTGTTTTGTTTTATTTTTATTTAGGAGCTGAATTTTTTGTCAGTATGAAAACTGATCTATACGTTGTTTATTTTCAATCAATTTCTTGTTAGAATGTTTTTCTCGTTTTTAAGAAATAATTAATTTTATATTATTTAAAAGGAATAGTTCTTTATCTATTAACCGTTTCATAGGTTTGTATCGGCCTAAGCCTAAGAACTATACAGTGTTTGTCATAAATTTGGCTACATATGGGAAAAAAAAGTTATTGAAATTTCTGAAAAACTCTAATGGCGTTTCTGCATGTCTGACAACTGAAAAATCCGTTGCGACTTATATAACGTGACCTCAGATTTGGCGGGAATTTAAAAAAAAGTTGTCTATGGTGCCGAAAAATGGGTCAAATTGCCAAGATATCGGAAATTTTTGTATTATTAAGTTTTAATTACAAATATTAGATGGTTTAAATTTCATTTACGGGTGGAGAATATTGAATAAGCTCATGTGCATCAATATAAAGGGCATGACTACACCTAGTGACAAGACTAAATCGTGTTTTCATAATTAATCTCCCGCGAAATGTCTATTCCACAAATATTCGACTAGTTTTGACCCAGACTTATGCGATTTAGGTTATTAAAGCTGTTTCCAGATAAAACAAGAATGTATAATGTTTCTTAGTAAGGGTAGAGGAATAAAATGGTATTTTTTTTATCAATATGGTTCAAAATTGGTACATGGGTCCTCGTTGGCTTCCAAACACATTTTCTCGATAACATTTTTCGATATCTTGTTAATTTGACCCATTTTTCGGCACCGAAGACAACTTTTTTAAAATTTCCGCCAAATCTGAGGTCACGCAATATAAGTCGCAACGGATTTTTTAGTTGTCAGACATGCAGAAACGAACCGCCATTAGAGTTTTTCAGAAATTTCAATAACAATTTTTTTCTCCCATATGTAGCCAACTTTATGACCGACACTGTATATCGTCGATTCGTGATTTTCATAAATAAAGGCACTCTCGAAGAAATAAAAAAACATCCCAAAAACATTTGGCGAAAATGATATATTTTGCATTTCACGTGTTGCAGTTGACAAAATGTTTGTATGAGAAAGTTATAAGTAACTGGGCAACGGTTTATCCTACGGAATTGGGCCGTGGGCCCGTAGAGTTTCGTCGTTTCCTGATGCCAGTCCGGCAGAAACTACATGTAGAGCTGCAGAGGTCATTCCCAAGCAAAATTATTTCTTTCGACCTTCTTAACCAAATATTAAAATTTTGAAAAAAAAGCTGTCGAGTGCCAGGATGACATGTAATTCGTGCGAAGTCATTTACATTTGATATATTAACGGAATATTTTAAATATTACAAAAAATTCTCAATCATGTACACAATATAGAAATATGAAACAAAAATAGTGTCATGCAAAGCAAGCGGAATGGTACCAGTAATAGATCTGTGTCGGCGGTGCTAGGCTCGCGGGGCCTCTTCTTGCCTATCTCAAGGGCGGCGGCTGCACTGGTGGCCTGGGGAGCCAGCAATGGCGAAACGGCAGCGGGCTATTAGTAGAGCAGCAATTTTCGAAGCCAAGCACATCCGCACCAACGGGAAAAAAATAAAACAAACCAGCACTAAATTAATTTTTTTTTCGGAGGGAGACGGTAATGCGGATACTTTTTTACAATAGTTTCAGTGCCGCAGATACTGCCTCTGTATGATACAGCTATACATTGAAGCAAATACTGTCTTTCGAAAGGTAAGGATGAATCTTGTTTTACAAGCTTTTATTTAGTTTCACCTGTCCCTATGTGTGTAATCACATCTTAAAGTTAAATTTGACCCACTTCTAGTTGCCCGTAGTAGTAAATTTGGCAGGTGTTCATAGTTCCCGTGACAATGCATTATGGAATTTTTGTTAGAGAAAAAACAAAATGGCGGCTCTAAGATGGCGGACGAGATTTGTGTTTATGGTCCGATTGGACTGTGGGGGTTTTCGGAGTCGAAAATTGTGAATTTTTTGTAAACATTCATAAAACCAAAATGGCGGCTCCAAGATGGCGGACGATCTCCGTGATTATGGCCCGATTCTATTCAGAATTGGTATGTGGGGGGTTTTCGGGGTCGGACGTTATGAAGTTATTGTCAAAATTCATAAAATCAAAATGGCGGTTCCAAGATGGCGGACGATCTCTGTGATTATGGTCAGATTCCATTCAAAGTTGGTATGTGGAAATTTGCGGGGTCGGAGATTATGAATTTTTATTCAATTCACAAATTCAAGATGGCGGTGAGTTTTGTAATTATGGTCAAAATTCGATAAAAAATTGGTATGTGGGGGTTTTCGGGGTCGAAGATTATAATTTTTTTATCAAAATTCATAAAATCAAAATGGCGGCTCCAAGATGGCGGACGATCTCTGTGATTATGGTCCGATTCTATTCGAAATTGGTATGTGGAAGTTTTCGGGGTCGGAAAGTATGAATTTTTTGACAAAATTCATAAATTCAAGATGGCGGCTCCAAAATGGTGTTTCTTTATTAATTAGTTTTCCTGCTGTTTCGACTTTTCCTCTAGAAAGTGTTCGTCAGTTGCTTTTTTAGTTGATCTCCATCCGCGAATTCGAATTTTCTTTTGAAACCAAATCAATAGATATTGTAAATGAAACAGCTACATATCAAAGTAAGGCAAATATAAAAGGTTTAAAACTTTTCTTGTCTGGGAATCATGGAAGAATATGGTGCCTAAATTTGGTTTGACTGGAATGTGGTTGAGTACGAAGTGGGGGAATTTCAAATACCACGAAAATTTGAGAAGGTGTCAGGGCACTAGACCAATTTATATATGTTCTCTTTTTATAAATTCAATTATTAGAATCAAAGAACGAAGCAGTAGATTACATGAATGTTTAAATAGATTAAAATTAGGGAAATAATTAAGAAATGCCATGAATCTATTTGAATAAAACATATCCAGCTAATAAGAATCCGAACAAAAAAACTAATGAAATAACTGAATATCCTTCCTTACCAGACAAAAGACAATTTTATATAAAGCAGTTCTTGATAAGCACGACTATTCGAAGGCATCCGTTCATTCATACTGGTCATCACCAGAACGGTTAAAGGAATCTATTGGAGGTAGAACTGCTGAAGAGTTTGAAACACAAAAACTTCTCAATAATTTATTGTAAAAGTGCAAAGAATTCAACGCATAAACTTTGCAAATTTACGATCGTCAGCCACTTGAGTGCAAATGAAATTTTTGTCAGCAATATTATAAAAGCTGCACATACAACTGAGACATTCATAACATAATCAGATGATGTTTGGATATATATTAGCTTATAATTCGGAAAAATTGTATGATAAATAATATTCGTAGGAATAGCCCCAAATGTTTACTAATCATTTCCTATTTGCATTATACTATCATCTGATATGTTATGTGTTTCAAAACTGTTTTCAAGTTTTAAATGTACAGGTGCTATAGACTGCTTTGGGGCGAAAGTTCGATGGTATTCAAAAGCTAATATACAGTTAGATCATGCATGCAGTTTCACTGAAAAAAAGTATAAGTAGTCGAATGTATAATTTCAATTCAATGTGTCCTCTCTTGAAACTGGAACACCTGCTATTGAAAAAAAATGCAGCTCAGCCAAGCAGAAAAATTCACAAGTTTCTTGATACACCCACTTCCAAATGACAAAACGGTGGTATAATATACTCAAATAGGCAGACGCATGCATTTTCTGCAGTATATCACGGCAAAAGACAACATAACGCACGAAACACCGAAAGCTTCACATCTAAAGTATTGTAACAGTGAAATGTTCCAATAAATAACTTCAATTACAGCTGTTGTAAAAAAATGTGTTAGTTGAAAATTAACTTTGAGAAACAACACGATGACGAGCGGACAACTGCTAACAAGCCCAACCTCATATTTACGTAGTAACATTTTTTTTGCTCATTATTGCTATCTTGGTATTGAGATGGCAATAGTGTGGAATTATAATTTCGCCATGTATGCTCGTTTTGTGAATGTGTGTATATGTGTATCTGTGTATTCTACATAAAGCAAAGGGTTCCTACAGGATATACATTGTGATAAATATGAGAGTAGAAATTCACCAAATTTCTCCATTATATTTCGACACTTTTGAATTCCTACAGTAATCACTCCTACGACTTAATGTCAGTGGAATTTTCAAGTTTGAGTGTTTATGAACACGACAATGAAGTGGTCGAATACGGAATGTTCCTTAGTCTTTGTAAAGATGGTGAACCAACCTATATATTATTATGCAAAAAATTCGAAACCTGATATTTTTTGCAAATTTCGAAAACCGCAGCTTATGAACCAAACAATGTTGTTCTTGGCTCATTACCTCTCTTTTGAGGTATCGTTTGTAAGGTAAAATTCTGGGACCCCGGTTTGCATCAGTTTTGCAAAAAGCATTCAGGATGCCGACATAAATTATGTTATTCCACTCCTTACTTCACAACGTCAATTATGAATAGAAAATCAAATAACTATCTGAATAAAAAAGCAAATTTTCACTTTTAGATTTTTCTTTTGGGTCCTTTCACAATATCTATCAGATGTAGTTCAATGTCCAGCGTGGCTTCAGCCGGGGAAGTAGTTATTTTATGTTAGATAAAAAACAAACAAAAAACTATTTCCAGAAAAATCTTTCTATTCAGTATTCAATTGAGAATGTTTCCCTTTTAACCGTCGATTAGGACTTGTTCGATCAATTTATTTACTCAGATCGATTACTCTCCCAAAATATTCGAAGAGAAATACCACAAAATCGCCGTTTGAAGTGCTCAAAGACTGGATCGTGGAATAGACACGTAATCAATACAGGAAATTTGCAATTCTCGTTAAGAGATATAAATGAAAATGTAGTGTTTTTTCCAGTTCAAGGCTTAACTATTTGCCCATTTCGTAGGATTCTATCAGCACTTATCGCAAAGAATAATTCGGTACAGAAAAGCTTTACAAATATTACAATTCTTGAAAGTACATATTCTTTTGGTTTTACATTAGTTTTGTTTACTCAAGTATTATGTAAACATTTTCGAAAAAATGTTTCTAAAGAGACAAGTTTTTCAATTATAATAATATATTAAAGTATAAGTGGATAAAAAGGGCTTTAAAACACGCGCGATTTTTCGAGCACGACGGCGCAGCCGGAGTGCTCGAAATAGAGCAAGTGTTTTTAAGACCAGTTATCCACGAATACTTTACGCATTTTTTTTTATTGGTGCACTTTGAAATCATATATACTGGTATTATTACTACAAACAATAGAAATAAGAACTAATAATGCAAAATGGTTGAATTCGTGATGTGACATCAGTATACCTTTCGTTGTCATGGAAATGAGAAAAACATATTCATTTGCAATTTGTTATCAAAGATCAATATTTGTTGTCACCAGAGCTCAAAAATGAATTATTCTAATATCGATTTATTGAATAGTGAGGCAGAATCGCGGTTAATACCGTCAAAATCCAGTGATAAATATAAAAAAGAATAGTTCATCAAATGGATGGAGGAGCAAGAGGTATCACATATAAATGAACGAGTTGTTAGTAATATTTTATTTGACGTTACAAGGTACTCCTGTCAGATCAATAATCAAAAATTTGTCATTTAGACTTCACGTTTCTCGATTTGTTGATGTTGCCATGGTAACTTTAAAAAACGCGCGTTTTTCAAAGTTCGATTTAAACACGCTGAGGCTGCTTTAACTGGGTAAAAAGGGGCACCAATAAAAAAAAGAATTATTCTAATATCGATTTATTTTAATAGTGAGGCAGAATCGCGGTTAATACCGCGAAAATCCAGTGATATATATAAAAAAGAATATGAAAAGTTCATCAAATGGATGGAGGAGTATCACATATAAATGAACGAGTTGTTAGTAATATTTCATTTGACGTTACAAGGTACTCCTGTCAGATCAATAATAAAAAATTTGTCATTTAGACTTTACGTTTCTCGATTTGTTGATGTTGCCATGGTAACTTTAAAAAACGCGCGTTTTTTAAAGTTCGATTTAAACACGCTGAGGCGTGCTTTAAATGGGTAAAAAGGGGCACCAATAATTTATTTTTTATAAAATATGGAAATGGTCACCGAATTGTTGGAATTTCAAACATAAAACTTCTGTTTCAACATCTTTTCACGTATAAAGCTTGTGAACTTTATAATAAATTACCATTTGAATTTTATGACAACACGATTTTGAATTTCAAAAGAAAGTTGAAATCATTATTATTAACGGCACAAATTTAACTTGAATGTGTTCAATCCACCTTGCCTTGTTCTTTCTATAGTATATTATTAGTTATCGTATCAAAAATTAAATTAAGTAATTTTCTCTTTTTATGTGTGAAGGAGTTTATTCTTAAATAATAAGTATGAATCAAAAGTGTAATCTTTTTAATATTTCTCTTAACTACTAGCTTATTATAGATCATTAATTTTATATGTTACATTGTATTGTGTTTTGTACTGTGAATTAGGATCACTAATTCGTATTTCAGCCACCTTGTTAAGTTGAAAAGCACCCTTAGGAGATACTTCGCCATTTCATATATGACTTTCTCTTAATTTTTGTTCATTTATGTTCCATGGATGAATAAAGGCGATTTATTATTATTATTCCGTAAAAATTGATAAAAAAGAAAAATAGTATTAAAAAAAACAATAAACAAGTGATCAATAAACATTTCCCTTCTATTTAAATGTATTGGACACATATTTGTTACAAGGAAACATAATTATGCGATACCAGTAAATCATTAATATCTTCCGGTAGGAATATAATCATTTTTCCGACCGAAATCTGCAGTTTTTCAATCACATTGATTGATTTGATTGAAAATATGAACAGGGTATTCATAAAATCAGATGTGAAATGTGGAATCATCTGCGACTCAAAGATAAACTTTAGTCACTATCTCCCATCGTTAGAAAAAAGAGTGAATCAATTTAATAATTGAAAATGGAATAAGGGTATGAATTTCGTGATAAAAACATCCCTCTTTCATTTGATTCGGATGTTGACATTTGACGCAGTATCAGTGAAAAATATTATATTTTGAACAATTATGTAGATAAATAATATTCTCGAATACAGTACAGTTTTCACGCAGACTTTTGTCGTAAACAGCACTAACTACACAAATACACAAAACAAGGTTTTGTAGTTTTCTCAATGAACATTATGGGCGAGTAATACGCAAGACAATAATGTATAAAAAATAAAACATAAAAAAATCCTGAAATAATAATAATAGGTCGGTCAAGCTCAAGCTAGTAACATACGATCTGCATAATTTTATACTTATTTTCTCTCTCCCTGTTGGTGCATTTCGAAGTTTTGTTACTTTGAATCAATGCCCTCATTAGTATTCATATTTTCAAGTATTCATTTTTGGAAAAAGGTTAGTGAACATCGAATCATGTGACAATAAAATTGATTTGTTACCATATAAAGTAAGTATAAGTAAATCGATTAGTGGACAATTTGTAATAGAGGACATACATAGGGTGTTTTCAAAGGTGAAGCATATTTTTTAACAGGATGTGGAACTCAAAATAGATCATTTTACCAAAAATCACCTATATAAAACTATAAAAATAAAAAAGAAAAAATTCAACGATAAAATTGGTTCTATTAGGGACTTGGTATATATCACTTTACGTGTTGAGAACCGAATATTTATTCGGGAACAACAATAGAATAGGTTCTCCGAATTGCTGTCAATATACATTCAAGATGGCTGTAATACATAAACACTCAACAGCTAATTGGCCCACTTATGTTTTGGTTTGCATTCAATTTCTTGTTCTCGACTGTTGAAAATTTGTGTTGGGGTCCGTATTGTTATCTCCTATATACTATTTGTATTGTAAATGAGGGTATGCAGACTATGATTTTGGAATCTGATTAAAAATTATTTTCCAGGATGTCCTTTTGTTATATGATCAATTGTGGAAGTCGAAAACAACGCAACAATCTGAGTTTTTTCAGAATTCCTGGTGAAATACATTACAGGCATATACCGAATTTTAACGCATTATCTATAAAATGACGACAGAAATGGATCAAATAAATAAATAGACAGGATTTAACTTAAATATGCTCGAGTTTGTAGCAAACATTATTTCAATGGTGAGTAGGTTCATAAATAGTTAAATAATAATTGATGCAAATGTAGGTTGAACATCCTGAGTCCTAATTTATTATTTAAACGATGGTAAAAAATCCCAGAAAAGTTAAAAATGCAGTACTACCAATGGTGATTATAAACGTTTTTTTTTTCATCATATGATAAAGGTGTTTTTACTTCTAGGATATTGATAGTAAGATAAATGTAGAAGCATTATGATTGACCAAGTTGATACCAACCTGTTGAATATTTTGAATTTAGAGCTGATAATAATAAAACAAATTACCCCAAAGGCTTGGACGTATTCGAAAAACTTGATATATAAGTTCATTACATCGAACAGTACCTACATGACTCATTTCAAATTGATTAAACTGTTCAAATTTATATGATTTTCCTACCAAATATATGCATTTTTGTTTTGATTCAATTAAAGTTGAATACCGAAAAATAATATGGTTTCATAGTGTATATAATTCATATTGTAAAATAAAACACTTCAAAAGTTTGTATGTTCTAAAATATTTTAATAAATTATCATCATTACCTTGATAATTGTTTGAAGTTTCAATACAAATCGAAAATAATATGGATATTTCAAGAATATATAGAGTGTATACATTGTGATAGTTCAACTAACTTTGGAAAGTTATTTGTTTGCAGATCGCCAATTCCTGGAGTCCAAGTAGGTATCAACACAATATATGACTCTGATTTTGTCATTATACCGCTGTAAAGTACCACCACCAAAATTTGTTGAAAAATATAAGGTCATAAGAACGCACTATACCTAATTAAAATAAAAATCATACGGAGACAAACAAACATAAAATAACTGTGTTCTTATCCATGGAATCTTGGCTTTGTGCTCCAGCGGTAAAAAGACGTAGTCATGTGTTCAAGATAACCTTATTTTAAACGCGTATTACTCTACTTTGTTCCCTGTTCGTCGTAAAGCATGATAATGTTCTACTGTCCATACAAGTGTATTATGAAATTTTCCAGTGTTCATTGTTTTCGTAATCGAAAAATTCACAATTTCAAATTAACAGACATATGACAGCTCGATCTGATTGACTGCTGATGGAGCTGTGATTCAGTTGCCTATCAGAGAACAATATGGTGTAAGCTTAAACGTAAAAAGCTGTCACATGAATTCTGCATTACTGCGCAAAAAGTGATTTCAACAGGACTGTCCCAAATTTTCTGAAATTGTCAGTTAATGAAATCTCGGTTATTACGAATCTTTTATATAGGTAGTTTTTGGTAAAATGACATATTTTGAAGAGTTCTACATCCTGGTCAAAAATATGCTTCACCTTTGAGAACACCCTGCATATATTGAAACTGAGTTAGCGGTTAAAAAACTTTCAAACATTTCTTATAGACACAGGAAAAAAATACATTGAAACGATCAGTTTCCATGTCAATGGAACCAGTCAGCAGCATTTGAGATATGCGGCTACTTTAGAGAGAAGAAAAACATATAAAGTAAAATACAAATATATTCAATGGATATATGAGACAAGTTTTCCTTGATTTTTATTTTTACATTCCACGGATAAAGCACAGTTTAATTAAAATAATTTAAGAGGTACTAGATCTAGAATAATTTTCTTCCCCGAAAAATACTTTTTATCCCTCTACTGAGGGTGTTTCAAAATGTTGGAAACACTGGATGTTCTATTTGAAAAGGAAATAGTTTCTCTTCCGGTAAAAATGATAAAAATTTGATTTTGTATTAATTGCAGCAAATTTAAAGTGTATTATGTATTGTGGCCATCCTATATAAACATACATTTTCATGGTCACCAAGATTATCTTTCTACAGAAAATTAAAGATGGGACTAAGAGGAAATTTGTGAAAAATATACAATTGGCATTGCTACCAATTGGGTTGTCCCTTGACATAACTCCAAGAGGTTTCCCTTTTTTCAGTTGTAAACCCCATATCTACACACTATAATTTTAGTTTGTATAGTCGAGTAGTGATATTAGTCCTCAGAAAAGGGCGCTGCATAAAGGAGTTGAAGTGTTTAAAAAAATACAGTGACCTAGGGAGGGTATGATATAGCAGGGGGCTTGTTTGCAGAGCGCAGAGCTATCCATGCTAAGGGCATGTCAAAATGGAAGACAGGTGAGCTACAAAAACAAAAAATAAAAAAATGCCCTCATCACTCTCATTAAAGCTTCTTTGAACCTTTGAAAATGCTAAGTTGGAATAAGAGTGATCAGAAGTGCAAGGCATCTGACACGAAAACAAAATCTCAGAAAAACATTTGCAAGGAAATCTACTCACAACATAATTAGTTGGCATCTGATAGCAGATATCCTTAGCGCATTTCACGGCTTCAGAATAAGAAGCGAACAACACTCTATCAAGCTTCAGAAGGGATACATGAACATTAACTGTCTTATGAACAATAATGAAAATCATATTCAATAGTTGAATAGTTGAAAATTTTAATATTAGACAAAACTGAAGCGTTGAGTGGATAAATATGACGAAATAATATTGTGGCAATACCCAAGCAGACACATTATCAAAATTTGAATTATCCAATTCAAATTACCACCCAATTATGGCTAATTGTAAGGAGAATAATGTAGGAACGTAACAGTTCATTGTTCAGTACAATATCTCTTGTGCCAAAAAATGCACTTATCATTTTCAACCACTCAATCAACTCTTTCAATACATTTTTATATCGATTGGCATTCGGTTCATAAGACAAGTAACCAAGAAGGAAAATAAATCACCATTGCAAGATAGATCTGTCCATACTTCCATCTGTTTCGTAAATTTGGAGTTGAACAAAATCTAATTTGGTTAGTGACTGTAAACACAAATCAACACCATTAAGCAATTAGCTTGCAAAATAATAGACTTTGCCAATTTCGAAATCATAACGCGTTGTAGGTATTTTTATTGTATACTGATAGGCCTCTGCTTTCTTCCTATGTTTATGAGTTTTGGACAAAAATGATGAAATCGACTGAAATTAACCTCTAACCGGAATCCCGAATTCCAAAATTCGACAAATTAATTAGTGTTTACCTACAACATTTATTCTGGGATTATCGTTAATTTAAATGTTTATGAAATATGAAATTTCCACAGTAAATGAAATGACAAAATCTTTCCCTAAGATTCAGTAATATTGTTCTAAAGAATATCATGAAATTCTACCACAATTTAAATAAATTTAATAAATGCAATGGAATTGATTATTATTCACAATACCAGGGCGTCCGAGCTTTGCTCGGTGGTTTTTTTCTGTAAAATCGTGTTTTTTCGGAGGTACGAATCACATACTTATCACATACAATTGCATTGCAATCTTACTTAGTGCACAGGTTGCCTACAAATACACATTTTAAATAAACCATATGGACTAAACAAATAAAAACATAAACATTGAATTTGGGTAATGTCATATAGCGCCATCTCACAAAGTTTAGAGGTACCAGCGCAATAATGCAAGTACCTCATACATATCGATTCGTAATTAATATATTTTTTTTGTGTAAAATAGCGGTTTTTCAGGAAAGACACCTATATAGATAAACTTAAAAAGCAAAACCCTATCTAAATACAAAATTGAATCCGCATCGTCAAGATTTTGTTAGAGCAGTTATAGTTTTCCCAATATCAATTGCAGAAGCATAAAAAAGTCTTGCGGCGAAATCCTGTGAGCAGCAGTGGCGGAGATAACTAATTTTATTTAGATATTTTAAGATTTCAAAAATACTTCATAAATAATGAAAAATGAAAAAAAATTAAAGACAAGCTTTTATTTATACAAATACATTAAGAAAGAAAAATAATTTCTTCCATTGTTTGATGTAGGTTACTAGAATATCCTAAAACGTATTTCGATCGGCACACACCAAGACCACAGACGCTACTGGTTTTTAATCTTTCAGAGCTATTAAAACACAATTATAACGCGTGATTTATGACCTTCCATCGTATAGACACGCCTATACAAGCATCGATGTCCGACGATTGGCCCAGACGAATCGGTTGTAGAAAAGCGACAGCTGTCACTCACTTCCACGTTGACTATGGGCTCTTTTGATCTACCGTCTGCCGACGGAAAAGATTATTTTTCGTTCAGTTTCTTCGCATATACGCTCGTGTTAGCGAAGTGAGTTTTTATTTGCTCCCTATATAAACAGCTTCTGCAATTGATATTGGATGGACTATAATAGCTTTGACAGACAATTTATGCTGATTTAGTAATTTACTAAGCAAAAATTATTGTGGATAATTCCCATTAAAAATTGAGGCCAACTTATCAGGCAGTTATTGAAATTAGTAATTGGATAACTGGGAAATTGCAAACAACTTTTTTCAATAACATTTTTCGATATTTTCCATAGTAATGTCACTTTACTCCAAAGTGAATTTAGAATATCGTCAGATTCCCGCTTAGCCGCACGCCACTGATAATAAGGGCTATGCGCATATTCAGTCTGATTGAATGCACCAACTTTTATAAAAAATGAAATTTTTTGAGAAACTAATAATAAAAAAAATTCCCATATGGTTCCATGATTTTGGCGGACACTGTATAATATATTTCGTGTATCTCGGAAACAGCAACAATTTGGATGAAATTTTGTATTTTTATATATAAAAAAAAAAATTACAAATCGTTACAGCGATCACTATCTGCTCTCGTGCGAACAATGTATAGCGCCATCTCGTAAATTTTCGAGGTACTTGCATTGTTGCTATTGGATGTTAGCCTACTGGTAGGTACCTCTAAACTTTGTGAGATGGCGCTATATGATATTATACGAATAACCTTACCGAGTGGCATTACCGAATTTGGGCATCAAATCAATGTTATATATGTTTTTCTTTGGTTAGTCCAAGGAACTCATACGGTTTATTTAAAATGTGTATTTGTAGCCAACATGTGCACTAGGTGAGATTGCAAAATATTCATATGTAATAAGTATGTGATTCGTATCTAAATAAGCATCTTCTCCGAAAAAACACGATTTTACAAAAAAAAAATGCCGAGCAAAGCTCTGTCGCCCAGGTATTGGGTATTATACAATATACAAGAAAGCAGAGACCCAAATATAAACCAACCACATGACTTAAGGGAATTGCAAAACCAGCAAAGTAAAAAACAGACCAACTGTACAAACAGTCAATCGGGTATAAATAAAAATAAGAACACAAAAAGTAGCGAGCGTGCGCACTAAGACTGCGTAGCATACCGCGCTAGCCCGCGACTGTGCGGCCTTGATTTGGGCTTGGAGGTGCAGAGGGGGGTGGAAATAGCGGCAGGGGTCGCGGTTGCAGCGGCCCTTGACTGCATCCATGCAGACAGTGACAGTACCGTCCTCGTTGGCAGTCACAGAGTCAGCGGGATGCGCAAAGCGACATTCTGACTCTGCTCGCTTGCACGCTCCGCGCTGGTATTCACGGCACACCTACAGCAGATTACCCCGCCATAAAATCAGCGCAAGCCGCCGCTGCCTTTTTTTCTACACTGCGATAAATCCTAGTCGAGCACATTTTAATAATACCGTAATCACACCATCATGTTGGAGGGGTGATATCTTCAAAGTATATTTGGATGGGAATTACTTTTCTTGCGTACTTGATCGTCATCTTATCTATCCGCATAACAAAAATAACGAATGAAAATAACACCCATGCATCTTTGGGAATTCCACTAGATGTTGGCAACATTGTAATTGTAAGTCTAAAGGCGGGGAATTTAACTGAAAACATGAAATAAGTGATAAATTATTGTATTGATTCAATTTTCAAGCCAAATCAATTGTCCCAAACTGCATCTATTTTTAAACATTCTTTAGTTACTTGATGAACTCATCTCAATAACTTCCCTTCTGGTATAAAAACATAGGGAGCTTAATTTTTTTTTTACTTATCGAATTGTAGGTATAATCTCGCCCACGTAAGCCTCATAATTAAGGTAACAGATGGGACATGTATATTAGTACACTTACCCTTATATGAACATTCTATTTTATTATTACAAGCTTTTATTTAGTTTTTACAAGCTTTTATTTAGTTGCACTTGTTAGTTCGTTCGTTTGTTAGTTTGGGTCAAATCTTACAAGTGAATTTTGACCGACTTCTAGTCCGATTAATTTGAAATTTGAGAGGTATTTATAATTCCAATAACAATGCATCATGGAATTTTTGTTAGAGAAAAAAACAAAATGGCGGCTCTAAGATGGCGGACGAGATTTGTTATTATGCTCCGATTTGATTCAAAATTGGTATGTAGGGGTTTTCGGGGCGGGATTCTGAAATTCATAAATTCAAGATGGCGGCCCCAAGAATGGAGGACGAGTTTTGTGATTATGGTCTAATTTGATTCAAAATTGCGGGGATTTTCGGGGTCGGAGATTATGAATTTTTTGTCGAAATTCTTAAATTCAAGATAGCGGCCCCAAGATGATGGACGAGTTTTATGATTATGGTCCGATTCGATTCAAAATTGGACAAACTTTTATGTAAGCCGTGTACTAAAACGTATAAAATAAGTTTAAGTAATCGCTGACAATGATTTGATTATTTTTGTTGAATTATTTGGTGTCAAAAAGCTTGTCGCACGAATTGTAATAAAATTAATACTTCGACAAGTTGTTACTTATCAACCAATCATTGTCCAATGACATTAATTGGTACCTACTTCTATGAACACTTCGCGCGACAAGGTTTCTGAAACCAAATAATTCAACAAAAAATATTTAAATCATTGTCAGCGATGACTTAAACTCATTTTATAAGCTCATCTTTAAAAAGGTTTTTATTAGTTATTTTTAATTTTAGGAAGGATATTACGACTACGAACTTAAGATTGTCAAAGAATATGGTTTAATATTAATGAAGGTTGAAAACTGATTTTTTTTTCGATTAATGTTTCTGATTTTTAGTGGTTTCACTTTACTCAGTACCCTCTACAATAGCTTTCAGTAAGACTTCTTTTTTCCACGTGTAATTTATCAATAATCACATAAGATATGTCTACAAAATTCTGTATTTTGTTGATAAATCTGTAATACTTTGGTTTTCAAAATATTCTCATAGAAATCTATTGAATATACAAACTCTTGTAGAGGGAAATATTGTTTTTTTATCGTTTCAGAAATTGCAAAAAATGAGAATAAGAAGAGTTCTAATGACAGTAATATAAAAATCACTTTGTCATGTTTAACTGTCGAGAGAAGTGCCTTTCTTGATTGAGACACCGATATAGGAAGACTCAATTGTACTTTTATTGCTCTATCGAAATATAGAAAAAATCATTGATGTAGACGTAAAGAATAAGCACTATGTGCTGGAAATGGTATTACAAATGATTATGTGTACAGGGAAATCCATTATGCACATTATCATATTTCGCTGAGGAGTACCTAAGGAGCAGTGAACCAATAGTTCATTAAAAAACAATAATATAGTTAAGGTGCCAACATCCAGTAGAAGTGATCGATTGAGATACGAATGATCAAAAACTTACGAACGTCCACTTTCTATTCAAAAATACTTTTCTGTTGCCGATATGCTCGTCTAGGCATCGCAGTGTTTGAAAAACCCACGAAAACAGAGCCTAATTACCGTTGAATGATCATTTAATTTCTTTAAATTCTTGGCCATTCATTATATTGCTTAAGTAATGGGGATAATTTTCTGAAAAAATAATAAAAATTAAGAAAAAAGAGTAATAACCGTTCGAAACAGTAGGTAGTTGACCATTTATAATACACACTATGTGCCAATAATTTTAATGGAAAACATTCTGAATGGAAATTTTTCTATAGAGAGATTTGAAAGGTTGTCTTTGTACAAAATTCTTCCTTACAAAAAAGTACCATACATTTTAAATGATTTGATCAGTTTTGGTTCCGGCAAGAAGTATTTTTAAGTCAAAAGAAATTGTTGGTAGTTGATGATTATGGTTCATTTTTGTTATAAAAACTGGTATCAAAAAAATATTCAACTCTCTAGAACACCATCCTTTGAAACATGAGTTGATTTTTTTCTACTATAAAACAAAATAATTTACCATATTTGGAGTTATTTTTGTTAAAATTGGGTCTATGTAATAAATTGAAAAACTTACAAACTTCAATCGGTGCAGAAAGTATATCTGCGGCGTATTGGGGAATAAGGTAAAACCTCCCTTTTGAAATTCACTCCAAATTCATTTTATGATGACATCGAATATTTTATTATCCAGACAAGCAAAAAAAACTCACAGCGGATTGAAGACAAATGCAATTTTCGCATCATTGGTACTTTCTACTGGCTGGAAGATGTTTCCTAACGAATGATTTGTATAGGACTGTTTTCACTAATAATACATCAAGTGCTCAAATTATTTCCGGATTTTCATAATTGAAAGTGTTACCAACAGGACGGATTACTTCGCAGGAGACGGAAAATTTGAAAAATAATAGTCATCAACAAACCACTTTTTTCCAGAAAAAAACAATCAGTCAGAATTGTTTTCCAATGTTTGGCATGTAAGACAAGAATTCCAGTGGTATAAAGTACGATGTTAGAAAATCTAACTGATATTTTCTGGGAATTATGTAATATTTCCCTTATTACTCGTGAATATTTTACATAATCAATAACCTTTGGTATGATAATTATAAAATAATTGTACACCCTACGTTTTTGTTCCTTGGTTTTGTGATTGAATTGTAGCGATATATTCATATTAGATTCTGATTAATATTTTAAATGGAAGTTAATAAACTCAAGTGACGGTCATAGCAATTTTATTTTATCATAAAGTATGCATTGATTATGAATTATGCATGTTGAATATCCAAGAATTCTGAATATTGACTTTTTATATCCTGGAATTGGTACAAACTGAAGGTTATTAATAGACTCATTATGACTCCATCTCTCAAATTCTCTTGGAAAATCATAAAATTGTAGCATAGAACTGCAAATGTTTCTATGCTACTAACAAACATTGGCAAACAACTGTTATTTATATTCCAATTTATATCATGAGTTCTTCCATTTGTCAAGGAGATGAGTTCAGAGAGATTGGAGATTTCAAGGAACTATTGTTAATATTGTTTATATATTAAAATTTTAGCAATATTTCAACATATGATTATTATATTTCTAGCTGAATTTTGGCAAGTTCGATACAGAAGTAGAAACTTTTACGTAATTTCCATTGCAAAGTTTTCAGAAAACTTCGAAGCACTAATAATTGAACCTTAGGTTTATAATCGATCGTATGATAGGAAACTATGATCTATGATGGTTGAAACTTATGAAGAAATATCGTTAGAATTCGTTGGGTAGAAGCAAACAAAATATTTATTGATTACTCTCGTTTCGGACGTCTACTGCGCATGGCGGAATTACACGCACCATTGCACCGACAGACATATAAATTGGTAAGTAGCACCTAAACTTGTCAGTATTCACCTGAAGACGATTGCAGATACAAGCATTCGAAACATCGTGAAAACCTTTTAAATCCATTAAGACTATGGACGTCCGAAACGATAGTAATCAAGTTACCACATCGTGTGCAACCTTCAAACAAAATATTTATTAATTGGGAAAAACCCATGCAATTGTTACTAAATACTGTTGAAAGTTCGTTTTGAACCCATTTCATACAAATGAATATAATGTTACTATATATCAATTTTTTTCGAGCAATGTTTCAAAGCCCACACGTTCAAAACATTATCCCGGAATATTGGAGGAATAACGAATGAAATATTTCATTGAAATGAATCAAGGTAAATTATTCAAATGTTCCAACTTATTATTATTCCGAGGCCAATTTTTGCGAATTATTATTTCATTATGTATTTATTTTCATCGTATGCTTTGATAACGAAATACTTTATATTCTCATATTCGAAGAAGAATGAATTCCTTTCAAAGTGATGAAATTATTTTTAATTTTGGATGTACTTTCATGTAACTGAAGAAATGCAATAGTTTCCTTATATTACTCTATTAATGATACCCAAGGGTAACATAATAAATACATCTGGAAATCTGTTTCAAAAAGGACATCTAGATAAACACGCAAATTATAATAAAAAATAAGGGTGAGGGGTATGTAGGAAAGAGCAAATAATCAATGGCCAAGGATTGCTAAGTGCACACAGGGAAAAGCCTAAAAATTAAAAACTGAATGATCATTCAACAAATCAATAACCTTCTATCGAAAAAGCGAGACACAAGATTACTTGCGACTGTATGAAAGACAAAAGGAGGGGCTAAACTACACAGATAAAAGTCAACGGGTAAAAAATAGCACACCGTGCAGAGTAAAAAATCAATCGATAGAAAGTTACAAGTGCTCGAAAAAGGTAATAATAAAAACGAACAATTGTTTTGTATATACAGCAGTTTGACTAGGGAAACTATAGGTTAGGTCAGAATTTCCTGTACATATGTTAATGAATACCTACATTCGTAGGGACGTTCGGTTTGAGTTCCAGATGAATTAACTAGTGGTTAGAATGTGAATTCGCGTATTCAAAAAACGGCAGCTATTTTCATTCTAACCATCGGTTAATTCATCTAGAGTTTAAACCTCACCTTTAATACTGGCCCTTAGGGTAACAGATTTGAACTAACTCAACTATACTATGAGCCCCAATAAATCGACACAGACATCAATCAAGGTTGCTAAAATAAAGAGGAGATAATGCGGTGCATATGGCAAAGTGATGTGAATGTCATCACTGCCAATTTATTTGAGCTCAGAGTGTAACTGTGATCACAACTCAATATGAAATCCCTTATCATTATCTTGGTCCGTTTTTCATTTCAAGTGACTATTTTTCCTCGAATTCTTTTTCCCAGAAAACAAAATCGAGTTTCATATAAAAAATTAAAAATAAAAACACAGGCTTTATTGTCCTTCGTAGGTAGTAGTAAGATATGAAAATACTTTTTCTAACATAACTAATATAAAGTCACTTGATGGATAATTTATAATATTTTGCTGATACCACTCATTGTATAATGATGTAATTCAGTTATAATTCGCGGAAAAGTGTATTTGAGAACAATATAATATATTCAACTAAAATAGGGTGCTTTGAAGTAGAACTTCTTCAACAGATATTGGATCACCAATTATATACTCGACCCCCCTCCCATTCATCAACCATTTCCTGTACTTTTCTCCATATCCCATATTTCCCTTACTTTTCCCCGACTTCCTCGACATTATTTCCTGTTTCCCACCACTTCCATCAAGTCCCCCCTCTATATAACATACATTCTACTTCAGGATCTGCTAGCCTACATCAATAAATTGGTGGATTGAAGAAATCTACTACTAAGACTGAAAGCACCTGTTGTAATAAAGAATTCACTTTATAAATGAGTTGGTTTTAATTTTAGGTCCTTTCAGAGATAAGATGATTGATCGAAATGGTAAATTTTAAGATTTAAGATTTGTGGCATTAATATTTTCATTTTCGTATCACCCATGTGTATCTCAGATGGTTGAAATTGATTTGGGTTAGTTCAAATCTATTTTCTACATGATGGACGGAAATTCTACCCGAAAACAATTTCACAGCCCATTCTAAAACGTGTAAAGGTATTTATAGAAAAACAAACCAAAATATATTTACACACGGGGAGGACTGAACTACAACTATTTCTGATAGGTTAGCATGATTTGTGTGTGAAAGGTGTTGGTGTATTTGTTATTTACCTTAGAACCACTAAGTTCCAAGCATTAATAAACCCAATTAACCTGCGAAAACAAAACAAAAAGGAAAATAAAATAAATGAGACCTCGTGCCAGAAATGAACGTTATATTTATATCAACCGATTCAACAAATAATTAACATTAATAACACTAGTTAACGTTACACCTACGTTTTTTAAAATGTTACAAGAACCGAAGAAAAGATGAAAGTTAGATAAAAAATAAAATAAAACGTGAATGAAACGTTTTTTCAAACATTTCGCTCATTTGTTGGTGTGATTGGTGAATAAAGTGCTACTTCAATCGAGTTTAGTTATAATGGAAACGTCAAATGAATTCAGCATTGAGTGTTAGTGAAATAGTGTAGTTTCCAAAATCTAACTACCGATCTCATATTCAAAATAGCATTATTTATCAATTCCCTATCGATGAATAATAAATAAAATAGTCTTTAGAGTAAAGTCGATAAAATAAGGAAAAGGTATGTGAACTAAAAATGGTCTCCATACCTCTAATCTGTCGGAACGAGGCATCTTCTGTTGTGTAACCACTGTCTGAGGCACAACTCCCAAGGGGGAACCAACCCCCGTAGGGTCATGACTCATTATTGTAGGCATTATTGGACCTGGGGCGAAGTAAGGACTATAAGTGCTTCCTACTTGTGGCATTCCTGTGAGGTAGGGATTAGCAGCCTGAAAAAAATTAAAGAAAAAACAACGCTTTAATTCATGACCATTCTAACATGATCTAATTCTGTTTTCGCCATACTAGAAATAGTAACGACAGTTTCTTTTATAGTAATCGATTATCATCAGATTATCTCAAAAAATCTCACTTCGAGACTAGATAATGAATAAAAACACCAAAAGAATATAAAATTCTAATATTATGGAAACGTATTTACTATAGGTGAATGACCCCGCTATAGTCTTATGAGAATTGTGTTTCAGTGGAATTAGTTGAAAATGTTGTATCGGGTGATGCTTATCAAAAGGCCCGATTGTGACAAGTCCACAATGCTCAGATTCCGTTTTACAATGCCCTAAACATTGATTAATTGACCACTTGCAGGTTGCAGAGCAGTGCGTTCGTGTGTCCTCAAAAAGTTATCAAGTTGACAATACGCAAATTTAGCAGCAGAATATTAATTATATCCCAGTTTCGATAAATGATTTCACAGATCTTCACAGAGTTCTTGGTTTTCAAAATAATATAGGCATGGTCTCAGCGGCCACCATAGAATATCAACAATAGACAACATATTTCCTCTAGGCAGCCTAGTCGTTATATCTAGAAAAAAAAAACGTTTCCCTACTAAAATATATTATGATACAAGTGTATAAGTGAGCCTTTAAAGCATGCGCAACGAGTCGTGCCCTCAACGTTGCAAGTGCTTTAAAGGCACTTATACACGTGTACCATACGCTATTTTTTATTATACCTGCATCATAACTTCAATAAAAATTGTTGTTTACAAGCTTAGTTGACAGTTCATATGATTGATAATTTTTAAATGGTCAAGGAAACTCTCATCCGAAATTTTAAAGTTAGCCGAGGAATGCTGAATTAAAATTTATACCAGAAAAATCCAGAAATTCGGGATGAAACAGAGTCAAATTGTTTTATATTTTTGATGTAATTTGACACATAAATAAAAAGTTGGACTTGTTTTCGTTATCTAGCAACCTTTAAAATATGGCGTGTTTTAATCTTGAGATTTCGCACGCCTTTCAGTTCATAAAACAAGGATTATGATGCAGGTATGATAAAAAATAAGAATATAAACAAAACGAAAAATACGAATCCGAGGGATAGAACTCTACTGACGTTTTTCGAAAATGTTTCTTTTTCTGAAACATAGCCTATATCCGAGTGTGAGAAATAATTTTTTTTGAATGAAAAATAGAAATAATGTGTATGTTTTGAATTTGTTGAAAATGGTAACTATGATGGACGTATCATGGAAAGTGGTAAATTATAGATTACGTTCGCTGAAATGTTTTCATATAATACTACGTTGAGACCCATATTACATATTCCGTTTTAAAAAAAGTGAGCATATCGTGGCGTTCCACCCCTTGATTTTTGCTATTTGGAGTTTTTTTCCTTTTGTTTTGATGTCCTGATTTTTCAGGAAAATGAAAAAAGGCTTTTTTGTAGAGAATATCAAAGTGCAAAAGATAATCTCAAATATATTCTCAAAAAAAAAAAAAAACAAGAGACGTATGCATAGATATGGATTAGGCAACTAATAGTGGATATATTTCTATTCTTGCTAGGAAAAGTCTATGTTTGAGTATTTTTCTTTTAAATTTATTCGAGATATCTTCAACATTTGATTTCCCTAACCACCTAAGTGGGCATAGTTCAAATGCGCACTAGCTTGTGAGTTTTATCGATAACTCTAGGGACATACTGGGACTTTGTGCCTAGTGCAATCTACCATATACTTTAGTTGCAGATGATTCCACAAAAACTCAATTCCTATAAGGATACAGCGGGCCCTTTGTATAACTGATAAACATCTTCATTTGATTGTCATTGATGCCATTTAAACATCAAAGTTGAGTTGTAAGAGTTCAAGAACTGTCAAAATTATTTCGTATGAGCTAAAAAAGAGTTAGAAGGGAAGCATGCAAAGCTTTATGCCTAAGAGCAAATGAATTGAAAAACTATAATTTTGAAACATTCACTGTGTTAGTATTTGAAAAAATCAACAACTCATGAATAAAGTTAGTTTAAAAACAAATGTTATGTTTGCTTTATTTAAAAAAAAATACTTATTTTTAAGAAAATTAGTATCAAATAAGATTGATAATTGGAAAATGTTATAGTACATCTATGCTGAGAGTATCTTCGATCTTGGCTTTCATATTATAATTTTTCATGAGTTTGTTGATTTTTATCTCGAAATATGAGATGTCTCCAATTCTTTGAGAATTTTTAAATAGTACTTCCTCGTGAAAAATTGGCGAATTTAGGTATAACATCTAATAATTCGAGATACCATATCAAGCATAACAAAATAGTAATAAAGAAGCATCAAGTGAGGACTCAAGGGTAATTTTTACCATAAGTGCGTACTGCTCTTCAATTGTCATGGACAGGTGGGGGAAGAAGGTCAAGGGTAGGCTGTCTATTGGCGAATCCACCTCCAATACAAAACCATTAATAATTAGTACAACACCACAAATTAAAAATAAAATGTATAAAAAGGCCAGCACCAATATTCATGCACAACGTGCCTGCGCTCACGAAAATTACTAAAAAACAGCACAGAAATTAGTTGAAAACAAATATACCTACTTCACCGTGCTTCAAGTGCAAAACAATAATTGTTCCACAGATGTACCGAGAGAACTGAGAAAAAATGAATGTTCAATCAATAGGAGAAATTCGAAGGAACATTTTATTCGTGTGAGGAATAGTTTTGGGCATGTTCTTAGGATAGATGTGTAAAATTCCACTGCTTTTCTGGGTTCGTTTAAAATGATTTGGAGCGCTGCATTTAAATAATGTATAACATACACAGAAGTAATAATTGAGACGGTATATTTTGCAAATCTCGTTTATTTCGTCGTGTGTTTTCAAAATTGTTAATTTCCCCTTCAGTTCTCCTACGATTGGTAAATATAATTTTAAGAAAATAGTATAAAAGACAGACATCCATTCTGGTGTTCGTAATTCTACTCACAAAAGTGGGATCTTCATTATGGAAACTAAACATCGTTTTAATTATCTGATATTTTACATTCGTGACAATACTCTCTTGCCTTCGATTCATTTCTTTATTCAAAGAAGTATCAACTCAGTATTGCTTACATACTTAAGAGCTCTATTATCCCGACCTCATCCTGTCGATGAGAAAAAGTGATTTTTTGTGTAAACCTTTCGAAACGAACTTATCCGTAGTTCAAATTACACGAGACCGGCAGAACATCAGCCAGCTATCAAATCATCAACGAGATTATCAATTTGTGTGTGAGGAACGTGTTGAAGTACGTCAGTTGAGTTTATTCTGAGGAACTTTCTCACGTTTCACCGTCCCAAAATAACTAGAAACCCATTAAATGTGTTTGATATTACTATTCCCTTCGAAACGCTCTGTTGATGTATTTATTTGGACCCGCTTCGGAAAAATAAATGTTCGCAGACAAGAATTTACAAAATCGCATTTTATGTCCATACAAAAGAGCTCTGATGATTATTATGTACTAACTTATATTCTATGAAGTGGGTTATTAATATGTATTAATGGATATACCATATGGTCGAATATTTCAAAATTTTCATCGTGTTAGCAGGTGTAACATTTTATGTTATTTACTTTCCGATAATGATCCCCGCCATGTTGAAAATCGAAGACGATATATTATAGTTTTCCCAATATCAATTGCAGAAGCATAAAAAAGTCTTGCGGCGAAATCGTGTGAGCAGCAGTGGCGGAGATAACTAATTTTATTTAGATATTTTAAGATTTTAAAAATACTTCATAAATAATGAAAAATGAAAAAAAATTAAAGACAAGCTTTTATTTATACAAATACATAAAGAAAGAAAAATAATTTCTTTCATTGTTTGATGTAGGTTATTATTATATCCTAAAACGTATTTCGATCGGCACACATCAAGACCATAGACGCTACTGGTTTTTAATCTTTCAGAGCTATTAAAACACAAATATAACGCGTGATTTATGACCTCCCATCGTAGAGACACAGCTGCCAGCATTATGTCCAACTTGATTGGTCCAGACGAATCGGTTGTACAACTGACAGCCCTCACTCGAGTCCACGTTGACTATCGGCTCTTTTGATGTACCGTTTGCCGACGGAAAATGTTTACGAGTAGTACAGATTATTTTTCGTTCCGTTTCTTCGCATATACGCTCGTGTTAGCGAAGTGAGTTTTCATTTGCTCCCTATAGAAACAGCTTCTGCAATTGATATTGGATGGACTATAACTCTCCAGATGTAGTTTGAAATTTCAATGTAAGAGCCAATTTATGCAACAATATCACTATCATAGACCTAGTCACAGTCTCCTCTGTCTCAATCATATAGCCGAGTTGAATCCGTGCATTTCAATGGAAGCATTTACCTATGCAACTTTTTCAATTTCTCATCATTATCATAAGAATATGACATACAAAATGCGCATGTGCATACCTATTTGACAAATGACATTAAAAATTAATCATGTCGATTTTTGTTTCTGAAAAGAATTAGTCTGGAAGAGGGTATTGAAATGATTGAAATTTTTTCCAATATTTGGATAAAAAAAATTCATTTCTCAAAGACAATATCGCCAATGGGAACTCGTGGAAAAACAATTGCTTAAATAATGCTTAACGACTGTGATGCATAAATACAAAAATTTCTCAAGACAGCGACTGGGACTATGATTGAGGCAGTGATTGTGACTAGTACAATGAAAATGTTACATACATTGGCACTAACAAATTTAAGCAGAAGTCAATCAACATATAAAGTGTTCTCTGCTACTGCTGCTAAAATAGGCGGCAGTAAAGGATTACTTTTCATACTGCACATCCGAAACCGAATGGAATTTCAAAAGTGAATTGTTTTAAAACATCAAATTTTTCTCATTTTTTGTATTTCTATTCGTAACGTAACATATAATTATGTACATGGTATTATATTTGTTTTTTATGTTATAAACGTAAATATTCTGAAATACAAATTATTGAAAGTCAAATATATTTCGACAGGCATTGGACTAAAAATGAGTGATGTTGTGTACGTGGGCCGTGGCAATGCTAATTTTAACAATAACTGCATTTGAATTTTTTTTACAGTGAGTATAATGCAAAATCACAGATATGTAAGTATATTTTTTCTCAGTTTTCTCTCAACTTAGGATAAATATGCAAATAAAACGACATAGTGCGAAATGAAAAGCTAACAACTGAATGGCACTTACCACCGCTTGGACTTGCCCAGGAACTAAAGCTTGGCCGGGTGTTAGACCCATTTGTTGCATAAGAGCGTTCTTGAGTGCTAGGTGATTCCTGCCATTGATAAGCAACTGGTCCTTGAGATGCTGCGGCGGGTGGAAATATTTGCATGGCGGCTTTTCTCTATTACATCGGCCCTGAAAAAAATTGAGTACATAGAGTAAGCTATTCGAGTGAATTATAAGAGATTTGAGATTGTTACAAGCAGTGATTTCAATAGAATATTGATTCAAATTTAATTTCTCGTGGTTTGTCTCATTAGACTTTTGCCAAAAAATAATATTCATCTTCATTTTATCAGTCAGTGACAGCGAAGTTGCCACAGAGTGCAACTAGACTGTGAGGTATCATGACAATAACGAGAATAGTAGATACCACGAAAACTATAACGAACAGGAGCGTCATGCCCTTCGGAAAAGTCATAAAAGTGAGTGTTGGCTAGGATAGGGAAATCTCACGTTAACCACGCAAACAAAAATTGAGAACCAGGTGACGAAGTCTCGGGGAGATGGCAAGGAATATCGTGAGTTCATTAGGAACAAATATAAAGAAAACCTAATTGAATAAATAAATGTATATAGTCCATTCACGATAAAGAAAATAACACGACAACAATGATTGAGACGTGATCATTGCGTGCAGCGCACGTGATTGAAGAAAGTCGCGCTGCTATTGGTCCCCTGAAGACACGCTTTCGGGAGAGTTTCGAACAGGTACAGACTTGCGATAATGCATGTACGTGTATGTTTTGAATGTTGACTTGATTTATTTCTGTTTATTATAGATTAATCGTTTGGTTGTTGAAGTTGAGGAATCCGCCGTTTCCCCTATTTCAAAACTCAAATTGAGAGTAATTTAGGAAATTATTTTCAGAATTCTACACTTACGGTTCTGAATGCGGCCCTGCTATTTGGGCACGCCAATTTCGATCACGCACTAACGGCGTACATTTATTTGAATTCTACTTGTCTTCAAATTGAATGGACTTTTTTTATAGTATGGACTTGATGCAGATATTCGGTTTTCTGATAGTTTCCGGGTATATCAAACCCAATGGAAAAATTTAAGTTTTTAGAATCAGAATAAAGAAAGTATACCCAATTTCCAAGTTTACTGAATTTTGGGAATTCAGGAAATATTATACCAGGAATATTGGCAAGAAAAAATGGACCAATTCTACATTCTTCTGTTTCAAATGAGTCACTCAAGACCTGCTTTCTATTTGAAATTCAAGATGATTATTGACTCAACAAGAGTTAGCTGAAAAGGGAAACATTCTCAATTGAATATTGATTTTATGAACATCCTGTTCATATTTTAACAAATCAAGAGTAAGCTATTATGAGAAATTCTAAATGTGCATGATCACAAAATTAGAGCTATTGAGTGTGTTCTCGTGATTATGATTAGCTCATTTCAATTCGCTTCAGAATAGTATATTGTACAAAATTTGAAAATTACACTTTTTATAAGGGTGTGACTATAAATTTTCAACGATTGCAGTTGTTTGAAATTTTAAAACATTTTTTCCAAATTGCAAGTGCGTATTACCGTAATATTTGGAAAATAATCTCGTACGCGCATACTTTTACCACAAAAATTAAATCTGTGCGGGGTTTGATTAGTAATATATTGCTGAAATCAGAAGAAAATATGAATAGAGAAAATAGCCGAGTTGTAGCTGAAAAGCTACTTCTTCATATCCGAATACTAATTTTAATGTCTAATAATGTTGAAATACTTGCAAAATCTTTACAAAATACCCAAATCCTACATAATGTCATTATAGCACTATAACCACCAAATTAATCATTACTACTAGCAAAGACAATAATAATACACACTCTAAATCACTTCCTCCAGTGATAGCCAATCGTTTCCCCTCTATTTTTAACGGAATTTCGTTTCATCAAACGTATTCACTATCTCCCGAACGCACGAATGCAACTGGAGAAGTTTCACTCAAAAAGCAACTATCTTAGAGCAAGCAGGATGAGCTTGAATAAAATAATATCGAGTGAATTCCCGAACTCAGGCTATACATCACGCGAGAAAAACATCACCCCTAATAAAAATTCTAATGAAAAACCCAATTTAATCCCAGTAAATTTATTTCTGAACCGTGTGACACATAGTTTCACAAAAGCGTTCGCCGTGTATGATGTATGAGGCCACATCAATCCTGCTTCTCACTTCCCCAACGACCCAAAACACCCAAAGACTACGCGAAAACTTATTCTACTTACTCTGAGAAGACCCTTCCTTGATGGATCGGGTGGAAGAATATCACAGGTGAACTACTTTGAGTTATATTATTTAAGAAAAAGAACTGTTATATACAGTAGGACTGTATTTGTAAATAAAAGCTCACACGGTAAATCCTCTGGGAATATTTATCCTTTCTAAAGCTTTCAACACACTAGGTCACAATAACTGCGATTACACTGAATGAAAGGAAATGTTTTCTCTTTGGTGCAAAGTTACCTATCGAATGGACGGCAGCAAATTTATATTTTCATAAGTGACATGAGAAATGTTACCCTATTTTGTTAAGGAATTTCCACACTTGAAAACCATTCACTGCCGTCTTATACAATATCTGATATTCATACATTTCAGGTTGGAGGTGGGGCCAATGAAGTTCATCGATTAAAGGCATATTTTATCTGTGACATTACTTCTAATTAATGAAAATTAAATCAAGTTGGGAATGAACGAACATACATACGATACAAGAAATATGAAAAATAACGTTGTACTACTGAATTGAGAAAATACTAAAGAAATACAACGCTTTACCAAACCTTTCAAATTCAGTATAAAAAAATTGTTACATTTCGATGACATAATGAACAACAAATAACTTTTTTAATGTACAAATTACTACCCAGAGTTAAAAGGGATTTTTGACGTGCATTTTCAGCAATATCTTTGGGGCCACCAGCCACAAAATTCTGTAAAAAAATTTTGCAACCCTTATTAGTTCCTTCAAATGGATTCTCAAGTGACCGACCAAGAATAAAAAAAAGTGTATATAACGTTCCCACTGCATTTTATTTAGTTTCAACTATGAGGAAATATAGTTGGTCACTGAGCTTTTTATCTTGCCAAATTTATACATAGAAAAATGGCTGTGACAGAAAAAGAGATGAATAGATCAGTGATCTTATAATAAGGGTTCCGTTCTGCGTTTGATCTAAGGAACCCTAAAAATGAATGAGTTCATCCAGAAAAAATAAAATACCAAGAACACCATAAGAACCAAGAAGTGGTAAATTTTCAATGAACAAATATATGGAATTATTTCTTGGAACGTGCGAATAATAAATGTCATTAAAATTACCATTATAATATTGCAGCCGTGTGAATAGATGTATAGAGCTCACTGGTCCCAGTGGCTTATTTTCCAATAGTAATAACTTAAAAAACATTCAACTGAAGATTGACAGAAACTAATAGAATAAGAGTTGCGAAACCCTAAATAGAGAACTTTTCTAGGTTATTTTTTACACTACCTACTCTTAAACTAGATTTAGTTGTCAAGCATAATAAATATCCTTAATGCGCGGAGAAAAAAATATTTAATGAAATTTCAGTCAAACAGATTTGTGTTTTCAATATGGCGAAATAAACTTATTATTTCGAAGAACACAGCAAACTATTGTTTTCCATATTTTGGGTTCTCTCTCCCAATGGGATAAAAGGGAAAACGGACTTTTAACGTACATTTTCAGCGATATCTTTGGAGCCAGCAATCACAAAAATCTGTAAAAAGACATTTTTGGAACGCTTTCAAATGACACCTCATGTGACCCACCACAAAGAAAAATAAATGTGTACCAAACTTTTCCACTGCATTTTTTTTCAAGTTCAAACTATGGAGAAATATGCGGTCCGCTAAGCTTTTTATTTTGTCAAATTTATACATAAAACAATATCTGAGAAAAATGGGTGTGACAGAAAAAGGAATGGGTAGGTCAGTTTATTATTTGATTTTAACGATGAACGGGATTTATACTCAACCCGCAATTGTACTGAATGTTCTGTGTCAGAATTTTTTCTATTCTTTGTAATTGCGCGCCATTTTTTCAGAAACTTGTTTTTTACAATTTTGGTGAAAAGCTCATTTGAAGCAACAAAACAATGTTTGGGTGAAAAAAATATTACCCAAACCAAGTATTAATATTTCAAATAAATCAATATAAGTACTAAATTCAAACATTCCCTTTTTTCAGTTCAGTAACTGATGATGGACATTCTTATAGGTTCTTATTTCAGCTGCAATCATTACTTTTATTTCGAGCCAACTTCAACTCCCCCAAAACTTTCTTAATATCATCACACTAAATGTGTGCTTAGTCGAAACTTCCCGAGAGTTAACTTGAGCATCATTTGTCAGTCTGTGCAACATAAATCCGATACATGTTCCCAGTATCCCTAGCGGGTAGGATTCCCAGGGCTCGAGAAGATGACAGCTAAATGCCTTTCGCATTAAGAAAATTCCGACTCCGTAAGGACTAAATTCCGGACAAACCGATAACTTTTCAAACGGCCGGCGATTCCGCTGCTAGTGCAGCTTTAGCCGGCAAAATAAGAAATGATGTATATACGAGACTGGACAGGCAGCGAACGAGATGCCGATGATAGCTTTTCAAAGTTTTCTTAGCGGGTGAAAGCACATTAGACCACGCCATTTTGGTTTCGTTGTTATGGCAGGGATGGAATGCGTTGAATAGGTTCACTCAAAGTGGATGGAAAGGCAATTTCATCGAGACCTCTCTGCAATTCGTTTACAGTCTATTCTTGGCGAATATTTAATGCCGCGTATTATCACATTATAATGAGTGGAAAATATACATTTAATTGGTGCACATTTCTTTTTGTGAATATAAATTGCCTAGTAATTTCAACCACATAAAACTATACCATAAGTTTGTTGACCAAGGAGTGACGTTCTTATCTGACATATGACTTATTTGTTTGTCACAGATTACCAAATTAATTCTGGAAACTGCTTTCAAAAAACACTTATTCAGCACGAACAAATGGACGCCATGTGAAAGCTTAGAGAAAAACTTTTAAAATACAAGTTGTAGGCTCCAAAATAGATCTTTTTGTATACAGGTTGTTGTCTCGATGTTTTGTGTCTTTGGCCCGAGGGTTTGTAATTCGCCCAACGGCAAACATATCTATCAATACCGGCGATGCATACAAACTTTCATGTCATACTAGTCCGTTATGGCAACCACAAAATAAATATAAAAAAAAAGAAAATTCAATTTGATTTTAACATTTTCATTTTTTCAAAACGTTGATAGGAAAATGCGGTAGTTTTGATATTCCTGACAAAATTGCAAAACAAGCGGAAAAATCAACACAAAACTTGCTGCAGAAACTTGATACCCAGACAATGAAACATTAATCAACGTTTACTGCAGGCAATCCAACTATCAAATGGTTATGTGTATGCCAAGGCCGCGAAATGCCTTTTTAGCGACCGAAAGAAAAGTTATCGCCGAGGCCGCTTGCGGCCGAGGCAGGATAATCTTGAGGTCGCTAAAAAGTTTTGCGGTCATGGCATACACACTATTTTTCGTGCAAAATTATTAAATTGGATAATTGCAAATAAATATATAATTGCTTCAAAATCGACAGCAGTTCAATTTGATTTACAAAGTCATAGCGTTGCTATGGAAATGATATGGTTGAATATATACAAACCATTATGGCAGTTCTTGACAAAACGAAAATATGTCTGATACTGATAGTGATATTTTAGTATCTTGCACTCCTCCAGAGCTTATTGTAAACTTGGCGCCTTCCGTTTTAATACCTGAAAATACTAAACGCCAGTACGAAAAATGTTACAGCGAGTTTAAAGGTGTGACAAACATAATGTAAAATATTCCTTGACATTCTCGTATTTTAGAAATGACATATCTGGAAGTGACGTTTGGTTTGGCGGCCGTTGCTATGGGCAACGGCCGCGAAATTAAATTTCGCGGACTGTGTTGAGAACGCGAAATACTCACTTTGCACGAAAATGTGTTTTGGTTCCATAAAGTGCACTGTTATGTAGCAACAAAAACACGACAATGAACTAGTATGATATAAACTTATTAACGACGTATGTATGAACATTAGATTCTTCCAAACATGCATTTACAACGGCCATTTTGAAACAACACGATCGATTTGACCCATTCTTTAAATTAACCGAGACAATGACATACAGTAGGTATTTCAATTCCATTTGGTTGGAAGATGTACCCTCCAGTATGTAGAATTCGCCGAAATAGATCATTTTATCAAAAATCCCCCATATGAAAGTTGAAAAATAATCAACGCACAAAACTCACCATTGAAATTGGTCCTATTACGGTCCTTGTATGTATCTCTATCCGCGGTATATAAATGAAATATTTTTGCATGAACTATTTTTTATTTCACACGCCTTTTCTTCCACGTTATTTATTCTCTGAAAATATACAGCATGAAGATTTTCTACTGTCGAATAAATGTATTATGAAAATTATCCATCTCATCTCATCTCATGTTTGTCATTTTAGAGACCACTAGTAATATTCAACTGTTGCGGGATGATCTTGGGGTTGTAATTCTTGTAGCCTTCGAAAATATTTCAATTTAGAAGCGACTGGTAGTATTCAACTCTTCCGGTACTATCGCGAGGTATTTCCGTCATATCATCTTCTGCACACTGTGGATAAAACGAGTGTCACATCCTGGCTGTTGTTCATTCTAACACCACTCATCACAAATTTTTGGATTACATTCACTTTGTTGTGAATAAAAAGCTCTGTTTTCGTAAACGCAAACATAACCAATAATTATATTTTATTGAAGGGTACCTAGTCTTTGCTGACTAGAGAAAAAGAAAACACAAGATTTTGGAAATCTTTATTTCCGTTATCAGGGAGACTACAATGGAAAATATGGTACACTGAAATCATTTTCTGAATAGTTGTACTTACATCTTTGTTTAGATTGGTGTCTATTCCGTTAAAAATTGAATAATTCATAAATTGTGTAACGAATTGTGAAAAAGTAAAGTTATGACAAAAAAGACACACGTTAAGATTCATGAGTTGACATTAATAAATTAAAATTTAAATAAAATTGTCTGCTCCATGTGGCATGATTGATACAACTGACAGATTAGGGATATTCCCGCAATTTTATAACAAACACGTATCTATGTGACTGAGTTTAGTGGTACCAACTACCGACTACTGGATCGAGTTTAATTAAATTTGTGATAATTGTAATTGAATTGAAATTGTTACTGAATGCTGAATTTCTTTTTAATGGCAGTACTAGGAGTAAATCTCACTCAAAGATTAATGTCAGTTTTTTTTATTAAGCAATTCTTTTCATGAGAAATGAAAGTCATTTCTTTCAGCAGTGTGGGATTCCATCGTTAACACCTTTCTGGGCGCAGACTGCAATTACTATTGTGTCAAGTTCTTGATAAAGATCTTAAGTTTTGCCCAATGTACTATAGTTACAATTTCGACACAGAATATACCGGGTGACCGGAACCAATTTACCCCCCTGTATCTTCTTGTTATTTTATAGGATGTTTCAAATTCGGTACTTCGATTTGATGTTATGAATGTACAATTATAAATATCAAACCAAATATGACACTTCCGGTTTGACCGGAAGCGCATCCAATTTTTATATTTCAAATGGAAATATATATTTTTTTGAAAATTACGATTGGTTAGAATTACCTTTCCAATGATATATCACAATCATACTTCCAATTCACAATCTGCTGATATAATTGAGATTTTATAAAAAATTACTTTTTGTATTCCCCTCGTAACGGAACATTTCCATGAAAGTACGCTATGGAATATTGAACAATATCATGTAAGTAACAATAATTCATGGCAAAACTATTTACACAATAAGTTTTATGCAGACTAACTATTTTTACAATTTTAGTTTTTCTTCATTTTTCAACATCAATACACTCATTTCTTTTAAATGCTAACATAGGAATTTTTAAAGTTGGTTAGAAACTCCAATACATATTGAAATACAAAACATGAAAAAACCTCCATATTTTTGTTTCATATTTATTTTTAATGAAGATAATTGCATGCTATACCTACATTCGTATCGAACCTTTCAACTTCATCTCAATTGGCTATGATATTGAATTTCTTCTATAGGTCTGGAATTATTTTTGAAACTGCAAAATCGGACGCAACAAAATATTCATTTCGATAATTTTCCTACAAAATAGTAGACATTTGGAACATGTACAGTTTTCTCACTCAATTCAAAAGAAATTCAACACCTATGACAGACTCAATTAATCTAATTGTTCAAAATGTTAACGTCAATGTATTTTTGTATTTTTTCGGAGCATGCCCGCATAACATTCACTAGTTGAGCCGGAGTAATTTCGTTGATGGCTCTCCTTACCCTGTCTTCAAGTTCCTCGCGATTTTGAGGTCCATTATGAGCATAAACTTTATTCTTCAAGTGAGCCCAAACAAAAAAATCCATTGGCGTGAGGTCTGGTGACCTTGGTAGCCAACGAACTGGACCATGAGTATCAATCCAATTGTCTTCGAAAATTCTAGTAAGATATCCTCGGACTCTTCGAATTATGTGGAGGTGCTCCATTTTGTTGGAAATACATAATGCGACGTGTCGCTAAAGGAATGTCTTCAATAAAATTTTGGATTTCATCATTTAAAATTTGTAGGTACCGTTCACCTGTTGAAGCTCCATCAAAAATAATTGATCCCACTATTCTGGTTTCAAAAATTCCTAGCCAAACATTGAATCCGAATCTTTCTTGGTGTCTTCCTTCTCTGAACACATGCGGATTTTCTTGTGCCCAATAACGTAAATTATTTCCATTGAAATGACCATTGTTTGTAAAGCGTGATTCATCACTGTATAGAATATTGTAATGGAAATTTGGATTTTCTGTTTCTTTTCGTATAACCCAGTTACAATACACAATCCTCCTCTGCGCATCATTTTCAAACAAATATTGATGAATTTGATATTTTAATGAATGACGGTGATCTCCGTATCTTCGCTTACAATAACATGTTCCCCATCATGATTATTCTGTTCTTTCCTGAACTGTGACTCCAATATTGCAAAATAGTTTCTACAACTAGGTTGCGGACTGTTAGGATATCTCTCCTGGTACGCAAGGCGCAAGGCTAAACAGGAATTTTCCCTTGGTTTTCCATAAATCAACATCATATCAATTTTTTTCATTTTGGGAAATCGGTAGTAGTTGTTCATTTCACAAATGATTATCTTAGAAAATCAGAACATTCGAAATGTCAACAATTTGGCGTACACAACGAAAGAACAATTCAACAAATTTAATTCATAGCCAACTAACATGAAGTTGAAAGGTTCAATACAAATGTAGGTATAGCATGGAAATTATCTCCATAAAAAATAAAAATGAAACAAAAATATGAAGGTTTTTTCATGTTTTGTATTTCAATATGTATTGGAGTTTCTAACCAACTTTAAGAATTCTTATGTTAGCACTTAAAAGAAATGAGTGTATTGACGTTGAAAAATGAAGAAAAACTAAAAAATTGTAAAAATAGTTAGTCTGCATAAAACTTATTTTGTAAAAAGTTTGGCCATGAATTATTGTTACTTACATGATATTGTTCAATCTTCCATAGCATACTTCCATGAAAATGTTCCGTTACGAGGGGAATACAAAAAGTAATTTTTTATAAAATCTCAATTATATCAGCAGATTGTGAATTGGAAAGCAGATTGTGAATTGAAAGTATTGTGATATATCATTGGAAAGGTAATTCTATACCGAATCGTAATTTAAAAAAAAAATATATACTTTCCATTTGAAATATAAAAATTGGATGCGCTTCCGGTCAAACCGGAAGTGTCATATTTGGTTTGATACTTGCTAAATTGTACATTCATAACATAAAATCGATGCACCGATTTTGAAACATCCATATAAAATAACAACGAAGATACAGGGGGGTAAATTGGTTCCGGGTCACCCGGTATACTACTTTCGAACACGAGGATAATGGTATTTTATCTTTGACTTTTGAATAAATTGATTTAATTGTTGATGTTTTATTGACTATTATAAAAATATCTTGATATTGAAAAATTCTAGTTAGTTTCGGTTTGATCTCTCTTATGTATGGCATTGATATGAATACAACATGTGTAGGGTATTATTAGTTGCATTGTTGTTAGGAATAATATTTGCATAGGTCTGTATGTCTAAGGCTGGTGATGTGTCGAACGGTTTTTAGTAAACTGTTTGGATAAGAATTATCCAAAAAGAGGTTTTGTAAATATACTGGGACGTACTTTTATATATTTTTATCTGCACAATTCGTTATTGAAAATATAAATGATATTCATTTTCATAATATTTACCAAACATGAGATAAAAATAAACTTTTTTGATGAGACCAAAAATTCAAAAAGTTACAGTTACAGTCTTTTTGTTAAATTACTTTCTGTCAAAATGCAAGATATGTTATGTTGCATGCGGTGGTAAATATTATCCGCCAAGAGTACAGGAAAATGTTTTACTAGTGCGGTTTGGCAGGAAGATGCTCACAAATATAGAAGAAAAAAATATAATATCCACACAATTGCTGCTACTACCAGCGTCAATTTTTTGCCGGTGTATTTTTTTGATATATCTTAGGACATGTATGGGTTATAGGGTATATACAATTAACTCAATAATATAGGTTTCATTAAATATAATGTTTTTCAAGGTGATTTGAAATATATAAACAACTGTATGAAGGCTATCCTTCTTCAAATATTTCGGATGCAATTGACAGAAAAACAACTGGAACTGATGATAATATATTCCAGTTGAAATTTCAGAATCAACCGAAGTTTATGACCCTTTGAAAATGTTTTCTTTGCATTTTGATAGAAAATATATATTTCTTTGTCGATTGGTAAAGATATTCTGCAGACAGAATAATAAACATTTTCCGGAAATAAACAATAAATTCGCATAATTACTATATAACCATCATAACTGTCTCTAGTCTTTAGAGATATATTGGTTCACGAATCTGTGTATTTGTATAAATCATCGACGGGTGTCCGATAGACCGATATCACAATAAGTTCACGTAATGCGCGAAATCGATTCGCGCGACCCTTTCAATTTGGTCCGGAATAATTAACTGCGTAATCCCTTCAAACGGACTCGGATATTAGTGTTTATTTTGCAATTGTATCTATCGGTGGGCGTTCACTCAAAATTGCCATATTTCCATTGGGAGGAAACTGGCAAATATTTGCCGTATATAGGTACAAACCAAAACGGCATTTGCGCACTTTCATTGATGTAATATTAATATTTTCGAGATAAACACGCTTTTAATTGAAATGAAATAAAATAATTATTTTAGCTTTCACAGAGTCAGTCACGGATTTCTGGGTTTTATAAATGGGCGGCACTCAATGCCTGGATATTTTTGTCATGAAATAAATGTCAAGATTGATCGATTACTCACGCTTTTTATATTTGATGTTATGAATCCAAAAGGTCTGATTTCCCTACACAAATGTGAAGTCATTCTATGAAACAAATATTATTTTCCCTTTTTGATATTTTCAACAATTGTCACCAAAACATAGCTTATTGTGTTGAGGTGTCTTCTGAGGAAAATACATACAGAGTACTTCATGGCATTCAGCCCTCGTCACGTTCCTCTCCATATATTGGCTTATGTGGAGTTTTTTCTGTCATTCAAGAAAACATTTTAAGTGAACTTTCTAATCACTGGATTTCATAATGAATTCTGATTCCTGATTGTCTTTTGGTGATGTGGTAAATTTTTTTAACGTATCGAGAAAAATTTATTAACGGAAGGGACATTTGATATTTTTTCACTTTCACAAAAATAAAAATGGGAAGTAATCGATTATACATTCTTACTCACGAAACTACGTGACCAGTACTACGCTTATATTTATTTCCACGGGTACTCATTCAAAAGCTGGGTATACCATTGCCGGTGATTTGAAATAGAGTGCCGAAAAGTCTCCTGGAGTCGAGGAGCACTAGCCATTAACCTATTCCAAGATACTTTTCCCTGTATCATATAGACTGGGTGGTTATTTTTGAAAAAATGTACCAATCAGTATTTGCAAGTGGATACACTCCAGAATAAAAAAACTTCAAGGAACCCATATAAATATTCAAAATATAATTATTTACATTCCAGGTATACTACTTTCAAATATTATAAGAGTCAGGTTAAGAAACTTACGGAAGTTGGATTATTTAGAACCGAAAACTGTGAAATACTTCCAGAACTAACGAGTTGAATTCTGTGCTATAACAGAATGATAAAAACTCAGGTGTTTCCTGTTAGTTGAAATAAAAAGGATCGAAATATTCCCCATATTTTTTTATTATACCAATAACGTCCGCTTTAACAAAAATTGTTATTCCTTTAGTTTTCACTCTATTTCCTTTCATTTGGAGAGAACGGTCGCTTTGAAATTTATTTGGGTCTTTCGACTTAAAAGTTCATCTTTTTGTGTGATACATCGTCGTTCGACAGGGGTATTGCCAACACCAAATTTTGTTTTGTGAAAACGTGGATATTGGTCGAGTGAAAAATATACACCTATCTGGGAAAACCATTTACTTCATGAAGTTATCAATCTTTGGAGCTCTCAGCTTTTTATTAACGCTCCTTTCCTGATATATTTTCCATTGCGCCTCAAGTTTACTGGTGTATATAAAAGGGTTTTGTAATTTTTTATTTAATTTATGTAGATGTAATTAAAAAAATTACTAAACTAAAAAAAGTCCTGTTTTTTTGTTCTGAATGAATTAATGTTGAAAATTGATTGATAGGACAATAATTTTTATGTTAATTCTCTGAAGCATGATAACTGAGGAGAGGTGATGTTTCGGTACTGATTTGATGACCAATAGAAAGACAAAATAAATCCACGTAAGATCTATGCGCTTACGAAATATTATCTGTGGTCTCATATTGACTACCAAAAGAAAAAACACTGTTAAAACAGTATCCAATCAGTGTACTACAACTCTGTTAACATTTAAATATTCCTTAGGAAAAAAACATTAAAAAATCCAAAAACGACGTACCAATCCCCTAATTATCTTTGAAATGTGTTTACGTAAACTGCCTTTGTTTTTCCTATAACTGAATAACCAAGAGTTCATTATTCAAATAAGAAACCAGAAATATTTCTCGACAAATATTTTTTCCAATATTTTCCGAAATGGCTGCATTGAAATGTATCCATTGGCATAAAACATTCAACTGGACATCAAACGACCACTAAAGCGCGATGCCTGAATAATTACAAAGTTGATTGAGTTAATAATGCCGCTTGCCGCTAATAAGTAGTATTATCAACATAACAAGTACAATACAAAGATAACATAATTCCACTAATGAAGTTGCTTTTAATCAAGTACATGTAACAACAATGTGACGTTATTATAGAACTCGGTCATTGGGAGAAGTTGGCTGACTGGAAGTTGATGAATTCTCACTGGTAACTTCCTGTCGATCCCGTGTATTATCTGAAACTGTTCATAATTTCCTGAAAGGTCGAACTCCGGCATTAGAAGTGATCATTTACCAGGAATGGACTCCACCACTTGGAACCCCTTAAGATATAAGGTCGCTGTGGCATAATTGATTTTCTCCGAATCGATAAAAGTGATGCATGCAGTTGAAAAAGATACGTATAAAAAAAGTTGGCCGTCACGGGACGCCCGGCAGATGTGGAACATCTCAGAGTATATTGAAATTTCTAATTAATACAAACCAAAAACCAATAAAAATATGGAGTAATTTTATTAGTTTCAATTTTCGTACAATAGAAGCCTCACACACACACACATTCACACACACACGCACACACATAAAGGACTTGTCACTCATATTTTAATTCAATGATATCATCACTGATTCGAATTCTTTTAAGCGCTAAAAAACAATAACAATAAAATAATATTTTAAAGAAATGTCAAGTCGGATAGATTAGTATGCAGCTCATACAGAGTATGCGCACGCACACACAAGGGAATCGTTACGGCACGAGAGAGCGTCATGCCGTTTGGCGTGACAGCAAACTGGTCGATTTTACTGCCAAGCTACGGCAATATATGTTTCACATCAAAAGTAAGAATTGAAAATCTGGAATATAACAACTGCAATGAATCCCTACTAACAAAAAAAATCAAACAAGGGGTTTGTCTCAAATTTGTTGAAGCAAATTACACATATATTCTTCCGAAGATGTTTTCTGTTTCTTATAACCTGCCATATTCATTATTCTGAAAAAAAATACGGAAGAGACGTAATCGAAATATAACGAAACATATTTTTTTCCAAATTTAATATTTTATTATGCTTGATTATATATATAATAGAGAGTCAGATCGACCTGCGGCGGCTATATTCTACATAACTTTCAATGCAGCCAGATTAAATTTTTGTCACTATTTCTGAATATTAAAAATAGTTATTTGTAAATGTCCAGAGCGCTGGCGATATTTCAATTCATTGCACTGCTCCAGAGCTAAAAAGTGCTTTCTGATTAAATACCTAACGGCACTAAGAAAAATATATATTGGCTTATTTGATTGGAAATCAGATGTTATTCTGCTCAATAAAGAATAAAAAACTTGTTATATTTTGAAATAACAAAAGTGGCTGTTGGTTTGGCGGTCGTTACCAAGAGTAAATTTCGTGAACTAAGTTGCTAACGCAAAATATTCGTTTTGCATAGGTACGGTTTAAGGAACA
Organism: Gonioctena quinquepunctata; assembly: GCA_018342105.1. NCBI lineage: Eukaryota > Metazoa > Arthropoda > Insecta > Coleoptera > Chrysomelidae > Gonioctena > Gonioctena quinquepunctata. The sequence goes on along the minus strand of JAFIRS010000038.1, from coordinate 822,835 downwards.
GGTTTTTTAAATATATATAGATGGCAGAAAAAATGAATTTTGAAATACTTTTTTCAATCCTGTATGAAAAAATCAGTAAAATAAATTTTTCTTCCATGTTCTGAAAGCATATTGAAGAACGTAACAAATAACATTCAGTTCATTCCTTGTGTCCCAATGTTTTCATTCAAAATCGGATGCGATTTAATTTTAACTTGAAATTTCCTAATGAAGAATAAAAAATGACGATTATGGCCAAGATAAATCCATTTAGGTCTTTGACTATAGTTCGAAAGACGTTTAAATAATCTCCTTGGCTCCACTTGATACAGAGATATTCGTTAAAAAACGCAAAAACGCCTTTTTTTTCGGCGTGTTTTATAAGTTTTCGTACCATCGTTTGCCATTGTAGTTTCTGTATTGGCCTTCAGTTTTGTATACTATACTATTTCGAGAAGGTTGCACATGTATTGCTGTTTGAATCATTTGTTCAGTTCCTGATTTTGTGCTCTGAAAATAAATGGAAATAATTTTTAAAATAATATATTTTTCGTGCAATTGCACGCGAAGTGAGTATTCCGGGTTATCAACACAGTCCGCAAAATTTCATTTCGCGGCCGTTAGCCATAGCAACGGCCGCCAAACCAAACGTCACTTCCAAATTTGACGTTTCTAGAATACGACAATGACAAGGATTATTTTTTATTGAAAACAGTATTAATTTTTAAATTAACAACAAATACATACTTATTTATATTATTTTTCAGGTATTGAAACGGAAAGCGCCTAGTTTACAATACTTTTTAGCTCTGGAAGAGTGCAAAATATCACTATCAGTATCAGAAATATTCGCGTTTTGTCAAAAACTGTCATAGTTATTTGTATGCCAAGGCCAAGGCTAAATATCTTTTTAGCGTACCGGAAGAAAAGTTATCACCGAGGCAGAATAATCTTGAGGTCTCTAAAAAGTTTCGCGGCCACGGCATACACACTATTTTTCGTGCAATCGTCAAAATGATCAAACTAGATAATTGCAAATAAATATATTATTCCTCTAAAATCAACAGCAGTTCAATTTAATTAACAAAGTCTCAGCGTTGCTATGGAAATTATATATATATATATATATATATATATATATATATATATATATATATATATATATAAACTATTTTGACAGTTCTTGACAAAACGCAAATATGTCTGATACTGATAGCGATATTTTAGTATCTTGCACTCCTCCAGAGCTAATAAAAAGTATTGTAGAATCGGCGCCTTCCGTTTTAATACCTGAAAAATCTAAACAGCAGTACGAAAAATGTTACCGTGAGTATTCAATTAAAAATAATCCTTGTCAATCCTCGTCAATGTCGTGTTTTAGAAATGCCAAATTTGTAAGTGACGTTTGGTTTGGCGGCCGTTACTATGGGTAACGGCCGCTACTATGGGTAACGGCCGCGAAATTGAAGTTCGCGGACTGTGTTGAGAACGCGAAGTACTCATTTCGCGTGCGATTACACGAAAAGATATTTTTTATATTTTCTAAGATATCATTTCCATAGCAACACTGTGACTTTATTAATTAAATTGAATTGCTGTTGATTTTAAAGCAATAATATATTAATTTGCAATCATCTAGTGTAATGATTTTGAGGATTGCACGAAAAATAGTGTGTATGCCATGTCCGCGAAACTTTTTAGCGACCTCAAGATTATCCTGCCTCGGCCGCAAGCGGCCTCGGCGATAACTTTTTTTTGGCACACTAAAAAGCTATTTCGCGGCCGTGGCATACAAATAACTATTTTCTGATATAAGATATGTGATTCCTATTTCATTATGGTCCAAGGTAAACTTCCATTTTTCTTATCGAGTGATTATTTCCTTTGTCTAATCAATTTTTGTACAGTTTATCAATTTTCTAGCACTTAATAAACCTAAATGTTTGTGTACACCCTCACATCATCGTAAAACAAATGTCAGTAGTAACTATCAGTTTGCAAGTGTATGACAAATTCTAAAGCTCCTGGGGAAATCTCCTAATCCCAACAATGGCCAATCCGTCACTGTATACCTGATACGGCCCAAGTTGCAACATAGCTTCGTGTGTTTATCATTACGTTATGACAGTATGCACCGAATATTGCGATCCTTGCAAACTTGGTTGAGCCGATTCGCTTATATTGAATCGATTTCCGTGTATATTTACACGCTGGCATATGGCAGATGGAGAATATTATTTCACTGCAATTGTCTCGATTCAGGGACACATGTTTCAATCTATCAACCATGGGGTATTACCGGAATAACCGATATTGTTTCGACTTCCATTGATGAAGAAGAACTTATAAGTGAAACACACTCGTTCGATAGTACAGTCAATGAAATCTGTAAATATGCCTAGTTTTTGGAGTGCAAATGAAAAATATAAATCTTCTGATAAAATATCTTGAATGTGGATAATAGTTTATTCAGCAACAAATACTGTCCATGAATATATGCACAGTTTTGAATGCACACCTAAGTAATATAAAAACATGGTGCTAAAGGGCCGTGATATTCTTAAATTTTTTTGTAGAGGGACGTTTCACACGATTAGATAAAACACATTTCAGTATTTTGTGAATCGTCAATATTCATGCATAAGGCAGAATTATCAATGATTCTTATCTTATCATGGATATACTCTTGATAAGAAGTAAAATCCCATAACATGTTTCCGCCACACTGGAAATATAATAATGCGGTTGAGTATTTATAGAAGTTTTCCTTTTTCGCTCGACTGCCACCAAACCTTATCGAGGAGACATTCGAGCGAAAGAAATTAAAAAGTTAACCCCAATTCCCACTCTCGAGTTTAATATTCTTGAGAATATCTTTTCGGATTGAAAACGTCTTAGAGGGTTCAGTTTTATAGCCTAAGAGGATTAAAAAACGGGATCAATTATATTTGATAGCGAGTTTGGGAATAAGAAAACGGAACTTATTTACGGGGGTAGGATCTTTATCCGCCTTGGATACAGATGGATAAAACAACCAATTAATTATCGAACTTCATTTGAAACAATGCACTGTACGAACGATGATATTTGGCGTCTATGGTTTTATATTTTGCCTCAAGCTAGAGCAAATTTTACCAAATATGATGCTTTAGTACTTTATTTCAATCAATCAATTAAAATGTAATTCTGTAAAGCATGTCTTATTTTGTTTACATATATTTATAATTTCTGTGGTAGTTGATTCATGCGCAATTTTTCATGATCAATATTTTCCTCAATAATCTGAATATCTGAAATTATATTTATATATATATATATATATATATAAATATAGAATAAGAGAAATTTGTTACGAATCCAAGAGAGCCCACCATTCGCCTACAGCCTGTTTCATGGTTTCCCAATCATCAGGACGGCTTGTGGTCTCTTTCAAATTCGTATCAAATATCTCGTAGTGGTAATACCTATCGGCAAGTAAAAAAATGTGAAAAGCATCAAATTATAGATAGTGACACCTATAATCTGTGCGGTGAAGCTTAGACCTGTTATCGTGGAATTTTAATGACACAGAATTTCGTGCACATTAATAGGTCACCAACAGATGTCAGCATAGGCCAATCCACGACACCAATAGTCGTACTCCTAGTGCGTTCTGAGTAACGCAAAACAAATAACGAGAATAAGAGAAATTTGTTACGAATCCAAGAGAGCCCACCATCCGCCTACAGCCTGTTTCATGGTTTCCCAATCAACAGCACGGCTTGTGGTCTCTTTCAAATTCGTATCAAATATCTCGTAGTGGTAATACCTATCGGCAAGTACAAAAATGTGAAACACATCAAATTATAGATAGTGACACCTATGATCTGTGTGGTGAAGCTTAGACCTGTTATCGAGGAATTTTAATGAAACGAAATTTCGTGCACATTAATAGGTCACCAACAGATGTCAGCATAGGCCAATCCACGACACCAATAGTCGTACTCCTAGTGCGTTCTGAGTAACGCAAAACAAATAACGAGAATAAGAGAAATTTGTTACGAATCCAAGAGAGCCCACCATCCGCCTACAGCCTGTTCCATGGTTTCCCAATCATCGCACAGATTATATCTATGGCCAGAGGCGAAACGTCTAGAATAATATAGGATAGTTTTATTTACACAAGAATCCCAAACCTAAGAACCCCCAACCAAAAATATATATATATATACAAATTGAGGATCACAACACAAAAAGATCAGTCGAGTTCGAAACAATCGAATTTCTAGACATCACCTGAAGATGATTAATGTGAATTTGCCGAAACGTCGTGAAACCGTACCTTTCGAGGACCAAGAAGACAGAATGCAGACAGAAAACCGAGAAACTATCTCAACATATATACAGTGAACGATGTGACAAAAACCGTTTGGAATGATATCATCGATACTACTTTTTAAAATTAGAGACATTGTTATTGCTCAATAGATGGCGCGGGGGCACATCATCTTAAAAATTTCAAATGGCATGGGGGTCAAGTGGCACATTGTTGAACAGATAATTCAATTCTCATTTCTACCATCTTATTATTTTCAAATTTTGTTTAAACGTTTTTTCACAATATGCATTTGAAATGTTAATATAAGTGCGGATCTGAATGGTACCCTTATCGCGATAACTTCTGAACGGTTTGATTAGACATGAAATATATTGAATGGTTTTAGCGGTCCAAGAGAAGGTACATTACAATTACTCGACAGAGGGCGCTGGGGGCACATCATCTTGAAAATTTCGAAGGCATTGAGGTCGAGTTGCACATCGTTGAACAGGCAATTCCACTTTTCTTTCAACTATGGTTGTTCTACGGAATCACAATTGCGAGTGCGGCTTTTTATAGTTCCCCCTCCCTGTTAACTTTTGAACGGTTCAACATAGAACAACGAGACCAATACTATTTTGAATGATATCATCGACACTACTCTTTGAAGTAGAATAGATCGTAATTGCTCGATAGAAGGCGCGAAAGGGCAATCAACTTAAACATTTCAAATAGCATAGGGGGTCAAGTGGTAAATCGTTGAAAAGATAATTCAATTATCTTTTTAACCATCTTATTTTTTTTGAATTTTGTCAATTTTTTTTATCACAATATGCATTTCAAACTTTAGTTATTCTTGACATTTCAAATACATATTGTGAAAATACTTATTGACGAAATTAAAAAAAACCTAAATAGTTGGAAAGAAAATTGAGTTATCTTTTCAACATTTAAACTTAAAAAGTAATAATTAATAATAATTGGTTTTGTCCCATATATATATATATATATATATATATATATACATGGAATTGAAAAAATATGTATTCAAGAAACAACAGAAATGTTTCTGAACACCCTTTATGAGAATTCCATTTTTTAAGTAAAATCTTCAATGCGGAATCAAGGAATAGAATAGAATGAAAATATTATACATAACAAATTGATTTTATTATAATTTTACTCGAATATATGTAAATAAATACTAAAACACAAATCCAACAGATTGTTTCGACAGAGTTTGCTCTTCATCAACTTAAAAGTTGAGAAGCAGCGCTCTTTCACTCAACATTCAAGTGATTGTGTTGTCTGAGGTGGATGACGGAAATAGAAAATATGTAGACAAACTTCTTTCGACAGACTGTTGGGTTCAAAAAGTTTTATTGATTGAAAGGTCTGCGAATCCAGAATTAAGTTTCCTTTTTATTGAAGATGCAATGGGCCAAGCATCCTACCAGTTTAAATGAACGTGATTCGAGTTTCGCGATTAGTTCGCTTACCTTGCTTCGCGTATACGCTGTCGTTTACAGGATATTAGATTAAGGACTTTTATTCATTCCCCTTTTCCGCTAGGATTTCTGTAAAGACTACCTTATTGAATTCCGAAGTTTTTAATGGATTTATTCTGTCTCACCGCATAGGTTGATTAGGTTCTCCAATCGAGCTTGGTATATATATGAAAGGTTGATTGGTTTTTTTCGGAAATCGGTTCGATCGGGGTTAGTTTTATTAAGCGATAAATATTTTCGTTCGATTACATATCCCACTAAGCAAATGAAAATTAAATATTGCAGTTACCTACCTACGTATCCTTTAAAAAAAATGCTTGATGCGTGGGAGAACTGACGAAGAGAAAAAAAGTCAAAATAAAAACGATCTATTAATTTCTCGATTCATTTTCATTTGATTTCTCAATTTCATTTGATATAGTTAATTGAACACAATTATTCCAAAAACTGGCAACCGTTTGTCACTATATGTCTTCTGACTCGTAAACATTATTGAACAAGCAATTGTTGACTTCAGTTACCTGATTGTACTGGGTGATTTCAACTTTCCCTCAATAGATTGTAATACCAGTAGAAGTTAAATTATTTCCGGAACGAGGGATAATTTTCTAAAAATATTCATGAACGAGCAAAAAATTACGGAAATATTCGGAAATTTCGCACCAGATTGTGTTTAAAAATAAAAATTTTTAGAATTTATTTTTTGACTCTCAACAATGCCAATTTTTTTCTTCGATAAGACACTAGCAAAACAGAATGTTTTGATTGACTCAATTGTTTAGTTACCATGGCAACTAGGTAAAACCTTAACCTAAAATGTACTTGAATTCCAAATCTGTCAAGCGGAACGACGTGAAAAAAAATGTTTCGCTCCGGTCAAGAAAGTAAAGAAAGTATTCGTCAGGAGATTCAGCAGTTAACACCCGCGAATACTAAGAAATCCAAGTCAAGCATATGGAAGCAGTTTACAAACTTTTGCGAAGAAAAATCGTATGATTTTGATAGAGGGGATACACCTATGGAGAAACTGGCGCTTAGTCTTGAAGACTATGGGTTTAATATGCGGAAAAAGAACTCCGAAGACTACAAGGAGAGTGTGGTAAAAGTTTTATGGAATTTCACAGCCAAGCAGTTGCAAGCATATTTTTAAAGACACAATCGCAAATTTAATCCATTTTCTGATATAGAATTTGAAAACGCAAGAGGTGCAAAAAATGCTTAGCGTCGGAAGTTACAAAAGGACCCAGCCAAGAGAAAGACAAGTTCATCCGCATCACCAACAGACAAGTTAAAAAAAAATATTGAGCTTCGTGATGGAAACACCCCAGAGGGATTGCAAAAAAAGTTTTTCTACATCGCTGCTCATGAATTGGCCTGGAGAGGGGAAGAAGGAGCTGCAGCATGCATAGAATATTTTGTGGAGGAAATTGATAATCAAGGAAAACCAATAGTCGCATTGAATATAATCCAGTTTTCTCTAAAACTACCCAAGGCGGTTAAAAACAAATGGCTGACAGTAAGTCCAAGCCCAGTACAAATCGTCAGCAAAAACTCCTGTTTTGTAGTAAGAAGAATATTGTTCAGTCAAAACGAACGCAAACTTTTTTGTTTTAAAAATGTATCGATTAATCATGCTGTATGTAAAATATGCATAAAATTGTCTGATGTAATGATGAATCATCGTAATGTGTCTTATAATTTGTTTCGAATTGTTCAGGAATATTTGCTTCTAAACTACTCAAAATTGAAAGTGCTAAATGGAAAAATGGTGAATAAAATACTGTCTAAATAGTATATATATTTTAATTCAATCAATTCAAAGTCCAGTTTTTCGCCTTTAAGAAGAAAGGAGGTGTCCGAAGAATATAGAAAACATTTAAACTATGTAATTGAAATGTATCAAAATTAAATGAAGAAAGAAAAATATTATTCTGTCACTAAAACGTCAGAAAAATTTCGTTTTCATTCGCTGTTGGGTACCCAAGAGAAAAAAAATGTCACTAAAATACATACGTTGCCATGGTGATCTGTCAAAAAAACCCAATTTGATTGGTTACTGGTGTGGAATTTTCAGCCAACGTGAATCCGCTGACTTGTTCTCTAATATGATACTGAGTTCCAGCCTCTCCCAACTGATTCTGGAACCTACTAGGTACCGATCTAATCAGAACCCTACTCTACTAGATCTTTTATGCTTCCTCCCATTGATATCTCGGACCATGTGACTATCAATTGTAATATCCAAGTCATCACGGAAGCTCCCTCTAGGAATACGAGAAACAAATGCCGCAGAACCAATTACCCAAGATTGAAAGAACTCCTGGAGGTGACAAATTGGGACTATTCTCAGGATTTGTACGATGTTGAAGAAAAATGGTTGTTTTTTCATCATACTGTTACGACCCTCACCGAAAGCTGCACCAAAGAATACTTAGGGTCACTAATACCAGTAAGCCTTATATAACAAATGACATCATCGAGAAATGCAAAACGAAACGTAGACTGTGACGTACATCCAAGACAACTCGAAATGAAGAAGCGGCATTATTAGAATAACCTCTCAAAAGAAATCGAACATAAAAAAAAATCATTTGAGGACTCATTTGTCGAAAAAGGAGCAAAATCCATCTTCAAATATACCCGCCAGCAACTGTCTTCCAGAGTACCGACACCATTACTGAAAGATGGTGTATTATGTACATCTAGCACCAAAGTAGCAGAGGAATTCGCAAATTTTTTCGAAGATTCGTATACGATAGAACCAGTTGACGATTTACCAATACCGAACCTTCCCAGATTGGCAAATACCATTACTCATGTAAAATTTTCTGAAGAAAGGGTTCTCGCACATCTGAAAGAAGTCCATCGCATTAAGTCTTCAGGACTAGACAATAGCTCTGGCTCAGTTTTCACTAACTGTGCAACAGCCTTAGCCAAACCACTGACGCACATAATGCAAGTTTCTTCCGATTCAGGAGAGCTTCCCTCGGCCTGCCTATCAGTTTTAGTTACGCCAATATTCAAGGGAGACAAACTCGACTCTAATAATTATCGACCCCTATCTGTGCAAAACTCATGGAGAAGATAGTTTCAAATGATCTTTTGAGCTTTCTTCGACAGAACGAAATAATACCCGTCAATCAACACGGATTCCTGCCCGGTCGATCCACTTCAACCAATCTCCTGGAATGCCTCAATCAATGGGCACATCTCGTTGACAAAGGAAAACCAATCGACTACATCTACCTAGATTTTTCTAGAGCATTCGACCGAGTCCCGAAAAGACGTCTCCTCTTGAGGATTATCTTGGCGTACGTGGGTCGTTCCATAGATGGATAGAAGCTTTCCCCACCAACGGAAAGTTCTTGGTACGGACAGGGGACACATACTCAGAACAACATATTGTAATCTCTGGTGTACCCCAGGGATCAGTTCTGGGCCCAATCCTCTATTTTATATACGCATCAGTCTTACAATAAATTTTCCAGTGCCAACACGCCTTCTATGCTGATGACACTACATTATTTTGTAACCCACTTGTGACTCAAAACGTCTACAATCTGAACTACAGCGCCTTGAAACCTGGTGAAACGATTGGTTAATACCTCTTAACCCATCTAAATGTACTACATATCGGCCGTAACAACCCGAACCTCGATTATTATGTAGGCAATGTGTTAATTCAGACAGTCCAATCCCAAATCGACCTGGGAGTAACAATGACTAATACGTTGTGCTGGTCAGAGCATGTTGCCAATATGAAAAAAAAAGCAAACGGTATCTGTTATCTCATGAAAAAGTCCTTCTAATCTCCAGATGTCAAAGTACTAGGCATCATCTCATCCGCCGATTACTGGAGTACAATGTTGTGGTCTGGTCGCCACACCTCATCCGAGACATCACCCTTCTCGAAAATGTCCAAAGAAAACTAACGAAATGGGCGCCGCAAATCCAGCAACTGGAATATCGCGATCGACTGAGTGTACTAAATCTGTCAACACTGCATGAAAGAAGAAAACGAGGTGACCTCATACAATGCTTCAGAGTCTTAACGAACTCTTTTTCTGTGGATCTGAGGCAGATTAGGTTCTCCCTAAATGAAGGCGACATACTCCGGGGTCACTGCCTCAAGCTCTCGAGAGAAAATTTCAAGACATCCACGAGACAACACTTCTTCCCTAACACAGTGTTTCACGAGTGGAATTCACTTCCTGAAAGTGTAGTAAGTGCCTCATCTATAAACTCGTTCAAAAACAGATTTGACAGCCATAAAAAATGTAGTCCAATTCAATAATTTATCAACACTATAGCAATTTTTTTTTAAGTTTGGTTATTTAGATTTTGATTATTTTTATAATTCTCGTATGTTTCACCATTTGTGTGTTCAATACCTTTTTTTTTGTACAACTTTTGGGCATAATAGGCGTTAAGCCTCTGCCCTCACCCCTGTAAAAATAAATAAATAAATGTTAAAGTAAGCGTTGCATTCAAAAATCACACAGTTGGTATTTTTTGCATACCTAAAAAATATTTCCAATAATTTAGTTTAACCGGACATCCTGAGAAATGAGATGATTATGATTATGATTACCTATCAGATAAATTGATATCCACTCAAATACTTGTTAAATTGATGATCTAAAAATATGCATATTACAAAAACTTGGCAAGATTAGTTTCGCTTCGAGATATTTCTTGGTGGAAATTATTGTTAATTATTTTCCATGGATTTCTAGAATCAACTACAGAATAATGTCCAGAAGAAAAAATTGAGAAAATATATATATATATATATATATATATATATATATATATATATATATATAAGGGGATATTTTCGTGACTCTTCGATAATCAATGTAGAAATTAGTGGGAAGCAGTCAATGGTAGACCAATTAATACGATTTCTTCGTTTTTATGTGCTATCGAAAAATTTTATTTTCTTCTACAAGACGTAACTAAAAGTTAATACATGATTATATGATGGTATTACATAATTAGAGGATACTTACTAACATGAAATTCATAAAAAATAATACACAAAAAGAAACATCGGTGTTACAATTTAAAATGACAAGATGACAGCAAATTATGATTACTCAGTCACATGCCTAAATAATCAAAATACTAAATGAAAGAGATACAGAAATCGAAAAAACAATCATTGCTGATGTACCATATTTTTCCATTCATTTTAAAAATATGGTAATTATAAAACGCGAAATTCATGTAAAAATATGGCCATTGCCATTTTTACGCTAAACATTCCGCAGTGCAATTCGCACCAGCCGGATAAAATTAGTTAAAGTTTAATTGGTCTCCAAGGCTCGATATATAATCAGCAAAAGCCCCCGGACTTCATGAGAGTGAAGGGAGAATCCTCGATTGATCCTGGGGGAATTCATTAAATATCACGACACATTTTATGAACACGACACTATCCTGTAAAAACCGAAATTATGTGCGAACGGACTTGTATGTCTTATTTTGATGATGATTTATGTTTAAACATATCAATGCAATTTCATTTAAAGTATTCAGTTACTTATTCATATTGGAAAGATAGCAATTGGAATAAATGTTATCAAAATATTCATAAAAAAGTGTGTGCTATTGAACATTAAAACACCCTAATAACTTCGTTGTTTTTTATTTTTTGAAAAACTAAAAAAACGACCTGTAAAGCCCAGTCGAATCTATTCAGATACCATATCATAATTCTAGGGTGTAATATGAAATAACATTAAAAAAATACCTCGAAATTTCTAAAAACTACCCAGGAATTATTTTTTTACATTTTCAGCCTGGGGATGAGAATGTAACAGATTGTTTCTTTTATTTATCAGCATTTTTGAGAAGAGTACCGCGAACACTGAATATTGAATGTGCACTTCTACTTAAGATACGAAGTTTTCATCTTATGATCCATAGTGGAAATTATTATGGCTAGTCAAAAATGTGACATATCAAAGTTATATCATTACCCTCCAATTTATTAGATTTTGGAAAACGTGACATAATAACATGATTGATTCTATATGAGGTACCATGTACCCAACTCTAGCCGTTATTGAGTTTTTATTTTATTGAAATGCTGAGTTTTATAGAAACAAAATATATCATCAGCATCATTATTCTATAAAAATTTGACTATGAACTGACATAACTTTTCCAGACTATGGTGTTTTTTAAAATAGGAAAATATTTAAAAGTTTTCTCACAAATGGAAATATTTGATACGACAGTAATGGAAAGGAATCCTTGATATAATTGTTAATGCCAGTTGTCGTATTACGAATTAGGAAATATTCACTAAACAACTGTTAAATAGAGGGCATATATGGTTTTAGTGATAGCTGGATATGTTATAGTTTGATCATAACTTTCAAATTGTCTTTTGTACACCCCGCATTGCTTAAACATTGTGTGAATATAAAACTAGACAACAATTGGTAATTCGTTCACATAATGAACACTCGTCAACCATCCAATAGCATAACCTAAAACAATTTGTTCCCGGCCATAAGTTATCGACTATGTGAATACTGGAATTTTTACATGCTATAACTCCTTAAAATGCGACTTGACAACAATGCATGAAACTGAGTGTACAGTATTATTAATAGATATTACCTTTAATTATATTTATGAGTTACTTATTTGCTCAGAGAGACACACAAAGACAAATTCACTTTGATTTTTAACCGACGAAACCAAAAGGAGGAGGTTCTCTAAAAACGAGTATTTTTATTTTTTTTATTTTTATGTATGATCACGCATAACTTTTTACTGAGACGTCTGATTCCGATAACTCTTTTTTCAGTGGAGGGTGTTTTCGAATTTCCCATTTGAATTTAAAAGATGAAATCCACCCCTAAGGGTAGCAAAATTAAGAATATTATCACTCACCTTCTGAATTCTGGTCCGTTAACCGATTCTATCAGGCATAACTTTGTACGGGTTCTTCGATTTGGATGATTTTTTTTAAATAGATAGGGTTTACCTCATATTTGGATTTCAAATGAAATTATCCTACCATTACGGGTGGCAAAATAGGGGATAATTGATTTTTCACTTGTGAACATTGGCACACACATATGTAGTTGACAATGACAGATCGCTACTGTCATTATTTTTGTTCCACATCCATCACAATCATTATATTCTATGAGAGGATGGAATTATATACAAAGTAATGAAATAAACTAACCAGAACAACAAAAATAATTTATATTACAACAAATAGTGAGAGTAGATAATCATATTATTTAACTGGTAATACTTGAAGTAAGATGGGTAAGTAAGTATTTTGGAAGTAATAAAAAAACAAGTAGGTAGTAATTAGTAGATTTCAGCAACAAAAAATTGAAAAATGAAAACTTTTTAAGAAAAAATTAAATCGACGAAATAGGGAACTGAAAAGTAAAAAATAAAATAAACCTTCTTAGTCTCAATAACTAAGCTCCTAAACTAATATAAGTAACTAATTTTGAGTCGGCGCCAAACGAACAATCAACGAAGATCATTAAATTACTTCAAAAAAATTATCAGAATGTCACCGCGCAACTCAATGCCATCATTTCACGCCTTACCTAATTCATTTGCTTGTTTGTTTGGCGCCGACTCAAAATTACTTACACTAGTTTAGGAGCTCAGTTATTGAGACTAAGGAGGTTTATTTTATTTTTTACTTTTTAGTTCCGTATTTCGTCGGTTTAATTTTCTGTTATATTTCTTATCGTTTGTGGGTGGTCAATTTCGAATTTTTAAATGGTATCAATCCTATAGTCTGTATAGATCTATAATTCGTATCTTGTTTTTTTTATTGGTGAAAGAAACTTCAAGTTGCCCTATATGTATCCTGATAAGGTTTACTTTTGTAAATCGATTCCCTATCTTCATGGCCGAGTTTTTCCTCGCAATCATATCATCCAATAGTCGCAGTCGGCCATGGTGGATGATCATCATGGCGTTCCGCGTTAATTAACTCGAAAAGCTCCATTCCGTTGGAGGTAAGTCCACCGGGAGAGGCCCGGGATGGATTATTCGGCATCGATGGGATTTCGAAACCTCTTCGGAGACGATTGTGTCACCCCGAGGGTTGTTTTATATCAGGAGTACAAGACACGTACTAAATTGAAAGCGGTGCGGATGGACTTGAATTAAGTTGGAACGAACGATTTCATTAACGAAATTAACTTCGTTTCGGCTCGTGAACCATGCCGAATACAATAACAGCTATTTCTAAATATTGACTCGAATTGAAGTTAGTCTGATACTGGATAGTTCCCCCGAAATTTAATAGTATTGATACTTCTCATTCATTTTAACTAACTACCTCATATATAAGAAAATGTCAAAATAACCCCGTGTCAGATGAAATTATTTCCTTCTGGAATCGTTCAGTTTAACTTTCGTTCAATCACGCATAGAATACTATGAGAAGGAACACCTGATGAGGCTGGAGACAAATTTATGTACGTTTAGAAACTGCTTATTTGATACACATATATAATTCAAATTATTGAGTATGAATGCAAGCAAATCGTTTCAAGGACATTTTTTTTTGTCAATAAATATGGATTTGTAATGTAAAAAATATATTTATTGTTGTAAACAAATCGGCCTTCAGGCTATTGTGCACAAAACATATTTGTATTTGTTATTCCCGTTTTCGGTCGAACGACCATCTTCAGGGAAAATTCTGAAAAGTTAAAATGTTATAGGAAATATTCTATTAGATGAAGATTCTGTGATACAAAAAATTAATTTTGTGAAGAGGTTAAAATTGAAATAACTCACTTGTCAGATTTTTTACAAAGTAACAGTAGAAAATGAACTTATTTTGTGAAACATTATAAAGATAGAACATTATAATCTGATCCGGACATGTCAAAAATGAAACAAAGAAAACGTGACTCGGGAAACATGAATTCGCAGGATGACAATACGACAATAAATATATTTTTTTCTTTACAAATCTATATTTATTGACGAAAATCATACAAGTGAGTACAACCTCTTTCTGAATCAGTTTCAAGGAACCTCTAAGGGATGAATGACATGACCACTAAGCATTTACCTTCTGCTTAGATTTATAATAGTTTTATAGCTGTCTTATGAAACGGTTCTAAGCAAGTTTATATTTTTATCGTTTCGCCTATGAGTGGGCGTTTATTATTAATATACCAATCAGGCATTGTCAATAACTGATTTTTCAATACTTCCAAATGATACATTTCGTTAAATGTTTTTCATTCATCAGTTAATTTATGACTTTAGAACAGTTTACATTATCTAGAGACTTTACGGCAAAGTAATTTTGCATTTGCAATAGTCTAATGTTATTGATTATTATAATTATAATTTTTACACAGATCACTTAATTTATGTTTGAAAATATGAACAAGGTGATTTGTTTGAAAATATGAACAGGATGTTCATAAAATCAGAAGTGCAATCATCTGCGACTGAAAGATAAACTTTAGTCACTATCTTCCATCATTCAAGATAACCACTTGTGGGGTATTCATGTTGAAAAGGAAAAACATTCACAATTGAATTTTGAATAGAAATATTTTTCTGTGAATTGAATAATCCACGATAAAAATAAAGTTATTTTTTGTGAATGTCTAACAGAAAACAACTACTTCCGGCTAAAGCCACGCTGGACGTTGAACTACACTTTCTATTCAATATTCAATTGAGAATGTTTCCCTTTTCAACATGAACAAGGTGCTTGAAGAATCAGATGTGCAATCATTTGCGACTGAAAGTACACTATCTTCCATCGTTCAGGATAACCTCTTGGGGGTATTCATGTTGAAAAGGAAAACATTCTCAATTGAATATTGAGGAGAAATATTTTTCTGGAAATTGAAAAATATGTCTATTTAATATTCAATTGAGAATGTTTCCCTTTTCAACTAAATCTAGATTCCACATCGCCCTGTGACAAATGAAAACGTCTATTAAATAAAGGACTCTTCACAATTATTTGATTTCGCTACGTATCCAGGAAGTTTCATTCCGTTTGGTAGCGTTGTTCAAGAAAATCATGTTGCAGGAACACAGTGCAATTTCTGATGTGACCGCAAGGAATCCCATGGACCAGCAGTCTGGAAAATTAAGAAAAGATTTGACAAAAGCTCTCGCAATAACCGGGAATTCCACCTGAACCGTAACGTTTTGATATCATATACGGAGTAGTTGGACGTAACAAGTTTTACCGTTGAAAATATCAATAAAAAATTTTAGTTCTGGTATATTTTACTTTTGGAATAGAAACGAAGATCCGTGCTAATTGTTTCCATTGTTTTCCATAGGATGAGGTATATAATCTGGTATAGAAAACAGATTTAATTTCGAGAAAAAAAGTGCTTTGGCAGCAGCAACCGTAGAATATCCATCGGTTACAAAAAAATGTATTGAGGGAGTTAGCATGAATATAGACAAACATTTTCCAGTAATATCCATCAGTACTTTTTGTAGATATCAAAATTCTCCACAAAGTCCACTTCCATATTCCTGAAGCATGACTGAATCCAAAAGTATTAACAAAATTCGAAGCATATCAATAGCGTGTCATCCCTCCGACTTTCTTGTTTGAATTTTCACACAAAAGGCACATCACAAATAAAGGTTAGTTGATATGGGGAAACAAGCGTTGCGGGCTTAATATAGTGACTTTAGGCAGTCCAGGCAGTCTCACCAAGATACGAGAATATTTTTTAATAGTTTGAAGGATTATTCAATCTGGATGTTGCGGCGGATCAAAATGTATATCACGTTATATTTTTAATATGAATAAGAATACATGTCTTTGAACTGACAAAACAACTATTTTGAGAATGCACTGATATAAAAATATCGTGATTATTTCATCAATTTTATAGGAAAACGTTCATATTATGCATTGCAGACGAATGTACGATTCATGACCGGTATGAAGTTAGCAGCCATTTTCTAGCGGGCGTTTCAATCTGGCGGCCCATTGACCAGTGGCGTCGGGTGATAAATTATATTTGAAATTCCTTCGAATTTTCAACAAAATCGAATGGCTGAAGATTTGGAATGGCAATTGGAATTCAATTTAACAGAAAATGATTGAACACAACAAATGGAAAACTTAAAGAAACCCACCCTGTGAAAAATGTTAAGCCAAGTCGATATTTGGTATAAGTGTTACTGAAACGCTATATAATGATATACCAAGAGATGATTGATTTGCAGGCCGTCGAAGAGATATTTATAATTTTCGATATTTCGACAAAAATGTTTAGCCACGTTCATTTTGATCATCTCTTGATATATCATTAAAATTTTTTGGGTTTTTTTTTTTTAAAACAAATATAACTTCCCCTTCGATGGCCTGCAAATCAATCATCTCTTGGTATATCATTATATAGCCTTCCAGTAACATGTATACCAAAAATAAACTTGGCTAAACATTTTTGAGGGTGGGTTTTGATTTTTTCGAAATATCGACAAGTATAAACTACCTCTTCGACGACATGCAAATCAATCATCTCTTGTTATATCATTATATAGCCTTCCAGTAACACGTATACCAAAAATAAACTTGGCTAAACATTTTTGAGGGTGGGTTTTGTTTTTTTGAAATATTGACAAGTATAAACTACCCCTTCGACGGCCTGCAAATCAATCATCTCTTGGTATATCATTATATATCCTTCCAGTAACATGTATACCAAAAATAAACTTGGCTAAACATTTTTGAGGGTGGGTTTTGTTTTTTTCGAAATATCGACAAGTATAACTACGTCTTCGACGACATGCAAATCAATCATCTCTTGTTTTATCATTATATATATCCTTTCAGTAGTACGTATACCAAATATCGACTTACGCATAGCTTTATTTTTCTCTTTGTATATTACTCTCTATTTCGGATTGGACTGGAGTGTTCGCCCTATAGTATAATACTACTAAAAAGGAATTTCAGTTACATGAAGTCCAAAAGTAACAACTAGAAATTGAAATATAAAACGAAATCGTCACTCGTTATATTCAAGTGATAATTCGAGATATCCAATGATATAGATTTAAGAATTACCTACGATACAAAAGTGACTGCATGGAACAAAATAGAAAGATTAATTTCTTCCACTTTTGACTACATACCGGGTGACACAGGATATCGGTCCACCCATGTAACTTCTGCATTCGTGAACGGATTTTTCTGAAATTCGGTACAGTTATATAAGCAACCATTTCGGATTTGATCACATTACAATCCAATATGGCGGACTTCCGGTTTTTCTGGAAATGCCAGTAACTTTGTTTTTTCAAATGGAACACCCTGTATATTTTTACATATTCAAGTTCAACAGGTCAAAACAAGTCCAAACCTTATGTCAAATGTCAATTTTTTTCGAAAATTGAAATTAAAATTGTTTTTTTATTTTACCTCGTGGATAAATGCGATTTGGTCAAGACTATTCACAATGAGTCGCACATAACAGGGAAACATAATTTTTTCTGAAAACTTATTTTTTGTGTCATTTATTGATGAATTAATTCAGTCACATCACATTTTGAACAAAAATATTTTTTTTTCAAATGAAACCCCTATGGGCCACCTACCTGTCTCTCTAGAACATTCATTAAGGAAAAAAATTACATATCATTTTTGTATTTCGGTGCAGTAACAAATTGTATACATTCAAAAATGAGTTTCCTTGCAGTTCGAATAATTTTTCAACTTAGTAAGCTGTGAAAAACAACATTTCTGAATTTGTCAACTAATTGTGTTTGCTGTCATCTTTCATCTCAACTCTCGAAAATTAGTTAACTTCCGGGAATTAGTTTAATAGAAATGTAAAATCAAAATTATAGGTTCACAAGAAGTTAACAGGTTGAAATGTTATTAATTTACCGGAGAATGTCTTTAGAACAGTGTCGCCGCTTGTCAGTTATACGCTGAACGATACCCACACAGAAGACACCCACAAAGAACCTTTTTCAAAAATGTGGGGAGAAGATTTCCAAAAGAACCCAACAATGGAGAAGATGATCGTAAGTGAGGAGGCAGAAATGAATGTTTTGCTTATGTTGATTTTGATCCAACCGCTTCGACGCGGGAATTGGAATACCAATGCAATGTCAGTCGAGAAAACGCTAGAAGAATTAAAAAAAAAACACCATTATCGTGCTTATAAGTATAACTTACACAATTAGTTGACAAAATTCAGAAATGTTGTTTTCCACAGCTTACTAAGTTGAAAAATTATTCGAACTGCCAGAAAACTCATGAATTAGTTGTAGATTTTTGAATTTATACAATTTGTTACTGCACCGAAATACAAAAATGATATGTCATTTTTTTCCTTAATGAATGTTCTAGAGAGAAAAATGAATTTTTGATCAAAATGTGATGTGACTGAATTGATTAACCAGTGACACAAAAAATAATTTTTTAGAAAAAATTAAGTTTTTCTGTGAATAGCTTCGACCGAATCTCATTTATCCACGAGGTAAAATAAAAAACTATTTTAATTTCAATTGTTTAAAAAAAATCACATTTGACATAAGGTTTGTACTTGTTTTGACCTGTTGAACTTGAATATGTAAAAATATACAGGGTGTTCCATTTGAAAACACAAAGTTACTGGCATTTCCAGAAAAACCGGAAGTCCGCCATATTGGATTGTAATGTGATCAAATCCGAAATTCCAGAAAAATCCGTTCACGAATGCAGAAGTTACAGGGGTGGCCCGATATCCTGTGTCACCCGGTATATTGTTTTATAGTTCAGCCTCTTTTACAATATTGATGCATACTGAGGAGATAGTATGAAAGTATTGATATATTTTAAGTACTCAGGTTTTTCGATGGGAATTCCTGTGGTGAAGGGGATGACCTGCAGTCACACTGGAGTAAGTATTTCTTGTAGTTGTAGCACAAAGTACAATAACATACCTATGGTGATATTCCTTACATTCGAAAAAAAAATCAATTGGAGTTCGACATCCCCTCTGGCAAAAAAACCAACAAAAACCATGAGACGCCAAGTGAAAGCTGGCGTATTCATTCATCTCCAGTCGACAGTCGATGTATACTGACGAAAGGATCTTGATATCGTGCGCGAACGCTTCAAAGTAAAGATTCTCCTTGTGGAAACATGAAGTTATTCCGATTGAAAGGGTTCGAGCCGATGGCAGCGTTAAGACACCCTTCTTCGCGAAGAACGCGGAGACGTTAGTCGTCACAGCTTTAATCCAAAGTTGATGGTATCGCCCGAGCATGCATAGATCAATCCGCATGGGATCTCTAGCTCTTCTAAGGCTGTGAATACAGACAACTTTAAATGAGATTGAAGCCCGAATTCGAACGTCGACAACGAAAAAGGAGATAAATGGCGATACTATGCGGAAATATTCGATGGAACGAACACGCAACTCTACGATCTTGATGTAGTATACGTCTTTTTTTGATCATTTCAATAACTCTTCGAGAGAAGGTAACCGAGTTTTCCATTATTATAGAAGTGCAACAAATGGGGCACAAATAATAGTTGAGACGAGGATAAATTAAGAGCCAATTGTTACAGGTTTAGTCTGGGAAATGAGTTTCTATAAAAACATTTATAAAACTAAATCTGTCATAACCACATGACCCTCCTGAACTTGTATGCTTATTTATGACTAAGACATGTCAGGCTATGGCATGAAGCACGAACTTGTGTTTATGTCACAATAAGTATATTTTATTCCACATTGAAGGAACTTTAGAAACTTTGAAGACTATTTTTTGTGAAGATCCAAAATGTCATAATATTCGGTAAAAGTACTTATAAAAAACTTGACACAAAACATCAAAAACCTTCGACATTGCGTATGTTTCACCAACCACGTTTGCTTCATCATGAGATAAATGAAACTAATGACATCAAATGTGTAATTTCGTCCTCCGTAGGCACGGAAATATTTGCCAACTAGAATATATATATATATATATATATATATATATATATATATATATATATATATATATATATATATATATATATATATATATATATATATATATATATATATATATATATATATATATATATATATATATATATATATATATATATATTAACCATTGGGAATTTTTAATATTCAAGGAAACATTTGTTATAATATTCAGTGAAGAACTTGCGATATAATAAATTCAAATTTACAATCATCTGAAGAAAACGTTCAATAATTTTGATCAATTTTGTCGCGGAATCGAAAAGTGTATGTATACAAGAAGTGAGTAATATTGGCTCACTATTCATTCTTGTTTGTCCATATAGATCTGTAATCTTTTCGTGTGTGCGTCAATTATACATACAGTGGCAGGAGTCGAAGCATCTGTATGATATTTGTTGGCAAATATTTCCTCATATTGAAAAGGGAAACATTCTCAATTGAATATTTTCAACAAATCAATTTCCTCATATGTTCAGAAACTCTTGCCAAACCTCTTGAAATTACTCTGCAGTTGTAGTCGCTTTGGGCTAAACATATTTTTTTCTGAATTTTGGGAAACCAAATTCTTCCACAAACGTTCGAAAACTTATTAAATCTATCCAGTTGCCCGAGGCTTATTAGAAAGCGGTTACAACTAAAACATATCTTTTATGCATCCATCAATTGTACAGTGCGGAAACCACTGATGAATAAAATTATTTCAGGCGATATCCGAAAAAATTATAAGAAATGCTCGGACAGGTCATTTCTGTTTTGAAAGTGACGTCATTTGAACTCCAATTGAAATGTACAGGGTGACCCACTTGTGTGAAGCACAAAAAGGTGTTTTTTTTAAATGGATCACCCTGTATTTTTCATATTTATGGATTTTACCTGTTGAGCTGATTTCAACGACTTATAACACTTGTGGGTGAATCAATTATTTAATGAAGTATAGGTGCTAAGCTTTGAAATTGTTTGAAGGACTTGAGAAAAACTTAAAAACTTAAAGTAGGTAATACGCTTAGACAAGTCAATCTAGTACACTCTTTAACTAGTATTGGAATATAATACAGGGCGATTCAATCAAGTGCAATTCTGAAAGGATGATTTTCAATGGATATTTTTGTTTTTAACAACCTTCAATGAGCCGATATCAATGAACTATGAAATTCGTAGACTGAATTCTCAAGTATCTAATAAAAACTTCATGATATTGAAACAATTAATTTGAACGTTACTTTGATCTTATCTTATCAATTGTCAAAATGTTCGCCATGTACTTGTTGGCAGAACCTAATCTATAGTAAACTCTTACCTAACATTTACTATAAACTTGAGGTGAATTATTTTGCATTTCTGTTCGTATTCTATCTTTGAGATTTTCAATATTATCTGGCTTGTCACATACATTTATTCTTGAGATAGCCACACAGAAAGAAATCCAACGGCGTTAGGTCTGTCGACCTAGCTGGCCACTCAGCACCTCTTCGTCCGATCCACCTATTGGGAAACTATTCGTTTAAATACCCTCTTACAGGTACCACATAATGGGGTGTTGCCTCATCTTGTTGCAACCAAATATTTTCACTCAGTAGGACAAATCAACTTCTTTTGGATGAAAGTTGAGTAGGGCAGGAACAACTTCATTCCTAAGTAAATTCAAATATGTTTCACCTGTCATATTCTCTTCAATAAAAATTGGTCCAATTATATGGTTACCCATGATACCTGCCCAAACGTTAACCTTTTGATGATGTGTGTGTGTGTGTGTCCTGCTACCAATATCTACAGTTCTGCCTGTTCACTTCTCCATTTAGCGTGAAAGTTGATTCATTAGAAAAAAGAATAGACTGAAGAGTTATCTCATTTCTGTCTAACTTGTTGATGATTTCTTTGCAGAATTGCACTCTATGGTTTGGATCGTCCTCGGTTAATTCCTGGTAGGTAAATACAATTTTATAAGGAGGACGTTTTTCTTTATGAAATGTTTTCAGGACAGTTGTATGGATGACAATATTTTCTAGGGCAATTTGGCGTGAACTTGACGTCGGAATCTCTTGGACACTTAATATAACATTTAATTTCACATCGTCCACTACAAAATTAGGTTTTCTTTCGAGCGGTTTAACATGTCCAAATTCTCTGTACTGTGCATGCAATTTGGACACAGTTATTCGTGAGATATTCGGTAAATTAGGATGCCGCAGATTGAACATAATGGCAACTTCAGATTGACTTCTACACATACAAAATGTATATTCTAAGAGTTTCATTTAATATTTCATAGCTTATAAGAACATACAAATTCTCGAGAGACAAATAAAAAGGATGTTTTTGTTTAATTGCCAAAACTTCAGTGAAAAAAAAAACAGTAGGCTCTTTATGTAGGTACTACAGTGTGTACCCAATTATCACAATATCTTTTGTGATTTTTTTTTTATTGTAAAATACATTCTCAATACGAACAAAGATGCAAAAATTTCTGCCAAGGAAAGGAAGGAATTTTACTACAGATTGAGTTACTATCAACAAGTATACATGGAGAGCATTTTGAACAATACGATAAAATAAAAAGTAACGTTCAAATACATTATTTCAACATCATAAAGTTTTTATTACTAGTAAGAATTCAGTTACTATTTCATAGTCATGAAGTCGACTCATTAAATGAAATTATAACAAATTATACATGTGATCCATTACTATTAAATTTATATTACTTGCTAAATCTTTTTAATTCCAATAATAATTTCAAAATTTAGTACCTATAACTCATTAAATAATTGATTCGCCCCACGAGTGTTCTAGGTCGATGAAATCAGCTCATCAAATAGAAACTAAAAATATGAAAACATACAGGGTGATCCATTTGAAAAAACACATTTTTTGTGCTGTACACAAGTTGGTCACCCTGTACGTTTCCACTGTAGTTCAAATAACGTCACTTTCAAAACAAGAATAGGCAAGATCACAAACTCACAAATTTGCTTCATATGTGCTTGAAGTTGAAATATAGTGATAAAATATTATATATGCACAATTTTCCCTAGACGATATTGTGTAATATTCGAATGAACGCTGCTCTAAAACCCTCAAATTCGGTGAGACATTCAAACACAGCGTTATTGCCGCTTGTTTTGACGTCATAAGTCCACTGATTTGACATTTTCCTCAATTGCCAGTGTCACTATTTTGCGGAACTTCTGAGGAAACATTATTCTCTTTCATCCTATGAATTAATCAGAACATATGTCAGCATGTGTTATATTGAAATGAAGACTCCTCATTCGATAGCTGTCCTTGATTTAGTTATTCATGAATAATATGTATGTGTACCGAGTGCTATGTCATTATTTTTTCGGCCTGCTCCTATTGTAAAGAAATATTACGAATAACGCTTGGCAACGATGTAATTCCTGGCACTCTCCGCGATCGGCGAGTTGCCAGTGTCATTATTTTGGGAACTTCTGAGGAAATGTTATTATGTTTCATCCTACGAATGAAATAGAATTTGTGTCAGCATGTGTTATTTGAAATGAAGACTGCTGCTCTTGACTTAGTTATTCTTGAATGATATGTATGCATACCGAGTGCTATGTCATTATTTTTTCGGCCTGCTCACATTGTAAAACAATATTATGAATAACGCTTGCAACTCGGCAATCGGAGGTAGATCTGAACTTGTTACGTCACATCCTGGTACGGTTTTGGCAGTGTTCAAACAGGAGCATTTCTTAAAAAAAATTGAAAAAACTACTTCGAAAAAAAAATTGAAAGAAAATCCAATCATTTTTTTTATCGTTCTGGACATTGTACTATGTTTTCCAGAAATTAGTGATCTCGCCTATTGAACGACTCAACACTTCTCATAATTTTTTTGGATATCGATCATTTATAAGTGGTTTTCCTCAGGGTATGACAAACCAACTCTGTCAAACCAGCACACCTTTCAATTGGATTTCAAAAATTCCACCCTCCTGAAAAAATCAGCCATGTATGAACCACCCGACACTTGACTATCCCAAGCTCATCATCACGTGTCAATAATTTCCTTATTTTCAAGAGAGTCCGAGTCGTGGGCACCTACTACAACCAAATTGGATTTCGGAGCACAAATTCAAGAAAACTTCCATAACTTCACACGCGTCTGTGGTCAATCTGCGTGAATAAAATTAAATGGGGCGAGCCGTAAAAGTGGACGGCGGGAGTGCGTTACGCAATAAAGCGTACGGGAACGACCGCAAAGAGGAGAAAAGGTCGTCGATATGAGGGGACAAGATGACCGTACTCGGCCAT
Source organism: Gonioctena quinquepunctata (assembly GCA_018342105.1). Classification (NCBI taxonomy): domain Eukaryota; kingdom Metazoa; phylum Arthropoda; class Insecta; order Coleoptera; family Chrysomelidae; genus Gonioctena; species Gonioctena quinquepunctata. Next base: position 797,789 of record JAFIRS010000038.1, on the reverse strand, counting down.
TCGGGAATGTCGTGCAGGTGGATGGACCAACGGGATAGTGTGCATCCACCCAGATTATCAACATTCCATGCCGGAAATGTTTTCCATTATGGTGCGATGCTCCGCATTGTCGTCTCATGCCATACGCTACAGACATGTGCACCATGTCGACATATTAACTCCAATATCGCTTCGAATAAAACATACAATACATGGACGTGTTCCTACATAACACAGGTAATAATTTCAGTACTACGACTCATTGTAATTACTAAATGTTAATATCATTGACTATGGATTGAACACTTGCAGATATCGATTTTTTTTAGTGTAGATTAGTCAAATTGGATTAGGTTGTGTCCCCTCCTTGTACGTCATAAAGTGAATGCGGTATATTTTTCATGCGGCAGTCGCTAGACGCTAGTTTATGAATGTGTTGACTTATTATGCAACACGACGTTTATCCAGCATTTTTTATTTATCCTGAGAATCAATTCAATGTCGAACACTACACGCCTGCACTATTTCATCGAACGTTTCGAATATTTCAATCTCCAAACCACTTCGACATTCATTGGTATTTCTGCGGAAAAGATAACCTGATTAGGTGGTCATGTGAATTCAGCTAGACAGAAAACCCATACTAACGGTGGTTAACAAAGTTGCAGAATGTATATGAATAATTATAGCATAGTGTAAAAAAGGAAAATTGATAAAAACAATTAAGAAAGCACATGCTCAATATTGTGGGCAAGAATGCTGAAGGTACTCTTGCTTCTCAGGATTAAATTTGTTGACCTGGGAGTGTGACAGTCCTTTCATAGAACTAATAGCTGTTCCAAAAGAGATTTCAATTCGATGTGAGTTCTCCTGAATGTCTCATGTTGGCTCGTTTGTTAGCATTTATTTTTTTGGGAGCGTAAAAAGAACTCCAATGCCGTCCATGATCCAATGATCAAGCGATAATCAATGATCTAATTGCTTTACCTTGTACTCTTTTCACTGTTATATATCTTGCACATGATAAATTTCAAAAGTAAATTCCTCTTTTGATACCTAAACTTGGACGACGTGCTGAACCAGAAACACGGTGCAGTTTTCTCAGTAGCTTTCTACGACTCGTGAATGATTAACTGATCGGATCCTGGGAAGTCGCCAACATCTATCTTCAAAAGTAAAAGAATAGATACTTTTTTTCGTAATGTATTGATCTCTAAATAGCATATAGAACTAAAGAGCTGTAAGTTTATTTTTTATAGAAATTACACTCATTTGAATCTATATGTTCCACAGAAATCTTCCCATGAGAATTGCTGGTGGAATATTATATTATATTTGAAATTGTGATTTTTCCGTTCGTGCTGGAACAGTAGCGAAGCAGTTGAGGCGAGATCGAGGATTGGAAAAATAAATCGGAGATATCTGGTGAAATATGCTCGACCGTTTTCTCTCGATACGTTTCAATGGATAAGGCGCATCCTCGTAATGGAATCCTGTCCGATATGTACAGACAGCATGAAACCCATTTAAAATAGTATCTTGTCGACGTTGTTTATTTTTGGCGTGCGACGTGTCACAAAAGCCGTACATTCCATGTGCCCGACCTTCATGCTCACGATAATTGACCGCCATAATGGACGACCCTTCGTTCGCCGTTTGTTTTTCCGATTGCGACTTTAATTGGTCTCTTTGGATCACGGGGCTCTCGGTGTTCTGCGCTATTTTTATTGTTTATTCTCTAACGAAATCGCCTCCACTGATTGGGGCCGGCCGAGAGTGCTGTTGGAGAGAAGTCAAACTGTGAGATTGCTATGTCCTTCTCCCAGTGACCTCAAGTCTCCATAAAATAAGGATCATAATACACAATCATGACCATCATCCTCATAGTCCTAGATTTTCTAGTATTCTCAATTGGAATGATATGAAAATATGGAATTGATTGTCTTATGTCAATCTGTTTAGATAACTGACTTGGTTAGATATCAAATTACATCATATAGTATTCGAAAATAAAGCCCACTCTAAAGACATTGAACGTATTATAAAGTTCTACAGTGGGAACTTATTTCGTTCTAATTATAGCCAAAGCAAATTCAAGAAGAAAATATTATTGATAATCAGAAGTTTCATGTAGTTATAATGTAGTGTCATCAACAGTTATTTCATGTTTTACATGTCTTCCCTTTTTTTAATTTGGTGCGAATATAAGTACTGGATCACGTTATTTGATATGGCAAAAAGCCTGGTCGAACATATTTTCAATAGTAATTAGGTAAAGATTTCAATAGTACCTATTGGTGCCGACATCACAAGATTTAAAAAAAATATATAGGTATATCTTCGTTGATCATGGTCCCCAGAACCACGTGTCAACGAATCTATTAGACAAGTCATAACTTCTAGAATATTAGGTGTATCATAAAAACATTTTAACAAAAAATTAAACCGACGAAAAAATCAACTGAGAAGCAAAAAATAAAATGAACCTTCTTAGTCTAAATGATAATTGAGCTCCTAAACTAATGTAAGAACTGATTTTGAGTCGGCGCCAAACAAACAATTATCGAAGATCATTATCTATGAAAGAAGTCATCAAAACGCAGCCGTGCATCTCAATTGCTAGTTTGTTTGGCGCCGACTCAAAATCAGTTACTTACATTAGTTTAGGAGCTCAATTATCATTTAGACTAAGAAGGTTTATTATATTTTTGGCTTTTCAGTTGATTTTTTCGTCGGTTTAATTTTTTGTTAAAAAGTTTTTATTTTTTACTTTTCAGTTCCGTATTTCGTCGGTTTAATTTTTTGTTGAAAAGTTTTTATTTTTCAATTTTTTGTGGCTAAAATCTACCAATTACTACCTACTTGTTTTTTGATTACTTCCAAAATACTTACTTACCCACCTTACTTCAACTATTACCAGTTAAATAATATGATTATCTACTTTTACTATTTGTTGTAATATAAATTATTTTCGTTGTTCTGGTTAGTTTATTTCATTACTTTGTTTATCATTCCATACTCTCATAAAATATACTGATTTTGACGGAACAATAATAATGTCAGTAGCGATCTGTCATTGTCAACTACGTATGTGTGTGCCAATATTCACTAGTGAAAAATCAATTATCCCCTATTTTTCTACCCGTAAGGGTGGCTAATTCCTTTCGAAATCCAAATATGAGCTATACCCTATCTATTAAAAAAAGAATCATCCAAATCGAAGAACCCAGTACAAAGTTATGCCTGATAGAATCGGTTAACGGACCAGAATTCAGAGGGTGAGTGATCAATATCCTTCATTTCGCTACCCTTAGGGGTGGATTTCATCTTTTAAATTCAAATGGGACCAAATTCGAAGTAAACCCTATCCACTGAAAAAAGAATTATCGGAATCGGACGCCTCAGTAAAAAGTTGTGCGTGATCATACATAAAAAAATATGATGGAAAAACATAAAATATACGGGTCGAATAGAGAACCTCCTCCTTTTTGGTTTCGTCGGTTAAAAATGAGATTTGGTATAGGTAAATGGTATGTGAAGAGGAGAGTTTTCGCATATTTTTCATTTCCCGGTTACTTCCGGTTTCACCGGAAATAGTTTTTTTTAATAAATTATCCAGTATTTTCCTTGGTAATATTTAGTTTATGTTCTTATTTTTAATCCAATCGCAAATAAATTAGTATCGTGCTTGTCAAAAAATGGTCGCCATTTGAAAAATAATAGTTAGACATGAAAATGTAATTTTTCCCACTTGTCTTATTCGTATGTATCATACTAGTCACTAAAACTTTGCGATTGTAATTTTCTGACATCACCTGATTAGTTTACGTCCGATCATGGCCACCTAGATGCAATATTAAAAGTGATTTAAAAAAATTAAGTAGGCGTAAAAACTTTTTAAAATGTCACATTCTGATCCAGAATTGTCTCAGAAATCCAAAAATGATTTTTTGTCCCACAAGTTCAAATTCATTTGGATTTCACGGGAATCGGGACCAGGGAGTAAAACAATTTTTTTATTGCTAACGTTTCGGAATCGTTTATTCCTTTTTCAAAGCTGAAATGACAATAGTTACATGTACTCGTGCCATGTGTCTTCATAAGGGTGCCTACAGTAAGCCGTGTAGTGTCCGCTATAGGATGTTCCACTATGATTGGACACAGCATACAAGTTGTAGCGACATGGAGTTATGTTATCTGTTGAAAAGGAAATTCTCGTAAACAAGCTCAACAGAAACTCAACAGATTTGTATAATCTCGACAAATTTCACTTACAAATCTCTCCGCTGAAGATACAAAATCTCATAGAATATCAATTCAAATATACCCAATTATAGATAATCTCTAGTATTCAGTTTCATATTCGAATTTTCACCCACGAATAACCAAATAATCAGGTCACGTAACTGCGAAAGTTCCAATGGAGTTGTGTGAATTGGCATTTGCGAAGGTGGTATTTTGCGGAATATTGTTTTTTGATGTTGTACTTGCGACGATCCAACCTATCTTATCGGGCTGTTATGCACGTCGGTCAGAGGAGGGTGTGTGATAAGGAACCGACTGGCGTGCTAACCTACTTCCGTAGGTCAGGAAAAAGGAAATAGCTCCCTTCACTAAACCAACTATCAGACACCATTACCGGCGCTTTTAGACCCCGTTTCGCTATAATCGACAAAAAGAAGAAAAAGAGCTTCGTGACGGGTATGTTCGAGGTGGTTCGCGAGGCTGTCGCCAAAATAACAATAATTGTTGGCTAGTTTCCAATATACTACCTTGAAAATTATATACCAGTCATTTTCAACCAATCAGATGCTTTATTTCGACATTGTTACTATGGTAACCAGCAAATTTTCTGAAAATGTTTCATCCACATTAGCATGTAGACGTAAAATTAATAAGTTGAAATTTCCCGGCACATGACAGCTATTATATAATTAGACAAAAATAATATTGAATTAATATTGACAATATTTTTTATTTACTTACTTTATAAGTTGGAAATATTACAACAATGTATTAAGGTGTACATCCTATAATATCATTAATTAATTTTAAATTCTTAAAAAATTCCACTTCTACCTCCTCTTTCCTAACCTGTGTTTTTTTACCAATATGCCTGGGTTTCATAAAATAAAAATAATACTGAGACACCAGTTTATTTCTTTGAGTATTAGATTTGTGTCCAAATTTTGCTCAGGATTTAATCCAGATTCTTCCACTAGGTATGTTAGATATTTTACGTTTTTATGGTACATTTAATGTGCTGTGATTCTTTACAAAAGGAACACAATTCATACGATTGAAAGTTCATTTTATTATCACTTTTTTACTAATTTATGATTGTATACAATGTTATGAGGAACTTATAATGCCACAAATAAAATATTGATTGACAGGAGTAGTGAATGTCAAATCCATGGCTAACTTTACAAAATATTTTTTTAACCGGCAACATACGCCAACAACATTCTATTTAGAATAAAGAATAAAATGTCCCGATTTCCTGAATTATTTGAAAAACAAATTATTACCGCTAATATTAATTTTTCTTAGAATTAAACCTATAAGAATATGAAAAATATTTAAGTATATATGTAGAGGTATAGTTATATATTTTTTTGCTGTATATCACCTTTGTGTGTAGTCAATATTGACATTTCCCTGAAACCTAGTAAGAAAATGATATTAAGTCAATTATTTTTATATAATAATGTATCTGATATTATAAATTTTATTTTACTAGGGCACGGGAAAAATAAAAAAAAAATATGCCGCAATACGAACATCCACTTTCATTTTTAATCAATATTGACATTTCCTTGAAACCCAGTAAGAAAATTGTATGAAAACAATCAATTTTATATAAAAATTTATCTGATATTATATATTTTATTTTACTAGGGCACGGGGAAAATAAAAAAAGATCTCACGCAATACGAACGTATCCACTTTCATTTTTAGTCAATATCAATATTTCCCTGAAACCTAGTAAGGAAATTGTATGAAATAAATTTATTTCACATAATAGTTTATCTGATATTATATATTTTATTTTACTAGGGAACGGGGAAAATCAGAAAAAAATCTCCCCCAAAACTCCCATTACACACAGCTTTCTATTTATTTGTGAATAACGTCGAAATAAATATTTACTTAATGTTTTCTATTTAAATATGATTCCGGTATAAAATTTTCTTACCAAATTGCGGGAAATTTGTCTCGTTCATGAATTTTTAAAGAAAATCGTGATAATTTTCAAAAAGTTCATGTACTCAAAAAATTTCCGGGAATAATTCATGCTCTAGGGAGATTATAAGTGATACCGATCATGATTTCTGGTTTGTAAAAATTCAAAGGCAAAGGCAGAATCGAAGTCTGATACATCAAACAGAATCATATGAATGTACCGTCTGAACTAAAAGACTGATAAAAATGGTGTCAGCTACAGCATAAAATATAGTGTACTCGTATGATCATCCAATATAGAAATTCAATAATGTTCATCCAGGGAAATACCAAATGTATCAAATATTATACCAACACAAAACGAAGATTCTTCAACTCTTTTTCATTTCGAGACAGACCGACTGAAATTATAGGGAGAAGTTTACTGCAGAGAACAGAAAAAAGGCAACCAACAGAGTCGCCCTTTCCCTAGATTTCCCGAATAATGCGAAAACATCTTGTCCCATTTCATGGCATCACTCTTCATTAAGTTGCGCACTACGAGGCTTTTCAGAAGCTTTATAAAAAGACTGTTCCTGGCCCCCACGGTTTCACGCCTGCATTTAACTATTCCCTTTAAAGTCGACGACGTTGTTGCGTGCACTGACTGCCGGAAATATATATCGCAGAAGGAAAAACGTACACTGTGAAGATTAATTTCTCTATCCCACAGAAGTACAACAAAGATTCTTGCTAACAAATACGCCAAAACTTTTAATGTTGTCAGCGGAAATGATTTGCTACACTATTTTAGTTTGAAGACAAGTCTATCTGAGAATGAATATTTCCAGGCCATTATCCGTACGACAAATTCAATTTTCAAATATTTATCTGAAATTATCTTGCTTCGTTCACGGAAGATGAAGATATAGAATAATTCGTGTTAAATTGGTCATAATTATTTTTGTCCAACTAAAGAGAAAATAAATATTGAATTTGTTGAAAAAAAAAATGCAGAGCATTTTATGGGAGTTGTGACGGCTTTCCAGCTGAAGCTGTTTTGCTTTATGTAGGGTATTTATTGAATTATTTTAACAAGAACTATTTATTACACTATTTGAGAAATGCACAGAACATTTCAGTGTTATAAGAGTAATAAGAGCAAACTTCAACAAAGTGACATTTGACAACTTTGATATGGATATTAGGATATTAGGATATTTTGGTAATCGTTATGTGTGTTTTGATTTTGATTATAATATAATTACGGTTTTCGAACATCATATTTAATTATAACTTCGAAATTATGTATTTTATTGATGATTCCCAACCTTCATATGAAGTTTGCATCGCAAAAACTTACCGCGCACCTCTATTGGCTGATTTGCAAGCTGCTTAAGGAGGACAAGTAGACAGTTTTCAAATTCCTCGCTAGACCTGCCAACGCTGCTTATATGTCAATTGTCAGCTCAGTATGGCAGTCGATATTGTTTACTTTTCGTGCGAAACAAAACCTTGTGTGTTATTCCCAAATTATTTTTGATAATTGTGGTTTGTTAAGTGCTCCAAAGTATGCTCACTTAATCTCCCAATTCTGAATTTATCTACCAGTTTGGATATAACAAGGTTCGTAAGTTTTCATTAGTATAAAATTGACGTTAGTGCAGAGGCACACTTTGAATACGTATCGCTGGTAGCCTGCAACGAAAGTTAATAAGGATTCTCAGACTCTATTTCTACATTTCTCAGACAATCAGTTCAAAATTCCACAAATGTATAGGTTTTTTTGCATCCGGAAATTGCCAATGTTCTTTTATGGTGTAGGTTAGGATAGGACAATGGTTACCAAATTTTCAACAAAAATTTTTTCAAGATTTTTTTTTAATTTTCAACCATCCAAATGGAAGGCGGTACACCATTTTTTCCGCATATATTGGTGTACATTACCCTGTTTATAGACAACTCCAAATTAAGATCATAATTCAACACATTTTTTTTTTCTTAAATTTGAAGAAAGTAATTTAGATGGGGCTTTACTCGCACTTGGCGGATTTTTCAACTTTTATTTGTTCGATGCTCATTGCAAGGACCTGGTTTTACTTATTTAACTTTTTGTCTAACGAGCTTTTTTTAAATATAAGAAGTTTTCATGCATTTCTATTTTCTAGAAAAAAAACTTGAGTTATTCTGTTGACATCTCATAATTCGGGAGGTTAGGTATACGTTCAATACTGACGGAATAATGATTGATGTTGAACAATGCATATAGTGAAACATTTCAATCGATAAACCTCCATTTGCAGTCAACGCACCATTGGCAAACATCATACATATGAACTCTTCAGTGGTTCACCAATGAAGGGTTCCGTAGGAAGTCGAAAACTCCGGAATTTAACGTCAAAGGTCCACATACCCACGCTAAATATTCATAATCGCTACATGCCACTTTAATAGACCGTCACGTCATAATGGAGGACCATTCGTTCGCCCCGTTTGTTTCTCCAACTTTAATTGGCCTCTTTGGATCACAGCTTGATGCTCCCCGGCCATTTTTATTCTCGACGATATTAGGTATTAGTGTGGTTATGGTCAGAGCTTGCTGCTAATGTGCAATATAAGAACCATTACGCTGCAGACGACAATGTGGACGACGAACTGGCGGACGTGAGCTCTTTCTGGCAAAGATTCGACGTCGCATTTGAGAGCCTTTTAATTTTCTTCCCAAATCTCATTTCGGCCCATAAAAGATTTCCCACTACGGGTGATTTTTTTTGTACTTCGGAGAGCATGAGCATACATAATATGAAGTCATCAAAAATTGTAACAATTACTTGTATATTATAATCACTGGTTTCAGCTAAGGCTCGTAAGATAAGAAATGATTTCAATAATTCAACTGACTGAATAGATTCGAAACTAAATGAAGAATGCCTGTACAAAACTGAAAAAGGACTTAAATTCAGTTTAGGTTTGGCAAATATGTTGGAAAATACGCATTATGGTACTAAAACGCATAAATAATAACCAAAGCATTATGTACAAAAAAAGCTCTTTTGGAAATATTCTTTTCAACTGTTTTTAAACTACTTTAATATTTGAAGGCACATATATAACTTCTTCATATAGAACTTTGTCTGGAGATTTGAAATAGCGGGAACAAGGGCAATAAAAGTGATCTGAATTTTAGAAAGTTGCCGACGTTTCAAAGTTTATTTGACGTCTTCTTCAGGGCTCCAAAGTCTACACAGCATCAGTCCCATCCGTATTTTCAATGAAGCGAAAAATCCCGGCTTTTCGAGCAATTTGCGTCCTTCAAATTGACTGGAGATTTGGAATAGCGCGAACAAGGACAATACAAGTGATCTGAATTTTATAAAGTTGCCGACATTTCGATGTTTATTTGACGTATTTTTCAGGGCTCCAAAGTCTGCACAGTATCAGTCCCATACGATTCAATCTAGATCTTCTATTTTTAATGGTAAGTCATATAGGTCTTCCAATGAAGACGTCCCATAATTTCTCAACAAATAAAGGCGCATTCGCTCTTTTTCGGGTTGTGTGCATTCTATAAAACAAATATAGAATCATTTTCGGGATTGATTTTTATTTAAAAAAATCATTTATCTTCATTAGTGCCCATGGTCAAATTGTTGCAAACCTTTCTACATGGTTTTTATAGACTCTCAAGAAACTGTGTGTGTGTTTTTTATTTTTGTGAGCTTAATACCTACCACTCGTAACAACACAGTATTTCTATGGAATATGACAAAAATCTCAATCATCTTCAATTATAAATACCCAGCATTTATTTTTTCCATATAATGCTTTCTCACACTAACGAATGAAGTTTTTGCTAATAAAACTTTGCGACAAGATACACCATTCAACAGTTATAAAACACCGGGATGAAAAACGCCCGTTTTGTGTTGATGTAATTCAGTGTAATAAATAGTAGGGATAGCAACAGGTGGCTGGCGAAATGACAAAAACAGTTCCATCATCATTGTCTGGACAAAGGGGTTGAGCCAGAGTTCGGAGGAAAGATGAATGTGAAATCGATAAAAACATGAAAATGAAGTAGATATGAACAAAACGTTTTTGTGTTTAGGGAACATACGCAAATGGGAATTATCTATATCGGTACAAAGTATCATATCTATAGAGATATGGAAGTATGCGCTTCTAACTTAAAAAAACCAAGACAAGAGATATCACCATTATTCAAAGGGCGGAAAGTATCAGGTAGGTACATGTTTCTTTTTTGTAAGAATATTGCTTGATTCTTCTTTGTTTTAGCCTCCTGGCCTAAGTAATGCAGTTACGAAACACGCACATGCAATACACGCCCAGAAAAAAACTGCTACTGGAAAAATACTTGAAAACTAAATTTTCTTCTGTCAGTCAGGTAACAGGAGATTATTGATTTGTTATTATTGCTAATACCTATTAAATACTATACCTCTATTAATTAATGGTATTCTGAAAAATTGTTGAATAATTGAAACTGATCCTATGACTGACTGACGTACATTTATGTTGTCTGCGAAAGTGGGAGATCGTCACCCATTTGGTGTTTGGGGCGTTGTTTGCATTTAAATTTTAGTTCGCTTGGTGAAAGGTGCGGGAAAAAAATGCAAGATTGAACTCTCTCACACCATGTTTCGATTATTTTTTTTTTCATTTGGATGCAATGCAAAACACGAGCGTATATGGGAAGAAACAGAACTAAAAATAATGTAAACTACTCGTAAACATTCGCCGTCGGCGAAGGGAAGATCAAAAGAGCCGATAGTCAACGTGGACTTGAGGACTTCTGTCACCGATTCGTCTGGGCCAATCAAAACGGACAATACTGCTTGGGGGTGTGTCTATATGATGGGAGGTCATAAATCACGCGTTATATTTGTGTTTTAATAGCTCTGAAAGATTAAAAACCAGTAGCGTCTGTGGTCTTGGTGTGTGCCGATCGAAATACGTTTTAGGATATAATAATAACCTACATCAAACAATGAAAGACATTATTTTTCTTTCTTAATGTATTTGTATAAATAAAAGCTTGTCTTTAATTTTTTTTCATTTTTCATAATTTATGAAGTATTTTTAAAATCTTAAAATATCTAAATAAAATTAGTTATCTCCGCCACTGCTGCTCACAGGATTTCGCCGCAAGACTTTTTTATGCTTCTGCAATTGATATTGGGAAAACTATACCACTATTTAACAGTGGGATATAAATAGCAGTTTGAAAAAATTATCCCAAAATTTCAAAAATCCTATATAGGGTTTATTTAGAACTTTTCTCTCTAATTATATGTTTTTCAAGGACAAAAAAATATTCAAACATAAAGAAACATTCCTAAAACTCCCCAAATAGTTTTTCAGAATGTTGGTCTGATTTTCTAAAAAAAGTATTACCATTTTAAGTAGCACAAACTGTAGATAAAAGAAGAAGAAGAATGCTGAAAATGAAAAAGTAAACTCAAGTGTGTTTACAATCCTGTTAATGTCGGAACTACCCAATATATCAGTAAACAGTTGATTGCTCTTTGGGAGATATTGGTAAGCAGTCAGAATTAACAATTCAAGCAGTCAGAATTAACAAACAAATAATAATTAAACAAGAATTGGAAAATCCAAGAAAGATAAATGGTAAGTATTAAAAACATCAGAACAAACTGAATGAAAAATCATCAGAAATGAAAAGACAAGTAATATGAAAAGCTCATAATTGGAATTTTGTTAGAATATATTTTATCAAGAATAAAAAACCATAAAAACCTGAAAACACTAACATTATAATCCTCAAGAAGGGATTCCGTCAGAATATGAAACAACAAAATCTTGAATGGGAGAATATAAAAGAAAATAACATCAGAAACTAAAATCATCAATACCTATTAACTTTATCAAAAGTAAACAAAGTCAGAAGCGTGTCTTGCTGACCTTTCTTCCAAAGTATTTGTTACTGATATTTTCTTCCAAATTTGCGTTGCTAATATAATAATTCCATCCTATCAGCCAATTTTTTTGTTTCGAATTAGCTATTCCCTGGAAAGGTAGTGCACATACCATGATATTGAGCAAAGTGATAAGTTTTGCCATCTGGAAGAAGGTAGTTTGCTAGAATTCCCCCGTACGTTACTGCAAACTATTTCTTATGAAAATTGAAATTTTTTTCAGTTTGATGATGTTCATTACCACTAAGTTCGATATGATGGTTTTCATTTCGACTATTTTAGATTCTGATATATTATATTTACCTCGATGTTATGATTTTATTTTGTTCAGATTTGATCATTTTCATTTTTTACTATGCATATTCGATTATTGCGAAATTCGGTTTCTGAATACCTCTCCAATTGTAATAATTTCATCAGGGTTGTGTAGAGAATCACAAATTGAATATAACTGGATCATTTATTTTTAGTCCCAGAGTGTTTATATTTTGTATATAAAAAAGTTATATGAATAGGGCATTTTGTATCTAAATCTCGAGTGTTGTTGCCTGTCCCAATCTCATTCGTGCATTATCGACTGTCTTGAGTGTAGGGGTTTTGTCTTAACTGTCTTGAATGTAAGGGTTCCAAAAGTTATTTTCTTTATCAGTAGACACAGAACGAGAATTTTACAAAAAGTGTTGTTATTGTTTTGCGCTACCAACTATTCCATTTTTAGACACAAAATCTCTGAATGCCACATTTGATATGAGAAGTAAGAATGTAGTTTGTGATTTTCCATACAACCAAAGTCAAACAATTGCCACTGGAGAAGCAGAAGTTTTGAAGGTTTTTTTAAGGTGGCAAATTGTGCGGAACTCCCTTATTATATCAGTTTTGTAATACTTGGATGTTCGGTTATGATGATGTAAGTTTCTGATAATGTTCGATGTATTGGTTTTATCAAATAAGGTGTTTTATTTTATTTTATTTCTCATAGATTTCACTCACTGTGTAAATGCGTTTTTATTTTGCAACATTCTGATGTATTTGTTTCATATTGTTTTCGGTATTAGAGTTTCACATTGTGATTAATTATAGGTAATCGATATATTTAGTTAGATAATTTGCAGATATTGACTGGATCAATTCACTGTGTATCAGGTTAATACTACCTAGTGAACAGTTTTAACTATCCAATATTACTAATGTTGACTTTTTTACCTGTACCACATAGTATCCAATTGAATGTAATCGGATGGTTATATATTTCCTTACCAAAAAAGTAAGTTCACCGACAAAGTCTTGCGGTCTTTCATTTTATACACATAAATTTCTCAATTATGCATCCTAACTTTATCAACGCCAGAGCAAAAAATACGCAAAACACAAAACAACAAAATTATACATTTTCAGCGCCGAAAAGAACAGATGATTGCCGTGGTGATGAGTCATATTTTTCTGTAATTTTGTGATAAACCCGCCACACCTCATCAGCTGCTTTTTATCACCGCGTCGCTTGATGGCGGTGATAAATCTGTGTGGATGATTAAGGTAGTTTTAATCTAATTAAGTGGATTAAAAAATAAGGAGCGTATAAGTCGGAGCAGCAAATTTTGAAGAAGAGGCCAGAGCCGTGTGTAAAATAAATTGCCACGGGGTTGAGGCCATAAATATGTCAATTCATTGTTCCATCTGTGCTACTTTAAGACCAGGAGAAACAGGTTTGCTTGGCAGTATTTATGGACATTGCACTATAATTAAAATACGTATGGCGGCTTGAAATATTGATTCATAAATTGAATAAGATTGTTTCCAAAACAATATTATAGGTTTGGAAGCAAGACTATTCAGAATTGAACAAGAAGACCAATGTTCCATGCTCAAAAAGTTGATAATGTGGTTCCCAACTAAGTGTTCTAGGTCTTATATTTTAAATACTCTAAACAAGCAATTTACTGAAAAGCAAAAATGTCAAACTTGGCGATTACACTGTCAATTCATTACCATCAACAACACTGTAAGGTACCGGAATAATACCGAATTCCTTACAACTAATCACATACTATGACATGCATGCATGTGCCGTTGTTAACGTATATCTATTTTGAACTTTGCATTTCCTGATTATATAATTATACATTTGCACGATTGATAATAATTTTAAAGAATCTTTTATTCATTTAACTAAAAGGTATTTGTATATTTACAATAATTATCCGTAAAAAAAGTGTGTATCATGAAATTTGTCTCATGGCTTTTGTGGCCTTGTATTAGACTGCTTTCCAGACAAGTTGTGTGCCGAAGTTGTTTCCCTTCATATCTAAATTCAATATTGTGGTAAAATAAATATTGGAATAATTCGTGATCCGTATCACATCCTGACAAATATTTGATTTGTGGGTGCAGGTAATGCGTTTCAATAAATGATATAAATCAGCATTCGATGGAATGGCTTCGAAGGGGGTGAATGTAAAAAGGTTCTTTAATGATTTTGTCATTTTGCTTCCTGTATATCCTTTCGTATGTGAATTACACTATATTGATTTGTCGTTAATATGATTCTAAATGGATAACAAAGTTATACAGACTTTGATATGCTACTTGTTTCTGAACATAATTTTAACGGTTTACTGATTTGCATTCGTGTTCTTAATGCTTTTTTCAAGTTATATTCCTATAATAATTCATTCATCTTGGTGTGGTCAGTAATTTAATAATGCTACGAGTGTTTTATACCCAATTTTGATTCTTTTCGAAAAACATTAATAGTTTTCCTGGTATATCACGAATAGAGATATACATTTATTATATCGAAATTAAATTCAAGATTCAGGTAGTTGCAATTTAATTAGCCGAATAGTCTGGTTCTAATAATGCACGTTAGAAGAAAACCAATAACCACATGAGCCTTTTGTTCCATTTATAAATTCTATAATTCACATATATTACTTACCCACTTTCCTGGTTATGTTCGAATTGCATTCCAATTTTCCGTACAAATTTAATAATGCTATCGTAAATAAAACATCAATTACAAACTATTTCTACATTGGAAGCTCTAGTGAACGGCATATAAAGGCAAAGTACCAATTATTCCTTGAACATAAATGTCAATAATCCACCATCCATAACATCACCTTTATAGATATTAGTCTCAAACTCCCTTTGAAAAAAAACCATCGTTTACCCATATTCATACGAAAACATAATTGGCATATGGAGCGAACTCCCGACAAATAGAAACTCCTCAAACGGCACTAATCTGTTTCGCTTTCCTCAAGTGCAATCACGTGTGAGGATGAAGTGCCATTGTGGTAAACGTTTGGAGTACGCTTTTTCCGTAATAAACCACTTCTCGATATAATGGCGAGAACTCCGCACTTGCACACGTCGCCTAGATAACCTTTTAATACCTGTGTTAGGACTACTTTTGAAGGACATTTTTACAGAGAAGTTTACTCATGAAAAAATGCTCGTCGTGGAATCAAAATATTGAAAAATTATTACATTTCATCAGAAGTTGCGTGGAAAATTGAGTATTTTGTTTTCACCTCTGCAGATAAACTCTATTCATTCTTCAAATACCCACGATGTAAACAATATGACTTTCCGTGTAACTACCAGTATCCTGGGTTCACTACTATCTAACGAATATCCGTTAGGGTTTCGGATGGTCACACAAGCAGCAATGTTTCGGGAAAGGAATTAATCAAAATCAGCAATTCAAGATGGCGCCTCGAAAATCAGTACCCTAGGAGTTTTTGAAGTCGATATAATTTGATCAAAATTCAGGAATTCATTATGGCGAGCGAGTTTGGTGATTTATGGTTCTATTCTATTGAAAACTAGCTGACCCGACAGACGTTATCCTGCCCAAATTTTTATATTCCCTTTTTTTTCCTGAAAACTTTAGTCTGCATATAATTAGTTTTTTCCTGTTTTTCTTTGTTGTTCTATCTAGGTTATGCCTGTGACTCTGTCTGTACCCGTTATCCAGTTATCTCCTTATTCCGTTTTCCCGTTATCCATTTTCTCCGTTTTCCCGTTATCTCTTTTTCCGTTTTCCCGTTATTCCTTTATTTCGTTTTTCCGTTATCCTGTCCGTTATACTCTTTTCCCGTTATCCCGTTTTCCCGTTATTTCATTATCCCGTTATTGATAGCGCGAAAATACTTCAGATATCTGTGTATACCAAATTTCATGGCGATCGGTTGAACGCTATTGAAGTTGATGCGCTGCAGCGCCGTCTAGTGGCGAGTTAAAGTCGAATGAATATCATAAAAACCTTCTCAATGGAAAAACACTTACTTTAAAAAAAATATCAGCCAAAAATGTCGTTCCTATCCTCAGTTATGAACGAGAGTGCATACAAAAATTATGATTTTTGCAGTTTGTCCAAATTTTCCGACTTTCCTTTGTAATTGTTCTGATTTTTTTTACTAAAAACTTTTCAAGGACCATAAAGAACAGAAAACAAAGAATAACGCATATCCATCGTTCAAATCGTCAGTACGGTCTTGAGTTCATACAAAAGTCCCATAGAAAAAAACACTTTCCCGAATTTTCCAATTTTCCGGGCAACTTTTCCAATTTTCAAACCTTCCTCGGACATTACGAACATTTTGAAAAAAAAATAGGAAAATCGGTCCAGCTGTTCTCAAGTGATGCGCTTCATTTTTTCATTATATAGATTGGTCACAAAATTAATAGAAAAGAATGGGGCATCAACAGGATGCGAATACACTAATGACAAAAGCCACAATATTCCTTTTGTAATGAATAGCAATGTATTTTGATACTCCTTGACGCTGAACTTCGCCGAAGAGTACCAAAGAATGTACGAGCCAATTGTCTGTATTCCATCAAATAAGAGATATATGATATATAGAGTTGATAGAATTAAGTTCTGAGGATCATTAGTACATAAGTCTTAACCGGAACTTAGAAATCAAACTATTCAGAAGACCAACATACGTTTTCTCGCAGTCATGAGAAGGATACTTCATTTCATCTCCGACATTTTCCAATTTTAATCGGGAAACTAATGAAAAATATTCTTTAGTCAATAATTTCTGGATTAATATACATGCGTCATTTTCGATAATGTCAAGAGTCCAGGCACCAGTAATCAGTTCAAATGATATCTTGGTATAGGAGATGAAAACCAAACAAGAAAAAAACTTGGAGATGAATCAAGCACCAATCATTGAATTCCTACACAGAGTCACTCCTTCATCCATATAAGACATGAACCATATTTATATCGATGCAAGAATTATATGCGTGATCAACAAACATTTGGCAAGACTAACCGTGACATCATGTATATGGAGACCTTATAAATTACCCCTGTCAAAAAGAGTGAGAGAACATACTCTAATGAATCTCGTAATGCGAAACTCATGTATAATGTAAGAAAGTACCTGGACAGGTTGGCCAAACCTATACTAAATTAAACGCTGGCGACCGCCCAGGAGCTATACAACTACCCAACCGTTAAATGATCATTCCAATTTTAAAAACAACGTATATTCGTTTGAGTGTTCTTACAATGTAAATCAAAGATGTGTTAGTATGAAACTGTGTCTTTGAGTTTTAAGAAAAAACTTGATGGACATAACTTTTTATTCCGAAATATTGGAATCTTCTTCGGGGATTTCTAGGTTTTCTATTCTAATACAGAAAACGTTTCGTTTGAGGGTGGACTATGAACTCCTATTTGTATTAAATAAAGGGGAAATCCTCAATGTGCAAGCGCACAAGACCGATTTTCTTTTTTTATATTTTTTTCAAACCGTTTTTGTATATTTCTCGTTATATGTCGAAAAAAAAAAAATCGAATACTCTTAGCAAAGTCAGAGGTTGGTTGGCGGATGCACTGAAATTGATTATACAGTGCTTCTCAAAAGTCCCCTCCCCCCTCTTATTTTTGGAACGATTATACATAAACAAGTGAAATTTGGAAACTGAATATTAAAGTGATTTGTTGAAAATATAAACAGGATGTTCATAAAATCAATGTTACGAATGATTTCTGGTGAGTACTCTCTTTTGGAAAACATTCTTCTTTGCCTCATTCATCTTTATGAGTTCTTAATTGAGACTGGAATAGAAAATCAAATAACTATCTGAATGAAAATGCAAATTTTCCCTTTCAGATTTTTTCTTTTGAGTTAGGGCCTTTTCAGAATATCTATCAGATGTAGTTCAATGTCCAGCGTGGCTTCAGCCGGGGAAGTAGTTGTTTTCTGTTAGACATTCACAAAAAATAACTTCATTTTAATCGTGGATTTTTCAATTCACAGAAAAATCTTTCTATCAATATTCAATTGAGAATGTTTCACTTTTCAACATGAATACCCCACAAGAGGTTATCTTGACGTTTGAAGATAGTGACTAAAGTTTATCTTTCAGTCGCAGATGATTCCACATCTGATTTTATGAACATCCTGTTTATATTTTCAACAAATCAATCTATCATACCCCATGACAGGTTTTAATGTCAGAAAACACTAATTTCAAAGTGTCTCTCCAAAAGAAATGATTCTAACTTTTTCCATCTTTGCAAAGTGAGATTGCTTCTTGAAAATGTGTTTCCCATTTCTTCCGGTCATCCTGATGATCGTGGAAGCGTGAAATAGATTTTCGTCGACAAAAAGTATTGAAGACCTAGTGAATGCGATGTCTCTCCTGCGTCAATGTTACGAATGATTTCTGGTGAGTACTATCTTTTGGAAAACATTCTTCTTTGCCTCATTCATCTTTATGAGTTCTTAATTGAGACTGGAATAGAAAATCAAATAACTATCTGAATAAAAATGCAAATTTTCAATTTCAGATTTTTTCTTTTGAGTTAGGGCCTTTTCAGAATATCTATCAGATGTAGTTCAATGTCCAGCGTGGCTTTAGCCGGGGAAGTAGTTGTTTTCTGTTAGACATTCACAAAAAATAACTTCATTTTAATCGTGGATTTTTCAATTCACAGAAAAATCTTTCTATCAATATTCAATTGAGAATGTTTCCCTTTTCAACATGAATATTAAAGGTTGTAAACTTCCCTACTAGTGATGATAGATGACGAAATCGTCAAAGATGACGTCACAAGGCCATTGTGACCAATAATTTTAAATGGAACCCTACGGCAAGCGACACCTCTTTTAAAAGGTATCGAAAAAACCTATTCAATGATACTAATTTTGTTTGTGTTTATGGCAGTTTTAATGGCTCATTAGTAAACATTAAAATTTAAATTCCATTCAGTATGATATTCATTACAGATTTAAGAATCAGTATCTACCTGAAGAAATTGCACCTCCATTTACTTCCTGACAGTGGAATATCCTATTTTTAAACTCTTCTCGTACTTTTGCAAATGTGTCTGCGGAAACAGCCTCACATTCTGCAACAATACGTTATTTTAAAACGTCAATATTGTCAGGTTCAGTGGCGTAAACCTTCGATTTAAGGTACCCCCACAGAAAAAAAATCCAAAGGTGTGAGGTCCGCTGATCGAGCTGGCCATTCCGTTGAACCTCGTCGTCCAATCCATCTACCACGATACTCCTCATCCAAATACCGTCTTACTGCGCCGTAATAGTGTGGAGGAGCACCATCCTGTTGGAATGTTATTCCCAAATTCTCGAATTCATCTGGATTATCTTCCAAAATTTCAAGGATTAACGGTTCTATTGCGTTTTGCAACAGCTCCAGATGAACCTCACCAGTTAAATAAGTATTTAAAAAAAGAGGCCCAACGATGTAGTTTCCCAGGATACCTGCCCAAACATTCACCTTCTGGGGAAATTGGGTAGGTGATTCACGAAACAGGTGAGGATTTGCGTCACTCCAATACCTCACATTCTGTGTATTTACATTTCCATTTAGATAGAAAGTACTTTCGTCACTAAAACAAATTGTTTTGACATAGTCTGGCTGTTGGTTAATTTTAGTTTCAATATTTTCACAAAATTCTAGTCTTCGGTCTGGGTCGTCGTCTGAGAGTTGATGAACCATTTTTAATTTGTATGGATGAAATTTGTTTTTTTTTCAACACCCTGTGTACTGTACTTCGACTGACTTCACAGGTAGATGCAACGTGAGTTGTTGAAGAAATAGGATTAACTATTACTTCTGCTAGTATATAAATTTTTTTCTCATCAGAAATTTGTGGTCTGTCAGATCGTTTCGCATCATTAATACTACCCGTTGTTTCAAACTTACGAAGAAGCTCCCTTAAATAAGTTCTCGAAACGGGGCGATCGGGAAACCTCTCATTAACAATGCGTTCTGCTGCATGAATATTTTGTCCAGTTTCACCAAGAATTAGGATCGCTGCTACTTTATCACCTAAAGCACGTTCCATTTCGCTTCTTGCAGCACTTAAAAGTTCGGCTCACAACAGTTTAACAAATTATTAAAATGTACAAAAATATTAAAAGTACCAAAAGCTGCTTAAACAGTTGAACGTTCGATCAACAATACACAAATTATTAAATGTACAAAAATTACAAAAAAGTCGAAATAGGGAGACTAACAAAAACGTCAGCTTATTTGACAACTATCCAGAGGCGGAGCTTGAATTTTGAATTTTAGTATTAACTGATTTAATTCATCACAGCTTTGCGTTTTTTAAAAGCGAGTTGCCAAAACTGCCATAAACACAAACAAAATTAGTATCATTGAATAGGTTTTTTCGATACCTTTTGAAAGAGGTGTCGCTTTCCGTAGGGTTCCATTTAAAATTATTGGTCACAATGGCCTTGTGACGTCATCTTTGACGATTTCGTCATCTATCATCACTAGTAGGGAAGTTTACAACCTTTAATATTCAGTTTCCAAATTTCACTTGTTTATGTATAATCGTTCCAAAAATAAGAGGGGGGGAGGGGACTTTTGAGAAGCACTATATGATGTGAAAGGAACCATCGACAAAAATGTTCGATCTAAACGGGAAAACTGATTATTTGTAGAGAAAAAATCGCATTCACAAAGGTTACAGTAATTCAACAAAAATACCCATCAGAATGGTTAACTGGTATTGTGAGCAAAATGTTGTTTTTATGAATTAATTTGTCACGACAATATCCATGAATCAATAATATAATTCAGGATAATGAAATGAATTCTGAACAAACAATTCAAAAACAACTGGGCCACTGTGTCCCTTGAAGTGCATGGTGTAATCAAACATGCAAATTTCAATCATTTCATTGCATAAATGTTAAGTTGTTTTCCGGCTCATTCAGCTGATGAATGTCCTTTGGCTTGAATAGTGAGTTAGTTAAAGAGATTACTCAAAGTTAGCAAGTGTAGTTGTGTTTTGGGAGAAAACTAGATTCACCTCATTTATTCTCCAATAACGGATGACAGGACACACAGAGTAATGTGATTTTTATTGAGAATCTACATATTAACAAGGTTATCATACATTTCTGGGTAATTATAGTCAAATGTTCTGCGTCAGTATTGAATGAAGTATATATCAAATATTGAGTGAAATTTAATCTCTATTATTTATTATCCCATTTTTTTTATTAAAACAAACATATATTATATCACATGTTCGAAACTTAGGACACGAATAAGATATGTCGCCATTATTTTCGGAATTTAGAAGTTTTATATAGCACTACAAAATATTTAATCTGTTATTCTGAATATAATTGAATAAATAAGATCAAGATCAAAAAATATATGGCAATAAAAATGATATCCTGTTCATCTTTCCTGTCTGAACTTGGTTGCTTTAAGGATGTGAACATGGTGGTTAAATATTTTTTATCAAAAATTACTTGGTATATTTGATATTTGTGTCCCAATATTCAACTCACGATATGGGGTTAGTAAAACTTATCCACCTTGGTTCACTGTGGATATCATATCTGAACTAAGAATAAAAAATATTACAGAAAGCGGAAAAACAATTCAGAATGGTTCATGAATTTCGGAAGAAAAAAGAAAAATATCTGAAGCTTATAATGAATATATACTAAAAGTACAGAGTGATATACATATAAATAGTAATGCTTTTTGGAGTTACGTAGAAAAATAAATACACAAGAATAGTAGAAATAACATCTTCACAGTTAATGGTAGGATAGTTTCGGATAAAAAAATAATTGTGGAAGAATTCGCTGACTATTTTGGCTCAGCGTATGAAGACGTTTCAAATTATAATATCGACAACATAAATGCAAAGGCTGAAAACATGCCAAGAAACATCATACAATTTTGAATTTTGATAGTTTGAGCTATGAAGATTTAGAATTGGCTTTTAAAAAACTGAAGCCGAAGTATTCGGCGGGTCCGGATAATATTCCAGCATCAAGTTTTCAAATCATGCAAAGAACACCTGCTATATCCTCTATTAGTTATTTTCAATATCTCATTGAGAATGGGCGTTTTTTCTGAGGAATTCAAGAAGGCAAAGTTAACGCCTATTCACAAGAATGGCGACAAACAACATATTGGTAAGTATAGACCAATCGCAATTCAATTGTCCAGCAAAAAATTTCGAATTCATCATGTATGAGAAGATTTATTGGCATTTCAAAAATAATATTGCAGATGAACACCACGGGTTCTGCCGTAAAAGGTAGTTGATACCAACTTTCTAGTCTTATGGATAATGCACAAAAAGCAATAGATGGTAAGTCCCAATTAGATTGTGTTTACACAGACTTCGCCAAAGCATTTGATAAAGTTAATCACGAAATACTTCTAACCAAGCTTAAACTTTATGGATTCAGTGACCATCTTATTGAATTTTTCATTTCATACTTGAGAAACTGAAAACAGTCAGTCAGTTACTGTGGTGGAGAATCTCATTTGTTTTTGGCGAGGTCTGGAGTACCACAAGGATGTAATTTAGGGCCGTTACTTTTTCTAATCTTCATAAACGATCTCCCTTCAGTAGTTGAATTGTAATGTCTACTATATGCCGATGAATTTAAGGTGTTCAAAGAATAATGTTAATGACTACTTAATACCCCAAAATGATCTCAAAAAATAAACTTCACCTTAATCTTGGGAAATGCAAAATAATTACACTTATTCGAATATAAAAATTCCGCTTAATTTCATATATTCTCCACAGGGACAGAGAAAATATGATCAAGGATTTGGGGGTACTATTCAAATCTGATTTGAGGTTTGATGCACATGTTGAATATATCTCAAAAAAGGCTAGGAAATTACTCGGATTCGTAAAAAGGGCAACTTCAGATTTTCATGATGTTCAGTGTATTGAAACTCTATTTGAATCCTTAGTGCGCAGCAGGTTAGAATACGCATCAGTTGATTCAGAACTATTTTATAAAATTCCTGTATTGTAAAGTACATGGAGTCAATCCACCTTTCTCAACCTATGAACCCATCCGAACTGAATTTCATATTGTTATACTAGAAATGTGTCGAGAACGGCGTAACTTGATTTTTATAAACAATTTAATCAACAACAGAATAGAATGTACCTTTTTGCTTGGGAAAATCCGTTTTTCTATTCCGTTCCGAGGCCTGCGTGTAAGGCAAAATATTTTCAACTCCAATCATTGTGGAGTGTTGCGTCGTATGTGTTCACTTTCCCTTGCATTTTTCAATAATACTCAGTACGATATGTTCTCAAATAATATATCAAAGTTTAAAAGGGAAGTTTCAAAAATAATATCTATTTAATGAAGACACCAACTTAATAAATGATTATCTGAGTCCACTATCTCTTTCATTTTTCATTTAATAATTTAATCTTATTATTTTTTAACGACTTAAAAACGAGTACCAATTCCCATTTCTGTGCTGATAGTACATTCTCACCAATTTGTTCTTGAAGGTGTTATAATCCATGTAGGCATTTAAAGACATATTATTTCTATATTATTACAGGTGATACAAGATTTTGAGTTATGAGTAGTAACATGTAATTAGACTAATGTCTGTTTGTTACTCAATAAATAAATAAATAAATTTCCTGCGAAACATAAAAACTTGTTTTTTCTACAACCGTGCGTTTTTACCCACTTTCCCGCACGCATTTGAGTTTTGAAAGTGTTACTTTCCGCACTCGGGCGGGAAAACAAAGATATGTCAATTTTGACGTTATTATATACATTTCATTGATTTCACCTGTATTTATTACTATTCTTACTAATTTAGGTTTTAATATTCATTATTACCTAGACTTTTTTCTTGCTTCTCTATTTTTTATTTATTGGAATAAAATAAAAATTGTGATACTTTTATATACCTAACTATGTTTTACAATCAATCCACATAACAATTAAACTAAGTTGTGTCAGGTGGTTTAGGCCCGATTTCACCAACCTCTTTAAACGAGTTTTGTTCAAATTAAACTCAGATTGAGCTTTCTACACGTCATATTGGATTTCACCAGGAACTATAAACTGCGTTTAGTTCTTAACGGCGTTTCCACTTGAAACGGGCTGAATTTGGCCAGTTACGAAGTTAAACGACGTTTAGTTCATTGGTTTCGTGCACGTTTGACAGATGGTTGACATTGGAGGTAAAACAACCTTACTTTTCCGATTTGTTTATGTTGGAGAATTGAACATTTTTACCTATTTCAAAAAGAATTCAGTAGTTGGATTACATATGTTATTGTTTAATTCGTAGATGATCATGCCTTCATATTGTTCTGTTGTGAAATGCAATAAAAATACATCAAAAGACGGCCGAATACGATTTTTCAGGTAAATTGTACATGTTTGTATTTTTGACCCGTTATCAGAATTCATCTGCTGTTGTAAGAAATAGAAAACATTGTGAAATCTCCCAGAGAAGGCAAGCATCCTAGATACATGCCATCAAACGAAAAGACTGGTCTGATAAGTTAACGAAATATGGTAGAGTTTGTTCCAGACATTTTCACTCTGGTAAAGGAAATATGTTGTACCAATTTATTCAATGAGCTGGGTGCCGAATGAAGTCCAAAGAAGGAATTTATTTGATGAATTATATTTTCACATTCCAACATGAAATTCATAGTAGAAGATATTGTCACTTTCATCAAGTTTCTTCAAAAACTAAACTTTGAACACCGAACACCCACAAAAATATCACAAAACATGAGCCAAACACGAAAGTTATCGGTTTTCAATTTTTAGGTTATATTGTCACTTGGCTTTGGCTCCTCTACAAAACAACGGAATCTATGCAAAAATGACAGACACGCACATATTTTACTATGTTGCCAGCTTTTGACTGTCCTTAAACTAAGTTTCAATAAACTCCGTTTAGCTTTCGTCTGTTTGTGTCGCTGAAACTGGATCGAGGTTTATCAAGATTAAAATCTGAGTTTAGTGAGAACGGAGTTTAGAAAAACGCCGTTTATCTGTCTTGTGGTGAAATCGGGCCTTAGTATGGTACCCAACGTTGCTATGATAACCAAGGTATATCATCAAGACGTCAAAGTTTTAAGTCCAAGCGTCGTCAAAGTGACAGATAGTAAGATCGCTACCTATTTACGCCTACCTAACCCAGAACGTTACACAGGTCACATTATCAGACATTCCTCGGCAACGTTTCCAGCAGATTCAGGATAAGGGATAACCAAGATAAAACGTCTTGGAGGCTGGAAGTCAACTGCTGAAGGTTACTTGGAGAACTCCGAAGAACAGAAGAAAACCATTTCAAATAAAATTCTTTCATGTACTAACAACTTGCAACCGATTCCGTCTCCGTCGTCGTCATCTTCATGCACTTTGCAATCTACTGGTGTTACTTATTTGAACAGCCAGTTACCACCAACTAACTCCGCTGGACCGGTTATTCTTACTCATTTGCAGAATGCAACAAGTTGTATTTTTGATATTAGTATTCATAATAATTAGTAGATTTTCATTTAAAGTTTTATATGTTGATATAAAATATATATATTTTAATATGCTTTTAAAATTTGTATGCGGTCGTAGAAAAAATAATGTTCCCAACTCATGCGTAAAGTGTCTTTCCCGCACTTGACCACTTGCCCGAACTCTGCTCCGCGTCGTTCGGGTCAACGGCAGTCACGTGCAGGAAAGTATCACTTTCCGCACTTGTTAGCAAAATAACTATTTCCTACCTTCCACCGATATGGTGTAATGAAATCCCAATTTAAAATTCTGAAAATACTATGAACCAACTAAGATATGGGCAGGTGGTTTTCCCTGAATATATTCGTTTTTAGTCTTCAACGGACGCTTAAAAAAAATTAGTCCAGGTATTCTGAGGAGTTTATCACCCCGGGACCGTTTATTGAATTACCCGACCGTACTGCACTGAATAAGGTGAGCATTAGGGGGCCACGATGCACTTGATTTGCAGTATGACCGAGGCATTGCAATACATGCAGAGGCCGATAGATATCCAATAACCATATATTGCGTCCATATCTGTCTCTGGGGGGCTGCTGCATGCATTACCTTCGCAGGAGGCAGACAAATAGTGCCCGTTGTCGTTGAAAAAGCGAGACTCCAAGCTCTTCCCTTCTCTCTTGCTTTGCAACATTTTAAACGGAACTTATTGCCAGAGAAAGCCAGAAAGACTGAGACTTTATGTTGCCGTCCGTCCATGAATAACAATACCGTCAGCATATAACCGGCTCAAACTACGTGCTCTTGCAAAATATCATTTTCGTATCGCCGGCGTAGATTTTCGGAATGTTCCATAGGTGCAATAAATTTGTTCTCTCGAAAGCAAAGTTATTATGCCTTGGAACATATTGCAGGGAGCGAAAGCATCGTTCGAGATTTTTCCGTTACGAGACGTGAAATTATAATGTTATTTTCCAGTACCAGTTGGTTTTTTGTACATAAATTTCATTTTGTGACAAAATAAGATCGCTTCCTTGTGAGACCGCTTCCTTGTCGACCGAATATTGCAATCTGGGTTATCGTTCGATTTCTGTTCGACGATAAATTGGAAATAGCGGTAGGTAGTCTATTTGATATGATGTTCATTGCGAGTCTTTTGCCGTGAAAGTAAAACGAAGTGGGTGCCAAGAGAATGAATTTAGCTTCATCGTTTGATAATCTGAACAAGTGATGTTTTCATAATTCGTTCTGTGTTATTAACCTTAATAAGAAGACAAAACACATGCATTATTTTCAATTAAATGTGAAATGATTAAGAGAAATAATGTTCTCTAGAAATTATTAACAAAATTAGCAATGAACGCTATGCGCTATGAGATGATAATCCACCTGAAGAAACTATTGTCGTGGTTTTAAAACCCAGTTTAGAGAAAATCATTTAGTGTAGTAAGTGTCTTTTTTGTTTGCTTGAAAAAAATCTACATTACATCAGCTTTCATTTAAGCTGACTAAATTAGCCACCCAAATTTTTGATATCTTGAACTCCATAATATTGCCCATAATTATTAATTGTAGATATGATGTTTTGCTAGCATACATTTCTTCAGATTTTTTTTATTTATCCTTCAGGAGTTAGAAGGTGAGACAAACAAATTATTGAGTTTATCGAGTTTTCGGCTTTTTTATACCTTCGTCATATTTGACTGAGTTCTACGTTGCATTAGCATACGATATATCAACTGGGACAAAAAAATATTTTTCCGTGACTTTATTAATACAAAGAGTCAAATTTTATAATGTTCTTTCAATAGCCCAACTTGCCCCAATGAAATCCATATTAAAAAACAAAATATTATGAATTTCATTTCCGAAATTGCTTTGGATCCAATTATATAACTGCAATCGTACAAATGGACATTAAAAGACAAGATGTAACTGACCATTAGAATAGGTACCGTTTTACCTATTCAATAAATCGAATAGTACTGGGAACCAACTCGGTCCCAGTGTGTTCTTCCAATTTGAATATTGAACCACACAAAATATTGTTTTCATGATTTCAGTTTTCCACTTTTCAGTGTTTTATCTTTAATACAAGTATATACATTTCTTGACAAACAATATGTATAAAAACACACAGAAATGTATTTTATCGCATATTGTTATCTATCAAAAGTAATCATAATCAAATTGAAGCAATTGCGAATACAATCACAGCCAGAGCACGATCTTTATTGCACCATTTCAGCAAACAACATTCCAAATAATTTCTGTCGGGAATAATAAGCAATTCGCTACTAAAAATAGGTTTATAAGGTTTACTGCAAGAGCGAACATTACGAAATTAAAGCTCGGAATTGTCGTTGAGAAGGAAAGTCACACAAACTGTAAACAAAACAGTAGGATAGTATAATGTCGGCATTGTTTCAGAGTGCTGTACCCTCGAGTTATTGCAAATTTGCTCTTGATTCCGTTTTCAACTTTTGCTGTTATATGATACCGACTATTTAGTGGAATCAGTAGAGCAAAAATTGAGCGAATTGAGTTTAAGAAGAATGTACCTGAGATTTTTTCAATGATTGGGATTTCATCCACAATTCAGGTTCATTCAAATAACCAGATGAAGCTCGAGGCCACATACTTTCTGAAAATATATGTCAACATTATATGGAAATGCTTGGGGGATATTACAGTAATTGAAAAAGTTTGAGAAGAGCAAGTTTGTTGGAAACTTTCCACTAAAGTATGACATTTCGATTTCTTCCGATAAAGTGATCTAAAAGTTCTTGGAATCAGATATATGGAATCATCTGAAACTGCAAGGTAAACCTTGACTAAACATAAGGACAAACTAGTTTAGCTATTAGAATTAGATATCGACTATTCGTTATGATTTTATGGTGAGTAATCCATGATTAATTGTTGATATCATGTTCGTGGAATTATTTTTCAACTTTCAACTGCATGTTTATTTCAGATCATTTGAATCATGCAGTGAGTAAACCGTGTTTATCATCATACGGAGGGAAATGCTCAAAATCCGTATTCACATAATGAATGAATTTTACTTTCTTATCGCAACTAATGCACCTGGAAACCAATGGTATGTATTCTCGCAAGCTCAATGTAGGGGGGCGCTGCTGCCAGTGGAGGTCATGCTGGTATGGTGTAGATTGGTGCTTATAGGAATTTGGGAACGTTTAGTTTTAGTTTAAGATCATGCCACAGTATTGTACCCTACTGCTCTAGCAGAACTTCTTCCCTAAAGATTCGGCACTACGCAAAGCATGGATCATAGTGATTAGGAGAAATAAATTCACTCCTACCGACCTCTCTCGCATATGCAACAAACACTTTGTTGAAGCAGACTTCGTCATGCCCAAGGGTTCCCTTCGACAAAATCGTAAGTATAAATCATCATAATTATAATTTCGTCAAAGAGAAGAATAATCTTGTTTGATAGTAGTTTTAGGGAATAAATAAAAAACCAACCTATAATTTCTGAGAGTTTATTTACTTCAGCCAAACCAGTCAAATCAACTGCTGCTGAACAAAATAATGATTCCTATCATAATCCAGTAATCTAAAAACCAATAACATTTATAGCCAGTAAGAAATGTAAAAAATACGGACCTGGTAACCTAGAAACCAATGTTTACACAACGATTCCAGCAACTCACCTTTGTATCAACTGCTCTTTGCGGCCGGATGTTTTTGCTCTTCTATTCTTTAATTCCAATATGAGGCTTCTTACACTCAAATGTCCGTATTTTTCCATTGAAGCGAATAATTAAAGTGATGTGCTAGTATTTTGTTGATACCCATGACCTCCACTCTGGCGGGAGCGAAATCGTCCATGCCTGCCATTGTTCTAACATGTGTTTGGCAATGGAACAACAACTTTCGAGATGTATAAAAGAACTTTTGGTAATATTGGGGGAGTGAAAGCCCAGAGTCATCTGTGGCTAAAATACCAATATGGTCCATTTTTTCGTAACCAAATGAATCAAAAGCAAAAAAAAAGTGGTATTCAGCAGCTCTCAGTCTGTGTATTATGTGTGTTCTAAATAGCACTAATGAAAATCATCCTGAACCTTCATCCTGTATACCTACATAGAAGATACGACGAACCCCACTTCAGGGTTAATTAGGCAACGGCTTAAGATATCCCCATAGGAAATAATCCAGACTTTTAGGTCTGAAAATCTATGTTCCTTTCTACAACCTATCTAGCGATTATTATAATCACAGATGTATAAGAGACTTTTGGCAATGTTTAGGAACTGAAACCCAGAGTCATCTCAGACTAAAATACCCATAGGTATGGCATTTTTTTTCGTGGACAAATGAATCACAGGCAAAAAACTTAAGCTCTCATTTCTGTTCATTATGCGTGTTCTAAACAGC
Source organism: Gonioctena quinquepunctata (assembly GCA_018342105.1). Classification (NCBI taxonomy): domain Eukaryota; kingdom Metazoa; phylum Arthropoda; class Insecta; order Coleoptera; family Chrysomelidae; genus Gonioctena; species Gonioctena quinquepunctata. The sequence continues at coordinate 767,494 of JAFIRS010000038.1, read as the reverse complement.
ACTAATAGTACGAGATCCGGCTTAAGAAATAACTACCCTCATCTGTTATTTGATGACACATCATATGTTAGATAGTAAGTAGATCGAGAAATTGCACATGGGTTGCCTAGCTAATTGTGGGACCCTAACTTCAATAAAACATTCTCAACAATGGTCATTTTCAGTTCGAAAATCAACAAATTATCTAAATGACGATGACAAAACCATTGCTGATGTCACACCCGTTATTTTTTTGTAAAAATCAAAAGTTTTTACGAACGGTGTACTCAAGAGCACGCTTGTTTACAACGGAATGTGACATTTACTCCAAACCAGTCTACCGAACGTTTTTCAGCCAGTCAAGTCATCGTTGTCTACGTATTAAGGAGCATGTCTCCCTCTCTTTGACTCAGCAGCTGCCTGGCGCACAGCTGTCTCTCTGTCTGACGCATGAAATGGCGCGCGCAACACTTCTCTGTACTCTCCCTGCTCGCACTTAAAACTTAATATATAATATATAAAATCTAAGAAACCATGGATGTGACACCTTTTTTGACAAAGCAACCTAATACTGTTCGATAGGAAATACATTTAAGTTTAAAAAACAATCAAATAGATGAGAGTATATTACACGCCTGTTCACCTGTTTTACTGGAACATATTGGATCAAAGGAAGTAGGCAACCTATTTCAATTATCGCGTAATAGTCTTCGGCTATGCTCGATTTAAAACAATGAGGTAGTTGATCGAAAAATTAATTAAAGTTGATATCATTTAACAGTCAGGGTCCCACATTTAGCTAGGCGACCCATGTGCCATTTCTCGATCTACATAATATCTAACATATGATCTATGTCATTATCAAATAATAGATGAGTTAGTTATTTCTTAAGCCGGATTTCGTACTATAATGAAAATAATCCTGAATCTCCCAGACATAGGAAATGTGACGAACTCCTCTTCAGTGTTAATTAGGGAAATAATCCACAGACGTTTGAAATCTGGAAATATAGATGGCCCTGACTGTGTTCCTTTCTACGACCTATCCAGCGATTATTATGGTTCCAATATTCACGTACCTGAACACTGAATTGCGCAGGAGCGCTATAGTGCACGAACCACATTCAATTAATGGGAACAAGATTGGCCAATAATCATGTAGAAACCGGCAATAAGTGTATCTATTCAATCTATTCAATACTTCCGGTAGAAAAAAGAACGCAAATGAATAATCCGCCACAATTCCAGCCAGCTCCTGGTGGTGGGGATTCTACGATCGCCTGCTGGTTTTATTTGGAAAAAAAATTACGGCGATTTGGTGAAACTTCCGAGATAAATTATTATTTTATGGGAAGTCCCGAGGAAATATTTTAAATAAGTGTTTAACATAATCAATGAATGATCCTAACAGCTCAATTTCAGATGTTTTTACAGTCCGGTGTACCCTATATATGAAATGCATGTCTGCTAACTCGTAATTTGTGAAATATTTCATGTTTTTTCAACGAAAGTAGGTATTATGCTCCGAATCACATGACAAGCCGTATATTTAGATATTGAACTGTCTGTTTACGCTCATAAAACAAATAAAATATGTTTTCCGATCATTAGTGGAAGCATCGCAAACATATATTTTGGTACTATATTCGAGGCACCTAGAAAAATTCCATCACTTTAATGGAAAGTTAAGCCGATCTCCAAATATCCAGATGTAATTTTCATCTAATCGGTTGAGCGGCCAGCAGGATTCCGCGTTCCGGACGTATGTTATGGTGGTGCGTAACGTCGTTAACCAGGACGGTACGAGGCAAAGCCGAACGGACCTCTAGATTTATCGTCAGGCCCGCCAATGACGAGGAGTTCTACCTACCCACAACACCTAGTTCTCTACAGGCGAGGAAATTACATGTGGTATTCTGAAAATAATAATATATATATACGATCGTACAAAAAGTGTATAGTTTTAATTTTATTATTAATGCAACAGTATTGTCTAAGAGCTGGATGCACAAAACCTGACCAATCGAGTAACATAATGAAAAGTTTTTAAAATGTTGGTACTTACATGAAACATAAGAAAAATTATTTAGTGCATGGGCAAAATTTGTGTGTAAGTTTCGTATGTCCTTTTTCGGAAAAAGGAACCATACTAATGCAGTAACATCTTGGAAATACTTTTGACATCTAGTATATACCGAGTTGGCCGAGCGGTCTAAGGCGCCAGATCTAAGCTCGAACCCCCACATTTTTTTTCATTATTCCCTTCGAAATTGAGAAATGGTTTTGGGACAGAATAATTTTGTGTCTGGGCAGAATTTGTTCACAAGTTTTGTATTCCCTCTCTCCGGAATATTTTTCGTAATGCAACCATACCAATGGAGTGACAGCTTGGAATATATTTAGTGCCTCGTTAAATCTTGTTTTTATTTGGTTCATTACTATACCTATCGAGTGCAGCTTCAAACTACAACCAAATTGAAGTTTAAACATGTTTCTATTAGAAAAAACATTAGTTTCGCGTCAATACCTGTTAGAAATACCTGGGACACGACTTTCTATTTCTCAAAGTCTCATGGTATTACTAATATATCCTATTTGGAGAAGTATTCAGGGATAAACAAATCTATTTATTTCTAATAAAAAAATGGTTAAACTTCAATTTGGTTGTAGTTTGAAGCTGTTACTGGATAGGTATAGTAATAAACAAAAAATATAAAAAAGTGTTGTGCCAAGGCATTAGAATAAGATTTAACGAGGCACTGGAATTTATTATTTTTTTACTCTGTAAATACTAAATTTCAAGAGTAATTCCAAGCTGCTACTACATTGGTATGGTTGCAGTAGAAAAAATGTCCCGGAGAGAAGCATACCAAACTTGTGAACAAATTCAACCCAGATATAAAATTATTTTAATCTCTGTGAAAAAAACAATTCATTTTGTTACTCGATCGGCTAGGTTCTCTTAGACATGAGAAATATTTTTTTGGGGCGAATATTCGGTCCAAAACAAATCATTTCTCAATTTCGAAGGAAAAAATGAAAAAAAAAAACTGACGGTGTGGGGGTTCGAACCTACGCTCCCGAGAACCAGAGCTTAGATCTGACGCCTTAGACCGCTTGGACAACTCGGTATATACTAGACGTCAAAAGTATTTCTAAGATGTTACTACATTGATATGTTTGCTTTTTCCGAAAAAAAAGACATACAAAACTTATGCGAAAATTTAGCTTAGGCAATAAATGATTTTTCTTATTTTGCTGTGAGAACTAACATTCCAAAAACAATTCATTCTGTTACTCGATTGGCCAGGTTCTGCAGCCAGCTCTTAGCCTAGTACTTTTCACACCAGTACAACTGGATTATCTGTAACCTGTGAGTAAACCCAGCTACAAAACCCATAACAATGAATCGGTGCAAAACCAGATATTTCTGGAATCTCCTTTTTCTCGGGGCTTAGCAATCATAATAATTATTTTCATTTTTAACGCGGCTGCTCTAAATAAGTCAGCCATACCATCACATCCGATTTCTGCCTCTAGATCCCGGCAATTTTGCCTTGCCCAATTTATTGCAGCAAGCAAATTCTTTCGCTTCTCATAACATGTAGGAAAATTCCAAGTTTGGTTTATTTCAAGGTCATTATTAATTTACATGTTTATTCATTAGCAGAATGATCTCTTCGTTAGTGAGCCTGCCCATATTTCATATTTTACTGTCCAAGTGTAGCCGTATCATTCAAATTCCGATTACTAATTTTGATAAAGTAAAATAATACTCAAAATAATTCAATTGCAGAAGTACGATGGCGGCTTTCTAAAATATAGTGAATCTCTTTTTATTATAATTATAATTTTTAAAATTTGGGTGATAAAATGGTAAATTTTAAAATTAAAATTTTTTTTTATTTAATCAAAAACCTTTATTATTGATTATAATTTTTTTTTATTTCGTTGGCAAACATTGCTAGGATTTTTGTTCTCGGATATAAAAGGCCAAATAAATCCAACATTCTACATAAACTTCTTTCACTTTGAAAATAGATCCACCCAAATTGATTACCCCTGTATCTATGCCACTGTTCGATTCTTCTCTTCCCAGAAATTGTTTTGGCGTCGAATTCCCCATCTATGGGCCCTTACCTCTGGGGAACCGTGAGTTAGCCTACGTGTGTGAGTGTATGCTTCGGCTCGCGTCTCTCGGGACCAGTTTACCTGCCATGCGACTGATTAGGAAGCCACCGACGTCCGTCTGTCCGTCCGAACCCCTAGGCCCTGCCTTTGATCACTGCCCTCGTCATAGACAATCTCGTTTGCAGTTTGCTTTGCGAATGTTGGACTACTCGTTGGCCTAGGTCTGCTTTCGATCAATGTCGAATCATATTGGTAATGCACATGCTACAGTTGCGTGAGAAAGATCAATTTCGGAAGCAATGTACTGTACAAGGTACATTTCTGTTATAAAAATGCTTGAGATTTGATATTATGCCCACACTTGAGTATGAATATCATAACACATCTAGATGAGTAATTTTACTTCGGGGTCTAACATGGAAGTTGCTTTCACAAGACACTCGGTAGGAATTAGATGTCACAAATTGACGCTTAGATTTTTTTTTTTTTTTTCGATTGTCCGCCTTTTTCCGGATGGTCATGGTTTAGAAGACGGAAATGAGCGCCATTCCGTAACTGATCCGTAGTTTGCTTCAATGCAGTTCCGACAAGACTATTGTCTTTTCTCGAACTGTTTATAAGAAACACATTCGATTGTTTTTATCCACCACCCGTTTCAATACTATATGAGGAAAAGTTTAGTAGTTCCTCTTTGGCCACGAGGTCGATTTTGCGTTCTATTTGGTTTGACAGCTGAAAACGGAAGTCCACTTTATTTTGTTAACTTAATCAGCAATTTTTGTTTTTGATAGAAAGCAGTTTAGGATAGTGAAGCCTTTTGAGATATTTTTCCTATTAGTACTTTTCCGATGTGCTTTAAAAACTCTAATGAAACTCATCAATCATCTGATTTTCCTATACCACTCTTTTATACGCGTGTTTTAAATTACACCTAACTTTATTACGCATCATCATTTTTCAATTAATCCTAAACAACGAAATGTTTTGAACAGCCAGCAACATCAACTGAGGGAAGGAAAACACTGGAAATATAATGAATCATCACCAATTGAAACACAAAACGGGTGTTGGTAGTTTGGATCCCGTCAGGTAGTAAATTAGAAATTTATTTGAGATGCTTGATAATAATATGTAATTAGTTCTCAATCCCAAAAAGGTCATTAGTAATTTGGTTTCCAAGTAAAATTAATTGTCTATTTTTTGCTTGTTCTATGAGTACTACTTTTATTTAGAGTTGTATTGCTTCTGTGACAGTCAGTTGTGTTTTTGAATCGTGCTTGCTCATTGACATTCAATTTTCTTTGAAATTCTCGCTATGAATCCAGAAATTATTTTGAGTGGGCGGGGAAAACAGTTATTAATTTTTAATAACTATAAATATGGTTTTCAAAAGATCCTGAAAAGTGGTGTACAAACAGAAAGCGCAAAATCATTTGTTCTTATACTTTGGGCGAATGTGTTGAAAGTTTAACCATTACAAAACACATACAAGAACATTCTCATGATGCAGTTGTGCAGGACTTAAATCGCCAAATTGTTCATTTTATCTGCAAACGAAAAGCTGTGTAGGAGCTGTCCGAAAAACCTGCGAAGGTCATTCGCAGAATATTACAGGAAAATCTGCCACCAACATTTACTACAAATTATATTGCTTGCGTCAGAAGAAACATCTATAACGCTCGTAGAAAAATTCAGCCAAGTTTACCAAAAAACATCGAGGAAGCTTTTGACTTCCTTGACGAGGCAAACATACAAACCTCTAGAGGTGAGCAATTTTTATTTTATAATAACAGAAGTGTACAGATAGTAATATTTTCGTGTAAATCAAATATTCAGATTTTGGAAAAAGTCACACAAATTCATTTAGATGATACGTTTAATTATTGTGCGCAATATAATAACCCACATCTAATATTAAGAATTATGAGTTTTCCATTTGGTTTTCAATGAGTTTTAATTGACAAAAATCAATTACGTTATATCCGCTACATTACTTTCATTCTATGCTTGTGTTGATACATTGGAAAAAAGCTACTGATTATTGTAACCTAATTCATAACAGCGTACGTATAAGTTTTGTTAGGTAATGGTAAGTTGGATATGAGGGGGTAGAATACAATCCAAATATGTCTAAAATTATCAAGTTATGTCCTTCAAGTTGAAATTTCTATATGTTGCAAGTCTAGAGAACAAAGGTGGAGTAAGTAGATTGCAAAATTCTAGACAAAATATTAACGGATTATCTTCAAATATTTGCTGCATGTTTGGATTGGTCGTCAATTATAAGTATAGATCCAAAGTATTTTGTACTGTTTCACAGTTTAATTACAGAGCCCAAAAATTATGTCAAGCTAATGCTGAATATTGTTTCGAACTGGGGGGGAGGATAAATCTTCCCTGTCTACGCCAGTTGAAGGCCGGATGGGAACGGATTTGCCGCCATATATGCTATATTGGAAGCAGAGGATAATAAATAATGAGAGAGAGAGAGATATATTGTTTCGAACTCCCTGTTCAATTGACAGAAAGTAGAGATTTCAAAATATAATCGTAGTATAATTTTCTTTCATCAACCGACCTTATTTTTCTTTTCTTTTTTTGAGGACGTGTGTACATTCTTAGATTATACGGATTGATATCAATATATAAAACATATTTTAAATGTGCGCACTCTCCACCTATTCCTAGTAACATTCTGGGATCCGAAATTGACTCGTATATGTAGCCAACAATTCTCACGAGAATGACCCCCGTAGAAAAAGAATCGGATATGGCGAGCTTTCGATCGATATCGGTCTTTTATGGGCCGATAGCAGGCGATATACCTTGCGGTCACTGTCCGTGTATCCGCTAATGAAATATATCCATCTGCCTGACACAATAAATCTAATTAAGCGTCACGCAATGACACAATTACAAACTGTCTGAAATATTTCAGCACGTCGGGAATTGAATTTCAGCATGACATGATGATGTGCTGCCATATTAGATAGAAGTTGCCTCGCGTCTGTCGACTGAGACTCGAGGACTATAGACAAAGGGGAACATTTGCATTTGGTGTTGGTTTGGTGGGGCTGTTGATTGCAAATATTTTCAAAAAGTTGAAAACGTTTTCGGAGCACGTTTACGACATATGTACAAAAATAATTGATCACTTCATGATCTGCGAACACACGATTCGGGATAAACTCATTTTTCGATGAATATCCATACAAACATGTATTTACCAAATACAATTTATTATTATCCCTACTTTCATTTCCTCTTGCAATAAAAAGTAACACTTCTGTTCATTAATAACGATAAAGTTGAATATTTTTCGAATGAGTATTTTAAAATCACCAAGATATTGAAATATATTAGTCAAAGCTTATTTTTTATGAAGGTCCACCCACTCATTCTTATAATGTTTTTAGGTATAATTTTTATAAGTATAAGTGTAGAAGTGGAGAGTATTACAGAGCAGAACCACGATAAAGAAATCGACTTCGTAAGATCCGTCCTAAAGCGCAATGCGTATCCGGATCGACTTGGGAAGACATTTTTAATGGAATTGAAAACAAAACAACCATACACAAAACAACCGAGTCACCTTCACAATAAACACCCACACGTCTCATAACTAGCATAATACCTTATAATATTATGAATGACATCAATCTGGTTGCAATCGAAACAATATAATAACTTATGTTCCCAGATTATCTGCAAATATTGGATTGACAACCGTATGGCAACATCATAACTTTTAGGACAACCAACACATTGGGGTTGATCCATAAACATCGGGATTATATTGGATTGAACTGAAAACATAAGCTTAATAATATGCTGAAAACGAAATCAACCGATATGGAGGATGCACATAGGAATTGAAATATATAATGATGTTGAACTCTTGAAATCAATTGATAAATAAAATAATTTTCGAGTCAAGAGAGACCATAATAAGTATATAGTCCATAAAAAAAACATTGAAATATTTACGATAAGCCCGACGAGCAAGTTCGATAACCTTCAATCAGTGTCAATGCCCAGACAGCTCGGTTGCTCGGTGTTATTATTCAAACATATGAACGAATAAAATTTTGACTAAATTGACAAATATTTTCAGAAGAAGAATGAATATAATTTTTCTGCGCTATTGAAAACACTAACGCATTTCTTCAAAGAAAACACACACACATACGAAATCATGTGTTTATTGGGGATCGATATGGCTCTCCGTACTTGACCAATATTAAATTCTTTCATTTTGACCATGTGAGTAGCACCGGAGCTACACCGGGGCATGGAACACAGACGCCTATCCGTTCTTTTTAGGTCGTGCTCGAAGCCTCGGAACAACACCATAAACCTTACCCTGCCACTGTTCATTACACTACTTGTGAAATTTAATGGGAAATATCTCATTCATTTGATTCTTCCAAACAAGGAATAAAAAAATGGGAAGTTCAAAAAACGTACGGAACAGTTCCGTGTTTGGTAGTAGCAACAAACTTCAGTGAACTGACATTTGATAGTTTGATATTTCAATAATAAATGTTTTTCGATTTTGATTATTATATAATTGAGGCATATTTAATTATAACTTCGAAATAAGGTATTTTCTAATGATCTCCATAGAGAGTTTGCGACGTAAAATGTTACCTTACCTGTGGTGTCGTGTGCGGTCACCAACCCGTTTACTTTAAAAAATAAAACTGAGTATTAAATGTTTTTTGGTAATTGTGGTGTGTTGTAAGTGGTCCTTTAACTTTATATGCCAGTTTGGATATAATGGGGTTCGTTTGATTTCATTAGAGTAAAATTGACCTCATTTTGAATTTGAATACGTATCACCGATAGCCTGCAACGATTGTTAATGAGGATTATCGGACTCTTTTCGAAAATTTCCCAAACAATCAGTTCAAAATTCCACATATTCAAATGTTTATTGCATCAAGAAATTGCCAGTGTTTTCTTAAGCCTAGGTAAGTTTAGGCGGACAGCGCGTGATTCCCAAAATTTGGACGAATTTGACAAAAAAAAATGATAAAAAAAACTTTTGAATTTTTAACCACTGTACTTTGTTATAAAATGGCATTATACACCCGTCATTCACGGAAGTACAAGTTGAACACCTTGAATAGTATATTATACATATGAATCATAATGATTTTTTTCTTATAAACAAAATTCAAATTAGTGTACAATTTAATATTTTTTCAATTAATAAAAAAAAAAATTATCGGGACAATCTAATTACTTGGCCAAAACATTCGGAAATTAGAATATTTATTCAAAAAAAAGTTAGTTTCATACCGTCTTTCTAGAGTATGCAATAAAATCTAACAAACTCGAAATCTGATACGTGGTTTATAACTCCTTCAACTTGGAAAAAAAAGAATTTTCGAAATTCTTTCTATTTAAGAAATAGTTCTGAAGAAAGTTCATTGGGGATCATGGGTGAAGGTTCTCATAACGCAACAGATCCTGTATACAATACACTCACTGCCGAGCGTCGCCTCCTCTTAGTTCATACTTCTTGGAAATCAGAGAACGACTGAAAATTAATGGTGTTTAAATGCAGTTGGTGATTATAGAAGTACGATCACATTCAACACGGGCGAAATACTGATCAGCATTCCTGAAATATTTGAAATAATCATGAAAATTCAGTGCGAATAGTAACTATGAAATATATTCACTAGTTCGTTGAACAGTTTTTTTTTGGCAAAATCTCGAGTGATCCATGTTTATCTGAAATCGAAATTATTCGAATTCTGAGACGTCATCCAAATGGGTCAATAGTAAAATATACATGGTAAAAAATATTAAAATAAATCCATAAATTCACCCCAAAAATCGACAGATCAAAAAAACTGGAAAATGAATTCGTTCTACTCACACTGAGAATGGGTTGAGATTGGTGGTATCTCTAAATATATTACCATACAACAAATATTTTCCATTTCAATTAGAATTTATGAAAAAATCAAACTAATTTCACTAGATCAAAATTTATCTGCTGAGAATCTATTAAACAAGTCATAACTTCTAGAATATTAGGTGTATCAAAATGATTTTTGGTATAGGTAAATGGTATGTGAAGAGGAAAGTTTTCGCATATTTTTCACTTTCCGGTTGTTTCCCGGTTTCACCGAAAACTCTTTCGTGTCTCTATATTTTTTATTGCAAAGCGAAATCCTGTACATTTTAAGCATTTTCATGAAATATATCGCACTACACTATTATTTTTGGTCCTATTCAAAAATCTGCCTCTAATGCCAGATCGGACGTCTCTAGGACCTCAGGTGATGTCAGAAAATTACAATCGCAAAGTGATATATAGGAATAAGACAAGTTGCAAAATTACATTTTCGTGTCTAACTATTATTTTTAATATCTGCAATAAGACAGAAATCCGTAACATTCTTGATAGCCAGCCATAATTTCATTGAAAATGAAAAATGCCTCAGGACAGCTGACTACAAAAACCTATACAATAGGTGTATGTTGGTCGCATATCCATCAAAAAACAACTACTGCCCTGGCTAATGCCTCGACGGACGTTGAATGACATCCGATGGATAAACGTGCAAAGTCCTACAAGGTACTTTGCAAATATTTGTTGCAATTGGCATTAGCCAGGGAAGTAGTTGTTTTTTTATGGATATGCGACCAACATACACCTATTGTATAGGTTTTTGTAGTCAGCTGTCTTGAGGAATAAGACATTTTTCATTTTCAATGATATTATTTTTAAAATAACGACAATTTTTTGACAAGCACTTTCCGAAAAAAGGATTTTTTGACGAATCTAACGAGACTAATTACTAAGGAAAATACTGGATAATAATTTATCAAGTGTGCCATGGATAGCCATGATGCATAATATTTTACAAATATTTTTATCAAGTCTTCTTTGGAAAACAAAACACTCACTTGGATAATGACAGTGACATGAGCTTTATGAGCAGACAGTAAAAGTTTCTTAATTTTCGTTGAATTTCAGTTTAATTTTTCTACAAAATAGTGTGAAAAAGTGGATATGTTATTAATATTTGGAGAATGTCATAGAAATTCAAGGAATGCTGCTGAGTTGTATGCTCAGAAATATCCCAATCAGCAACATCCAGCTCATCAGTATTTTCCGTATGTTGAGAATCGTTTTAGGCAAGAAGGAAATCGAGAGGCGGAACAGAGGTTTATCATAAATGAAGAGACTGAGATTAACGTTCTTGCTATGGTTGAGATTGATAAAACGGTTTCTTCAAGAGAAATTAGTCAAGAAATGCAGATAAGTCACGAATCAGCAAGAAAAATACTGAAAAAGCACGGATATCGAGCATTCAAATATCAGTTACATCAACATTTGTATGCTGACTATGGCGATAGACGGGTAGTGTTTTGTGATTGGCTGATTCAAAATCATAGAGTTAACCGAATTTTATCAACTTTATTCTATTTTCCGACCAATCACGATTTACAAATAATGGTATATTCAATAAGCAAAATACTCGGTACTGGGCCCAACAAAATCAACATGCAATGAGAGAGGGCAATTTACAAGAAAGGTTTGGCGTCAATGTCTGGGCTGGTATCGTTGGAAACAGAATGATTGGGGCAATATTGTTTCAAGGTCAGTTACCAGGGGTTAGGTACTTAGGTTTTCTTCAAAATTAATTTGAGGAACATTTTAATAATACCTTTAGCAGGCTCTACGGCGAATTTACTTCCAACAAGATGGAGCACCCCCTCATAATACCAGAGAAGTTCTTAATTACTTAATAGAGCATTTTAATAATCCAGTTATTGCAACCAATGGTCCAGTACGGTGGCCTGTCCGTTCACCAGATCTCACTGTGCTCGATTTCTTTATTCGGGGATATGTTAAAGAAAGGGTTTACTATGCAACAGCCCATCCACTCTTGAAATCTTAGAAGAAAGAATTCTACGGGCATTTAGAAGTCTGTTACGAAACGTGTTGAGAGAAACAGTTGAACGAGCTTGAACGAGGAGGAATGCACTTTGAAAATTTACTATAGTGAAATTAAATAAATTATTATCCATGGCACACTTGACAAAAGTAAATAAATTTATATCCAGTATTTTCTTTAGTAATATTTCATTTATGTTCTTATTTGTAATCCAATCGAAAATAAATTAGTATCGTTAGATTCGTCAAAAAATCCTTTTTTCGGAAAGTGCTTGTCAAAAAATGGTCGCTATTTGAAAAATAATAGTTAGACACGAAAATGTAATTTTGCCAACTTGTCTATCTATCATACAGTCACTGAAAGTTTGCGATTGTAATTTTCTGACATCACCTGTGGTCCCCAGATTAGTTTACGTACGATCAAGGCAACCTAGTTGCAATATTAAAAATGAAATAGGCGTAAAAACATTTTAAAATGACACACTTTGATCCAGAATTGTCTCAGAAATAAAAAAATGTTACAATATGCAGGGTGTTACATTTAAAAATTCAAAACCGGAGCCATTTCCGGTGGAAAATATGCTAAAACTCTCCTCTTCACATACCATTTACCTATACCAAATCTCATTTTGATACACCTAATATTCCAGAAGTTATGACTTGTCTAATATATTCGTTGACATCCGGTATAAGCTTGGTCCGTTATCATAAGAATCAGCCATCTAAATAATGAATGTTCTTTGCCGAATTCCGTTGTTATTGCTAAACGATAAAACGTAATGGCTCTTTATAGTTGCTGGAAGGTAGAAATTTAATCTCGAAATTGGCTCAAAACATTAACTTTTTGTTTTGATTCCCAAGGTGAGCAATCTCAGCTGGAAAGGTGTATTAGCTCTAGAGAACCGATACGGTAAATAAAATCGTTTCTTTGAGGTTTGCGATGTCTAGCTAGCGCTTACAAAAAATTCAGAAAGAAGGAATGAAACGGTTAGCAGGGAGCTTTTTCACTGTGGACTAACTCCACTGAGATTTGATTTTGAACCCCCGAATGACGAAGCTGATTTGCAACACATGATATACATTTCCCAAGTAAAGAATGGATTTTCACAGAATAATATCTTCACTGAATTAAAATTATGATAAGTTTGCGATTTCAAGGACTATAATCTCAAAACCAAAAAAGTTATTCGAAAATAAATATATTATATATATATATTATATATATATATATATATATATATATATATTTGGTTGGAGTTCTTAGGTTTGGGATTCTTGTGTAAAAATAAAACTATCTCATATCATTCTAGACGTTTCGCCCCTGGCCGGAGGCATCTTCAGTAGGGGTTTTTTTTTTAATAATCAATTTTTCTCTAGCTGTCGAATACACTGCCAATGCCACGTCGCTCTCGACATTGGGTTAGAATAAAACCTTTAAATCCTTTAGAACTTACCGCACTGAGGAATAGCAAATATAAATGACTCATCTTCACAATGATGACCGCCAAGATGTCATTGTTAATTACCAAACAAAAAATTAAAAATTGATTATTAAAAAAAAAAACCTACTGAAGATGCCTCCGGCTAGGGGCGAAACGTCTAGAATGATATGAGATAGTTTTATTTTTACACAAGAATCCCAAACCTAAGAACCTCCAACCAAAAAAATTAATATACCAGGATTCAAGAAAGCCCACACCTCAAAATATATATATATATATATATATATATATATATATATATATATATATATATATATATATAAGTTGTACTACAAACGTACGAGTTGGAATAATAATGACTCCCGACTCTCTGAATAATTGCTGAAGTGTATAACTATTTATGGATAAATAGCTATCGATGGAAACATTTTTCATCCCTTCACATGCAATACCAAAATCCATCATATGATATACACTCCTCTACCTGCATTGTATTGTTCATAAAAACCAACTGAACAGCGTTCATCAGGGAATGGTGATTAATATTTAAACTGTCGTGCATCACTGTAGTGGTTTTTTGGCAATTTGGTCACTTTCAAAATTGCATTTTATCATAGGCAATTCAATTTGTTTCGAATGAATTTGATTTGCTAATGTATCCGTTGGAACTGACGCAACAATAATAATGCGTGTATATCCGGCCGGGTTTCGAATCAAACTGATGAAACGTTTATTGGCTTTCGGGTGGCGATTGTACACAATCAAATACACGTGCAAACACAATAATCAAAAAAGAAAAAACTACCAGGTATTTTAACAATATGTCGCAAGATTTATTGTTTGATTTATTTTATATAGCGAGTTTCGATAAATTGGCAGTGACGACAAACGTAAGAGGAGAAAAATGTGTCATTTTTCGGAATGTCATCTTTGAGGTCATTCACGCTAAGGAAAGCGCAAACTAGCGCGATACCATTCCCAGAAACATTTTGAACTCCTGAAATCTGTCCTTTCACCTCCAAACATGTTTATTGTATGCAAAGACTATTTGAGTTCCATAATTACCAAATTCGGAAAATTTAATAAATATTTTTTACGTTGAATTGTATTATTTTTTTAAGAATAGGAGATAAAATATCAGGAGCAGATGTGTATCTGTAAAAATTCAGAAACATGAAAATGTATCGATATTATTCGTCATGATATATAGTGCTTCTCAAAAGTCCTCTTCCCCCCTCTTATTTTTGGAACGATTATACATAAACAAGTGAAATTTGGAAACTGAATATTAAAGGTTGTAAACTTCCCTAGTGATGATAGATGACGAAATCGTCAAAGATGACGTCACAAGGCCATTGTGACCAATAATTTTAAATGGAACCCTACGGCAAGCGACACCTCTTTTGAAAGGTATCGAAAAAACCTATTCAATGATACTAATTTTGTTTGTGTTTATAGCAGTTTTAATGGCTCATTAGTAAACATTAAAATTTATATTTCATTCAGTATGATATTAATAACAGATTTAAGAATCAGTATCTACTTAAAGAAATTGCTCGAAGTGACCTCCATTTACTTCCTGACAGTGAAATATCCTATTTTTGAACTCTTCTCGTACTTTTGCAAATGTGTCTGCGTCAATATTGTCAGGTTCAGTGGCGTAAACCTTCGTTTTGAGGTCCCCCAAGAAAAAAATCCAAAGGTGTAAGGTCCGGTTATCGAGCTGGCCATATAGTTCCAAGATTTTGGCGGACAGTATATATATATATATATATATATATATATGGGTAGTATTTGCTGACTAGTTAGGTACGAAACTAGGAATATTGGTGTAAGCAGCAATGAAAAAGTAAACTCTTTAAGGTTTATTCAAGCTTTCGGAAATGTTTATTTTCATCATCAGGGAGACTACAATATATGAAAAAACCAATAGTTATACATATTTAAGTTCGAAACGTTACGCTACTTATATCTTTGTTGAAGTTGGTTTCAATGATGTCGAACACAGGTATTCATCTAACATAGTGATAAAAAAGAAAAAAAAATGTAGATCGAGGAATAAAACGAATTTCAAAGTTAATACAAGTGAAACTGATAGATTAGGAATAAATCCCGCAATTATATTCAAGCCAACGGCACCTGACGGGTGTCACTTGGACATTTTTACAGTGGTGCCAAGTGTTAGATTAGAACCAACTGATATTACCATATGGCAGTAATGTTAAAAAGAAATATTATTTGATATTACATCGTTGTCAATTTTGATTGATATCTAAAGACAATGAATAAGAGTAGATCTCACTCAAATGGTTATTATCTGTTTTTTTATTTAAACAACTGTTTTCTTGGGAGATGAAAGCCATTTCTAAGAATGTTCTCTAGCACTATCACTGAATCGTAATTCATCTGGTGGTCAAATTCATTCACATGTTCTGCCAGAGCACATCTTTCAGGATGCAATCTGCAGTCACTTTTATGAGAAATTATTCTGTTCGATAATGATCTTTGCGTTTGACCAATATATTGTTATTACAACCATGACAAGGGATACTTTAAATTACATTTGATATTGAACGTAATGGAGTTTAATCTTTAACTTCAGAATAAATTGATCTGATTGTTAGAACTGTTTTATATGATATTTTAAATTTAAAGGTTAACATTCTCTTTAACCTTTTCTTAGAAAATTCATATACTTTACTTAATAACAGTCTATAGAATACTTCGTCTCACTTAGAAGTACTAGCCTTAAACAGTAATAACTCGAACATTGTCTCAACAACAATGAAACTAACACTACCCCTACTCAACCTTTTTTCACTTCGTTACCATAGATAAGAGAGATCACTGTTGAACTCTCCAGATTATTTCACAATCCTGAAAAATAAAATATCACATAAAACAGTTGTAACAATCAGATCTATTAATTCTAAAGTTGAAGATAAAACTCCATTACTTTCAATGTCAACCGTAATTTATAGTATTCCTTGTCATGATTGTAATAAACAATATATTGGTCAAACGCAAAGATCATTATCGAACAGAATAATTTATCATAAAAGTGACTGCAGACTGCATCCTGAAAGATGTGCTCTGGCAGAACATGTGAATAAATTTGACCACCAGATGAATTACTATTCAGTTGAAATGCTGACGACAGAGTCACATACATCTAAGAGAACATTCTTAGAAATGACTTTCATTTCCCAAGAAAACAATTGTATATAAAAAAAGATATTAACCATTTGAGTGAGATCTACTCTTATTTATTTTCTTTAGATATCAATCAAAAATGACAACAATGTTATATCAAATAATGGTTCTTTTCAAAATTACCGCCACCTCGTAACATCAGTTGGTACTAATCTAACAGTTGGCACCACTGTAACAATTTTCACGTGACACCTCTCAGGTGTCGTTAGCTTAAATATAATTGCGGGATTCATTCCTAACCTGTCAGTTTCACTTGTGACACCACATAGAGTACACATTTATATTTATATAATTTTAAACAATGCTAATGTTGTAACAATCAGATCTATTAATTCTAAAGTTAAAGATAAAACTCCATTACTTTCAATATCAACCGTAATTTATAGTATTCCTTGTCATGATTGTAATAAACAATATATTGGTCAAACGCAAAGATCATTATCGAACAGAATAATTTATCATAAAAGTGACTGCAGATTGCATCCTGAAAAATGTGCTCTGGCAGAACATGTTAATAAATTTGACCACCAGATGAATTACTATTCAGTTGAAATGCTGACGACAGAGTCACATACATCTAAGAAAACATTCTTAGAAATGACTTTCATTTCCCAAGAAAACAATTGTATATAAAAAAAGATATTAACCATTTGAGTGAGATCTACTGTTATTTATTTTCTTTAGATATCAATCAAAATTGACAACAATGTTATATCAAATAATAGTTCTTTTCAACATTACCGTCACCTCGTAACATCAGTTGGTACTAATCTAACAGTTGGCACCACTGTAACAATTTTCACGTGACACCTCTCAGGTGTCGTTAGCTTAAATATAATTGCGGGATTCATTCCTAACCTGTCAGTTTCACTTGTGATACCACATAGAGTACACATTTATATTTATATAATTTTAAACAATGCTAATGTGGTTGTATTAACTTTGAACTTCGTTTTATTCCTTGATCTACGTTTTCTTTCTTTTTTATCACTCTGTTAGATGAATATGTTTCATCATCATTGAAACCAACCTCAACAAGTTGTAAGTAGTAAGTAACGTAAGTAACATAATGTTTCGCACTTGAATATGTATTACTATTGGTTTTTTCATCTATTGTAGTCTCCCTGATGGAAATAAACATTTCCGAAAACTTGGATAAACCGTAAAGAGTTTACTTTTTCATTGCTGATTACACCCCAATATCCCTAGTTATATATATATATTAAATGAAAATTTCATTCAAAAAGAGCTTGGTTTCATATACACAATGTAAGTATGAATCATAATTCTACATCAAAAAATATTTTATGATCATTTCAATCAGCAAAAATGAATGAAATATATTATCATTTCAAGAATTATATAACATCAAAGACAAATAGAATAGCCGAAATAATGAGTAAATGAAAATTTACGAAGCACTTCACGACCACTTCCGCAATTTTTAAAAAAATAACTGTTTTGCGATTATTCACCAGAGCGGAGCGTCCTCGAGCCTGATGATGTCCTCTCGACAAATGGCACTTCATTAAGGTAACCCTTCAACGAGGAAAAACTGCTCTGGGAAAATATTCCCTTTGCACGGTCGTCAACAGCTTTAGTGCACTCGAGGATTTGTTATAATTTTTCACCTCATGTTTTATCAGATATAATAAGTAAGGGACTTGTAAACTGATGCCCAATTATATTTCCCAGTATCTAGCAAATGTGTAGGCCACAAGAAATAACACAGAATGAAATATTTTTGACTATAATAACGGAATAACGGAAAATAATTCCTGAAATTTGAAAATAGCACGAAATGATATATTGGAACGTTCGCCGAGTTTTGATTATGTAATAAAATAGATCAAGGGACACTTAATAGTGAAGAATATGAAAAAGTAGTGAAGAATATGAAAATCAAGAAGCAGAGCATCATATTTTCATGAGAACATAATACTGGCAATTATGGAAATGAAATGATGAAACGAGAAACATTCTCAATTGATTATTGAATAGATTTTTTTTCTGCGAATTGAGAAATCCACGATAAAAAAGAAGTTATGTTATGACAGAAAACAACTACTTCCCCGGCTAAAGCCACGCTGGACATTGAACTACATCAGTCGCAGATGATTCCACATCTGATTTTATGAACATCCTCTTCATATTTTCAAACAAATCGAAACTGAAATGTTATCTAAATCAAGATTATTAATCCCTTCATTCTCTATATTGAAATCACAAGCTTAGAGCCGATAATCTTAAAATAGTTCCTGTTATTCAAGAAAAGAATGAGATTATCCAAGAAACCTGTAAATTTTCTGGGATTACTTTGGATATAAGCCAAATATTTTTGTTACATAAATTTGTTGAAAATGAAAAATATATTCTAATTATGTCATGAAAGGAAATTTCTTTGATAAAATGATTTACAACTAACTCTTAGTATCATTAGAAATTATCATTATTGATATTATTTGTATCCCGAAAATGGACTAAAACAACTGGTTAATACTGATTCCATTATTGACCAAGTTGATAATGAAAAACTATCAGTCACAATCAATCTTTTAAAATAAATGTATTGCATTTTTCCGGTAATTTTGCAAATTTGTTGCTTCCCCGACACCTTCAATACCTATACATTTTAACAGTTTGACTTATAGGAAATTAAAGTTCAAATTCAAATTATAGTCCAAATCATTCATTTGTTTCCGCTTGATGAATATTATACTTCTGGAAATGGCTTCATTATTTTTATATTGATAAATAGTAGCGAAAAATATAATATATACATCATGATTGGGAAGACTATTATAACCCACCCGCCTTAAATCTCTGGTCGCTACGCTCCTCAATATTAAAACTGGCGCTTAGGCTATAAGAATAGCCCTTCTGAATGTTGTTGTATGGCGTATTATTGAATGATACAGTAGGAAAAGAAAAAATAAAAAGTTTGACGAATCATGTCTAGAAACGGACATCGTTGTTCTTGAAAAAATAATCAACAATATACCCTAACCTTAAACTTATAACTAAGTTAAAATTTAAAAAAATATATGTTTTAAAGATCATTCTCTGAATCCTCTTTCAAAATCGTCCATGTTAGATGTTGATGAAGTTTTTTGTCTATCAATGTTTGGTGTCGAAAAAGACGTGGAAGCATCCTCTTCGACCGATTTCATTGTCGAACAATTTTTTTAAATTGTAGACCAACTCACAAGTTCCATATCTGCACGTTCTTGACTATTTTAAGTTTTTCATAAATTTTTTCCTTCCCCTCTTGCTTTATACAAAAAAAAAGAATAATGACAACGGAAAATCTCAGGAATCTTGAAACTGATACCTGAGAATAGACAACTTAAAGATGCTAGATATCTTTGACCAGTCAACTCAGACTTTTATTAGACTTTTTCATTGAAGAAGATATCTTGGATAGTGATGGGAAAACGACCTGTTCAGTGTGTAAAGAGAGGAAAATGTGATTAAAATCATAATAATATACAAATTCTCGAAATATTAGTAATTCATTGGAAAATATTTTTCACAAATATCACCGTTGATTTTACTTTAAATGGTTTAGACTTGAATAGCTGCTTGTTGATACAATTCATATTTATTTTCAACCACACAGGAATTACTAATACAATAGACACCCCCCTACTACTGGAATTAGGAATGAACCTCGATTGACACCAGTAAGATCAACCGAATACCTCACAAGTGGAAAAGAATATACCTTCTTCTATGAGCAAGTAGATACCCACTCGTGATAACTTAATGATTCATCCATTCAATTGTTATTGCCAAAATATCTCCATATTTTACTAATCATTGTTATGGAAGTAACCTAAATCAAAACTGAATATAGTTTTCTTAATATTGGTTTGAGTTTTCCAGCTTTGATAAAAAACGAACTAAAAATTGGCCAGTAGTTTTGAAGCCAAGAATTTAATGATATCACCACTGAATACTTATTCAAAGCCCCTGAATAAAAAAATCAAAAATTATATAACTATTATAATAGCTGGTGGTGTGGAAGGATTCAATGAAAGACATAATTTTGAAATAATTCTAAAACTGGAGATCCTTTTGTTGTCTAGATTAGGCGCGGTGTAGAATTGTCGAACCGAAACGGGAGACTGAATTAATTTCGGATGAAGGTGCTGTTCGGGACTTGAATTATATTGTTATATAAGCGGGTACGGAGTTCGTTACCTGTTGTGGAAGATATGACGGTTTTTACGGCCGGCGTTGTTTTACGTCGGACTTTCTCCCTTTTTATTACGCGAGTTCCTTTTTGCGCTCTCCCAACCTTAATATCATCAAGTAGAGCTCCTCAAATTGCCCTACAAACACATTCGACCAGGAAACGGCGAACAAATTTCTCAGATATGAGCCGTGGAGTGATTGAAATATAAAACTTACGGTATTTTGATGTGCTCTCGAGATGACTCTCTGGCTTACCTGCAAATAAAAAATACGTGTTAATAAAAGTCGAACGTTAAATATTTTTTATGGTGTATTAATAATAAAAAGGGTGACGTACAAGGGTTTTCGAGGTTACAATGAGGGCGATTTGAAGTTTTGTTGGAGTTATACGAGACCGACATAAAATTTCTTTCTTCAGACGTTGGACTTCTCTCATTCCGGATTTACGAAATCTTTCATGGGGACGGTTTTTATGAGAGATTTCCGTATCCGAAATGGATGTCCAGTGAATTTATGTTCTGACTAAAATAACTGGCATTCATTGCAGAAAGGGGAAATGTCCAAGTGTGATTTTTGTGACAGAAAGGACAATACTACTTTTATTAAAAGCCGCCCAATTTCCTGTGAAAAATTTTGCAACGTGTACTTTATACCCATGATATATATATATATATATATATATATATATATATATATATATATATATATATATATATATGAAAAAAGGAAATTGTGGCATAATGGACATATTTAAATTAAAGAAAAAAAGCATCCTCCAGCGAGACTCGAACTCGCAACCCTAAGCTTGCCGGACCTATGCTCTACCAATTGAGCTATGAAGGCTATGCGAAATCGACACACACTCGTGAACACTTTACTTCCTTCAATTTAATGCGATGTTGGGAAATGAAATAGAAAAATCAAACGTACTTATCAGTGGCCGTCGAGACCCGGTACCTATTCACCCAAACATCATCGTCGAAGTGACGATTTCAGTAGAAGATCCAGGAAGATGATCTCCAACCACTGATAAGATTTTAGCCAAATATAAGTTGTGAAGTGGGGAATTGTTGTCCGTGAGAAATTATGAAAAGGAAATTGTGGCATAATGGACATATTTAAATTAAAGAAAGAAGATCCTCAGCGAGACTCGAACTCGCAACCTAAGCTTGCCGGACCTATGCTCTACCAATTGAGCTATGAAGGCTATGCGAAATCGACACACACTCGTGAACACTTTACTTCCTTCAATTTAATGCGATGTTGGGAAATGAAATAGAAAAATCAAACGTATTTATCAGTGGCCGTCGAGACCCGGTACCTATTCACCCAAACATCATCGTCGAAGTGACGATTTCACGTGTGTTCACGAGTGTGTGTCGATTTCGCATAGCCTTCATAGCTCAATTGGTAGAGCATAGGTCCGGCAAGCTTAGGGTTGCGAGTTCGAGTCTCGCTGGAGGATGCTTTTTTTCTTTAATTTAAATATGTCCATTATGCCACAATTTCCTTTTTCATAATTTCTCACGGATGACAATTCCCCACTTCACAACTTATATTTGGCTAAAATCTAATCAGTGGTTGGAGATCATCTTCCTGGATCTTCTACTGAAATCGTCACTTCGACGATGATGTTTGGGTGAATAGGTACCGGGTCTCGACGGCCACTGAATAAAGTACGTTTGATTTTTCTATTTAATTTCCCAACATCGCATTAAATTGAAGGAAGTAAAGTGTTCACGAGTGTGTCGATTTCGATAGCCTTCTAGCTCAATTGGTAGACATAGGTCCGGAAGCTTTAGGTTGGAGTTCGAGTCTCGCTGGAGGATGCTTTTTTTTTTAATTTAAATATGTCCATTATGCCACAATTTCCTTTTTCATAATTTCTCACGGACAACAATATATATATATATATATATATATATATATATATATATATATATATATATATATGATCTGAGACGTGATGGACTAATATATCTCGGTTTGTGATAATCATATCACAGTACTATTGCGACATAAACAATGACTTGAATTGTATTAATCCACGAAATCAGTTTACAAACAATACAATCCACATCGAATTCGCGATAGCAATGTAGGTTATTCACATTTTGATATACAAAACACAACTGTATTCGCGATGAGACTCTTATTAACGTTTCGGCAACTCTACTCACTAGCGTATCGTTGAGGGATTTGATGAAGAAAACAACCAACAAATGACCTCGGATTGTTCTAGAATGCTGTACAAGCTTTCCCTCATGGACGACGAATACTTTAATTTATTTTCCGTATGTTGTGGTAAATCACCATGTATATATTTTTATTTATTTCTATAATTCAACTATAAATTAGTCTTGTATTGATTAAAGGATTCATATATGAATCCTTTATTCATATTTTAACTTATTTATTTATAAATATATCTATATATATATATATATATATATATATATATATATTTATATATTTTAACTTATATATTTATGAATATATATATAAGTTAAAATATGCCTTCTTTCCCTATCGAGGATTCAGAAAGGGTAAAAGCCTTAAAATGTTGCTGTAGAGAAGAATAATTCGCACTTCACAGATTTCGCTTCGACTGGATATACCTAACTGATACCACAGTTGCATTATCTTCATATACAAAGAGAAATTTTCAACCCAACGTAGAAAACATTATACCTCATTATTCAGTACACTTTGCAAGAACTGCAGAATTGACAAATTTCTGAAAATATGATCTTGGACCATTTTCGCGCAAAGAATGTTGGCAGATTCCTTTTTACTCAATTTAATCTGAATTACCTCTCCATCGGGAATATTTTTTATTGCCATTACTCATCTTCTCAAGCATGGTTTCGGAAGAGTGCTCTTGTATTTCCTTCAGTGTTCATTTTTGTTTTAGATCATTTTGTTTTTCGGTGTGCGATCTATATCGATTTTCGTTGGTAGAATATTATACAATTATTCAATTTTATTTTAAGGTTATGGTAGAAGACTGTTTGCTGGTAGCGTGGGTATTCTGAATCAATTTTCTGACAGCAAGTTTACATGATGACATATGACAAATGGTTTAACTGAAAAGTGACAAAACATTAACATTTATTAAGATTGATTATAGGTATAGCTGTAAACATCAACGGGCAGATACTCTATTTTAAAATGGTTGATCAATTACCGATGAAAAAAAACACATGTATTGCATGCGTATACATCTGTATGAATACTTTTTAAAGATTAACTGAATTCAAACTGACATATTCTTTATCGTAAGTTTTTTCAATTATTGAATGAATAATGCGAGTACAAATTGGATTTCAAAGAGCTTGAAAGGGATATGTTCAATATGGCATGTGATTAGGAAACAGAATGAGGGAAAGGTCGGAATTCAACGTGCTTCATAATAATCCTCGTCAAAATGTCAGGAAGGCAGATAACAAAACAAAGAACCCAATGACAAAACGAAAAACAAAGGACCATCACAATAGTAGCAATTTCTTCGAGTGCAAAAGCAGTATGAACTCAACATACTCCTACTCTATTTAAAATCATTACTCTTCGACGCGTAGTTGTGTGACGAATACAAAACGATTTGGCAGAAACATGGTTGTTAGTCAACCCCGAAACCATTTGTCACCAGCGAGTCGTAAGCCTTTATTGTCGTTTAAATGGTATAAAAGCAGAGAAATTGACTTGAACTCCAACAATATGCACGACTCCAGGATACTGTAACGAAGTGATGCAAAGTGAAACCTCTTCACCAATGGAAACTTTGAAGTTATCTTCGACTAAAACCAAATACACGCTCACTGTTCGAGTGCGAGAAAACTGAAATAAAGCGAAACTCGAGTGATATTGAGATGCTGGTAAAATTACGATTAAAATTGAAATGTTTTCTTTCGTGAGTTTAATTGGAGAGATTTTAAGCGAAATGCGACAAGAAGCTTCGAGAGTTTCAGCAGTACGAATAGCATTCAGAAGTGAATTCCACTAAAGAAATAGTTGTGAAAATTATTACGTGAATAAACGAAATAATCGAATTAGAAAAACAAACAAACAATGAGTTTCCGAAAATGTTGAAATTATCGCCTTGTTAATGTAGATACATAGTTAGTAAATGTGAGCTATGAATCATGATTGATGGACAATTTAAATTAAAGATTTTATTGTAGCTCGATCTCTCATATACATTATTATAACAAATATGTCGTTCTCAGAAATATAAAGCAGATGCATTTACTCCAGATTTTTTTCTATTATGAGGATGATTGAAAAGGTTATTTGAATATATAAATGATCCATAACATACCTTCGAATTTCAAAGGAACTTCTTTGAGGTTTCGTGATAGCTCCCGGTTTGTTCCGGTAGATTTTCAATGGAACAATATGGCTCCCGTTAGGGTTCGACGTGGCTCCCATAAATAATTATATATTTTTCAAAATTTTGTTAAATATTAGAACAATGTTGCCAGATTTATCTTTATTTTAAATGGTATTACTCCAAACAGTTTTCCCCGAAAATTCAGAAAGAGGATAATCTTCGTAATCACTGTTTATTTATTAATAATATTATTTTTAAGATGGCGGTCTCGAGATCATAGATGTTGAGCTCGTTAAAGAACCCTACCTCTGAAATAAACAAAATTTCCGGTTGGGGGGGGAGTGTGCTCACCGGCTTCGGTGTTTAGCCCTGGTCGCAAAAATAGGCCGACGTTAAATAAAGCAATCAAAAAAAATATTCATTTTAATATCAAATAATATTACTTAAGGTTTTTATTATTCGTAATTACTGTTAATTTAACCAGATTCACAAGAAGGAATAACTAGGCAAGTACTACGCAATTCAGCGTAGTGGCAGTTGACAATTTATCGAAACAACGTATAAATCAGTTAGGACTAAACATGTTTTAAGAACGAGGAAAAAAAATGATATTACGCTAGATCAGCTGTTCTTCCAAAATTAACCAAAGATATTTTGAAATTTCACTGGTTGAAAAGCTGTTACTGACAGACAAGAACATTTTTTAGTCAGAAATGATTCTATTTATTGAAAATATAGTATTTTTTCCTGGATGTTGATGGATCTTTTCAGTACTGTTCTAAACTGTTTTTGCAAATATTTACCATCCATGGTTTTAAAAAAGGCCATTAAAAACGTATTTTACAACTTTTCAGTATATAAAGAAAGAGTATCAACATTTATTCAGTGTGCCTTTGAAGCCATTACGATTCACTATAGATATTGAAATTGCTATTCATATAGCAATATGGAAAGCCTTTCCAAAAAACAATATTATAGGATGTTTTAAAACCAGAAGATGTCGGTTACTGTTTTGCAATTGATTTTATGAAATTAAACCGAAACATGATGTACTGGATAAATTTTACAATTATTTAGTTGATAACTATATAAGTCAAGATTCTACTTTTCCTCCCTTCATTTGGGTGGAACACTTATCCTCTTTAATACGAACAACAAATGACTGCGAATCCTTTCATAATCTATTTAATCAGTAATTTTATAGTCCTCATCCGAATATTATCAGTTTTTAAGAGTTATTCTTATTAAAAGCATTTCATATTATCATAATAGAGCTTAATATTTTTTTTAATAAAGTTTTAATGTATTTAAATGAATATGGCTTGGGTTAACTTTAAGGTTTCTAAATTTGTGTACATTCCTGTATTTCTGTTATAAAATTTATGCATGTATTCTTATAATTTGTAAAAAATACTTAATAAAAATGAATTTACATACTTCCAAATTTGTTTTTTTTATTGTATTACTTCTCAAATATTGGCGGAGCTGACAACAATGTTTGTTATTTTAATACATCCTAGAATAATATAATTTTTTCTTGCGTTCTCGGACCCTACGTTTTCCAGTGCAGGTATAATTATAATTAGTGAATGCCCCCCTCGACCCTGTCCATAAGAAAAGGTTTATTTCATATATAGTACGTGGTATTAGTGCATAAAACAATGAGGGGCATAATCCATTAAAAATATAGAAAATCATCGTTGTTTTCAATCAGAAATATGTATGGATTCGAAAATCCATGATAAAATTGCAATTATTCAATTGTTGACAATAATCCCCATGGATTCGGATTTCATCTGGAAAATATTCCAATTAGAATGATGAAAAATCCAGCAGTTTCGGTTTGCCAATACAAATCCCGATATTTTTTGATATTTCGAAATTTCGACGATTTGCCAAAACCAATTAACAGTCCAAATACCAAATACGAATTCCGGATTCGAATGAAATTGAATTACGATATACTGTACTGACAATCACAGAGTGCTTATTGAATGATACAACGATTTTCGCGGATAAAATCACCCATGGCATTTCTCGAAATCTGTTAGAGTATGTAGGACATTGTGAAAATAATTATGAGTTTGTCAGTGGATATATTTTTACATTTAATTATTTGCAACCATGCTAAATCAGTTTGGATAACATTATCATTAACCAATTTCATATATGATTTTGCCTTTGGTTGATTCGTGGTATAAAGGGAAGTATTCTTGCTCATATATCTCTGGACTTTTATATTTAGCTAACAGATTACATAAGAATTTGCCAGTTACCAAGCGACACGCATTTTTTGTTGTTTTCGTGTCTCTTCATAAACCACTTCTTTGAATACATGTACTTCGACACCAAATATGTTTATTCCAAAAAATATATAATTTGAAAATGTGACTTTTTAATGATTGTATGTGCTCTTGAAGTACTGCCTCCTACTTCTGTTGGGTATTCAATTAAAGATGACGGCGCCAGAGTGGATATTTTTATGCTACTTCAAGTGGTAAGCTCTTGCCAATTCTACCTTGTTTATATATATATATATATATATATATATATATTCTTTAGTTTCTTGACCACATATATATTTTCTTCAAATTCTCGGAATAAAGGTCTGATTCAGTCAATTCATATAATTTTCCTTAACGACGTTTCGACATGGTCATCATCAGGTTAAAACACTAAAATTAAAAATATGGAGTTTGAGACATATTTAACTTAACACAATATTGAAATGTATGCACTAAAATAATTCTTGAAAAACATATGGTTCGAAATATAACACGTTATTCAACTCAATATAAAAATATTTGTAACATTTATGAGTATTCACTTACAAATTATTTTATTTGAGTTTTGAGTTTCGTAGTTAGTGGGAGTGTGACCTGCGTCGAAGTTATCGGGAATGGTTTGTTTATCTTTCATGCATTTTTACCCTCTTCATAAGTAGGTACATGGCATTGTTTATATTGAGTTCTAACCTTTACCATACATAGACAAACTATCGAATAAAATTAATAAAACAATGGAAAAACACAACATAACTATTGCAATCGACTGAAAAATACGAACAAAACCATTTATTCAAAATTAAAACCAGAAATACCAAAAAACAAAAAACTCATACAGTATATGAATACCATGTAAAGACTTCAAGTACCTATATAGGTCAAACAAAACAATATTTCAGAAAAACAAAAAAAAATCAAAATATGCCCAAAACAAAAATTCTCACCAAAGAAAGGAATCCAAGAGTAAGAACATTCCTTGAAATGATACATATTAAAAAAGACCCCAATAGCATTAACAATAGAAATGATATCAAAAACTCAAGCCAGATTTATAACAACCTCTTTCAACTTTGTCATAGTAATCATAATGAAAACTGATCTTTACATGCTGCCAAAAAAAATACAGTCCGGCTCATATATTAGAACTCAATATAAACAATCCCATATACCTACTTATGAAGAGAGTAAAAATGCATGAAAGATAAACAAACCATTCCCGATAACTTCGACGCAGGTCACACTCTCACAATAACATTCGTACGATGCGAACGCAGAACTCAAATAAAATAATTTGTAAGTGAATACTCATAAATGTTACAAATATTTTTATATTGAGTTGAATAACGTGTTATATTTCGAACCATATGTTTTTCAAGAATTATTTTAGTGCATACATTTCAATATTCAAGTTAAATATGTCTCAAACTCCATATTTTTAATTTTAGTGTTTTAACCTGATGATGACAAATACCATGTCGAAACGTCGTTAAGGAAAATTATATGAATTGACTGAATCAGACCTTTATTCCGAGAATTTGAAGAAAATATATATATATATATATATATATATATATATATATATATATATATATATATATATATATATATATATATGCCTTCTCTCAAATTTGATGGGTATCGGAATATTTATAGTCCGTAAAATAAAGGCATGGAGTAATAAAACCGCTTATCGATTTAAATCCAGGTAGGTATAAGTACGAACTGCTAGGAAAAACCCATAATATTTGGATTTTGCATACTAAATGAGGGTTTGATACTTCACGCCTTTATTTTACAGACTATAGTTTCCATCGAACTCAATCGATTTCATGAATTATATTGCAGAGTATAAATGTTGGAAAGAAGATTAATTCCTTCTAAATATCCGCGAAAACCAAGTCGAAACCGAGAATTTTACCCCCTCAAACTTCTCTTTGTCAGAAAAACAAACAGAAAGGAGATAAAATCATCGATCCGGTTTAATGAAGTGTTATCCATCAATATTAATACCGTCAATTTCAAGTGCGAAGCCGAACACCCCAAGGAGTATTGTGTAAACTTTGAGAACGCGGAGAATAAGAGCGAGAGGGCGCTTTATACGGTGACGGTATCATCCCACAGTGAATGTGTAAGTGGCTTTTCGGCATCATGATCGGTCTACTCGAGATATGTATATACACTACGGCGCTCTCTCACAAAATTGAGCGACTAATCTCTTCGCGAGAATCTGTAATCAGCGAAACAGAATAAGCTCTGACGATATTGCCGGAGAATCCCCCGATTCGTGCTTTCGGCTTCTTTCACGCTCTTATCGACAAGAAAACACGGATGTTACAGGAAGGATAACTGCTCTTTCACCATATGTTACCGGAATGTTTCCGTCCTTGCGCGAATATTAGACTTGTAAACGCCCCTACGTGCTTCAAGGAACTGATCATCGACGAAAATTGGATTACGCCCGTACAATACGAAGATAAAAAGCGTGTTCCGTTTTTTATATTCGATATTCAACATTGATTCCGAACAATTATTTTTTATATCAGACTTTCTGTTTTACCTGATATAATTTCAGTGAATACAATATGGAAACAAAAATAAGTTCTGGAATAGTATTCTGAGAGAAAACATCTGCAATTTAACTTCCAACATAGGAGAAGATAATGTTTACTTTCTCATAAAGTAGAAAAACATGTATTTTATAACCAGGGAGGAGATGAAGCGAGGGCAATGAAGCATCAAGGGAGAAAAAGGAATTATACCGGAATTATACACCCAATTTTTTATTTCCTTTCATATTTTTTGGTAACTTACCGATATTTTACTATTGACATTGACAACCATTGTACGGTTTTCTGCTTATTATAACAGTTTGAATAGCGTCATACCTCTCTAGAATCATTTTGCGTTGAAAGCAAAATGAAGATAACTTTCAACACCTGATATGGAAGTATAATGGTATTATATAAGACCGCAAATCGCACTCGCTAAATTTCCAAGCAAAATGCTTTCTCGAAAATTTCAAAAAAAAATTAACGATAAAAAAAACCCTAGCACTTATGATTCTCGAAAAAAATTCTGTAGCTGTTGGTAAACAGAAATATATTGTTTAATATGTCGTTATTATTGTTAAGTTATATAGGAAAATAAAGGATAGCTTTCTTGTCAAAAATTCATATATGTTTACAAAACAGATTTCTCAAATGTTCCTAAAAAATACGTTGTTTTCCAGAATTATATAGGCATAGAATAAGTAACTTTGTTTATATTTACATTCAACTACCTCAAATTTTTACTTTTGTATACGATGTCTCGTGCGTTTATATATACACCAACATGTGGAAAATTGTCCAGTAAGTTGTTTCCACCAAAAGAGGTGAAAACAATGGAAAACAAAAAAGAATATGACCTAAAAATTGTTGATTACCTCACGTTTTTGTCCAAATGCGCAGCCTATGTCTTTGATTAATCTGATGTATCGAGAAGGACTCGATGGTGCACCCATATCACTTCCCTTTTATCAGAGTGGGCACTGGCAGCAAAGCTGGCGGGGTTACAAGTGATTTTTGTTTTATTTTTGTAAGACTCGATAACACGAAACCGTTGAACTGCAACCAACACAGTTCTTCGCATATTATCTGCAATACTTTCTCTCATTCACTGTACCGTATGTGTTGAATCACAGTATTCCTGCGACATAAACACTGACATATTAAAGTATCAGTCCTCGAAATGAAATTAAAAACGATCCAATCTACATGGAAATCTGCTAACCAACTAAAAGAATCAAACGCTAGCTAGAGACCGTAATAAATGTTCTTAGTTCCACAGACTCAGTAGAGTTTTTATGCAAAAAAATATAATAAATCACCTCGGATTGCTTTTTCTACAAAGTTGAGTAGTTGAAACACTTCCTCCCAAACATAATAACTTATTTATCCTTTGTGTTAAAATTGCATTTTCTTCTAAGGTCCGTCGCTGCATTCTTATTTGTTCCTTATTACCATAACTCACTTGTTCGAGTGTGGAAGCTGTGCATTTGAATGGGAATGAAAAGAGAAAAATAGCGGCAACGAAGCATAGAATTAGGTCACGAAGACAATATAGAACCGACCGTTCGACATGCAATTTGCCCTCTGTCAATGACGTACGTTATCAGGAAACGATTGTTCAGGAGGTGAACACGAAAAAACACAATACAATGCGCCGGTAATTGTGATGTGATTATTATATGTATTTCACAATGGAAGTCGCTGAGCGACTTGAACTCGGAAAACTCCATAAAAACATGAATTCTCGACACAAATTGATTCGAAATTAATTTTTACATTCAGTTTCATAATTCATTTAAACTTTTTGTTAATACAAACCTTCCAAGTTCTGAGGAATATGGTTAAAAAGGATATGGATGGATTTATCGTGACCGACAGTGGCAGACAAAATCAAGAAGATGGCTGGCAGGCATGAGGACAAACTCCATCTTCACTCCAATATAGAGGCTGATCAATTACTGGACAACCAACTCCTAGTCCGAGGACTAAAGAGCTCCAAACCATTTGGAGTTAGTGTTTTGTTTGTGAGAAATCAGAACATCTGCATAGCTCATACTGTTAAGCCCAAAAGACAAATAAATATCTGGAGGATATTGATGTATACATTTCTGATTAAGTTGGTAGAAATAGCCCAATAATTTTTTCATTGTGGAAATTCAAATTGAGTTGAGAGAGCCAATCAATTTTAACGCGTTTATATTAGCCTCTTTTGCCTACTTTTTCATTTTCTCGACATGTACCGATCCGATATGATGATGATATGATAAGAAATATTTGCTCAATGTAAAAAGAATAAAAAGTGATATAATGATTCTTATATATCACATAAATACCTGCTATGTTTGTTTTGTAATTTTTCTGTACATTTTGCTTTTCTGAAACCTTGTACCATTTTCTAGTCGACGCAGATGTCTCATTGCCAACAATTCATTTAATTTGCACAACCCATAAAAAATATAGAAATCAAAATTCATGAATAAACTTTAGATCTCAAGTAGACAAAAATAATATTCAAGGTGGAACATCCTGTATGCTAAAATCAAATCAGAAGGAAACATGACAGCGACATGTCAAAACATTTTGATGGAAAATATAAAATTTTGAGTACAGAAAATTTTTGATATGAAAACTCTTATATATTATGTAAGGTATAAAATGTAAATTGTATATAAAATCCATAGCATAGTTTAGAATGAGAAAAGTGTCATAGAAAGTGAGTAAAAACCTAAAATTTGTGAGAAAAAACAAAAAATATGGTTGCCACGAGGAAAAATAACAAGGATTTGGAGAGATAAAAAAATAATTTTGAAAAGAAAGCCGTAACAAATTTTGCTCATTTGAAACTACAAGAATACACCAACAACAGAAGTGTAACAGCTCTTCGACAATCAATGCCCAAATCAAGAAACCAACAGGCGTAAATACGACCAAGAAAAACCACTCACCTTCAGAATACAGCAAAATTCCTATCCGTGAAAGTTCTACCTGTTTGTCCTATGCAAAAACTTTATATATTCCAGATTTGTCGGACTTTTCAATTGGATCTTTGTTGTTTTTAATAAATATTCCCAAAGTATTATTTGTTCTGTAAGCAATATTAATATATTTTTGTCTTAAATAATTAGAAATTTTCTCTGAAGGTTTGGCGAAATAATTTAAAAAAAAAATAATAACCCTGAAATTTTATTTGGTATTTGAATCGGTTGGACAAACTTCCTGAATTGCCTTTTATAGAGTTTTTCCGATAGAATGCTGTCAACTGAACTTGAGTTATATTCGTTATTGGCTGCAATTTGTTTAATTATATTCAATTCTTCATCGAAGTTCTCTTCTGACAGGGGAACATTCACTGGTCTGTGGATCATACTATTATATGCGGCTACTTTGTGTTTATAGGGGTGAGTCGAAGTACTATGTATTGTAATATCTGTATACAAAGGTTTGTGGAAAATTGAAAAATCATGTTTATTGTTTATTTTCGTTATGGTCAAATCTAAGAGGTTTATCGAATCATTCATTTCAATTTCTTTTGTAAATTTGATTGAGCGGTGAATGCCATAAATGAAGTCAAAAAATATATATAATTGTCTATCAGTTCTATCTAATTGTTGTTTGATTGTCAGTTCTATTTAATTGTCTATCAGATACAACTCAAGTTTAGTTGACAGCATTTTATCGAAAAAACTCTATAAAAAGGCAATTCAGGAAGTTTATCCAACCGATTCAAATACCAGATCAAATTTCAGGGTTATTACTTATTTCGGCAAACCTTCAGAGAAAATTTCTAATTATTTGAGACAAAAATATATTAATATTGCTTAGAGAACAAATAATACTTTGGGAACATTTATTAAAAATAACAAAGAACCAATTGAAAAGTCCGATAAATCTGGAGTATATAAACTAACGGGTAGTTCTTGTCCAAGTTTTTACATAGGACAAACAGGTAGAACTTTCAAGCAACGCATATCCGAGCATAGAAATAGTTTTATTGAGGGTCCAATCCAATTCAACTTTCGCTAACCATCTCTAAGCTCTAGCTAAGCATTTTGCTAATGGAATTTGAACTTTTGCATGTAGAAAAGAAAGGTCAAAAACTCGAACTCCTAGAGAGCTTAGAGATTAACGAAGACAAGAATTCACAATATTTATTAAATTACCAGATTAATTTGAATAAATTTATTTACTAGAAATTGAATAATCTTTCGTCCAATAATCACTGAATTACCTAACATTCAGCTAACTACCTGCTACTAATATTTATATCGAACGCCAGTAATTGTAATCCAGTTCCACTTGAAAAAGCTATAGTATAGCGAAACACGTGTCGTGGGTTTTGTAAACCAATTTTGTGAAAATCGTTGTGAAGTGTTTCTATTTTACTTTCATTTTACATACACATTCCGAGGCCATCAACCATATATTCCCCATGAAAAAACATTCGGATACTCATGATCCTGAATATGTAAGGAATATATGAACTCAAACTCTTTCCACAACATGTAGTGAATGTCAATAGAACTAGATTTGTATGTTGTTGTATTGTGAATATCATATTGATTTTCATATTATAACCTATTTAGTCGCTTTGCATACGTTCATCGGATATCATCGGTCCATAATAGGCTTATCGTTAAATTTCGTTCATTAACTCGGTGGAATCACTGGTAATGATCATTTTGGAGATATAAATTTGCATCATCCAGTGCTGCGTAAAATGAATTTGAACGAGCCAAATTACCAGGCTCATGATGAATTTTATATGTCCGAATTGCCTGACGTACCTGAATATGACAAACTAACAATTATCAGACTTTTCCCGAATTCAGAACCAGACTCACGGTGGAGAAAGAGTTAATTGTCGGGAAATTTTCTAATGGACTCCAAACATGTATGGGTTTTCGAAATCAATGCCGTTAGTACCATTCAATTTTCAAATTGATGATTAAGGCCGACGCGCGTCGTTTCAAATATTAGAGGCGCCTCAGAACGACCGTCTATTGGTGCGATGTCATAGATAAGTGTCGCAAGCTCTTTCGGTATCTGACGTTTGTTTCTGGTCAGATCTGTAAGTTACTAATCATAAAATTATTTTTGTCGCCAGGATTCCATTGGTTTCCTAAAAATGACACCGTACATCAAGCAATCTTTCCAGCGATACATTCGTGCGTATTATTGAACGAAAGAATCGACAAAACATTATTTACTCATTGTGAAGAAACTTCCGAAAAAAGTCGAACTTCCGTTGAACTGGATTTACTACATAATTCCGACGGACTCGGGAGTTAGTTACAATTTAAGTTGAAGATCGTTACGATGAAAAATCGTTCGACCCTAAAGTTGTACCATTAGCGTTCTGGAGTAGTTCCAATGAAGTGGGAAAATGGCCAATTAGAGTATTTTCCTACTCAAGTCCTCTTCTACATCTGTCATGCGAATGGCATATCAATTCTTGTTCCTTTTCTTGCGTATCAGTCTGAACAACTCACCACGAATAGCGTGATAGGTTAACTTTTTTAATTAAATTTTAACCAAGTCGGAGTCAAGCCGTACAAAAGTATTAACAGCAAACAAAAATTGACAAAGAAAACCGACTACGCGACAAACAATTTTAATATAACCACAGCACGAACTTATTTATGTGTAAACTTTTTTATTTTCAAGGAAAACTTCGGATAAAGTTCCGTAAAGCTTTCATGATGATCTTTGAGTGAAACAGCGACATAATTTCAATGCCAACAGATATGATCGAAACAAACTGGTGATAAGAATATATGGTATGAGTTATATAATTCCAGCAAATTGATTGATATTGGGACTTCAAAAGGAAAAAAACGAAGTATTACCAGTATCAATAGGTTATCAATAAACGATAATATATTTTCAATCAATATCTCGGTGCACAAACGTTATATTTTCTTGATGATTGGATAATTTAGAAGAAGTTCAGGAGGATAGTAGACTGATGTTGAAACCAACCTTAATATCTGATAACTTTTATGGAAGACAAAGTTTATTATTTATTATTCCGATAAAAATCAGAGCTTGTTGTAAACCTTGAAATTTGCTGGAAACCTTCACGAGTAAACTATTTTACAAGCTTTTATTTAGTTCGTTAGGGTCAAATCTTGCAAGTGAATTTTGACCGACTTCTAGTAGTCCGATTAATTTGAAATGTGGCAGGTGTTCATAATTCCGGTGGCAATGCATTATGGAGTTTTTGTTAGAGAAAAAAACAAAATGACGGCTCCAAGATGGCGGAGGCGTTTTGTGATTATGGTTTGATTCCATTCAAAAGTGGTATGTGGGGGTTTTCGGGGTCGAAGATTATGATTTTTTTGTTAAAATTCATAAATTTGAGATGGCGGTTCAAGATGGCGGACGAGTTTTGTGATTATGGTTCTGATTCGATTCAAAATTGGTATGTGGAGGTTTTCGGGGTCGGAGATTATGAATGTTTTTGTCAAAATTCATAAATTCAAGATGGCGACCCCAAATGGAGGACGAGTTTTGTGATTATGGTCCAATTCGATTCAAAATTGGTATGCGGGGGTTTTCGGGGTCCGTGATTATGAATTTTTTGTCAAGATGGAGGACGAGTTTTCTGATTAAGGTCAGATTCTATTCCAAATTGGTGTGTGGGAGTTTTTGTGGTCGGAGATCATTATTTCTTTCAGCTCAAAACTTACAGGGAAGAGACCTCGAATTAACGATGCTCTATTAGAAATGAAAAAATTAAGGCGAAATAACTAAAAAGCAAAAAATAAAGTAAATAATAAAACACTTTTTAAAGCCTAGCTTTTATTTAAGCCGTGTACTAAAACGTATAAAATAAATTCAAGTCATCGCTGACAATGATTTAATTATTTTTTGTTGAATCATTTGGTTTCAAAAAGTTTGTCGCGCGAATTGTAATAAAATTAGTACTTCGACAAGTTGTTACTTACCAACCATTCATTGTCCAATGAAATTAATTGATATAGTTCATCTATTATCAATTGCAGAAGCATAAAAAAACAAGTCTTCCCAGTTTTAAGGCGCAATCCTTTGATTTAGATATTTATATTTTATTTTTTTAGATATTTAAATATTTTAAAAACACGTTAAAATAAAAAAATATGCCATAAACGAGGAAGTATGTATCAATATGCAATCGGATCATCATAATTTCATTTTCCCATGGTCGAAAAAAGCCATATTTTCCAACAAAACACATCACAGCTGTAGACTATTTTAAAACCTATTTCGATCCCAGACCAGAGACGCTCCGCTCCTGGCTTTCATTTACTCAGACCTCCTGAAACTGGTGATTTATTAGTCTCAACGTATAGACAGCTGCCCCTCAAACCCACGTTGACTATCGGCTCTTTAGATCTTCTTTTGATCTACTTTCCGCCGACGGAGAATATTTACACTTTATCTGCGCCCCTCCTGTTACCCCACCCGACGCATTGACTGACCACGTGGCAATGCGACACAGCGCACAGCGACTCATTCTTGCCGAGCCGTGGTTGCGAAAACAAAAGACCGTGACAATTATTACCTTTTGAAACATGCCGCCTATTTACACAACCGCAGGGAAAGTACAGATCGTTAAGTGGTACTTTGGGGGACTGTCCTTTCAATTAAATTTTGGGTGTGTGGCAGCACATTGCAAAAAATGTTGTCCCACAAATCCACCACCGCATCCTAGACGAATACCCGAAGAACGGGAAATAAGACAAGTGTGTGCATTGGCAGAAACGACACCTTGTGCGCGTAGACAGATTTGTTTTTATTGTCTTACAGAAATATCGTTTGATTTTGTTTATGTTTGAGAATGTTCTTTTGTTTTCGCGGCCACCACGGCACCAAAGATATTTTGATCTACCTGTCGTCCGACAGATTAAATTGAATCAATGATTCAGTTTAATTTGTTCAAATTATCTGATGTGAAATTATCGTCAATAATTCTTCTGCATTGCAGCGCACACATTCTCCCGACTGCTGCTGGTATGATACTGACGTCCTGAGTTGGCCGCCCTGGCTCTCCTATCTCTGTGTCGTGACGTCGATATCCCTTCCTCGAGCGAGTCGAGGACAAATTGTAATGCTCTCTCAACATATAGCAAACTATTCTTTACGCTCTCATGAAACCACCATACCCAAGATAAATACTTTCCGATATGTAGAAACAGCTTCTGCAATTGAAAATGGTTAAACTATACCTGCTCTCATGAAAAATCAAATACTTCGATAAGTTCTTACTTACCAACTAATCACTGCCCAATCAAACTAATTGGTACCTACTTTTATGAACACTTCGCGCGACAAGCTTTTTGAAACCGAATAATTCAACAAGAAATAATTAAATCATTGTCAGCGATGACTTGAATTTATTTTATATGTTTTAGTACACGGCTTAAATTAAAAGGTTATTTTATTGGTTATTTTTTATTTTTGAATACAGATAAAATGTCTGGACAATTAAAAAAAGTGGAATATTTGGGAATTATGGAATATCACTTTATCTTTTACATTTATTTTTCTAATCATGTGTTACACGCTTCCTGAATAGTACAGTTTTCGGATAAAAACTAAAATTTCAACATTTATCGTCACCAAATTGAATTGTGTAAGCTTATTGTTACATTGTCAATGACGAATAATGTCAATCGCCGATATCGGCCAAAACAATTCGGCAATATTCGAAAAGAAATGATACAAGGCAAACACAAAAGTTTGAGCTTGATGCAGTTTCGAAAATAAGCTTAAGGCTCTGTTGGGAATTTCGTCGATGAAGGTGATTAATAAAATTTTAAAGTATGTCATAATTTTAGGGGTCATCGTATCCATAGGGTGGTCACGTACATTAACTCCCAGTGTCTAGAAGAGCCCACGTCGTTCATTTTATCGATCACATTTTCTTAGCTCTTGATGTGACATCGTCAAAATAGATACGGTAAAGGTTCTTGAAAAATGTTCTGGAGAAATATTTCTAACATTTCAATGGCGAGTGGCTTCAACTGATTGAGTACCATCTGAAGACACGCACCCATTTCCGCGACATTTGGCAATTCTTCATCTTAGAAGTATCCAAGTGACTAGCTGCGGAACGTAATATTTTATACAATGGAGTCATGTATCTAATGTCCTTGACCAGCGTGATCTCAATCGAAGAAACAAGGGACGTTTTGGCAAACACCATTTTTGGCCAAGTTACAAATCGAAAATCATCTAGCTCGGTGGTAGCAAGGTCACGTGGCTTGTAGTGGCGAGAGGCGACCGACTGGCGACGTTTCCGCCTGTTGTTCAATCGATCGATATGGCGTCGTCATAGAAACGACGCCACGATGGTGCCACGCGGCTTTCATCCGAGATGTGGCGCCACCTCATATGATCACAAGCAATATTTTCAAATTATCCCTTATTATTCTTGGACGAGAAAAAGTTAGCGAATGCAAAAGTATTTTTTTAACAAGTGAGTGGATATAAGGAAGATATAGGAAATTCCAGAGTTGTTGAACAAATTAGTTCGTTATAACTAATAAAAAACGGTCCACATTTATCAACCTCAAAATATAGCAGGATACAGTGAACTTTACTAGTAATCCAAATGGATGAATTGACAATAATAAGTTAATCATCTTCGAAAAACTTTTTATCATGACAAATATGTACATATTCTCAAAGTATGACCAAAAACCAACCTAATGGGAATATAGGTCAAAAGTGGAAAGATTAAAGCGGCCTATTTATCGGACCCGATATCGGGGGCCGACTTCGGGACTGATCGGATCGACACACGCGTTCCGATTTTAATCTTCCCCATCAAGTGCTATCAATTACTAGTATACGTGAACCGGCAAGGATGGCTCCTGCTTTGTCGGAAAAGAAAATAATTGGGACTGTTCTAACCTCGATTGGGTCCCAAAGGCATTATGTTCTTTCCGATATTCAATTAATACAATCATTCACTATTATCACTTATTGAGCTTACACGTTTCTTGAATGTCATTAATTTCCATGTCGTTAGTTCAATAACACGAACAGTTGCAAGAAAAACGAGAAGAAATGAAGAGGGAAATAAATCGTGCCCGATAGGTCCGATCCACTACACACTGCCAACAAAAGGGAGAAAAGAAGAGGGATGAGGCTGATCTACTTGGTCGGGAGGCCCGGGCCACCTACCCCGATATCGAGAACGCAATATTAGTCGGCCGACGAGCCCACACAGTCACAATTTTGAGTCCGACGTCGGCCCCCCGATATCGGGTATAAATTGGTATGTCTGTAGGCCCCTTAACCTTTTCAGTGCGGATAGTGTTTTATGAAATTTCGTCTCCTATACGGCTGTTGGGAAACTGGGGCTGATCAACACGGTTCCGCAGTTAGGTGAAGGAATAATCTCGCGTACTCATAAGGTTCCCGCAGTGAAACGATATATTTATCCAGAGCCGTACTTACGATTATCTAGGGGCGACTGGGATCTTGACTTGCTGCTATTTTCGCAAAAAATAAGTGGAACATTACTAACTATACTCAATTTGGAAATAAAGAAACAGTACATTTCTCGAAATTTTTGGGAATGGACACAACCTTTTGTCTTGACAATAAGTAAAGGTTACGTCAATAAAAATTTCTTAAAATTAACTTTCTCAATTTCCAAATGAAATATACACTAATGGATATATAAAAAATATATTTCAACAAGCAAATTCACTATATGAAATTCTTGGAAATATACACTGAAAATGAAAAATATTAGATTCCCAAGCACAAATTCTCCTCCTGTCATTTTCATTGAGAGTTCATAAAGTTCCTGTTCGTTTAAATATTCATTTTCGCGAGCCATTTTTGTCGATGTTAGGTTAGTGAAAATTATCAAACCTGCATTGGATTTTTCACTAGTTCAACTGGGCACTCATTTTTATTATATAAAAATATGGAATAACAAAAATAATAAGTTCAAGATACACTTACTTATTTCCCTGATAACAAAAAAAAGCAGACTAAGGTAACATCGAAACGTTAGTTTTGTAGCAAGCCGATCTCCTATAATATTATATATATTTGGGGAACACTGCCTCGGAGTTCGTGCCTGATAAACAAAATGCTGATTTATACGGCCTCCCGCATTGAAACACTAGCGTTTTCAAACTTTTTGTAAATGTCTCGGTCAGAAACAAATTACCATCTATAGGCAATACAAAATACACCAAAAATAGCGTTATCAACCGGTACCCGCAGTTAACACACGAAAAGGTACCGCGTATTTATCTGGTTCCCGTTATAGGATCACGAAATTATTTTACGTAGATATCTGGTTCCCGCAGTGAAAAGCTTAACTCTAGTCCGCTATGTTCTAGCTTTGACAGACGGCTGACTGATGCGTAAATATGAATGAATACGAATATAATCGAAGTTCGAATGCACAAATCTAACCCTTTCAGTGGCCATGGGTATAGTTGAACCATTTTCAATTGCAGAAGCCGTTTCTATAGGGAGCAAATTGAAAACTCACTTCGCTAACACGAGCGTATATGCGGAGAAACGGAACGAAAAATAATGTGTACTTCTCGTAAACATCCTCCGTCGGCGAAAGGTAGATCAAAAGAACCGATAGTCAACGTGGGTTTGGGTGACAGCTGTTTGAGTGACCGAAAGCCAATAATAATGCTTGTAGGTTTGTCTATACGTTGAGACTAATAAATCACCAGTTTCAGGGGGTCTGAGTAAATGAAAGCCAGTAGCGTCTCTGGTCTGGGATCGAAATAGGTTTTAAAATATTATATAGTTGTGTGTGTGTTGTTTTGTTGGAAAATATGGCTTTTTTTCGACGATGGGAAAATGAAATTATGTGATCGATTGCTATAATACATACTTCCTCGTTTTTG
This sequence comes from Gonioctena quinquepunctata, assembly GCA_018342105.1. Classification (NCBI taxonomy): domain Eukaryota; kingdom Metazoa; phylum Arthropoda; class Insecta; order Coleoptera; family Chrysomelidae; genus Gonioctena; species Gonioctena quinquepunctata. The sequence goes on along the minus strand of JAFIRS010000038.1, from coordinate 725,571 downwards.
ACATTTTTTTTTATTTTAACGTATTTTTAAAATATTTAAATATCTAAATAAAATTAGATATCTCCGCTCAAAAAATTGCGCCTCAAGATTGGGAAACAGTTTTTTATGCTTCTGCAATTGATAATGATGAACTATACAATTGTACCCGTTAAAATTACGAATCTATGAAAGCTTTAAACATTTAATTGATGTAGTCGTATTAACGGAAACTGTTATCCTCTAATTTTACTTCTATACGTAGATGGCAACAACAGTGTCATTTTTTGACGTTCAAACCGTTTAAATGTCAGTGTATTCATGTGAGTGACAGTCGAAGTAAGTAAGGTTATTTGTAATATTTTATTATCGTTTGTTTTAATGGTCATCTTTTATTTTTTATTTTTAGAAAATAAAGAAAAAAGTTGTATTTTGCGGATGGAAGATATATTTTGTTCATATATTATTTGTATCATAAAAATTGAAGGATACATTTGTACCCATACCCATAAACACTTGAGCACATTGTTTCGTGTCTACATCTGTACCCAAAAATACTAGAGGGTTTTTTTTTTTTCTGAAATTTTTTTTTTTTTCATTTAGATCATTATGGCTTCAAAGCGATGGAAAAGACCATTTTTAACTGAACAGGAACTCCTGCAGGAATTGAAAATCGGCACATCTGATATAGAGTATTTGAGTGACGACGCAGATGATGGTGATGAGGAAGTGGTAATTAGAGAAAAGTTACAGGACGAAGAAGAAGCTAACAGAAAACAGCTCAAATGATGAGAATCAAACTATAAATAATACCGAGGGGATGATATATTAGAAAATAATTATGAATGGGTCACTCCGATGGTTAGAGAATGTCGAATATATAACAAAAGATTTGTATTGTCAAACTTCTCGCTTATCTAATAACGACATAACTGAAAATTATCCAATTACTTACTTTCAAAATACGTACCCAATATTTTTTAAAATATAGTCCAATATACGAATATGACGCTATTCAGAATGGGACCACTAGCTTTCACCAACAAGTTATCAGAAATGAAGGCCTTTTTGGATTGACGATGAATTTATCTATGTCTTCAAAAAGAAAAGATTTTTTTATAATTTTCATCAAAAATAATTTACCTATTTTTATGTAGTTATAACTTTTAGGATAAAAAGTTTGTTTGATATGTTTTACTTAAAAATAAACGTTTTAAGTTTTATAATTTTTTCACTTCAAGTGCTGATGGGTACAAATGACCCATATAATTTTTAATTTAATTACTTAATGAAAAAAATAAAACCTCAAAATCAGTTTATGACCTAAAATAATACATTACAGGAATCGATACTGAAAGGGCTAATACATATTACCCAGCTAGTGTGTAGAAATGGGCATACGTGAATTTGAACTGGTTTCAACTGTATACCAGTGCCCCAATAGCTAGATTTGCGGGAACTGTACATTTTTCGATATTGAAAATAGCCTAGATTCCCTCTACATTACTTGTATTAACTTTCAGAAAGTAAATAATGTCACAATCTCTGAGAAAAGATATAAACAAACGAACACTTTAATATTATACGTTTCCTTGATTTCCTAAATGAAAACATATACGTTGGTTTTATTGAAGATCATTACTACATTTATCTATCCAATCAAATACCATGAGTAATACAGTAATTATACCTGATCTGTTCATAATATTGTGCACACAGTTCCATCCATTGTTGCCAAGTCTCATTTTAAAAAGTTTTTTATGAAAAGCGGGCCTTAATTCCTGACGATACATCACGTATATGCAATATGTGTCTGTGTCATCTCATCTCGAATTCGTCGGCAACGTTACAGGCAGCGAAAAATAAGAAACAAAAGCAGATAATTCAATTAAGCGCGAAGCTGCAACACAACCTTGAAATCGTTCGATTCGTATACGTTACAAGCACCCTAATTGAATAACCCGATTATCGACAATCGGGCGACTTGTTACCCGGAACACACTCGATTTTTTGTTGGGAATTGTTCGGGAACAAAACCCCGAATGGCTAATTGCGCTATAAATGGCGGTGTAAGGTGCGCGAGGAGGAAAGCACTAAATTAGTAGCTGTCTTAGGAGATTACTGCCTCCCGTGTAATTTAGTGATAAAACAAGGGTACAATACTGGAATCCTAACGCGTGAATACAACACCATTTTACTGCGATACTGATGCATAAATTGAACGGATTCCTTCGATCCATCCGATACAATCTTATCTGAATCTCAACGCAGGATTGAAGACGGACAGTCTCTGAGAGGTGGGATCGTTCCATAAAAAATATTCGATGTATAAACTGTACATGATAGAAGAATACAAGGAAATATGGTATCCTAAAAGTATCATGAGAATGCATATTTCAGTTAGCTCCGAACAAATCATAGCCATTTTCAGTAACATTGCCTTTTCAACTGGGGTTACAACTGGAATGAGATCCTATTAGAAAATTATAATTTTAAATCTTATATTATCTATCCATTGCGAGTTCAAAGATCATCAATAGTCCTCAAAGGTATATCAGTTATTTTCTCTCAAGATCCCAACTAATTTTTATATTTATTACAGCCATAATAGTATGAAGGATTGATTTCAGAAACAAATATTTTTTTTGGTTTCAATTAATATAGAATATCAAATAAAGTATATTTATTGTTTGAGGAGGGGAAGCCTTTAGGCTATAGTGAATAAAATAATAAATCACTAGCTATTCTCGAACGTTTTCAATCATCAGATCATCATCAGGAGCATTCTGAAAAGTGAAAGGCATATAATTAGATGAAAAATAAAAATGCATGTCGTATGATAACCTAAGAGACATGTGATAAAAAATTCAACTGACTTTTACAGAAAGTAAAGTTATAGAAGAACTGATTTTGTGAAACATTATCATATATGAGTAACTTTATAATGTTCTCTATTCTGAAATGAAACAAACAACAAATCATGAGCAGCAAAATGTCTGACCACCCAATGAAACCAGAAGGGGGATATGTCAACTGAGAAACGAAACGCGCCAAATTTAAAATTAACCAAAGAAGTAGGAATGTAATTCAAAAAGGAAAAAAATACCGGAGAAAGAACAATAATGTTATTAATTTTATAATGATTTGAAAATGGGATTAAAAATGCTCTGATTCAAGTGAATCTGAGTGTTGACACAATTTTTATTCCTAGAAATTTCTCTTAATATTTCTAGATCCTCCAACAGATCTAATTTGAGGTTATTGTTGTTAATGTTATGTAATATTTTAAAACCATTGGAAAAATCGAAGGTATGGTTAAGGTATTTTTTTGTTAAGATAAGCCATTAATTTAAACAGCTCCTTGTCACAATCCAAAATATATATCAAGCATAAACCAGCATGTGAGTTGATATAAAAAATCCAATTGATTCACAACAGGTTCCAAAGAATATTAATATTTAAGCAAAATTTTCGTATTTGGTTCATCTGAATATCAAACATTTTTAAATCTCAACAGCAATTTGCTAACATCAAAACGGTTTCTTAATGAAACCCATCAATATTTGAGAGGATTTACGCAAATAGGGTAAATTTTGTTTTATATTTGAACAATTGGAGAACCGAGAAAACAGAATGATCCCAAATATATGTGTTAGAGGACAAGGAAAGACTTTATAGCTCGGTGGATGAGATAGATAAAGCACAAAATAATATCGAAAATGAGTCGATGTTGTTATAGTGACTAGCAACTGAAAATCAGGTTGAGAAAGAAGTGACTATGACTTTCATATCACAATTTGCTTTTATACAACTTTCTAACAATTTGGAACGACTGAACATTTCACACAGATCATTATCAAATTTTGATTGGCATTCAATTCGCTCCGAATGCATCTTTACATAAGTTTGAATTCCCAAAAAAAAGGGATAATCTGCATTATGGAAATATTCTGCCGATCCTGAAAACATTCTGCCGAATTCTCGGAAATAATGTATGCACGAAAACTTGAGATTATACTAGCCAAAAATTATCAATAAGTCCAAAAAGGAAGACTTCAGTACATGTGCAAGTATAGAAATATCCAAAGTAACTATGAATAAAGTGTGGCACAATGAATAGCATCTGCGATTTGAGTAATTTAAATTACTCTAACTCTAATAATATGAGCACGTACGAAACATATCTCTAGTTTCTAGTATAATAAACATGAGAATAAATGGGAACATTTTTACCAAGATATGCTCGTAATAACAGCAATAGAGCTATTCCATCTAGATAATGACAATAGATATGCGTCTGTAATGTTTGTTCACATGTCGACGACCAAATGCTTCTCATACAAACATCGGTGGTACCTAATTCCGGAATCGAAAAAGTCTTTCACAGTCATTCTTGTACATCAGATAGCCGGTACAGTTCAGACGCCGAAGCGTCGAAAGCCCAGCAAGTCGCTGATTGGCGTGATAACGTCCCGTGGCGCCAACAACCGATATCATCGACGTCGTCTGCTTGCTTTTATGGGTTTTTAATGAACATACCCCCGATGCCGAGGTAATCTCGCTTTTATGAGGTCGATCAGGGCAAAAGCAATATGTGTTTACAACTGAGAGAAGCGAATAACGAACCATTATTATTCCGTGATATGAAATTTGAGGAATGTTGGGCGAACTTGATGACTAGTAACAATTGAATGTCTACTAAAATGAATCACCAACCATCAAATAAAAAACTTGTTTTTGTCATTTGTTTGAAAATGTTCTTCGACTCCACTGGAGTCAGAACACAATTTTACCAAGCTAGGAGAAAGGACATAAATATATTTTTCAGATATTCGTAATAATGCAAGGTTTGTTGACAGGATATGGCTTTGTCTGATTTTCCGATGCATCGCATTCAAAGGTGAGAGGGGCTGTTCTTTCTCACTGCATAGTCAATCTACAGATTCGTGTTCAAGGTTTCCTCAGGCCGACCGGTTATTGGGCCGGGTTTATATTTTCTATGGTTTAGTCTCTATTATAATATAGCAATACCATGTCTTGGAACATACGAAAAAGCATTCTGGTTATTAATGTCACTAATTAGGTTGGGACATGATGTGGAAAATCAATAAAAAAACATTTGTATTGCAGAGATTGATCACTAAAAATAATACCGTTGAAAAAATCAATTTTCGCCATCAATTTTTCGTTAAAAATGACTTTAAAATTCGGTAAATTATCCGTCAAATTTTCCTATCAACCTACCGGAGTACATCTAACCGAAATTCACCGGAAGAAAAATCTCCTGCTGAACTTCTATAAGGGAGGAAAATCCGGACAGTTTTTGACTTATTAAAATCCACTGATAACAGACAAGATAATTTTCTATCGACATCTAAGTACTGTGTGATTTGAGAAATAGCACAAGAGAAAAACGTTACAAAACTGATGATATTGTCTATTGCAAAATATTCAAACATAATCATTTCACATGGGAACCTGGGAAAGTTAAGAGGGAAATGTTATGTATAACGTTCTAATGGAGAATCATTTGAGAACCAAACTCCTAAGATTCCATGTAAACCAATTGAAGTTGAGATATACGGGAAAAAGTCCTCAGTACGGAACGGAACTACCATTGGACTTATTACTGGATTCAGTCGAAATTCCTAGGAATCCTATTGTCCTTCTAGCAAACTCAAATGAAGATACTTCCTCTTCTTCAGTCGAAATATTCCAAGAAGATAGTAGGTTCAACTGATATTTCCGAAGAGACTACTGCTGAGAATGAACATAGTATTTCTCCATGTTTTAGACCTATCAGGACAAGAACTGCTCCAAGATACTTACAAGATTTTGTCTAAGAAAAGGAGGTGTTGGGAAAACGTTCTCTGTACTATTCATAAATAGTGGTATTCATGATACGACTGTATATTGTCAATAACAGAAGTGACGGACTGTCATGATAATAAAGGAAAGTCTTTCAGAAAAGGAATTAAAAGTTGATTCATTCTGAGAGTAATATTAATTATTACGAAACAATCGTAACAAGTATATAGTGGCTTTTGAGGTCAGAGATCAAGAATTTTCTTTCAAAATTCATAAATTCAAGATGCTGGACAAGTTTTGTGATTATGGTTCAATTCTATTCAAAATTGGTGTGAGTGGGTTATTTGGGTTGGAGACCATATAATCAGAGATCAAGAATTTTCTATCAAAATTCATAATTCAAGATGCTGGACAAGTTTTGTGATTATGGTTCAATTCTATTCAAAATTGGTATAGTGGGTTATTTGGGTTGGAGACCATATAATATTTTTGTCAAAATTCATCAATTCAAGATGTCAGCTCCAAGATGGCGACGAGTTCTGTGATTATGACCCCTTTCCATTCAAAATTGGTAGGTGGGGTTTTTGGGTCGGAGATAATGATTTTTTATCAAAATTCATGGACAAATGGAAACAATCAAGAGACCAGAATGGAAATGAAATAGTTAAAGGAATAGTCATGTAATCACTACCTCAACGATTCAACAACAGATGGAACCTATGGAAAGCGACTGGTAAGATGAGTGACATTTCGGTATAGTGACGTCACGACACTGTTGGGACTCGGATCGGCTACATGCATCGTCTGGAAATAACAGTCGATGAAGATGTCATTCGGAACAATTTCTGTTTGGATTGTGCAGCTGCGAAAGGTAAAAATATAAGACGAATCGTTAGTAATGGGAATAATATTATTAAAGTCGAGAGAATCAGGATATTTTATAGAATCTTTTATTGGAAAAATCCCTGTCGTTTGTGATGGAATATAAATACATCAAAAATTGAGTCATTACCAATATTCGTGAAGTGTAGTACATTTATATTTATTTATTCACGTAATTTTGGGAACTTATAACTAGAAATTTGTTGCACTACTCTTTTTATATGCCGTCGGAAACCATCTGAAAATTCATAAAACTTGTCAGTAACTTTATAAACAACATTTCTTAAGCATCAGCCCTTTTTTGTTTTCAGGGGTTGTAAACATTCGATATCTTTTTTAATGTGGTTATATCGCCAAGACGAAAAACCTGCTTTTACCAAAGTACTGTGCTTTTGGAAAAAATCCGTTTTGTCTATAGAAGGAACAACAAAAAAATTCATGAAAGTATCTGAATTCGATAATTCTGCTGTTGTTTCTGGCCATACACAAACGATGCGAAAAAAAAACTTTTTACGCTTGTTTACAAAAGACAAAAAATTTGACGTGCAGTTTACTCGATTTTATTATAATATTGAAGAGCGTGAAATCATGCGTTTGTCTATTCATCAAATCGTAATAGAATTAAAAAAAATCGAACCAAACTTCCACCGATGAATTTATTATTTTCGCGAGCACTGTTTTGACACACAAATTGTGTGAATTAGCAGAACTTTCGAGTAGGTATCAAAACGACTCTTCATTGTGTCATGAGTTGCGATATGGTCGAGTTACAGCCTCATTGTGAATTTTCATTGAAAATGTGGGGCATAACTTTCTTTTTAATGAATACTGTATGTAGTTTTCCATATCATTCTTCAAACTGAAATGATCCTCGCAGCAAAACAATTGTGTTAAGCAGTAGAAGAAAAACTCGGAGTCATCTCCACATTTTAATGGTAAGTTGAGGATATCTAATCAAAAGACATGTTGATGTAGAAAAAAAATTTTTTTGGCTGATGATGGGTCCTAACACGCCACATCATTGCCATGTTTACCATATCCTTTTTCAAATATCAGAATTAGATAATATTACAAATATTTTTCATCACACGTGAGTACCCCCTCTTTTTTCTAACCAATATGTCACCTATAACCATTGTTATAAAAGTTTTACAATTTGTACTTCCATTTGCAGATTTTCCTTGTGCAAAAACTGATGATGAGATCTTAAGATCCCGAAACATGTTTTTTGATTAGATATCTTCAACTTACCATTAAAATGTGGAGATGACTCTTAGTTTTTCTTCTACTGCTTAAATCATCCACTCAACTTTAAGCCATGGACTACTTCATACGTAAACAATTGTGTTATTGTTGGTATGTACTTCGAAGAGCACGCAAAAAAACATAATTTTTGCAGTGTTTTTCTTGTTGAACAACCGGTACGTAACACCAACGGTAACTCATTTTTGGAATAGGCATTTTGAAAATTACAGAATGAATATTGATATCGACGCGAACAATAAACACTTCCCAATATTAGCAGCAGCTACACGTGCTCGCTGTTTACTGCAGAAGAGAGGATCAATGGGCCTAACAGTATTGTGACGTCACGATCTCCCTCCAAGGTCATGGAGGCGTTTTAAGACTCGGCGGTTTCCAAAACGCTGTGGCATTCCCAAAAATTGTTTGAGAAACGTAGGAAAAAAATTTCATAATAAAGTCGTATGCGTAGATTTCAAATATGCAATAAAAAAAATTCATGTCCCAACCTAATTCTGTGTACCTTTGTTCCGTTTATATTAATGAGGTCAGTCATCAGTGCCACACTGCTTTGCTTTGTGGATGTCCTTCCATTATTCTGATATAAAAATCAATACTACACATTCTGATGTCGATGAAAGCTCACTACACATTTTCAAATGTGATACCATTTCCACTGGTTCACCGCTTATGAAACATTTTCGCGAAACGAAAACAAATGATTGAGTGCCGAAATTACAGAAATGAAAAGGCGTTCTGCCGATAAAGAGCCCCTAAAAAGAAGATGAGAACTCGTTATGAAATCGGCGATGGAAAGGCGGCATCGGGCGAGAAAGTGCTCAATGGAGATTTAGCCGGTTCGATTGACTTCAACATTCATTTGGATCGGCGTTAATAATAAATTGGTACTTAACGTCGGCGCTTCCACTTTCTACACGCCGTATATGCGGGCGCGAAGCCAGAATCGGTTACTTCCGCTCTATTATCTATGCTTCATAAATTCGGTTTGAAGGGTAGGTATTGCTAATCAACTTTAATAAAACTGGAGGGGTATTTCTTTTCTGTGGGTAAAATCCGCACAAAGTAATCAACTACGTGATATTTATTATAATCATTGGTGTTCTTTCCGTTAATATCCATAAAAAAAATTATAAAAAAAATTAAAGACAAGCTTTTATTTATACAAATGCACTAAAAAGGACAAAATAAGTTCTTTCATTGTTTGATCTAGGTTATTCTGTGAGTAACAGATCCTAAATCTTGCCGCGCAAGATTACCTATCCGTATCCGCGGCAAGCTTTTGAATCTGTTACTCAAAGAATAACAGATCAAATAAATAAAAGCTTTTTAGTTCTGTTTTTTCAACAACTAATTAAAGTTTTTTGTTAAAAAATATTTTCTAGTATTTATGATGTTAAATAACAAGTTATTTTGGAATTTTGAAAAATCATAATCTTCGACCCCGATAACCCCTAAATACCAATTTTGAATAGAATCGGACCATAAACACAAAATTGTCCGCCATATTGGAGCCGCCATTATACTTTTTCCCTAACACAAATTTCATAATGCATTGTCTCCGGAATTATGTACACCTGCCAAATTTCAAATCAATCGGACGATTAGAAGTGGGTCAAATTTAACTTGCAAGATTTGATTACAGACAGACACACAGACAGGCACCGGGACAGGTGAAACTAAATAAAAGCTTGTACAAAAAAAAATTCGATCCCAAAAACCCCCAAATACCAATTTTGAATACAATCGAACCATAATCACAAAACTCGTCCGATATTTTGGAGCCACCATATTGAATTTTTGAATGTTGACAAAAATGTCATAATCTCCGACCCTGAAAACCCCTACATAACAATTTTGAATAGAATCGGACCATAAACACAAAAATTGTTCGCCATATTGGAGCCGTCATTTTGCATTTTTCCTAACAAAAATTCCATAATGCATTGTCACCGGAATTATGTACACCTGCCAAATTTCAAATCAATCGGACCATTAGAAGTGGGTCAAATTTAACTTGCAAGATTTGATTACAGACAGACACGGGTACAGGTGAAACTAATAAAAGCTTGTAAAAAATATAATTTAAAAATGAACGGAACTTCACCGGTGACAGTGCATTATTATATAATAATCATTCCGACTCAATAATGATTATTAACTGATGGAATGAAATCAATAGGTGATTTGTTCTTACTTATACTTAATATACACTCAAGATATACTTTGCTTTAGAACTCTCTCACGTCGAAACACTAATTTAAATGACTTTTCTGTAGATCTGCAACATTCAGAACCGAATGGTCTCGAAATTGACATGTTGTTGTAGGTCCACTTAGGTCTTTATAGATATTACTGTTTCTATGCAGCAAGAAGCATCTCAACTTTCCTTGCTACCCAATTACGGAATTATTGGATCGTTCTGAGAATAAGTTCACATAATAATGTGTAATATGTACAGGAACTGGATGTATTCCGTGAAAGCAGGACAATTTTTGGTATATAATGCAAAGCTTCATTCCCAAGGAATTTGCTATATAAAATTTACCACTGAATTCAGCTAAAATCCTTTAGTTGTTTGGATTTGGCAGACTCTTTTGATGAGTATACATGTTTTTCAGAACTCCTTTCTTCATGAAATGTGTGATTTAAAAATCATTTTTTACTGAATGAATTGCGATTTCATCATCCAGAAGAGTTTTTCCTATTTTCAAAACAAAATAAAGAATCAGAAAGCCATTTTTGGAAGGAAGTTCCTTTATGCGGCTTGCGGAAGGTGTTGACTGGTGGAAAATATAACGTAAGAAAAAAGCGGTATGCCCCCTCCATTCTACTATCTCTCTCTCTCTCTCTCTCTTCTCTCTGTCTCTTTCTATTATATACGAGTATGTGTGACAATTACACTTGGTCCTGTCAGAATTAAATGTCAACGCATTCAATTCCTATATAGTGAAATAGGAAATGCAAAATTGATGGAATAAGTGATTTTGAACTCACTACATACAATGATTTGATATTTGATATCAGCATGTTAGAAAGCCCGAGTTTTTCAAGTAAGGCAATGAATAATTTAAATGTATCATTTTGTAGTTGGTGGAGCTTCAATGTTCTCCGTGAATTTCGAGAAACTCAGTAGTTTAATGTGCCTTATGAACTCCAAAGTGTTGAAAAAGTGAATTGTAAACTCCTTCGTTAACTTAAAAACAATAAAACAGTGTGCTGAAAGTGATCTGAATGCCTAAAAATGGTATAAAGATTTTCTAACACTATATCTAGACATTGGAAAACTGCAGGCTATTGTGACCCTTAATAACCCCGAGTACGGGAATTTCGACCGTATTGATTCGCCAGAGTGAGAAAGTGAGTTAGGATTTCAAAACCAGGAAAGTGAAACAATTTCGCTTATAAAAAGTGAAATAACACAAACAACCAAGCACAGTTCAATAAATAACCCCCCAATGGAAGAATCCAGCGATGGAGGGGCAGATCGCAATAAAGGCGTGGATAAATTGAAAACAAAAAGCCACAATGGATCACCCAGTTACAAAAACCGTGAAAAAAAAACCACCGAAACTGATATAAACAGTGTGTTGGCAAAACTCACATTGGAAAATAGCGAAATCGCCAGCTGATCGGTACTAGAAGCCGTATAGTGGTATAGTGTATCATTTTCCCCCAAGTGAAGCCGAAAAACTAAAAAAACTCAATGATTACATTTCTAAACATAGTGAAAGTGTAAAGAAGAGTAATATTAAACGTAATAAAGACACTGGAGAGCCAGGCACCGGGTCCGAGCCGAAGTTAGCGCAGAGTATGAAAAAACTAAAAAAAGTTTAAAAACACTAACTGAAACGGAAAACGAAAACAAAGTGGTGAGGGTAATCCATAAAAATGTGGGGAATGGAAAGGAGGGTGAGGAAAAACGCGAAAAAACTTCTGTCCAGAAGAAAAATTTTGTTCACCACACTTTCCGAACAACTTTGACGAAAGTGAAGAAAAATCTAAACATTTTCAAAGCGAGAAAATAATGCAGAAAAAATGGTATAGTATTGTGGTATTACGTGACGATTTCTACCAGTCAACACCTACCGTAAGTCGCTTAAAGGAACTTCGTTCCTGACGGGGGTCCCCCGACCGTACTCGTTTTTTTTCTCAAATACTTCTTTCATGTTTGTTCATCGGTGGATTTTTTTGACAACTAGACTATTCCTATGGCTTTTTCACTAGTTTTCCTAGAATGAAAACACGATACTTTTTTGGTGCGTCTCCAAACTCAAGGAGTCGCCCTGGTCATTTCTGCAGTAGTTGTAGTTCTTATTAACGTTAATTGCCCGATAAACTACCCCAGATTGGACAACTATTTTAAAACAGTAATGAGCATGGCACAGTTTATGCATCGGCCATTCGATATTCCGGTATGATGCGACCATCAGAATCCCCACAGCATTAAACTAATGGTCGCATTGTGACATCCGCACCATCTCTTAATGTCGGCAGGCAGAACGGTTGCCGAATAAGCTATTCAAGCCGAACGTAACGAAATTGCCTGCCAGCTGTTTAGAAACAAATCAGGCATTTTCGACCGAATAAACGATACTTCGTACGCACGACGATCGACGATAATGAAGAGCACTTCAAAACATTGCCAGAATTCGTCGATGCAACGTCGAATAATTGCAGTGGAAACAATTTGCGGTAGAAATGGACAATTATTAATTTACCGCTTGCACTAATGAGTGGCGTGAGTGGATTTTGTATGCAGAGTGCAACTAAGGTTGTTCAACTAGATTTGATATTTAATGAGCAAGTCACCACCGCTGGATACAATATTGCTACAATGACTAATCATTTGTTCGGAGGATAAATCTACATTGAATGATAATGTCCGAAAGAAAACCTGCATATATAAAAATTATGAAGATTCTAGAATTCTGCACAGCATAATATTTCCAATGCCTATAAATATTTTGCTTTAAGACAGAAACACCTTATTGACCGAAGGTAATCCGATAAAAAATGTACAACACTATAGCTAGAAGTAAATGTCCTCAACGAAAAATATCACATGTTCATAGCGCGTGTCTATCCAGGTTCATAATGTTGGTGAAAAAATTCTGGGCGAATATCACATCTTAATATTCCCATCAACATTCAAGAACGTAGAACATTCTGTTCTGAATATCCTGCGAATATCATCCAGAAAATCATGCATACCATTATTTTTGTGAAGTTTTGATTTTCAAATAGTTGAGACCAAATATTTAAGAATTTCAGATCCGCCAATTCATAAAGCATCAGCACACCACCACCACAGTGCAATTTTCCTCTTCTATAACGAAATTGAATGTCAAACATGCCAGTCTCAATTGAAACGTGTATTTCAGGTGTATATTCAGTTATATATAGAGCTGTCAACATAATATTCACTAAAGTCTACAAGTACATGTTTCCTAAAGACAATTCACGAAATTGCTTCAATTTGGAAACCAGTATTTCTAAATACCCAGGAATAACCCAAGAATGAAACTCAAAATTAACGAATTTATTTTTGATCTGAGTGATTGAACCTTGATAATATCCTCAACCTCGACAATGTTTTCTACGAATACTCGGAATGTATGGGGGTTATCGATTATGAAAGTTAACGCTTGTATTAGCTTGGATATTTATATTCGCACTGTTGCAGGCGAATTATTTGACTAAACATATGTAATTGTTGTCCCCATTCATATTTGAACCGAATACAATATTATCACCGATTAGTTCAAGGAGAAATATCATTTAAAAACAAATTAGTAAATTGTCATTTCAGAAGCAAATATCGACAAATAAATCTCATATATCAATTTGTTAAATGACTACATTTGAAGAAAATTTGTTGACATACACAGTCATTGAAAAGGTTCAGAGTTAACAAAACAATTGATAAAAAGGTGTACTGAAAGTAAGAAAAGTTTTGAAAACATCACAGATTAAACGAAACTGACATGACGTGACCTGAATCCTTTGGTTCTCAAGTTACGCACACATAAGTAAAGCAGCAAGCAGAAAGCACGATAAATATGACAAATTTGCGACGCAAATTCTTGTACCGAATCTTAATTTTAACACAACGCAAATTTTCACTAATGTTGCAACCGAATGGTATAGTTCGATATACTATTGGGAATTCAAAATTAGATGCCAGCGCCAGAGTGGCGAAAATTCAAACCAGACATACCTACATTGTTTGTCTGTTTTCCCAGAAGTTATACACTTGCGTTTTGGAGTTTTTCTCTTCAAATATGTGTGCATACCAAGTTTCATGGCGATCGGTTGTACGGTATAGAAGTTGATGCACTGCAGCGCCGTCTAGTGGCGAGTTGAAGTGAAATGGTTAGCATAAAAATCTTCTCCATAGAAAAACACTTACTTTCAAAAAAGAATCAACCGAATATGTCGTTCCCATCGTCAGTTATGATCGAGAGTGTACCTAAATATTAAAATTTTTGCAGTTTGTCCGAATTTTCCGACTTTCCTTTGTAATGTTCCCGAATTTTTGTTCCTGAAAACTTTTCCATTACGCATATTTATCGTTCGAATCGTGAGTTATGGTCTTGAGTTCATACAAAAGTGCCATAGAAAAAAGCACTTTTTGGAATTTTCCAATTTTTCGGCAACTTTTTCAATTTTTCTTAAAAACCTTCCTAAGACTATTACGAACATTTTGAAAAAAAATAGGCAAATCGGTTCAGTCGTTCTCAAGTGATGCGCTTAGCAACACAATTTGACTTAAAAAATTTACTTGACCGGCCTCACAAAGTGGTCAAGTAATGCAATCGTACGAAAAAAAAAATCGAGATATTGACGGAAATATCCGTTTTGAGGTCCCCCGAGACGATTGAGACCATTTCCATAGTGAAGTCTGTCTGTCTCTGTGTGTGTGTGTCTGTGTGTCGAGCAGAAATTTGGTATGAAGTTACAGTTCCTGCCCCGAATACGACCATTCGTTTTTGAGTGTCATCTGTTTTCACTTGAAAAACTGTATCCAGAACAAGTTAAAATGATTTCTCAAACTGACATCTGCCAAAAATAAAAAAATGTCAAAGTTCAAAACTTTGCCATTTAATTATTCAAAATCTATCCGAAAATCTATCCGTTGGAGAAGTCTAGCGCTACAAATGTTTAATTTTTCTCCTGGGCGTTACCATCCCAGACGGCCGCTCACCCGGGCTTTGACTAGGACGTTTGGTCAATTGACTGTTTACTTGACCGATCAAATTAACTTCGTACAGTGTTAAAAATGTTTTATCAATGTTTTATTTCAAAATAACCCCATTCTTCCGAGGCCCGTGCCGGTCAAGTTCTGGAGTGTCACACAACTGATTTTTATTATATAGATTGAGTATTTGCGGATGATCAGTGAGTGAGTCTTGTATAAGCATAGACGGTTTTGTTTCAAAAATTAAATGAACATAACATTTAAATTCGATTAAAAATAAATAATGAAGAAATTGATTTGAAACATACAAAACAGTATTTATATTATTTTTTAGTTTTCCTAATTTTGATTGCCTGATCATGGAATAATTTCAGCTTTTATTACCTCCAATCCAATCCAATCCAATCTTCCGCTAATACTAACTCAAATTCATTCTACCTCTACTAGTTTTTCGTTTTATTACCAAAATTAAAGTTAATTGAGCAAGTAGGTTTGCCATTACCATCACCAAGATCCTGATTCATAAGTTAATAGAAGGGGAGAAAGAGACTATACAGAGGCGCAGCTATATATTGTCTCATATTTCGGCGTTTGTCTCCTTAATGAGAGTCTGCTCGTTAATTGCATATTCACTCGAATCATGAAGATGATCGTTAAGAGAAACATCGACGGCGACAACTGCTCGGCGTGGCCGTACACGAGCTCTGGGAATTATTTTTGAAATTAATGTCACTCTCGCCGGAAAACAAAAGCCCAATTAAACGATGGAAAATTCGAAATTGTTATTACTGTTGCATGTGCACTTTGATTCGTTTTAGTGCGGCGTCTCATCTTTAACGATAATGGAAAAGACTGATGGTATTGGAACGTTTCACGAGAAACTTCATTACGTTACAGTTATTGCTGATTATACGAAATTCGTTGCTTACAGCGATTAGGGTTCGAAGATATTCGAAGGCATTGACCCCAATGATTTGATACTCTGTTGTATAGCCAATCTTGGAAATCGATATTAAAGATATTATCCTATAATGAGTCGAACATATATGGTGTTGGGAGGGGAAGGAATAACATTCAGGAAATATGGTCGTATATGGGCCCCAAATAATAAACTCAATTTAAAATGTCTCACATAATTTTATAAAGCATAAACAATGATGTTGAATATGCTGTATTTATGATATTTGATCAAAAGTTTGGAGATAAAGTGTTATTTCTATTTTGTATCATAAAAAATATATTGAGAAACACTTCAATAATTAACGATAGTCATATCTGACATCATTTGGGGTGTTCTGTATAAGCACAACTTTTTGACTAGAATTTTTCAATTCCAGAATGTGGAAGTTAATTTATATTGTATACATCTTATTTTTCCTTTGCCCATACAGGGTGATTCAAAAGTAATTTGACAACTTCAGGAGGTGATTCCTCACAATATTCGAATATGAATTGTTCAAATAAATATATGTCCGAAACGCTTCGTTTCCAAGATACAGGGTGTTAAATTTTTTTTTTTTTTTTAAATAACTTTCGAAATACTGACCTTGATTAAACAAAAATTGGTATTGAGGGGTTTTTTGAGGTGTCGAATTCGAACCCGATGCTATTATTGCTCTTACTCGTAGGGGGCGCCACCTACACGTCTTTTTCTTTTTTGAAGATTCAAAACTTTTTTGAGCGTACTTCTAGCACATTTTTCAGTAAAAAAATCAATTCCTCTATCATATCTACGTAAAAAAACTACCCTTGTTACAAGTCGCTATAAGCAACCGTTTTCTAGAATTTGGACTTGAAAATTTCAAGTCGATTATTTGATAATCGATGCGTGTTGAAGTTATTACCATTATTTTGCATTTTTCACAAGAATGCTTAGGAAATAAAATTGACGTTTAAGTAAGTACTTTTGGTTTTTTGTAGGGGGCGCCACCTATTCTATTTATTTTTAATAAATTGTTCAAAGTTTCCACCTTCAGCGAAGATACAAGCATTCAGTCTTCTAGTCATTGAATATCGTACCCGCTCAAAAATTATTGGTGTGTTTCTTATTGTCTCACAGGCGTCTACTATTCGGTTTCTTAGATCTTCCTCGTTCGCTACTGGAGTTTTATATACTAGTGACTTCAAATGTATCCAAAAATAAAAATCTAGCGGGTTTAGATCGGCCTTGTTGCCCACGCCTGGTTGGGTTCTTCTACACCCCTACCGATCCATCGATCGACAGTGTTAAGGAATTCCTTGGCTACAACGCTGAAACGGGCCGGAGCCCCATCATGCATAAACCACATGCGGATACGAATTTCTAATGGAACATTCTGAAGTAGTCCCGGGAATTCATTTTCTAAAAAGTCTCTGTAAGTTGCGCCATTCAGTCGGAACGGAAAAAAGAAAGGACCTATCAAGTAATTATTAATTATTGCCGCCCATACATTTACAGAAAATTGATACTGATAATGTCTTTCACTAACTGCGTGCGGATTTTCCAGAGCCCAAACATGGTTGTTATGAAAGTTTGTGATAGCATTTCGGGAGAAGTTTGCCTCGTCCGTGACGAGTACATATCTTAAAAATTGAGGATTTCCAGCCAATTTTCTCAAAAACCACTGACACATAGTAATGCGTTGGGGAAAGTCTCGTGGCAAAAGAGCTTGTACCCTTTGAATATGGTATGGATAAAATTGTTGATCGTGGATAATTCTCCAAACTGTGGACTGAGTAGAATTGAGAGCTTCAGAAATTATTCTTGTACTCATTTCTGGATTCTCCTCGAGAGCGTTCCAAACAGCTTACTCCAATTCTGGGGTTCGGACTGCTCGTGGTCTTCCTATAATATCAGCTGCCCTCTTAAAGCTACCTGTTTCCGCCAAACGACGGTGGAGACTGGGTAGTACTCGATTAGGAAATCGCTCCTGGTAAATATGTCTTGCTTCGCGCGCATTGCCATCCTCAAGGCCATAAACAAAATGCATATAGGCTAAATGAGCATTATTGTTTAAATAATCCATTTTTCAAAATTAGTGTTTTAAAACTTCAAGTCCAAATATCTAGAAAACGGTTGCTTATAGCGACTTGTAACAAGGGTCGCTTTTTTACGTAGATATGATGGAGGAATTGATTTTTTTACTAAAAATGTGCTAGGAGTACGCTAAAAAAGTAATGAATCTTCAAAAAAAAGACGTGTAGGTGGCGCCCCCTACGAGTAAGGCAATAATAACATCAGGTTCGAATTCGACACCTCAAAAAACCAATTTTCGTAATTTAGGTCAGTACTTTGAAAGTTATTAAAAAAAACGAAAATAAAAATAAAACTTCAACACCCTGTATCTTGGAAACGAAGCGTTCCCGGGCATATATTTATTTCAACAATTCATCTTAGAATATTGTGAGGAATCACCTCCTGAAGTTTGTCAAAATACTTTTGAATCACCCTATGAAAAGCGTTCCGTGCTTCTTCTTCTTCGAAATTGATCAGAAAAAAGATATCTATATGTTGAAAATCATCTTCATCAAACACTAACTTTACTTTGTAGTCTCCCATTATTTCACAAAATATGCGGGGCTCATTGAAAAAGGAAAACAAGAAATTTGCAAAAAAAAAAGTTATTTATCGATATATTAAGCATACTTTTGGAGTTAGGGACAACTCAAACAAAATCATCATTATGGAAGGCTTTGACACATGGACAGACACCGTGGTTCAGTTTCAACATTTTCGATTATCGCAAAGGAAGTTTTTCATCCGGAATCTGGGGTTTGGGTGCTTTCGACTGCGCCTACGATTATCCTATACATTTTCCGATAAACTAAACCGATATACGTTATAGCGACAAGTTGCTGCCTTATTGATTGTAATGGCCCGAAATATCGGAGCGGACGAGGTGCGAGTGAGAGCGACGTAGAGAAGAAGCGAGTTTTATCAAGTCGTTAGTGGTTCACGTGTTTCGCAGGAAAGGAATCGGATGAAACTTTGCACTCAACCATAATTGGCTACGAGGTCTTTTCCCTTCAGGTCTCTGCGAGTCCGAGATCAGATGGGCTATGAAAAGCGAGAAAAATATCGCTATATCCGTTAGGGCATTTTATCTGGAGAATCGCCTTTGCGTTGGTGGTAACTTACGTTTATCGGTATAAATAATTTCGCAGAAGAGGTTTTTTCATTGCCTTTTATAGCCAGGAAAACAAAAGGAACAATGAAGGAGAACCACAATGATTAGTGGTTTATTATTTCAACTTGAGGCTTGACGTTCATTGGGCTTTCCTTATAACTTCCACGTTATTCTAGTACAACTAAATAAACATGCAAATTAGGACGATGCCTATATTTCTAAGATCAAAAAATATGACAGGTGAGGAGAACCATGATAATTTATTGCAGGTACAAATATATACGAATTGAAATATACATTTGGGTAGAGCTCTTCTTAGGAAGTTGTGTGGTTTCATAGTTTTTAAATTTTTCTTTGTGATTCGGTCCAATATTTTCCTATAATTAATGATATGTCGCCTCCTGGTTGACATGTATATATATTTGTATTTTTTTCCATGTTTTTCTTTGTGTTGTTCCATCTAGATTATGTCTGAGGCTTTGCCCGCTTCCCGTTATCGTGTTTCTCGTTATCCCGTTATCTCGTTTTCCGTTATCCTGTTTCCCGTTATCCCACCCCCCGTTATTAAGTTTCTCATTATCCCCTTACCCTGTTTCCCCGCTATCTTGTTTTCTATTATCCCTTTATCATGTTATTCCATTTCCCGTTCACCATATAAATATATATATATATATATATATATATATAAATTTAGATATAACGTCTGAAAATTGGTATGAACAGTGGGGAATAACGGGGATCTTCAGTCAGCACAAGTGTTGAATTATGAATAACTCTTTAATACTTGGAACACCTATGAGAGCTACCATCTCACCAATCATTGCTTCGTATGTAATGGATGACCTTTTCGAAGAAATATTACCACAATTGACCTTGAAGTTCCATTTAAAAAAAATTGTAGATGATATTATTTGTGCAATACCAATGGATAAATCCGATGAAATTTTAAGAAAAGTAAATAATACAATAAAAATTTACAATTCACAATTGAATTAGAAAAAAATAAAAGTATTCCGTTTTTAGATACTAGAATAATCCGTAGAGAAAACAATTCACTAATCACAGATTGGTATATAAAACCAACAAACTCTGAAAGATACATAACTATCATTCCTTCCAGTCAAAAAGAATGAAAATAAATTTGATTCTTTGTATGAAAAAAAAATCGAGATGTTGTTCATCCTACATTGAAAAACAAAAATTTTAAAATTCTCAGAAATATTTTACTAGATAATTCTTACCCCAAAAAACTTCTTAATAGATAATAAATTCTTTTCAATACCAACTCTGATAGACAAATTAATAATGATGACACAAATAATCAAAATTTAGAAAATAACAATGAAAGGATAATTTATTTTTCAATTCCTAATATAGGAATTCTATCATCAAATATAATTAAATTATTCAAAAATGAAAGTAACAAAAAAACTCACAAAAAATTATCAAGACTATTGGAAATTTAAATACGAGGTTAAAAGATCCCACACCAGATTTGAAGAAATCAAATGTTGTCTACAGCATTCCATGTAACAACTGTGATTTGGTACAAGTTCAAGAACTTTAAATAACCGTATTATCTCTCACAGAAGTGATTATAAGACTCAACAAGAAGTCATGTGCATTAGGCTCAACATGTTAAAGGCCATAAAATATCATTGAGGAAGCAAAGTTTTACATCCAGAAAAACATTTATCTAAAAGATTGAAATTAATAAATCCAATCAAAATATAAACAAAAAAAGAGATATCGAAAATCTTAGCAAAATCTACAGTTATCTTTTACAAATGGATTGAAAACTGATGATTCTTAAAGAATATAATATAAAAATTAACACACCCACTACATATTTTATATTTTTCTGACGATTAATCATAGGTAGTAATTTCAAATCCTTCAATGTCACTTGAAACGTCAAAGCTATAACACCATTCCGACAAATATTTACATATATTTTACGTTTTTTTTAAAAGTTGATGTCATCATTCAACCACTCAGATTACTGTAAGTACTTCCTTCATTTTAAGTATTTTTTCTCAATAATGTAATTTACATATTTTAGGACCCTGAAGAAGTTTCAAAATTATATATATATATATATATATATATATATAACGTCAGTTTAACGTCTCTCATGATAGATTTCAATGCAAAAAAAATCAATGACAATAATACGGCGTTTCACTTGATTTGCCGTTAAAACTGCGAGCAGAAATGTATATACAAGTCGTCTATGTTTTTAAGTTCTCTTTTGAAGCCTTTCAATTAGATTGTCACGATGGGTCTTGATGAAAATATCATTATGATATTTTGGAGTCTCGTGGCAAGACGTTCCATTAAAAAAAATGTTGAATTGACGCGGCCGATACTTGATGAAAATCCATATTAAAGTACACAGTGAAGTGAGCGTCTTTTGTTTTTATTGTCAAAAACCATGTAGTCGGTACAAGTTACAGTCGTGTGAAAAGAAAAGATTCATATCATCCGCCTAAGAAGGTGTGAGTTATATCCACTTCCATTAAAAGATAGAACAAGAAGAAGTTTAACATTGGAAAATGCATTCAAGTCGCTCAATTCAGATACTACACGAGCATTATCATTGAACGTCAACCCATGTTTATGATTCAATATACGTCATGGATGGCAAACTTTGTAAACTACCCAAATCCCCCTGAATCCGGTCCTGTCCGGGAAAGGTGTAGCAGGAGCTGATAAACTGCAGTAGAGCGGCGTAGGTGAGATAGTGGGCTTATGCCACATTACGTAGCGTTCATAACTTACTTTCTACCCTCACCTTCCCCATGTTTCGAATAACTTTCATCCATATCCCTTCAGATGACAGTGTCAACTTCCGGGATACGCGATACCGGGACATAGAAAATCCACTTATGAAGTGTCACGTGAAAAGGAGAAATTCAATAAAACTTTGAAGAAGGAAATGCAGGTTGGAAGAAAATGTTCTGATTTGCATGGATAAGGATTTACAATTCAACACTTGATAGGTGAATGATTTCATCTATAACACTAGTTTACAGTACATCTGTTGCCGGAAAATTTTGTGCTGTTGCTGACTACATATGATATGCTAATTTCAAATATATAAGTAGATTTTTTTTATCAGCTGTAGTTTTTCAGATATCTACGTTCAAAACAGAAAAAGTAATTTAAGTGCCTGGAGAAAACAATTTTTTTCTTTCAGTCTTGATGCCATCTATTCTGAAGCTTGTTTAGAAAGATTCAAATCTCTTACAAGATGATCTAGTTCGTTTTGTGAAAATCATTTTGGCTCATTTGATACATCTTCAAAATCAGTATAATTTTCTGATTGGCTTGGTCCTTTACTAAGGGGGTTCAAATATATTTTCAGGCACTGAAGAGTCAGGTGAATGTTGCACTGGACGCTGAACACAAGTAGTACTTGGCCATTTAGCTCGATTTTTAGCGTTTATGCCTACACTACAAAAGTAACAGTCATCGAGATGATTTTGTGGTTCTCGCCAAATGGTTGGGGTTCCAAATTCAAAACCACTTCTTTTGGCATTTTTCCATAATCTTAAAATCCAACACTTACAACAGATTTACAAACAGAAGGTAAACAACTTGATAAACTTCCCAATCGTAAAATATATTTTTCCACATATGTAGCAAAACTTTTGTTGCTTTAAACAACTCTCCTGTACATATGAATAGCATAAAATAGACTTTGGTTGTTTATAAATAACAGTCCTTGAGTTCCACAAAACGATAATACTTAATAGGATAGATTTGAAAGAACATTATTATCATTAGTAAACATTATCAACCACAAAATTCACGGAATTTTGTAAACTAGTGCAATCATTCGGTTAGGTGACACAAAAACTAATTAATGATAACCAAGATAAAATTGGCTAGACAGTAAACAAATATCATTACCGCTTTTTATGAATACAACATACTAAAGTAATTTTTCACGGTAAAAATGTTGAAAAAAAACTAATGCCTCCTAGTTTTGGAAGATTTTTTGAATATTCTCATATCAGCTGTGGTCTTTGAACTGATGAAAGAGTCTGGAAATGTTTGTTCAACATTGTGACCAAAACTTTAAAACAAGACATTTGATTGTTCAAAAACTCTTGTATATAATTAATTAATATTCAAAATGACCGTTTACACTCCCCATATCGCATAGAGAATGAGGGGATTGTGTATTCAAAATGGATCTGTTTTGGTTCAGTATCCGTAACGGTGAATAGTTATCAGCAAATTAGAACAATGGCCGTCTTGGCCAATTAATCTCATTGAATAATCTCGTTCGAAGCGGTAAGATGTTATCAATTGAGCTGACGCGGCATCTCTTTTGTTATAAAGGTTCCAATAATGCAGCGAACAATTATAGAACACGAAAAGGCAAAAAGCGCAAAGAATGGAGGGATATCCCACAATAGCATTTGGTATTCATCGAGTTGTGCTATCCTCACGGTTACATACTGACATCGCCATTAAAATAAACAAGCTTTCTATAAAAGGGAGCTTTGGCTCGGATGACGAGCGAGATCGTTCATTACCATATTTATCGACATCGGGATGTCGGAAAGTTGTGTAAAAAGTTTCGGTGCCGTGATCCACCCAATCTAGTAAATTCCCGTTAATGTACATCGAAAAGCCCCCGACTGCGGAACTTTTCGATGGCTCAATCTACAGTTTGAAGGCCTTATAATATGTTCGAGAAAAGTTTCGAAACGTGCAAGTACAGCTAATATGTTTCGCCATGTGTTGTGCGATGCTCATCTCGAAATAGTAGGGGAGAAAACTTTCGCTGCCACTTTCATTTTGATCTCTCATATTTCTGAGAACTGGTCTCTCCCGGTGGCGACTACGAGCTTCGACGTCTACGAAGACTCGCCGGTTCTTGATTACCGACCGGGGACCGCCACATGTCGCAGCAAACTTCCCAGATAAAGTCGAAACACAATCACGAAACCAATAAAGAACTTTTGTATTTGATAAATCAATCCTGGAATCCTGTTAGGAAGGCACAATGGCGACAGTTGCGTCCAGATTTCGTTAACTGCTCCAAGCTATCCACCACCGTACCCTTTTCGAGATTCAATTCAGTCAGAATTTACACAATACATCGTTTGTTTTCCTCGGTTCATTCATAGGCGGGACCTGTCCAATATAAAGGATATCCCATAAAAATGTTATGAGAAACTTCAGATAACTTCAGAAACGCTGCACGCCCTTCAAGGCCACACAAACTCCTTATTCTTTATCTACCGAGGATACGGGGTAATCACGTGTACCATGTGAATTCGCAGAGCCTCGCCGTTGTCTCTGTATGTAATTTTTGTGTGACGCCATTGTGGATACTAAATTCACAATGGTATTTGAGTGATTATTTTCGGTAGACCAGAGTATACAAGGTTTCAGTATTGTATAAAGATCGGAAAAAAATATGAAACGAATCTCAGTACCAACGATCTAAGTACCGTCCTTTCACTCAAACCAAACGAAAAAAATACTTCAAATATTATTTTGTACCTGATCATTATATCAATATGCAGAGAAATTAATGTAAAACAAAATCTCCTGTAAATGCCATGATTTTTTAATTAACAGTGGACAATCGCTAGTTTACGTACCCCGTCCTCTCTGTTTTTCAAACGCTTATTAAATTCATTTGAATGTTTTTTCGGGAATATAACCCGGCAAAGAGCGCAGAATTTATACAAATATACATAATGTGAGAATTTAGTTTTTATTGGACCGGTAATAAAACCAAAGGAAGTATAAAGCGACGAGCTATCACCCCCTCCCTTCACGCTCTTTACTTCCTTTTGATCTTATTGTTCGATATAATTCGTATTTTGACATCGTATGAGCCCAAGTAACCAACAGGTCCTTACTATGTTATTAAAAAAAAATATGAGCGATTTGGGACAACACATCTCTAGTTTATGTATAAACATTCTTTATCGACCAATGCTCTCTACTATGACTATATTTTATTTCATTTCCAAAAACTAACGACCTTAAAATATGTTGAATTATTCGTCCTCCCCCTTCTACTATCAATAACATCTAAAGGTGAATTGTAGAACTGCTGCGGCATATTCTCCGATCGTTCCACTGAATTGACTACTTGATGAGCTATTTTTTTTAAATCGACGCAATGTTGGACACTATTCGGATCATTTAACCGGTACTTTCCGGTGGTCACGAAAAAAAAACCGCAAGTTCTTCTTTGTTTGCAGGTTACTTCGGACTAAAATGCAGTAAAAATCCCACTCTCCCATTGTATCCAATTCCATAAAATGATTTTTCTACAGATATTTGAAGATGTATTGTTTGGACACCTTTTACTGCCACTAGAAAAAAAGCCCCAAAAACTGTAAATGTTGTAATTGATATCGGATGAAACTACTTCCAAGAAAGTGCTTTATTGCAGTTTTTCATTTTGTATTATAATTTATAAATTCTCTTTGAGGTTTTTCGAATTCTTTAAGAACGTCCTGTATTAATTTCTACATTGCCTTACACATGTTATCCAGTCACGCAAGAAATATGTTCTATGATTGGGATCCTCATTCGACTGCATGAGAAATGCTGTATTTTATAAAAGGATTGTTTTCTGTAGATCATTATTCGAACATATGTGTAGAATAAAAGCTTTTTTTTTCATTCTGTATTTCAAAAAAACCAGTTTGTGAACCTCCTACATCGAAAGCAAATTAAAAAAAGAAAAAATATTTTTTCTCCTGAAATGGATAGTAAGAAATATTACAATTTTTGAGAAACTTATATGAGACAAATTCCATAAGGACTCATTTCTCGCCCCCACATCCTCTATATCACCATTATTAAAAAAAATGTCGCACCAAATAGTTTCATTGGCTGTATGTGCACCGTCTGTAAATACTCCACCATATTATCAATGTGTAACAACTCATACTTAGCTAATGTTGACTTTTAATGGAAGGGATAGGCATGATGACAGATCTTGAAAAACTGTCCCATAATGCTCGGAAATATATAGTTTTAAATGAATAACATATTTCTGCAAAAATTAAAGGTTTAGTAGGAATAAAATTACATTTTAGTTTTTAAATTTAAAATTCGCACCAAAACGCTTGTC
Source organism: Gonioctena quinquepunctata (assembly GCA_018342105.1). NCBI lineage: Eukaryota > Metazoa > Arthropoda > Insecta > Coleoptera > Chrysomelidae > Gonioctena > Gonioctena quinquepunctata. The sequence goes on along the minus strand of JAFIRS010000038.1, from coordinate 699,221 downwards.
GTGTAATGGCGTCGCTTGTGACGTCACGTTTGAGTAATCAAAACGTAAACACTCAATGAATAAATTAGTTATTTCGTGTTACTAAATATGAATTCGAAAGTGTATAGGTGGCGTGCGGTCCCTCAGTGTAATAACCATCAATAAAAACTCCTAATAAGTTAATTGTGTTCGGTCCGCAAAAGAAAACAATACGAGACAAGTGGCTTAAACTTGCATGGCGGGATTCAACTGCGATATTGCCTAGTACTCACCTTTGTTTTTGTGAAGATCACTTCGCCGAAAGTTTTTGTTTTGTAGATTCTGAAATAGTATATGGTATATCTTGTTTGTTTGAGTTCTAAAATACACAAACTTTTTTGAGGTTAGATTTCTCGCACCACACTACAATAACATAACCTCTAATATCAACCTGCCGTGAAATACATATGAAAAGTATAGTTTAGACGATTTGGATTTATTGTATTACTTAAATTATTGTGTTTTTGAAATATTATTTAATGTATTTACATGGAAGTTTTGACATTTATAAATTCTGCTGAATAAAAGTGTTTATTTGATGCCAAAAACTCTCCAAACATCAACAAGTCGATTCTTGGCAAATTAGCGTTGTTTGTTTTAATAAATCCTTGTTCCATGACTCGCGTTATTTCACTTTCGTTTTAATAACACCACAAAACTTAAACTACTCTGTGCAAACAAAATTGCATCATAAATAAAATCACAGGAAAACAACCAGTGCTGTTAACGAAACAAGATGTATATATTCGTTCGTTTGTTTACCCAAACGTGACGTCATTTGATCTGATTGGTGTTCAACATATCATGGCGGATTGCCGTATTTTGTAGTTTTATTTTATGAAAATAATTATCAATCTCACTCATAATAAGAAAATAAATGCGTTTTGTATTCAATGACTCAAGTTTCATCAAATAAATACATAATTTTAGTGATTTTTAGTTACTATCATCATGCCTTTTATTGAGAGGATATGTTCATTAATATTCAACTTTTGTGGATGAAAAATTAACGACACAAGATGTAGGTTATCGATAAATCTGGAGTCATTTTGGGCTTCCTGAATTGAAGATGCTTTTCAAATACTGTATTATGTTTATATGTTTATCCGTCATTTTGGAATTTGCAGGGTAAGTAAATTCCCTTCGGCCCCCTCACCACCGACCATGATTTCTCATATCGTATACATTACCGTTGACTGCTCGCCCTGATTGCGCTGTGGTCAGAGGTTTTATTTAATTACAAAAAGGAGACCAAAAGTTTGTGGATTTCTCAGCGGAAAATAAAAAAGAAATATTCCACTACTTCCAATTTTCGTTGTCGAGACGTCACGACTGATAAATGATATCGATCTGATTTATCTAATGGCGGAGGATCTACTATGCTAGGGGTTCAACTCTGCCCTATAACAGTCAAGATTCCCCAAAGGATCGCAACTCAAAATTATTTATCGTCTACTGAATGAATAGAGTCAATGGTCCCATCTCCAAATCCAATTTGGTCTCCTTGGATAATTACTTCAAAACATCCTTCATGATTGATCGAGGTTAGAGGAACGACGGAACTTGTAACACATAACAGGATACGCGTGAAAGGCTGAAGGGAGTTCAATATAACAGGCGAAAGTTGTGATGACGAAATCAAATAGGTCAAGTGGTTGTTTTTTGTTAAAAAGTATATTTGCGATTATGATAGTTCTCATCATTTTATTTTCATTTTAGCGGCTTTTTCATCCTCCATTTCGTGAAAAAAATTAAAATACTTTGAAAACTTTGAAAATCTCAGATTACAAAAAAACTTATTTCATGTTTCAATATTCCATTCGAGTTTATTTCCTGAAGCTACCGTGTCGGATATTGCGTGTGATATTCAACGCCCCACAATCACTAAAATTTCGTCGACTTACATAAAAAATATAGCGATTCCCTTAAAAACTCTATGATTTCTTATAAAACATTCTTTGTCATTTGAATCGACCATGTGATTACTTCGTTGTACATTGTGTGGGAAATGAATAACTTAACAGTTGCTCCGTTTACAAGCTGACAATGAAATGTTGGTTAACCTCCTGATATGACGTTCAATAGATATTTATTTCCACGCCTGCTACAACTCAAATTCAATTACGAGAAATAAATCCCGAATTGGCATTGACAAATATCTACTTTTAGAATGTTCGAGTACTTATTAGATGAAAATCAAACATAACATCTCGCCTAACGTCCGGATTACCAATACTATTTCATTAAAGAACATGAGTTTTTTTATAAAAAACCCGCAGCTCAATCTTCACTGATCTACAAAAATCTGAATATTAATTTATCATAAATTATTTGTGTAGATGATACTGTATATGAAACATTTAAGCCCTCTTAGTTTAAAAAAAAATATTTTGAAATTATTATTGGGAAAAATTCAAATTTATCAAAAGGTTCAAGATATTTCACTCAAAAAATAGCATATCGTCGAACCCGGAAGTCAAGACCTTTATACTGTGAACGGCATAAAATTGGATATTGTGTCTCATATATGTAACAAATTTCAAACAATCAGTTCATAACATTAGGAGCACCAACATCGTATGGTTTGAATTGTCGCGACTAACGATATTTCATGCCTCTCATTTTCTTAGTAATTGATTATTCTTTTCCAAACAACCACCAGCATTGAATTGGCATTTTGTGGAATCTAAATGATTCCTACGTTACCATTTACAAAAGCAGTATATTGTACTATGAGGAATACATTTTTTTAGTGAACATGAGATTTATTCTCGTAGGGGAGTCCGCAGCCCCAGCCGATCAAACTCAATTTTGTGTGAAACAGGACACGCTATTTTTTCCAAAACTAAAAGTATAACTTCAACTCCGGTGAAGTGAGAATAAAATTACCCATAGTAATGACGATAGGATGTAAGGGTATACAAAATGTCAACTCTAAGGGTATACAAAATGTCAACTCTAACATCAAAACAAACTTAGCCATAAATATTATGAATTTGTGTGTTTGGAGAGAACAATTATTTTATTACAAGCAAGTGAATTTTGACTCAATTCTAGTTGTCCGATTAACTTGAAATTTGGCAGGTGCTCATAATTTCGGTGACAATGCATTATGGATTTTTTGCTAGAGAAAAACAAAATGGCGGCTCCAATATGGCGGACGAGTTTTGTGATTATGATTCAAAATTGGTATGTGGGGGTTAGCAAGACAGGGATCATGATTTTTTGTTAAAATTATAAATCCGAAATGACTGCTCCAATATGGCGACGAGTTTTGTGGTTACAGCCTGATTCCAATAAAAATTGGAATGTGCGGTTTTTTGAGGTCGGAGATCATGATTTTTTTGTCAAAATCCACAATTCAAGACGGCGGCTCCAATATGGCGACAGTTTTGTGACTATAGCCCGATTCCATTCAAAATTGGTGTCTGGGGGTTTTTGGGGTCAAAGATCATGATGGTTTTTGTCAAAATTCATGAATTCAAGATGGCGCCTCCAAGATGGAGACTTGTTCTGTTGTTCGCAGATTCAAAAGCTTGCCGCGAATATGAAATAGGTATTATTGCGCTGCAATATTTTGAATTTGCTATTCACAGAATAAAAACAATTAATGCAATTATTTTTTCCTTTTTAGTGCATTTGTATAAAAGTTGGTCTTTTTTATTTGTATTAATTGGAGATTTTTTTTCAATTCATAAACAGGCTTTGAAAACAGAGAAAATATCCTCCTTCTATACATTCTGATATTACTTATATTCCATAGGATAACAAGAGATACAAGGTATCCACTGAAGCTTCCACTTTTATCACCGCATCATATTCAAATATACCATACCATGACCAATAAATTCGAAATTAACGAAAAAATTAATAACATACGCGATGGTAAATATCCACTGGGAATCGTTAATCCAATTTGCTCAAATGACTGCAGATATGATACCTACGTACTGATGAAAAATTTTCATACTCAGAGATGATTTACGCAATCAAAGTAATGTTCGCTTCTAATATTCCCTTAAAATTGCAATGAAATCAAAGTCAGAGGATATTTCCAATATCTGCTTGATAACGCCAAATAAATTTTTAAAAATGATATCCACCATAAAAATTGTATTTTCACTCATTACAGAGTGAAAGGGTACATTGTAATAAGATTATATTAGGCATGGATGTTTAAAACGGCAACATTCTCAATTGAATATTGATAGAAATATTTTTCTGTGATTGAAAAGTTACGATTAATTAATGAATTTTTTTGTAAGTCAACTGAAAACAAAATTCTCCTTCTAACATCCTGACATTGAATACATCTAATATTCCAAGGCTAACAAGAAGAAAATCTGAAGATTCACTTTTCATTCGATATATTATTTGATTTCTATTCCAGTCTTAATTGAGAACCATAAAGATGAATGAGGCAAGAAGCATGTTTCAAAGTATCCACTAGGAAGTGTTATTTCTGTTAGACATTCTCAATATAACTTCATTTTAAGAATTTTCAATCCAGAAAATATTTCAATCAAGTATTCAATTAAATTTTCCCTTAACATACTCAAAGAGGTTATCTTGACGATGGAAGATAGTGACTAAAGTTTATCTTCCAGTCGCAGATAATTCCACATCTGATTTTATGAACATCCTGTTTATATTCTCAACAAATCAAGCATGGATGTTATATTACACACTGGTAAATATCCGCCAAGCATAGGCGGAAAACTACCCGTATAGTCGTAGAATTATTAGCTTAAATTATTCACCAACTGAATTCAATTACACTCCCATAATTCAATATACGAGTATATTTAACAAATAAAACATTCATAAAAATAACGAAATTTCTAATTTACTTGAGATGTCACGGTACACTCTAAAATTCGAAACTTAATCAAACCATCGAGAAATATGTACGTTGAATGATTTTTCCTCGTTTTCTTGGAAAAAAGCGTGCAATGCAGGAAGCCGGAGGACATTTCGATGCCGTAAGTTGAGCAGATTAAAAATTTCACACACGTATCAAATTGGCCAATAATGATTCGATGCAGAAATTGAAGGGCGAGTCGAGAATTCACAACGAACTTTTGAATGCACTTTTCCGAACTGCACGATTCTCCAGTAAATGGACTTACTGCATCAGCAACATTTCTATGAATGTGCCTAGTACGAGACCCTATTTATTTCTGTTGTTACCTAACGAAATGTTGAGAAAAGTTCGTACGATAAATGTATTAAAAGGAAAACAGAGTCCCTGCTTGAATTTCCCTGATTTATCAAATATATTTTATGCCAGTGCTGTTGAAAAGTAGACGACAGTTATCTATTTCTTACTGGTCGGTACATGTACTTCGTCATCAGAATAGAGTAAATTATTATTCGTGGAATGGATCGAAATTACCTATAAGGTTTATAAAGAGGATTAAAATCATTCTCAAATGATAATGGTAAAATGGAATTTGGTGAAAATTTGTCAAAGTCAAAAGCATACAAAAATACCTATTGGACTTAAAGAACTCCAAAGCTCCAAATTCTTCTCTACGTTTCTCTATTTTTTTAGCAAAGACGTTTCAAATTTGTAAATTAAAATGAACACAACTTATTTCATGTGTCACGTCTGACACGAAACCAATTATGCCGACTTGGAAGTTATTTGTTATTACTGAAATTCATACTCCCAATTCTGTTGACAAAAATCAATCTACATAAATTTTTGTTTTACTTTTTAATTTAAGAGAAAGGTAGTCGTGACGTCACCTCTCAATATTCGTGTATTTTTCTTTATGGGTCAATTTACCATAACCGAATGAAAGTAGATTTCGAAGTGGGCTGTTGCGATACGATTTAAAAACACCAACAGTATATAATAGTGTGGGTAACTACTGAACAATTCTTGGAAACAATGCTATCCAAATTAGGTATATATATTTGGAAACTGTATTTAAATAAAAGTTCTATTTTCAAGCGTAGAATTGCACTAACTCACTCGAATTACTCGATCACTGAAATTATATTTTTCTGTGAATTGAAAAATCCACGATAAAAATGAAGTTATTTCTTGTGAATGTCTGACAGAAAGCAACTAATTCCCTGGCTAAAGTTTATATTTCAGTCGCAGATGATTCCATATATGATTTTATGATTATCCTGTTCATATCTTCAAACAGACCAAATTGATCTTATTGAAAATGTCATAGAGGCGCAATAATTTAGCCTATACTTAATGACGTACTGAAAACGGAATGATAAAATATTCATTATAATACCACAGATAATCATTGACGCCAGGCAAACACACTTTCCTCAACCGAAAATTATGCCGAATACTGTGGTGTTTCCAAATAGAAAAATGAATTTTTTGACGAGCTCAATATTTTATGGACGGAAACAGAGCAATTCCTGTACCTATCTGAAAATTGGAAGCAAAAATCAGCTCGTTTGGTCACTTTGTATTCCGACAAAATCATTTACACATTTCAATTATCTTTTTCGAATAACGGTGGTGAATGAATGAACAATACAACAATATTGGACAAATGAAGCAAATTCACTGTCAAATTGTTAATTTTCATGTATTTGGAATAGATGGGTACTTTCAAGTCCTGCGATTTATTATTTTGCAAATTGCCCTCGGTAGTGAATTTGAATAAACCGACTTTCTGCACCTAGTGTGTTGAAAAACCAACACGAAGCGAGAATATTTGAGGTCATACCGTTTTCTATAGAGCATGTGTTTTAGGATGGCGAAGTAGGTAATAAATCATTGGTGAGACGAAATGAATATATTATTTCAACTTTATCTGCTTATGGTATTAAAAAAGAGTAAGAGCATATCTGGGCGTGCCTAAGTATATCTCAAACAAGTGGAAAGTACTTAGACGTATATGTCAGGTATCAATGATTTATTGCCTACTTCGCCATCCGAAAACGACTGCACTTTATTAATGTTGTTCGATAATATGTATATAATTATTCCCAGATGCCCGAATTTGAAAATGACATTAAGAATTTGGTTGTAACGTATATTTTCATTCATCCACATTTCAGTTTCATTTTATAAAGATGCACAATTGATTCGATTATTGCCGCAAAAATAATAGTTAATACTCGTATAGTTTGTAAATAAAAAACATCAATTTTTTTCTGGACCACTGTGAGGTTACCACATATGTATAATCAAAACAATAGCAAGTTGGCTTTACACATCAACGCATGACACTATCCAATTAGCGTTTCCTTCTGCATGTTCTACTGCAATGTCAAATCAATACACAAGGCAAGTTTAGTGGATTATATCGATAATAAGATTGAAATTGCCACAATAGCTACCTGATCGAGCCTACAACATGATATATTACTGAATTAGTAAGTATATCCTGGATGAATCCATTACCCAATAATGCAACTAAGTAACCTGCAGGGCACCACTGGCGTACAAGAATTGAGATAGGAACTCTTCAAAAGGCCCGACCATTTTTTAGATGGATCAACATCATGTGAACGATACACAAATGAGATAAATAGCTTTTTCGAAAAATTGCTTAATGGATGTTTTGCAAGAAAAACCTTTGAAACATTCACTGGTTTTATAACGTCTACTGGCACATGTAATGTTTTTTATTGTCTCTTCTGATCTCGAGCACAGTAAAATAGTTATTTATACAACAAGAATATAAAGCGACTCTTTTTTGCAAAAAAGAGGTTTTATATTCGAGTTGTATACATGGTTTTTTCCAATAGTTTGGTTTTTCAATATAAAAATGAAAATACCCTTTATTATTAACGTTTTGAAAGCAAACGTCCAATTTTTATTGTTTTGGCAGTTACAGTGACATAAAGCAAAATTATTTCAGTCAATCGCAATACATACCTACCAGGAAAAATTAAAACAAATATTAGGTTGACAGGGTGCATTACCTGTATTTAAACAACGTAGGTCTGTACGTTTTTGCACGCCGTGCAGATTTTTTTTGCACTCTCTTCAAAAAGATCCTACTTTTGACATTTAAAAGTCATCAAAAATGACACATTTTTGACGTAAGTATTGGAAAAAATGCTTTCTTTAAAAGCCGTAGAGAAGATAGCTTCGGAATAACATCGCTAAAAATTGTCACTTCATCTCTTGTGGAACTAAATTTCGTCATTTCTTATATATGTTTGAAAATAAGTACTTTTTCAACCAATGAATTTTTTTTTTAAATTGGTCAAATAAAATTGTTATGAAGAACACTTCTGGTATTACCGGAAACTGAAAAGAAAGGAAGAAAATATTTGTCAGGCTAGATAAAATCATGTTTTCATAAGAAAAGTACTGAGATTCATTTTCATTAATCCAACAAAAATTATCATATAATATTGTCAAATGAGTCAGTTTGGAATGAGTCAGTGTAACAAAAGTAAATATTTCAAGAAATTATAGACTTCCACTGAAGATTTCTGTACGCCTTTGAATCAAGATTTTACACTCATTTCAAAATACATTAATTATTCTGGTGAAGAGAGGCTGGGTAATGTATTTGAGAGATTTTATTTACTTGTATTGAAATTCGAATCAACAACATATTTTTATTAGTTCGAGAAAATATTTCATTAGGTATATCGGAGATTGCTATTTCTTCCCTGTGTGAGGGGTAAATTTAGGTGAAAGCCCACAAAATAATGCAATGGAAATCTTAGAATTACTCGAAGGAGGGTAAAAATCATACCAAGCACAAAAAAATACTTCAAGAAATCCAAACTCGAAAGTAACAAATCAGGTTATATAAAATATTATTTTAATCACCAAATCATCAAAACCAGTCAACTTAATAGCGAAGTGTATGTTTGGAAATTACCCTAGAGTGAGGGTAGGAAGAATCATTAATAAGGTTGGCAAAATATCTTTCATGAACTCACCAAAAAAAAAAAAATAATTGATAGTTACCTTATAATGACCGCACATTCGTAGTAATTCGTAAAGTAGTTGGAAGATGTTTTCTGAGCAGTTATTACTTGTTAGATTCATTATGAAAAAACACCATGTATTTTTAGCATGAATCCATTATTAACCACATGAGATATTAATTACATCGAGGCAGATTTAAAATAAGATTGTTGTTATATTTTACCTACCTTCTCGAAATATCTATAAACAAAAAAAATATAATAAAAAAATGTACTAAAAAGTGTAAAAAAGTCATATGAACGAAAAAAAGAACACTAATAGGTAATGATCACATTTCCTTGAAAATCTCCAAATAAAAAAAAAATACGAAAAATTTTTATTTTCTGATATAGAAGTAGCGACAAATAGATCGGTCTCAAGTACAAAAATATTGGAGATTGTTGCAAAACTGAAAGTTAAAGAAGTATCTGAAAAAATAAGTTTTCTTAAAAAAACTGTGAAAGCAGTTGAGGAGAATCAAGACATCGCATTTCAAAAAAAAGTTGAGCTGATTATAAATTCAGAATTAAAAAAAAATCAATTCAAAGTTACAATTATTTGTATTATGATGTTCTATTTTTGGGAAGAATCAAGCTTATTTATGATGAATAACATTCAAGACAATGGATCATATGAAAAAATTGTGATTTCGCATAGAAAATTGTTCGAGAATTGTTTGTAACAGATGGAAGTATGCCTATTATTATTTGTTTGGATTTTTTTTTGGAATCTGCTGCCTCCCACTGCAAGCCATTGGGCAGTTTTTGTATTCAACAAGCATGGAAAAATATGGCTCCCAGCCTAACGTAGTCAATACTTGATGAAACATGTCAAAAATCCCCAGCCACTACTCTTGCCGGTTGAGAAGAAGCTGAAGCTTGGGGTTATGTTGCAGAAAGCTATGCTTAGAATACAAACAAGACTCAAAAAGCAAATTTAAATAACTCTATTAAACTCACTTTTTTAAATTTCGCATTTCAAAAGTGTATTTTTGATGTTTATTAATAATGATTTCATTGAATTCGATTTATATATAAAAAAAGTAACTGATTTCACCACTAGTGCTTTAATATTAATTACTTAATGAAAATAGATGAAATTAATCAAACAAGTCAATAAAACACTCAAAATATCTTAGATTTTTTTACCATATCGAAATTGGGGTGAGCTCCCATGTTTTATTAGGTATGTCAAAATAACAATATCACAAAGTTTATACAACATCTTAACTCAACTTGATGAATGAAATAAAATGACTAAATTTCGAATTGTTCAAATTAGCGCAATTTCACCTATTCCTAATTCAACCTGAAAAACGGAATGTCTTTGAATCCGAATTATGTTGATTTCAAAATTGATATAATATGAAATTAACTTTTATTGAGTTCATATTTCGAATTCTCATTCCTGTGAAAATTCACCCAATTTTCAGTTAAACGAATCGCTTTCATACTGTATGACGGTAACCATGTTCGGAGTTGAATTTGTGTGAAATAAATTAATGTCGGGGAATGACACAACTTCCGCATTTCACGTGTCAAGCTATATATACATACATACACACCACTCTCTGATGAGTTCAATTCGGACGTCGGATAACGGATGCATTTACACTGTAACGCCAATCACCGTGGAATATTTTATTACGATATTTTGTTAAAAAGTTATAGCCGACATGCTGCGTTGCGAATATATGTCGGTGTTCACCAGATTATACGCTTTCAATACCCGATCGGAAACAAAAATCTATCAGCTTTCGATTGGGGTAAATCGGATGAAAATACTCATATTGCCGAGGGTGTAATACCTCTCGACTCGCGTAGGGAATATATCCGATAATATTCCATAATCATAACAATAATGGTTTTAATAACTTTCAGATGAATATTATATCAGTACCGTGCCTCTGTCTGACCATTTATTAATGATGATAAGTTCTCGTTGAAATTGATTTAATTACAACATTTGAGGAAACGACCCCAAAATAGTGTTTGGTTGAAAAAAGGATTAGTATCAGAACTACTTAGAGTTCTTTCAGAAAATAACACCATGGCTTAGCTCAGGTGGTAGATGATAGTAATGAAAGCAAATAAAATGAGTATATTTCTTGACGAAAAATACTTAATCCCCGTTTTCCCCCGCAAAACCAGGAATCTGTCTATATGTTATTGATAGCACAGAATGGCGGATGATTAAGCGAAAGAAAGGTAAATCGTGGGCGTTAGCAACCTACTAAGTTCGAAGAGTATTTGAATCATATAAAATATATACCTACTTGAAGAAAATGAAAGAATTACATTAAAGGAAATAAGGCCTGTATATAATCTAATGACAATAAAATTCGGACAATTGTAATTAATTTTTTTTTACTCTTGTATTATAATGCGCGAATTAAATATCTGCTACCGGTTTATTAATATTGTCCATTTTAACACGAGTTTTCATTTCGAAACAGATTTTGGCCAATAAAAACACCTACTTTTCATTATGAAACGAATTTTCTGCCTATAGAAACACGTACTTGGGGATAATCAAGTGGTATGTTTGTACATACTTGATTGACATTTAATTTTAATTGTCATTCAATCACAACGCGTGAAAAGTGTCTAGAAGTATGTCGAGCAGTGAAGAATTATTTGTACATCACCAGAAATTCTGTTTTTATTTATTATTTATTGGTTGAAGAAAAAATAGTGTATGCAACGATCATGTAATGGCTATTAATACACTCGCACACGGGTTACTTAACTTACCTCGTGCTCATGTATTAATAGCTATCATTACAGGATCGTTTCATAATATACTATAATTGTACTTTCTCTTATTTATTGCTGCTATATATTATATTTACTGCATTTAAAAACAAAATTTAATAGTGAATAATAAAAACTTTCTAGCAAGTATACTGCCTTAATTCACGACTTTATGCTCCTCCTTTATGGGTTTGTATGTGTTTAAATATTGATAAAAGAAAGAAAAAGTGGAAATGTCAGTTGTCTGAAAAGACTGAAGTAAACCGAAGGGAAATTGAAGTTCTTCATAAAAGTGACAACAAAATAAATTCCTTTTTTATTTCCTTTTAGAAATTCCAACATTGCCCGAAATTATAACTATACTTAGAGAAATCGATTATTTTTCACAAATGAGTTGAAATGAATTATAGAAACTATTAGTAGAGAAGGGATTCCACTGAGTCGGAAATGTATGTTTATTGACAGTCATTGTGTATTGGAGAAGAGAGTCCTAAGAACAAATAAAAATCATCGAATAGAAGCAAGGACGATGTATAATTGAGATGGACATGGATGAACGAAAGATAAACTATATCAAATAATGGGTAGATAAAACCGTCAAAAGTTCAGTCAGGCGTTTATTGAAGAAGTGTCTAATGGATTGAATAAAATCCCGTTGCAAAGGGTCGCAGAATAATTACCACCCATACTGGAAATGAAAACGGTTTTGTAAACGGTATTTATTAAATTTTTTATGGAATCAACAAAATTCCACCACGAAAGAATGTCCGCTGAGGTTTCCGCGAATAATATTTTACGCAATCGTTGGAATCAAAACTCAGATATCATCTGAATGAATAATTCATTGCCAACAATTAATGGAAAAAAGAGAAGATTTACTTGCCTAGTTTAGATCAAAACAATATTATATCAAGGATAACTCGTTAAAAACACAAATGCTTATGGATTGAAGAGACTCCAGACGAGCTATAAGATTTTAAATACTGGAACTATAATAATAATATAATTTATTCAGCAGCATATAACATCTTGCAGTGTATGAGAGAATACAAAGACATTGCCTAGTTTAATAGTAATATACAAGAAATAGTGAATGAAGTGCAAAAACTCATTTGAGTTCATTTAAGAACTTGTCTATGAGGAACTCCTTCAATTGAATGGAAAACGACGGCGACAGTTTGCTTTCATTCCCGAAAACAAATCCCAATTATGTCTAAACATTAACAAATGTACAAATCTGCTTACGGTATAATCAAATCACAAAATGTTGGAACTACTATATAATCAACATTCCTTTTTAACATGCCGTTATCATATGCACTAGAGAGTTTTTCGACATTTTGGAGAATCCAGAAGCACACATGCATTTTCTCCTCTTCTTCTTTCGGTGCCGTGCCTGTCTTCAAGCGTGGGCCATCTCCATGACAATTTGGTTGAATTGGTCTCTATCTGTCGCTACTCGGAATAGTTGTTCTACTCCCAGTCCGGTCCAGTTTCTAATATTTCGTAGCCACGATAGCTTTTTGCGACCTATCCATCTTCTGCCCTCAACCTTTCCTTGAATAATCAGGCGAGGGATGTGATATTTGGTACCTCGCATTATATGTCCGAAATAACTGACCTTTCTTGTTTTTATGGTGTTCAGGAGTTCTCGATCCTTATTCAGCTGTCTGAGTACCTCTTCATTACTGGTATGTGCAGTCAAGGGATCTTGAGGATTCTCCGATAGCACCACATCTCAAACGCTTCTATTTTATTCATGATGTCAGCTTTAAGCGTCCATGTCTCACATCCGTACAAAAAAGTGCTCCATACGTAACAGCGGAGTGTTCTTAACCGTGTCTGAACTGTGAGGTTTCTATCAGTGAGTTGGTTTCCATTTGCTGAATGCCCTACGTGCCATTTCGATCCTTGCTCTTACCTCTTCGTCGCACGTTATGTCATTGTTCAGCCAGCTACCCAGATATTTGAAATGTGATACCAGTTCAATGTTGTGTACGTTGATTGTAATCGGAATTGGTTCTATGTTCATTCTACCTACAGTCATCCATTTCGTTTTCCTGATGTTTACATTAAACCCCATTTTCGACCAGCCTCATGCACTCTATCCAGCAGCATTTGCAAGTCCTCCATGTTTTCTGCAATGATGGCAGTGTCATCTGCGTACATGCATTTTACTCCAATGAAATTCCGGCGTTTAGTAGAGTGCACATAATTTCCAAATAAAGACGTACCATTAGCATATCCTTCCTTTTTCGTACAATTACTTCGAGGACTATTTGTATCAACAACATAAATCATCGTGATTCTGAGTAAAACAAACAACTCGGAGCGATGGAACTGAAAGTTGTCTGTAAATATATTCAAATATAAACAGTAGTCGAAGTCGACGTTTTTCGTTCCTGTAACTTTTCGAATAAGTGCTTCCTCCATTCTCGGTAATCGGTGAATATGAAATTGTTTTCTGTCAACCGGATCGAGCATAATAGAATGCCAAACTTATAAATCATATTTCCCTTACAAACTCAAATCCGACGAACACATACTCCCAGATAGAGCGGGGAAATGGAGTTTCATAAATACGGGAGAAAAAAGCAAACCAGAGAGAGAACGAGCGCGAGAATTCACAAAGGAGGATGAAGCGGTAACCCAGGTTCAAACTGGAGCCCCACGGCAAAAAACATAATCCAGTTATTATAATACACTCAACCAGTTTTCCTTCGAGGACAATCAGATCGACACCTTTTTTTATTTAAACTTCTCTCTGTTGGGAAAGTTGGAGAAAATTTGCTTTTCTCGTTTGCGACTCCAAACAACTCCAATCCGTTCTTATTAAAGTTCAAGAAAGTTTGCATTAAAACAAGAACAGTTTTTGTATATGTGAGATGTTCTACTTTTGCAGATTTCCCAAAAACAATCAACTAAAGACGAACTAAGTGAGTTTTTTCCTATTTTGAAGGAATTCCTAAAATATTGATAATCAATAATTCCACAAGTAGTAAATATCAATCAATCATAATCTAATGTATATATATATATATATATATATATATATATATATATATATATATATATATATAAAATCAAACATAAAAAAAAATTGATGCTTTTTCATGAAAAATAAATTATCCTGGCAAGAATAGACCAGTGCTGAAGCCTTTGAAAATGGTAAAAAGGAAAAAAAATAAAGTAGGATGAAACCTATTGGAAAAGGAAGAGAATATAACAAAAATGAAAGGAAAAATAATTTACGGGCGATCTGAGGTCGGGAAGTGGAAGGGGTGAGTTTTTGAGGGTAAAAACGGTTTATCTCGATTTTCAGCAAAACTACAAGTCCTATTAAAAAAACTTGAATGGCAAAGTGGTAGGTAATAAAAAGATCTACCACTTTTGTATCCACACTTTTTTCACATAACCTCAAAATTTATGTAAAAAATTCAAATAACC
Organism: Gonioctena quinquepunctata; assembly: GCA_018342105.1. Lineage (NCBI taxonomy): Eukaryota > Metazoa > Arthropoda > Insecta > Coleoptera > Chrysomelidae > Gonioctena > Gonioctena quinquepunctata. Next base: position 684,086 of record JAFIRS010000038.1, on the reverse strand, counting down.
AAGTTTTTGGTTTTTTATTTTTATCTTCTACAACATTTTTTTTTTCTCACGAAATTCGGTGAAAACCTCACCTTTCATGTTCCAAACACACTGTGATTTTTTTGATTTAAAATATTTATTTTTTCACCTTATTTTGACTTAATATCGAAAAAGCACCCTAATTTTCAAGCGAAAATTCTCCCGTCAAAATATCAGCTTTTTTGAAAAAGTCGGTGGGCTTTTTGTTCGTTAAAATCTCTACTTTCTGATGGTATGAAAAAAAAGTACATTACTATGACATAAAATGAAAAGAAACGAAAAAAACTCGAATCCGAATTTAATAAGACATCTACAATATTTTGAGAAAGTTGTAGAATCTTCTTTAAATTATATGCGTAGATGCCTATTTATTGCTATTTTAAGATAACTTATATACCTGAGTGACTACGGAAAATTTTAGCCCATCAAAAGGTATTTCATAGAGAAGTGGGGAAGGGGCTAGGAGGGTCTGGGCCTTACTACCTGTTATTTCTTTGTATTTTCTGAGAAAATTTACCATAGTAATGTATATATTTTTTTATACTATCAGAAAGTAGAGATTTCAACGAACAAAAAGCCCACCGACTTTTTCAAAAAACCTGATATTTTGACGGGGGAATTTCTGATTGAAAATTAGGGTGCTTTTTAGATATTAAGTCAAAATAAGGTGGAAAAAGAAATATTTTAAATAAAAAAAATTACAGTGTGTTTGGGACATAAAAAAGTAAGTTTTCACCAAATTTCGTGCAAAAATTTTTTTTTGTAAAAGGTAAAAATAAAAAACCAAAAACTTGGTTATTGGAATTTTTCACATAAATTTTGAGATTATGTGAAAAAAGTGTGAATACCAAAGTTGTAGATCTTTTCATTACCTACAACTTTGCCATTTAACTTTTTTCCATAAGACTTGTAGTTTTGCCGGAAATCGAGATAAACCGTTTTTTACCCTTAAAAAGTCACCCTCTTCCACTTCCCGACCTCAGATCGCCACTAAATTATTTTTCCTTTCATTTTGGTTATATTCTCTTCCTTTTCCAATGAGTTTCTTTCTACTATAATTTTTTTTTGTTTCAAAAATTATCGACCCTGGTCTAGAACTAAACCTTATCATTATAATCTCACATCATTCTACGAAAAATATTATTTTCAATGAAACTGAACAAATTCGTATATTGGTGTAAGTGTAACTTCCGTGAACCTGGCCATTTTTTCCTAACCCTTTTTTTTAACAAAGCATGATCAATAAAGGCGGTACCGACAATTATTTTTTTATTTTTTTATTTATGTAATATACGGGAAAACTCCATTACGGTTTTATATATACATTATGAATAAGGTCTACATTTATAATACAAATCAAAATATAAGTATAAAAATATAAAATTAAAATTACATAAAAACATAAAAATACATAAGAATACTCCTACTAGCAAAAGGAAGAGAAAAAAAAGTTAAAATTTATAAAAGAGAAAAAAGACGAACAACTAGAAAACAGTATTGATTAAAAGTGAATATTGTTTATGGAAGATTTAAATTGTGTTAGGCCGATACCAAAAACATTGACTTTCTGCTTGTTTATTATATCTAATGATCTATCTAGAGGAGTATTTTTACCATAATTAGTACTGTGAACATTTACTAGAAATGTATTAGGATTTCTTAGTTGTTTGTAAGGTATTCAATTTAACAAGTTCAAGAAGCTCGCTGCAAACAATCAATCCATTCATTAACTTAAAGATAAAGCACAAATCAGAAGAAGTTCTTCTTTTCTCTAGTTTCGATAAATTAAGATTATGAAGTAAGGATGAGTATTCATGATCTTCAACCGGTTGATGTAGTTTATAGGAACAGAATCTTAAAAATTCATTTTGAATCCTCTCCAAAGCAATTTTATGAACAGAATAGATAGGAGACCAGACAATACTTGCGTACTCAAGATGCGATCTTACGAGTGCACAGTAAACGGTTCTGACTGTGGGTACAGAAAAGTCATGGCAGTTTCTTAATACAAATCCCAACATTTTAGATGACTTGGTGCAGACTGTATTTTATGTGTTCACTGAAGTTGAGTTGATAATCGAATAGAACTCCAAGATCTTTTATGCATTTTGTAGAATTAAGTTCAATCCCATCTATGTAATAGATGTAAATAGTTTCCTTGTATCTTAGAATTAAGATCATGGGACCATTATTCAATTTTTAACTCTTCTGCAATGATAAGAATAGACAAGTCCTCGGGCAGACTCACAAAAACGCCATGTACCAGTTTCTCTCATAACCACCCTTCATCTGGAAGCAGCCCCATGGGCTTTCTCACATCCCCAGAAATTTGTGGCGCAGAGGTAGAAGTTTTCTCCGACTGTGTCCCAAAACCTATAAGTATGCGAAAAGTTTTCAAGTCCCCAAGAGCGGTTTTGAATTCCACTATAACAGGTAAAACATTCGTTATTTTAACTCGTAAAGTTCATTGACACTTCTGGGAAGATAACAAGATAGAGTTAAAAAACCTCTTTAAACACTCTAAGAAACCTTTTTTTATCCAATGAGTTCCCAATATCCGTTATTTGGATACTTATCCGTGAAGTGGCAACAGTGCACTCGATATACATTCTACTTTGATTCCTCTAGTGACAATTGATTGTATTCCATCTAATACCATGACGAAATAGATTTATAGTTGAAAAAATCCTATATAGGTCTAAAGACTTCTGAACGTTTAAATTAATTGTTGAAGTACTTCAGTTGATTTTCTTGGTAATTTTCATCGACTAACTGTAAATTTATCTAAAAGTCATTAACAAATTCAAACAATTCCAAGAAAACCCAATGAATAAGTCTGCTAGAGTATTTCCAATTGCAAATTAACACGTGTTGAAGCTACACCGGACGGAAGTAGGTAAATCGAATTTTGCAATCAGAGAAATAAGTTAATTTTCAATTGAAAATGGTAAAACGGTGCGGTTTTGTAAAGTATATTGATATTCATTAGCGGTAAATCTTATAGATAACTGAGCAGAACAATAGCCCGAAAACGAATCGAGAAAATTGATTAAAATAATGAATACCTATTTGATATAATATAATTACAGAATCAATGACCTGATGTGTAACTAAAAATTTTATTAAAGGAAATGCTTCTTATTGCCAAAAGAAATTAGAATTAAAATTAGAATTCACAAATGAGCTGCAGTCTATAGCCTAGAAAGTTTACTCCTCGTATAATTGCAGAGTTTACAGACTAATAAAACGGATTAAAATAATGGAATGCAGGTTGCCAGAACAAAAATTTCAAGCGGAACGTATTGTGTCGCACTATGAAAAGTTGCCATAGAAGCTTTTAAAAGTGCATTGCTACATTATGTAAATACGTGGCGCATAAATTAAAATAAGGCAATCCTATAATACTTGCTTATTGCGTTACAATGTTATACGAGATACAAGATTATTATGCTTTCCGGAAGAACATTACACTAATTTAGTTTGAACAATATGCGGCATTAATGGCACTGCTAAGAATATACAGTGCGGTCCATAGGTATGGAATAAATTAATTTTTACCTGAAACAGGTCGATTTTATTGTCAATTTTACAATTTACAGTATGAAAATATTACCCCTTTCTTGCACCCCTCGAAAATTTTAAATGAGAAGAGGGTCGTGTGGCACCTTGTTCGAAAGGTATTTTTATTCTCTGTTCAGCAAGAGTTTTTCTGAGAAAAATTATTTTGAAAATGTTAAATTTTCATACTTCACATAGAATGAAAGAAATAATGTCACATAATGTTTAGGAAGTATTTTTCAATTTATTTTACAATTGAATTAAATGTTCAAAATAACCACCATTCACTTTTTGACAATAAGCAAGTCGATCTTGGAATTCTCGTACAACATTTTGTAGGACCTCAGGGGTTATGTTGTTAATTTATTCCGTTATCCTAACTTTCAAATCTGCAATATTGTCTGGTCTATTGAAATATACTTTTGATTCTAAATAACCCCATAAGAAGTAATCGAGAGGAGTCATATCGGGAGATCTAGGCGGCCATTCAATCGTTCCACGTCTTCCAATCCACCAATTGGGAAAAACTTCGTTCAAATAATCTCTAACAATACGTTCATAATGCGGCGGAGCTCCGTCTTGTTGGTACCAAATTGATTTATATATTGCATTTGGATCATTAACATCATGAAAAAGTCTTTTTTATGTAGGCTGTAAAAAGTTTATCAGAAAATCTAGACAAACCTCACCATTAACTGCGCCTTCAAAAAAAAGGGCCAATAATTTTGTTGTTAATGCTACCAGCCGAAACGTTCACTTGTTTAGGATATTAAGTGTGAGCCTCACACATCCAATGAGGATTTTCTCTGCTCCAATATCTACAGTTTTGTCTATTAACCGTTCCATTTAAATGAAAAGTAGCTTCATCAGAAAAAACAATTTGTTTATGAACTGCAAATCTGCTTCCATTCTGTCCATCATCAGTTCACAGAATTGTTGCCTTCTATCAGGATCATCCTCATTTAACTCCTGAACCAACTGAACTTTATAAGGATGGTACTTTTCTTCATTTAAAGCTCTCAATATCGATGATTTACTTACATCATTGTCGGCGGCAAGTTGTCTACTTGTCATATGCGGATTTTCCTCAATCGCTAACAATAATACATCTAACTTTTTTCCTCATCCAATTTAACATTTCGACCTGGTTTTTGAATAGTTTTTACATGTCCAGTTTCACTAAATTTTGTTTCTATCATGCTGAGTTTCAGATAAATGAGCCATAGTTAAATAAAATACACACACAAATATTTTTCAAGTCACTGACGTGTGTCAGCAACTTATAAATATCAAAATAACAGTAGTCTACTAGATTGACATTAAATTATTTATGTGGGTTTGTGAATAATTTTTTGGTGTCTTGAACGACTTTTTACTGACGTTTAGCAAAACAGATAAGAAAATACCTGATTATTTCTTATGGGGTTATTTAAAATTTCAATAGACCAGACAATATTGCAGATTTAAAAGTAAGGATAACGGAAGAAACAACAACCCCTGAGGTCCTACAAAATGTTGAATGAGAATTCCAAGATCGACTTGCTTATTGTCAAGAAGTGAATGGTGGTCATTTTGAACATTTAATTTAATTGTAAAATAAATAGAAAAATACTTCCTAAACATTATGTGACATTATTTCCTTCATTCTACGTAAAGTATCAAATTTAACATTTTCAAAATAAATTTTCTCAGTTATTATTGCAACATATTTGAAAACCTTAATATTGCTGAACAGAAATAAAAATCCGTTTCGAACAAGGTGCCACACGACCACCCTTCTCATTTAAAATTTTTGAGGGGGCGCTCATAATTCCTAGGGGATGCAAGAAGGGGGTAATATATTCATACTATAAATTGTCAAATTGACAATAGAAATCGACCTGATTCGGTTTTTTTAACAATTGCATAATAACGCTAAAATGAATTTATTCCATACCTATGGACCGCACTGTATATACTTTTAGCTATTGAGCAACGTCAACAGAGTGTTTGTTTGTGGTTAGGACCAGTTTGACAATCGGATATATTCATGATAAATTGAAGCAGGAAAAAGAGATTATCGATAGGTAATTTTACTTTTCACGGTGAATGATTCAAATACCCAGAGTAAGTTGACTCGTAGTCCAACAATATCGCAGAAATAAAACCAAAAATACTCACATAACAAATTCATTGTCTGGCTTCGGAATGGAAATTGCTTACCTGCAATAAAAAAATTAGACATTCAATTATGAACACGTGCTCATGTCAAAAAGCAATATATGTTTCATAAGATGTTTCAAATCAACTTAAAAAACATGGATAAGAATTTCGGGACATCAGTGCAATAGAGAAACGATATTTATATTGCTGCAGAGCGAAAAGAAAAATCATGTTTAAATATGGTTTATGTAATAGTAGCCAAAAAGCAAAAAATGGGGGTTTTCATTTCTTTTTAAGATTCAAAAATATTTCGAATACTCGGAGAAGATGCCTTCTTTGGTGAATCTGATACAGAATATTCCGACGACTGTGATCGTTCAAATTGGTGTAACCAGGATACTATAACCAAATTATAAATAATGGAAGTCAGCCTCTAGGTGAGTGTAATATGATTGAACCACAACAATAAATATATCGTTGAAATTCAGAACAAATGTTATATTCGAATAAATTTAACGAACAACATTGCAACTTTCCAATGAATATTTCAATTTAACGCTGGGTGTAGTTATATCAAGTTCTTCCCTCTTCATTCTCTGCCCTCTGGATTGTCTTTCAAAACCACATAGTCATATACTTTCTCAACGTCTCCGTGAAATATCACAGAGTTTTTATAAACATAAGTCAAACTTTCTCGAAGTTAAAAAAAAAAAGTTCAGCCCCTAGACCAAAATCATGGGTACATCACTGATCAGCATGGGATAATAGTCGAGCAAGAATACCTTTCGTTCACCCTATAGCTTTAATCCGAAATTCGAATCCACCACTGTGTAAATAGAGTCCATTTCATTTGCATTATTTCGCGATCTCTGTTTTTACTTCTTCCCAAAACGGAGAAACTGAAAGTCAGCCAAATGCAAAAGTGGATTTTCGTAAGCAAATAACTGTTCTCCAAGCTCGTTGAAAGAGAACATTAGAAAGCCTAATTAACGTGTTCAATTATCATAGCTTTGGTTTTTCTCAAAACTTTTTTATCGTCTTTGCTTTCTGCTGCAATTTCCTCGGTCATTCATTATCCAAATAGCTTGGTTCTCTTGCTGTGTTGGCATCAAGGATATATCGGATAGTATACCATTCGTCACTGAAGAATTCGCTTTAGGATGAACTTGAGTAAATTCGATTCGGGAATCAGATCATAATGTGTAATATATTACTAGCGTTATTTTGATTCTTTCTTTATTAAACACATCATTATTACAGTACCTACTTCAAGAAGATAATTTTTTTTTATAATTTTTCAAATAAAATGATCCTTTTAAAAAAATAACAAATCTGATAAAAAAATAAGTCTGTTATTTCTGCCAGTTGTAGGGAACCTAACCTAAAAACTGTCAATAAATCATGATAAGAAAGTGTAAAGGAATATCATGAATAGCAAGGAGCAGATGATTCACAAAACCTCACCACAAATAGAAAGGCAGAAGACTAATATATCATAACAAAAGCAAGTGAATTAACGGAGACTGGCATCAAGCGTGGCACTGAACGCACTCAAACCGCAAAAGTAATCTACGCCACGATGCTACCATGTTTAAGAAATCTTCCAAAGATGACTTGCGTTTCTCGCAAACTGACGCTATTTAACTCCATGTTACTATGGAGGAAATGAAACGAGTTGAATTTTGTTTTCATTGATGGAAATCAGTTCCAAGGAAGAAATACAAATTATCAATGTATGTATTTTCAAGAATATCCGTGAAACTTATCCATTTCATTTATTTTTCAATCGCATTGTAATTTTTTATATTTCTCAGTTGGTGAGGCAATAGACGTATTGATTTGTATTATATTGAGATAAGAATTTTACCCCGTTGTATAGATTAGGTAGTATATTTTTTTGCAATAGATTTGGCCAACATCTTCAATTTGATATTCTCCATATAAATCATGTGTTGAATACTTATGATGTATAATTTTCAATATCCATTTCTGTATGACATGTAAACCATTCGAAAAACAATAATTTACACCATATGACAAAATGGTCTCCATCAGAGAAAAATATAGTAGAGTATCAAGAACAGTAAGGATGGTTTACTGGTTGATTACAATGTTTGTACCGTTCGTGGTGCTTATACTATTTTTTGTGCGACCGATATATGTACAAAATAATTCCTATAAATCAATCTTCTTGAATGATACATTTTGGATCAATTCTGTTCAATGCAATAGACTTGTTTTGGTTCGCAGTAGGGACGGTCCTAGAACCGTTTGTAGTAGTCACACAATCGTTTATTGAAAACGGACCCTGGTAAAATCATTGACGCTACGTTTGTCCTACTCTTTAAAACCGATTCGGAATCGTCCTGGCTTCGAACCAAAAAAAAACTAATTTATCAATAAGGGTTCCATTAGAAAAATCGTATCCATGGTTTGCATTTTCTTCAATTTGTCATGCTGTTGTCAGATACAAGTTAGGTATTTATTTGTTCCAATAATAATATATGATGAGTGATTCGAAAAGCGAGAATACGGACTTAGAAGAGGCAAGGTATATCGGAATATCAGCCATAATTCCAGAAAAGTGAAAAATTATTATATCCTTCAAAATGTATGAATTGCCGACGAGCTTACCAATCAGTAAACCCAACTTTCTGTCATAGAGGCAGATGTGGTAAACAATCGAAAATAGTTATTTATACAACAAGAATATTAGGCGAGTTATGAAAAAAGAGGCTTTATATTCGAGTTGTATACATGATTTTTTCCAATACTTTGGTTTTTTAACATAAAAATGAAAATACCCTTTATTATCAACATTTTGAAAGCAAACGTCCAATGTTTATTGTTTTGGCCAGTGACATTAAGCAAAATTATTTCAGTCGATCCACCCACCAGGAAAAATTAGAACAAATATCAGTTTGTCAGGGTGCATAGTAACAATTTCAATTACCTGTATTTAAACAACGTAGGTCTGTACTTTTTTGTACGCCGTGCAGATTTTTTTTGCACTCTGTTCAAAAATAGCTTATTTTTGACATTTAAAAGTCATCAACAAATTTTTGACGTAAGTATTGAAAAAAGTACTTTTTCTCGTTGCTTCACTTCAGACAGATACCGCTTTAAGTTTATGTATTTAAGTTGAATATACTGTTTTATTGCTTTATTTCTTCAACAATCTACTTAGAAGCCAAAGAGATGAGGATGAAGCATCTACATTAATATTTTAGAGTTATCCTTGCATTCCAGAACCCTTTATGCATCGTAGTTCCTTAAAAGATATATTTCATATAAAAATAGCCCACTTTTGACAATTAAAAGTCATCAAAAATGACACATTTTTACGTAAGTATTGGAAAAAAGTACTTTTTCATCGTTGCTTCAGTTACTGCTTTGAGTTTATGTATTTGAATTGAATATACTGTTTTATTGCTTTATTTCTTCAACAATCTACTTAGAAGCCAAAGAGATGAGGAAGTAACAACTACATTAAAATTTTAGAGTTACACTTGCATTCCACAACCCTTTAGGCATCGTAGTTCCTGAAAACAACTCCTGCTTGATATGTTTCATATATTCTAACAAATACCAATACCAAATATTTGATCACATTAAAGGATTTTTATATCAAACGTTTCATATCCATATTTATATGTCCAGAAAATTCGACTTTCTTCCCGGAAATTTTGAACAGCTATTCATATCGTTCCATTCTCATAAAATATAAACTGAAACAATTCAAATATAATGAGACTACACGTTCCTCCCCACAATTTATACAGAATGAAGTTATTTTTATTTCCCGCTTCAAATCCACTTTCCGGAATAAATCAACACCATAAAAAAATAAAGACAAGACGCTGATGAGTTTTTCTTTCGTTGATTCAGCTCCAGTACGTGATTGTTGTGTAGAAGTACGTGTTGATGAGTCGTGAATATGTCAGAAGGAAAACGAAGACACGATGTCTCTATCCCAATCCTGCCAAGAGAGAAAATCCTCTTTGAGAGAAGTGAACACTTGCTTCCTAGGATGTAAAAAGATTTCGCGCGGTACGTGGTGTTAGCATTCTCAAATCCGATCAGCTCCTTCCGATTTAGCAAACTATCATTGAAGTTTGTTCAGTTGAGAAGGAAAAGTCGCGTATTATTTGCAAGGAGATAGCAAACGTGTCGAGTCTCCTACGAGAACAAAACCAGGAGAACGTGCAATCGATTGGTAAGGAACAAAGTAAAAAATGGGCAGATATTTGTAAAATTGAAGAAGAATTATATGTGAGATTAAAAAACAGTGGAAAAACTGTATCAGGGCTTTTATTCAAATCACTAAAATGGGAGGAATAAAATAAAAGTTGAAAAATCAAAACTAGACTGCGGCAAAAACTATCCTCACCACAAATATATCTATGAATGTTTGTAAGTATTTATATGTTTATATTTTTTCGCAGAGCCCAAATATTGGACGAATTTCAACAAATGTGGTATTACTTGATTTGTATTGATGAATCATGTTTCACAGTGATCTATCGACATGCATAGTCAAATTCAAATCTGCAACAAAATCTAACGATTACCACTGAGAAGTGAATTACAATTACGATTCTTTTATGGAGAATGACCCGTCTTTCGATTTAATCGTGGATGAACTGAGTAATTATAAATATACAGGAAGAATGTAATAGTAAAAATGGTAGCTCAGAATCCATATACTAAATTTAAGGATTTGAGCAGCCTATTTTAATTTTTCAATATCACCTATATATATATATAATAAATCACTTTTAATTAAACTACAATAAAAATATATATTAAAATATTCCTTTGCATACATCATGCACTCACTAATGAAGTAGACCGTATATTACACCAGCATTATATCATGTATTTTTCAGTGACTTACTCTCGGTACCTGTAAATAATTTTCCGATTAATTTCATAAAAAAGGATGGAATCCTTCAATATTCGATTATTGATATATTTTTTTAAATAAATACAACAAACGTCTAATTAATTTTTCACCTGAATGTACCACGTATCGTGAAACGTTTTTTCGCAAATACGTTCTTTTGTAGTTTGAGCGCAACCGGCAATATTTTCATGCTATCTTGGACAAGTTGTACATTAATATAAGAAGAGAATCGAAGGCAAAGTATGGCGATAACAATCCACTTCGGCGTGTGAAAAAAGAACAAAATGGAACACATTGTCATAGGAAAAAGTGAGAATAAAAATAATCAAAAATAATATAAAAAATACGAAGAACCTATGTGTTTCGCCATATCTTTGAATTATAAATTATGCTGAGTAAGTACATTCACCACATTTTACTAGTAGCCACTGAAGAGTTCCACTATTCACCTCCTGGTTCCATCATCAGATCAGCTCCAAGATACCAAATTATAGTATTGTCATCCAAATTACTTATACATACCAAGTTTCATTTCGATACGACAATTAGAAGTAGGTTAAAATTGACTTCCGAAGATTGGATTACATTGTTTGTTAGTTATAAGTGAAGCTAATAGAAGCGTGTTAAAAAAGTGCAACTTCGAAGATTATAATCTGAGCGTCAGCGGAGCGAGGGCAACAATCACAATCACTTTCAGTCCTGCGGTGTATTCGGTATTTTTTGCACCACAGGGACTAAAATATCTTCTGGTCACAAATTAAAATTAACTTAAAATAATTTACTTTGAAAATTTTGATTATAAATCATTTGGCACAAAATATTTTCCAATTGTAGCAGGTTGAAATTTTGACATTTTCTTCGAGTATCAGTTCTCTAATGCAGTACGAAAAAATTAATAATGAGTTATTTTTTCCCCAAAATCTTCCCAGTTTTCACTTTATTTTGAAATAATTTCCTGATATTTGTATCTGCCATCGTTGTTGACTTCTAGCCTCCATAACGGCAGAGTCGTTTTTGATTTGGTCGTAGCATTGAATAACGTGACCACCAAAGCGAAAATGATTTATAAATTTTAGATTGTTTATCAAAATATATATAACCCTGGATTTGGGTGGTAGAAGGTTCAGTTACGTGTTTCGCTGATTTTCCAATATCGAGTGCGTAATATTTTAGTTTTTTGGAAACCCCACCAACCAAACCGATTTTACACGCACATATTGTCATAAAAGTAGATATAACAACTTACTGATTTTACTGATTTATTTAAGGGATTTTCGTTGTTACATATGAGCGGTAATGCTATTTGACTTGTAACAGCCTCCAGCTAACGCTTCTTTACGCTCTTGTTACATAAATAACAATTTTTCGAGTTATTTTTAATACCGAAGTTTGAGACATTGATTCAATGTGGAACTCATTGGTGCCCCAGTGGACCAGCACAAAATATCACAAATAGACGCGATGGATAATCAAGTAATTAACTGGACCACTGTAGAATTTCCCCCCTTACTACTGTTGCGCTTCGAGCGTTCAGCCGTCTCCGTCTCTTTTCAATCTTCATCGGCTTACCATACATTCAATAGGTACTTGAAAATTGTTACCGCAACTGAGACTGAAATGTTCAACATAAATTTGGGCCATGGTTCGAGGCGGAACAGTAGGAAGGGGAAACATCCTACAATGGTCTAGTTAAATACTTGATTATCCATCGCTTATATTTGTTATATTTTGTGCTGGTCCACTGGCTCGAGTACCTCGCGTTCTAACCCACTGCAAATATAGTCCGCGATTTTATTTCCGAATCTGTATATGGACAAAGTGGAAAATGTCACAATAATTTGAGGGAAAATCAATAGTTTGCAAACATTAAAGTGGTACGGAAGACTAATTGTGCAAGGCTCAACTCGCACTCTAGACCTACTGTTAATTCAATTTTTCGGACGTCGCGAAAAATGTCAAAAATCTAGATTCCGGTAGACCGTGGTGCACGAATTGCACAACCAAAGTGATGTGGATCCCCAGTATACCGGGTGACACAGGATATCGGGCTACCCCTGTAACTTCTGCATTCGTGAAAGGATTTTTCTGGAATCAGGTACAGTTATATAAGCAACCATTTCGATTTGATCACATCACAATCCAATATGGCGGACTTCCGTTTTTCTGGAAATGCCAGTAACTTGTTTTTTCAAAGGAACACCCGTAATTTTTACATATTCAAGTTCAACAGGTCAAAACAAGTCCAAACCTTATGTCAAATGTAATTTTTTTAAAACAATTGAAATTAAAATTGTTTTTTTATTTTACCTCGAGGATAAATGAGATTTGCTCGAAGCTATTCACAATGAGTCGCAAATAACAGAAAAAGTTAATTTTTTTCGAAAAATTATTTTTTGTGTCACTGGTTAATCAATTCAGTCAGATCACATTTGGATCAAAAATTCATTTTTTTCAAATGAAACCCTGTCTCTCTAGAACATTCATTAAGAAAAAAAATTACATATCATTTTTGTATTTCGGTGCAGTAACAAATTGTATAAATTCAAAAATCTACAACTAATTCATGAGTTTTCTGGCAGTTCTAATAATTTTTGAACTTAGTAAGCGTGGAAAACAACATTTCTGAATCTTGTCAACTAATTGTGTAAGTTATACTTATAAGCACGATAATGGTGTTTTTTTAAATTCTTCCAGCGTTTTCTCGACTGACATTGCATTGGTATTCCAATTCCCGCGTCGAAGCGGTTGGATCAAAATCAACATAAGCAACACATTCATTTCTGCCCCCTCACTTACGATCATCTTCTCCATTGTTGGGTTCTTTTGGGAATATTCTCTCCACATTTTTGAAAAAGGTTCTTTGTGGGCGTCTTCTGTGGGTATCGTTCAGCGTATAACTGACAAGCGACGACAATGTTTTCAAGACATTCTCCGTAAATTAATAACATATCAACCTGTTCACTTCTTGTGAACCTATAATTTTGATTTTACATTTCTACTAAACTAATTCCCGGAAGTTAACTAATTTTCGAGAGTTTAGATGAAAGATGACAGCGAAACACAATTAGTTGACAAGATTCAGAAATGTTGTTTTCCACAGCTTACTAACTTGAAAAATTATTCGAACTGCAAGGAAACTCATGAACTAGTTGTAGATTTTTGAATGTATACAATTTGTTACTGCACCGAAATACAAAAGTGATGTCATTTTTTTTTCTTAATGAATGTTCTAGAGAGACAGGTAGGTGGCCCATAGGGGTTTCATTTGAAAAAAAAAAAGATTTTAGATCAAAATGTGATGTGACTGAATTAATTCATCAATAAATGACACAAAAATATTTTTTTCTGAAAAATGTATGTTTCTCTGTTATGTGCGACTCATTGTGAATAGCCCTGACCAAATCTCATTTATCCACGAGGTCAAATAAAAAACCAATTTTAATTTCAATTGTTTCAAAAAAATTACATTTGACACAGGCTTGGGACTTGTTTTCACCTGTTGAACTTGAATATGTAAAAATATACAGGGTGTTCTATTTGAAAAAACAAAGTTGCTGGCATATGCAGAAAAACCGTAAGTCCACCATATTGGATTGTAATGTGATCAAATCCGAAATGGTTGCTTATATAACTGTACCGAATTTCAGAAAAATACGTTCACGAATGCAGAAGTTACAGGGGTGGCCCGATATCCTGTGTCACCCGGTATATCTGGGTGATCTCGGAAGCCTTGATATGCCGTCCAATAACAAAATGAAGGGCACTTATGGGACCTGTTTGAGGCATTATGATGTCCCTTAACGGTCTCGAGAAGAAGGTTTTCATTATAAGCGGTATAAGGACCGAACGGAGTAGGTGGACGGTCACGTACCAGTCGAATGATAAATTCCAGTCCGGATAATCCGGGAAAAACACGAATTTTCACTTCGACATTTCGGGGTGTACTTATGAGGGAATAGAGAAGGCACATTCATGCAAAATGCTTGTCTGAATGGATTTCGATCTCACTTCCTCACAATTACATAAAAAACCTATTTATTACTTAACCTCATTGAATTTGTTGTAGTAACAATCAACGAATGAACAACATAAGAAACATAACATACTATAGGAAATTATTAATATTTAGTAATATTTTAGTTCCCAATGTGTTTATTTTGTAAAGCATTATTGCCTATTCTTCTTGACTTATTCACGAACACAACCTTATTGTTTCAAAATCAGTGCATAGCCAATTTGGATTAAAGAAATTGGATGGGGTAAAATTTTCTACAACTAATTGCTGATGTTTTTTCAGTCAAAAATTTTGGGACGCATGACATTTTTGTGCGCACGGCTTGATTTTGCAACTGCACTCGATTTCCATCCTCCTTTGTAATAAATCGTCACTTGATTTTGCCACAAGCGATGCTAATGATCGCCAGAACACATGTCCTGTGAAAGATTAAGGCTTCCGTAAATGTAGATATTTCGCAGTAAGTGATAGATTTCTTGAGAAGTTGTTTATTCATACAACCTGACTTGTAAATAAATGCTCAGCACGAATTTTTCTATTAGCAATGGTAATATTCAGAACATCTTTCGATTCTATGACGTGGTCCGTTTTCATTTTATGTCATTTTTCGCATCGGCATGCTTCTGCAATACCAAATTTTGATGCATCCTTGAACGACAATTCAAGACTTTAAAGAACGTGTTATATTACTTTAAAAATTTAACATTTGGATGTGATATATCTCTTGTTAAAATTCAAGACTTTTCAGCCTACTAGCCGATAGTTTTTTTTTTCAAATATGAAATTGACCTACACATATTGGTTGATGTTGATATCGTTATGCACCAATAACGTGGACTTCAGTTTTGAGTAACTAGACCATATGGAGGAACATTTAATTTTTTCCTTATAATAGGCGAGAAATACCTTTCCTGTGCAGCTATTGATATTTTTTTTCACGTTATGTCATGAAATTACTTCAGATACATCTCCATATATTTTTCTAATAGCAAATTGAGTATTGCTGTATTTGCACTATCACGAATATCCTCATGTTGAATACTTTTGCTTTCCATTTTATTTATATTAAATTGATAATTTTTTGTTATGAAATCGCGAAACACACAGTCACGTAGGACCAATGTGAATCAATAAGCCCTTAGAGTGTATATGTTTTTGCGCGGGCTTCGTGGCCGACTTGATCTGTGAGTTTGCTCGCTCCTCTCTGATTTCGTGACCCAATTTTCCAGTTTGGTAAATCACTGAAAAAACCATGAAAAAAATTCTTATTTTCACACTTTTACGTAAAAAAATTACAGTACTCTAATATTCAAAACTGACTGAACAATGACTGACTCTTGGTACACAAAATACACAATCTTTTCGACAGTTGTTGAAAAACGCATTTAATAATATTAATTAATAGTGAGATAACATATGTCGTTGGAACCCAAACATGCATCCTTGGCAAATATACATTTACATATGTAGAATGTCCCGCAAAGGCACCGTTCCGCAAAGGATGTGTACGCGTGCGAATTCCATTCATTTTTATAAGCCGGAAAAGTTCTCGGATGCACTCCTTAGGTGTTGAATATTTGATTTAGCGTCGCCTAAGGCACAATTGCCGTGCGGGGATCATGTGAATATTTCATTTTTCTACATCCCTTATTGTGTTTTTCTCATCGCCTGCAACACAATCTGTTCTATTATTCATTTCGACCCAATGCATATATTGTACTTTCATCTCGGAGAAACTTTTTCCGGGAATTGATACTGTCTTTCGAGTTAATACGATCTTCAATTGTATAATAGACTGAAAGATCCCGTGTGCTTTGAAAGAGTAATTCATTCGGAATTGTGGTTTCATTTCTAGACGGAGAACAGGCTATGCAGACGATGTTTTTTCCACAACCGTTAGTTTGATAACTACTACAAATTATTATTTTTTGATTTAGCTCGGGATTCGAATCTCAAAAGGGTTTCCAGGTGAATAGCTGGAAATCGCAATTTTGTAAAGATAATAAGAATTATAGTTATTCTAATCCCAATTGGAACGGCAATAAAAATAAGAGCACTACGAGGAGTGTTAATATGCACTGCCCGGCAAATGGGAAATTTATATACTACCAGTGTTTTTACTTTCAAAGCGTTCCTGGTACAATCATAAAAAAGTTCTGTCGTGTGGAAGAGAATTCCGTCTCGAAACTTTTTATGTCGGTCCAATTGGGACTAGAAATACTATACGTTTTTGTTCTCTTTTTGAGTTAGATTGTGATTTGATCACGTGTAATTTGAATAGCTAAGTTTGGTAAGATACATTATAATATTAATAATAATGTATATTCACCAAGAAAAAAGTACTTTAGAATATAATAATTGAGGTGTAATAATGTAAATGGGGATATCACAAAAGCTTTAGTTCAAAGTAAACTATCGTTTGTACATGATTTCATATTATTTCAGGTTAGTTATAATCGGTAAATAGCTGAAAAAAAAAAAAAACTATTTGTAATTAATTAACTCTAAATATTAAGTGATATGCACAACGTATACACATATATACAGATATACATAGACACATCAGACTTATACAATAATCAACACACTAGAATGCGTCATAATAAAGTAGACTAGTGGACCATTCAATGTTTCGATTAAAAGATACAAGATAATTTAGTGAACCATTAGTTGAATGCCAAAATCAGGTTTTTTGTATTTTTCTTAAATAAATTGATGCTCTTTGTACTTATTCCTGATTTCAATAGGCATAAAACTCTAAAATTTGTGTTCACTTTTTGACGTTTGATAGCGACGATTATAAAAAATAAATTCGCCATAGACTTGATGCCACTGCACAAAATTGTATTACTGCAATGAAACCCACATTATATTTCCTCATTCCTTCTAAATTATAAAATCGTAAAAAAGGTATTAATTTATATCAGCTTTGCAGTTTTCGTTAATAACCATTCTTTTCTTTCAACTAAAACTGTCGATGATGCACCAGAGTAAATGAAATTTTTTTTTATATTTCCAATTTAATTTTTTTAAACACCGTAACGTACGAGCAAATTTATACATCTGCGATCTCAAAACAAAGAAATATATTTTTCAATAGAATGTGAATGTATCGACTTCAGGACCTCGAAAAAATTTCGATATATCTCGCAAATCATGGTCCCAGAACCCAAAAATACTCAACCCAGATATGCCCAAAAACTTTTTTTAAATAACCCTTTTTTCTCTATAATTCCATTTTATTTGATGTTTTGTGGTTCCAAAGTGTAATTAGATGGTAGTACTTAATTTTCAGCAGTTTTTGAAAAAACTGATGCTCTTTTGAAAGACATACATAGAAAAAAACACCCTAACAACATTTTATTCGAATAAAAAAACGTTATGAATTAATGTGGTACGAAATACAATATCTAACATATAGGGTAGTATCTCATTTACGGCACTTAGTTGAAACCTTCATAAGGCAAATTTTGCACATAGTCTGTTCCTCTTGATCCATTACAAAGTGATTAATTGTCAAACCCTAATTCGACATTACTTATCAAAGAAGAACGGCTTCTTTTGAAAGTGTGACCTTTATTGTTCCCATAAGACTTTTGTTTGTTAGCAGAACATTTGACAGAAACTTATTATAATGATGTGAAGGCGGACGGTGGGCACATCTGGGTTAATTTCCTACAGTTCCAAAATGGCGGTAAAATAACAAATTTCTATTTATAACGAAAAAAAAGTTCATTGAAAGAACTTTTCTCTAATAACATTTAAAAACAGAATAATCGACCTTATATAAATATTGATATTTTCCAATTAATTCATAACTTTTTCTGCCTTGTATAACGTATATGTCTTTTTCAACTCGTAACTCATCAGTCCTTATTTTTAGAATCTGAGAAAAATAGCTAACAAACTGACAAGTCTTACCTGTCAGGTTGATTGATAATAAGAACAAGGTCATATTGAAAATAAGAAGGGCAAAATGTCACCTATTTGTCAGCAATAAATTGTGAGATCTACTGTTCCGAACTGCCGCGATATGGATTTTTTTTAAGGAAAAGAAACTATATTTGAGAAAATCTAGGTTGACAAAGAGAAAATAACGATTTCATGGATCGATTCATTAAACTGAAAGGATACTTTTCAATAATGGAACGTATAAATGAAGAATACCTCGAGTAATATAATATTATTTATTGGATATTTATTATAATTCATTTCATCAATGCATGAAATCTGTATTTGACAAAATCGTTTCGCCTAGCTGACAAAATGAATATGTTAAATGAAAATCCAGGACACAAAACGTGAGGAAAAACTATAAAATACCTTACTGGATATTTTCATTGTCAGACACCCCATCTCATTTATGAGATTCGGTAGGTTGTATATTTCTGCAAATTTGACGGGGTGTCGACAGCGAAAGCCTACAAACTGGGAAGGCTTATCGTGCCATTCCATCCCTTCTGTTTCATTTTCTTTTTTCTCAATTTACATTTCTGAGCTCTCACTTCATCCCTTGTTTAGTAAAAGGGTATATCCTCTCCGTGTTTCTGCATTCTAACATTATTTAGAGTTTTTTTAGCATTTCTTGCTGAATTATTTCGACATTGCCGATGTCGGAAGGAAGTTCAGAAGAAGAAACTCTACAAAGTGTAATTTATCAAACACATGACTGAAAATAACCCACATGGAATATAATTCGTATACTTTATATATAAAGTAAGTATGAAGAATGAATTCAAATTGACATAACTATTGCTTTTATATCTACTGGGTTTTTTCTCGAAGAGTTAGCGCTATCTATTTATGAAAAAATAGATATGGCGCGAGTTCGAAAATTGGTAGAAATCCCCATTTCTACCAATTTTCGAACTCGTGTGCGAATAATTAGCGTTTCTAAATGCTTCGTTTTATAGATTCATTCATTCACAACGCTGCTCTTGAACTCATCCAAAACCCTGAAATATATATAGCTTTTTCGCTATCAGATCAGATCAAATATGTTTGTATCTGGAACCGATTTAAAAAAAAAAGTTCCTTGATATGGAACCCGAGTCAACCGCGTGATGGACTAACACACTAACCACTACTCTATGAGGACTATTATTGATATACTGAAAATGACGCAATTAAATTATTCAATTCCTTACCTAAAAAACTGAGGCTTTTTTAACATGCTGAAAAAAATATATTTGAATTCAAATATCAAATCACTGTAGGTAGTAAGTTCAAAATCCCTGATTTCCCTATATGGGAATAGAATGCGTTGACATTTAATTATGTCAGGACCAAGTGTAGTTTTATCGCAAAACAATCCCGAATCTACTGGTGATTTAATCAGTATAAAACAGCGAGAAGACGTTTATCACTATAAAACTGATCTGATTGTTCTCTGTTTGAAATTTTGGCCATTCGATTGGCTCAAAAATAATGAAGGAAATAGCCATTTAAAATTGTAGGAAAATACGCGAAATTTAAATTATGAGTTTTGTCTATAGTTAAGTAAGTGGGATTCATTTTTTAAATTGAGGCGGTAAATGAGAGCTTGTATAATATTCATAGATATGTAAGTGGTGCCTCTAATCCGTTCAACCATCAATATCAACGATAAGGTCACTATGTATTACTGAAAATGGGAGTTTACATTAAAATGTAGGGTGTTCGAGAAGTTGTATGTCACCCAAGTCCAGCAACTGAAAAACGGTTCATTTTGGGTACATTGTATTACTTATATGAAATTGAATCGAAATCAAGAGTGAAATTCAGAAATCATGTAAAAAATGACAAAAATGCCCAAAAACAAAATTATTTATGCGAATAAACAAAATGCCCTGCGCCTCTCCTTCAGAATCGCGGCAAATCTAGTTTTCCATAAGTAGATCGTGGCAATTCGACGATATATGTTACAGCCAAATTTATTATTCCGGGCATTATGAATAATGACAAGTCAGATCGGGTCATGTGATTAATTATTACCTAAACTTCATTATTTATCATAGGGTCTGGTCATTTTGAACATTGCTACGCGATCGTCAGGCTATCTGCTTATTTAGGTACATTTGGAGGGGGGCGTTGATAGAAAAGCGGCAATTATTCTAATACATAGGGAATGAATATGTTACTCGTCTCATTTCACCTCGCACATTTTAATTTAATGTCGGAAATTAAAAGAATTGCATTAAAACATGTCTTTTTATTATCCTGCCCAATAGGCGATAGACATTATTTATAAAGCCTGGGCAATTTAATTACTTCAACAGTTATTATTATATTGCCCTCCCATATTGGACATTTTTCATAATGCCCGGAATAATCAAATTGACCGTAACATATATACTGAGAATACAAAAGCAATTTTCGAAAAACCCCGTCCCCCGAAAGTTCAACTGAAGATTCATCCACGAAATATTTACATTCATTCATAGCTGGGAGTTAATAAACATTTAGTATGTAACTTCAGTTTACAATATTCCTAAAGACTTTATCGAAATCTTCAGGAAACTTAAAAACTGGCCTCCACTATACTATTATTGAAACTTTGTTTCTTATCATCCCATATAATACTGGCCGAACAAAGTCAGTTTTGAACAGTATTAAAGTAAGTTCTCAAGAGCGGAAGATCAATGGAAAATGGGGTTGTGGAAAATCCCCATCGATAAATCTCAGTCGGTTACGCAACAAAGACCGACTGAAGGGCCCAACCGATATCGGAAGACGAAAAGAGCAAGTATATAATTGCGGTATTCATCATCTTCCATAATAACCTGAGATCCAAACACGTAGAACGTCCTGTAATTACGACAGTACATTATAATTAGGGGTCGTAACGACACCTCGGAAGCGTCTCCAACAGTGACATCGTACAAGGGGCGACGGTGATTTTTCCATAAGGAACAAGAGTTATTGTGGATAGCCAAGCACTTACGAGAACCAACGAATAGAGAACGACTATCGAGAAATTGAAGAGAAACTGAGGGATCGATCATTGATAAAATATTTTCTAACACTCAAATTATTGAAAATGAAATTATTTTTGTCGACTTGAAAAAAGAATATGACAGTGTTTTCATGGGAAGACTTTAGTACGCCTCAAGAAAACCATCATCGATATTAGAAACAATAAGAGTTGATAAGACTCTATATAAACAATCACAGATAGGAAATACTGAGGCCTGACTAGAAGTAAATTTGAATAAAACCAACAAAAACAAAATTGTTACTTAAAAACAGAAAACAAATGAACCAAAATACTATGTACTGAGTCTTAACTCATCGTTACATTTCTGCAATTTCTATTGGAACACGAACCTTTTCATTATAAATGCTAATCCGACCGTTATCATGGCCCATTGTTCAAGGTGCGAACTTCGCTAGAAATAGGGTTGAGGATTCCAGGTACGGATTTGAAAATACGTAAATTATCTCCTTTATTTAATTTTAATGAGCGAATTGATTTGTAAGCTTTTTATATTAGGTTTGGATTATGTTATAAACTAATTTTATTAAAATAATCAGGACAATCCGTCAATTAAACATATCATCTTGTCTGGAAATTTCAATGTATCGAGTACGTCCCTGCTAGTGGTCAGTCGAGCGCTTAGCCTTATCAGTTATGAATAATAATGAATCGCTAAGAAGTATTGCAGCACTATACTCATCAGTAAATGTCATAAGCAGTTCTAGCCTATAATTCAGTGACTATGCCTGATTTTTTAATGACTTGGTGAACAAACACTGACTTGAAAATAAAAACTGGATTGATTGTCCTCTCGATGATTATTGTCCAATAATTGGTTTTGAGAGATGTAGTGATGAAAAATAGTACAGGTATAAAAAACAATGTCCTTTTCGAAATTATACCTATTTTTTCATATTTTCTACTGACATGCTCCAGATTTTCGAATGGAACTTCTAGGATAAGTCTAACAAATCTTGCAAATTGAAATGCAGAAACATACTTGTTGAACAGGTATTATTGAACGATCCTGCTTTGGAAGAAGTAACATTCCTAAACAGATACACAAATATTGATATTCAGCAAGCCATCAACCAAATTAAAGTTATTGGCCATTCCTGAATTATTTTTACCAAACCTGTTCCAACTCACGAACCACCACTGACTTCACTGAACTTCATGCCACCATCCTTATTTCAGTGCCCTTTAATCCCTACACCAAGTTTTATGTTCTCAATAAAGAACCAAAATTCGAGAGGGGAATTCCGCACTGTATGTTTGTAATATATTACTGTGGCAGTTTCATGTCTACCATTCAAGTTTTCCGAGAATTATGCATTCATGTCTGCTATGAAGTTGGAGCATCATACTTTATAATCATCGCAGTGGAGTGACTCAGACGTCTAAGTTCATCCGCGTTAGAAATTTTTTATGTTGGATGATGGGTGCTGCCACGAATAATTGAAGATGGCATTTTCTTTTTCCAGATCCAGAGTATGAGGAGTTTATGGCGGAGTCCTGTTGAAAACCCATTGTGACTGGAAGCTCACAAATGAATTAATATCGGAAAAAAACTTGGAATGATGTGATTATATTCACAATAATGATTTTTGCTACGAGACAATATAATAATCGCTTACACTCCACATACCATGCCATGAAACCCTCCCTCACCTCGGTAGGACAATGTTGCAATTCACAAATTATTTTGCTCATGCTTCATTTATAATTCTTCAAGGTAACCAAACTAAACTTATCGTTGTTGTTTTTTTTCGGGAGAATGTTAGAGTCCAGAAAGCTGATCTGGACTTGAACAAACAGTATGAAACACCTCAATTCTTCTACTGGATAAGTACCAGTATGAATCGGTTATAAAAGAGCTTGACTCGAAATGGTTAGTTCTGCTAAGTTGACCCTTATATAACTCAATCCACAGCTATAGTGACATCTGAATACAACACATATTATAAAGTGCGAGTTAGGGGCGCAATTATGATGAATCTCTCACCCAGATGGACCTACCTAAACTCAGAACAGATCATCCAGGCGATACGTCACAACCCCAATGAAATAATGGTACAGGTCTGTTCATAGAACATGATCTAAATTTCCCATCGAAAGCGTATACATGCTTTGATGGCAGATGATGCTAATACTGTAACTGAACTTCTAGGAATAGTAATGCGGCCAGCAGCACAATTCATCAATCGCCCACTAGTATTCTCAAGGTTTCAGCCCATGTGCCGACACAAAGACTCATTACTACCTGGCTGAAGGAACTCATTGAATCAAACCGTACATAATGTGGCTACTGCAGATGCATTCTGAGATCACAGGAGGTTACAATACCATGAGTAAGCCACTGAAGAGCCACGTGGAGATTTTATGAATGGGTCAATTTTGCAGAGAGTTTGGGACATCAAGAAATGAGACAAGTAAATGTGGAGCTCCTAGTAGGATCAGAACTTGGAGACATAATGTGGATATTGATGGGCTCTTCATTCCGCTCTGTTCTGTATAATGAATCAATATTACTAAATGTTTCCCAGGGAATAAAAACTGGTCTGAGGACTCAGGACAAAGATTGGAATACTGCCAGTTGGAATTGAATCAAGGTATCAATTTTTCAGACTCCTCACGGTCGCCAGCCGATCATTGCTTTCAGAGATTGTTGTGGAAACTGAGTTGGCGCTTAATACACTTTTAAATCCACACCCTACTTTATCCTGAATGCGGAACGATGGCATTAACGAGAAAATTACATTATTATGCACTGAAAATATTGCAAGGAACTCGAAAGTCATTGCATTATTCCACGATTAACCCCAAGCATAGGAATTTCGAGAAATAAAAGATTGGGTTTCATCAGGAAGCCGAACTTCTGCTTCCCGTCAAGTCTTTGGCGGTATTATTGACTTTTCAAAGGAATCTTCAACGTGGAGGTTCATTATTATTATATCATATGGCTGCACAACAACGCATATGATGCGCAACAACATTTATCTAATTTTCAAAGCTTATAGAATGAAACGATAATTGCAGTTGAAACTTCGAATGAATTTATACTCAAAATAAATTGATTAGGGAATTCAGAACATATTCCACTATTTGAGTTTGCCATTATTATAAGGATATTCATACTGAATTTTAATTGGAGATTATATCTAACTGGAACGTTTTTAATTCAATATTATTTATTGGCATAAACAAGTATTTCGTTTTCTGTATTTTCTTGACGATATTTACCACCTCGTGTGGTATTTATTACATGGGTGATAAATATTATTTTCAGGGCAGGACATTCTCTTTAGGTGAAGGATATTTCGGTGTACCTAATTTCAAAAACTAAAACCCGACTACTGAAAAATCACGCTTTAAAAAGTATGACACAAGAAAATATGCTGATCTGAAATTGTTATGTACAAACTATTCATTATTTATCATCTATTAAATAAACAACTTACACGTAATTTATTTTATAGTTATTTATGCAACAAGTGCAAAAAGTAAGTGTTTATTGCACTCGACGTGAAGTTGTCCGACGAGGCCGCCAGGCCGAGTTGGACAACACGTCGAGTGCAATAAACACTTTTTGCACGAGTTGCATACAATATTTTTTCTACGTTCATGCAAAAACCAAAAAATGTTTTATTCAGATGGCACTTAGTGTAGAAAATAAAAAGTAAAAAGACGTTTAAAAAATAAAAAGCGTACTAAAAATTGCGTCGATTTGACGTTTATGTTTGTCCATGAGTGCAATATACATTTTATTGCACAGTGCAATAAAGACCCACTTTTTTCACTAAATATAGTTCAATAAAGTTTTGTTTTTTGCATGAACGTAGAAAAATTTATTTAATACATATTCATAGTGATGTTCAGAGGATAGCCGTGGTCACTATGCCACCTACCCTAACAAAACAATACATTCTAAGAATAGTAAACGATCATAAGCTTTGGGACAACGTGGCATATGACCACGGCTATCCTCTGAACATCGCTATGAATATTATTAATTATATTGAAATATATTCCGTGTAAGTTGTTTATTTAATAGATGATAAATATTGAATAGCTTGTACATAACAATTTCAGATCAGAATATTTTCTTCTTTAATACTTTTTAAAGCGTGATTTTTCAGTAGTCGTGTTTTAGTTTTTGAACTAAATCACTTTGGGGTTATAATTTCGTGATAAAGAATTTGCAGAGCTGCTTTACATTTTTCTTTGTTTAGGTTTTATTGTTTTACATTTATCTAGGTACCCTCAGCTTATGTCATTATTATTACACACGTTTTTTTTTATATAATTTCAACATGTGTACCATAGCCCATAATGAAAAACGTATTTTTTATATATGTATTCTGGGTAGGTTTGGAGATCAAATATGTTTGGCGTGATTTTAGAATTTATTCTCAATTATCGGGTGCATGCAAGCAAAGCTAACAATATATATATATATATATATATATATATATATATATATATATATATATATATATATACAGGGTGTTCCAAATTAATCCACCATTCCAACTCCGTTATTATTGATGAAATTTCGGTTAAATGGACAAATGGTTTTTTTATGCAGGAAACAAAAAAAAAATTGACAGTCGCGTTGTCATAATATGGTATTTTTTTCAATGAAACACCCTATATTTTTTCATCCATTTCGATTCGTAATAACATTCTCAACAACAAAGCTCATATTACTTTTCTTCCTAAAGTGGAAAATGAGCGACTTATGTGGAAATATTTATTTCTTTCACTAGTACAAAAAATTTCTTTGTTTTGGCGACATGATGATCACGGGTTTCACGAGTTCACATCCCAGCGCAATTTTTTCTTTTTACTGTCTTATTTTGTTATTAGTAACAAAATATTGTCATTCGTATAAGTACAAAAATGAGGTGTTTGGACAATCTGATTTTATTTCAACATGTACCATAGCCATAATGAAACGATTTATATATATATCTGTATTTGAATCAATATATGTTATGATTTGAATTATTCTCATATTATCGCATGAAGTATATATATATATATATATATATATATATATATATATATATATATATATATATATATATATATATATTTGAATTGTGCTAATTAAGTTCTTTCATTTGATACACACAACGGCATCATTGAAAAAATATTTTTGTGATGAGTAGTTTAAAAGTTATGAGGGAACAGATGGACCCTCCTCATTGCTTCGCCGTAGTCGGGTAAAAATAGGGGTAGTTTCTTGGGATTTGGTTCTGTTTGAAATAAAATTGAAACGAGTATGTTTCAATGTGACAACATTTCTCCTGGAACCCTCCAGGCTTTTTCAAGTTTACAAAAGGGAAAAATATTTGTTATTTTTTGAGGTTTTGTTTACATCTATGTGGGTGTGTTGTTACCTTGAACATAACCTCAAAAAATAACAAATATATTCCCCTTTTGTAGACTTGAAAAAGCCTGGAGGCCTCCAGGAGAAACGTTGTCACATTAAAACAGCTCCCATACTCGTTTTAATTTTATTCCAAACAGAACCAACCCTCAAGAAACTACCCCTATTTTTAATATTTAATACATGGTTCAAGAAACTCACGTAATCAACTTCGACGTAGTTTATCCCCAACCGCTTTTAGAGTTTTACTTAACGTTACTCTGCAAAATCATTTATGCAATTTAAAACAAGATAGCAGGCACGGGTTTTTTTACTTTCGTTTTTTTTTCAAGTATTTAAGAATTCTAACCTTATTTATAATCAGTAGAAATTTGATAAAACTAAATAACCATGAATTAACAAAAATATTAATCGCTTTTAAATAACTCACTTTAAAATAACAAATGCCTCGGCCGTGAATCGAACCCGGGCCGTCCGTGTGGCAGGCGAGCATTTTACCACTGAATCACCGATGCTTATTATCATGAATGTAGCTGACCGTAACTCATCAAACACGAGGCCAGCAACGTAAATAGCATAGTTCTTTCTTTTTCCCTCTCTGGCCAAGTACCTATTTTCCGACATTTTTGCGCCAGAAGCATTTCGTTTGAAACCTAACATAAAAACGTTGCATTTCAATTCAATCTTGAAATTTTACTCTCATCGCACCCAAAGAAGTTTCACTTCAAAAATCATCTACGGAAATGAAAATTATTCTGAGTGTGTAAATTTATCCCTGTGGATGCAAATTCTTCCATACAAGAAGCAAGTTTTCGATAAATTTCGAATAATTTTGCTATGCAAATTCTTCTTTCATATTCACGGGATCAGAGATTTTTGGGAAATATAACAAACACGTTATAATGGAATCATGCCAGAATGAACTCTTAAACAAACAAAATAAACTTCGAATTCAATAGTTGAGAAATACGAATTCTATCAACTTCACTAACTCCATCAGAATGGGTAAAGATGCTATCACAATAAAAGTTCAAACAATGAACCGTAACGAATCGAGTCAGTCTGCAGACTGTTCGTATCTGATAATAGTCCAAGAATTTCTCCGTATATCATTCCTCCGCCCTTGTACTGTCACTACCCTCTATTTATTAACTTTGCTATGTTGCTTGCTGCCGTCCGTTCATTTTTCATTCTCTTCATTTTTATAATGCTCCGGCTAACTTTTATTACCTCTGAATGTACATAATAAAGTTATACAAACGAAAATAACAATTCATCTTGCGTGAAAATATGGACATTGGGCACAAAACGTGGAACTATTCATAATTATAATTCATCGGAACTGCTTCTCGTTATTCAGAAGTGGGATATGACGAATGAAAAATAATCTCCTTGGAATGTTTTCCATGTTTTTACTTAGTCGTAGCCGTAGTCGGGTAAAAAAGTCTTGAATATATGTAATGTCACCAATTCCTGGTTTATTTTTCAATGCAGACCAAGATTATCATGTTCTGGTGAATTTACGAAATAACCCTAATTAGTTGAAAAGGGAAACATTCTCAATTGAATATTGATAGAAAGATTTTTCTGTGAATTGAAAAATCCACGATTAAAATGAAGTTATTTTTTGTGAATGTCTAACAGAAAACAACTACTTCCCCGGCTAAAGCAGATGATTCCACATCTGATTTTATGAACATCCTGTTTATATTTTCAACAAATCAACCCTAATTAGGTTACGTTTTCAGATATTGTTGAAAACGAAATAATTTGTATATTTGAAGATAATTTCAAGAAACGCCGAGAACAATTGAAGAGTAAATTCAGATCTGGTTGTGAAGTAATAGTTAATGGTATTGTGGTCTCAAATCAGTTCAATCAGCTTATAAAATTGTAATAGAGCGTTAACAAAATACTTGTAATACTTGTACATAACTCATTGACAACTAACTTCGCATTCTCCCGGATGATACGACTTCATCGAATCAATCAACGTCCAAACAAGAAAACGTGATTCTAGTGGCGGCAAGAAATGATATAAAAACATGAAAACGCGCATTACTTCCAAGTTTTTCCCTTTAACTTGATTTCACGTTCGTGGAATGGCGAAATTGAATGAACTCGAACCATAGATCCAGTCCATCAGACAAAAAAAATAAGTAGTCAAGATAGGAACGCAACGAAGTATTTCATTTATCTCATTGAATGCAAAAGTTTCGATTTCGGAAAAATAATAGTGAATCCATGGAAATCGTGATATGTTTTATCAAGTCCACGAAAAATTAGTGATCAATTGGATTAAATGCAATTTGAAAAATAGTCGGATATTGTTCGAGTAATAGGTTACAAAAAAAAATCGCTTTATATCTTATATATATATATATATATATATATTATATATATAATATATATATATATATATATATATATATATATATATATACCTAGTAGCTGTTTCGTTCTTTCCTATCTCTTTTATAATCTTCTCCTATCTGAAGTCATATGCCTCACAACAAATCCATTCCTTTCTGTAAGCAGTCACTTGATTGTTTTTCGAACCCTTTTTGTCTCCTTTGTCCTTGGGACAAAAATGGAAAATTTCGACTGTTCACCTCATGTGATTTCTTTTGATAATTTTTCCTAAGAAATCGAGTCGTTGGAGTTATCCTCATTCTTCATTTCTCCTCAATCAAACTTATTTTGATTATTTGATATCACGTTTGTGTATTTTTGTAGCATTTCCAGTTATATTTTTGTCATAGCTTATTGCTTACGTGAAATCTATTTTAAAATAATATTCTCGTGGAATGTCCCGAATATTTGCAAGGTCGTAGATGATATATGCACAATCACGATATTTATTCATGATGGAAGGATATTTCATGTCAGAGAAGAAACCTAGAAGCAGACTCTAGCGGCTACCGTCAACAAGGCGATTCAACGCGCTGCGACGTTGAAGGAATCAGGCCCAATTCATTTTCTTTCAGCTGACAAATTTGAATTCTGGGTTTCAAATATAGTATATTGAACGCCATCATTGAGATAACATGTTGATGTTGCACTAGGTTTCACTACATCCTTCTGCTGGATCAAATGTTCAAAAAAGTGTTAATGTGAGTCTTGGAAAAAAACACAAATAGGAACAGATAAATTACGAAACTTGTGGAGGCAAACTACAACATAAGAAAACAATGAAGTTATATCGGTTTCCTGCTGAAGCATAATGGAGAACAACAATGATATCATTAATCCAAAAAAATCTTCGAAAATTGCGCATTGTTCTGCAACGTCCAAGGCCAAATTATTTTCTATTCAACATGTGATTCTTTTCAAGGTAGCTTGTGAACTCTTTGGTTAAAGATTAGTAGACTCAAGAAGACGCCGGCCATGAATTTATTGATTAAAAAGTAATTTTGTAGTTAACGAATCTGGGGTTCGTGGCTAAAGGAACACTGGACTAATTATTCCCTTTTATTTGTTATACAACTTTCAATAACTCGATTTAAATTCACCGCCAAAAACTCCAGTGTTCACTTCACTGTTCGCTCAGAACTCTATCG
The DNA here is from genome assembly GCA_018342105.1 of Gonioctena quinquepunctata. Classification (NCBI taxonomy): domain Eukaryota; kingdom Metazoa; phylum Arthropoda; class Insecta; order Coleoptera; family Chrysomelidae; genus Gonioctena; species Gonioctena quinquepunctata. The sequence goes on along the minus strand of JAFIRS010000038.1, from coordinate 653,537 downwards.
GTTGACATGCTTACTAACTTCGTCCTGACTGCACTACCGACATGCTGCAAATTATATGGGTCATTTTAGACAAGTGGTGAAAGCCGATAGAACGTTCGCGGCCATTTCTGGAACTATTCGAGATATTTTGCTTTGGATTTTTCAAGACAGCCATCTGTCGGATCCTCCGTGAACCTTGTTGTTACGTCAGCAAAACAAGGCCGAATGATGCCGAAAGAGCAGTATTCGTAAAAAACTCGTTGCTGAGGATGATTTTCGATAATTCAAGGCACTCTCGATATCAAAATAAAATAGAAAAAAAAATGGCTCTTTATATTTTATATCGAACCCACCACATTTTGATACTGGAGGTGCTAGTAAACCCACCGACACCCGGTATATCTTGAGCGCCCGGAGAAATATGGGGTATCCGACGGCTATGCGAAGGAAACGTATTACTTAATATAAGGATATTGTCTTTTGGGGAGAATTTAATTGTAGGATTCCGAGCAAGCCGGAATGAATAAGTGATTAGAAAATGCACAGATGTTGCTGGTAGCATGAGCTTATGGCAAATTACACAAACAAGTGAACTGTATCTGATTTACGACTATACTGTGCAGATCTACCTATACAGAATATTAAACATTCAAAAAATATATTATCCATTAAGGGACTGTCATTGTTGCAATGATATTTGTTTATTTATTTATCTATCCAAACATACAATTCATTTGTGTTTTTTTTTTTTCGGTTTCGCGCACAAAAAATAAGCTGAAATATAATACGTATCTTTTTCTTGATGCTTCGAGGACTATATTTATCTGTTTTCAAAATCTAATAATTTAAAAAAAATACAATTAGAAAATTATATGTCCATTTTTTATTGTTTCTCACTCCTTGGCATTAAAAAAATAATCTGCTAGAAATACTGGATAAATAAATGACGAGTATTTTTCTTACAGAATCTCTATGCTCAACAAAATTATTTCTTATGTTCCACGCAGTAACCATCTACGTTCATAATGATTTCCACGATTTATTATTATTTTTTCTGTTGGAGGACACAACTCAAGTTTCGTGTTATTTTGCTAATACAAAGTAATAAACTTCGTTTTATTGGTTCATAATTGGTATTGATTCCCTTCCTGGAATAGTCAGCTTAACATTGTTTATATTTAGTTATTTAGTATTAGGAATTTATAGTCATGATAAAATGGTACTCATTAAAGATAAATCTAAATTTTCCTTTTTTGAATACCTATAAAATTGTATTTATATTTCATTGTATATTAAAATTTGTGTAACTTAATGCTTATTATATTTTTTCAGTACTCTGGGACAAGCTAACACGTTTGTAATATTTAATCAAAGCAGAATAAACAGCTTGCTTTTTCTCTTTGAATATAATCGGAATTGTGAAACAACGCAAAATAACGGCTAATGATTAGTGATCGAGTATCAATGTTTTGGTTGTGGTTTAATTGGAATTGGGATCAATATGGATTGAAGAAAAAACTATTGTTTTCTTGCCGACGCTTCGAATTAATTTAATTCATCCTCGGCTCCGTAACAATGGTTCCTCAAATAGTGAATAAGTTTATTTTTTCTTAATTATTATTATACTTGTAACGGTGAAGCATTGTACTTAAAATGTATGTTAAAATGTTAAGAAAAAGTACTCACCAAAAAGTAGTTATTTCCGAGTTAAAATCCTTCAAATTTAAAAAATATTCAGAGTGATAGATACACAGAAACGAAACTCAAACGGGCACAATGTTGCTTGTATACTAACGGGATGAAAATGAAATACTGAGATAAGAAACTAAGATTGAAAGCAACAATTCATAAAAAATGTACAGTAAATAAAGAAACAATGCCAATGTTTTCATTATTGATAAGGAGGCCAGGTGTCGAGGAAACAAAGATAATAGTAATGGTAATTCATCTGGGCATTTGATAAATCAAGTTGAAAAAGGCTGTGTTTAAATCATCAATGTCTCTGCTGGTCAGTGTTGCCAAATCGAACGATTGCCACACCTTCATGCTTGGAGATGTCACAATCGTTCAGTTGATTGTGGAATTTATCGATATCTGGCAACGCTGCTCCTGTTGTCCACTGTCATGTTTGAAGATTTGAATCATTTCGCTTAGAAGTAAGTCTTTTCGAGGATATGGTTGAACATTTAGAACTACCGGGTTTGTGAAATCATAATTATGATTCTTTTATCTGACATGTTCAACGAGAGCAGTATTAGGATTGATAGTGTTTAGCTTTTTGGTGTTCCTCTCATGTTAAGACATACATTTATTCAAATACCTTCCTGTTTGTCCAACATAACACATATTGCAATCTTTACAGTTGATTTTGTAAATTATATTAGATTGTAACTCTAAAGGAGTTTTCTCTTTCTGTCGTGAGAAAGAACGTTTTCCAATGGTGTTGTCTGAACATGAGAGGGACACCAAAAAGCTAAATCCTACTGCTTTCGTTGAAAAAGATCATAATTATGATTTCACAGTTCTAGATGTTCAACCATATCTCTTGAAAATACTTCTAAGTGAAATGATTCAAATCTTCAAACATGACAGTGTAAACACCAGGAGAGACATTGATGGTTTAAACACCCCTTTTTTCAACTTGATTAATCAAATGACCAGATGAATTATTATTACTATTATCTTTGTTTCGTCGACACCTGGCCTCCTTATCAATAATAGAGACATTGGCATTGTTCCTTTATTTACTGTAGGTATATTTTTTATGAATTGTTTCTTTCAATCTTAGTTTCTTATCTCAGTATTTCATTTTCGTCCCGTTAATTACAAGCAACATTGTGCCCGTTTGAGTTTCGTTTCTGTGTATCTACCACGTCTGAATATGTTTTTAAATTTTTACGATTTTAACTCGGAAATAACTACTTTATGATGACTCCGTTTTCTCAACATTTTAACATAAATTTTAAGTACAATGATACATCGTGACAAGTATAATAATAATTTAAAAACAATCCTTTTTCACTATTTGAGGAACCATTGTTACAGAGCCCTGAGAATTAGATTAATTCGAAACGCCGGCAAGAAAACAACTGTTTTCAATCCATATTGATCCCAATCCCAACTAAACCACAACCAAAACAAATGCAAAATAACTTTCATCTATACTATGATTTCGAGATAATTTCCGTTATATTTGTAAAAATTGGTGAAATTTTATTAGTTCTCAAATGGGGATTGGAACTTAATATTTCTTATATTGAGGACTGCGATACTCTTTTGTGGAAATAAATGTGACAATCAATCATAATCCCTAATCAAGACAAAAACAATATTCGGAAATGCAAAATAGTGATGATTGATATGAATTTGAGTCAGAGTTAGGGGATGATTCAATGGTCAGTCATTACTAGCGCGCAGTCGCTATATTACATTCCTAAATATATTTATGATAACGGTGAATAATCTGTATGCACATGTGAATATTCGCAATATCAGCAAATATCTTGTGAAACTTCGTCATTCGTTGTAATTGCTGTAATTCCACGTAACTTCATAGAATATATAGGTACATTACGAATAAAAACATGTTGCGTGGGATAAATATATCAGAATATCATTTGTATTTTACGCTCATTGAAGAAATACCTATTTGAACAACGGGCGCCAGCAGACTTCAAGAAAACCTAACAATATGAATTCTATATGCTGAAACAAAACCAAAGTAGTACACAATAATAAAACCATGTACCCAATGGCAATATTTTCAACATAATTCACTTCCACAGATTTTCTCAGTTTACACGATCTCCAACAAATTGCGTCGGAAAAACAGGGACAAAGATTTTCGCCGGCGAGTAATGCTTTCTGCAACAATGTGCCCCTATCACATAAACAATGACCTTTGTCGGCCGCACAATCGGCCAACTCTCATTACCATAGATTTGCATCGGTCCAATATGGTTGCTGTCGACTCCCGCTATTTCGCGATTCATGTGTCGTTGTTCGGATGTTTCGCGATGGAAATACATCCGTTCGCAATGTTCGCACAATACGTGCCCATCACATTCTCGAGACTTTATGGACCAATTCGTTCCGCGTAAAGATGAAAAGATGACGGCCGGCTGGAAGAATGGAATTCTCGACGAATGAATTATTCAAGATGGACCGAAATTAAACGGCTCGGAACATTAATGAATTCATTACACAGAATATATTTTATTTCGAATATAACTTCACTTTAATGCCTTTTGTTCTGGATTTTTATTCCACAGAGTGATGAATACAATAAATATGAATCACAAATTAAAGTCTATTGGTTCTTGGAACATAACTACATCATGAGATTATAAACTTATTATGCTTCAGAAGCCATGAAATATTCTACGAAATGTTCAAATCACAGAAGTTACTTCTGGAGTATTGGATAGATAGATCTTTATTGTCTAAAATGTAGTACATTTTGTCGACAAAGGTTATCATGCTTATATACACAAAAGTATAATAAATTGTACGATATGTACAGAAATACAAAAGTAAAATGAATACATAATAAAACAACATGAAGAGAGCCAAAATGGACAAATAAGTTTGCAAAAGCAACAATTTTTTTTTATTTCTTGATATAAAACAAAACACAGAAATACTAGAAATTATATGCAAAATACTCTTCCAAACTGTAGAAGCTCTTTCCCATTACAAGGTCACTTACCGATTTTCTAAATTGTTTCTGTTCATAGATTGCTGTTATATGTTTTGGTAAATGATTATATATCACTTCGTGTATACCTTTCAGTTTGCTTCAAAAACAGTTCTTTATGTTTGTGTAGCAAGCAGACAGTCTCTAAAATGGAAATTCAAAAAATTGTTAAAATTTTATTATTGTAGAAAAGTGGTCTACACGAATATGGAATTGGATTTGGAATTGAAAATATCAAAAACTTACATATAGAGCTTATTCGTTTCTGAATGGCGAAAGAACACAAGAAGAATCCCAAATAAACATATTTATTTAAATCGATCAATGCTTCATTTCATATTGAATTTACATACAGTGGTGTAGTCAAACTTGAAAATTGCCTAATAAACTTTTGCCGTTTTTGACAAAGAAAAAAAACCATAGTGTGCCTTGGAAATAAAACTGAAGTTATAAAATGTGTGTCAAGATACAGTTTTCGATGCTCAATATTAAAAAAAATATTGAGATTGATTGAAAAATGCGTATTCTACAGGGGTGGTTCCATTTTAAATGGGTCACACTGTATGTAACAACTGGCGACGAGAATCGTATTGAATGAAAGTAAACCCACGGTCCTCACTACGGAAAAGTGAACGTTGTATGGCCGTTTTTACGGAATTTAGTAACGAATAAGCTCTATCGATTTTGAGTCATATCGGACCATAATTTCGAACTCAGTCCACCATATTGGAACCGCCATTTCGATTTCGATCCGCAATTCGTAATGAGCAATCACGAAAAATTCCAGTTGTCGATTTAGTGTGAAATTGGACCACAAATTTCGTTCCCCATATTGGAGTCGCTATTTGGAATTTTCAAATTTCAATATGAATCCATAAAACGCAACCTCGGGGACCTGGTACCAACTTTTAGGCAAAACGGATCATAAATGGAAGAATAGAATATACAAAAATGTCGAATTGTATGTAATATAACCTAATGCTATGATTATCATCGGTTATAGCAACGACTTGAAACCGATGAAAACAGAACGAGTGCGCAGCAGGAGTTCTATTTTCTCAGGGTTTTAACGAGTATTATCACCGATAAATAATCATTGCATGGGTTGTATTTGGTTGGAGAGAATATAGTGAACGGTATCAGATAAAATAAACTTCTTAACGTCAAACTGACAGTCTACAATTTTCATTAGAAACAGTTGAGGGTCAACATGCAGTGATAATGGAAATATCATCGATTTGATAGCCTCTTCTACTCTGTTGTTTTATCATCTCAGCCAATCACATTAGTCGGAAATGTACCACATGTGCCACGTGAATTATATTCACACCAAAATGATTTTTAAGTATACCAAACTTAACTTAACGGACATGCGGAATTAAGTGAACGGTGAGTCGCTAAATCCCATTAGGTACATACAAACAACCAAGCAAAGCTAGAAGTTATGTTACATAAAGCGTCTAATAAAAAAATGACAAACACATAAGATGAAAATCAAATACTTTTTTCATATTGTTTAACAGTGGCATAGGTTCTCATAACTGAATAAAGGGAGATCTTTCATTTTCTTCAAATTATGCCTTATATCACATATCCCACTCATGTATATGTCGAATGATTCAGTTAGGTATGTAGAATACCCGGTATTTTCTTAAATCCTCAATAACAATCAGACGCCTATCCGTTATGCAACCCTTCGTTCAGCGAAGGAGCAAAAGAGGTTGTATAATTAGTGGTAAGTGCTCCCGAGCGTGGTGTTGGGAGCAAATTTACGTCTACGAAGTTAGGAGAAGCCGTAACTATGAATTTTTACTCAACGACTTTGTTACTGATTAAAAATTATGTTTAGCAGTGAGGTAGTTTGTAAACTACAATTTGGGAACAACAGGCAGTTAAAATTCCGGTAGTGGATTTAATAATTCTACTCCGTTATTTTGCAAATTTGCGAAAAACTTTTCGAAAAATAATCAACTCAATCGACAATATTACGCGTCGCCATAATATGAAATAAAAACGAGGAAATTTTATTAACGAATTAACGAGAAAATTAAAAATGTTAAGGAGGGAAACAGTAAAGAGTCTATTTTATGTCATATAAGGCACATGCCACAGAATTCGATTTATTTATGCGCGTCTGTCAATAAAAATCGTCAACAGTAACCTTAAAGCTAATGAACACATTACAGAACATCATTGAATCATCCCCAGTAAACATTCCATCATTATTTGCAAGAAGAAAATTTATGATGCTTTGGTGGAATTCATTAAAAAAAGAAAGATAAAATTATATATACATGAACATTTGAAACATTTCTTGAATATTCGGTGACAAAAAGAGTAAGCGCTAATGCCAACCTATCCTTAAAAAAAACAAAAATTATGGGTAGATAGATATATTCCAAAAGTAATCAAATGAATGGGGAACACGCATATTTGCATATAGAGATTATCACCTCAGGAATGAACTTAGAAATTGAAAAAATAATATTTTTCATAATTTGAAATTGAAAACGCCATTTTTTTCATCACATTCAAAAACGTACTCCTAGCGCATATGATGGATGTCTGCATCGTTACTTCACACTGTTCAAACTTTTACCGCTAGTTGCTTCGAACTGTCAACTATAATTTCATCTGTCTTCGTTTATATGTTGCACCAATATTTTTGAAGACCGAACTGTAGCAAAGAAAAATTGAAATAAAATAATGAGTGTTTCCTATTATTAACATTGCCATCTATTTTGTATTTTAATAGAAGTTTATGTAACAATTTCGCAAAGTGAGGCTTTAGCCGGACGAATCGGAATGTTTACGGACCAGGCGCCAGTCGAGTTCGGAATATGAAGATGATGTCCGCTAAAGCCATTTGCGTACATGTTGCATAAAACATGTTTTTGAGCTTTCCAAATAAACAGAACAAAAATGCCGCACATATTTCCTCGCCCTGCATACATTTTCAATCACCATCCATACGGTAGTGGGAAGGAAGGAAGTTGTGCAAAAATCTAGCAAATATTAGTGTTTATTTTTCATGAAATAGGCATTCCAACAGAATATTTCGAAGAAAACGTGTGCTGCCACTACGAAATTATCAATTAATCTATGGTTGGTTGGTTGAAAACTGACGAGCCAGAGACAGGGTTGGCACTTAGCTTCCCTTGACACTGCGACCAGCTCGGGTTAATTGTATCACTGTTGTCATCAGTGGTTCCTCATTCAAACAGGTTTGTGCCTTCAATTAGGTTTAGTAGCCTGTTAATAAGGTTCTTCGGATTCATGCCTGTTTCCGGGCTGATCTCTCCAAAGGTTCTGTGTCGCCTTCTACTTAGGGCGTCACAGTCGAAGATAATATGAGAGGCTGTTTCCTCCTCTTCATCACATACCCTACACTCCACGGTTTCCCTGCGTACTCCCATGGTGTTTAGGTGTTTTCTCAGGCCGCAGTGTCCAGTCAACAGACCTACTATTATACGTGCCTTCGTTCTGTTCAGGTTCAGAAGGTCAGCCGTCAGGGTCCGGTTTGGGTGCCCTACCATGACTTTGCTGTGTATTTGCCCGACAGTTTGATCCCAATATTGTTGGTGTCTTCTTTTTATCCACTCATCGATCAGGGTCCAGCCTTGGTTTTGTCGTTCTGGCCCTGTGAATAGCGTTTCAGAGCTGGTCCGCTTTTAGTTGCCTTCAATGCCTCTTTGTCCTGGCACCCACATCGAGGTGATCTTGTTGTGTTTTGCCAGCTCGATGAGGTTCTGGAGGCAGTCCCAGACCAGTTTAGACTTCATCTGTATAGAGTTGAGGGCTTTGATAGCACTTTGACTGTCAGATAGAATGAAGATGTGTTTTTTCCTATAACCACTTTCTAAATTCTTCTGAATGAATACCATAATAGCATGTGTTTCAGCTTCAACTGTCTTTGAACCGTCTGTATACCAGACTATGTCCGCAGTTGATTGTGATTCTATACTCGAGGCCCATCCAGATCCGTCAATTCGTGATTTGAATGGTTTTTCGAATGAGTATAGGGGTTGCCTGTAGTCTGAAATCATTTCGAATTATTCTATAGTTCATTGCGTCTCCTGAAACGTTTTTAAGATAATAATTAGAATTTTTCTGAATAAACAAAAATTATCCGGTAAATTGTTGCCATGATGACTTTGCCGGCCTGGTCCGGTAAAGTGGCATTTTGCGGACTCTTTTCAGTTCAAAGCAGGCTTATGTTGAAAATTATTTGGAATTAGATTTTTTGTGGTATTCAATATGCTATTCAACAATTTATTTCTTATGTAACTCATCAGCTTTATTAGCGACAAACGAACAAGTCTTTTGATTGATAATAAGAACAAGTTCAAAACATTATGCATTTGTCAGCAATAAATTGTTAAATCTACCTTACCGAACGGCCGCGCAGTCGGTTTATTCTAAATTTTCACGGTCATAAGTAAGTTGTCATTAAATTGTATTGCACAAGTTTCAAGTTACTGCAATGCAACTATCGAAAGTGAGAAACAACCAAACACCTACTTCCTGAGATATGGGTCAAGACAAATCCAATAAACGCAATTATGTTAATTATCCTACATTCTAAGATATAGGTCGAGACATGACGAATAATCGCCAATGATCATTTATATTATCTCGGAACAAGGATGTTCATCATCACGATCGCCTAAATGAAAAACTGCACATGCTAATTGCGAAACAAGAACAGAACAGTGTAATGAACCGTAGTGTATCAAACCTAGTTAATGTTGTTACCGAGCAATATCGAATCGGAGAGCTAGCGTTCTGGCGTGGCATGCTAGAAGGCCGTTCATCACACGGGGACGAAATAAAAGTGTTTAATGTTGTTAGAAATGGCACTAGTTGACCCAGTTAGAGTTTACCCAGATAGCGTCCGCTTTATTGCGCTAATGAATGGAGGGATATGGATCCCATATACCAGGGAAGTTAAATGTCAGAAAGGACTGAAAAATCCGTCGCCACCGAAATGATTACGACGGCACGGCGTCCCTATTTGACCTTTTCCAAAGTACGGGCAAATAAGAGCCATACATAGTCGAGTAGCAATCTCGTTTCTTTCGGACAAAGAAAAACAGTATTTTCCAGTTTTTGTTGTTTCCTTTGTTTCATTTCGAAAATAAATAATGAAATATTCCAAACCCAAATCTTTTGGTTTTAAGAACAATATTGTCACAAAATCAATTTTTGCTTAGCAGTCTAAACGAAAGTTTTAGTTGATACTGAATTGCTAGTATAAATAATGTTCCGTCTACTTGTTACAATGTGAGCATTGGTTTTGACATCTTTGTGGAAAGCTTCGTATCGAATTGCTATCAAATAGCACAAGGGACCAATGTCCAAAATTATTCTTGCAACACATCATATGCACTAATCGCGTCTATTCTATTCGCTGTGAGAAAGACTGGTAATGCTCTCTAGGGACTCGATAGCTGAAGTTTTCCTGGTTAATTTCCAATACTCACTGTTTAACAATTTCAATTTTTAACCGACGAAACGAAAAAAGTCGACGCGTATATATTTTTTTTTATGTGTGACCACGCATAACTTTTTACTGAGTCGTCCGATTCCGAGAATTCTTTTTTTAGGGTGTACTTCGAAGTTGGTCCCATTTGAATTTAAAAGATGAAATCCACCCCTAAGGATAGCCAAATGAAGGATATTGATCACTCACCCTCGAAATTCTGGTCCGTTAACCGATTCTATCAGGCATAACTTTGTACTGGGTTCTTCGATTTAGATGTTTTTTTTTTAATAGATAGGGTATACCTCATAGTTGATCCTATTTGGATTTCGAATGGAATTATCCACCCTTACGGGTAGAAAAATAGGGGATAATTGATTTTTCACTTGTGAACATTGGCACACATATGTAGTTGACAATGACAGATCGCTATTGTCCTTATTTTTGTTCTCCTACATCCGTCACAATCATTATATTCTATGAGAGGATGGGATGATATACAAAGTAATGAAATAAACTAACCAGAACAACAAAAATAATTTATATTACAACAAATAGAAAAAGTAGATAATCATATTATTCAACTAGTAATAGTTGAAGTAAGGTGGGTAAGTAAGTATTTTGGAAGTAATAAAAAAACAAGTAGTAGTAATTAGTAGATTTCATCCACAAAAAATTGAAGAATAAAAACTTTTAACAAAAAATTAAACGGACGAAATACGGAACTGAAAAGTAAAAAATAAAATAAACCTTAGTCTCAATAACTAAGCTCCTAAACTAATGTAAGTAACTCATTTTGAGTCGGCGCCAAACAAACAATCAACGAAGATCATTAAATTACTTCAAAAAACTTATCAGAATGTCACCGCGCAACTCGATGCCATTCATTTTACGCCTTACCTAATTCATTTGCTTGTTTGTTTGGCGCCGACTCAAAATTAGTTACCTACATTAGTTTAGGAGCTTAGTTATCGAGACTAAGAAGGTTTATTTTATTTTTTACACCAAAAGTATCTCTATCCCCTGTTCATAAGGCTGATCAGTTTACAACTCGCAGTTTGAGTCGCTATTTGCTTTTTATCACCAGCTCAACACCGTCCCACGGAACTTGTTTATACTCTTACAGTCCACTTATTAGGCGATCGAATGGAAAACATCTCAAATATTCATCGAAAGAAAACCTAACGTCCCGAAATTAAAGATTGAAATATCGTTGAATAACAGAACACTTACCTCTGCTGCAGCTTAGTGATGCCGTTGGAAATGTATAAAATGTACAAGTACTATATTTGGTACTATTTTTGCAATCGATTAAATACCAATAGCGAAGGCTCATTGTTATTATGTGTATGTTGTGATACTACCCCAAAAAGAATAAATGTTATCTGAATAGGAGGTACTAATAAACTCTAGCCAATCAGAATCTTGAGCATTAACGTGTCATAGTGACGTACATGGATAGACATGAGTACAGGTGGCCCGTGTAACATACAGAGTGGTCCAATATACAATCAAGAGCCTGTATCTCTCAGATACCAGAGTGCGGAGTCCGCTAGTCCGCCACTGTCCAGAGAGAATGGTGGCCATGACATGTCCATATACGTCACTATGACTCACAAATGATCTTTCATCTCTTTCTATTAGTGTCACCATTGTCTTATGGGGAATAGACTCTACTACTCAGATAACGTTTACTCTCTTTGATATTACCCAACCGTGACCGTTGCAACTACGATAATAATAATAATGTTTATTCATCTGAAGTATGGTACAATATTTTTGAGTGATTTGTGAATAAACGGGGAGACAACAGAAACTGAAAGTTTTCAGCTTAATACCTACTCCTGCCGCCATGGGCGCTGTCATAGTTTCATCTGTCCCCTCCAGCCTAATGCGAATAATACGGCCGCGTCACTTCGCATCATGCAATGGCGACGGAGTCTGCGCGTGTGTTACACCAAAGTTTAGTGATACGATAAAAGTCATCCTTTAAGCTATGAATGCAATGATATAAGTGAGAATAACCCTCGGAATAAACTAACGAGAATTATGTTCGAAGATAACTATAAGATTTCATTTTTAAAACAAATTATCTTAAATATGAAGACATACTAGTTTTTATTGAAGTCGGTGTTTGAAATGCAGCTTGGATTAGTTATAAAGAAATCGTTTCTGCGATACTACTAAGCATTTGTTCGTGACAATAAATCATTTTCTTTGTTATAAAGAAACTAATATAAATAGTAAAGAGTGTATCTCAAATTCATGTGGAACTTTAAATTTAATGCTGACTTTTTTCAGTGTATTTTATCAATACTGACTAATTTTGAGAAGTAATAATGCATGGTTGTCATATTTGTATTTGGTGTTGTGATTCCGCAATTCATCGTTACATATTTTATATTCGTGTTCTGATGCATTTTTTGAGTTGTGGCTAACAAACAAACAACTTTTCAAAATATAGACGGAAGGTACTGTACCGACCATGTTTTTTTCAAGAAAATAGGTTTTAGTTCATTTCTGAACTATTAAAACTCTTGAAAATCCCTAACTGCTTCAAACCATATTTGTTCACGAAGGATTGCATCTGCTTTATGACAAACTGTTTCAACAAGTAAGATCTAGTGCAAAAAAACATTTCCCTTTTCATGTTTTATATATATATTCTAAAATTAAATATCACAGATATCGAAATGTTTAGGGTCAACATGCAGCAGAATTTTACGGATACATCTGAAAAATTTAGTGATACTAGTAGTAGTTGGAAATGAGCAAAATTCTGGTTGAACCACAAAGTGTTATATTGATTTTTGTGTGCTGTATGTAGTAGTTTGCAAATTCAAATAACAGATGGCCTATGACTTGTTTGTAGGTAGAGCTCGTCCAGTATTGAAACGACCACTTTGGCCTTTCCCTACCTAACAACCAATTCTTCTCGAAGATGCCCGAACTATGGCTAGTAATAGAAATTCCATAGGCGCACCAAATTATTTGTTATAGGCGATACAAGAGAAGTAGAGAACTTACACTCCTATAACTTCTGAACGAACAAAATATTTTTCGACCAATCTGCCAGAGGGATATAAATATATTTGTATAAGAAAATTTGAATAAATAACTGCACTACCTATTTATTAATCAAACAAACCTAACCTTTCAAACGCTGCATGCCAAGACACTGGTGAAGATTCGCCGTAGCACTGCATATCGTGTCCAATCGTGTTTCCCCCCTCTCTACCTACCAAACGGTCGTTTCAATATTGGACGAGCTTTAGCATCTAAAAGGTAGTAAATACTAAGAAATAGACTCAACGAGTCGTTTACGATACTGGTAGCGTGAGATCATAACTTCTGAATTGTCTTTTGAATACCTCACATCGATACACATTGTGTAAATATAAAACACACTTAATAAACACAAATCAACTCAGTCTTCCCGAAAATTCGTTACAAAAAAAAAACGCGCGAAATCAGCTGAAAAAAAAAATTACCATCAACCATAACGTGTGGACGTATGGACAATAATTTAACTTTCTCTAATAAATAATACTATGCATAGTTAATGGCATCAAGTATATTTGTGTTTTACTCATCTAGTCTCCGTTATAGTACGTGACAAATTATTTGAGACAAAACCTTCTGATTCTGATCACTTTTAATAAAATTAAAATTCTAATTCCAACTATAAATATGTTTGAAGGTAAGTCATGCCAGTACAACCATGGTCTACAAATATCAAGTGTTACTGAGAATTATTGGAAGTTTTGTCACGGACCATACTTGATTGGAATCCCACAGTTATCCTAAATTTCATTAGCTGTAAGCTATTGCATACGAAAATGTATCGTAGATATCACGAATCAGCAAATAATTCTTGCAGCCTTTATTTCCACAAAAGTATGTATATACATGTAGCCGACAACAATAAAATCAAAGCGCGATGTTTGCATACCCTCATTACGAGCATTTCCGTTTCTGCGTCAACACCATTCACATGCACAAGTGGTTAATAGGGATATTTTATTTCCCCTTTTCAAAATACCATACTTTGTGTTAAAAGTGCGAATAAAACTCCGCTGGCATGTGCCAACTTGATATCGTTCGTTGAAATCTTAAAAGCATTCGAGTGTACCTTTAATAAATGAATATAAAACAAAATCTGAACGACGGACACAAATAAATAAAGCTTAGTCTCAATTATTTCATTCAATATAGATAAACTTGGAGAAGCGATGTTCAAGAGGAAGGAATGGGATGAATCGCCGACACCAATATTATATTCATATAATGCTCGGAATTTATGGTCTCGTAAAAATCCCGATAATTTTATCGCCCACCTCATGAAATAATCTAGCGTGTTTATTTTGTTGATTTTCATTAGAGCGATAAGAGAAGTTGCGATACAAATAAAATATGTTATGATTGGTGGCATAACGGAAAGTTTGACATTGGAAATAAATAATCACGAACGTTGCACACAAATATTCATTAAGATAGGTTAGGTTACTCGACGGGTCAGACTCAGATTACGAATGATGTGCAGAAAATTCATTTCCAACAACTCAAGTTCATCAACAAATGAACATGAAAAATTGAGTCACTAGTTTTGGAATCAAAAAAAAAAAATGTCACGATAACGTGAACCTATCTGAACAGGGCATGAAGTGTTCGATCAGTCTCCATAAAAAACAGCATTAAATACGTGGAAAGGAAATGTCGCGCATTTCATTCTTATTGATACCTCATGCCAAACGAATTGCTTGGCTGTATAAAATGAGATATCCTGAGTGACTGAGAAAATGACTTTTTGAAATTTCCCGCGATATAATTGAGATATAAATTTGCTTTTTGTTGTTTGTTTTGTTTGAGAAACTGTCTTTCTGTGTTGACTCGTAATAACTGCCAGAAAAAATTATTATATTTACTCGATTTTTTCTTTTAGCTATTTTGTATAAATGGTTTGAGAACCATGGGGGTAGTTTTTTTAATTTTAATCTCGCAATTCAATCAAAATATCAACCCGATTTTCGTTTCCGAATAATGCTGAACACTTTTTTTATATATTATATATCTGAGGGGTTGAAAAAATCTTAAATGTATTGCCTCCTTAGAATTTTCGATTTTTCCCCGGTATAACTAATATCGTCTTAATTTTCAGTTATTTGGCTTAAAATTGTAGGAACAATATTTACTTACACTCCTAATGGCTGCAATTGATATCAAAGGGCGGGCTAAAAAGTCCAGACAAAAGATGGCGCTACCAGTATCAAAGTTGTGTTGTTTTCGTGAATACCATCCTCCCAATGTCTTCTGTCTCTTTTTCTGCCAGTTCTTCATTTACTTTGTGTATGATAATCATCGAAAGAGAACAACTTTTGAATTATCACGAAAATTTATAATATAGAATATCTACTTGTTTTTGAAAAATAAATGGACGATGAGATCAACACCGAATTGAACTATGTTGATGGGGACTCTGCAGCTTCAATATCAACAATAAAATATCGGACAGCTCTTTTGATGATGAGCGTCCATGCCGTCCAAAAGACTTCACCACACCAGAAATGGTCAATAAAATCCATGGTATGGTAATTGAAGATCGA
Organism: Gonioctena quinquepunctata; assembly: GCA_018342105.1. Lineage (NCBI taxonomy): Eukaryota > Metazoa > Arthropoda > Insecta > Coleoptera > Chrysomelidae > Gonioctena > Gonioctena quinquepunctata. The sequence continues at coordinate 637,777 of JAFIRS010000038.1, read as the reverse complement.
TGAATATTTGGGAATGAGGAGCTAGGTGCCATATTAGGTTTCTGTCGACAACAAGCGCGACTGTGTGACAATTTCAAAGGAGTGTTTGACAATGTTCAAGTGTCATAATAAAAAAAGTAAATTGAACAAATAAAAAATCTGACTGCGTAAAAAGTAAGCTTCAAAAAAGATTGAAACAAGATGACCAGAGTCGGAGGCAATAATATATCTTCATTAAATTAAAGAAGATGCCTCCGACTAGGTGAGATTGTTTACAGTATTAAGTTCAATAGTTAACCTCTTGAAACATAATTTTCTGACAATATTTTCTGGTCATCTTGTTTCCATATTTTTTAAAGTTCACTTTTTACGCAGTCGGGTTTTTTGATTTTTCAAATAAACTTTTTTTGTTTTACACTTTTTAGTTAGGATTATTCACAAGGCGTCTGGTTATCGCCAAATTGAATTTTGTCACAATATGGCGTCTGGTTGTCGCCATATTGAATTTTAATATTAATGTCATACCTTTATTCACAATATGGCGTCTGGTTGTCGCCATATTGAATTTTGATTACTGCCATGTCTTTAGTGATACTCTCAAGATTAAAACAATTCGATGGGCGTAAGAATAATCAAAATCGGCCCACGCGTTTGGTCTCTAGAGTGCCACAAAGGAACAAACATACATACATAATCCGATAAACATATTACCCTCCTTTGCGTCGCGCAGTCGGGTGAAAAGGACTATCTGCGCCCTTTCGTAACGAAACATGGATCGATCACAAGATGCCAAGAATTAGTTTATTAAACTAATATCCCTCGACTATTGATGAGTTCTCATAATTTGTCAAAACTTTTTTCATGCGAGTTATTTTTAAATAACAGCCCTACACCTTCAAAGGGATTCTGATAATGTTAATTCGTTATCCCTACCACAAGTCGGGTTGAATATTTTTTGCATTCCCATTTGGATTCGTGAAATTCGCCGTCAAAAATATATTTTTTATTCCTAAAATAGGTTCGTGTTGTCCATGAATAATTTCACTGCATATATTTGATTTTTCCACTTATATTCCCAATTAACAGTTTGTGTCAGCTGCACATTGGAATCATGAAATTGAGGAAAACTAATGTATTGACCCTTGATTCCTTGTTTTTTCCTAGAGGGACATGGATTTCATATAGATCTACATAATGAGAAGAAAATGATTGCCACAGTTTTTATGGGAACTCCTGAGAAATGATTATCATTCCATGCAACGCTATTTGGTCTTTCGTATAGCGTTAAAACGAATGAATGCATTATTATTTGGTGAAACATAAAATAATAATCAATACAAGGCTCACATTATAAAATATGGCACATATTTTATGATATTCGAATTTTAAGTGGGATAAGTTGGTAATTATACTGTGCGATGATGTCAATATTAATTAATGTTATTCAGCTCTGTCAACAGTGTTATTAATGAAACAAGTGAATGAAATGGGATTCCGATATTATTCGATAAAATTATACCAACATGAGTTTGCCTTCGTAATACATGAATCATGGGAAGTGAAAAAACAAAAACTTGATCTATTATGAAATATGAAATGAATGCGGTTAAACTATAAATTAAATAATTGGTATGAAAAAGTGATAATAAATTCGAAGTCTGTTACAGTTTGAAGGCGTCTATCTACAAATATAGTCATGTTATCTACAAATAAAGTCATGATTTCTACAAAGTGTTTTGCGATAAGCGAACAAACACAAAGTTAAACATATTTATTTACTAATTATATAAAGTTTGAAAGCCGAATATACAAAATACTCGCTTCTTTTGAATTTCAATTCAGTACGATTATACATATAGTTATTATGTGAAAAAAAGGTGCGCATATAGAAAAGTTATTCCAGATTTCTTCGTATTTTGGAACGAATAAAATCGGATGTTTATCGTTTAGTGCTGTTGGTTGACTTGGGGAAGGTTGGGTCAGGTTGGTTTGGCCAGACCATGTTAGGTCAGATCAGATGAGGCGAGGTCAGCTCTACGGCTTTGGAAGATACTTCACGACGTCATCAGAATGGTAAAATTTGTGCAGTAATTGTATGGACAAAAGACAAAACGGAACTCATGTACCAAGGAGATGTTTTAGTCGAACTTTCACAAAGAGTTCCCATCCTATAAATGAAAAAGGTCAGGTCATGTATGGTTATTAGTAATTGAGATAGTTCCCCTGAGAGCGTCAATATGACATCTAACACATGATATATATATATATATATATATATATATATATATATATATATATATATATATATATATATATATATATATATATATATATATATATATATATTTAGAGGTGATCCAGCGGGATCTTTGCAGATCTATTGTGGAACTTCCTTTGTGCTCTTTAGACGTCTTCCGCATTAATTCCACATCCTCGAAAGCGATTCTTCCGTGTAGGTTTGGTTTTTCTTCTCCGTGTACCTTGGCCTTGTATGGCCTTCTCAGTGGCACACCACATGCAATGCAATTTCCTCATCTTGATGACATAACCTACATTGAGTTTTTCTTCTCATCGTAAAGCCTTCGCGATGGCAAACCACATGCAATGCAGTTTTTTCAACTTGCTAGTGGAACCTACGCTGGGTTTCTTCTGCCAGGCTTAGTTGGCTCCTTTCTTTTGAGCCGACAATACCTTGTTCGCAGTGCCACCATTATTCTTACGGCCTTGTGATAATAGCTGAGCATAAGTCTGCTATTGAGGACGAGTATTCCTCAATGAACTCTTTCGCCGGCCTAACTCCGGGGTGAATTCAACATTATTTAAATTAGGCTTGCAAGCAATCGCAACTAGTAGTTGCCAATGAGATATTGTAATTCGTCAAAATTCGTGACCTTTTGTTAATCCATGGTAAATTTAAAATGCAGCCTAGAAAATGAGATACGACTACTATAAAATATATGCTTTTGTGCTGAGGTTGTGTCAATGTAATGCACATCATGCGTAAAGTCATTGCGCGCAAAATATTATATTGAAAACTGACAATGTATATTTTATATAAGAAAAACATTCATTGTTTCTTGCACGTTGAATGAGGTTGAAAATACCATTTTAGCATTTCATCAATTGTTTTATTTTCATCTGAAAATATAGCATCAGAAATTTTTTCAGTCATTCTGTGATCATTCGGCGGATCGGCTTCAGAACTGATTACCGAAGTTGACTTGCGGACCGAACATTTGCGTGACCGAAGTCTGACACGCAGGTCGCGTGCTCGTGGACCTTCGTGTATCTTTGGCTTCTAGAACGCGCCCATAATATCGATAGAAATGTCCTGACCCACTTTTCGCACCTAATCAAACATGAGACACTGTGATACCGTTTACGGACAATGCAAATTATATAAATTTTTTCTATTCGACTGATGGTTGCAACACAAGGTTCACTTATCTGTTTTATCCGATTAGAATTCAACAAAAGTCTAGATCAAAACGTTGATTGTCTCAGTTATCTAAAATTATTCACACTAAGAAAATAATCGTATTATTAAATCCACTGAACGACATTTCCAAGTATAATTTCATTTCACAACGACCGTGGGTGACAAGCAAGGTAGCCACGAAAAATATAAATTGTCTGGATACGAAGCAATAATATGAAGGCAAACATTCTCCATTAGTATTGAATAGAAATATTTTTCTGTGAACTGAAATTTACTAAATTATGGTAAGTTTGGTGATCCACAGATATGTTCTTCAAACGGTTTGGTTGGGATTAGGATCAATGTTATTGAAGAAAAACTATTGTTTTCACGCCAACGTTTTGAACTTTACTAAATTAATCATCAGGACTCTGTAAAACTAATCTTTGGTGAGTCTTTTATAATTTATAATTAAAAAAATTTTAATATTTTAACAGCTGAAAATGTTTCAATACTTTGGGGCATCTTATTATATTTTTTTTTTTTTTTAAAAATTGTAAAGTAAAATTTGTTACAGTGCCCTGATGATGAATTTATTAAAGTTCGAAACGTTGGCGAGAAAATAATGGTTTTTCTTCAATAACATCGATCCCAATCAAAACGTTTAAGAATAGGACTAAGTTATCTTTGACTCGCAGAAGATTCCACATCTGATTTTAGAAAACCCTGTTTATATTTTCAAACAAATCAATAATATAAGCTCTAAAATCCTCAAGTGTTTGACGAGTGAAATAGCAGACACATTATGATAGTTATGAAGCTACCTATGATGGACTTTCGCACTTTTACTTCTAATGACTTTTCCTGAAAACATTTATTAGCCTGAATATTTTACAGTAGGACCACGAATAACAATTGTATAGTTGTGTTATCCATTTTAACTACCTCTGTAAATGTATGGATAATACGAAAACCGGTTCATAATTGAGTAGAAATGAACATTAAAAAAATAAGTGTTATGAATTGGTGTGCCCATCTGTGTCAGAGCTACAATTACTGCAAAGAAGAAAACCATACTTGGGTATACTTCAATTTCCACAGAAGTGTCCATTGTGGAACAATCAAACTAAACAGAAGAATGGCTCACTTTCTGGCAAGTAGTTTATTTCAGACGAAATACCATTTGTTTGAATCTTGTATGTAGTACATTTGCTCTTCCGCAAAATTTTTCTTTGGAAGAATTGCAGATCATTTGTCATTTGGGGCATTTTACTGCAACGGAAACGTTCTGAGAACTGTAATTTTCGAATCTAAACACATAATGGGGGGATGCGTGTGGTCTAATCTGTAGCGATTTGACGTGTGCTGAGATAGTAGTGTGCCACGGTGGGCTTTATGATGTTAGACCAACTGCAGAACGTTTCCAAATTCAAATCATTATTCAATTTTAATTGCTCGTTTTTGAAGTTATTTTTCTTCAACAGAACCTACTAATCTATCGATTTGTATAATGCATATGTTCAATGTGATTGTGTGTGATATGGACCCATAAAAAATCGACTCCGCTGTTGCCGAACTCCGGAATCACGTCCAGTAAATAAAGGGCACTGAACTTCGTACAAAGAATTAAACTATTCCTTTGAAGCACTCCCAAGGACAAAGGAAAACAATAGACACCGTATACAGGACGTTCAAAGCTGGTATAACAGCACACCGAAGAAGAAAAAAAATGGTTGGCAATGAATACCACAAAAATATGTCCAATTGAACAATATCGTATTAAAGGTAAACGCAATTAACGACGAATTGAAGAAAATATCGGAAAATCACCTGAGGCCTCCACGTTCGCAATTTTGCGTTGGCGGATGCAATGCGAGCCAGCAAGTGATAAGTGACATCCTCGGGCAGTGATAGCCAATAACGAGGTTGATAATAGATGACTCCCTGGGTTGTTCTCGAGTCCTCTCCTCGGTATTATATATGGTTTTCCGACTGTCTGGCAGACTAATAAGCTGCCTACTTCTATGCCGCGCTGGCAAAAAGCGTTCATCTGATAGAAATTACCAATTTGTCGATGAATAGTCAGTTTTCGGCTGTTTATTGCCTTCGAAGGCGACCAACTCGAAAATGCCAAAATGTATAAAGGTCTGGAAATATCAGTACAACAAAGATAAATATTAGATCATCAAATAATGAAGGTGGAGTTGAGAAATCAACGAGCTAGGTATACACTAACAGAGTGAATTATTCTTGAAATCATTCTTGATTTGATTGTTAATCTGATAATTCAACTTCTGTCCACAGGTAGTTTATTACAGTAATACTTTTTGGTGAACGAGAATAGGTGGGATTCGGAAATTATGTTTGGAAGAAGAGTATATATCAGAAACTGGGACTTCAAAGTTTAGGTTTTTGTGAAGGAGTTATTATTTACATTTCTTATTTTATAAGCTTTGAAATATTAAAAACTAACAATAATGTGTTTGAAATAATAAATAGTTTGCCACTATTTCTATCATAACTTCGGAAAAAAGTTAAATAAAAAAATCTCAATTTTGTTTGGAGATTTTTTTTGTAATTGTAAACAGTTTAGAATTCAATAATTTCTTTGCCTGTTATGATTTTTTTAAATTTTTATTTCCTCCCCTTAACTTAAAGTCTCTCCCACTTCATTAATTCCGAGAGGAGATCTTTTATATGTGAAATTCCGCTCTACAATTTATGAGTTTCTCCTCTACCTCTCACCGTTTTCGAATTATATTGAGAAAACACTTTCAGGATGTCTCAAACATAAAAAATTCAGGATATACTCCAAATTTCGATTTAAAGGATTATTTAATTAGACTATAAGTTAATTTCGACTTTTGGACAAAAGTTCATTTAGTTTGTCAGAATATCCTATATATATATATATATATATATATATACCTATATATATATATACCTATATATATATATATATATATAATGTTTTGACAGAAAACAAACTTGAAAAAATTTATTTTTGACGAAAATTAAAAATTGATGCATTTCTAATGAAACCATTTATCAGGAATACTCGAAAATGCGTCACAGCCTCGATTTTGTTATACTCCTACTTCAAAGACGTAATAATATGTGAACATCTCATTCCATCAAAAACAGAAATCAAACGTAGTGTGTATTATTCAAGCAGAATAAAATATAGTTATACAACAGCGCACGATCATTATTAACACTTTATTTGTCTACGTAACCATAATTTCATTCAAAATACACCTCATTTGACTAATAAGTACTCACAGACCCCTTATATGGAAAATAATTCGCTTTGAAGTTATTATTCTCACTTGAAGGTGTTTATATCCTCGTGGGTACACTTCGAGTGGGCGTAAAGGAGGTCAACGGGGTCAAACCGTCTTAGAACTTAGAAATTAATCATAATCAAGACAGCGTTTTCGAGTATATTAGGGTTAATAGATGTTTACATTCCTCACTCAATATAGAGTGCGGTCCACAATTTTCGAGTGGACTAACTGAATTCACCTCAATGAAGGTAGAAAACTTATATGTGGGTCAAGAAGTACCTCTCTCCAGAAGAAAACAATAGAATCCACCTATAATGTTTTTTATACAGTGCTTACAGTAGATCCGTAAAGGTATTGGGCAAGGATGTATTATGTTTGATGTGCTACATAATATCTCTGCACTTTTGGAAAAAAAAAGGGAAAACTTTCATTTGATATTTATCAGAAGATGTTATTCTTTATCAAGTCTATATGTCTCCAGATGAACCTTTCATACTTAGATTATAACTTTTGTATACTTGGGAATTAAAGAACAGAAAACATCTCAGTAGTAAATACCCTCATTTTTCAAAATATATAGAGACATTGTTGAAGAAAAATTGAAAAGATGGCTTTGAATACGAAATTACAGCTATCTATTCCGAAAACAGTTTCATTAGTTTTTTATAGTGCCCTAAAAAACAAGTATTTTCTATGAAATTCTGAAATAAATGATTTCTGCAGTTGAAATAAAACTGAAAACATTTATATTGCATTTAAAATACAGCTAGCAACAAATTTTATGAGAAATTCAAATATTTTTTCTCATTTATGATAAAAAAATATCAAATTTACTGTATATAGTAAACATGTAATGCACTTAGTCCTTGATGAATGGAATGGCAATGATATCAATTGGCAAACACTATGAAATCTCAATTTTACAGGTGTTGCTTTCCAAATTATGGAGATGAGGAATTAATTCAAAGATTTGGTTCTATTGGGCAGGAATATGGTCTTAAAATCAATAAGAGAAACTATGATGTCAAAACCATTGATCACCGAAACATTTTGGAGCAAAAAACAGAAGAGATTGACCATTGTGAAGTGATTCTGTATTAATTTAGGAGCCCCAATTTACGAAAATGGCGGGAATGAAAATGAAAATAGAAGGCGTGCTGCGTAGAAGGTTGGAGTGGTGTAGTGACGAAATTGACAAACAAAAAAACAGTTTCCTGCGCACACTAGTATTTTCAATGTTTAATTACACAGCGGGCAGATGGGTAATTTCATAAGTAGACCGCCAAAGAATTGATGCCTTCTAAATGAGATGTTGAAGAAGGTTCGGGATACATTTCATCTCATGATTACTCTCGTTTCGGACGTCCATCGTCTCAATAGATTTAAAAGGTTTTTACGACGTTTCAAAATTTTCAAAAAATGTCATTCTAGATAACGAACGATCACAACTGACGCCACACTACAGCAAACCACCGCATCTCTACGGGCTTCCGAAAATCCACAAACCAGACATACCACTGAGACCGATAACCACAGCTCCCGGAACTCACCAACATACAAGTTATCGAAATACCTCCTACCGATACTACAACCCTCATAAGAAAATATCAGTTCATACGTCAAGAATTCCAAGCACTTCGTAGACACCATCAAAGATGTTGAACTTGGACCAGAAGATCGTTTCATCAGCTTCAACGTGGAGAGCTTTTACACCAATTTCCCTACATCAAAAGAAAACTCGAAGAGGATAACCAGCTCCACGAGAGGACTGACCTTCCCATCCAAGCAATATTGGAATTACTGCAGTGCTGCCTACAGAACTTATATTTCCAGGAAAAGGACCGATTCTTCTCTCAAGTCGACGGACTTCCAATGGGATCTTCCCTTTCTTCAATTATCGCCAACATATAGATGGAGTGGTTCGAGGAATTGGCTATACGGAAGGCAGAATACAAACCAAAGCTGTGGTTGAGGTACGTGGATGACACTTTCATTATATGGAATCACCTCCAGGATTTTCTTCTCAAGAATTAACAGAATCAGGGATACGTTCAAATTCACGATTGAAATGGAAACCAACAGTGCCTTACCTTCCTCGATGTGAACGTTGAGAGAATAGGCAATGAAATCCGCACCTCTGTCTACAGAAAGAAGACACATACGGGGCAGTATCTCAACTACAGCTCCAACCATCCGAGTTCGACAAAGAGAGGGATCGTGAGAACATTGGTAGAGAGAGCGATCCACATATGCAACAACGAGGAGTCACTAGATGCCGAATTAAACCACATCAGAGAGAACCTTCACCGGAATGGATACCCCAAGAAACTCCTAGGAGAAGTATTGAAATAACTCCAGAGAACGAAGACATCTGAAGAGCAACAACAAAGCACATCAGAGGTGTATCCGAGAAGATCAGAAGCATCGGAAACAAGTTCAACATCAAGAGCTGCTTCCAGCCGGCATGCGGCAGTACTTTACGGAATTTCTTCACCAAGACCAAACCTGACAACAAAAATGAAATCAGTAAGTATTGCATTTATGAAGTTCCATGTGATTGCGGAGATTCCTACATTGAAGAGACAAAGAGTAAGATTGGATGAGCACAAGAAATGGACTCAACGTGGAGAAACGTCAAGATGGGGAATTGCTGACCACGCCTGGACTGAGCACCATCGAATTCTATGGGACGACGCAAGTGTTCTACATAGAGAGGAGCATTGGTTCAAACGAAAGTTCAAAGAGGCAACCTACATCGAAGCCAATAACGCCTTTAGTCAACCAATCAAGAACATATGGAAACCACTAATTGCTCTTTCTGGCGGTCTACAGAGGCACGAAACTTCACGCACCACCACTCCGCGCGAAATTACCACATCGTCTACAACCTTCAAACACACATGTCATTTCAGTATTACAAAAAGTACATCGAACACAAAGATTATCAACAATTACATCCCACAATAGTTATTTGTGCAACCAGTTGAAAAAGCACTATTTTTCGAAACGAGCGGGTTTCTGTGGAACGACCAAAGCGAGTTCTGCAAAAGAAAGCGAGTTCAGAAAAATAGTGTTTCTCGACGTGTTTCACGCAATATTGCATGGGGTGCTTTTTGGTTACGTATCTTTGAGAAACATAATACTTTTAACTCATTTTTACTTTAGAGTCTTATAATAATTCTAACATATTATATCTATTTAAATTAAAAAAAGTTTGTCTGGTGTGGAGTTGTTTCGAACCCACTCTCCCTTTCAAGAACTAAACTTGAACCTGGCGCCTTAGACCGCTCGGCTTACAAGTTGGCTAAAATGTCAGCTGGGGTCAATATCACCAATTGTTCTAATTGTGTTATTAATATTTATAATTAGTTTATACCATACATGTCTTGAATTTGAATAAAATTAAATCTTCATAATGCGTGCAAAGAATATAATAACAATAAAGAAGTACTTCAAGTAGTTTAGCCTCAAAATCATTACAAATTTTATTCTAGTATTTTTTGCAACTAATGATGAAATTTACTTTTCATCTCCAGTTGCGAAAAATTTTACTTTCCGCAACTGGTTATGAAAAGTAAGATATTTGATAACGTCAACGAGTTTTGAAAAGTGTCACTTTAAATGTTAAAATTAGAAAAAATATTTTAGTTATTTGCTGATGTTTAGTATCATTATATAGATTTAATATAAAACTTATAACTAATAATAATAGCCAGAAAAATATCTTATTTTGAGAAATTTATAATTCCATTCCTAATTTAATTGAGACGGCACTGCCTTAGCTTAAGTTATAATAAATCGACTTACTCCCATATTTCTTTTGATTGGGCACATTGGGTTAATCTGTGAGGTAGAGCTTCTGTTACATTACATTTCGAACCTAACTCAGAAGCACTCATGCCGTATTTTCCACCAACAGGCTAAACTTCATTTCGATTAAAAATTAGGGTCTGCAAGCGGATTTCCCCAAATTCATCGCCAATGGATATTTTCCTTCTATTGTAGCATTTTATTTTTATGGTATTGTTTTAATCAGCGTACCTATATGAATCGGACTATATTTGATGGTTTTGAGTAAATTCTTAAAATGTATCCTATCAGGATCTCCAAATAGTTTATTCAAGGTGGATTTGGATGTGATTTTATTTTGTATATCCGACTATTTATTTCATCTGTTGTGTTTTGAGAAAAATAGCTTTGGCTTTCAATTGTTTTTATATAAAATGAAGATAGCTAATAATTTTCGCTCTTCTTTGTGAGCCAAATTGTTATGATATAGATAATTATTTGTGCCCTGTATAATATATTTTGCAATGTAATAATTGCTAGCTACGTCACTGTTCTCTCGTCACGTTGCTGCCAATTGTTATCAGTTTCCTTACCACAGCTAAGTTCAGTTGGTACGCCCCTTGTCTCAGATAGCCGGTTCAGGCAATTGAGCCACTAGCCTCTGCTTGATATGTCAAATTTCTATTTATTCAATGGTCATAAGTATGATTGTTGATCATTGTAGAAAACAAACGACAAAGTATCAAAAAGCAATTATTTCCTTTATTCGGGAAAACTTAATTTTACCTGGCCTACGAAAAATAACTTACTCTGAGGTGAATCTACAAATATTCATGGATAATCATGAGAAAAGTTCATTGGTAAAATATACACAACCTCACTTTTACCTTGAAAGTGAAAATTTCTTTATAGTTCGAAATCAATTGAAATAAAGTTCCTCCTATGGAATATGCGTTATTAGTGAAATTGTTCAGTTCGGAATGTGCACTATGGAAGGTTTATACCTGTCTGGAACTGTCGCTGTTCAATACACGCCAGGATTTCGATTTCGTTTCACTCCAATGCTATCAGGAACTCCAATACCAAATAGAAAGGACCATACAAATTCACCAATCAGCCTTGGATACTTGTATACGGTGTACAAATAAGGTAATCTTGGTTTCCACTTATAATGTGGAAATTATTCCATTTTTCTTTCTCCCAAAAATATAACGTGGCATTCGTTTTAAATTTATTTTCGATCTCTTTTCTGGCTTTGTTTGTTGTCACCCTGGATACCATTTTTGTTCCTTTCCTCTGATTCGAATTTTTGAATTCGCGCACTATATTGTCACATTTTCACTGTTTATGGTTATTTGTCATAACTTATACATAAAACTATTTTTCTATTCTTATTAACTATGTTCAAATTTCAATAATAATTGCCTCTGACACTCTCTCGTTCTTATTCCCTCACAATTTCAAATTCTACATGTGACCATCTGTTTCCTGATTGGCTATTGTCATCAAGACGTTTGCTGTTCTAGCATTGGCTACTTTTAGTTAGCTACAATTTCATATACTGTATGTTTCAAATTTATAAATTTGTAGATCACATTTTATTCGGAAAATTTTTAAATCTAGACTTTTTGTTGTCTTTTGAAGAATTATGGGTTGTAATCATTCTGACAGTGTATGAAATTGATAGTGTTATATAATTTGAATATTTTTATCTATTCATATCATACATAGGCTTATAAAGGAAATAGAACTTCTAAAATTATGTAAAAACAATCTCTTGAAACTAATAGCTATTATTTTTTTTTGTGGGTTTTTTCTTTTTAAAATATCTATCTAGTTTTTATAAATAAAATATATATATATATATATATATATATATATATATATATATATATATATATATATATATATATATATATATATATATATCTTATATATAAATCTATATATATATATATATATATATATATAGCTGTTATATGGAGCTCCTGTATAGGCTTCCTCGCCACATGTAATTACTTGTATGCATACAAGATGATAAAAAAAAAAATTCATATGAAAAAATAATCATATAGGAACTAAACTCATCATTCTCTTTGAAATGTCTTCTAATTTCATTAAATATTTCACATGTTTGATAAATACGAACTGAGAAAAAAAATCCATTTGGGTTTGTAAAAGGAAAACTAGCTGTGGCCGAGTTCCATCCCCTTTTGTGGCTCGTGGACACTTGATCAGGGTCTTACACGTGTCTTTAATTTTGAGGGTTGTCGGTCCCATAAGGGAATGGCACACGACCAGAGGTAGGGTTTTGCGGTCTATGAGAAGTGATACCTCCATTACGAGACGGCTTAGCAACAAAAAAGATAATAGAACATGTTCTGACAATGACACTAATCGCTCTCTATAGGTCGTATCAACGCGGTAACAGGTACACAATTTGCTGAATGGGCCGTTTTCTATGGCACAATAAATCTCTACTGTTTAGGGGTTGGAGCTACTTTATTGAAAGGAAAAGGTATTAACCGAAATTTTATTGCTGGCAATTAGAAAGAAGTGTTTCTAGCCCTTTTACTATAAATCCACAAAACCTCAGAAACAAATTTCGGGTGACTTTATCGTAAAATGTCTGTTTCTTTCTTACCCTATATGAATATAACATTGATCGAAAATAATGCTCTCCAACGTAAACAAATTCAAATAAACATTCATTTCGTTGAAGCAATGATTGCAGTCGGTATACGTGTGTTCGTGAATATACCCGAAAATATACCTCGATAAATTTCAGTGGGCCATAAAAATGTTGTAAGGATCTCAAATTATAATGCTTGGCACCCACCCAAAACTACTATGACAAAAATACTTCACTTTCCACAAAACCGAGAATACATTTCTGGTCTATTTTAACGCATGCTTTGACGCACAAGAATTTGACAGGAGAAAAATTTAAAAGTTTATAAACAGATACACCTACCAGGAAAATTTTAATATAATGCTTTGGATTTTTATGCACACGTTGATATTATTTTCGGATCTTTGAAATCATAAGGCATAATTATTCGATTTTCTTGGAGTAGTTTCCTTAATTATGCTTTATTAATCAATTATTAGACCAATCAAATAACTCAAACGTCACAATTAGTTATTATAAGGATCCACATTAATGAGCTGTTTTTTTCTCTATAACCAACTCATTGTCATTTTCAAACAACATTACCAAAATGATTCATACTTCTTTAATCCAAGAATGAATTTATATAATACCCAATGGTGATTATATTAAAGTGAAATTGACTGAAATCAACCATTTTCATGAATATAAATATATAGTTCTTTGGGAGAAAATACTGCACATCAGTGCCTTGTGACAACGCTGATAATTCACTAGCTCTAGATCCCTGTTCCAAAACAGGTGAAATTATTTGCCTTCATCTACCATATTTCGTCAGACAACGCTAACGTTGGCGTTAACGAGTGTTCATTAAAACTGCTTATACACTTGATGTTTATGGATCATTCATTGCAGATATCTTGAAGCAGTGTAACTTTGAAATAGCATCAGTGACAAATAATTCTTGGGAAATAACAAGACCAAATGAGGCACTCAGTCTTGAAATTTTCGTTCAAGATATTTTTGATGACATATAGATTACGAGAAAACAGTCCTATATTTGATTGAACAGTACCGACGTTGTATATGGGTCAAACTATTTAACTTATTAATTTGTGCCTGAAGACATTTTCATTCTAGGATACATGAGCTAAAAATACAATAATATCCAAATGTCTGGGTAATTAATCTAACAATTGGTAAGAGGAAGAAGAATATATAAATTCACCCTGTATCTAATTCTACTATCTTTTTATTTTTATTTGTGAAAACTTTGAAGTTGATAACATTACAATCGGAAAACAACCGTCATTGTGAATTTCTGATGAATAAATATGCACGTATTTACTCATAATTGTAATTCTTCTTGCGATACAAAATTCTGTGAAAATGTTAATTTCCACACGTCTGAAACAAACGTGCCTGTTGAAAAATTACATTTCGTGAACTCTGTCGACTTTTCCAATAAAGAACATGTGAATCTGATATGTACTATGTCACATTTATCTAGTTTTTCATCGTGGATTTTTCAATTCACAGAAAAATATTTCTATTCAATTGAGAATGTTTCCCGTTTCAACATGAATACCCCACAAGAGGTTATCTTGACGATGGAAGATAGTGACTAAAGTTTATCTTTCAGTCGCAGATGATTCCACATCTGATTTTATGAACATCCTGTTCATATTTTCAACAAATCAGGATGTGTGCGTTTCGTAAATAATATTGATTATTTTCTCCAATGAAAAAAACGCTTCAAGCCAACAAATATGGAGTCTGTTGAAAACTATGAAAGCTACTTCGACTACAGGTATGAAAATAGGCCCAAACGGATTAAAATTAAAAAAAACATCAACACAATGCAGAATTTTATTCAATTCACATGTGCCTCAGGATATCATTGTTACCTCCCTTTTAACACCGAAACGGTGTCACAGAAAAATTGCGTGGTGTATTTTCAACATGATAGTGTCGAATATTTCCTCAAATCGTCTTTTTCAACTTCATATAAAACGCAGCACTTCAAAACTATAATATAAACGTCGCGTCGGAGAAATCTTATGAAAGCGATTAAAACCCATCGAAGCTCCGTATAAGGTATAGTTGTATGATAATGAGTTCTTTAACGGTGAGTTTTATCAGCAAGTTGCAGCTTAAAAAGTTTATGTCGGAGAAGTAATTTGTGCAGTAAAGAATTAAGTCTGTGCGACGGTTTCATTGTCGATGGCCTTTTTCCTCGGCGTTGCACACTCGAAAATAATTCACGGACCTGAAAATAGTAACTGGGAGAGCCCGGCCGTGCTGCAACTTGCAATTCGCCAAACTGAATAAATGCCCAATAATTCAAGCGACTCGCCCCGTTTAAATGGCGTTATTTCGCCTAATACGATTGTTAAGTATGAAAATGAAAACAAAATGGCACGCAGACACATTTACGATGACTACAAAAACGAGCAACGAAAACAGTTGAGTCACACGAGCAGCTATTCCTTCCTAATTTCTGTATACCTACGGATTCTCTAAATGACACATGCAGAAAAAGCATGAGTAACTCAATTTAATTTCGCAGACTTGGTTCTCTTGTCAAACTAAGGTGATAAATCTGCTGGAGGTCTGTGTTTGTGCTCTCATATTTCTGAAACGCATGCCATAGTTTGTTTTAACGCTGAGTTTTTTTCGATATCTTAATTAACAAAAAACAATAAGAACAGTTTTTCACTACTACAGTATGAGGATGCAAATACTGATGAACAGTAATTGTTGTTGCTTGAAGTGGCAAAGTGAAAAAAATAAAAATAAAAGCCCTTTATAACCCAGGATTTAAACATAGCGCTTAGACTATAATAGTATCCTTCTCAACCTTGGTCTATAACATACCATATTTTCATAAGAAGGTGTCAGAATCTGCGGAATCGTTCACGATGAAAATTGAGAGACTCAGAGGGGAGGGGATATATGGCAGTGAGGAATATGAGCGAAGGATCGTGGAAAGGGAGTCCTAAAAAATTGCGATGTCGAAACACTTTCTAGTTATAATTAATAAGTTATCTGAGAAAAAACAGTTGGTATTGGTGTGAAAAGTATAATAAATTCGTAAAAAACATACTTTACATTTTTTGTAGTTCGACATATATTTTTTATAACTACAATAATTGAGAGAACTAGCTTTCGCTAAAGTGGAAGGTGAAAATAATAAATGTAGATCAAATAGCTACTTCATTTTTTCAGAAATACGGTATTTCATATTGCCTTTTCTAAATCCCACTACCTTAATTCATATTTACTGCGAAATTTCACAATAATTGGCAACACTGCACGAAATAGTCGAACTTTTACATTTACAAATGTACCCACCATTACCTTGGTCGATACAGAGAGTTTGCAGCCACAGAACTCGTAAATATAAGTAGAAATCATCACATGCTGAGATTGTTATGACCCTTGTAATCATGCCGCCATAATAATCCCATTTTGTGTTGGTACCACTAGCAGGTCAGAGTCAATATAACATTATTTATGGTCCATTAAATTTTACTTCTGGTTCGGGATCAACAAACGATAGAAACTAGTGAATGCATTGTTACTTTTGAGCCATTCTACGTCTATATTTCCGGGTATTACAACATTCGTTTTGTCTGAAATAAATGACTTTAATGTGAAAACTTTATAAATTTTTCTGGAGCCGACTCTGCTCTTAGCGGCAACTTTAGAAAATGGAACTGTCAAAAATAAAAGAGTATCTTGCACCTCGCTCTGTTTTAAGAGGAGCGGGATATTTAGTGGATTGGCATGTACTAATCGTTATCTATACTTCGTTTATGATGTCCTTTTCGCTTATATGTAAGGATTTGTTTTGATATTTTTGAACCGCATATTATTCCATTCCATATATAATTTCTGTGCTCTTGACGTACTGCCAATGGTCTCGATGTTTCACCTATATAACTTTCACCACAATCGAAACAATATGGTGTTGATACCATTTTATCTATATAAAATACCGAAGTAAACTGAAGTATTCATTTTGATTAATATCAATTCGTCAAGGAATAAAGAATAATCGTATCCATATAAATATATATATTTTCGTAGGTTCATACATATTTTGATGTATCCTATCGGTTTGGCGTAGTCGTTATCTGATATTACAGTTTCAGTACTTTCTTGTCTGTCCATGAACCTATTGTAGAAGGAAAAGTAATAGTACTCGATACTCGGTTTGGGGAAACATATGTTTTGAACTTCATAAGGTAGAAACAGAAATAAAAACTTTCATCGAGTGCCATGATTCATGAGAAAAGACACAATGAAATCGATACGAAACATAAAATTCAACAAATCATTTGTATTCGCTGAAAACATTGCCTTTTATTTTTTGAGGAATTTGTTGAATGGCAAATATTCTTTCATTATCTATCATTCTCAGTTCTATTTTTATATGGAAATAAAATTCCAATAAGTAGTACTTATTGTTGGTAAACTAAGCCCCCTCTTTCACATGGTGTGAACGTTTATTTTTATGACCAACACTACCTTAAAACATATTGCATACTGATTGAAACTGCACAAAAAAGAAGGGACAGTACAGGTTCTTAAGAATATCGTTATCTCAGACTGATTGAACTGGTACATGAGGCTGAGAACCGGTCCCGTCGTGGAAAAAATGCGAGCGAAGGAGGTGTAAATAAAAGAACATCTGTTCCTTAAAAAACCGTTTATAAAATAATATGTATAATTTGGGCTCACAAGTGGCACGACAGTTAGCAGTGTTTATAGTGAGGGGCATATTCAAATGCTAATAGGGTAGCGGAACGCAAGAATACATTGTCTTTTTATTCTTTTCGCAGTTGGAAGAGATATAAAAATCGGTATAACGAGATTTAAAAATGTTACTTCAACTTTCTTCGATAATTTAGCATCACTGAACACAAACTCTTACGTCGATAAAAAACTATTAATAAGTAATATTTTCGAGGCCTACAGGATATATACAATAATTTAATACCACAGTGAAAACCACTGAGAAGAATGAACACTTCCTAACAGGATGATGGGATACATACACACGTAATACATTTTATTCGAGTAACCTCTAAAGTAAAGTCGTAACAACCCTGAATTTATAAATACACGGTGCTGGGAATTCTCTCGAAGTTTCACAAATTCATTATTCAAAACACTAGGTATACATATAATTTATAATATTTATCATATCGGAAATGGTTGAGAAGTTAATTAAAATTTCAGCGTGGACCGTAACATACACTAGAATGTCGTCTGTATTAACATCTATTTTTATAAAATCGAAATATCGCTACATTTTTACATTTGTCAAAAACAGTCCGTAAAGTGTATATGAAAGTTTTGCTGTTTCGGATACAAAAATATTTATCTCAGTGTATAAATTAATAATATAAGAATTCCTTACCGATTTGTTTAAAAATATGAACAGTGTTCATAAAATCAGATGTAATCATCTGCGACTGAAAGATAAACTTTAGTCACTATCTTTCCTCGTTTAAGATAAATCTCTTGGGAGGTATTCATATTGAAAAGGGAAACATTCTCAATAGGCCAATAAATAGAGCAGAAAATGACTGATTATGTGGCAAAAATATTACCAGGAAACCGACTATGCCACCATACGAAAGACGATCCGTAGTTATACCCTGTTATGTTTCCTACTCACAACTATCATTGCTTGATTTGTTATAAACATTTGAGAGCATAATATTTATAACTAGCCCGCAGCGCGCTTTTATTACTATATATACGCTTCCCGCATTTACTGCTCTACCCCCAATACTCAGCCGCTTTCACGCGCTCGCCCGTTTTCGGTCATATTTGTAAGTATTTCGCAGCATTTTAACGCAAAATGAGAATATACGTTTTGTAGTACTATACGTATACTTTTAAAATCTTTTTGGAAAATTGAAATCGGACTACCTATGACGCATCCAGACTAGCTCCAATAAAGTGCATTAAAAAATTCAAATTGTAATTATGCGAAAACTAATGATCCGACAGCGCCTACATTTTTTACATATAAAGTGCATATCAATCACTATTATGTCACGGAGAGCCTACGCTACAACTTGAGAAATGACGGTGTTATGAATTTTTGAATAAACGCTGATTTTACTGGTTTTGATTGGTCTCCGTTACTAATAAACGAAAAAAAAAACACGATTTTTTGTTTTTAAATGTTCAAAACAAATTAAGCAATGATAGTTGCGAGTAGGAAACATAACAGGATATAACTACGGACCGAGTTTCGTATGATGACACACTCGGATTCCTGGTAATATTTTTGTCACCAAAAATTATCTTTTTCCTTTTTCAACTGCTCACCCTTTCTCCGTTTTATCGAGTTTTCTGTATTGCTCTGAGAACATTACAAGGTTTTTGTCGTTCCATTCAGATCACAGTTGAAGAAAAATGAGTTTTCAATCAATCCCTCGTTCTATTATGAGAGTGTTTTAAGAATACACAAAACCGCACGGAAAATATTGAAAGTTTTCCGCCTTCATCCTGTTCGATTGACGATTGACGGATAGACAGCATTTTACGATCCCCGAAGAAATTTTTATCATTTACGGAGATTGGCGGATCGTGACTGGTAACATTAAAGCTGCTCGTTCGAGATAGGTTAGGCCTTTCATAATAATCCTTATAAATAAGACCTATTATTACGAAATATTCTTCGCTATATGACAGAGCAATTATTGCCGTACTTCGATTCTCGATTGTTAAATACCAAACACGACATCTATCCATGTTTATCGACGTAATAAAACTATATTTTCAATTCAATGATGATTGTGAACCGAGTCACGCTTAAGGCAGTTGCAGAGAATACGATCACGGGAAAAATTGTTAAATATTAATCCGACTTCTTGCCTGGTATCCAGGGGAGTGGTTTGTTTCAAACAATTGTCCCCGTTTGCAACAAAAAACAATGTTCGTTCAGGATTTTCTCATTTGAATAAGAGTTCGTTTTTTCAAATTTATGATGCAGCAGAATGACTTCCAGACAGTACTTGAAATATTTTAAATATATATATCTGTAATTTTTTTATACCAGTAATAGAAATATCCCAAATATAGCTGTCAAACCTTACAACCATCATTTTTTATCATTTTCGGAAATTGGTTACTTCCCGTCACTCGTATGAGGGAAGCAGATAACGGTAATACAGCTTTTTTTGTAAAACACTCAAGTAAATATTATGCCTTTGTCCACGGTTCAATATAATTTTTAGCGATATAACAGTAAAAATCTTACTGGAAAACTTTAAATGAATAAAAAATATACTTTCTATCATTTCTATCACAATTTTCCCCTTTGATATTCCTAACTCCATAATGAGAGGCATCAATTCCACCAAAAAACTCTGGAGAACTCCATAATGAATATTTTTCTTGAGTATAATCGCTATTGAAAAGGTAAATAATATTCTCAATTGAATATCAATTAAGACTGGAATAGAAAACCAAATAACCATTTGAATAAAAATAAAAATTTTCACTTTCAGATTTTTTCTTATGAGTTAGGGTTCTTTCACAATATCTATCAGATGTAGTACAATGCCCAGCGTGACTTAAGCATGGGACTTCGCCGGCTAAAGAGAGAGTAATTGTTTTCTGTTAGATATTACAGAAATAATTTGATTTTTCAATTTTCAGAAAATATTTTCTATTCAACATTCAACTGAGAATGTTTCCCTTTTCAACATTCACATCTTCATCTTGGATGTACGATGGAAGATAGTGACTGAAGTATATCTTTCAGCCGCAGATGATTCCACACCTGATTTTATGAACATCCTGTTCATTGATTTGTTGAAAATATAAACAGGATGTTCATAAAATCAGATGTGGAATCATCTGCGATTAAAAGATAAACTTTAGTCACTATCCTGTTCATATTTTCAAACAAACTAATAATCGCTACTTTGCACTAAATGGAGAATCATGCCGGACTCTTTATAATAAGTTATCCGTGTATAATTATTAGTAGTTTTTTATAAATGGCACTTTATTATTAAATTATATAGAAAATGAGGTGGTCAATAAAATGGAATTAAAGGAAAAAACCATACACTAGTCACTTCTGTGCTAAAGATTGTAAAATGCTAGCCGTTGCCTTAGAAAGCAAATTTTTATCCGAGATGCGTATTCAATTTTTCCGTCAACTCTCAGGATTAGACAACAAAACTGGAAAACATTCAACCAGAATATGAATATACATAGATATGAAATGGAAACCTCCCTATGAAATGGTATTACAAAAACGAATATATGAAAAACGTTTGTGGACCCCAAAATAAAGATGTCCGAAAGAGTGAAATTTTTCGTTCGTAAATGGGTCCGCAAAATTATATTTTATGAGTAGGCAGACAAAAAAGTATTTTTAGTTTTAGGAGTCATTGACTTTTGTCTGGGATGTATGGAGTTTGACGGACCACCCGTAGGGAGAGTCCACCAACCATGCTCACTTTTACGGTGGATAGCACATCTTATTTTTTCCAGACAAAACTGAAGTGACATTAAGGAATATAATTATTGGTTATAAAGATTTAATTCGACGGTATAGAAAATGTCAAATATAACAAAAAGGATCTAAATTTACCAAACATCTTGTGTTATTACTACTAATGAGTACCTATTTTCATATAAACATAAGATGAATGGTTGGCGTCTAATAACAGTTTCAATGTATTAAAGAACCATTCAAAAATACAAATTACAAAAAAAATATGTTTAAAGAAAAGCTTTTCATTTATACAAATGCACTAAAAAGGAAAAAATCATTTCTTTCATTGTTTGATCTAGGTTATTACTCACAGAATAACTGCCGCGCAAGATTACCTATTTTGTAATTTTGAATCTGTTACTGACAGAATAACCTAGATCAAACAATGAAAGAAATTATTTTTTCCTTTTTAGTGCATTTGTATAAATAAAAGCTTGATTTCAAAAAGATTTTTTTTATAATTTTTATTTTTAACTTTTTGTTCTGTTTATATTAACAACTAATAAAATCTTGTTTTTTATTAAATTTTTTCGTTTATTTATTTTTAAGTATTTATGATGTTAAATAACTAGTTCAGTAATTTCTATCTGATTTATTTTTGAATTTTGACAAAAAAATCATAATCTTCGACCCCGAAAACCCCTAGATAGCAAGTTTGAATAGAATCGGACCATAAACACAAAAATTGTTCGCCATATTGGAGCCGCCATTTTGTTTTTTTTCTAACTAAAAATTCACAATGTATAAGCACCGGAATCATGTAAACCTGCCAAATTACGATTAGAAGTGTGTCAAATTTAACTTGCAAGATTTGATTACCGACAGACGCACAGACAGACACCGAGACAGGTCAAACTAATTAAAAGCTTGTAATAAAAAACCTTATACTTGATCGTATGGTATTTCGATCGATATTACATGAACTCCTGTTAAGAAATAACTTTGTGGGAATGAAGTTTTGTATATTGAGTCCCAAACTGGAGAGCAAAAAACATACTCAATTGGCCAGATAAGAGAGCATCTTGCAGTGGGAATAGTTGAGCGTGCACTTCGTGTTGCTTTATGAGCATCTCGGGTATGCCTAGACGCATAAGTTAGAACGCCCAGTCTCGCGCGGCATATTTATATCCAGAAGTACCAAACAGTTGGCATTCTTTCACAGCTCATTAAAAATCTCAGACATAATTCATTACTGGATATTCCGACGAAGTTTTATCGTATTCTAAATCAAATGAATGAAACGCTGGAAACCTTTTATAAAAAAATGGATAAAAAAGTATTACTTCAAACGTTACAGTATAATAACTTGAAACCAGATAAAAATCAAATAACTACATTTTCCTTCGAAGTTCAGATATTTACAAAACAAAATTATTGATTTTTTTTGTGCTCTCAAATTCCGTGAAATGACTTTTCAGGTCTCACCAGGAAAGGTTCTATAAACATGTGCCTCAAAATGTTTTTTTAGGATATAATGTGTACAAACTTAGTTTGCTGCTATGAATTTGATGAAGGTGAGGAGTCAACGTAGAGCGTTCAAGGGCCAAATTTCTTTTATTTTCTTCTTGATCAGTTTTTCGCAAACTATTCGGAAATCCAAACTTTGAGCTAGATGCTAATGTATGTTTTTTATGTAGACTAAAAGAATATAATGATTTCCACCATTATTTCATGAAATTAATTACAGCAGTGGGATATTTATGATTTCCCTCAATCCTTTGTATGCATAACATACTGGTTTCTGGAAATCAATCACAACCAGTAACATAAATAATAACAAAAAATTATAACCCGCTCTGTACATAATGAACACTTTTCCTGTGAAAGTATTCGAATTCGTCGAGTTAGTAACACACAATTCGATCGATATATTTCCAGCAGTCAAGGACGAAAACCTGCCAACCGTCTAAAAATATTCCCTTTATAGGTGGACGATCGTTTTAGCAAATTGAACTTCTAAAACAAACTATCTCTCAGAGCTCAGAGGATATTTATTTGACAGATATGAATACAACGTTTAACTAGATCGAACAGCTTTTCCAGATGACACATATTCTGACCTCGGTGGCTCGCCTTTAATTTATCAATTGTCAAGAGCATTAATTGTAGAGAGGTTTCCGTTATTAACATACCAGGATAAGCAATGTGTTGACGACAGCGGGTTAGGTATTTGGGTGACCTCAGGGCCAGTAATTTGCAACAGGAATCCGTCTAATGTGATGATTAAACAACTGGGTACACACATAGTTACAGGCTTATTTTTCGCAGAGGAGTGTGTAAAAATCATGTTGGCGACTTAGAGGTAAACTATAAAGAACACAGATGCAAGGCAAATAAATGATTAAAAATATAATGAACGGTTCACCAAAACCAACTGAAGATAGAGAAGGTCATAAAGCAAGGTCGAAAGATAGCAGAAGTACTAAGAGGAGAAAAGGACGAAAGCCTTTTGTTCTGCGGTATGTTCTTGAATGAGTGTTACCTGTCAGGGAAGACCGCGTTGAAAGCCCGTATAACTGCAGCGTAATAGCATATTCGCAGATACAGGCGCTATATCAATGAGGACGAGATATAATGAGAGATATACTGTGGTTCGGAGTGGACTTTGAGATGGCGGCTCCGAGTTCGTGTATGTTGAGCTCATTAAAGATCCGTATATCTGATTGGAAACACCGGAGGATTCGGCAAAATTTCCGGTTGTGATTAGCCTTGGTCGCAGAAATAGGACAACGTTAAAAAACAAAAATAGGAAAGGCTTGAATAGAGAAATTGAAAGGCGCATAACATAGAGATGATAGACAAATGAATAGAAAAAACCATAAGAGGCCTACTTTCAAGTGATGAATGGCGATGATGATGCCAGAATCTGATATTTTTATTTGCAACCACTGAATTTTTGCATCGTCTTTTATTTGTTTTTAAATACGACTCTCGATTATGAAACAGTTCGACGTATATTCATTTATGGGAAGTGAGCAATCGTGAAACCTTTTCCGCTACAACTGTTCCACTGGCTTGAAACTGGAAAAAGCATCTAGTAGAGTCCCAGACGGCAAATTTAAATTCAATTTTCTATCGTTCAAGATATTTAGTATCCGTCAATCTCAAAATTTCAATGTCATACAATTTAAGGTTCGAACACTCCAATGAGTGTGACACAAGCAAATGCTACCCATGAAGAAATACTACGGTTCAGTCATATCTACGGTTCTTGTCATGCTAATGGAAATTCCCTTGGAAACAATGTTCGGACAATGTACAATAGGAATGTGTCCTGACTATAATTAACGTCACCAATAGACCCAGATGGAATAAGTTGAAGAAATTAATCTATTTACTTGATTGCACAAATTTCAATAATCGTGTCGGAAAATTCGATAAATAACATATATTAAAAGTGAAAAAGGAAGTTACTTACGAACCCACGCTATCGTTCAGGAATGAGGACAACTGCTTACCTGCAAAACAAAAAACATTATAACTATAGTAATGGACAAAGTTCGTTGTGAGATTACATTTTTGAAGGAACCCACTTTGAAATTTATTAGTACTATGAGCAAATCGAATTGAACTTGAATGGTTTGATCTTTGGTAATGAGGCTCCGATTTGCATTAAATTTCCTAGACAAATTGTCTAAGATAAAATGATCTGAGCGAAAATTTCGGTAATCTCTCGGAACGGATAGTATTTGGGAATATTCCCCAATCTAATAACATCCTAATGAAAGCTCTAAAAATAATGATGTTTTATTTTAGACATCAAAAACTATTACAATTCCTTTGCTTAAAAAATTAAAGAAATCCTACCTGGTTCTGTGTTTTTTTTTGAAGTTTTTTAATAATTCTGTTATAAATCCAAACTTCGTGATTGCTTGCCTTTTAACGAGAAAATATAATATTATTGCGGGTAGAATTCAAACAGACTTTGGTAAACGCAAGTTTGGCATCTTTAATCAAAATAGATTGACCATCCAAATACCTTGTAGAGGGCGAGCTCTTATGCAGTCTAGATCATAATTTAAACGTATTGTGCAATATGTAGTAGTACTAAATAGAATTGTGGTATAATAAAAAAAAACTCAAAAAATACATATTATATCGTTGGGGCGGTATTCAACATGGTAGCTTTTCCATACAATCCCCTAATAATATCCAAAAGGATAGCCAATGAAGATAACAAAAGAAATTGTTCTCAATAGCTGAAATGGAAAGAAAAATATTTAAAAAATCTACATCAGAATTGATTTGCCAGCTGATTAACAGAGTTTCCAAGAGTTAGGAAATATGATTAAACATGTTGCTTAGGCTATTAGCGGTTTCGATTTTGCTGAGCAACGGGTTAATAAATTGACGCAAATTGACGCATATATGAATTATTTTTGGAAAAGCGTGGTTCTATGTTTGAGGACCAAGTACTGGTTGGCAACTGAGATGTTTATATAGTTAAGCATGAAATTTGAAGTAAAAATAGTTCAAATAGTTCACTAAGTAACATACTTACGTAAGCTATTATAAAATTCAATACAATTGTCCTGCATTTTTTGTATATTATTTTTCTTTGTCGGTGTCAAAGTTGGCCGATAGATCACATAGATAATATCAATGAATCACACAATTTGATTTCGATGGGTGTATTCAATGTGTCTTTTTGAGCATATAATACTCTCAACTTTCAAAATGATTTTTTTGTTGAGTTATTTTTGCAACAGTCTGTGTTCATTAATATTAAGTTAGGTTAGTTGGTTAACGATTTCCTTTTTACTACAACCAAAAATAATAAGTTTTTGTCCCATTCAGTTTCAAATTGTGTTGTAGATAGCTCAACTATATAACAAAGGTTCGAATTAATTTTTCCGCAACCTATTTTCATCTCTCTAAAATGACAAATACATCTGTGTATTGTAGTGATGAATCTTTCAGTATATACAGAAACAGTACACAGTCAATTGGTTCGAGGCAAATATTTCTGAAAACTTTTATACTTTCGGGATAATACTTTGTATTTTTGGGTACCGTAATGACGTGTGATATTTTCCACAGATCAGGGACGAAACATTGAATTGAACAACAATTGATTTTATTGTACAATATTTTCAACTTCTTTCGAACTTACAGGAAAAAAAATTAAATTCCATTCAATATTAACAGTAACCTGGTGTTTATCATTTGTGGAAATATCGATAAAATCAACATTTAGACGAAATCTACAGTTCTGGGTTCGACTTCTATTTGTCCAACTTTACAGCCATGTTGACGAAAATGCGTAGGTCCATATAATAGTTCCAAGAAGCTCATTTTTCTTTTTTTCTATTTGCATATTGCTTAATCTCTCAATTTTCTCCATCAATTTCAATTCTGCAGTTAACCAAGTCGTTTACAAATGAAACAAAATGCGACTGCAATAAAAAGTGGGTGGTAATGTGTTCAATTTCAGTTTCATTTCACAACTGATAATCTGATTTTCCTTCCATATTTGCTGTTCAAATCCGGTCAGGGTTGGACATTACAATAATAAATGAAAGGCTGTTCGAATTTTTTGTGATACGTCAATGTTCAGCCCCAAATTAAATACTTCAATAATAATTCAACTGAGCGACACCTGCATTTGGATCACTCATTCACAATGTTCATCATATCTCCCCCGAACAAAAAAACATCATATTCTGTCAAATAAACGGCTAACAAATTTTTAAAATTTATTGGTTTAATTGTCTAATGGTCTGTAGGAATTCCTATTCACAAGCTCCAGAACTGTATTTTGAGAAGATAACTCGATTGTTTTTGTCAAACTGCACTCGCGTCAAGTAATGTCGGTTCAAAATCTACCGTATTTAGCAAAAGGCAATGAGATTCCGATTTGTTTTGCATAGCCTAAATTATGCTTACACATTTTTTGTTTGTTTGTCTTTGTTAGAAACAGACTGATTTACCATATAACACTCGTACTTTTATACCAAAAATTTAATCAGAACCAGAAAAAATTACATCTGTATTTTTTTACTCGGTCGAACCTATTCAAACATGTTGTCGAAAGAATCTATAGATGACTTCTGTAATAAAAACTGCCATCTAGTCTCCATTTCTTTGTTCCTACTGTTTCTACCCATGAATTTGTTTCCCAAGAATGAATATATAATTTGCCAGTATTTTGATATTCCTCCTATTCACATGTAATATACATTCTTCAAGCTTAGAGCGGCTTTCTCTCGTGCGGAAATTTATTCTTTCTCGTGCCCAAGGTATAAAACCCTCTATACTTATAAATCTGTCTTATATTTATATGAAACACGCCGGCTGCGGTATAATATAGGCAAAGGCAAACATCTCCTTGAGCATATTATATAGGCAGACCGAATTGAAATATGGCCTGCTTGCGTTCCATTCGCCCAACTCCAACTAGGTTATCTTCGGAAAGGAAAACGTCTAAATCAGAGTAATTTTCGACTCGGGAACTATTAAATGCGAAACTTTTCCAAATTCGCAGGAGAACGTCGTAATATTGGGAATGGCCGGAAGTGTTATTCGGGCTACTTTGGATAGTGCCGCGAAATGTTTGCCCATCGCTGAAAACGAGTCCGGATAATTGGTGATCTGTTCGGTTGGTCGAGTTCTTTGTTTTCGTATAAGGTATATCTCGTGTTCACCCACATTTATTAGGTACTATTTTCTTCCTAAAAAATATTATTACAGCAAATCTATTTGTGGTTTCATTAAAGGGTTTCTATTTAATCAGTACATTGTTTCTGTTTACATCAGTATCATTTCCTTGGAGATCTCGTTTTTTTTGAGAGATATGGATACCTATGCCAACAGCAACAACAGTAATTATTTTGAGTTAAATCATTGCGCCATAATTTTTACATATCCAATTTGGCATTTTCATTCAAAAAATTTGAATTATATAGCGCAATTCTAAACTTGGAAAAAAAATTGTAGCGTCATTCATTCAATTATTTTAAATATGTCAGTATATAGAGAAATACACGATTTTGGAAAATATTTTCGTTATTATAATAATAATACATGTATATAAAATATCACGTACAAATGAGTGTACAAAGAAATGACACAACATTATTGTAAAATTATTGTAAATATTGGTAAAATTAGAATTATAAAATATAAATATATAGACATTAGAAGTCTCAAAAACATTGAAAGTATTGGTGGTATTAAAACATGGGAAGTATTAGAAATATCAAGAGGGATATAAAAAAAAGAAATATTAAAAGATTAAATGGATTTGAATTTTATTAAAGGTCGGCTGGAGGTGGGTTGAGTATTATTCGAGTGGGGTCATATATTTCAATCATTGTTGATTATTCTGCAAAAAAATTGACGTTTTTTATCTAGTACCCATTTTTTGTTTTAGTTTTGAATTGATTGAGAATTCTGTTATGTTTAATTGCAATTCATTGAAGAGTTGCTACTTAAGTATTCACAACTACGTTGACCACAGTATGGAGTGAAATTCATTTCCCTTCTGCAATGTTCGCATAGCTATGAGAGGGTGTATGGAGGAGTATCTTATTTTTGAAGACACTGATTGACATATTCAAGCTGCAGACTTGCCTAATGTTATATATTTGAGTTTCGTCGAAATCCGAGATTTTCCGAAAATCATTTTAGAATCCATTTCTGCGCTACACTGAGATTTTCCAGATGCACATTACTTTCTTCTCCTCAGCCCAGTATACCATCGGAGATAATAGACTGTACCAGTGAATAATATATTGTTATAAGTTGGGGTATGTCCAAGAATTTTTTCAGATACTATAGTCGTAATAGTAGCCCTCTGATTTTTCTCACATTATATTTCATTTGGTGATCCCACTTTTCAGTGTCGATAAACCATTGATGTATATTGTAAACAATAGGAGACCCATCACCGTTCCTTGTAGGACACCGTAGGAAACAATTCTAGATTCGCTAACAGAACCATATATGCTTACCTGTTGTTATAATATATATTGAAGCTCTTAGTGCCTGTGGTAGTTGAAAGTTTGAGTCGAGCTCCACCCAATAAGTGTTTCGTACTGGTGCAAAGTTTCTCAGTTTATCCTATTCCTGTAGATTTTTTCCATTTTCATACATGAGTTATTTCTATGGCATACAATCAGACAATCACTAGGGTGAGACAATTCGTTTTCATATAACACATATATATTGCCACCAGAAATATAATACAATATTCATTTGACACGTATCGTATTTCAAATGTGTTATTCAATATCCCTGGAAGCCCTATCAGTGAACATCATTTTCAGTTCATACGAAGTTTAAATGAATATCATTGCTGGAGGTATTTCATATTTATGGAACACCTGATAGATTTAATAAATGAATGAACATATTGCACCATGTTTCACTCTTTCCATGACTCTACTTTTTAGCGATACGTACCGAAAAAGAACAGCATGGACCTCAACACGGTGTCTGTTGGTCGGTTGGTCCGTCCGATACAACCCAAGAAATTTAAAATAAAAACAGTTTGATGACCCATAATCATTTCAGGAATATGAATCTTAATATTTTGTTATTCAATGCTGATTTTTTATTCTTACATAGGGAGGTTTCAAATGGAAATTTATGTTATGAAAAACATAAACGTAAATATAAAAATTGTTATCAAACGAATTTTACGAATTTTTTTTGGAAATTTTTTATATTCTGAGCCAACTAGGGACACTTGATATCAAGTCGAGTTTAATTTAGTTCAATTTCTCTTATAGGTTTATAGGGTGGGTATTTTTCTCAAGTATATTTTTGATGGAAGTGGTTCTGTAGTAGAATGTTTTCATGAATGCTCTCGTGAAACTTTGGCAATTCTTAAATACCAAATTTTTCACAATTCCTCACACTAAGTTGAAAAGGGAAACATTCTCAATTGGAAAACATTCTTCCTTGCCTCATTCATCTATATGAGTTCTTAATTAAGACTGGAATAGAAAATGAAATAATTATCTGAATGAAAATGCAAATTTTCACTTTCAGATTTTTGCTTTTAAGTTAGGGCCCTTTCCCAATATCTGTCAGATGTCCAGCGTGGCTCAAGCCGGGAAAGCAGTTGTTTTCTGTTAGATATTCACAAAAAATAACTAAATTTTTATCGTGGATTTTTCAATTAACAGAAAAATATTTCTATTCATTATTCCATTGAGAATGTTTCCCTTTTCAACATGAATACCCCACTAGAGGTTATCTTGAACGATGGAAGATAGTGACTAAAGTTTATCTTTCAGTCGCAGATGATTCCACATCTGATTTTATGAACGTCCTGTGCATATTTTCAAACAAATTAATCTCCACACTATTTTTCCTGTCATTCTTTGGGTTAACGTGTTGATAATGCAACATTTTTAGAAGCTTATTTAACTTGTTTCGTTCGTATGTCATTCGTTGTCATTCTTTCCGGTTCAAAATTTGTAATCCATTTTTGGAGCCATTGCCACATCCAATTGGGCCGAAATTTGGCAAGTGTTCATAATTCCGGTGACAATGCATTATGAAATTTTTGTAAACAAACAAAATGGCGGCTCCAAGATGGCCGACGAATTTTGTGATTATGGCCCGTTTCGATTCAAAATTGGTATGTGCGGAAAGGAGATTGTGATTTAATGTCAAAAGTAAAAAATTTGGAATGGCGGCTCCAAGATGGCGGAAAAGTTTTGTGATTATGGTCCGATTCGATTCAAAATTGGTATGTGGGGGTTTTCGGGGTCGGAAATTATGAATTTTTTGTCCTAATTCAGAAATTCAAGATGGCGGCTCCAGGATGATGGACAAGTTTCGTGATTATGGCCCGATTCGATTCAAAATTGGTATGTCGGGGTGTTTGGGGTCAGAGATTATGAATTTAGTCGAAGATTATTGATTTTTAGTTCTAATTCATAAATTGAAGATGGCAACTCCAAGATGGGGGATGAGTTAATCTATAGATTGTCTCCTCCTTGAAGGACTAGATAGCTCAGAACTCACAGTAAAAAAAGGCCTCATAATAACGATGCTTTACCAAAAATGCATAGATTAAGGCGTACTTGAGTACAGAAAAGCATAAAATAAAATAATTAAGAATTTTTTTTTTAAAACAAGCTTTTGTTCAAATGCACTAAAAAGTAAAGAATAATTGCTTTGGATGTGTGACGTAGTTATAGATTCCAAAGCTTGTCACTTTTGTATTCGAACTGAAAACTTTGCGCAACAAGCTTTTGAATCTATAACTCACTGAGTAACCTACGTCATACATCCAAAACAATTATTTTTCAATTTTCAGTACATTTGAATAAAACTTTGCCTTTGAAAAGTTTTTTTATCAATTATTTTATTTGTTTCACATTTGATCGATGGATAATTTAAAAGATTCTGTTCACGGAGATACTCGTAGTTTGAGGGTCAGCGCCTCGTGGATGGGTGTACTCCTGGATTTTTGAGGGATTTTCTCGTAGATTGATCTATCTCTGCTGGGGACATACTCCTGGATTTTTGCGGGAGATCCTCGTAGTTTGAGGGTCTATTGCCTCGTGGATGGATTAACCTTTGCAGGGGACTCCTGGATTTTTCAGAGATTTCCTCGTGGTTTGAGGGTCTGCTGCCTCTTGGATGTACCTCTAATGTGAACGTACTCCTAGATTTCACTTGTTGATGCTTGGTTGTCTACTGGATAGTTGGATGCTGTTTTGATTCTATGGGCGTGCCGGTATGTTGTGTTTTTTGCTCGAAGGGCCATTTTGAAGGGAGGTTTGAGTATACGTCGCTTTAGGAATGTAAGCAGCAATATAAATTTGCCCTTTGTGAATGCAAGGGACTGACGGAATAGTGCCCTGTTAGGTAGTTGGAATGAGTACTACCATTGTTTTGAACGCTTATTTCATTCTGTGCTGCTTTTTATATGTGCACATTTTTTTTTTTTTTTTTATGTTCTGGTTCCCACGAAAAGGGATATCCTGTAATGTTCAGAGAACATCGTGGGAACCTAGGGAAAGAAGGTAGGAGTTGGTGTTTTCTTAAATTTCTGAAGGTTGTATGCCTCGGGGAAAATTTGGAAATTAAAGAGAAGAGACTGCCAAAGCAGGAACGATTGTTGATATTTCAGAAGAGCATCGCCCATGAAAATATCTATAAAATAGAGACAAATCGCCAACTTTTCTACGGTGTTCCAGACAAGTGAGCGAGTTTGTAAGCGAGGCATCACCGACGAGACGAATTGCCCTTTTTTGGACAGAATCCAATAGCCTCAGGATATGTTTAGGTGCCGCACTCCAAATATGGGAACAGTATTCCAGGACAGGTCGGATCTGTGCCTTATAGATCATAAGCAGCTGACTGGGGTGAAATAGCTCTTGGCACGAAACAGCAAACCAAGTTTTGGGATGCACTTTGGCAATGGACCTCACGTGATTTTCCCAGGAAAGGTTATTGCTGATAGTAATACCAAGCATCGATATGGATGGCTTCAGTGGTATGGTTACTCCTGACAAAGTTATGTTAGGCACAGTGAGATCGGCTTTTCTAGAGAAAAGACATGCTTGTGTTTTGTTTGCATTGAATTCTACCAAGTTATTAGATCCCCATTCGAGAATTGTTGCCAAGTCCATATTTATATTATTAACATTTCTTCCTCGTTCATTTCTGGTTTCACGGGCTGATATAGGGGCCCTGGAAGAGAAAGCGGTATGGAGGGTACTATCATCGGCAAAGCTGTGTACTGGACATGAAGTTGCTTTCAACAGGTCGTTGATGTGAAGTAGAAATAGTGTTGGTGCGAGAATGGATCCTTGCGGAACACCAGCATTTATGAGTAGAGTGTCAGATGAAACTCCATCGACCACTACATGGAGAGACCTGTTTGAGAGAAAACTAGCAAGCAGAGAACACAGCTGAGGGGCAAGCCATAAGACGGAAGCTTGGCGAGGAGTCCCTGGTGCCAAACTCGATCGAACGCCTTGGAGATATCTAATGCCACAGCTAAAGTTTCTCCATGCTTTTCAATAGATAGCTGCCATATATGTGAGACGTAAGCGAGCAGGTCACCAGTTGATCTCTGATGGCGGAAGCCATATTGCCTATCGTTGACAATTCCTGAGTCTTCCAGATATTTCATGAGCTCGATGTTGATGGCTTTTTCCATGACCTTTGAAATAATAGATAGCAGTGCGATAGGTCTGTAGTTGCTAGGTAGGGCCTTTTGCCTTTTAGGGACTGGCTGTACTCTTGCAATTTTCCAATTGGACGGAAATACCCCAAATTGTAAGAGTGGTTGAACAACTTGCAAAGAACAGGTGTTAGTTCGGGGCACATTTCTTGAGAACAATCGGCGGGATTCCGTCAGATCCACAGGCTTTGTTGGTGTTGAGACCCAGCAAAATCTTTCTGATAGTACGTTGGCGAAAGGTGATCTCGGCATGTGACTGTCAATAGGTGTAATGTTCGGGGTTGTTTTCCCGATGAATCTAGAGTGGAATTTCCAGCAAATAGGTGCGCAAAGATATTGGCTTTTCCTGGGCAGTCGTTGCTAGTGTTCCATCTTCTTTGGTTAGGGGAGGAAATGAGCTGGAAGTGAAATTTCTTCCCACAGCTTTGGCGAAAGACCAAAATGAACGGGATCCGTTAGGACATTCAGCAAGTTTTGATCTTATTTTGGCTTTGTGGGCATCTTTTGAGCATTCTATTGTCTCTTTACATATGCCTCTAGCCTCGACATATGCTGCTCTGGTCTCAGGGCCCGGATTTTTTAGCCATCGATGGTATGCTGCCTGTTTGGAAGCCACAGCTCTAGAGCAGTTTCTGTTAAACCAGGTCTTATCGGATGATGTTCTTCTTTCGGTATTCGGTATGTAAGTTTGCATCCCCAACATGATGATTTCAGAAATTGTCTCAGCACATCGTGTTGGATCTACTGAAGAGAAACAAACTCTCTTCCATGGAAACGCTGAGAAAAACATACGAAGACCTTCCCAGTCGGCCGAATTGTAATGCCACATGAGACGGGGTGGTATTGTGCAGCTCGATGGTAAATGGAAAGAGCATGTTGTGGAGATGAGGGTGTGGTCAGAGTTTCCAAGTGGGGCACAAACTTCTATTCTATACGGGTCAGGATTGGTGGTGAGGAAAAGATCTAGTGTATTGGCAGACTGGTTGTTGACATCAGGGATGCGGGTTGGTAGCTCGACCAGTTGTTCTAGACCATGAGTGATGGCGAAGGCCTCGGCTTGACGACCTGCATCATCTGTTTTGTTAGAGATCATGAATGTACCTGATGCTGTTGTTATATTTCAAAAACGTGTCTAATGTTAGCATATTCTGATATTGTTCATCACGTATTAACATAATAAGGTCAGCTATTGTTTATAATGTCACATCGTATTGGTTGAAGTGTGAATGAAATGGTTGAAAAGTAAAATTAGTAAAAAAATATGTTTCTATATAATGTTGGTTAAACACCAAGTGATCTGGTAATAGCTGAATATCTAAATATATAATTGCATACTGACCATGTTCGCCATTGAACTAAGAACTATTTCGTTGCACCATTATCTCAGGGTACAGCGGGTCGAGTAAGAGAAAGACATGTTCCAGTAGGAGACTATACTTTTATTTTTTGTAGAATGTTTGATCTACAAGAAAATATAGATATTCTAGGTGCCAAAACTTTGGGAAAGTTGAACTGGGATGTGACACTGAATAACTCAAAAAGAAGGCAGTTTTGATGGAAACAATGGCACAACGGACACGGCGAAACATCTGCCGAGGGAAAGATAATAATTTATAAAGATATCTTAATTAGTTTCGATACAGAGTAAAATATCTTTAATGACTTTAATATTTCGAATTTCATTTCCATGAATCAAACAATTTTATAATATCCCCAATCCCAGTATACCGGCATTTTGTATTGCCACCGATTAGCCCAAAATAAAATTTCACACCCCCTTTTTTCAATTCGGAAAAGTATCACATATTAGAAAAGCAACAAAGGTGTTGTAACAAAAACTATGGGTAGATAATTTTCAATAACCCTTCTCGTAACAACGCCTAATGAACTATAAGCCGAAATTACAATTCGGCTTATGAACATCTGTTCGTAACTGATATAATATCTTAAACAATGCTTTTCCACAATTCACGAGGTAAAGTTGTAATATCCAGTCTGGAAAGAGGAAAGTGATAAGGAAGTGTTTGCATCCGAGCCAGAGTTCGCCCCGGGGACCGCGTTATAACCGAAATTTAGTAATACAAGAAATTAGGCCACACGTTATATTTCCGTGGGTGCGGGTTGGTTGTTATACCGCCTCCTCCGCATCGTGTTCTCATCCGTTTCGCTCGATATACCACATTTTCGTCCCTTTAATTCCGTCACTGCTTGTAATTCAGAGCGTTGCTTCTTGTGTATTCGCCTCTTTCTGTCGCCTTTCTCATCCCAACGTCTATCATTCAGCTTGTTAGCATCTATTCGAGGAAGCTTCCTTTTCCCATTCACTCCCAAATCAATAGACAACATTCTCATTTCATTAATCAAAATCCGACCGAACTTGAAACATGACGGAGACTTGCTCTCGAATAATAAGTCGAGAGGCAGTTAATGAAAATGTTTATCGAATAGGGAGTTCTGCCCAAGAATTTCAAGTTGCGAATAGTCGCTTTTATTTTCCATTGTATATCCCATGACTTAAAATAGAAAAATATGTGTATACATTGTAGCTTCCAAGTGGAACACAAACCTAGAAAATGATCATTAAGAATGGAAAAATGCTCGTTTACCTACTCCCGCCGCACTGTAATTACAATGCATATATCAATAGTCTGAATAATTGATGAATCAGTCAGTAAGCGGCACCGAACTTGTATAAATCTATATAATAGTCAATGAATTTTATACGACTGAAAATAACAAATGGAAGTAAATCGGCATACATAGTTATTTTGCCGATCTAGCTGACCAAAAGTCGATTTTATGAAGTTTATCAAATTTTAGAAATAAGTACATGTCACGTTAGTAGAAACTTCCCCCGGATTGCGTGGAAGCCATGATACATCCACTGAACATGGACCGAATTTGAGCTGCAATACTAATATTTTATCAAATTTTGAAGTGAAAAAGTTTCAAGGTCGAATTTGAGTAAATGTAAAGTTCCAAACTGTGCAATGTAGACCAAACCGCTGGACCTAAAAAGCTTAAATTTCGACAGCGTATTCCTCTAATGACATATAACCAGTAAGAAAAAGATAAGATAATTTTTTTTTTATATTCTATCTCTAAAGGGGTCAAAAGGGGGGTGAAAGTTTCGTTAGTTTCGAAGTAGAGACATAAATTGGTTTGGGCTTCTCTCCAATAAAGAAACATGTATTTCATGGATTTTGAAAATTCAACACTAACGGGGTAAAATGGGGTGAAAAGTTTGTAAAAGTCAGTTTTCAAGTTAGGATCATAAAAATTGGTATTTGAGGTCTTTGTTACAAATAAAGAAATTCGTATTTCAGTGTTTTTGGAAATTCATTACCTAAAGGGGTGAAATGGGGGGTGAAAGTTTGTATGGAGGTTGTATAGTACCGTTAGTTTTTAAGTTACGATCATGCAAATTGGTGTTTCTGCTCTCTGTTAAAATAAATAAAATCGGGTTTGAACTTTTTTGAAGTAGCATTTTAAGTGGACGGAACGTAGCGGCCACGATTCTGGAAAACTTTAAAGTGTTTGGCCACAACCACTGCCACGTAATATACACGGTTCTATCACGCGGCGGCTACCAAAATGGGGTACACTTTTTTGGTGGCTGCTACGTTCCGATCTACGTTTCTGGATCTCAGATAGCCACATTTCAACCACGTTGTGGTCACCTGGCAAAAACCTGGATATGTAGTGGCCGACACTAGACACGTTAAACAACTGACTGCGTTTATGTAAATGATTGTAGCTCGATCTCCTCCTGTTCAGCAACATATTTTTGTGATAAATGTTCCTCACTCTTCCATTTTGCCTGATTCATTTCTACCACTCGATCAACTTTGCAAATACATAACATATAAACCTACAAACGCGTAAGTAAGTATATTGAATTTGGATACTTCTGATCGGGATAAAATTAAACCTATTGAAAGTTTTATTTCAAATATGGGTGTTGTGAGCGCCATCTAAATACACTTTATTTAAGGAAAACATAATTTTGGAAATAACTCGCCTCTGAAATTACGTACTTAACTCCCTCAAACATTGTTTTATCAATCTTTGTTAGTTGAAACAAATACGTACGTAACAAATTACTATGTTTGATGCGGTGCTGATGACAAATAAATCTTTATTGAATATTTCGATCATTTCTCTAATAATGGCGACCCAGTATATTCCTGTAAATATGGCGGCTTTTGGAGAATATAACTTTAAAGTGGCAGAAAGTGTAAATATACCACTCTAAAGCTTCTCCCATCATAAAGTGCCCAGTGGACTAAATTATTAACTTTTCCACCACTGGAAAGTGGCACCACGTCGCAGGCCTATGACTCACCACTTCAAAGTTATAACCTAAAAATTACAATAGGTCTTATACCCTTGAAAGGGGCGAACACGTCGGGCTATTATAACCTGCCACTTCAAAGTTCTAACCTCGAAATTGCGGGTACATGTTCATTAATTGTTAAAAAAGGACATATAGCAAGTATAGTGGATTTATGCAGCTCCAATCAACAATTATCAAGTATCAAGTAACAATTATCAATTAACAAGTAATGAAAATGATGGCATTTATGCAAACAGAATTAACAATTGAAGTATAAATATAAAGAAGGAGCACAAGTCAGAGATCAGATCTATTCAAATTAACCTTTTTATACAAAATCAAGAAAAATTGTCTATTGAAAACGCATAACCCATTTTATTTTGAATGAATATCATTCACGTTTCACGTAATAGGTAAAACGAACTTTTTGTAAGTCACAATAAAATAATTGAGGAAAGTTAGGTTAGTTTTCGTTATCGCGCTGACCAATCCACGGTCACTTCAAAATTAAGGAAAATTGTCTATTGAAAACGCATAACCCATTTCGTATTGAATGATTATCATTCACAATCCACGTAACAGATAAACAAACTTTTTGTAAGCCACAATAAAATAATTTGAGAAAACTTAGGTTAGCTTAAAGGTTATTGTAATTTGTAGTGACTTTTATTAAATGCGAACTGTGGTTATCACTTATGGAGATAGCAAGAACGTGTCAACCATCACCACATTCCACAATGCCACATTGAAGGTTTTATGGAAGTTACCAAAACGTCACCGAAACTATCATACTCTCTTGAAAGTGACTGTGACTTCTAAGTGATATTTAAGTGGTACAGGATGGTTATTTTCCACTTTTGAGTTTGAAAACCTTTAAAGTGATTTGCTCAGTGGCCATAATGTTTCAGACACCTCAAATGACACTAATAAGTTATAGAACTGTGGAGTGGCTACCATAGATGAGAATTACGTGACTACAACCATACACATATAAAATGTTAGTTATTCTTACTGTGGATTTAGTGGTGATTACGTAATAACCACTGAGTCGAAGTTGCATTATCAGTTTCCGTCCCTATAATGCTGCTTGGGGTTTGTATGGAAAACCTCATTCCATGGACATATTTGCGTTAAACTTGGTACACATACGTCTTGATGCAAATAATGAAATCGTAGCAGAACGCATATTACTATCGAAAGAAAAATAATTCGTTTAAAAATTCGAAGAATATCACAACAGGGCTATATCATAAATTTCTTACGAATGTGTCAACGATCACAGTGAAAGATCGTATTTATTTCATGAATGTACAATTTTCAAGAACATACCTCTATTCAGAATTGAAAACACTTTTACCACCGGGAAGAGGGCCATTGAAGGAATTCGTTCTAAGGGCCAGTTGGATAGGTTACGTTTATAGTATAGATTAAACTGTGGTTGAAACTGTAATTTAACCTCGTTTAAACCGAAGAAAATTAAAAATATTTCTTGTATATCTTCCAGTTACGGAATTTCAAATCACATTGGTTCATCAATATTTTTTCGGTTTTGAAGGAAAATTGACAGTACTGACAAGAATGACAAGTCAAGTTACAATCAAGATTAGTTGTTTGTGTTTTCCACATTCCTCCGTCCATGAATGTTCGTTATTGTTTATTATTATTTATAGGTTACAGGAAAATCAGTATTTCAATCCGCGCATGTGTTCAACCGAAGCTTGAAGTTTGACTGGCCCTCCATCCATCAGTTGACAGTTAAACTCCGAATGGCAGTTACAGACACCTATACAACGAACTCAATTAAACCAAAGTTTAACTCACACATAAAATAAATCTATTCGGAAAGTATGCAATTGGAATGAGATTGTTACGAAAGATGTATTGACAAATATAGGATATAGGAACAATTAGAAGACTTAGGAACGGTGGCATCACACGGTTTTGATCTGGTTTCCCGGCAATCATCTAGCTAAATTGTAATACACTACCAGATTGATGAGAATATTCCCCATATATATATATATATATATATATATATATATATATATATATATATATATATTATACAGATTAATGTATAAATTAGTATCTTCAGTGTGTTCAATTGTCTTATATTCAAAGTAGAATATTTCTTATGTTGCCTCAGGCCTTTGTTAACCGACCATTCATTAACTATTCTGAACTAAAGTATCCCTTTCATTTTTAAGCTCGAACAAAAAATATTTTTAGTGTAAATCACAGATGTGAAGATAATAACCGTTTCTAATTTTGAATACAAATACACGATTGCGAAGGGGATTCGAAGGGTTCTTGAGAGATTTTCAGTTCTTTCTTGGTTTTCAACAAAGAGAGTTGTAACTGCTGTAATATTATCTCTTAACTGAATAATTTTGGTATAATCGGGAAACCCTTTGAAAGTCATGTTAGTTCAGAAATTCAATTTCATAGAGAAGTCTCATTCAGAATAACAGCTCAAATAAAGATTCATTATTTATTTATGAAAAGCTCAACCTGTTGTTTCATTTATTATTATTATCATTGAAGACACACTCTCTGAAAAAGAATACATTTTAATTAAATAAAAAGAATTATGAGTATAAAAAGTTACAGTTCTCAAAATAGTTAATAAATTTTGTAGTTATTGAGAATGTAGAAATATAGAGTCAGTGAAGTGATACCAGAATCCTGAGTTCTGCAGTCTAGATATGGTCCAGGGATTTCAAAGTCAGTAGCTCCGGTAAGTGGAGTGACTGCATTCCAAACTCACGAAAATTATGAATTTTATAGAGTTGAATATAATTCTGCAACGGCTCGGCGTTCAAAAGTAATTGAAATTTCATAAACCACCTTTTTTTAAGTAATTTAATTAATTAAAAAGGCTGGTGGCACATAAGGGGTCAGTCTGATACAAAATGTAGAATACACAACGTTTTAATATCATTCCATATGGAGATGCAATAGGGTGGTGGAGTTTATATGGAGAAAACGTATTCCTTTGGCGGATTAACCTGAAACTAGGTATAAATATTCTTTAAAACGAATAACTAGATAAGGAAATACCACAAACGTTGTTTACAAAGAGGTACTAACTAGGGTAACTAAAGCTTACATTTTCAGTGAGTTTTCATAGTTTCAGAATTTTTCAGATACGATCATTCATGTTTTGTTAATGTGATGCCATTTTGTGCCATTATATACACCTAGATTTGAGATATTCAGCTTGCCACAGTGATGAAACATTCTATCATTTCAAACAACAAACAAAAGACCAAATTATTCATATGCTGTTTCAGAAGCGTAGAAAACGTAGTGTTTGGAAAGACGGGTTGTTTAGCCAAACACAAATTATTTTTTCCAATGATCATGGAGTTAATTTACAACATTAAGGAATTATAAATTTTCTAATTTCTTGAGTTTTGCACAAGAATCCATAGTTTTGGTTTTCAATCTCATTTTCTCGTATATTTGTATTTTCTATTGCTGAATCGAATCAAATCAATATTTGAGATAAAATATAATTTCGAAATATGAAAAAGCCAGAAATGGCGTAAATGAAGAATGATCACACAACCAAATTATTTCAAAATGAACTACAATAACTCATCTCCATATTTGTTTGAACCTCTACATACGAATTATAACGGTAAGGCAATAACGGGGAATTTCATGCTACACATGACTCCCCGTCCCTTCATTACCATAAACGTCTCTGACAAATATTCGCGCATTAAAATTTTTGATCACACCGAAAAATAACACAAAGAGTTCATCCCAGAAGTCCATGAATATAAATGCGGTTTATTATGGAACTCTCCGACATCAGAATGATGTGCATCCGCAAAAAAAAAGAACCAAATATATTCTTGGAAACGGCAACCGGTATAGGAGAGACGCACACCCCATTTTCCTGTTTCAACCTTGTGAAGAAATGTAATTATTTTAAATTATTTGCCAAATTATTCCAAGTTCTTACAACATGCATTGTTTAAGCAACAACATCCATGTGAGAAATATCATTCATTATAGAAGTGAAATGAATAAAAGTATATCAAGGAATTTTGCTATATTTTAACTTTTGGTTGATTTGATATCAGCCAATGAACATATCCAGCGAAAACGTACTCAGGAATGAATACGGTTAAACCGTCAAATGAATGAATAGAAAGTCCGCTTTGAAATAATCTCACAGAGCTACTTACTGAACACTACCCATTCATAGTACACCTGAATACGGTGGGGCTGTATACTGCAAACAGCGCAACAAAACAGTTGAAGGGATAGAACGTAATATTTTTGTTATATCGAATCCACAAATGGTACATCCCATTTAAAAATATTTCAGTTTGAGCTGTGAATTAAAGCTTGTTTTCAATTGTTAACTTCCTCATAAAAAAGCCATAAATCATGTATCAAAGGATGCCGCACGTAATATAATTGAACTGCAGTAATTGATAATTGATAAAGGTAATTCATATTAATTAGCCAGTGGTACAATGTTGAAAAAATATCCCAAATTATTTCCCGCCCTAATCATGCAGATGTCGAGCGACAATGCTCAACACAATTTATGTTTTTTTAATGTAAATAACTTCTATGATACTCCAGACAATAGGTACTGAAAAAGGCCTCTGCCCTGCAAAAGGTGGAGTAGAAATAATTTAGATATATCTTCCAGATCCCAATGAAAAAAACAAGCTTTTGTACTCGGGGGGGGGGGGGGAAGCCGGTCCGTCATCTTGGATTAAAGGTACAAAACATTCTTCGGAATAATTCAAAATTCCCCAACGGTAATCCTACG
This sequence comes from Gonioctena quinquepunctata, assembly GCA_018342105.1. Taxonomy (NCBI): domain Eukaryota; kingdom Metazoa; phylum Arthropoda; class Insecta; order Coleoptera; family Chrysomelidae; genus Gonioctena; species Gonioctena quinquepunctata. The sequence continues at coordinate 594,872 of JAFIRS010000038.1, read as the reverse complement.
AGTCAATGTCAAATTCCCAACATTTTTTGTTTGAACATTTTTTGCAAGTCTGATATGTAACGGGTTACAGCGGCGGAAATGTAAACATTCTTCCAGAAAACTCGATCTTTTCACAGTCACAATTGAAGTGATTTTGCTCCTTACGTATAATTTTTATTTAGTGACACTGTGGCATGAATTATAACTCGGAGACAACAAAATCAATGTTGTGGATGGGGGGTATCTTTTACATAAAGTTGTATGGCATCGTTATGATTCTTTCACGTCAATTTGTGAGAAGTACGTTCAATATTTACGAAATCACTACGATTGAAATTCAGTCGTTGTTATCGAGGATATCCATCTATCTGATGTTGACAAGAAAAATACGAAGAGTGCAGAAAGATTTCGCCGAACGAAGAACCAGATGTCTGCGGAAATTCAATGAGGGTTCAAGCGATGTTTGGCAAATGAAAAACATAAAGCCCTTCTGAATTCGATGTTGACAAAAAAATTCGAACAGACTGCTTTTACTGTTAAGTAGGCTGAAGAAGATGCTAGTGTCTTGATTGCCAAACCAGCGATTTTTTTTGCTCATCATTTGACGCTGTTCTTATCGTTGGCGAAGACATCGATCTTTTAGTTCTGTTGACAGCGTTTAGTCTACTCGACAAGTTGAAAATGGTCTAAAATAGAGATACTGCTCTTAAAATTATGTGTGATAGCTCATTGGATCCGGAATAACGCCTAGAAAAATATGCCAAAAGCGTGTATTAGCACATAAAAAATTGCAAAAGTTATAAACAATTGAAGATGAAAAAAAAATGGCATTTCGTTTTTTGCCAATATTTCATGAACTATTGTTATTTAAGAAATTTCAAAAATAGATTCTGAAAGAGGAGGAAATTTCCAATAAAAAACTACTTTGTTGTATATGGTTGTTTTTGTAAATCTTGGAAGTTTCAGAAAAAAAATCTAACAAAGTTAAAAATTTGTTTATAACAAATTGGTAAGTTAATAAACAATGGAATTCTTGATAAACAAAAATTGTTTTTTGTTACTCCATAGAGGACTGTCAATTATGATTTTTAGAAAAAAAACTTATTATTTAAATAGAAATATAAAAAAAAACTATTATAAACAATTAAAAATTGTTATTAAGGAATTTTTTTTTTTAAATATTGAAAAAAATTTTTAAAAAATTAAGGGTTTTTTTTGGAAATCAATTTATTTCTTGTATTGATAAAAAAACGATAATATGATGATTAGGAAAAAAAAAATTTTTCCAACATTACTTAAAAATTATTATAAACAAAGTATGAATATTTTTTTAATTTTTATGGCGTGATCTTGTTAAGTATGTATATAAGAAAGGCTCTACGAAGCGAAAATTTTTTACGACAATTATTTAAACATTTTTTTTCATTTACAATTAAGACAGAAGTTCGAGAAAATTTTGTTAGTTAGGAATTGTTTAACTTGTTGAAAAATAATTTTTTAGTAAAATTTCCAATGGGAATAAATTATTTATAGTGTTCCGAAATTTTTTCAAATTGAAAAAAAAATATTTAATACCTTAAATAAATTAATTAATGTGTCGTACTCGCTTTTGACGCCGCGCGCGCAACCTAAAAATGTCGCTCGGAGACCCATTTTCAGCGTTAACTTAAAATGATGAATAATGGAGATAGAGTTCCAAGAGTTTTTTATTGGAAATTTCCTCCTCTTTCAGAATCTTTTTTGGAATTTCTTAAATATCAATAGTTTATGAAATATTGGCAAAAAACGAAATGCCATTTTTTTTCATCTTCAATTGTTTATAACTTTTGCAATTTTTATGTGCTAATACACGCTTTTGGCACATTTTTCTAGGCGTTATTCCGGATCCAATGAGCTATCACACATAATTTTAAGAGCAGTATCTCTATTTTAGACCATTTTCAACTTGTCGAGTAGACTAGTTAGGATCATCCAAAACCAACATCTACTTTGGCAAACCGGGGAGAGGCAAAACTGCTCAAAGAGTGCCTTCCGTGAATAATTTTAAAGTGAAAGAAGCAGCTGAAAACATCCTGTTTTTACATGCGGTTAGCTTACACATCATCCCTTTTCATCCAAGGAAAAAAAAAACAAAGAACAAAATCTGCTACCAAATTTCGCAAAATCGACAATGAAAAGCAAATTCCACCAAGCATCTTTGTCACCAACGAAGGACGCTGCCCGGTACCATACATTTAGGACCTACCACCAAATCCTAAAAGGGTGTAGAATCTGAAAAAAACCGACTCTGGCTGGAAACTTGGTACCAATTGGCTCACTCCAGTAATAATGTCTGAGAAACCTGCCCCAGATACCTTACTGAATGTCATTTCATGCATACGGGATACGGTGGAGCATGTGGCTGCAGAAAAAGTGGGTTAAAGTGCTCTGTTGTATGCGAATTCTGCAATGATGAATCATGCGAGAATGCACCAGAAGTCATCATCGAGAGTGACGAAGAGGCAATGACATGGATGGAAGAAGCCCAGATTCTCAGTGAGGAAAATGTGTTTGAGGATAACACTGAAAACTAAGGCGATTATGAAGACATCATCATCAGCTGACTGGGACCATCAAAAAGAAAGAAATAATAGAAATATTATCGGGGACATAAATTATGGAATGAGAGCCGTACTCAATTGCTGAAAAAAACTGCGGATTAGACCTACTGGGGATACCACAATTTACCTCATGGTGGTGTGGAACTGATAGTAAAATTTGTAGCTAATTTAGATTAGAACATTTTTTACTTTCCACTTCTCCACTTCATATGAAAAATTTAAAATCTAATTGAAAATTTGCTATAACTCAGATGTGGAAAAACGAGGTTAGATTATTCCGACAACATTCCACAGAGAAGTTGTGAAAGGTTATTCCCAGGACACTCAATTCCCCGGCATAAAAAACTACAAGTTTCAAGCAATACTTTCGCCGCCATATAGCTTAATCGGGGATGGATTTCGTAATCAAAGGTGTGTGCCTCCGGCTCAAAACGTTCGTTTGGACGAACCGTCCCGTGCAAAATCGATAGGATTCTTTTAATATTCTGAACGCGATTTCGGGACAAAATAAACAGGCCTTAATTAACACCGCATCAGCATAGGTGGTACGTGCAACCCTTTTCAACAGCGGACCAAACCGATTGAAGGCCACTGAATTGTTTTCCAAACGGCAGATCAACTTTGTGCGGTCTGATGGACCTGCACATGCATTATACGTGAAAGGCATATAAATATAAATATGCTGGTGTTAATATAGGATATTCGATGTTGTGTAACAGGGTTGGGATGAAAAGACAATATATATATTTGAAATAATCTATCGGGCTACATTGTGCAGTACATTTCACTGAAAATTATCACCACGAATGACAAAACAGGACAATGAACTATTAGAAAAATTGTTTGAAATGCGATTGTAGAAATAATGTGTACGTTCAACGAATAACATGAAACGTGTGGAGTGAAAGTTGACAAATCAATTGAAAACTCGTACTGCCATCCTCACTAGGGAACAATTTCTGGTATACGAAGAAGGAACAAAGATATACATCTCAGTTCTCCTAGGCAAATATGCCTCAGTGTCCCAGGCCGAAGTATATGCTATACTCACCTGTGTTCCATAAGTCGAGGACATATAGTTATCTCTTCGAACAGCAAAGCAGCAATTATGGCGTTGGGAACAAATCATATCGCATTCAAATTGGTTTCCAAATGAAGAAATGTCATATAAAAATAGAAAACGAGGAAGATTAGCCCCATATAGGCCCCAGAACACCCAAATATTCCTGGGAACGAAGAGGCAGTCAGACTAGCCAAGATAGGATAGGAGACTCCAATCATACCGGAAACATTCTTGGGAATAACCAGCAGCCCCCAACATGAAGGGAATGCTTCATTGGAAGATGCATGCAGAGACAATCAAAGTTCTATATGGAGCCTTCAAAGAAACTGGCGAAATCAATATTAGATATTGGGACTGTAACTGGGCTCCTGGGACACAATCACCTAAACAGGCACATATGATCCCCTGTGCAGATGGTGTGTGTTTGAAAGATGACGAACCATTATCTCACATCCTCACTCGCCTCGCACTGGTACACCAGAGGCAGAACAACTTTGGGTACATTTTTAGGACCCAGAGGATGTCAAAGAGATTCCATGTTCCCTAGATCCAACCCATCTTGTGCTAAGAAGAAGAAGGCAATCGTACCGATTGTAAAAAGGACGGCCAATACTGCTATCAGCACACCGAGCATTAATAGTAATTCAAATGAAATTGTGTCTTTGAGAATTGGAGGCTGTCGGGATTGTCGGATAACTTACTCTCTAATTTTCGGCCAACGTTTCGTTAATTTAACGCATGAACTTCATCAGGGCATTAAAGGACAACTTGTTGTGAAAAATGAAAGAGATAGAAATTTAAAAATCAAAAAGTTGGTTAGTCATACATATGATGCAAAAATGTGTTCTTATGTGATAGGACACTTTTACTAAAAATCTCACGCTGAGGAAACAACACTGCATGTCAGATCTATGTGCATTCAGCTAACCGAGTTTATATATATATTCCATATACATATTATAATACATACAGATGCCCCTCCAATGTATTATAAAATTAATAAGGAATATCTATAAACTAGGTGAGCTGAATGAACATAGTTCATAATCGATCTTTTGACAAGCAGTGTTGTTTCCTCAACCTAAGACTTTGTAGTAAAAGGGTCATTTCAAATAACAAAACAATATTTTGAAAACCATGTTTTTGATTTATATGTATTTACTCAGCTATATATCGGCATTGTTCTTACATGTGATTCTAGTTGAGGTATGTACAGGGTTTATTATTTAAGTTATTTTTTTTGCATCCTATGTATGACTAACTAACTTGCCTTCCTTTCAACTTTATGGATTTCAAATTCCTATACCTATCTTATATTTTTCACAACTAGTTGTCCTTTTAGGCCCAGATGAAGTTATGCGTTGAATAACCGAAACGACAAAATTAGAGAGTTAGTTATTTGTCCTCATTCGACAATCCCGTCAACCACTGATAGTAATATTATTTAAGAATATTGAGCCTACAAACCATGAATCGAGTAGAGGTTGATAATTTCTAGAGAACAGAAATCACGGAATTATAATATAGTCTGAATTGATTTCTTTAGGAATATAGAAGAAAAGATTTCAAAATGTATGGATAAAAAGATTCACAATAAAGAATATTGCTGATTTCGAATAAAAAAGTACATTTTCAGTAGGAACATTCGATGGAGTATTTGTTTTCCTTTTCCAATACTAATCACACTAAATTATTAATAAGAAATTGATAAAAAAATCAGATTTACTTTTTAATTCTATCCTAAATTGTGTAGAATCAAAATGTTCAACAAATGTAAAGACGTTCCTCAAAAATCGCACTAGATTCAACCCTGTTTTGTAATATCAGTTGCAAAGTGGTTTCCAGAAACTCAATTGCACCGCAGAGAATCGGTTTACCAACATAACCGGAACCGTTATACCGTTTCATGAGAAAATTACACTCGGATTAATTTTATTAACAGAACGAATGCATTTCAAAAACCGAACGCGGACAAATGAAAATGGGATTGTGATCATTTTATTATTCCTCTTATATGAAAATACATATTCAGGGAAATTAAATGTTATTAATGAACTATACCCCTTCCAATAGACGAGCTGGATGTAAAAATAGTTTTTCCAAATAGTAAAATTGAGATGCATCTATAAATTTTCGTCAGAAAAGTTCTATAATAATGGCAATGTTTGGAAGGAAACGTTTTTCCGCAAATGGAATTATTGATATTGAATGCTTCAAAATCACTGAAATCCAATACTTATGCATTAATACCGGCTGAAAGTTCTGTCACTGATTCTGACTTTTATTAGGTACTATATTTTGAACATTGAGCTTGTGCCGGTCGTAGAAAAAATTTAAAAAAAAGAAAAATTTGAATTTTGAAAAACTTGTTTCAATCCTATCAAGAAAAAAATCAAATAGGCTGATCTATTTTTCTCCCATATTCAAAAATCCAACTGGTAATAAAAAATAACAAATAAATTGAAAATATAAACAGGGTGGTCATAATATCAGATGTGAAATCATCTGCGACTGAAAGATAACTTTAGTCACTATCTTCCATTATTCAAGTTAACCTATTCACGTTGAATAATATTGGTATAAGAAAGATTTGAAGAATTTTCTGGAAATTGAAAAATAAAGCAATTCTTGGGGATACCTAACATAAAACAACTACTTTCCTGACTAAAGCACACGCTGGACTTTGAACTAAATCTGATACACATCGTAACCCAAAAAAAAAACCTAAAAGTGAAAATTTGCATTTTTACTGAGATTATATTATATTAATTTTTAATCCAGTTCTTAATTAAGTAAAAATCGAGATTGGGAACGATGAATGCAATGTAAAATGGATTTTTCGGTCAAATATATTTGTCGTACAATTATGTTTTCAGCAGTGCAACTGTTTGTCAGTTGAATCGTTTTTCTATCAGCCTTACATTCACTGAAAAATTATTGTCAAATTACCATATATTTTGCCTAATTCACAAAAAGTTCATAAATCAGATGTATATTAAATAAATGTGATGTTGCCCGTAACTCGAAATTATTATAAACAAAGGGCAATATAAAGGGAGAAATTCGACAAATTGTAATAATAATATTTTTGATATTTGACTTTACGTCAATTTTCTGGTAGTGGCAGTGCTAACTTGATATGTTATAAACATTCACCTGGATTCTACAATACTGGCTTGTGCATCCAACTGATAAGTCTGCTTTGAAGATTTCGAAAGCCAACTGAGCTGATAGATTCTATAGTTTTCGCATAAAGATAAAGATAAATGACCTAACCCAAAAATTCAACAAGTAGTTCATGTTCCAACCAAGACTACGTAGTGCAGTATTGATGCTTTTTATTTTTTCATCTTTAATTTGGGCAATTTGAAATTTCAAAGTTAGCTTGTTGCGGAAGCTTAATGCACGTTCTCGATAGGTATGTCGAAACGTTTTCGCTTGAATAAACAATTTACCCAACTCCATTTTTCACTATACATACATTCTCAGTGGAATATATAATTAGTAAATGTTTCCCAGTGTTTTTATTGCACATATTCTGAAAACCTTATTACTTATAAAACCTAAACTTGACTGAATTCATAACAAACTAAAATATCAACTGTTTTATTTCATTATTACATAAATATATAGTTTTTTTTTACATCAAGAAACTATAAATATGTAAAGAAAGAACGACCAATATCCTAAAATCAGTAAATCCACAATGAAAATATTAATCCGCTTATAGTTTACGTAAGACTGTGTTGTGGATAACATAAACTATGCCTGAATAATTTCGAGAATATGTTTATTGTACTATTTACCATATTATTTCAATATTAATGTATTCAAAGGATTACATTAATATGCCATATTATTTAAATAATGATTAACATATTTATGATAATAATGATAACATTGAATTTTCCCATAGATTGGGGGCAATTAATAGATAGTGACATCATATCGGACGTATTCATTTTCAACCCATGTCTACTCCATCAACAGTTAACGTACTTATACCTTGGAAAAGAATGACATGAATGAATGAAAACCCAAATTAAATGATGTCGAAAAGGGAAACATTCTCAATTGAATATTGACTAGAAAGATTTTTCTGTGAATTGAAAAATCCACGATAAATGAAGTTATTTTTTGTGAACGTCTAACAGAAAACAACTACTTTCCCGGCTAAAGCCACGCTGGACATTGAACTACATCTGATAGATATTCTGAAAAGACCCTAACTAAAAGAAAAAAATCTGTAATTGAAAATTTCAGTCGCAGATGATTCCACATCTGATTTTATGAGCATCCGTTCACATTTTCAACAAATCAATAGGTGATGTCGTTCTGAACTACTGCTTCATATCACTAAAAATAAAAAATGTATACTTTAGTAAATGAACTGGGCATCACCTTACCTAATATATTAAAGTAATTCAGCTTCCCTATATCTAATCATTTACAGGAACACATCGATTGTCTAATAATTGTCCTCTACCTGTAATGGATGTTCGCATTCATGTCCGGACTAATGAATTGATTACACAACCATAGCTCTTTGCCCAGACAATGTTAATTATTACTGTAAAGAATAGGAGTCGAACAAAACACGGCCGAGCGACCGGCGAACAAAAGTGAGGTTGGTATTCTGTTGCGCGCGGAGGTGGACGTCTGAGTATACGATCAGATATTTCTGTTCCACACCTGTCTTTGTAATCTGGACATAATGGAAGCTAAAGTCCCACATTTGGAAACAATGGCGGCCATATGTCGCATTAGGCTTTGTTGGCTGGCCAGCCAGCATCAGTGATTACCCAGACTAGCTAGGCTAGGCCCTACCATAACTGTATCTCACGATTTATATCCTCGAATCGCGCGAAATATCCTTGTTTATCTCGATGTATTATTTTGTGTAGTGCCATGTTGTGCTATTCGATGGACCAGTCTAAAAGTAATACCACAAAATATACGACCGGTGAATTAAAATGTTGCACTAATACCTAACGAAATGTTGAAAGGCTTCTTGGAAGTACTCTGGAAACGAATGTCGTAATGTGTTATATGTATATTACATTTAATATTACACAAATTGCGAAATATTTACGAGCTATGACGTAATGAATTATTTCATTCGGGAGAAGGCGACTTGAAGGAATGCAACGAAAATTCGATAACTTATGATACTAATTACGATGAACTTAACGCGACTTCAATGATAGTAGGGAAATGCCTGGAAAGGTCCGACTTGTAAAAGTTTCCGAGACCAATCAATGTAAGCTACATTTTCTGAACTATGAAAAAAAAGGCACTGACTATTATAAATAATGAAAATAGTAAATACTTGCAAACTGAGATACTTGAAATTAAAAATGTCGATAAAATTAGTGTTCATGATATTTTTACAAGATTCTATTTAACTTCACTTATTAGTTTGTTAGTATGTTTGGAACAAATCTTGCAACTTCTAGTTGTCCAATTAACGTGAAATTTGGCAGGTGTTCATAATTCCGGTGACAATGCATTATGAAAAATTTGTAAGAAAAAAAAATTACGGCTACAAGATGGGGGCGATTAAGGTTTATGGTCCGATTCGATTAAAAATCGGCATGTGGGGGTTTTCGGGGTCGAAGATCATAATTTTTTTGTCAAAATTCATAAAATCAAAATGGCGGCTCCAAGATGGCGGACGATCTCTGTTATTATGGTCCGACTCTATTTAAAATTGGTATGTGGGGCTTTCCGGGTCGGCGTTATGAACTGTCAAAATTCATAAATTGAAGATGGCGGCTTCAAGATGGTGGACGAGATGGACTGTTTTAATTCAAAATTGGTATGTCGGGGTTTTGGGGATCGGAAATTATGAATTTAGTCGAAGATTATTGATTTTTTGCTAAAATTCATTGAAGAACTAGATAGCTCAATACTAGATAGCTCAATACTTACAGGGAAAAGGCCTCATAATAACGATGCTTCAACAAAAATGCATAGATTAAGGCGTACTTACTAAAAATCACAAAATAAAATAATTAATAAAAAAACCTTTTTAAAGACAAGCTTTTATTCAAATGCCCTAAACAGTAAAAAATAATTGCTTTGTTGTCTCGGTTCCCATTGTATATAATGGTTCATTCATCTTGCTGAAATGTTCAACCCAGGCCCTTTCAACGTTGATGCACGTTTCTTATGTGTTCTCTAAGAGTTACTCCTAGCGTCAGTCGCTATCTCGCTCTTCAAGTTCATTCATTAATTTTTTGACATTTAGAGAAATTGTTTTGACTACTAGAGTAGTCGTTTCTAGGCCATATATCATTACGGGAAGGGCTCGGGTGTGAAAGACCTTTGTTAATGGAGATAACTGGATTCTTAAAAAACGTGTCACAATCTTCATGTTCCTGGTTCCTATTAATAAAATTATCAATAATACCAATATAAATTTATCACTGAACATAATTAACATAATATATATATATATATATATATATATATATATATATATATATATATATATATATATATATATATATATATATATATATATATATATATATATTTATATATATATCATGGAAAAACATATAAATGATCATTTTCCAAATATTAATGAAAAACAGAAAATTTTCAGTTGATGTAATCTCAAACAAGTATCGGTATTGTCTTTAAGAGTAACTATTATCGTGTTTCTTAATTTTAGAAAACCACTCTTGTATAGTACGTAGAGTATCGGTGTCAAGCTCCTAGTTTGGGCCACTCCTATCATGATACATATTTATAATATTATCTCCTTGCTTCATTTTAAAGTTTTTCGCAAATTAATTCATTTTTTTATCCCTTGAAATCTTTCAGGATATCTGAAATCACTGATATATCGGTAGCATGTTGCATCTGCCCAATCATAGCATAACACATCTTGATGAAAGAAGACCTTTTACATTTTCCAGTGAAAGAAATGTTCGTTTTTATTTATCGAATCTCAGGAGCAGACTGCGAGACTCTATAATTCAAATTTGTCTGTCGAAGAATTCCAAGACTCGACCATCAGCAGACGAAAAAAACCCGAACCTTTATTATGCAACAAAAAGTGAGGAGAGAAACATGTGCGCAGCCATTAATCCCAGAATAAACACATTACGACGCCCACCGACTGATATAAATTTGCATCTGCATACGCCATTTGAAGGCGTGCGTGGGTGGCTACGACCAGCAATCGAAGAAACAAATGAACCGTGAAAATTTTCTATTACCTATGAGTGCGGACTGCAATTCACTTCCATGCGCCAAGTAGGTTAACGGATACTTTTACCTCGCATACACATGAATATGATGACAAGACAAAGGATGATATCCGACAAGAGTGAACGATTCTTTTGGTAACGGTACTTGTGCAAATATACAAAATGGTATTGATACCTAAAAACAATTAAAAAATTGGAGATTTTTTTTTTCTGCGATCACGCAACTGGAGCTGATTACTGTAACAAAGTTAATATTCAAATTGAGATAAATGAAAATGCTAAATACAATAATTATATGAATTGTCTAAAGCGAAACAGTATAAAAATCTCCAACTCTAAATCGACATAATCTACAAATTTTCAATATATGAAAGGTCAAAAAAGTTAATTCAGAAATAAAAAACCCGACTGCGTAGAAAGTGAACTTTAAAAAAGATGGAAACAAGATGACCAGAAGATATTGTCAGAAAATTATGTTTTGAGAGGTTAACTATCAAACTTAATAGGTACTGTAAACAATCTCACGCAGTCGGGGGCATCTTCTTTAATTTAAAATGAAGATATATTATTGCCTCCGACTGCGTGAGATTGTTTACAGTTAGGGCAAATATCAATTATCAATTGACGAAAAAAATATTTCTAAGTACCAAAATTTCGATAGCTAATGAAATCAAAAAAATGTGTCGGGTGAATGAACACACATGATTTTTTTAATATGTACTAACTACTTCTCATGAACTGAATAAATGGGCCAACTGAATGAACATTCCATATCAAGTCTAGATCCATATGCAACAGAAAATAGGTCGCAAACTTCTAGAAATTCAATATTACAATATTTATGGAACCACCAGGTGAAACCGAATAGATCCTCATTATTGATTTCATACTGGTGAAAGTACAACTGAATGTCATCGGTGCTTCTCAAAAGTCCGCTCCCCCCCTCTTATTTTTGAAACGATTATACATAAACAAGTGAAATTTGGAAACTGAATATTAAAGATTGTAAATTTCCCTGCTAGTGATGATAGATGACGAAATCGTCAAAGATGACGTCACAAGGCCATTGTGACCAATAATTTTAAATGGAACCCTACGGCAAGCGACACCTCTTTTAAAAGGTGTCGAAAAAATCTATTCAATGATACTAATTTTGTTTGTGTTTATGTACAGTATTAAGTTCAATAGTTAACCTCTTAAAACATTATTTTCGGACAATATATTCTGGTCATCTTAACTTCACCTTTTTTAAAGTTCACGTTTTACGCAGTCGGGTTTTTTATTTTTAAATTAACTTTTTTTTAACACTTTTTAGTTAGGATTTTACACAATATGGCGCCTGTTTGTCGCCATATTGAATTTTGTAACAATATGGCGGCTGGTTGTTGCCATATTGAATTTTGATTATTGCTGTCATGTCTTTATTCACAATATGGCGTCTGGTTGTCGCCATATTGAATTTTGATTATTACTATCATGTCTTTATTGATTACTGTCATGTAACACTCGCGATTAAGACAATTCGATTGACGTAAGAATCATCAAAATCGGCCCACGCGTTTGGTCTCTAGAGCGCCACAAAGGAACAAACATACTTACATAATAAACACATTACCTCCTTTGCGTCGCACAGTCGGGTAAAAAGGAAAGATTTTGATGTCTCATTCAGCTTCAAGTATTATGAAACGTTTAAAAGTAATGTTTATATCATGTTAATCTATGTGAATTATGTGTCGTGCTGCATTGATATCCACAAAAAAAATGACTGGTACAAAAAGTACTTCAAATCAAAAGTTATTAGAGTAATACCACGATACTGGCAATACATATTTTAGGGCAAATATCAATTATCAATTGACGAAAAAAATATTTCTTAAGTACCAAAATTTCGATAGCTAATGAAATCAAAAAAATGTGTCGGGTGAATGAAAACACATAATTTTTTTAATATGTACTAACTACTTCTCATGAACTGAATAAATGGGCCAACTGAATGAACATTCCATATCAAGTCTAGATCCATATGCAACAGAAAATAGGTCGCAAACTTCTAGAAATTCAATATTACAATATTTATGGAACCACCAGGTGAAACCGAATAGATCCTCATTATTGATTTCATACTGGTGAAAGTACAACTGAATGTCATCTCAAAAGTCCCCTCCCCCCTCTTATTTTTGAAACGATTATACATAAACAAGTGAAATTTGGAAACTGAATATTAAAGGTTGGTAATGTCCCTGCTAGTGATGATAGATGACGAAATCGTCAAAGATGACGTCACAAGGCCATTGTGACCAATAATTTTAAATGGAACCCTACGGCAAGCGACACCTCTTTTGAAAGGTATCGAAAAAATCTATTCAATGATACTAATTTTGTTTGTGTTTATGGCAGTTTTGGCAACTCGCTTTTAAAAAACGCAAAGCTGTGATGAATTAAATCAGTTAATACTAAAATTCAAAATTCAAGCTCCGCCTCTGGATAGTTGTCAAAGAAGCTGACGTTTTTGTCTCCCTAATTCGACGTTTTTGTAATTGTCCAAGTTTTTGTACATTTAATAATTTGTGTATTGTTGATCGAACGTTTAACTGTTTTAGCAGCTTTTGGTACTTTTAATATTTTTGTACATTTTAATAATTTGTTAAACTGTTGTGAGCCGAACGTTTAAGTGCTTCAAGAAGCGAAATGGTACGTGCTTTAGGTGATAAAGTAGCAGCGATCCTAATTCTACGTGAAACTGGACAAAATATTCATGCAGCAGAACGCATTTTCAATGAGAGGTTTCCCGATCGCCCCGTTTCGAGGACTTATTTAAGGGAGCTTCTTCGTAAGTTTGAAACAACGGGTAGTATTAATGATGCGAAACAATCTGACAGACGACAAATTTCTGATGAGAAAAAAATTGATATACTGGCAGAAGTAATAGTAAATCCTACTTTTTCAACAACTCACGTTGCATCTACCTGTGAAGTCAGTCGAAGTACAGTACACAGGGTGTTGAAAAAAAACAAATTTCATCCATACAAATCAAAAATGGTTTATCAACTCTCAGACGACGACCCAGACCGAAGACTAGAATTTTGTGAAAATATGGAAACCATAATTAACCAACAGCCAGACTATGTCAAAACAATTTTGTTTTAGCGACGAAAGTAATTTCTATCTAAATGGAAATGTAAATACACATAATGTGAGGTATTGGAGTGACGCAAATCCTCACCTGTTTCGTGAAACACATACCCAATTTCCCCAGAAGGTGAATGTTTGGGCAGGTATCCTGGGAAACCACATCGTTGGGCCTCTTTTTTTAAATACTAATTCAACTGGTGAGGTTTATCTGGAGCTGTTGCAAAACACAATAGAACCGTTAATCCTTGAAATTCTGGAAGATAATCCAGATGAATTCGGCAATTTGGAAATAACATTCCAACAGGATGGTGCTCCTCCACACTATTACGATGCAGTAAGACGGTATTTGGATGAGGAGTATCGTGCTAGATGGATTGGACGACGAGGTTCAATGGAATGGCCAGCTCGATCACCGGACCTCACACCTTTGGATTTTTTTGTGTGGGGGTACCTTAAATCGAAGGTTTACGCCACTGAACCTGACAATATTGACGTTTTGAAACAAGGTATTGTTGCAGAATGTGAGGCTGTTTCCGCAGACACATTTGTAAAAGTACGAGAAGAGTTTAAAAATTGGATATTTCACTGTCAGGAAGTAAATGGAGGTCACTTCGAGCAATTTCTTTAAGTAGATACTGATTCTTAAATCTGTAATTAATATCATACTGAATGGAATTTAAATTTTAATGTTTACTAATGAGCCATAAAAACTTGCATAAACACAAACAAAATTAGTATCATTGAATAGGTTTTTTCTATACCTGTTAAAAGGGGTGTCGCTTGCCGTAGGGTTCCATTTGAATTTATTGGTCACAATGGCCTTGTGACGTCATCTTTGACGATTTCGTCATCTATCATCACTAGTAGGGAAGTTTACATCCTTTAATATTCAGTTTCCAAATTTCACTTGTTTATGTATAATCGTTTCAAAAATAAGAGGGGGGGAGGGGACTTTTGAGAAGCACTGTATATTTTTCAAGAGATAGCCGGATAATCTTCATTTCTGTTCTTCTTCGATTAGTTCTGACAACCTGCTCTACATATATATTCACTTCAACTGCACTAATAAAGTTGTTATAATGTGGTGTCGTAGTTTAGTAAACCTAATTTTGTCTGTCAAAAATTCGTGTTTTTGATTTAAATATGGATTTGTATCGAGCATCGGCAAAGGAAATACTGTGAAGTATGAATTAGTATAAGAGTTATTGTTGATTTCAAGATTCTTGTGATATTTTGAATGACATTTTCATTGACATTTATCAGAATAACTAACTACTCACCTTGAACTTTAGTCAAAAATAAACAATCATAAAATATAGATAGAACCTGTAGAAACAACTATAAACCCTAGTCAACGCAAAAACTGAAAAACAATAATTGCAAGTGAAGCCTAGCTTTTCACTCAATATAATCAGGGCAATAATATTCCAAATAACACTCAATGAATCCAGTCTGGGTCTGCAGGTAGACGGAGATAAAGCCGCCGTAAAAAATGCCGCAAGAAAAAAAGCCGCGGAAATAAAAGCCGACGGAAAAAAAGCGGCCGGAAAAAAGACAACATTTTCTTTTAAATGTTTCTGTGAGTAGTCATAATTCTTGGAGAATAATATCCCCCTAAAATTTTTTTTTTTTTTTTTTTATGTTCTGGTTCCCCCGAAAAGGGATTTCCTGTAATTTTTAGAGAACATGGTGGGAACCCTAGGGAAAGGAGGTAGGAGTTGGTGTTCTTCTTAAATTTCTGAAGGTTGTATGCCTCGGGGAACACCTCCCTAGGCAATGAGTTCCAAAGCCTCGCTGTTCGTTGGATGAACGAGTCTTTGGAAAGTGATGTTCTGCAGGTTTCCAAAGTGACCACGAAGGGGTGTGATGACTGAACTTGACGGGTTAATCTCGAAGAGACTGCCAAAGCAGGAACGATTGTTGATATTTCAGAAGAGCATCGCCCATGAAAATATCTATAAAATATAGACAAATCGCCAACTTTTCTACGGTGTTCCAGACAAGTGAGCGAGTTTGTAAGCGAGGCATCACCGACGAGACGAATTGCCCTTTTTTGGACAGAATCCAATAGCCTCAGGATATGTTTAGGTGCCGCACTCCAAATATGGGAACAGTATTCCAGGACAGGTCGGATCTGTGCCTTATAGATCATAAGCAGCTGACTGGGGTGAAATAGCTCTTGGCACGAAACAGAAAACCAAGTTTTGGGATGCACTTTTGGCAATGGACCTCACGTGATTTTCCCAGGAAAGGTTATTGCTGATAGTAATACCAAGCATCGATATGGATGGCTTCAGTGGTATGGTTACTCCTGACAAAGTTATGTTAGGCACAGTGAGATCGGCTTTTCTAGAGAAAAGACATGCTTGTGTTTTGTTTGCATTGAATTCTACCAAGTTATTAGATCCCCATTCGAGAATTGTTGCCAAGTCCATATTTATATTATTAACATTTCTTCCTCGTTCATTTCTGGTTTCACGGGCTGATATAGGGGCCCTGGAAGAGAAAGCGGTATGGAGGGTACTATCATCGGCAAAGCTGTGTACTGGACATGAAGTTGCTTTCAACAGGTCGTTGATGTGAAGTAGAAATAATGTTGGTGCGAGAATGGATCCTTGCGGAACACCAGCATTTATGAGTAGAGTGTCAGATGAAACTCCATCGACCACTACATGGAGAGACCTGTTTGAGAGAAACTACGCAAGCAGAGAACACAGCTGAGGGGCAAGCCATAAGACGGAAGCTTGGCGAGGAGTCCCTGGTGCCAAACTCGATCGAACGCCTTGGAGATATCTAATGCCACAGCTAAAGTTTCTCCATGCTTTTCAATAGATAGCTGCCATATATGTGAGACGTAAGCGAGCAGGTCACCAGTTGATCTCTGATGGCGGAAGCCATATTGCCTATCGTTGACAATTCCTGAGTCTTCCAGATATTTCATGAGCTCGATGTTGATGGCTTTTTCCATGACCTTTGAAATAATAGATAGCAGTGCGATAGGTCTGTAGTTGCTAGGTAGGGCCTTTTGCCTTTTTAGGGACTGGCTGTACTCTTGCAATTTTCAATTGGACGGAAATACCCCAAATTGTAAGATTGGTTGAACAACTTGCAAAGAACAGGTGTTAGTTCGGGGTCACATTTCTTGAGAACAATCGGCGGGATTCCGTCAGATCCACAGGCTTTGTTGGTGTTGAGACCCAGCAAAATCTTTCTGATAGTACGTTGGCGAAAGGTGATCTCGGGCATGTGACTGTCAATAGGTGTAATGTTCGGGGTTGTTTTCCCGATGAATCCAGAGTGGAATTTCCAGCAAATAGGTGCGCAAAGATATTGGCTTTTTCCTGGGCAGTCGTTGCTAGTGTTCCATCTTCTTTGGTTAGGGGAGGAAATGAGCTGGAAGTGAAATTTCTTCCCACAGCTTTGGCGAAAGACCAAAATGAACGGGATCCGTTAGGACATTCAGCAAGTTTTGATCTTATTTTGGCTTGTGGGCATCTTTTGAGCTTTCTATTGTCTCTTTACATATGCCTCTAGCCTCGACATATGCTGCTCTGGTCTCAGGGCCCGGATTTTTTAGCCATCGATGGTATGCTGCCTGTTTGGAAGCCACAGCTCTAGAGCAGTTTCTGTTAAACCAGGTCTTATCGGATGATGTTCTTCTTTCGGTATTCGGTATGTAAGTTTGCATCCCCAACATGATGATTTCAGAAATTGTCTCAGCACATCGTGTTGGATCTACTGAAGAGAAACAAACTCTCTTCCATGGAAACGCTGAGAAAAACATACGAAGACCTTCCCAGTCGGCCGAATTGTAATGCCACATGAGACGGGGTGGTATTGTGCAGCTCGATGGTAAATGGAAAGAGCATGTTGTGGAGATGAGGGTGTGGTCAGAGTTTCCAAGTGGGGCACAAACTTCTATTCTATACGGGTCAGGATTGGTGGTGAGGAAAAGATCTAGTGTATTGGCAGACTGGTTGTTGACATCAGGGATGCGGGTTGGTAGCTCGACCAGTTGTTCTAGGCCATGAGTGATGGCGAAGGCCTCGGCTTGACGACCTGCATCATCTGTTTTGTTAGAGAATTTGAGCCAGGCAGCGTTATGTACATTAAAATCTCCCATGATTATGGTTTCAGCTGTTGGATGGTTCTCCTGAATGTAGTCCAGTTTGAGTGATAAAAACTCAAAGAGGTCGTTATATGAAGGTTCATTAGGTGATAGATAAAGGCAGCAGAGGAACTTAGTCAGTTTGGTATCAGATAGCTTGAACCACATCACATCAAAGTCTTTCGGTTCCAAACTCTTCACGCTGGCATGAAAGGTTAGCCTTGGCGTAAGGCAAACTCCACCTTTGAACCTGAATCGAGAATGGAGTTCGTAACCAGGACGAAGCATATGGACCGTTGTTGGTGGACGCGTTTACTTGTGTTTCTGTTATAGCCAGAATACCTCCGGTTTTCCCTGTCTGTAGGTGATGGTGGACGTCATTGATGTTCTTGTTGAGTCCGCGGATGTTGCAAAAATTAATTTTTAATGTTGAGTCACCTCGAGTACCTCTCGCCCGGAAATCCGAATGGAGAGGTATTTTACTTCCGGAGTGTTTTACTCTAGGAGACTTCATCATTATTACTATTGTTCATCATTATTACTATTACCTGAAAATAAAGAAGGAATTGGGGAAAAGGAAAGAGGAAGACCGGAAAGTATCGACCGAACACTGAAA
This sequence comes from Gonioctena quinquepunctata, assembly GCA_018342105.1. Lineage (NCBI taxonomy): Eukaryota > Metazoa > Arthropoda > Insecta > Coleoptera > Chrysomelidae > Gonioctena > Gonioctena quinquepunctata. The sequence continues at coordinate 576,154 of JAFIRS010000038.1, read as the reverse complement.
CATGGAATGGTCCATTTCACAGCACACAAAGTCGATATGGTGGTATTTCACCGGGCGATGAGACCATCTTCCACCTACGGTTATCCTTTTAGTCGCCTCTTACGACAGGCAGGATTTACCATGGGGCTATTCTAAAACCGACCCCATACGACTTTGTACCTCAGATGAGCCCGCTCTGCAATAACTCATTAGCCTCTGAAACAAACCCCTACAAACTTCCCGAATATTATCATAATTACCACCTCTATTCCATAACTGAGTTATGAAGCCATGCTGACGTACTCGATACAAGATTGCGAACAGATAAATTTATTCCCTGATCCGCATTTTATCTACATGAACGCTACGAAGTCTATTTTGGGAGAGAACATAACCATAAGAGGCTGCTTCTACCATCTGTGCCAGAGTACACAAAGAAAAGTCCAAGAGCTGGGGATGCAAACAGAATACCACCAAAATCCACGATTTAGTAGTTTTGTTGGTATGGTAGATGGACTAGCCTTCCTGCCATTGGACAAAGTCGCAAGTGGCGTTGAATACGCAGATATATTGGACTATTTCGACCAAACCTACGTATCTGGGACCTTCAGAAGAGTAGGCAATCAGTAACGAGGCACCCGCTTGATGAAGATTCCTGCTTTATTCCCAGCAGAAACATGGAATGTTCGTGATGCTGTGTGATTACTGGAAATGACAAGACAAATAACAGTACAGAAGGTTCGATTTTTTGTAATATGATCAATTATTTTAAGACTTTAAACTTGCATCCATTTTAAAATTGCATTTTTGTTTCACATTGGAATAATAGGTCCAGCCATTTAGTGGGAATGAAGCATCCATCAATCTCGGGCTTATTCATGAAATGAGGTAAGCAATTTCGGTAGACTATACCGTCTATACCAAGATAGAACAGCTGCAAACTAGACGACTATCAACTCCCAAGAAGAGGCCAACCTACGATACAATGCAAATGAGACTGAAAGCCCTTTGTACGGAGTTTGTAGAAAACATGAGAAATATGGAATTGTTTTTAACAGTCATTAGCCACAACATAAGGATGCGCCCAAATTAAATATATAACATATTGTGTAACTCTGTGTAATAATAATAAATAATTATGAGACATATTTATTGAAATTTTCTTTCTCCTGCAGAATCCGAAACAGCGACGGCTCGGCGGCGGTGGTTTTTATTCCGGCGGTTAGTTTCCGGGAGGCTTTTTTTTCGTGGATATTTTTCCGGCGGCTTTTTATTCGATTCTGCAATAATAGTGATGAATTATATGAATTTCTACCGATTTGAGGGGCCTATGCTCAGTCATTAAATTTACATAACGGTAAAAGTTATATAATTATGTGAAATATCGGAAAACATGTTGTCAAATGTCGTAATTTGTTGTAGGGGACCCTCCAGGTTCTCGGCGGCCCTGACTAGCACATCGCTGACAACCAACACGAGTTACCAAGCGAAAGCTATCATGTTATCAACACCCCAAAAGTTGGAATATCGCAGGAATGAGCAGTCATTTGTCCCGTTCAAATTTCGAGAATGCGCTCGCTGATTTACCGCCCCAATCATATCGAGGAGGAACCGGAGAAAATGAGATCCGAACGAAAAATTACCACCCATTCGGGTAATCTGAATGAAAGTGAGTCATTTGGCGTTGCCGAATAAATCGTTCGGCATACGCGAGGATCAGATGGTCGGGTCGATCGAAAAAAGGTGAGGCGAGCGAAAACTTTTTTCAGGGCCTTCTCGGTCGCAACGAACGCATAACTCGTCGTTTGTATGCAACGATCGAAGTCGGCAACTCGCTATTGGGCCGGGTGGAATACTTTCGATCAGACATCGCCTGAACTCTTGAAAGCTCGAAGATTTTACCAACTAATACCGGATCGTTCGAGCAAATGGAGTAGCGAGACCGTCTAACCAGCTCTAGAAATCCGAACTTCGAACGGTCATGGTTATTGCTTGACCGAGGAAATTGGAATAGCCGCAAATAGATGTTTGCAAGGGTGTTCGGGATTTTTCAGCTTGTCGGACGGTCAATTACTATATTGAAAAAAAAAACTATACAATGATGAGTATTTTTTTTTGTGAATATGTTCTCGTAGATTTTTTTTTCAATGGTATATTATTTTGGAAACGGGGCCCGGATATACAGCGTGTTGTAATAGTAATGTATAATAATCAATTTCAAATCGTGGTTTGGGAACCATTGTCCGCCTGTATGATAGCCAGCAAGTAGATCGTAAGAAGACCTGGCGTTTCCCTGGATGCAAGATAAAACGTCACATAGTAACTAGAGGTAAAAAGGGTGTGCGAGTTTGGGATAGATCTGGTATTTCAAGTTAATTCACTACTAGATCTGAATTGATAAAAATAAATTTTGTTTGCATTCAAATATGTAGAATTTCAAAATAATTATTTGAGAAATGAAAAAATGAGTGTGAGGAATCCTCTTTCAGAATAAAGGTGAATCATCAAACAACAATATGTTTAAAACATAAACGTAAATGGCAGGCAAATGAAAAAGGTTTTTTGAATCTTCAGTTGAGTGATACCTCATAGCTATTATCAAGTTGGTAGGTTGAATCAAATATCACAATTTCAAAGCATAACACAATCTCAAAAAATAAATGGCAGGAATGTTATGCTTGAATCGACAAATGAAACAAGTAATTGTATGGGTCACTGACATACCGAAGTACTCTCAATTTTTATTTAAGGGCAAAATGATCCACTGTTTTGCAGCAATATTATTTGTGTCACATTTGAACAATTGAAAATAACATGATCCTTTATTTTTCAAAATGCAATAGTATTATAATAATTAGCAAATAACTTTTAAAAAAAATACATATGCATTGCCTTTTCCTCCACTGCACAATTGCCCCGACATATTCAGCTTTCCTTTCCAAGCATTCGATATCCGATACTTGATAAGAAAAAAAAATCGGTAAAATTAAGCCTGGAAGAAAAAATCGAAATAACAATATTTTGGAGAGAATTATAAAACGTAACGGGAAGCTGCGGGCATTTTTAAAAACAGACATCCCGATTAACTTAAACATTTCACAATCGTGAGAAATATGCCAACTGAATTCAAAAATATTGGAAATGTAGAAAATAATTCAAACAAGACACGGCACATCAGTGCTGTAAATAAAACTCAAATAAAATAATGCTGCCTAAGAACTTAAAAAATCCCTACGCGAAAGGTCAAGAACGTGATGTAGCTGATGATTCAATTGCAAAAATATTTAAATAAATGACGTTCGGCCTAACAAATCAAAATTAATTTTTAACAGAAGTTTTGAGTGGCCTTTCAAATTTCGTTTTTCGATAGGAGGAGAGAAGATATTTCTTTTATGACAAGGAATATTTTTTACTTCCAATGGTACACTATCATTGATGGAGTGAGGGTAATCCTAAATCCTATGTGAAACTCGAGATTAGTACTAAATCAATGTGCGGTGCGAAATTTATAAACATAGAGTAATTGGTAATTTTTTCCAAAGAATTTGAATGGTCCACGTTACGTTCTTTTAGAACACTACTGTATACTAATTTTGTGCTGTTATACATAGATAGGTATCAAATGAATTAATTTTAATAGAAACAATGAATCTAAATTAGATTCAATTTTTAATTGTATGTAACTTTTTCCTATTTCAATTGAATTTATATGTAAATTATACATCAAGGGTACTTCTCTCTTGGGTCAGTTATACATTTTTCTATTTCCTGGCCATTCTGTACATGCTATTTCGAATTAGTCTAATAACTATTATTTTTTAGGAAGCGGAAATTTTTATACAGCGTAACTTTTTTTCGAATAATTAAAACCTATGAAGGCGTACTTTAATTACATTCACGATTACGTAATTTCAAGAAATGATGTATTTATTTTGTAACTACAATACAAAACAACCGAAAACAACGCACATGAAGGCACTCAACGGGGTTGTTGATTGTGTGACTTTCAATAATAGGTGCTATTAATTCAATAAAAGGTGTTAGAAGTATATCTTTGCTCGGCGATAGGGCAGGTAATATTCAAATCCACGCAGGGTACCATGACTTGAGGAGCTGTAATTCTTGTCGACGTTTAAAACGCTTTTAACACCACCAAGTAGTATTTGATTCTGAATAGACTGTCGGACTTGGAGATTAGCAGTTATATACTACAAAAAGGAGATTACTCAAAGGTCATATCACAGGGGGTCCCGCAAGGCTCAGTTTTCGGGCCAACATTATGGAACGTTCTGTATAACGGGGCCCTGAGATTAGAACTGCTATTCCTCAGCATACGCAGTCGACTTGGCAATCATTGTCAAAGCCGTGAATAAACAGGAACTGATAAGGAGAGCGAACACCTCAAGGCCAGTGGATGAATGATAACGGGTTGAAACTCGCGCCGCATAAGACCAAAGCTATCATCCTAAAAGGCCGAAAAGAGGAGGACGTATCCTTCCATCTGGAGGAACACAAATAACGTCCAAAAAATACGTCAAATACCTTGGTGTCTGGCTGGACGACTAGACCAAATGGAACGAACACATCCGAAAACATGTAGAAAGCCAATAGACAAACAGCTGCACTAACCAACTGCTACTGAACATTAGGGGCCAGGTATACAAAAAGGAGGTACTAAGTATACGGCTTGGTGCAGTCGGTACTGCTGTATGCGGCCCCGATCTGGGGCGAAGCAATGAGAGTAGAAAGATATATATAGATCGCTGATAACCGCAACGGAGGATGCTACTAAGATACATGACGGTATCCGCAGACGCATTAGATATCCCACCTATTGATCTCCTAGTTGATGAAAATGCAGAAAAAGGAAATATAGAACATCAACACAAGTAAGGCACAATGGACAAAGCGCTTGATTCGGAATATCGAAAACCGGGTACAATGCGATTTTAACATATCAAACTACTTCATAACCCAGGCACTCAGTGGGCATGGTTCCTTTAAATCGTATACGCTGGGGATAGGAAAGTCACAAGACAGCAAATGCCCATACTGCCCGGAAATAAATGATGATCCAGAGCATTCAATCTTTACATATCCCAAGTGAACCAGAGAACGAAAGGAACTAGAAATATAATTCAAAGAACTAAATCCAGATAGTATGATAGGTAAAATAATCAGAAATCATCCCAATCAGTGGAACAAAGGTGCAAACTTCCCAGAGAAAGTAATGAAACAAAAAGAGATCGAAGAGAGAACGTTTCAAACACAAGCCAGGAGGTAAATGGAACAATTTGTGAAATGTCATTTATACGCAATGACCCATCGGACAGTTCCGGATATAAGAGAGGGGATGGGGTGGTTTCAGTCGGTAGGAGTCCGACACTGTAGTTTTGCGATAGATCGTCCATGAGGAAGTAGTTCATTGATATGTAGTGAGTAAAGAGTATTATATTCGTTATACCCTTTCAGATCCACAAAATATAAATATACGCAACTATGAGAGCCCATTTTATTGAATTCATTTGTCAAAAATAAACTTTCAATAAATAAACCAAGCCTCTCTGGTGGCATTCATTATATGTAACGGATCACTTTAAAATTCACAATGAACCGATAGTGCATATAATATTTCAGTTACTGTTTTAATTGTATCCACATATTGTTCAATATAGCGATATGGAGTCGACATCACATATTTTATATTATTTGAATACGAATGATATAAAGCTGGAGTATTGAGAAGCGAAACACGGAACGCGAAAATAACGAACTGATCCTGTTTGCATTAGTGTCACAGCAAATAAAATTACCAGACGTGCATACTAGCAACGTACGAATGGGGATGAATAGATATCAGAGAACGATCGAGTTCTGCGTATAGATGTGAATCATTCTATCATTTCGAAATTTGAAATGGAAATATATAAAATTCGATTCTACTGAAATGACAAGTAAGTTTATTAATTTACAAGTTGAATTGAAACATATTTCAAGTCTTGAAAAATGATTTTCCTCAACCATCTCTTTCAACGGAAAAACAAACCGTTCTCCGTAAAACCTTTTCAGATAGTTTTAGGGTCGAGGCAAAACCATTGTCGTGAAAATGATGATGGGTGGACCCTGACGCCATGACCCAGTATTTCACCCTATTCGACATGACCTTGAGTGTGAAATCTTTTTGTGCTGAAATAATTGTTTGTGTTGAACGTTATTTCATATATATATATATATATATATATATATATATATATATATATATATATATATATATATATATATATATATATATATATATACAGTGTGACCCATTTAAAATGGAACCACCCCTGGAGAATACGCATTTTTCAATCATTCTCAAAAACTGTATTTCGACACAAATTTTCATAACTTTAGTTTCATTTCCAAGGCACTCTATGGTTTTTTTTCTTCGTCAGAAAAGGCAAAAGTATATTAGGCAATTTTTGTTTTGAAATTTGACTACACCACTGGATTCGTAGTCGTTATAAATGAAAACCATGAGAATTTCATAAAAAAATATTGGTGAACAACGAAGTTACAACAAATTTAATTTTGGAAACAAAGTATTTGATTATAATTTTTATTTAGATTATAGACATATTTAAAATCTGGCAACACTGCCGATACAAAGTAGAACACCAGTGAATTTGTACAGCGAAAATCCGAAGTTAATAGCTCATTCCGTTCTACAGTGATAACTCCTGAAAGTATGGTAATGTGAGCGATTTGTGGTGGAAGCGATTTTGTAATAAAAAATCTGACTACCCCACTGGATTTGTAAATTTTATTCCCTTAAAATAATTTATTTAAGTTTAGGTTATAAGTGTATTCGAAAATAACAGAAAATAAAAAATTTATTTTCAAGTTATGCAGTCTTTCACAGCCGATAAAAACGAAATGAACCGAATCAAGTTTTAAAGTATCAAAATTATTTATTGAATAATAAAACAGAAAGCAGGACAAAAAATGTTCCTTTTAAATTCTGCAAAACTCAAATAAAACAAGCTTTTAGAGAAGGTATCAATAATCTGAGGAAAGCTGAACTAATACATTAGGCAGAGGTATTGTACTAAATCAATAGTGGGCTGTGATTTAGTACACTACAAATCGCTCACATTACCATACTTTCAGGAGTTATAACTGTAGAACGGAATGAGCTATTGACTTCGGATTTTCGCTGTACAAATTCACTGGTGTTCTACTTTGTATCGGCATTGTTGCCAGATTTTAAATATGTCTATAATCTAAATAAAAATTATAATCAAATACTTTGTTTCCAAAATTAAAAGTTGTTGTAACTTCGTTTAAACCAATATTTTTCTATGAAATTTTGATGGTTTTCATTTATAACGACTACGAATCCAGTTGTATTCAAATTTGGAAACAAAAAATTCCTAATAAACTTTTGTCGTTTTTGACAAAAAAAAATCAAAGAGTGCCTTGGAAATGAAACTAAAGTTATGAAAATTTGTGTCAATATACAGTTTTTGATGCTTAATATTAAAAAAAAAAATTGTTGAGATTGACTGAAAAATGCGTATTCTACAGGGGTGGTTCCATTTTAAATGGGTCACAAAAAATCAAAGAGTGCCTTGGAAATGAAACTAAAGTTATGAAAATTTGTGTCAAGATACAGTTTTTGATGCTTAATATTAAAAAAATATATTGTTGAGATTGACTGAAAAATGCGTATTCTACAGGGGTGGTTCCATTTTAAATGGGTCACACTATATATATATATATATATATATATATATATATATATATATATATATATATAATATATATATATATATATGTATATAAATAACAACCTCCGCTGTTTAAATGAACCTTATATCCAAGAAAGGAAAAAAAGAAGCAATATATATATATATATATATATATATATATATAGATATACAAACTATATGGCCTTCCTGAAATCCATAAACCAGAGGCTCCTCTCAGGCAGATTGTCAGTTCTATAGGATTACCAGTACAACGTGTACTGGTGGCAATAACACTGCAACATCATACGAAATTCGGATCACTTGATAGAAATTTTGAAGTCACAGACCATCCAACCAGATGACATCCTAGTAAGCTTTGACGTTACACCATTAATCACACAGATACCTACAAAAGAAGCTCTGGAAATAATCAGGAACAAGTACAAGTCCGAAGAACACAAATCACTTTGGCGATCACTGCATCAAAAACACCTATTTCATTTATGATGTCCAACGATACAGACAAGTAGAGGGAGCACCAATGACATCGCCACTATCACCAGTCATCGCAAACGTTTTCATGGAAGAAGTAGAAACAAAAGCACTCACAATATCGAGGTTGACACCAAAACTAAACTAATGACGACATTCTTGTGATTTGGCCACATGGACATCAGGAACTATCGACATTCTTCAACCACCTTAATGAAATTCATCCGCAGATAAAAGTCACTGTGGAAGCAGACGAAAAAAACAAATTGGCCTTTCTAGACGTTATGATCATATCGCAAAAAAACTCACACCATCAACATCCACAACAAATCCACTCAATGGCGAAGACACTAATAACTCATCAGAAGATTGCCAGATGAATGGATATCCAATATATATACCACAACATACGGAAAACAGCCAGTACGTGGTAAGGAGTAAGAAAAACACCGTTTCTTGAAATACGCCGCCTATGGCTCCGAATACAATGTATCGCGAAGGGCTCAGCCAAACCACTTTCCTTTTATCAGAGTAAGCACTGACACTAAAGTTGGTGATATTACAAGTGGTTTTTTGGTTCAAGTAGCAAAAATTAAATAAAACACACTTAATTCAATTTAATAAGGAAAATGCGAGCACACACATATATTTACCCACATAGAAAACATGCTGGTTGAATGAAGGGATGGCGTGAGTCATGACGCAGAACTCAGAGCTTCATTCAATAGCGTATCGTTAGGGGTTTTGATGCAAAAAAATTCAATGAATAAAAATGATCATAATGATTCTTAAGATTTCGTTTTACCGAAATATCCAATAAATAAAATTATTTCTTGCAACTATGGTGGTTGATAGATATCGATGATTGGGTCAATTTGTAGAAAACATTCATCTAACAACTACAGAAATAGATTAGTTCATTGAGCCGTAGTGAATTAAACGTTAACTGTAAATGCAGATTGAAAATTAACGATGTTACAAAATAAGAGCATTTATGGAGTTATTATTATTGAGAAGAGAGTTATTACAGAAAAATGATTAGATCTATAATTTCCCGAAATGTTTCTGAAAAATATTATTCAAGGAACTGTAAATATTTATGTTGGATACATCCCGAGAACAATATTGCGCACCATATCTACCAAATTTTACCATGGCCAGTTCTGGCCCTAATACATTCTGCTGCATTTTTGGGTTATCTCTTAGGGCGGGTTGTAACACAGCTAATCATCCTTTGGTAAAGGTTAACTACAGGTTTGCTCTTTTCTAGATCATGAAAATAAAAAAGAGAGAACCTGCAGTTAGCAAAACCAAAGATGACCAGAGGCGATTCCACCCGCCCTTGATGGAAGTAAAAATCAATAGTTTTTATTTATTCTGAAAAAGAAAATTAGTAAATGTGCCCCAGTATGTTATTGCGTTTTTCAAAAAAATCATAATGGGAATGAAGATATTTTCAACTTGTCAGTAACGTAAGTTTTTGTTTCTAGGTTTTACTTAAGGGCCACGAGTGTTGGATAGGAATCTATTGAAGTACTTTGGTGTGGTCTATTCGGACTCTAGACCAAATCAGCCACTTGAGTCATATTTAACATTCATTAATGATACATCTATAGATTTTCTGATGATATGAAATTATATTGAGATATATTTGGTGTTTTCATGAACAAAGGGGTTATGAACATTGAAAAGCTACATGTATATGCCATCCAATCGAAGCCATTGAGTGCGAAAATGTCCATATAATATTTACTGCAAATATAACGCGCCGATATAGCCGCACCACATGTTACTGATTTAGTGACTTTTACGCCACACAGAGGCGGATTCGTTATTCGAAAATTATTATGTGGCAAGTCTATAATTCTTCAGTTCGTGAGCGGTGTTGGACTGCTCTTTCGACGGGGATCTGTCCTTATTTGGAACGGATGACATTTATTAATGGGTATCGCAGGGGTTGCTGCCGACTTCAGAGGTAGCTGTTCTAACCTTACATCATAAATTAATCCACGAGAGGGGCCAGCCAGCTTCATGAACCCGAGAGTGAATTCTGATATCTAATTAATCACAACAGGTACGAACAAGGCGTTAAGCTAATGCTACCGGAAGTGGCGGAAAATGGTGTGAATCTGTAATGCTGACGTCATAGGTTTGTTTGTATCGAATAATTAATTTTTTAATGTAACTTTTCAAACTGACTCACATATCATTATAATGATTTATAAACTTTTCGCATCGAGTAAATAGGGCAGTGATGATTGTAGTGTGATTATTTTCCCAAACAAAAAGCAAGTAGCTTTTCTGAAAATTTACAAATTGTCTTCGACTCGCACCCTTTCACAAATATTCATATTGATTCCCTTTCGCGTTTGGTTATCTGACAAAACATTCGGAGTTATTGCTTCTGCAGCTTTTCTAATTGTAAGCGTTATTTATAACTTTTGGCAGTACTATATTCGGAATGTCACTGTCATTGCTTTCCATCGCTATTTAGATTTCGGCAAGCAATAGAGTGCGACACCCCTAATCAACTTACAAAACTATATTCAATGTCAAGAAGATTATTGATTTGAGAAGAAAAATGAATCATGTTTAACATCTACTAAGGACAAATTCTACAAATGTTTAGGGTTATAGTTTTCCCAATATCAATTGCAGAAGCATAAATAGATCTTGCGGCGACATCCTGTGAGCAGCAGTGGCGGAGATAACTAATTTTATTTAGATATTTTATTATCCTAAAACGTATTTCGATCGGCAACAACCAAGACCACAGACTCTACTGGTTTTTAATCTTCCAGAGCTATTATAACACAAATATAAAGCGTGATTTATGACCTCCCATCGTATAGACACACCTGCCAGCATTGATGTCCGACTTGTTGGCCCAGATGAATCGGTTGTAGAACAGAAGCGTCACCAAGTCCCGTTGACCAGCGGGCTCTTTGTGTTGACGGAGCTGTATACAAGTAGTAAAGATTTTTTTCGTTCCTTTTCTTCGCATATACGCCCGTTTGAAGGTAGTTTTTTTTGCTCCCATAGAAACAGCTTCGGGATTGATATTGATGGACTATACAAAGGTAATCAAAATCTTTATTCATTAGATCAGTTTCTTGAACTTTTCATGAATCAATTTTTCCTCAAAATGATCGGGGGTCACCGATTCAAGTGGTTTTCCGAAATGCTTATGTATCTAAAGAATCTAAGGGCTAAAAAAATAGAGCGAATAACGCAATTTTAAAATTTTGCCCTTTTTCCCCCAGAAATTTTTATAAAGTAAAAAAAATTTTTGGTAAAAATGTATCATTTCTCAAACCCAAAATAAAAAAAACCGCATCATCGTGTTCCTAGAGAAAATAAAAATCAATTTTTGGGAAAAAAAACTTATCAGAAAGCATAATGACTTTACGTTATAGGGTAAAATTCACCCCAGACCCCCCAAAATAAGTTGGGAGAATTTTGGCCCTTTCCCCATCCATCGTCAAAAAAAAGACACGCCGAAAAAAAGTTAATATTTGACGTATGCAAACCAACCCCGAAAGGCCTTCGGATACTTTTACCCAGCCCCCCGGCTCAATTTCATATCCCTGACCTAAAAACAAAAAAAAATAGATTTCAGAAACTTTCAAAATTTAGCGACTCTTTGAGATGCCTGAGTCCCCCATTTGCCCCAAAACCGGAAAGACCCCGCTTTTTTTTCCCCTTAACCGACGAAAACCCAAAATGAATAAAAAAGAAAGAAAAATGCGAAATGAGGAATTTTTGTTTTCCTCCTGATAATTATATATAAAAAAATTTAAAAAAAAATTTATTTTATTTTTTTTGAGGTTGAAGTTTGGAATGGGGTTTGAAAAAACCTTTTTTGTTTTTGTCGGCTGAAAAAATTTTTCATTATCAAATTACGGGAAAAGAATAAAATTGGGTAAAGTTTTTAACTAAAAAATTTGGTTAAAAAATTGCTTATCAAAATTCCTTTTAAATTTTTGGCGGGTTTCAGTTTCATTTTTGGGGAATTAATTCCGAATTTGATTGAAAAATCGGGTGATTTTTCGCAGGGAGTGGAGGGGAAAAGGGTCAGAATAGGGAAAAAGGATGTTGAAAAAATACTTTCCACCAAAATTGACATCTTTTATAGGGCTATTCGTGTTGTATTGGGTTTTTTCTGTCGTAAATAGAAAAGTTTTTCACGCTGAGTTTTTAAATTGGGAACGTTTATTCTTTTAACGGGAAACTTTGGGAAAAATTTTTTTCGTTGTTTTTTAGTTAAATATTAGATTGTTGGGGGATTGAGTTAATTAAATGTTTCGCTTTCCGTTTTTGTTTAATAAACACCTTTTTTTTGATGGTTTGATAAATTTTTCTTTGGCTTTCCGAAAAATTCACAAAATTCCCCCGGGCAAACCAAAAAAAAATTTTATCATACGCATTACGTCTCAAAAAAGGGTTGTAATTTAAACAAAACAGCTGTGCAATTTCAGCATTCCCTCTAACTTTTAATCATTTTAGCAATTTCAATAATCCTAGTATTTCCCCAAAGGGGAAACAACCATAAAAGAAACTTTTAGAAATGATAAAATTTAAAAATCAACCAATTGTATGAATAAAAGGTTTTGATATTGCAAATCCAAAAGGATATATAACTATCTACCCAATTTTTACAAAAAAAAGGGAAAGTGTCCCCCGTACAACCCCCTTAAAAAGGCCCGCCATAGATGATCGTCGAAGAGTGGGATGAAATTTCTCTTCCCTATTGGTTCAAAAGAAAATTAATTATTCTGACCGTTTCACGGTCCTTTTGAAATCCACTGCAGGGATCACCACGGGATTTCCCAAACAAATTCGACATGAATTTGATTTTTCAAAATGAGATTTTCAAGAATGAAGATGTTTCCTTTTTAAAACCCTTTCTTTAAAAATTTTTTTTTGGGGTGTAAAGGGTATTTTCCCTTTTTGAACCCCCGAGTTATAAGTTTTTTAGTTCATGATTTCTTTTCAAAAGTGATTTTGGGTTCCCTTTTTAGATGTTTTTGATAAAAAGAAAAAAAAGATTACGAAAGCTCGACAAATTAAAAAAAACCTTTTTGGGAGGCCATTTCCCCCTTTACTGGAAAACCCCCAAAAGGGAAAAAATAAAAATTTGGTTTTTTTGTTTCCTAAACCCCCAGTTTTTCAACTAGTCCAGCCCAAAAGGGCCACCCCTCTTTTTTAGATAAAGAAAGGTATGATAACATGATATAATAGGTAAGATCCCATTTGTGGAAAAAAACCCCAAACCCCAGAACGGGTGATAAAAAAGGAAATTTGTTTTAATTTTTTTTCCAAAAAAATCCCTTTTAAAAACAGGATATCACACCGAGATGTGACGTAACAAAAATTCCCTTGGGTCTATCGCCGGAGAGTGCTGGGGAATCCCCCAGAATAATGTTTTACAGCTTTTCCCAAAAGTTATTCATAAATTTTTTACAAATTTAGCAGGCCGAAAAATGATTACATAGGGTCCCCGGTATACATAATATTTTTCCCAGGGAAAAAAATCAAATACGAAGAATATAATACAGGGACACAAGTTTTTGTTTTTTCTGGGAAAGCTGAATAACATTTCCCGGGTTTAAGAAATAGTGAAACTGGAACTCAGGAATAATCCAATGGGGCCCTTATGACGTCACACGGGGGGGGCCCCAAAACGCTGTAATTTGAATTTTTCAAAATTGGGGGGTTTCAGGGCATGTTTTCCCCATATTAATAATATTTTCTAGGAAAACTATGCTTTAAAAATTTTTTTATCACTATATTTCAACCCCCAAGAATTTGAAAAAAATTTTGCGTTTGTGATCTCGCCTTTTGGGGGGAAAATTTTTTTGGGGGTTAAAAGATAAATTTAATATTTTCAAAACAGGATTAAGTTTCATCTACAAATTCAAAATATTTTTATGAACAAAGTCATGTAAACTAGTTTGATATTGGTTACATTTTCTTTGTAATTTGAAGAATTTTACAATCGTAGATTGAAAAATGCACGTTTTTTTTCCTTTTCTATATTTTGGACCCGGGACCAAACATATCCTGGGGCTTTTGGGTTTCCGTCCAAAAGGGCAATTTCCTCGGGATGCTTGCTTACAAACTCGCCACTTGTCTGGAAAGAAAAAAGTTGGGATTTGTCTCTATTTATAGATATTTTCATGGGCGAGCTCTTCTAAAATCAACAATCTTTCCCTTTTTGGGCAGTCTTTTGAGACTAACCCGCGTTCAGTCATCACACCCCGGGTCATTTGGACCGAGAAATCATTTCCCCAAAGACCTTCATCCAACGAACAGCGGGGTTTTGGGAACTCTTGCCGGGGAGGTGTTCCCGAGGCATACAACCTCCGAAATTTTAAGGAACACCAACTCCTACCTTTTTTTGGTTCCCGATGCTTGAACATTAGGGGAACCCCTTTTCGTGGGAACCAAAAAAAAAAAAAAAAATTTTGAAATATTTCTTAGTATTGTCACTGAATTCAAAGTCCATATTATGAGAGATCTCTGCCATCTGCAGCCCATTAGGTATTCTATAAAAAAAAAAGATCAAAACATTGGTCATTTTGTAGATATTCTCGAATGGATTAACATCGAAGTAAACATAATGATCGGACAATATTCTGGGAACAATCGGATCCATCCTGGTTATTCAGATATGTGATAAATCTCCCAAAGACTTCATCATCATCAACACATCGATAATAAATGACAACAATAAATACAATTGGCCTTAATGTAGTGCCAGTAGAACGAGACGACCGTAAAATAGCTACAGATGTGTGACAAGAACCCATTAATTCGCCATGTTGTGCAATAAAACCACAAACAAGGTGATAATTTTCTAATGCTTTCAATTGGCACAAGCACTACATACTGTTCTGCACTCTTTATTCCTTATAAGGCAACTTGAATCCAGACAAGAACTTACGTACCTCGAATACATACAACTGAACAAACGACAACACACTCATATACTTATTTGGCCCAGTTAGTGTGTACGGCTATGAAACAAATTTTGGCAAACAAACTCAATTGATATTCATAAAAAGATTTGAAATGTTCTTAATTCCAGGATCTTGAATCGTCAGTACAAACTGGCTGATTTCAGTTGAGTTGTTCATTCGTATTGACGAAGGTAAGATATTTTCCTATCAATTGATACGGCGGTAGAGTATTTTCGATGAAGATATTGTGCATAAAATTTATTAGTGTCATAGTAGTTCGACCGTTAGTTATCAGTGCGTACCTGAGTAGTGATAGAGAATAAGTTAATAAAATTTATTTTTTGAGAAGAAATTGACATATTTTTAAATGTGAGGTTACTATGTCAGGTGTAAAAAGTTAAAGACATAAATATCTCATGATCAATGAAATATAAGTTTGCTGGACATGTTAAAATGATATTAGCTCAGGACGATTGAATTACTTTTTCCTTATCTTTTAGACAGTTGTTGGGATAGTTGGACCAAGTGACAAGTTAACAATTGACAGTGATCGATTAGTAGATTGATACTGATAAGTGACCGATGAAGGGATTGGCAGGGAACACCAAACCAGGAGATATCAGATTTGGTGTTCCCTGCCAATCTACTTCATCGGTCACTTGTCAATTGTCAATCTACTTCATAGTTCACTCGTCAATTGTCAGTCTTGTCACTTGGGTCCAGCTATCACACCACAACAATGGCTTTTTAAAAGATAAGGAAAAATTGTAATCTCAATTTTCATCATGGCCTAGAATATGTATTTTAACATGTGTGTCACGTAAACCTATATAACTTTCATTGATCATGAGATATTTTATGGTCTTTTTGACTTCTTGTACACCTGACGAGTGAGTGACCTCACATTTAAAATATGTCAATTTTCTTTTTTCTAAAAAAAAAAAACTTTTCATTAACTTATTCTCTATCACTATTACTTACTTTCAGGTACGCACTGATGATGACCTAACGGTCGAAAGCGCTTTGCTACGATTTTAATAAATTATTTTATGCACGAAATACAATTTTCTTTCATCGATTATATCGATACGTGCACACAGTCACACTTTTCATTCGTATAGTTATTTTCCTAACAAGTGCGCAAAATGTTACTTGCGGAATGTATGGTTTTGGCAAATTTGCATATTTATGATAGAATTGCAAATAATGTCCCTTATTTGTTCCATTGGATACTACAAAGATTCTTGAAGTATTGTTTTTACTGTCAGGGATTCAAACGACTATCAAATTTTCTTTATCCTCTATATGATCAACCATTATCTTGCAAAGCTCATCGCGCCTGCAAGCACCGGCCAACCCAAAATGGCGAACATTTTATTGAAGGTAAATTTGATATGGCGACCAAACAAAATGCGTTCTCATTCACTCGAGAAATTTCGAATTGAAGCAATTTCAATTGGATATGTTGAACTTTGTGACTCATAAAGTATATTAACTCGTGTAATATATGTTTTGTAAAAAGAATAAGCAAGTTCTCCATTATAGTGTAAAACACCGCGATGTCTACGGTTGGCTTCTCTCGTAATACCCAGAATGCGAAGAATTGTAATGAGAAATAACCAAGATACCGGGAACTTTATAAAGTGGAAAAGTTGTCAGCATCGGTTGAGTTGGGTAACACAAATTAAAAATTAGAAACTTCAAAAAAATCATTTTCCTAATAATAACTAGGATTCACATTTTCATTATCATTTTATAAAGCAGAATTTCAAATTCATTTTCAAAAACTGACGGTATATAGCGAATTCAAAGAGAAAAATATGCATAGGTACATAGTCATAATTGCAAATTTTGATTAACACATCATGAGAGGGAAGTATCAAATTATTTTCGAAGTGTTTGAATCGTAAATTATTATGAGGCCAGACTTTCCGGTACGACGATTGACTTTTCATTTCCGGTTACTAGCCTGGATGCATTATAAATTTTCATCAATTTTATGGCCAGAATCCATCGAATAGAAAATGACACAAAACACACTTGTACAAATTCACCTGCTCTGCTAATTTGGCTCACTTTCAAAAATAATCCAGCCGTCATGGGAGATTCCCACATAATATGATATATTTACACGAATCTGAGCAGGCGAAGGCGGATTCAAACCAAATGAACATGAATAGGTTTTTTCTCTCCGCAAAAAACATCACTCTAGAAATATCCAAAGATGTTTCGTTCATTGAACACAAAAGATATTAAGAATTCGACGAATTGAAAAGTTTCTGAAAAGTTTCCACATCAGTCTGGAACTTCGACATATTAACATATGAAAGGTCTACTTCTCCAATATATAAGACAAAAACGAGAATGGATCGTATTTATTCAGACATTTATAGAAAAAGTTCTGCATAGAAAATGTTCCAACAAAAGAAGTCAGGTGCCTTGAAAAAGGTGGGATGTAACTGTTGAGGGTTGTTTCCACTTCGGTAGGAATGAATATTACTCGGTAAATTTATATTTATATATAAAAAATGGGGAATATGTTTACGGAAAGATACTACGAAAGGTAGCGTAACCTTAATTTTATAGAAGAAATATAAAAGTGAAAATTGCATTTTCGTTCAGATAATAGTTAAATTTTTTGATCCAGTGACTTGACTGAGAACCCATATAGATGAAGAAAGCAGATATTTAAAAAAAAAAGTACTCACCAAAAATACCACGAGTAATCAAATCCTCAATGCATGTAAAAAGCTCAAAAGCAAGTGGTCATCTGGACCTGACAACATCCTACCCAATGTACTGCAAAAATGTATTGACAAAATATGTGGCCCCTTGTTGTATTCGATCTCATTGTCAAAACCCAATATCTGATAATACTCACGCATATGCCCTTTTTTAAAATCATGAAAACCACCATACAAATTATAGGCCAATTTGCCTTGATTTCGAAATTATTTTTAATCTTGCTGGCAGACTTGACTTGACTCGTCATCTTATTTCGGAAAACCAACACGGCTTCTTGAAAGGTCGTAGGACGTCGACAAACTTTTGCATATTCACTGAATTTGTCTCGTGCGCTCTCAATTAAAGATCCTATATAGACGAAATTTACACGGATAATAATTTTTTTAAGTTTTTGAAAAACTTATTCATATTCTGAAAACACATTTGACGGAGAGACAAGTGTACGTCGAATTTGAAAGAGTCAAATCCTCAGAGTTTACTACAACATCAGGTGTACCACAGGGCTCAATCTTAGGACCCTTTATTATTCGTGATTGTTATACAGAGTGGTCCAACGAAAAGTATGCACCTAGCTTTTCTCCTTTGTTTAGAATTGAAAGCAAAAATGCTCGGACACGTGGAGTTTGCTTTTGAGGGGGACACATTTTAGACATATTTTTCAACCTGTGCCTTTAACGCCCTAGCGAGGGGGTGTCACAACCCTAAAATTTTAAATGGAAAGTGGGGTCGAGTGATATATCATTTGAACGGGCACAAAATTATCTTTCTAATGATACTCTATTTGTTGAAATTTACTCAAAACAGTTAATGCGAAAACGGCTTTAAGAACATTAACCCGATAATTTTGGTATTAATGAAAAATACAAATAAGTTTTGGTTATTAAGAATCAAAACATTTACAATTAGTAGTACTTACGTTTCAATGTTTGTTACTTGTAACAGTGCTTTGTAAAAAAAGTAAACAAGCTGTTAAATTGATTTATTAAAACGTTACTTCAACAAGTGTTGAAAATGTGACCCACTTGCTTCCATACAATAATACAGATTTTGTTCAAATCTATTTCTAACATTTTGTAGCATATCAGGTGTTATGCTTCTGCATTGTGCTGTAATCCGTTGGCGAAGATCTTCTATGGACTCGGGCTTCGTAGCAAAACATTTATTTTTCAAGTATCCCCATAGAAAAAAGTCCAAAGGCGATAAATCAGGTGACCTGGCAGGCCATTCAATTGGGCCTCTCCTTCCAATCCACTGTCCGGGGATCCGGTTATCTAAAAATTCTCTTACAGGAGCAGCATAGTGCGGAGGTGCTCCATCTTGCTGGAAATGAAGCCGATCGGCATCATGATTTTGGTCGTCTTCTATTATCTGTGTTATGAAAGGATCAATTGCATCGTCAAGCATGTTTAGGTAGACTTCACCAGTTAAATTTCCAGGAATGAAAAGTGGTCCTATGATATGACTTCCTAATATGCCACACCAGACGTTTATTTTTTGAGGGTATTGGGTATGAACCTCACGGAATAAATGTGGGTTACTGTCATCCCAGTAACGGCAATTATGCCTATTCACAGCTCCATTCAAATAAAATGTACACTCATCGGTAAAACAAATGTTAAACAATAAGTGCGGATCTTCAATTAAACGCTGGCTCATTTGTTCACAAAATTGCAGCCTTCGATCAGGATCATCCTCATTTAGTTCCTGTACTAATTTAATTTTGTACGGATGAAATTTGTACGCTTTTAAAATCCGTATTATGGATGAACGGGAGACTCCTGAGGCTTCAGCTAGTTGACGGGTACTTTGAGTATGATCCAATTGAACATGCCCCAAAACAGCGACTTCCACAGCTTCATTTCTGATGGGGTTCTGCGGCTGGTGTTTCACATTACAAACAGATCCGGTATCGACAAACTTTCTAACTAACTTGGCAACATACGAATCATTAACATTTTTATCGGGATGACTGTCCTTAAACAAGCGAGCAGTTAGTCTAGCACAACTATTATTTTGAAAATAAGGTTTAACAATTTCAACTCGTTCTGGAATGGAATAAACCATTTTGTACAGTGAAATTAAAATAACTTCAAAAGCGACCAGACTGAATCAATGAAGGGACTAAAATAAAAGTTTGCCTAAATTCTTTTCCTACACTTATTTGTTTTTAAAAAAAAAATTTTTTAAAAAAAATTCTTGAAATGTTGCTTTGGTAAAAGAAAATTTAAATTTTCATATAAACTATTTGGATTTAATATCTAAATTATCGGGTAAATGTTCTCAAAGCCGTTTTCGCATTAACTGTTCGAATAAATTTCAATAAATAGGGTATCATTAGAAAGATAATTTTGTGCCCGTTCAAATGATATATCACTCGACCCCACTTTCCATTTAAAATTTTAGGGTTGTGACGCCCCCTCGCTAGGGCGTTAAAGGCACAGGTTGAAAAATATGTCTAAAATGTGTCCCCCTCAAAAGCAAACTCCACGTGTCCGAGCATTTTTGCTTTCAATTCTAAACAAAGGAGAAAAGCTAGGTGCATACTTTTCGTTGGACCACTCTGTATGCTTGATACCCTTATATTTGCTAACGATATGAAAATATTCGGGCGGATTGGACTTAACATTATATTTCATCATTGATATATGTACTAATATTAAATCATATGTGAAAATATACGTGGGAATTGGATTTAACATTCTATTTCAATACAAAATAGCATTAATTTGTCAAAGATTACACCACATCTGATTTTTAACATCTTATTCATATTTTTAGAGAAACCCAAATAGTGTACTATCCACATTACACCTGTTTTATTGAAAAGTGTGTTAATCGACAACTTAGATGCAAAGCAATCCTCGAAAGTTGAAAGATTTCATGAGATGAGGTACGATAGGTAGTGGGATCCGAAAAACTAGTAGTATGGTGACCGGAGAGAGTTCAGACACCTTTTTCCTTTGGGAATACAACTAGAATGAATCTTGATTTCTGTCTGCTTCAACTTCTGACGCAGTCTCCAATCAACTAATGTATTTGGTAGGTGACGAGGAGACTCTAGAATGGACCGCCAAAAGAAATATTTTCTCCGTTCCCGCCGAAGTAATAGTGTCGAATTCCCATTCCGTTTAATATCATAACTTTCTTTACCCTCGAAATACCTGAAGAGAAAAATAGTAGGCAGTCTCCAAAAGCATCGCCAGGATAAAAGATAACAAACCGTTCTTTTATTAACGAACTAATTACAAAAAGGGTCATGTAATCCAGTAATTCAGTTTCCAGTCTATAGCTCTAATATAATCTGCGGTAGAGAGTAAACTTGGATTTTCTCCTTGTTTAAGTGCTAATCAAGTAGGGTGAGCAGTTCATCAATTAGTCGGGATTCTTAGGCGGCAGTACAGCGTAATAGAAGGTCGCTGCCAGTAAGCCTGGTAACACCGAAAAGAATTAGATGCTGCGCCAGAGAGGAGCTAGAGAGAGGAGAGGGTGGCAATTGGGCTCCTGGGGGTGGAACGCGCTCTGAATCTCTGATTACGGGGCCTTTCAGAAATGAAGACTTATGTACCGCTCTGGCTGTGAAAAAGGAAAAAGAAACGTCCCAAGTTGCGCTGATCCAGTCACATATACCGGATGGCCCAGTTTTATCCTTTTTGAATAACTTTGTCGTTTGGATTTCTTGTTGGAAACAAAAGGATATCAACTCGAAGAAATATCAATCATGCCCGATTCCAGCAATCAATAGAATAATCCATATAACGATATTAAACAATTTTGATGAAGTTACAGATTGAAAAGGGAAATATTCTCAATTGAATATTGAATACAAATATTTTGTGTGAATTGAAAAATCCACGATAAAAATAAGGTGTTTTTTGTGAATATCCAACAGAAAACAACTTTTTTTCCGGCTAAAGCCACTACATCTGATACGATATTTTGAAAGGACTGTATGTAACTCCAAAGAAATTTTGAGCGATAGAAGATAATGACTAAAGTGCATCCATATCTGATTTTATGAACACCCTGTTCATATTTTCCAAAAAAAATAAGTTACAGATTTCAGCGATTGAAAAACAACTGGAAATTGCACTGGTTTTTTTTCCTTTAAAATTTTTAAAAAATAAGTTACAGATTTCAGCGATTGAAAAACAACTGGAAATTGCAGAAATAAATATATATATATATATATATATATATATATATATATATATATATATATATATATATATATATATATATAATCTAATAAAAATTCTGTGAAACGGTGTTTGTAATTAAACTCCTCGAAATGCTCACCGATTCTCATGAAATTTGTGTGCATATCGTTGGTCGAATCGACACATCTATTTTTCATCCCCGTAAATGTTAAGGGTGGTACACCCCTGAATTTTTTATTTTATTTTTAAGATAAAATTTGTTGTTTTTTATGATACAGCATTCAAAAATACATACCACCCTAAATTTTCACCCTTCTACGATCAAACCCCTATTTTTCCATCGCGATTTTTATTTTATTTTATTTTATCCACAGATCCCCAATAGTGTTGCAAGATGGCAATCGAATATAATAATAATTGTAGTACGATAAATTGAGACGGATAACGGATAAAGAAAAACGGATAACAGGATAACGGAATAACGGATAACGAAAAACTGAAACGGGATAACGGGATAACAGGATGACAGGATAAGGAAAACGGAAACGGAATAACGGGTAACGGGATAACGAAAACGGATGACAGGATAAGGGGATAAGGAAAGGATAATGAAAATGGATAACAGGAAAACGGGATAACGAAAAACGGGATAACGGGATGACAGGATAAGATAACGATAAAGAAAAACGGATAAAGGAAATGAGATAACGGGATAACAAAAACGGGATAATGGGATGACAGGATAGATAACGAAATAAAGAAAAACGGATAACAGGAAAACGGACAACAGGAAGCGGAAGGAGTCAAAAGCATAGTCTAGGGAACAACATAAAGGAAAATATAGAAAACAGAAATTCTAGTACGAGTTTTGAAAAATTTGACATAGAATGAGACAATTCTGTCAGGGTCAGCTAGTATATATTTATAAAATATATATATATATATATATATATATATATATATATATATATACTAGCTGACTGACAGACAACACATGTCAAATCTATGTTCTAAAATTTTTCCGAAGATTATACTCGGTCATATATTTCGAAAGAGGAAAAATTTGGTATCAAAGTATTTAGCTGAGTTCATAGAGATTTCTGTATTCAGGACTAAAATCATTTTTCAGAATTTCAGTATTCAAATATTGCATAAATGTAAATTAGTCCCTATTTTCTCCGAAACTAAGCTAAAGTGAAACATTGAAAAGTTCTAAGTTTTTGATAGACTATAGTATATGAGGTATTTAATACAAATGAAATAGTTAAGAATTTTATTGTATCAGAGTGAATATTGAGGTTGCTTAATAATCTCAGGAGCTATCGAACAGATGAGTTGTACACAAGACTCATATTTCAAAGGGGTTTTCATTTTTCATTCAAATAATGGCATACAATGAAATTGCGGAGGCTTTTTTCATTCCAAATAACCTGAAAGGAACACTGATCAATTCTTTTTGAGTTAGACCATCCGGTATATAGAAACCGCGTATTTATACTAATGGAAGAATTATGAAGGAATTTTTAATTTCATCTAGAAGTGCCCCATGATTTATGGATGTCTTAATTAATCTCGGAGCTACGGAACAGATGCGCGACCAGACTCTTCACGTCCGGAAAAGGATCCGGCGGGAAGAAGGAAAAAAGGGCTCGAACGAATGACAGTCAATAAAATAGGACGAATTACCATATCTTTTGTATTTGGAATGCTGTACGTTATTGCAGTGGGTGAGCCTATGGAGGACGATGAAAAGAATTGGTTTCAAAATGAAATATTTTCAGTGCTGCAGAATGACAGCAAGAGTATCATTTTATAAAACGTAAATTAAAAAAATAGTTGCAGAATTCATTTTGTGGATATGGAAACTCAATTTTCTGTCAATGAAATCAAAGATCAGCTCGGGAAAAGTTACCCAGTGACCGAGTGAATACCAGAAAATTTCCAAATGAGTGATAAAACATATTTTTGATTGAAACCGTCAATCCTTGGTACGTTATGTCTACTCTACCAACTCAACTAAATCCGTCCTGAACTCCCTATCACACCTAATTCAATTCATTGAAATATCTGATCACCACAACCGACCGCAAAATTCTATTCCAAAATGGTTATAGTAACTCCGAAATCAACTAACCCGTTCACCAAATACCGAGAACTTAGCAGTTACCCAATCAGATAGAAGTCGAAATTGGCGGAATCTTGAAATGTCAAACCACTGTTTCAATAATTACACTTGAGGAGTGGGCAGATCTCATTGTGAAACCACTTCTTCCCTAAGTAACCAGATCTGTGGATTCCATAGATTGAAGTGTGAAATAACTTCCCTCCTGAAAAATATCAGAAAAGTTCGCATAAAGCAAACCCAAAATATTTTTTGAATTACCTCCATCAAAAGATAAACAGCGAGCGTGGAATAGCGATATAAGCCTTGTATCGCGGTTAAATATGCCACTCTCATGAGATTAAATTGATATATTACTACCGGTACATGAGAGTTAATCGGGCGACTTACTCATTTCAGAAAAATCGAGTTATAGCCAACAACAGGAGTCGAATAGCCATATATACGTCTCGTCTCTACGTTACTTCATTCGGTAACATCTTGCGAAGATTATCAGGCGTTGAGAAGGATCCTCCCATTACATAAAGCATAATGAGGGCCTAACTATTATTTTCTGGGTAATTCACCCCAAATATCACTCCCCAAAGTGAGGAAAGTGCGGCTGTCGCGATGATACGAACCCTGGCATTATGACGTTCTCTTGTCAAACGCGAATTCGGAGTGTTATTGTTTCGAGTTATAAAGGCATGTCGGGCCGGGCATTGTCCTAGTTAATATCGAAACATGATAGTCGGATGTCGTTAGAAAGCCGGTGCGCGGGTGGATATTCGGTTTTTGTATGGCTTATTGATTTCCGATAAACAGGAAGTATATCTTGAGCATTGTAAAAGGTGACTGACTCAGTAAGCACTATGTTCCCACCATTAACTTCCTCGAAACAAAACTGCATTACAGCAATTCATATTAATTAGAAAAACAGCGGGGATTTCAACAAAATTAATTTTCCACTTGAAATGTTTACTGTAAAATAAAATTTAATTTCTTCGTTAGAAAAATCCGGAATAACAATGAATTTACTTCTTCTTGTACCTAAGAATCGGCCTATTCGTATTCAAACGCCAGAGGTGGGGGGATTGACAGCTACCTGGGGTTTTTACTTTTTTTACTGCGACATCTCCCGACGCTCCATGGCCGTTGCTACTTAGTTAACCAGTATGGGTGGTGTTCCACTAGTCTACAGGGCATTGCAGATTAAATAGAATAGTTGAAACTGATAGGTCTGAAGGACATTCTCTTTCTTCCTGTTTTGGGAATAAATACATACCTCAACACCGGATTTTCCCTGAAAGTTTGTTATATCCATTCCTGTAGCAATGCTGGAAATATTCCCTCCAGGCCAGCTGCCTTGAATAGTTCAAACTGTTTTACCCCCACCCAGAGTATGACTTTCTCCAAGACTACCTGTTCGGCCAGTCGCATAAGGAGTATCTGATTTATAGTCCGTACTGAGCTGACTGCTGTAGTTCAACTACCAACAGTTAATAAATGAAAACATTTTTTTTCAAGATTGTTTACTGTACGATAGTTCTGGAAATGTAGTCTGAAAGCAATCACCCATTTTACAGCTATATGGAAACCGCTATTGGGTAACAATCACAAATATTGAAAGATAAACGCCATGTGAAGTGGAATAAAAATAGAAAATTCGAAGTGCAGTCTTCTTCACAACAAAAGTTCAATATAAATTGAACCAGAAAATGGTAGATCACAGGGGAAAAAATAAAAATGGAATTGAATGCAAAGATTTTGATAAAGATTATGCAATTTATGGGTTCGCTACTCTCAACCGAATTCAGGTTTGGCCCTCATCAGTACGGAGTAGTCACCAGCCAGAGGTCCGAAGAGCTCTGACCGAAGCGAGACACAACATAAACAGAACCATCATCGAGTCTATAACACCTATAGGTACGCCGGAAAAGAAAACTTTTAACTGGCGGTACCTAGTGTGTCTCGCTTCGGTCAGAGCTCTTCGGACCTCTGGCTGGTGACTACTCCGTACTGATAAGGGCCAAAAAGCCTGAAACCGGTATGCGGATTGTTAGGCGAACACGACATAAATTAAACATAATCGAGCTTATCAGAAAAAAACATTTGCATTCAATGTCCATTTATATGGAGGTATGCATGGATTTTCAGGTGAATATCATTGAACGTTCTGCGTGGTATTTGCCAGGAAAGTAGTTGTTTTCCCCTGTGATCTACCATTTTCTGGTTAAATTTATATTGAAGTTTTGTTGTGAAGAAGACTGAACTTCGATTCTTCTAATCACAAATATGTTCCCATAATCAGAGCAAATACATATAGCGTATATATGTGCTTTTTTCTCCGAATCACTTGAATAAAATATCATACAAAATGTATTATTTCTGTAAATAGCCTCGTTTTCTGCTCGAACTCCATTCAATAACCACATATATCGACATATTTTCCATGTCGTGTGTTTTTAAAAATCGACTTCCACAGCGAGAATACATTGAGGGAAGAGTTTGAAAACAGCAGCAGAAAGACGACGAAATAAAGCAGATGCGACAACGGTATGGACGACGTGGTCGTAGACAATGGAGTTAATTCAAAAACGAGGGTTTGGAACAAAGAAAGAAATCCAATTAAACGCCGAGCGAGGAGGCTACAAGACGGGCGAGGGGGCGGTATATCGGGTCTGACGTGCCATCACTGATGGGAATACAAATGTGGAGCGGCGCACTGCGGCGGTTGAGCCGAACTCCGACATGTGTGAAGACTTATCGACACAAGCAGGAATGGTGATCGTTCAAGAAACAGCAGCGGAATCCAACTGATGGTCAATCGCATTATTATTCAGCGAGGATCCATTGTCATCCCAATCAAGGCAAAATAGCAAGTGAAAACGAAAATTGAAATCACACTCCTAGGTAACTCATTAAACAATTTCATACACATATATAATTACAGAATTGCACGTAATAGAGGAGAAATGAAATAGATAACAATCCAATTTCGTGAAAGTGAAACATCAAAATGCACCAGAAGAGGTCATAAACATACTTCACTTTGGGAAATGCCAATACTTCATTAGCAATTGATCAAAATCAAAAGCTATATGTTGATTTTTCAATAGTGTGCTGATTGAACATCAGATAAAGCTGCTGAACAATTGCCTTTCTGATAGAAGATCGAGAAGAAGCAGAGCTATTAGTCTAGTCAACAAGTGCTTTTTGGACCAACTTTTTTCAGCAGTCTCCGAAAATTATGATCGAGGTGTCATTCGATTCGGAATGGCATCTAGATGATTTTTGAAAAAAATGAAGTTCCGCTTGCAAAAATTGTAAAAGTTATTAACAATTAACTAAAAAAAAAGGGGGCTTTGTTTTTTTGCAAATATCTCAAAAACTAATAAAGATTTTTCAAATCTGAAAAAAAATTCAAAAAGAGGAGGAAATTTCCTAAAAAAAGTCGTTTCCCGGAATTGTACGATTAATATTTATAATTTTCCCAGAGGGATGAAAATACGGCCGAAAACGGGTACTCTGGCTTGGGCAAGCCGCGCCCACTTTGGACACTTTAACAATAAAAATTATTAAAGCATACTAAATATGAAAATAAAAAATTGAAAAAATTCAGATGAATGAACAATAATCCGCTTGAAAAAAAAATTTTTGACAATTTTTCAATTAGTTATCCAATAGTCAATTAATATTTTTTTTCTGCTTGAACATGAACATTGCAAGTGTGATAATTGTTAAACTATAAATTTAAGATTTTTTTCCTCTCTTGGAGCAATTCTTGAAAGGCTTCAGAATAGAACCCCGTTGGAAAAATTAAAAATTTTTTCAGTTTTTTATCAATAATGTTCGTTGTTGCAAAATTAAATACTTGAATTAATCATTGAAAAAATTTTTTTTTTAAATATTATTAACGATCCGTTTTTATGTTATCAGAAACTGCATATAATTTTTTTTTTTCTAATTGTTTAAAAAATTGTTATAAACAAATGCGTTGTTTATAAGATAATTGAATTTTTTTTATGGAATTTCAATCTTTGATACAAATGATGATTTTTAAAAGAAATATTGTTCCATAAAAAATTGTTTTATTGCTTAAAAACGCATTTGTTAATTAACAATTTTTTTTTTTTTGAAAATAAAAATTTTTTTAATTTTTTTTTTTAATAAACAATTTTTATAAACAAATAAATTTTTACCTTATTTTTTTTTTCTATTCAACTTTCTGTCATGACTTTTTTTTTTATTACTTTTTTTTAAATTTTTAAATATAAGTTTTCTGTAACTTCGTCATTCTTACCTGGTTTTTCATCCTTAAAATTATTATAATTTATAAACTAATCGAAATACGATGAAAATACTCAAGACTTATTTATTCTCCATTAGATAAAGAACAAATTTAGCTGAAAAGTTTAGTTGTTACTTATTTATTTATTAAATGTATAGCAATTGTTGATGAAAAATACTTAGTTCACTGTAATTGCCTCAAAAATTGTTCAAAAAGATGCGGATGCAGGAAGGCTGGTCTTCATGTTCGTCTCTCTGCAAGCATTGCAAAGGAGAGAGTTGCGATAATTGCAAAAAGATAGCGATGGAAGATGATAATGACGAATTCGGCGATGTTGATGAAGAAAACGCTTTACAAAATGAGAATGAAGACGATAGTGCTGATTATGCCGTCTCTATTGGACAACTTGTGGAAACTTTGCTGGGGGACGAAGAGAACGATGAAAACATAAGACAAGAAGAAACTGTAGACTACGAGCCACCATCAAAGAAACGTTCAAAAAATAAACGGAATGTAAAATAAAATGTAAAGAAAATAATATTATAAATGTTAATAACTACTTATAAATAAATTTTGTTAAATGAAAAACAATGTAAAGATCATTCTTCCTTTCTAATACGCTTAGGCTAATGAACTCTGCAAAAAAATTTTGTTTGCATAGTAATATTCAGAGTTTGAAGTATAATTAAATGATATTAAAATGTAAAAGGTAAAAATGTTGAGTAATGAACAATAATTGATGAGATACTTGAATGAGGTAGTCATATTTTTAATAGTTGATAAGATTTTTAAGCATTAAAGAAAAAAAAAATTCTCCCTAAGTATTTCTCATCAACAATTGCTATAAATTTAATAAATAAATGAGTAACAACTAAACTTTCCAGCTAAATTTGTACTTTATCTAATGGAGAATAAATAAGTCTTAAGTATTTTCATCGTATCGTATGATCGAGTACCCGTTTTCGGCCGTATTTTCATCCCTCTGGGAAAATTATAAATATTGATCCTACAATTCCGGGAATCGAAACTTTTTTTAGGAAATTTCCTCCCCTTTTTGAATCTTTTTCAGATTTGAAAAAACCAAAGCCCCCTTTTTTTTAGTCAATTGTTAATAACTTTTACAATTTTTGCAAGCGGAACTTCATTTTTTTCAAAAATCATCTAGATGTCATTCCGAATCGAATGACACCTCGATCATAATTTTCGGAAACTGCTGAAAAAAGTTGGTCCAAAAAGCACTTGTTGACTAGACTATATGGACTTCATGTAGTTTCTATGAGCAATGTACGCATCGATTAAATAAAAGATAGATTTTGGTGTTTCAAGTAAATGTTTCGGAAATATATATTCATCGAAAAAATTGAGAGAAATTTGAACATATTCAGGATGCGTTTTGTCGTTTCAATTCATGTTTATGAGAAACCTACAGTTCATTTCCAAATATTATACATAGTACAAATATTTGGTAATCCTCTCTCACCACGGTCTATCAAAACACTTGAAAATTGGCTGGAATATGAGCTTCAACACTAAGGGGAACTGTGATACATTTTCATGTTAACAAATTATATAAAATTGGGTGATACATATATTCAGTAAATAAACTGTTCTATTCAGTAAATAAACTATACTTATGTGTGTGTGTGTGTGTGTGAGAGAGAGTGATGGAGAGAAAAAAGCATGAATTTTTTCAGTTATCACGCGTGCACAATAAATGGAAATTTGGAAAAAAAAAAGATTTTTATATACAAGTTGGTTGGTAGATGGAGGTGTTGGCTATTCATTCATGATGCTATAATGGCCCCATGCAAGCGTATCGTCCGATCCGGGGATGAGTGTTCTTTTATCGTCAAAAGGGCTTAGCGCGATTTTGTTTTGTTCAATGCTAAAAACATTATGGGCATAAAAGCGGATGCATCGTTGACTAATCGATTTTCCTTCTGTTCCCTCAGACAATCGACATAGTCTTCAGAGAAAATTTTATTTTCCACAACATTATATCGGACTCCTTTGGATTTTTTAAAATATTTTTTGCCCTGAACTTTATATGTGTATAAGTTAGAACGGAGTCCGACGACATCAGTCATGATGCACCCGTTCGCTTCATCTTTCATCAACCCCAGGATTTTCTTGTTTATTTGCGGAATACCGTACGAGTTTTTGCATGGGTAGTCGCTCGATCGCATTTTTACAAGTTTACCCCGATTAATTATCTATATACATATATTGGTTTTTGTATATAAATTTAAAAATAACATGTTAACCTCGTATGTTCAAGATGTACATTGTCAGAATAAAACAAGGCAGACAGCGAACGATTTCTATATAAATTCTGAAAATGTTTTCTGTGACACTTTATCTAGAAAAGGTCTAATCTTGTTCAACAATCTGCCTTGTGAAATAAACATATGTGTGTCACTAAATAGTTTTAAAAATTCGTGTGTTATTCGTAAAATAAAACTATTAATTGAGAAAGGAGAACATTGTAAATTACCCAGTGATAGAGATCTAGTTAGTTGTTTTCTTATCCTAAAATATGACGTTAATTTATGTATCTGAGTTCTATGTTTTTTACTTATTGACTTTTTGTACTTTATGTATATGTACTGTAATGAAGAGTACTGTGCTAATAAAGTTTGATATATCATTGTCGATGAAATTGAAGTTAAATATATAAAAGACAAAATTTATTGAGATGACTACTTAGTTCATTTTTAGTCTTGATGTGCTTGCCATACTTCAGATTTTATTTCAGTACGGAGTATTTTGAATTTTTTCCATTAATTTCTTGGATGTTTTGACCACCATTGACAAAGAAAAGATGGTTTGTTTTGGTTGCAAACCTTTCCTTTGTTATGTTATTACAAATATGGATTTGAGAATCATCATCAACTCAATTTGGAAAGTTCAAGTTAGTACAAAAAAAATCGCTTGAAATTGAATTCAGTGTTTGGTTTACTATCGAATCTCTTGAACGATTTATCACAGAAACATTCAGTATCTGAAGCAGGTCAAAATAAATCTTCCTTAAAAACGAAAAAAAAAAATGTTTGGACTATAAATTGCTTATTACTAAATATCAAGTCCAATGCCTACGAAATTTTTGGAAGTTGATTAGAAAATTAGGTTTAATGCTGTAATCATCTTTATTGACCACCTGTTATCATATTAGTAGTAAATTGATATCAGCGTGACACTACGTTTCAGTAAAAAACGTGCAGTTGAATGTATAGTTGTATTCCTGAATAAGTCCGTCGTCCGTCCTCTGACAGTTTTGTCTTCACGAGGGTTTTTTTCTATCTTTCCTGGTAGGACCGTTTTCAGTTTCGTTTGCCGTAAATTCAAAATATGACCCCATTTTAGCAACAATTTTCTGACTACTTCAATGGCCAGCAATATCTGAGATATATTAAATATCTTCAGTCGAAATCTATGAGAAATTAATTTAGGGAAGTCAATCCAAAATCCGCAAACTACCCTTATTTACCCTCACAACAAATCACCGAATATCAGCCCATCATAGAATTACCCCCTTTAATTCCCATATATTTATAAATCTAACGATTTCCTACTTGATAACAGAAATATCTTTTACAACACAAACTTTGTATTTCAAACTGCCTCAGCTATATTGAGTGTGGGTAGGGGGATAATTGAACAAGTTCAGGAAGTTTTACGAGATGTTCGGTGGAGATTTAATCAAGTAGCTACATTATAGCGTCAAAAACTTATCTCGTCAAAATAACTTGGTACGATATTACACATCTCATCAGAGTTTTTGATATTTGTGAAAACTTTGGCTTCCCCATGACCACAGATTATTCCATATATATATATATATATATATCAGGAAGTTTAAATATATATAATGTGTGTGTGTGTATATATGTATAGTGTTTGCCAAAAAGTCTTCAGCATTTAGGAATGTCTTTTTTGTTAATGACTGAAGATAATATATATGCGAAAGTATACAGAGAGATGGAAAAATTAGAAAATAAACCTTTAATGACGCCTAATTTTTTATGATGAAATTTCATTGGAAGATATTGAATTGCGTCTATATGTGACGTTATTCTTTCATCTCATTTTCAAAAACATTTTCTAATCCAAATACTTCAAGAAATGGTATGTGCAATGAAATATGATATTTTTGAACAACCAAATTATTTTGAAAATTATATTTAGAAAAAAAATGAGATAACTGTTTCATTGGATTTTAAATAGAATTTCAAGAAGGCCAACATCAAGTTGAAAAGGGAAACATTCTCAATTGAATATCGATAGAAAGGTTTTTCTGTTTATATTTTCAACAAATCAAGCCAACATCAAATTCCGTATCCCGTTCGCGTAGGTACTGAAAGCCGGTCCCGTCCTTAATAACAGACCAATTCGAGGATCAAATCTTGCCTAGATGCTGTCTCGAAACATCATCGGAACAACGGCGACAATCAAACCAAACACAACAAGGTGTACCGAGGTCCTCTATTATACAATCATTACCCTGAATTCAGCCTCCTCGCATTTACATTCATGCATATGAAACAGTTACGGAAGAGACAATCGGTGTGAGTGCCACCGTGGCAGATCACAATGTGGCGACGTTTCTACACCAAACACCAACTAGGGTAAGATTCAATTAGGGGACGAGACTAATTGGATAGCCAACAGTGGGCGCTAGTATATGTAAGTATTTTGAAAATGATTTTGATAATACTGAATCATTGATTACTGATCATGGAAATATCGACATGAAAAATTGTGCGAGAGATCTGTAGCAATGCAAAATATCCAACTACCAGGTAAAATATTTTGTTTTGTTTCGGGTATGTCTTGTTCTCTACCACTCCATAGGACACTGCAGCCTTGTGGGGATATTGAGTTTCCTCCAATCTTTACTGTAATACCCATTCAAACAAATATTGTATCCTGTACGAAATTGCGATTGTATAAGTCCTTTGTTGGTTTTTTTTCTTATATTTCTGGGGTTGCCCACATATTGCTTGTCTGCTATGGTTCAGTGCCACACATTCGGAAGATTTCTGGCGAGATATCTCCACCTTCTACACTCTTTAGGTCTTCCATTGTATAGCCAGATTTGGCCAGGATAATGTCCAGTCAACATCCCTGTAACCATTCTCTACTGCTTGTTTGTTTTGGTCCATGGCCTTGTTAATTTCGCTCAGTTTCTGTCTGTTTCATTTTAATCCTTCAACTGAAGGAAAATGCCAGTTACTTGCATTGTAGTTGATTAAGGGACAGGGATAGAGTTGGGTTTTACTCGGTGCCTACAGTTTAAGAACAAGTTTTTGACTAGTTAAAATTACTTATCGAGGAAGAGGAGAGCTTTATGGTTAGCTGCAATCAAGCGAGACGGATTCGAAAATCAAGTATCAGAGTCTGCAGCAGTCATAAATGTGTGCCCAATCATGAAAATATCCATCATTCATTCAAACTTTTGTGATTTGTTCCTACGATTATTTGTATGATTTTGCCTACTTGCATATCTCTGAATTGTACATCAGGAAGTCTCATTTCGAATGAAGTTCGTATACATACAAATAATTGATAT
This sequence comes from Gonioctena quinquepunctata, assembly GCA_018342105.1. Lineage (NCBI taxonomy): Eukaryota > Metazoa > Arthropoda > Insecta > Coleoptera > Chrysomelidae > Gonioctena > Gonioctena quinquepunctata. The sequence goes on along the minus strand of JAFIRS010000038.1, from coordinate 542,125 downwards.
ATTTTCCATTTCCAAAGGAGAGAAAACTCAAAATGAATGTTCATGTACCTACCTACTCGAAAAACATTCTTATTGAATTATTGGAATACAAATTTTCCCTAGGATTCTGGTGTCTCAAGAAATAAAAATATATTTTCAAATATGTGTTTTTCTATCTGAACCTCCCCTTTATAAATATTTCAGGCAATTGTAGAAAGACTCGATAGAGTCTTGTGAGAGTATTGTAATATTGAAATTAAAAAATTTCTATACTTGTAGGCCTTCATCTGCATTTGGGAATGAAAGTTATGGGTAAAAACCAAATACGAAATAATATCCATATTCCTAACAGGAGGAGCATACAATCAATTGAACAATCACTGATCAATCTCAACTTCATTTTATACCTGTAACAAATACATTAATACAAATGTAAACAGAACACGGGGATGTATTTTCAAGCATGCCGTTCACCAACGTCTCTGCTTCTCAACAACAGTATCTTCAGGTAATCACTCTCCATCTACATATTATTAAATAACAACACGAAAGCTCTGAAAATAACCAGAAATACACTTTTACTAGCCAACGACTCCAACGAGCACACTGACAATAATGTTCTTATGGCGACTATCGATTTGTGATTTAAGTGCCAACAATCCCCATATTGGGTCACGTGGTTCGGATTGCCTGCTTCTGGTCAAAATGTCAAATTAATAACCTAACCTTAAATATTTATGTCATGAGTCGTAATTCAAAAGTTGCGCAGTCGTTTTTAAGCGCCCGCACTAAGAAAGACAGACTGATTTTCGTGACTTCACTTTATTAACATGGCGTCTTATGGAGTGTTATTCATATTGGTAGTTAATAAACATATGAATTAATTATACCACGTATTTAACGAAGTAAAAATCTGTGTACACTTGGAAACAGATTCAACAGTCAGATTCGACCTACCAAAAGTTTTCTAAAGTAGATCAAACTTACGGAAATGATTTGGAAGGAATTGACTAGTTCCTAACGATTCCTATTTTCAAACTATTTCACCTATAGGATACATACATAACTTGCATTGACTTCCGGAGTACGAAGTTTTTAAAACTTTTTCAATGAAATGAAACCGGTAATCCAATTCATTAAATTTGGGCATTTTTATTCTAACATTTATTAGTTACTGAATTCCTAAGATGATTATGGTTAATGGAGAAATTGAATTACCTTGAAACTTTCTCGCTGTATGCAACAACATTCAACGGTCTCTAACGTCTTAGATATTTCTTGAAATTTAAATACGCTATCAAACCATGACGGAGAGCAAGCACCAACAGAAACTCATCTGCTGTCAAATGCAAACACCCCGTGTAGAATAACCACACTTAAAACAAAAAAGTGACTGGAGAACCTTGGTGGCTTAACAAAGAACTCCACGAGCAAACAACCGCAACCCTAGGATTCAATTAGGGGCAAAACTAATTGGAAGACGCCTAAAATTACACTTGCTCCTCGAAAATAATTTGAATATAAGCAATATTAAATGTGGAAATAAGTGCGAGGGGAGAAAGCCAAGGAAAAGCTTATATAAAGGGATGGAAATTTATATATATAGATTATGGTTTGTGATAATTTCCAGATCCGGTGTGAACAGTGGTACAAGGCCAGGGATTTTTCATTTTCGGAAACTGCTATGGTCGATCAATTTCCAACCTGAATATCTCATCACATCTGTTAAGGGTAACAGTAAATTCGATATATATGAAGTATCTCATTACAGACCAACTCGTTACCAGATAAATTTATTAATACCCTAATATACGTCTCCACTTGTATTCAGCCGCTTGTACACAGATTATGTTTCCATTTCATGTAATAACATTCTTTTTGTTTTTTGTCTGGAAGTTTGTTTGTCGCAACCCTCTTGAGCCGCCAATTATATTTTCTCTTCTTTCACAATAAGCTCTCCAGTTTTTAACGACTTTTTGATGTTTCCATTCCCTTGATCTCCATATTTTACTAATCATAGGAATTTATTTCTTTGTATCTGCTTTGCAATCGGTACTTCAAAATACTAAAAAACATTTTAATGACAATTAAATGTACATATGATGAGACAATTTTTTTGAAACATCGACTAACGTATAAAATGAAATAAACGGAAAATGGTTTTATCGGGCTGTTGAAAATAAAAACTTTTTAGATAAATAGACACGGTGTTTATTAAACATATGCCAAAAATTCAAGAGCTTATTCCCTGGACTATTCTAAGAATATGTTGTCCCCTGATGATTTTTGAAAAGCAGCTTTGTTTCGAAGATACACAGCGAGAAATTTTTTCGACAATAACATTTTATTGCCAAATATTACATGTTGAGTTTCTTAATCTACAAGAAAATGACTACCTCCAGCTGGATGCAAGAATTCAATCTTCTCCTCATTGACTGCCGAACTCTTTCAAAAACACCAGGGTCGTTTCTTATCGAGTTAGACCCAGCAATTATCTGATTTCTTAAATCTTCCAAATTTTCCACTGGAGTAGAATAAACTAATGACTTTGGATGGAAACATTTTCTCGCCTGTATCTTCGAAACAAAGCGGCCTTTCTGAAATAATCAAAGGACAAAATATTCTTAGAATAGTCCCTCGAATTTTTGGAGTATGTTTAATAAACACCCTGTATAAGCAATTTTGAATATCTTCCATTTTTCATAATATTTTCTGAATTTATTCAATTCTATAAGTATCTTATAATATGTACTGAAAAAAATTTCATGTTTATTCCATAAACCGATTAACAAGCATTTACCTCACTATAATTTATTTTAGTAAGTGTAACTTAAAAAGGGAGCTGTCAGGAATTAAGGGTTAATAAGATGTACTTCTGGGATATATGAGTCTATCATCAAGACATACATGTAAATGATGACAATAACCAGACAATAATTACGACAGCACCAACTATATTCACTTCAACTTCAAAGTCAATCGGAATGCTAAGCCAGTATTATCACGAAGTTATTGGAAACTAAACTTAATGATACTCCAGTTTGAGTTTGGGATGGTGATAGAAGTGGAATATAATGTGCCATGTTCGAGGATCAACTCAAAGGGCGTTTGCTACCCCCCCTCATTCTCCGTAATTTCTAGCAAATTCGTGATATCCTCCGATCACAAGAACTTCAACTTGACGTTAATTTGGACATCATGAGATCATGATTTCTTGGATTAACATTTATTATACTTATGAATTTATTCCAAACCCAAAATCAAGTATACTTAAAAAACAGATTTTCCGTTTATAAAAATGTGGTTTCAACAAACTTTATATTCTTATCAGCATATCAACGATGATCCAAAATAAACGGTATAGAGTTTTATTCACATTTTCCTACTTTTCTTGCCACTATTTTGAGTTAACGGTCTTGAACATAATGAGTAGAAGTTCATGCTTTTTTTTTATTCGAAAATTTTCCTGGGTCACTAACTACTTACATTAACTATCATATCAAATTTGAACGTAATCGTCCAAACGTCAGTAACTAATAATTACATTGAAACTTGTCAATCAAAAACATTCCCAGTGTTATGCCATTGAACAGAGAGATCGAACCAATAAAATATCAGAAAATTCAGTGAAATCTTCATATAAACAACTTATTCTTGAAATCTCAGATAACTAAGTAGTGGTACTTCTAGATAATGTTTCTTTGGAAAAAAATTAAAATTGGAAAATTTTAAATATTTTAATATATGTTTTCGATACACTGTAGAGTGACAAATATATACAATGTCTGTAAAGACATCTCTCAGAATGACCAAATGCTGAGTTTTTTTTTCGCATTTTGGGGGCCGTTGGCCGATAAACTTGTCTTCTCCATAAGTCTCCAGAAAACACTAATTATTTGTTGCATTGTTTGTAGCTTGATAATGCCCGGCAAGGGTAGGTCAAGCAGACAATGATGAAATGTCTCACAACCCGAATGATACGATCAAAATTCATCCATTTCTTACTCTCCGTTGGGATGTCATCAACCATATGGAAAACATCACTAGCTAACGCTATCTCGACTCCAACTGTTGCAAAAAACATTACTAGAGGAATGTCATCCTGAAGATCGAAATATAAATCTGCATGACATAGATCTAGAAAACACAAAAGAAAGCTGATTTTTTACGTCATAATAATGGAATCGGCTCTATTATTTTGTCACAGATCTCTGTCATGCCAATCATTCATTCAGTTGCTTTTCTTTTTCTCAGAGTACTCTTTGTGTTGTTTCTAAACCGTTTACTCATTCAGTTTCATTCAAAATATTCGCCACTGATACTATGCCTTTTCTAGCTACATCAATGATGGACATAGTGCACCCAGCTAGCGGGTCTTACAGGCTGATACCGAGGTTGAATACATTCCCTCAATACTAAAATACCTACTTTTTCTGTATTAGTTCCTTCACCATATGGGAATGTATAAACTTCTATTGAGAATTGAACCCTACTCTACTGCTGAATACCTCAGCCACTCTTTCTGACCAGTTTTTTGTTTTGACGTTATTTCTGTTTTTGGATTGCTTTGCATACAATGTACTGTGATTATTCTCCAGAAATAAAGATTATTATTATTATTATAATTTGTGGAGTGAAGCTCAGACCTAGTGGAGTTCAATGGCAGGAATATTTCGTGCAACATTGATAGGTCACCAACAGCAGTATAGGCAGTATAGCAGTTAGGCCCATCCAGTATGAAGACTTATAATTCTGAGTTAGTATATGAGTATTAGGAAGATCTGGAATAAGAATTTATCTGTGGAACAGAAAACTGCCACTCCTCTTGGGGGGAGGGGGGCAAATAAGCAGAACAAATGTTCAGAAAATAAGAAATTTTAGAATTGTTTCTCTTCAAATTCACAGAAACTCACAGTTCCCAGGAATAAATATTTGTTTTGTTTAAATGGTCCCATAATCCTAGTATGTGGTATTTATTACCATTTTCCGGTATTCATTGCCATTTTCATGTCTGGCCAGGGTTGAACAGATGGAATTCTTCGAATATCGCTCCAGAGATTGGTTATAACTGAATATCGGTGAAGAATATTTAGTTTCAAGAAGATAATATGTATAGAATCTTTAATTTTAAATTTTACGAAGGATCTACTGTTGTCTGTATTTCCTGAAATACATATAATTTAATTTGAAAATATTGATAGAACGGTTACAAGAAGATATTTTGGGTGCCACTCTAATAAGTAGGATCCCCGTTATCGTAGGAGTTTCAACAAAGACTGGGTGAGTAAGGTAACTAAAATGGTGGTTGAACACACGTTTGATAACAACATATTTTAAATACGGACCATTATCTCCAGAAAAATCATGATAATTTAACAAAAAATGCTGTGATAAAAAATATGAACTTCCCAAATGAATTGAAGTTAAATGAATTATTTCATCATCAATATAATGAAAATGAATCTTAGAAAGACTGAAGATGTAATTTTATTATAATCAGCATTTTCTACTAGCTCAACCTGTAGATAACCCTGGATCAACATTGATTTATGTTTTTTCAATCCTCGGGAGAACATATTGAGTTAAGTTAATTGAATATTAAGAGTAAGTGGATTGAACGGTTTACTGGTTTCTGTCAATCGTCTAGCTAAAGGGTCACTAAAAATATAATGCACTCCCAGATGAATGAAAATACCTCCTAATGAGGATTCAGATTCGGCAAAATTTCGGTTGGGGTAAGTGTACCCACCGGTGTTGGTGTATTGCTCTTGTCGCAGAAATAGACCGGTTAAAATAAAAAAACATAAATATATATGTATATATATATATATATATATATATATATATATATATATATATATATATATATATATATATATGCTTTAATTTTCATTGACATAAAACAAATAAAACTGTGAGTTTCTTTCAGCTATTGCAGACTATGGAATGGCTAAAGAAAGAAATGCATTTCATCCTAGTCAGTGAATTCCGAATGAAAGCGTGTTTTAATACTTGGAAATGATGACTGAGACTCATTCCTGATTTGCCACTGAATTAGTTCAGGAATATCTTATGGAATTTAGCCGGCACGTCGAGGGATTTGCATGGTCTAAGGGAGGCAAACAAACTATCTTAATGACAGGCCGGCGGCTTCGAGAGCTCGTCGTAACGGACCAACGATTTGATTAAGCTAATAAGATCAATACCCCAGCATCCGGATGTTAGTTGAACTAATCGCGTTTTCCCAATCTGCACACTTGCGGCGACCATCACATCACAACCTACAGAGATCACGTCACTTCCGAATTGGGCGGGTGGTATATACCTCATTTCCGCGCAGTTACCCGCAAATGGGCGTGCTTTGGCTAACGGAATTTCGACTTGTTCGTCTTGTAATATGCACCCTAACATGTATATTGGAAAATAGGTCACTAACTGATTATTCAAAATAATGAATCGAGAAAGGATAAACATAATCTTTTCGCATTTCAATGTGGAAAACGTACTTTGTAAATAGTATTCATTCATCTTGGAGATATAGCAAAGATACAATCGATACATTCCATGGTAGTTGCCGATATAAAGATCTGGGTCCACTCTCTCGACCAATTTTCATGTATAATTTAGCAGACTGGATTTTCTTGAAGTTTTGCCGGTGCCTGCTACTAATTACTGATTTTTTATCAACCAAAAACCGAAGTAGAGTGATGCCATATATTATCAAATAAAAAATACTGGAACATCAGTGAGATTATTAGAACTAGAATAAAAATGTTCCAACGTTTTGTCGGTAACTATACGGAACATGGTATACATACAGATCTAGAGATATTTCAAGAAGTGGGCTGGCAGGAACCAGGCTAGATTACAAATTCAGAAGCTGCTGGAAATTCACAGATTTAAGTATTCTCAGACTGAAGAAAAAGGGGAACCTAACCTCTAATATCGAAGAAACAACATAACCTTACTTACATCGAAGTTTTGTGCAAAACCCAGAAGTATTAAAATGAAAGTATTTCAAACTAAATTATATCATATTGGAGTTGATGGTTGCTCTGCACCGTCCACTACTTTTAATACTAGCAATTAGCATGCTGAATTGAACACGCTAGCATTCATAAATATGTCGATTTATGCTAGAATACTAACAGAAACCTTTGACAAGGTGAATCTCCTCCAAACGAAGCAATTGTAGGATGTAGCGGGGAAGTTCCTACGAATATATGCGAAACGAAGAGATTTCATAATAATAGTGAAAGTAGAGAGAAATAAAAGTACATTTCCTCTTGTACCAATCCCATTCCAGTCTAGTTGATTGCATTAATGTGTGTGAAGTCAGAAACTCCAATCTATATCGGCTTTTTGGTAAATAGAAACAATGGTGTTCTTACTTATTTGCACATACCGGCAGTTCCGAATAACTCACACAAGTTCCTCACTGGTTTTTTTTTATTTTTTCGCTTCGATGCCCGTCTTTCCTGATGAAATATTTATGGCAGTTTATAAGCAGCGCGTGCATATTTGGAAGTTTATAAAATTTAATTAGGCTATGAATACAGGATGACAATTAAAGTCAAGACGCCGGTCGGCAGAAAACATGAAACGAAAGGTCATTTTTAGTTCCACGAAATAATACTCTGTACAAAATGACATCAATTTCGAGTTGATGAAAAGAATTATGTTGAATTGCCTTCAATAGGTGATGCAATGAGTAGAATTAGAATAGAGGTTTAATTATAGATAGATAGATAGTTTTATTAGCTCAAGGTACATGTACAGTACACATTTAAACTCCTAGTTGTATGGTACATGTCAATCATTAAAACTTAAAATTGTCACATATGCATCAGCATGAATAGTAGATTAAGTACAACGAATATATTCGTTAAAATATATCAAATATATCATAAAGTCTACAATCCATGGTGTCGTCAAATAATTATTGTATGTTATAGTCCGGTTTTTTCACCAAATAATTTTTCAAACATTAAGTGGCAATTGCGAGATTTCTGAAGTCATCTGGAAACTTATATAATATTTATAATGCTATATTTTTTTTTAATATATTATATTTACATTTTTATTTTTTAGATCGTTTTTGTTCTTGTATGTATTCATGATTTTTTCAGATTTGTTGAAGAGTTCTATTTTATTTTCTGCCACGAATATTACAGCTTCATAATGTCATGTTTACCAGTGTTAATATTTTGCTCTTAATAAAAACTCCCCTACAGCTATCAGTTCTCTTCATTTTATAAATATACCTAATACATTTTTTTTGTAGACTCAAAATCCTAGAGATGACAACAGAGTTTTCCAAGAAGATAATTCCATATTTTATTCTTGCTTGTATATAAGCATGATATGCTGAGAGAGCAGCTTCAGTTGAGACCTGTTCTGACAATATTCTCAATGCGTAGCAGTACTTCGCAATATTTTTTGCTAGATAATCTATGTGGCTTTTCCAGTCCAACCTTTTGTCTATTATCAAACCCTGAAACTTGACTTCTTTGCATATATTGAAGTTTTGGAGCTCAAATGTATTTTGGTCAGTATTTCTGTTTGCAAAATATATTATTATCGATATTGAGTAGCAATCATTTGCTTCAAGTAGGTTTTTAGCAAATCTAGCACATTTGTATTTTTGTCATGACCAATTGAGAAATCTCTTCTTTCAGAATCACAGAAATATCATCAGCATACATAATTATGTTTCGTTTACCACATTTTATATTTAATTTGAATATATAATATATAATAATGGACCCAGAATTGATCCTTGGGGTACACCTTTTTTTATTACAATTGATTCAGATTTAATTTTGTTCCCTAATGCATCATGTTCTATTACATATTGAATTATGTTTGTCAGAATTTTATTAAGCTAAGCGATGTGTTTCTTATTCCATATATTTCAAATTTTTTGCATAGTAATCATGGTTGACACTGTCAAATGCCTTTGATGAGTCAATACACATACTTATAGTACACTAATTTTTATTCAAGTGATGTAGAATGTTTTCCATTGCTTTATATACTGCTTGTATGGTGGATTTGCCTTTACGAAATCCATTTTGTTCTTTTGACAACAACTTTATATCTAAATATTTATTAACCTTTTATTGATTATTTTTCAAGAATTTTACTACATTTGCCAATAATGATACTGGCTGTAATTTTTTATGTCATCTTTGTTTCCCTTTTTATAAACAACTTTAATATTTGCAATTTTAGTACCTCTGGAAAAATCCCCTTTATGAAACATAGATTGATAATACAAGACAAAGGGTAAGCTATAATCTCAGCTGTTTCTTTCAAGAGAAAAATTGGTATTGGATTTTCACCAACTGATATTTTATTTTTCAACTCTTTAATGCTTCTATTATTTCATGTGGTGTAGTAGGTTCAAATACAAATATCCACGCTCCACTAAAGTAATTTATTGATTTGATTGACTAGAGTTTGTTAATTTTCATATTCTTTTGCAAAGTTTTTCAGAATGCTTTGTTTCTGTGTCATGTTGTTCGGTTGAATTATTCTCTTATTAGTGACCAGGTAGTTTGCTTTATTCTCTGCCTTAATTATAAAATCGTTATTAGTAATTTTTTGCAGTTTTTATTATTTTATCAAAAGAGAGTAATTTTTTTTGAAATAATTAGTACTTACTAGCCCTACCACTTGTTTCCTGTATTATGATCGTTTATTAGCGCAAGATATTTTTATTCCTGTTCTTATCCTTGCATTTGGCTTTGTTTTTTGGTAAATTTTTTTGTCTATGGATATTAGATTCATCAGCCTACTGAAGATACTCATGAAGTTGCTGTAAGCTAAGTTTACATCTGTGCAGTCTAATACACTGTCCCAATTTACATTTGCTAATTCTTGTTTGAAATGCGCCAATTTATTTTTTGAGTATATTCTTTTTTTTGTGCAAAAAACTTCTTTTTCAGTTTTATCTGTGAAGAGAGTTATCATTTGTCCATGGTGATCAGACAATTTGATATCCATAGTCTAGTCTATTATTTTGCCTAATAATATTTTTTATTAATGCTTCATTTTCTGTACAATCATCTTTATTCACTCCGAACATCTTGAAGATTTTTTTCTTTCTTGTGGTTCTTATTTCATATTTTTCTTCAAATTTTTCAGAAAATTTCTGTATTATTTTTCTGGCAGATTCCTCATTTTTTCATCTAATTTTCAAATATATTTGGAAATGGAAGTCTCTCACCCAAATTTTATACACACACCCCTTGAAAAGCGATTGCACCAGAATAAATTCATAGAAATGTCTAATAAACATTTAAGTTATGCTCAACACAAAAAGTATCCTTCACCAAAATACTTATTGAATTTGGTCTATCTATAGAGAGTGTGACTCGGAAGCTGTATTCTAATGAAGGTATTTTCATTCTAATGAAGGTATTTTTACGAAATATTTTAGAAACTGAAAACATGTGTACGCGTACTTCTGTTCAAAAAAAGTTAAAAGAAAAGCTCATAATTTCATACTCAAATTTATCTGAGACGATAAGTCCCCTTTCAAATCTAAAGAAAATGCACAAATGACGTTGATCCGTTTTTCCACTTATCATCATTGGAGCACATATCAATTTCCTTTTTCGCTCGTCGAGTCATGTTGCCCATTAGCGAAATCCCTATAAATCTCTATCCCAACGAACGAACAATACGAAATGATTGTGAGGGAAGTCCAAACGGAAACCGAATGATTTATGTTTATATAACCTCAACCACTGTCTTTATACATTTCATTGGCGTTCGCTGCCGGCTTCTTGAATATCTTTACAATGACACTGACAGATTGGCTTCGGGGCCAAGTACCGGAAATCGGGGCTGCCGTGTTTACATCTTGCCCTCAAAACCGAAGGTATTGTATACAAGGAATGATGGATTATTTTGTAGATACATAACGTGAGTTATGCTAACGACCATAAAAAATATATTGGTCAGAAAATTGGTGAAGAAATATTAGTCTACGTCTTTCATAAACTATATGAAGGGTACAGAAAAATGAAACACTATGCTGTTTATCTATGAACAATGCCAATTTGAAGTACTATTTTCTACATTTGAGTGCAAATTAAGTAACGCACGATCAAGGAATAAAAATGTAATAGACAGTGAAAGGAGTATTGAATCAAAAGTCCTTCCACATTTCGGATGTCTTTGGCTCGTTAAGGAAATTTCGAGTTGGTTGGTTGATCGAAATATTTCATGTAAAAGTCACCATATAATAATACATTTGAGTAACTCAATATTAGCCTTTGGAAGACTGGAATTGAAAATAAGATAGACTCGCTTTCATTGAAAAAAGATCTCTTCAAACAACCAGACCTTACATTCAATGATATTTTTGTACTCACACCGATTAATGTTGACTTTTGTCAAGTCTTTGCTATGAGCATGTTGTATTTTACTTCTTTTGAGTTATTTGTTCCAGAATAACTGCCAATAATCAAACGAAAATAAAGTATTTCAATCATTTGAAGAAATTTTGCAAATGAAAATATGTATTTAGTTCGAGATATATAGAGCTCAGTTGATCATATATTTGGAAGTATCAGAAAGGCTTACAAACCAAACTTCTGAAGGCGTGAATTCAAAATGTGCTTTTCGAAAAACCTTAAGAATTTATAGTTTGAGATCTTTGGCATGGGAATAAATATAATCACTGAAGCACAATATTGGAAATTATAGTCCGTAAAATAAAGGCGTGGAGTAATAAACCCTCATTTAGTATGCAAAATCCAAAGATTATGGGTTTTTCCTAGCAGTTCGTACTCATACCTACCTGGATTTAATACGATAAGTGTTTTTTTTAATCCATGCCTTTATTTTACGGACTATACTTGTCAATTTCCATAACATCTAATGTACAGATAGGAAAATATTAGAATAAACACAAGATAGTGACTGAAGTGTATCGACTTAAAGATACACTTCAGTCACTATCTTGTGTTTATTCTAATATTTTCCATCTGTACATTAGATGTTATGGAAATTGACAAGTGTATCTTTAAGTCGCAGATGATTCCACATCTGATTTTATAAACATCCTGTTCATATTTTCAAACACATCAATGTTTAATAGGTTCTTGTGATTGGAATTCTCAATTATAATATTGTTCACTAAACACAATATTTTATCAATATCATAGAGGTTTGAAAAAAAGTCACTGTTTGTGCAAAATCAATGTGGAAAAACTACTAACCAGATTAATTTTTTAAATTAAAATATCTCTCTGCATTACAAAAAAACTTTCTAAGACAAATATGTTTTTTTGAATTTCACAAAGGAATGGTATTTCTATTTATACAAACAATTAGTCAAGTTTGTTCAGAAAGATATTTATAAAAAGATGAATTTTCAGACTAAATCAATAAAGTAATATTCGTATTTCGCCCAACATGAGAATTGTTCAAATTTTTTCTTGAAAGGAAATCCTTTACTTTATCGAGGTAAGAGAAACTCAAATACTATTTTCATACAAATTCAATTTAATTGAATTCAACCTGTCAGTTTAAGTGATGGTTAATTGACTGATCAGTTTTTGTTATATAAATATCGCAACTACCGAAAAATTTTCAAAATATCACTTATATTCAAGTTCAAATTATCGTATTTCCCGTGGTCGTTGAACATTAGTGATTTTCAGGTTAAAATTCCAGTCGGCGAGTATTGCGAATTACCTCTATTTGGGAAGAATTAAATGAAAAACTCATATTTCGGAGGATTATTCCGTCCCAAGAAAAAGAGAATTTTCCAACTTTTCCTCTCGAAATGAACATATCAGTTGCTTTTATCGATGGTGGACAAAACAAATCTAAATCGCTATTTTATAGCAAAATCTCCAATTGTCACAATATGAATTCAACCTGTCAGTTTGAAGTGTGGTTAATTTGACTGGATCATGTTTTGTTTTTTATATATAGCAACTACCAGAGAAAATTTTCAAAAAATTATCAGTATAATACCATGTAGGTTGTACCACGTGACGTCGAATGGTGCAATTCTATTGGTCGATATTTGGGTCGGAAAAATAATCAGTATAATACCATGTAGGTTGTACCACGTGACGTCGAATGGTGCAATTCTATTGGTCGATATTTGGGTCGGAAAAATAATCACACAATAAAGTAATATTCGCTTCCGCAACATGAGTTATTCAATATTTTTCTTAGGAAGAGAAAATCCACCACAAAGGTTCATTTACATTTAATACATAGTGAATTTAAGAGCTTAGTATGTGATTTCACACGTTGATAGTACGTATGATCATATTACACGCGTAGTAAAAATATCCGCCGAATAGACGACAAAAGAATTATCGCTACTACCGGTGGCAACTTTTGATTCAATATTTTTCTCCTCGTGCTGACTTTAGTGATTATTAGGTTAAATGATTTCAGTTGCTATAAGGGCGATTACCCTCATCTTTGGGAAGTAATTAAATGAAAAAACTATATTTACGGCAATCTATTCTACAAGAAACAATGAGAAAACCTCCTGAAATGAAGTATATCAGGGTTGTTTAACAAAATTATATGGGGTTCATAATCAGCATATTTTGAGTCTTATGTAAGTCCTTATATTTATAGAAAAACATAAAACTACCAATACTCATAATATCAAAGTTTTTCACTGAAAAGTAAAGTGAGTCATTCTGAAATGAACCACTATTTTCACGCAGAGGTCAGGTGATTAGTTATATGTTTTTAGTATAATCGAACTCTGGTAGATATGATTCAAACATACACGTGAATGAATTATTTTCAATTAAATAAATTATACATATTGAGATGAAATAGAAGACGACTGCAAATATTTGCTAGCAGAAACAAGAACATTTACGGCAATTTACTTCATTTTGAACTGCAAGAAACAATTCGTTATTTTCAACTCAAGAAAAAAAAATGTGGCGGTACTGTAGTATCAATAAGAGTGTTAGATGATATTTTTCATTTATTGAATTATTATGGGTTTTTTTTTCCTGAAACATAATTAGTATTATGTGCAGCGAATCAGTAAATTTACCCTGATAGGTATCTGCGTTTTCATTGGGAGTACGAAGAACTCTTCAACAATATAATATGAAATTCAAAAAAATCGTCAAAAATGCTGATAAATATATTCTTTGTTTACGTTTTGTTGTTGGTAAGAAACGAATTTCATAGTACAGTTGAAAAAATTGGGAACATAACAACACTTAAATGTTTTGAATCGACCAAATTTAATTTCTATATGATGAAAACCAAAACTTTTTCAGCAAATCGAGCTGATCTTCAGTCTGAAATAGTCAACGACTTTCTTGTTGAAATATTATGATTCAACAGTGCATATAATTTTCGATGTATCACGTAATTTGGAAATTGTCAAGACCGAAGGAACAAAAAACATATTTTTCTTGGTTTTTATCTCTAGTGAACTGTGTAATTTGTCACGTTACACATGTATTCATGTGCATTGCGTATAATAGAGAGGCCAAACAATCAAGAGCTGAATGACCGAGACAATCATTATTCTATCGAATCGTTTTCGTCGAGCTGTCATTCTCAGAATATAACAAAAGCTTTGAACGATTCTGATTACCACCATAAAAAAATGAATATAACGTTTTCATCAAAGGCGGGAAATGGAAAGCTCATCATTGTTAATCGTCAACTCAAATACTCCACGTCCTAATTGTCTCACAAATTCGTACAAAAACAGAACTCCACTGGCAGGCATTTCACTTCGTGAAACTGTTCAAAGATGATTAACTTTTTGTTTATAACTAATTTAGGACCGGTATTCAGTCGTATCTCGGTCAAAACGAATAAGGCTTGACCGGGATAATAGTTTTGGTGAAGTGAGATTCGATGTTGAAAGATAATAGCCGATGCGATGTAGCAAAATATTCGTTGTCGTCTTAAGGTTCGGAACAAAATTTAATTTTTTAATTTAAAATATTAACATTTTTCCACATATAACCCAGTCCGATTCAAATGCAGTAAACAAAATACAGTCATAATTAAGGCATCTTCAAGCACATGTAGAAACTTATAGAAGTGTGCAACACATATTTATACCTTCATCCTCGAAAATTATATCCGGATGATGCTTGGTACGCCAGAGTTGAGGGGACTTGCGAGTGGCGACAGTTTTCAAGTAGATATTTTTTTATCATTTCATTCGGATTGGTAAACCGGTAAACAGATAGTCACCCCTAATATTGGATCTGTTCAAAGCTTGTTGTTACCATCATATGTTTGACTTCATTTACACGATACATTCTTTTCACTGTCACGAAAATATGACTCATCGATTTTCCCGGAATTCTGATAGTTGCTGTGCTAATATCAGTCACGTTTGTTGAACAAATATAGTTAAATATGCAACTTTTAGTTGGAGTAATGAGTAAGCATTCATTCTATTTGAGTTTCATGGTAATTGAATAACATTGAAAAATACCCAATCAATATGTGAACTACTCATTGCAGTTAAAATGCCAAAAATATATATTTATTTTTGAGAATATCTTTGGATGTTATTAAAAAACTAGCAAAATTTTTCTTTTATATCATTTGTCCTACGAAATGAAAATTTTCCTGAATGAAATATAAATAAACAACTCATGAGGACAAAATATGTATGGAATCAATTATGGATGATTCTGCATACACGAATAGAATGGAGCAACGCCTTATTGATTACATCTCATACCAATTCAATACTGGATCTTATATAATTAAAAAAAACCACATGTCCGTGTTGGAAAAGTATTTTATATTGTGTCAAAGTTTCAGAGTGGGAAAATATTCAACTATTCTATTCTATATTTGAAAGGTGAAATATTCCAACGAACGAAACACCGAAATGGAGAAAATTTACTAGGGACGTCGACGGACCATTTTTTGCTGTATGACACATAGAGTACCGGATGAACGTTCAACCACGAAACGAAGTCTTGCTTTATAATAATGTATCATTATTTTATTACTTGAAAACCTTCACATATCTGAGAATATAAATAAATTGTTTAATTGGGAACAGGAAAAGAGACAATTTCTTTAATATATATCTCTAATTTTCGAAATACTTTGTAACTTAAAAAAGAATGTAGCATACGCGGTACACATATCTTAATTACCGTTCTATCATTTACATACATTCCAGAAGTTAAATTTTGCCAATCTGCGTAATCATTCCGAATCACTGATATTTCCGTAAATACGGGAAACTTTACATACACACGTTCACGAAAGTTCACACCGCAAGGCGCCATGACGCCGTATATCGTTTGAATGTTACGGAATATCGCGTGACCTACGAAACCGACGCCATGTGGTCTCAGCGTTTGGAAATCCTGGCGCCCGTCGCCGGCGGCCGACAGATTTCCTTAACAAATAAAACTTGTTCAATGGAGAGAAAAAAATAATGCAATACGTCATAAGTATTGGTTGACACTGAAAATGTATGGCAGGTGCCAGAAATAAATCTTGTACTTCGCTATAATCCCAGGTCATAAAAATTGTAATTGGGAGTAACAAAATATGGAGTGCACAAAGTAGGAGAATAATAGTGAACTATCATTGTTTCGTGAATGAATCAGCATTCTACTGAATAAATCGTATGCTCCCAACATTGTTTTTTAACTAGCTACATACATACCTTCCACAATCTGGAAAAAGAAGATTGATGAAGGAATACTATACAATTATAGAAGAACAAACTAATTGACCTCGATAAGTTATTGCGTATACGAAATAATTTTTTCATATCGGTATATAGAAAAAGAATTAATTTAGTCAGTAATTTGTTGTATTCTGAATTTTACTAATAATTCTTTAATTAATTCGAGTTCACATAGTTGACGTTTGATGGACTATGTCCGTCTCGTTCTCAAATCCCGAGAAGAAATGATCATTTCATGGAATCTTCTTCCAACGTGGTCTGTCTGCATCAGTAATTTGAGTAATTAAACTACCTAAGAGTAATATGCATTAAGATCCAGATATTACAATAAATATGTATTTCTATTTCTCTCCCTTCATTTCATCTGTCACGAGGATGGCGGGCATAATAAAAAAATATAATCCTACCTGTCCTATTCCTGCAAATAAAACAGTATTTGGCAATACCATATTTAGGATTTGAATATAGTTCAGTTGAAAATACTTTTTGACATTCATGTAATAAAAATTCAACATGGCGGAATAATTTTGTTATGCAT
Source organism: Gonioctena quinquepunctata (assembly GCA_018342105.1). Taxonomy (NCBI): domain Eukaryota; kingdom Metazoa; phylum Arthropoda; class Insecta; order Coleoptera; family Chrysomelidae; genus Gonioctena; species Gonioctena quinquepunctata. Next base: position 524,912 of record JAFIRS010000038.1, on the reverse strand, counting down.
GATTCGATTTGAATTGATAACTGAGATTTTGTAGAGAGCATTTTTTGTTTATTGATATTCAATACAGGTTTGAATTCCATATAAATATACGCTCATATTTGACTAAAAACTGATTTCACATGGTCAAATTTAATCATTTCATCATTTGATTTTTCCCGATCGTATATCTAACAAACATTAGTAAAATTAAAACCATTTCGACCTCCAAATAGGTCGGCGTCCAATTTGGCGAAGGTTTGACGTAATATTTACGTCAGATTTACTAATATGGAGAAAGATATGGAAGTAATTCAGAAGTCGAAAATAGGGATATCAAGACATTTAGCTCAGTAGGTCAAAGGTATAAATAAATTTGCCCTAGCAATTAATGACCTAAAGTTGACTTAAAGGAATAAAAAAAATAGTTTTCCTGTGTATATTATTTCAATATACTACCTGTTACTTTTACTATCCTTGAGAATAATGCAAATGGTAATAAACATGGCGTTCGGAAAATAATTGTCAGACTGAACTTACAGTAGAGGATGAATATGGATGTAGTTAAGTACTCCTAGTCGTAATTGTAGTTGCGATACAAACTTGTTAATGATAAAGTTGATTTTTATTCGTGTTGTCCAAATTCCCCCCCCCACCCCCACTGAAAAAAATGAGATTAAATTCCGAGTATTCGATCAACTTTTTCTGCAAAAACTAGTTTTGAAAATGAAGTATCTTTACATATGTCTCATTTATGTAATTTTTAACGAGTATTCAGTATGTGGTTGTTTTGAGGAAATATTTAAAAAAAAACAGGGGGAAATAGAACAAACCAATAAATATACTTAGACATACTGGTAGGAAATTAGGTCGGTAGAAAGAGTACAAATTTGATCTTAATATCGAATTTTTCACTCCCTGGCCACATGAAGGTATTTGAGGTTATAGTTAGGTATTTTTTTTAATTCTCGTTGGAAATTCGTGGAACTTGAAAGACAGTTTGGTGGTGAACTTTAGGTAAAACTTATAAATAAATATAACTCCCTTGGGAATGTGAGGGTATATTTTGAGTTAATAGTAATTTTCCACTATGCATTTCTCATGTCGATGTATTATGAAGACTTGTTGGTTTTCACGACCTGAATTATGACTTTGGAGTTGTGAAGACTTCAATATTAAATAATTTGTCAGAAATAATTTGAACTTCTTGAGGACATTCTGCTTTTCTGCTTGGTATAATTTTCCAATAATATTAGTTGGGATATTACAATAAATAAAAACAAGAGATGTGATATATACTTGACAGCAGGTAAATGTCAGGTAATACACATTTGTATTTTCAGTACATATAAAACAAAGGAGTCCACAAGTTCCCTATAAAAAAATAAAGGCACACATTAAGAGTTGAAAACAGGTACATATACATAAAACGAGTTATTTTGTCCTAAATAAATGTGACATTAATATGATTATATAAACAAATGTGCGTTTTAAGTTTTTGAAAAGTGTAGATTGTATAAGCACAATCACTTTGAAATAGAGCAATTTATTATATTGCAATAAAAACATGAGTTTTATAGGAGCTCTTGAATCCTCCCAACCATTAACTACCTTTTGAATTTCAAATCAAACACCCCTTCTCGAATTTCTAGGGCATCCCCTATTTGCTCTTCCATGCTCTCTCGATTATTTCCAACATATTCGCAGCGGGTCGGTTAGTTTTAAGTTCGAGTTAATTACACGACTCCATATCAAGCGCCTTTGCTTATTCAATAATTCAAGAAAGTAAATTATAGAGGCTTAAACGAGAGCTGATTTCCAGGAATTATGCTATTATTATAGCCCAATTAGTCTTTGAAGTGAATCAAGTCCCATTATCAGGGTGTAATCCTCCAATGCGTATTATTAATACCTACATTAAGTGATGGGGTATTCAACTTGTGAATATAGTGGAGTTAAATAAAAACTTTTTAACAAAAAATTAAACCGACTAAATACGGAACTGAAAAGTAAAAATAAAATAAACCTTCTTAGTCTCAGTAACTAAGCTCCTAAACTAATGTAAGTAACTAATTTTGAGTCGGCACCAAACAAACAAGCAAATGAATTAGGTAAGGCGTAAAATGATGGCATCGAGTTGCGCGGTGACATTCTGATAATTTTTTTGAAGTAATTTAATGATGTTCGTTGATTGTTTGTTTGCGCCGACTCAAAATTAGTTACTTACATTAGTTTAGGAGCTTAGTTACTGAGACTAAGAAGGTTTATTTTATTTTTACTTTCAGTTCCGTATTTCGTCAGTTTATTTTTTGTTAAAAGTTTTATTTTTCATTTTTATGGCTAAAATATACTAATTACTACCTACTTGTTTTTTTATTACTTCCAAAATACTTACTTACCCACCTTACTTCAACTATTACCAGTTGAATAATATGATTATCTACTTTTACTATTTGTTGTAATATAAATTATTTTTGTTGTTCTGGTTAGTTCATTTCATTACTTTGTATGTCATTCCATCCTCTCATAGAATATAATTGTTTTGACGGATGTGGAACAGAAATAATGTCAGTAGCGATCTGTCATTGTCAACTACGTATGTGTGTGCCAATGTTCATAAGTGAAAAATCAATTATCCCCTATTTTTCTATCCGTAAGGGTATATAATTCAATTCGAAATCTAAATATAAGGTACCCATTAAAAAAAGAATCATCGAAATCGAAGAACCCAGTACAAAGTTATGCCTGATAGAATCGGTTAACGGGCCAGAATTCAGAGGGTGAGTGATCAATATCCTTCATTTTGCTACCCTTAGGGGTGGATTTCATCTTTTAAATTCACCTTCGAAGTACACCCTATCCACTGAAAAAAGAATGATCGGAATCGGACGCCTCAGTAAAAAGTTATGCGTGATCATACATTAAAAAAAATGATGGAAAAAAAAATATACGGGTTGACTAGAGAACCTCCTCCTTTTTGGTTTCGTCGGTTAAAAATGATCGAACTCTTGATTGAAATCGTATTAATGGCATTCCAGTTTGATAAACAATCGGTGTTTAATCAGGCATCACTGTCATGTTTTCTAAAAGTAGTATGCGATAACTAAGTAAAAACAACAAAAAACAGAGAATCCCGACCAAATGGGTACTCTACGCAGTGTGTAAACATTCCTAGACTAGAACGTTGTAACGAAGCATTTTTTGAGAGCTCCGTTACTAAGAATGGCTAAAGGAAGTTAAAAATAACTTTGGTACGTCCCTGAATTTGGGTTTGATTTTAATCAGGGTCCGGTGAACGAAATAATTCCAAGTTTAGAAAATAGATGTAGGTACCCAACGCTACTGGAAAGATCATAAAACCAAGCTAAAGAAAGAGCTGACTCCTTTTGCACCGTACAAAAAGGGTGAAAAGCTTTTCGGACTGGTTTTGTTGAAAGGGTACAGCAAGTTATTCACGATAGTAAGAAATATAGTATTTCTTTTAACAAGAGACAAAAAGTCGGACTTTTGGTCCAGTTCTTATGTCAATCGGACAAAAAGAGCGCCCTTTCTTGTCAAGGTTCTTATCAGAGTTTTTGTACAACTCCAAGAGATATAAAATGAGAAATTGAATTCGAATCCGGGTTTGTTCCTGCTGTGTGCCTGTGGGGGGGCTGTTCCAGCTTTTTGCCCACGGGGCTTATTACTCTTTACTTCCAGTGCCAGGACAAGAAAGCGAAACTTGTACTGTCGCAAAAAATTGAATTCTCTGAATGATTTGGTGATTGTGAAGAACAAATTTTCCCAGTAGTTGTGAGATAGCCGTAATCAATTCGATTTGTATATGATATTTTCCGTTTATGTATATCCCGATAAGTGTTTTTCCTGAACGTTTCATTTTCTCGTGATCGAACGATACACAAATAACTTTATTTATTTTTGGTGTAGATATATGTACACTTTGTCAGAACAGGTGTACATTGTGACGGTACCGGGTATTGCAAGATAACTCATTCATATGTATTAGTTTTCCTTGCTGATTGATTGATTCTCTTGGGGTAATTTTCATCACACCCTATTTACTCTAAGGTTATAAGGTTACTACAGCGGGCTGTCACACCGATTGATAGGCGTAAATTCAATTCATTAGTAGGAATTGACAATAACACCGGGTTAGGGCGCTTTTCCACATTTTCAGCTCTGGCAGGTGTTTGAAGTTTAGAATAATTCATAGTATCGTTGCCGCGTATTGAACGTAAGATTAGGATTGCGATCCTGCATCCATCTCGTTGTTTTTGTGTGACAAAAGCCGTTAACAAGAGATTGATGAAGCACATTTTACACCAACACCCTGTGTTACGTTCCGGATTGCGGTTGAGGGTAACAGGGTGTCCATTTTCCCAGCTGCTCAAGTTCTGAGATAAGTTGAAGTGAGAGCATTTGTCGCAATGAGAAAATAGCTTAAAATAGCTTAGAGAACAACTTTTTCATTTGAAGGCCTCACCAGCTTAATATACGGATATTAAGACTTACAGTCATTCCAGTTCATAAAGGTGGTTTTGTAAAATAATTGAGTATCTAAGTTGAAACAATTATAATTTTCATAAGTAATGAACTTTGATGTCTCGTACGATAAATCCTAGCCTTTTATATAACTGCCTCCAGCTAAATTCGTGCATACCTAGGCGTGGAACGGAAGTGTGGACACACTACAGTTTAGGTCTAGACAAAGGGTCGGTGCGAGATAACAAAGTTGGGATAGTTTACCCCTGAGTATTTATCCGAGTAGAACGTGGAATATTTGAAAGTTACAAAGCAGTAAATTTGAAACGGGTCAATTTAATTCCCACAGAAAAAAACAAAAATCATGATTCGTAATAATAGGTTTCCGTAGTGATAATCTGAGAAATACCGAGCACCCCGCAAGAGAACGGTTTAAATATATTTTGTTTCAGTAGTTTCAGTTTGTTTTCTTTTTTACACATATTTCCTTTGTTAGAATCCATTTTATTTCTTGTTTGAATGATTGCTTTACAAAGGTGTTAACTTAGATATGCATATTCAATCCATGTTTCATTTGGATGAATTAATTAAAGTTGCCAGACCGATCATATCATATTGCGAAAGAAAAATAAATCATTCCTGTAAGTTTTGGCATAATGTAATATTTGAATAAAACTGTTGATTTGTTTTACACTCTGAATTTTCTGTGGAAAGTATCTTTCCCGTTTCAGGCATACAAAGTATACAGGACAATTTACGACACAAGGTTTTAAGGCTCTTTCTGTCTGTCTCTCTATTCAAATAATAGAAACCGGTGATTTACTACTTACTGTACGGCGTTTGTATAATTAGATTTTTGTATTGATTATTTGAAAATATAAACAGGATGTTCATAAAATCGTTTGAATTAGGGCCTTTTCAGAATATCTATCAGATGTAGTTCAATGTCCAGCGTGGCTCTAGCCGGGGAAGTAGTTGTTTTCTGTAAGACATTCACAAAAAATAACTTCATTTTAATCGTGGATTTTTCAATTCACAGAAAAATATTTCTATTAATATTCAATTGAGAATGTTTCCCTTTTCAACATGAATACCCCACAAGAGGTTTATCTTGACGATGGAAGATAGTGACTAAAGTTCATCTTTCAGTCGCAGATGATTCCACATCTGATTTTATGAACATCCTGTTTATATTTTCAACAAATCAATCTAGCATACCCCACGACAGGTTTTAATGCCAGAAAACACTAATTTCAAAGTGTCTCTCCAAAAGAAATGATTCCTTTTTCCATCTATGCAAAGTGAGATTGCTTCTTGAAAATGTGTTTTCCATTTCTTCTGGTCTTCCTGATGATCGTGGAAGCGTGAAATAGATTTTCGTCGACAAAAATGTATTGAAGACCTAGTGAATGCGATGTCTCTCCTGCGTCAATGTTACGAATGATTTCTGGTGAGTACTCTCTTTTGGAAAACATTTTTCTTTGCCTCATTCATCTTTATGAGTTCTTAATCAAGACTGGAATAGAAAATCAAATAACTATCTGAATGAAAATGCAAATTTTCAATTTCAGATTTTTTCTTTTGAGTTAAGGCTTTTTCAGAATATCTATCAGATGTAGTTCAATGTCCAGCGTGCTTTAGCCGGGGAAGTAGTTGTTTTCTGTTAGACATTCACAAAAAATAACTTCATTTTAATCGTGGATTTTTCAATTCACAGAAAAATCTTTCTATCAATATTCAATTGAGAATGTTTTCCTATTCAACATAGATTTTTATAACTACGTAGATTCAATTTTCAGCAACGACGTACATATTTGCCGATATAGGAGTGAGAAGCCCCGCCCGCACTGGCAAATTTTTTTTTACGGCATGAACATATTTTATTAGTAAGTATAACAATAATCAATAAAAACTATATGCCGTACAAAAAAAATGGTTCTATATGACTGGAAGAGTATATTGGCACCCCAAACATTTATTTTATTCTTGCAACTCTTTTCCTCTTCATAAATGTCATTTATTACAGTACACTGTTGGTATGATTCATTTCTAGTATGACTTAGATTTACTGGTACAGAGGTGAGAAACCATGAGGGAATCCCTTACTCAGGACGCTGAGCGGGAGAGCATCCGCAGTGTTGCGAATAATTTTCGAATCCTAAAATATTTTGGTAAAAAAACTATTTTTTCTTGATAAAGTAATAAATATTTATTTTTACTAATTTTCTTTATTTATTTTTTGGATAAAAAAAAACTTGTCATGAGTAATTTAAATATAACTTTTTCTATTATTTCGATCATATGTTTCAGAATGCGAAAATGAGCCCCATTCTGATGCAGAATCTGAATGAATGCGATAGTGAAAGTTCTGATGAAGAATGATTTAAAAAAAAATTTTTTGCAGTAATAAATGTTAATAAAAGATTACGAATGTTAAAAAAGTTCTTTGTAGTTATTTACAGAATATTTTTGGGTACATGTTCACAAAATATTTGAACTTTTATGTTGTTTTATTCAAGTGGTTAATCAACAATCCCATAGTATAGTTTTTTTAGTATTTTTTCTTTGTAACAAGTTTGTAAATATATTAATTTGAAAAATAAAAAAAAGCAATAATATTCTAAGAAATACTCCTCCAATAAATCACAGTGCAATTCAAAAATCTTATAAATTTCGGAAATTTAATATTTTTTTTAAATCATATTTTTATTTAGTTCCATTAATTATAGCCGGCTATTACGTAATACAATAATATTAAGTCACATTATGTCCAAAAACCTGTTGCCGTACAGTAATTTATGATCTTTCTTTCAAAAATATAAGATTCAACCCCCCAAATGCAGGTAATTTTTAATTTAACTATATTTTTTAGACGGCATAGTTTCTGAAAATTATTTTATGTGTTAAATAATATTGTGGAGTCGATGCCGTACCTCTTGCAATGACCTTGAACCATACAGGTCTAAGTAGGAGTTTGCGTGCGGGGCTTCTCACCCTTATACCGGCAAATATGTACGGCGTTGCTAAAAATTGAATCAACGTAGTTATAAAAATCTAAATATACAAACGCCGTACAGTGGTGAATCTCCTATATTTGGGGCAACATTTTGCGGAAAATATTTTTTTCCTGGCTTTCAGTACCGTTATTTTTGTATGGCAGTAGGTCCTACTTGACTATTTTTCAATTCAAATTGAGAAATGCCGTTCAAAAATATTTTGTCGAAATATCTCTTCCCTCGATGGAAAGTTTCTTTTACCTGCGTACTCACCTGCACCGCTCACAACTGACGGCACATTGCCTAAAGGAGTTGATTCGTATGGTACTATAATTCTGAATATAATTCATGCTGGGTCACATGACCCCCCCCCCCCAAATTGGCCTGGGCTTGTAGCCTATTGTACGAGATTCAAAGTTAAGAAAATATTTCGAATCTAGTACTTTGGCGTCATCGACAGCGTAAATTTCTAGGGATAATAGTTTGATAACTGATAACTTCCGATCCTAGAAAAACACGTTACAAAGTACAATAATCTATTATTCTCATGAATGATCAATACAGGACGAATCACTTCTGTATTATATCGTCTTGACCTCCCGAAATTCACTCTTCATTTCCTTTCGCCGTATCTGCTTCAATTCATTTCCCGAAAACGCCCGTTAATTTTCTTCCATTAATTTGTTACTTTTGCTCCTCATCCGTGCCACTTACGAATCTCTTCTACCCTAAACGTCGTTTGCTTTTTATTGCTCCCCGTCATTTTAATTGCGAGTTTATGCTGTCGACTACAAGATTTACCTTCCGGGCTCGAAAACGTACCTCATTTGTTCGATGTAACATTTACAAACTTGGTTCTAATTGCCTCTCTGTTTACACTGTCATTTGTATTTGGAGTGAATGAGAGTGCTGGATTGAACAAACTTTCCATCACATTGATTTTTCGTTAGAGAATGATAGTTCGCGGAAATGAATTTCAGAAAGGATTCTGTTATCGACATTGTCACTTCTTTTTGGAGAAAACAAGAAAGATCTCGTGACTTTTTCTTTGTTACACTACTCTCGGTTGTCAACTATAACTTTATATACGAAAGAACCCCGCACCAAATACATGGGAAAAATGGCTCTCAGCCAATTTTGAAATTTTTTTCGGGATATTGTGGTACAAGTCACTAGAAGTTACACGTGCAACTTTAAATTAGTTTCTATGTCTAGTTTCGGAGATATACATTTTTGAGAATCATAAAAATGGCTGTTTTACTAAACCATAGTGAGGATAATAAAATATTACTTTTTAGATGATTACTAACTAAATAATAGCTCGTTTAAAGAAAGTCAAATGAAATATCAGTCAGTCGGTAGTTAAGACAAAAGAACCCGCCTATTATACAGGGTGGGTAAAAAATAGCGACAATTTAGCATATTTCGCCAATCTTTATCATTGGGCCCATTAGCGGGACTGATCATTTTTCATTAAAAATATCTTCATTGGGAGTATTTTCTTATTTTTTAGACTTTATGTTTTTACCATTAGTCACTTAAAACAACACCATTTTTGAGGCAATAAATCCGCTTTGAAACCAAAACTACTTGAGGAAGACTTATAGTAATAGCTTACTATGATTATTTACAGAAATCTATCATCATATTACAAATATAAGTTGAAATAGGTTTTGCACCTATTTTATATGTTTGTTAATTATTTTTGAATGCACCTGTCAATTTGATTCATATTTTTCAGTTATACTTTGAAGTAAATTACCCCACACTCGTGCAAGTTTCATTAATTTCTTATGTCTAGTTTTTGAAATATAAATATTGAAAATTGATATTCTATAGAAAATATTATCCAATCTCATTTCCTGATGAAATAAATATGATCTTGCGGCGCAAATAAATTGCGCCGTTAAAAATCGCATGACCATAAACCATGTGACTATTAACGGCGTGGCTATTGACACGTTGGTATGCGGTTTTCCACCTGCTTTACGAAAATTCCGTGTCCAAATCCATATAAGTCGTACTCTACGCTTCATGACGATTCCACGAATATCTATAAATAGGAATTTTCGTAAAGCAGGTTGAAAACCGCTTACCAGTAGCCACCGTTGATAGGCACACGGTTTATGGGCATGCGGTTTTTAACAGCGCAATTGTTTTTCGCCGCAAGATCATATTTTCTATGGAATATCAATTTTCAATATTTATATTTCAAAAAACAAGACATAGGAAATTAATAAAACTTACACGAGTGTGGGGTAATTTACTTTAAAGTATAACTGAATTATATAATCAAATATAAAATTCTATTGTAGCTAATCATATTGAGCAATTACTAAGTTTAAGTAGTTTTGGCTTAAGCGGATTTATTGCTCAAAAGGCTGTTTTAAAAAAAAAAATAAAAACAAAATTTTATTTTTGAAGAAAATATTTTTGTATGCTATTATTTATTATCGTCAAAAAGTAGAACTTTTGTTTTAGAAAAACACCTTTTTTTTCAAAAATTCATAGAAACTAATTTGAACTTGCACGTTTAACTTCTAGTGACTTATACCACAATATCTCAAAAAACTTCTCAAAATTGGCTGAGAGCCATTTTTCCATGTATTTGGTGCGGGGTTCTTTGAACTGGTGAGTGGAATTTCCAGTATATTTCATCCTTACGTGTTACTAAATACAATTTGGAATATGAAACTATTTCTCATCGTGTAATCTATAGAACGGGACGGTGCTGACCCTCTAGCCTAGCAATGAATCTTACGGATAGCGTGCGTTCCTCCATTCAAAACTCTTCCTTGCGTCTTTTTCCAATAAAACTCAACCCTTCTCCAGCACATCCCAAACAGTATAAATGGCATATCGTGCAAAGCGGGGTGAAATATTGGAAAGAGCTATCCATAAGCCTGCCTTATCGAAAGTTGCCCTCGAAGCGTAGGTAGTTAGCCTCGATCGGGGTTTACTACCCGGCAATCCAATTTGATAATCAAGTGCTGCCGTTATCCTAGGGACGGCTTTTCGATCGATTTCCTTGCTTGGTTGGCATGTTCGTGGGCAATGCTAAATACATATATATGATATTGTAAACGACGATGGCGACGACGGGCGTCTAGACTCTTGGACGCCGATCGGGGTGGAGCGCCACTATTTTCATGCTACTAGGTCATCATTATTTCCGTCTCTTTCGCACTTTGGTTATTCAAGTACAGTCGCAACCAATGGCGTTTCATATAACTCTTCGAATACAATTAGTTTTTGCTTCATGGGTGATAAAAAATAATATCTAGGGTCAACTACCGTTACATGTGAAACTTATTTATTACGGATACAGTGATTTCGTAAAGTACTGAATAAATTCATTTTTAGCGAAACTATCCATTTCTGAGGAATCTCCTGAAACAGGTCGATTTTTATTCTCAATTTGCCACATTTATGAGGGAAAATTAAATATACAGGGTGATCCACGTTTGACTAATGACGTCCGCGACAATTTTTCAAATGGATTACCCTATATATTATTCAATATTTGAAATCTCCATGGAAAGCCGATTTCAAAAATATATTACACATAGGGTTTGTATACAGTGCGTCCGTTAAATTCAGTGCTCTCGTAAAGTAGTGGATAAATTCGTGAAAAATTGGAGGAATAATTTTTGGAAAGAACGCGAAGCCGTCGAATTTTATTATCATTTGGTCATTCTTTCAAATTTTATTAATACATACAGAATGATTCGTGTAGGAGAAATGACATCATCGGTATTTTTTTAATGGCAATTCCATTTTTTATTACGGAATGTGAAAAGGTGATTATGAGTATGGGTGAAATGAAAATAAAATAAAATAAGAAAAACTATTTTAAAATATGAAAATACTAAATTTAATGGCAATGATAGCTTCAAACAACGATAGAATTAAATGTTCAAATTGTGCACTGTTTACTATCTGGCAGTAGCCAAGACGATGAATAAATTCTTTTGGAACATAATCAATAACGTCAGGAGGTATACATTGTATCTCGTGACGAATTATTGCTTTTAAATCTTCTAAATTCTCGGGCCTATTAACATAAACTTTACTCTTTAAGTATCCCCACAAGAAGTAATCAAGTGGTGTCAAGTCTGTAGATCTAGCTGGCCACTCAATCGGTCCCCTTCTCCCTATCCAACGATTCGGAAACACTACATCTAAATAGTCGCGGACAGCTGCTGCATAATGGGGAGATGTACCATCTTGTTGGAAGAACAAATCAGTTCTCGGAAGATCAGGTTCCTCTAGATCTGGATACAAAGCTATTAGTGCAGGAATAAGGTCGAATCGAAGAAAATCCAAATATATTGTACCAATCACGTTCACGTCAAAGAAATAGGGACTCAGAATTCATCCGTCGACTATGCCACACCATACATTCACTTTTTGTGGAATTTGAGTGTGATACTCCATCATCCATAGGGGATTTTCGGCAGCCCAATAACGGCAATTTTGATCATTGTCATTAAATTTAGTATTTTCATATTTTAAAATAGGTTTTCTTATTTTATTTTCATTTCAACAACAAATATAAAACGAGTTTTACAATGTAAACAAATTTACTCCATAATTCTCACAAATTTAATGTCGACAATAGCCTTAAAGGATTACTAATAGAAGCATCAGACGTCTGTTTTTCTCGATATTTTTATATGTGCTTCATGGAAATTTTACTTAAGGTTAGTGCGGGTAGAATTCACAGGTACGTGAACCATTTGATTTCTCCCTTTCTCATTGAGGATCGTTACCTCTATGGAATGCTTCTAATCTCAATGATGATAGTTGTCCTTCAGGATCTTATCTAATAATTTGATTTGGCTAGACCACCTGACCAAGTGGATTTCACACCTAAGTGTCCAAAATTCCATTTCGCATGAAAATAAAGGCTTCTGCACAAGATACACTTGTGTTGCATCGCCGCCCACCATATTTTCAAGAACAACATATCATTTTATGGTACATATGATCAATACTTATTATAGGGTCTTCAAATATATATTTCGTTTCCATTCAGGTTTACATAATGGCGATGATCCATTTTCGTAGAAGTCTACTCGTTGTTTAAAAAAATTCCATATCTCATTTGAAATATTTGTATTTGATTGATGCATTTACGAAATATCTTGCATTTGATGAAAACTATTTTAATTTCTTGTATATTGATTTGAATGATATTTGTATTCAGTCTGTTTCTATCATTCTCAACAAGACGCTCTGGAGAGTATTTTTAATATTCATTGTGGAACAAAAACGGTTTCTTTATTTCTGTACTTCACCCAGTGATCTCCAGTAACACTAATGATTGATGTGATCTTGGAACTACCCGTAGGAGAAGTATATGTTTAATAATGATACATCAGGCGATAATCCATATTATCTTTGTTGTTCAACCCAGGAGAAGCTTTGCCAAATAATAAACGACGTAAATCAAAAGAGAACAATTCCGCAACGAATTAAATTCCATGACCCATATCGTGACATGTTCTGTTGCCAAAACAACCAAACCATTCATTTCACATTCCAGTGAATATGGAATTTACGTCAACGACTTGGCACTACTGAACTAATAAGATGAAATAAATCGGTATACTCGAGGATGGAAATAGTATTTAATGTGGAAAATTTCATTTAATAATAAATAAAATCTTTATAAATGTAGAAATTAAAGTCAATTAATTCAGTTACAAAGGGATCACTTTCAATTTTGTTTTTCATTAAACCCAAGCATTGGAAACTTTCCCAAAATTCATGAACAGTTTTGAAAATTTTTCACTAGAAGAGTATTCCAAATCTAGAGCTAATTATTATGTTAAGTTTTAAAATTTTTCATGACTTGTTGAAAGTTCCCAAAGAAAATCATGCTTGTGAACAACAATTTTTAATGAAAAACCAAATGTGATGTAACTATAATTTCCACATTCATGTGAAAGAGCAATTTCAATTGGGAAATAGAAAACCCAAAAATTATTGCATCAAGAATACTCTCCACGAATATTAAATTTTTCTGAAATAATATTTACATAACAGAATAATACATATTTTTAGATCTGGAACCCTTCGCCAGGGTTCCATAACAGAACGTATCGGGGCAAATTTACTATTTGCACCTCTTGAGAAAGCAGTCCTAACATCCTTGAAAATTATATGAAACAAATATTACAGTACCATTTATTCATGAAAAATCGAATTGGGAATTCTTGATTGGCCCTGTAGCACCGCCTGATGCAGAATGCGGCGTTGCCTCTATTAACTTCTTACCCTATTTTGATTTGGAAGCACACATTATTGGTGTATATTACTTTTGTATATGTAGTGTTTGCTTCTTGCTGAAAGGGCCAAGAAAAATTATTATGTCAAATTTTTGATTACTTATTATCATGATAATACTGTATTTCTTCACCTCAAGTGTCCAGGGAAACTTTTCAAGGATAAAAAATCATATTGCATATTGATTTTTATCAGACATAATCCGAGATGGGCCGTAAATACCTTATTACCATTCAGATCACCAGGGGAGGATGGTATTTTTCTGGCCCTCCTCCAGGAGGGACTGAATAATATTATTCTCCTACTTATAAGAATACTTCGATCATGTATGGCCCTGGGCTACATACCAAAGGCAAGGAGGCCAGTTAGAATAGTATTTATTCCAAAACCAGGGAAAACCGACTACTCCCAAGCCAAAGCGACCCATCAGCCTGACGTCATTTCTTTTGAAAACACTCGAAAGGCTGGTAGATCGGCACATCGGAGAACAATCGCTGCAGAGCAATCCACTGCAGAAGCAACAGTATGCCTACCAAACAGGAAAGTCCACAGGCACAGCTCTCCACCACCTGACATACAGGATAGAGAGAGTACTGACTAGCGGACAATCCGCAATGGGGGTCTTCATTGATATAGAAGGAACATTTGACAACACGTCATTTGAGCCCATCTGCCACGCCGCGGCGCGGCAAGGGGTCGACCTAACCCTGATCAGGTGGATCGGGGACATGCTATCGCAGCGAGTGGTAACGACAGAACTGAACGGCAGAAACGTCGCTGCCAAGAGGGTGTCCAAAGGGAGGAGTTCTGTCACCCCTACTATGGTGCCTGGTGGTCGACGAGCTTCTCACGGAGCTAAATGAGTCAGGGCTGTACACTCAAGCGTATGCAGACGACTTGGTCTTGCTGGCTCAAAACCAACAGGTAAACCTGCAGGGAGAAATTATCATGATAGCTCTCAGCAGAGTAGAACACTGGTGTTCTACCGGAGGGTTGAGAGTCAATCCAGAAAAAGCGGACTTTACCAAGAAACGCAAAAAAGGAACTCTTCCAGAGATACGTATTGCAGGAAGATAGCTTCCGTACGTCGAAACATCATAGAGTCCAAGCTGACCTGGAACGAGCAGATTGAAAATCGCAAAAGAAGGCTATCTGCTCCTACTGGGCATGCAGAAGAGCCTTTGATACGTGGGGCTTGACACCAAAACCCTACACAGGATATAAACGGCGATTATTCGCCTGGTGCTAACGTACGCGTGCATCGTTTCATGGACCGGCACCACAAGAAGTAAGTCCAGAAATGAACTAGATAAAGTACAAAGACTGGCTTGCCTAGGGAAGACAGGTGCTATGAGGACGACGCCTACCAGAGCTCTATAAGATCTGCTAGGACTGCCGCCTCTGCACCTAGTCATTGAGCATGGAGCCATGCGTACTGCATACAGACCCCAAGGCACAGGCCAATGGATGGGCACGGAGGCAGACCATGGATACTACCATATTTGGAACAAGGCAGGGCTGTCCAATCCTACAAAGGAAAGAGACAGCATCCCGCCGGTTCTGAATTTCAAAAAGGAACTAAAAATCATCATCCCCACGAGGGACAAATGGAAAGACGCTGCGCTCGGCGGACCCCCCTGTCTACGGATCAACCTGGTATACAGATGGATCAGGACTTGGGGGAATGTCCAGCGCAGGAGTATACAGGGAGGGAACAAAAAGAGAAATCTCGGTTCCTCTAGGCAAGAATGCCTCACTGTTCCAGGCCCAAGTATATGCTATACTTACCTGCGTTCAGGAAAGCCTCGACAACAGAAGTCGGGGACCTATTGTCATCTACACGGACAGCAAGGTAGCAATCATGGCGATAGGATCGAATAGGATCACATCCAAATTGGTATCCGAGTGTAGAAACGCCATAGAAAGTTTGCAAAAAACAAGGAAAGTCAGCCTCATATGGATACCAGGGCACACAGGTGTTCCTGGGAACGAAGGGCAGACAGAGTAGCTGATATTGAATCGGGAAAGACTACAGTCGGACCGGAACCAATCTTGGGAATACCCAATAGCATGGCCATCTCAAACATGGGGGAACTGCTGCAGAAGCAGTTCATCAAAACATGGTAGGAGGCGCCATGCATCAGGCAATCGTAGCTCCAAATAAAGGGTCCTTCGAAGAAACTCTCAAATGAGATCCTGTCACTCAACAGACGGGACATCAGGATTGTGACTGGCCTCCTAACGGGACACAATCACCTGAACAGACATATGGAACTCATTGGGATCACATATGCAGATGGTGCCTGGAAGATGATGATACATCGTCGCACATCCTTACTGAGTGCCCCGCTTTGGTGCACCAGAGGAAGATCAACCTGGGGAGCATAATTTTGAACCCAGAAGATATCAAAGAGATTCAGATGAGAAAACTTCTGAGTTTCGTTAGAAAAATCGGCATGCCCAGCTGATTTCAGATCACGTGGACGCATAATGGGCCCAATTAAAGAGGCCTACGTGCACGGAGTGTTCCGGAACCAGCCCACCACGTGCATAGAAGAAGACATTATTCAAAACGAAGTTCTGTAGTAGTCGAAAAGCTCGACGTAATGAAATAATAACTAGTAACATGAAGTGAAAAATCGACTCAATATTTTAAATTCGGGATGAAATGAGCAACCTAAAGTTAATCACTTATTGGTAAACTAATTTTTGTATCCAAAAGGATTAATAGAAACCGGTGTGTTTTTTCAATGTTTATTCGTATTATTCTGAAACTATTCCTGCGGAGAATCAAAATAATTATAATACAGCATAAAATGTTTGAACATTACATTGGATGGATGTGTGAGATATGAACCTCAGTCCATGATATACTGTGTTATGATACATTAAAATTTAAGCACTATATGAAATGTTTCATAAAAGTAGCTGAAGAATCAACGGAGTGAGCCGCTGAGGATTTCTTCACAGAATTCAGGAACACGAATCGCAAGATTTTCAAGTAAAAAAACAAATCATATGTTTATTGCCGTAATTTTAATACGCTTGCATTATTGTTGCAATTTTATATGCAATGCTATATTTCTTCAAGATGTTTCAAATAAGGTGAATTACAAATCGAACGCGATATAACATTGGAATTGAAAAGATGATTTTTTCTTTTGGTTCATAAGAAGAATATAACTAAGGTGAACACTAAGAAATAAATTTTTTAAATACGTCTCTTAAGGGGGTTAAATAGAGAGTTGAAAAGTAGTATAACCATCTCAAAATCCACGCGGGCAGAGCCACAGGCACAAATTAGATGGAACAAAAAGAAAAACATAAGAAAAAATACAAATTCTACGCGGACGAAGTCGCGGGAAACAAACAGCTAATAACCTATATATAAAGTTGAAAGTCTGAGAGGTCAAGATTATTGGCAAACATCAACGCGCTCCATCTATTGCAAACAATCACTCTGGCATGGCAACACTATTGGAAATTTCTTCAGATTTCACTCAATACTCATAAATATATATATATATATATATATATATATATATATATATATATATATATATATATATATATATATATATATATATATTATATATATATTGAACATTTTTTACTCTAAATACCGAACACTATTCGTACGTGAAAGGAACGCACTATTTTTAGGGACGCCCTGTATAATATTTATAGTCTCATACTGACTTTATTTTGTGATCTCTCATTTACCCGTGTAACAAATGTAATTTCGATTATTTCCAGAGAATGAAAAAATTCAGTAGTAAACTTCAATAATTGGTTCACAATGTTTTTGAACAAAAATGTTATAATATAACGCCAGGTTAAAAGCTATAAACAAGAAAGTGCTGAATTTTTTATTATGTTTCGCCAACAGTTCAAACATTCAAATGGAAAATTTAGAATAGATACATAGTGTCTGACGCACCGTGTATAAAAATATTTCGATAAATTCATGTTCGTAGAAAATGTGGCGATAACTTCGAAAGTTCTTGAAAAGTCAGTAAGATAATGAATGAATTCGATAAAAAAATATACAAGATAAAAAAACATTTCATATTATCTTGAAACAATAAAAACATTCGCTAATTATTTATTCATTACAGAAAGCATTACATTTCATGTGATGTTTCAATTATAAATAACTTAATAATACATGTAGGTATTCATGATTATATTCCAATTATATCCAATCCAATGATAACTTATTTCGTTAACCGTCCGTTGATAGTTTTTTAATTATATATATATACCTTCAAATCTCTAGTTCTTTAATTTAATTCAATAATTTGTCTGATATGCCACAATTTTTATATATAATATATATATATATATATATATTTTTTAAATTTTAAATTTTAAACCTTTCAGATATATATATTTATATATATAGTATTTTATATATTACTAGTAGTGGGTCATAGTGATATGATTTTGAAAAGTCCTCTAACACGAAATGGTGATTAGTTCGCTGTCTTCACTTAACCTCACCTTACTTGTCTTGATAATGAAAATAAACATTTTCGAAAGCTTGACTAAATAAGAAAGAGTTTTACTTTTTCTCATAGGCCATTATTTTGACTGCAACCTCAAGGAATATCCTTTCTACAAAGTTTATTTCAAATTCATAGTTATTTTCAACTAGTCCAGTCACGAGACTACCCTTCTTCTATATATATATATATATATATATATATATATATATATATATATATATATATATTTATATATATATATATATAATTCTACTGTACGTGTGTTGAATGAATTTTTGTGTATGCGTTTGGGTGGTGCCCTGGATGGTTTAGATTCACAAATCGTCCCTCTAAATGTTAAGGGTGGTCAACCCCTTAATTTTTTTTTATTGTAGACAAAAAAAAAATTATGATACAGCATTCAAGAATACATACAACCCTAAATTTTCACCCTTCTACGATCAACCCCTATTTTTTTGGCAAAATTTTTATTTTTATTTTGTCATGTATTCATATTACTCTTAATTCACCCTTCTACGATCAACCCCTGTTTTTTATTTTTTTTAGGTAAATGTTATAACGGGATAACGGGAATAACGGGATAACGAAAAAACGGGATAACGGGATGACAGGATAGGGAATAACAGGAAAACAGAATAACGAGATAAATAAAAAACGGGATAACGGAAATAATGGGATAACGAAAAAACGGGAAAAGGGGATAAGGATAAGGGGAAAACGGGATAGAGAAAAAATGGGATAACAGGAAAACGGGATAACGGGAATAACAGGATAACGAATAAACGGGATAACGGGACGACAGGATAAGGGGATAACGGGGTAAAGACAAAAAGGGGTCACAGGAAAATGGGATAACGGGAAAATTTTCGGGAAAAACATTTTAGGGAACACTGCTTTTCCCAACTGATTGCACAAATAACTATTCCGAACCGCAAAATTTCAACGATTTCTTGAAAAGGTGTGATTTATCATCATCGTAATGTCGGAGCTAGTTCTAGGATATTTCCAAAATGTGTAGCGGCATTTCATAAATTTAAAATATTTTTGATGGGAAAAAAGTGTCGTCCTCAGCATATAAACAACCACCCTAATGCCCTGCGACACGTAGCTATCTCTTCGCCTCCGTGTCCTCATGTCCTGGAGATAAGTGATAGTTACCTTGCGATCGTTACCAACACGGCATTCGAAGATGCAATTTAGAATGCCGACGATGGAAGGGAAGAAGCGAAGGCAAAAGTCGACATCCAGGACAGTGGCGTATCCAGAGTGACTTTGGGGCGGGAAAACATGAAAATGGCAGCTTTCAATATATGTTCTAGGTGATTTTATCACGGTCTATCATTATATGATCAGATAATCCAGATCAATACAATACTCAGTGGAGTATCAACAATAATAAAATAAGATTTATTAACGTACACTGAAAAATTGTTGTAAATTTTCAGAGCATTCCAGCACATTTGTGAAAAAATCATATCCGCCCTGATCAAAACAGATGATACCTTTAATTGAAAATATAATTGAATCAGGGGAAGCCTCTTTCATGGTCAACTCATTTCACAAATTGTATTAGATTACGCCTCTGGAAAGTCGACTGATTTGGACAATTGACATCTTTTTACTTCATTCTATGAAATAAGATCATGTTTTACTGTGACTAATTTATGTTATTATTATTGATACAAAAAATCTGTTAATAGATGTTTAAAAAAACCTGTCACATATTTTGCCCATTTTTACCTAGCAGATTATAAAATTGCTACACATAATACCCCATTTCAATATATGTTCTCACCTACTTACTGAAATTATTTCCTCTGTTTAATATAAAATAAATCATGAAAATATTATAAACTTGTAGACAGTTATAGATGCAAAATTGCATTTTTTTCATTATTGTGTGTTTAATGTTACAATTGTGCCAGGATTTATTGAACTAACAAAATTTTTTTTGAAGGCATACTATTCTCATAAAATAATGAAGTTATAATACACAGATCTTTTTCATCAATAAGCATTACTTGAAAAAATAAAAACAGCCTCCCGGAAAAACAAATCTTAACTTTGGAAACTATCTACAATATCCTACACTAAGTAGTTTTTAGAATTCATTTTCCAAAGATAATAATCAAAAGGAAATAATATCTAAGGCAGTTCACAACTTCGGACCCAATTTCTACAAAAATGAACAGAACTTTCAAATTATATCAGCTGTTCATCAAAATGAAGTTCCATACATTCATGAACATTCATTACGAATAACTGTTAGTGGTTGTTTCAACATCCAGACCTTCTCTTGGAAACGCCTCTGGTCGGCGACGGTGAGCGGCGGCAGCGGAGACGTCGGCGTACGCGACCTGTGTGGAATTCTTATCACGATATTAAATAAGTGAACTTTTGGAATAGTTCGGCGTGGCATTACCGGTTGAAAGGGCCTCCTCTGCAATGCGCCTCGTCTTTGCGGGCTTATGGTAATGGACGGGTGCCGTACCGTCTCGACATGGTAATGTACGACTGCGAGAATGAGAACTTCGGTTACACACGCCACACAGCGGATAACGATGACAATATTCTTTATGCAGTTTTCCTCTTTTGGCGGGACAACTGCCTACAATTCCGGATTCAATTAATTAAACGTTATAAGATGCCAATTACTGTCCACTACTAGGCGCATATATAATTGTGTGTTAGTGGAAAATACAAAAAACTGTATTTAATGCAACTGAGAATGCTGATAATTTAAAGCTATGTAAGGGCTACCTCACTGCCGTAAAGCTAGGGCCATGTTCAGCCTGGTCCCATAGTCATTTGCAAATATTTGCGTCCAATTATTGCCTCCCGCTACTTTTCCCCCCTCATCAGCGTCTTAGACTGGCTACATACTGGCCCAATATTTGTTTCCAGAACCAAAGATTAGGGAAGATATGGGCAACCAGTTAAGCATTGGTAGCAGCCGCAATAATATCAATGGGTGCATAATTATCTGTAAATGAAGAAGTGTATGTGGCTAGATGGAATGTGGTGGAGTCTGGAAGGTTCTGATCGTTCTCTCCGATCAGCCTCCTTATACCTTCCAGTTTCCCTATTCTGCTGAGGCATTAGTGATATTGAGTATGACAACATTGCTCACCGCACCTGATATGTATTACTGCTGCAGAACTAGCTCCTGACGACTTATGTCTAAGACCAAAAGACAAAATCTACCCCTCATTTGACAACCAAAACTTGCAAGAACACTGCCAGCTAGATTATACTAGAAATACAAAGTTTGCAACTGGAAACAAGTGATGAACTCAATGTGTGTGCTGGGACCTTAATAAAATGAAAAAAAAAGTTGCTGACGTACTACAAAATCGGGTGCGGTCTGGCGTTCTACGGACCAGACCCCTTTCGTGATTTGTATATAGCAGTATTTCGTTCTAAAAGAGCTGATCGAGAAAAAAACGGATCACGTTTACATATTAAACACACAAGACTCCGAATGTATATGCTATAGTTCGGACAAAAATATCCATTTGAGTTACCTTGCTACTTCTTCTCTTATTCGTTAATGTGAAATGGAAATATTTCTACATATTGTCTATATAGTGTTTGAAGATGGGATGTATCCAGAGACTAATCACCATTCAGTCTGGGTTAGGTTGAGTTGGGTTCATTTCGAGTGGATCAAAAACCACCCCTTCCACTGCGACATTCTAATTGGTAGATGTCCAAACGGTGGAATCTTCTTATTCGTTTCAATCTGTTGCATTTGCTCAAGATGAGCTCTGATGTTTCTTGTTCGTTCCAGCAGAAATGACAAGCTGTGCTCTCAGACCATTTTGTAAAAAAGCTTTCGCAGACTAAAATTTCCCGACAATATTCCTCTCATTCTGTCGGTAGTCCTGTTATAATCTTCGGGTTCTTCGTATCCAGTTCTTTTTTTACGGGTTTCGTATAAATGCCTTCGAATAGACTTCCACAGTACCCTTCTTTTTTCGCTCTGTCCAGCCTGAAAACTCTCCTTTGGCTATGCTCTTCAAGGCCTTCAAGGCCTTTGTGTACAGGGATTCAATTCAACATGATCCTGTTATACCTGTGGAGGCTTTGGACCTTCACTATTCTGGTTTCTATCCGACTTGATTGCAAACTTTCAGTGCTACTTGGCTGTCCGAAAGATTTGAACTGATTGATTTTTTTGTGTAGTAGTTCTTATAGGCAGAGTTCGTTTGCCTGGAATATTTTGGCGTCCTCTGAGGTTAAATTCTAGCCGTACTTCATGTAGGTACTCCGTCTCCCGTTTTGTAACCATCTCTTTTGCAACCCATTCATTTTTTTCCAGGAAGAGATTGGAAGAAACTAGACACTATTCTATATTTCTACATCGCATCAATCCAGTTAATATTCGTAGTGCATTGTTGAATATTCCTTCTAGACTGGCTTTACGGCTTGAGATTGACAGTATGTGGACGGAATAATGTGCCCACTGATGCTACTCTTAAATATAAATGAAAACTCCGGACCTGATCGCTAGTGTGCTCCCATTGCGAAATTTTTATTGACTTCATCTTTCGTTATTTCTCTGTCACAAATTACTTCATCGCGAGGAGAAATGTTGCCGCACCCGAAAAGAATATATATATATATATATATTTCAAAAGTAATGCGAGTTTAATCGGTAAGCCATTAAGTAGATGATTTATTCACTTAATATAAAAGGAGAGTGACACATAATTTGAGCAAAGTAAAGCAAAGTTAATTGGAGGAAATAAGCCATAAACTACATGTTAAGGAAACTCATATGCAAATCCTCGTTATGGTATATCATCGAAAAATAAATTCGACATATTATGTCTGAATCTTCCAGTTTCTAATATACAAGTTCGAGAGCACGAAATGAGGAAACGACAAAAAGTCAAGTGAAGGAGAGTAAACATGTTGATCGTTATGCATGAATTAATTGTCGAATTCATGTTATGAACTACCGACTTACCTCTTTGACTTATGTCGGAGTTATCATACAATCGATCGCAATTGTGAACTGGACTTACCTGTAACAGAAAAATAAAAGAATTAGCACATAACTTCCAAAGAAAACACGAGTTCTTGACATGCAATACAAATACAACTCTACAACAATAGAATGGGGAAAGACAGGAACTTTTAAATGCCTGCTCGAAGAATACATTTCGCTAAATTATTCATTGTTGGTATGCGATCAATTAATTGAATCGCAAAACTATCAAAAAAACTACATAATGTTGTTGTCAAATGTACTTAAACTTAATAATTTCCTGTTATTTTACACCCAAAATGAAATCGTTCGAAAAGAAGATTTTTATCTGGAAATTGTCTAAAACAGTCATCAATTCTAGAGCTCTGCTACAAAAAAATTTAAATTTTAAAAGGTTCCATTCTTTTGACGATCTTCTATCAGACATATCACACATGGCTGAAACATTTCGGATCTGAACTCTTCAAATAATCAAGATTCTTGGGACGTAACATGCCAAATATATTTTCGTTCAGTTCACTATGCGGTTATGTAAAAGTTAATGGAATTGAAATCGTCATTCCGGGTTTGTATATTCAGTTCGCAATTCGATAATCATAGTTTCTGTGAATAGTAGAATAAACAGACATTTTATTTATTGATATAAAACGTTTCATATTAGGTTGAGTGGAGACCATAGGATATCTTTCATCATCGGTTACCCAAATACTTTTATTAAGTGAGGGAAAATATACATTTTGGAGGAAAATATACATTTTCGAGGAAAATATACATTTTCGAGGAAAATATACATATTTTCCAGGAAAAATGAAGGAGTAGCTTTTCGAAAATATCAATATTTCTGACCGGAAGTGGACATATCGGTCGTCTTCGACTAGGCAACCCAGTCGCCGTTATGTTCGCTTTATTCATGTTGACACTCTCATAAAAAAAAGTTACCAATGACAAAGGGTAGGAACATATTTCATAAATTCATTTAGACGTGTATGTTCTTTACGTTTAGACAAAATATTTGTGCTATTCGGCGCCGTCCTACAATCTTCATGTTCGCTTCACAAAAGGTCGCTTTTTCTCTCAATAACACAATCTACTATTCTATTTTGATTATATTGATTGAAAATATAAAAAGGGTGCTCATAAAATCAGATGTGGACTCATCTTTGACTGAAAGATAAACTTGTAGATAATATAAATGAATACCGATTCTTCGTAAGCGCAAAACGTGAGTTTCTTTTCAAATGTTCGTTATAGCCCGAGGATGGTTTATACGGAAAAAAAAAATTGGAATGTTGTTCGGAAATTGGAAACTTTGGGTACATAAGAAATTTGACGAAGAAAAAGACTATCGAGTCATTTATAACCAAACGAGAAAATAACTCTGCGGTTATACTGTCGCTCACCAAGCAGAAGGTCACAGGAACGAATCCCGGTCAGGTTGACATTTTATTTTATTTTATGAAAACAACGGCTGGATCAATTTGGAAAATTGTTTTTTTATGTTCATAATACTCCGAATAAGGTTTTTAGGGAAAGAAAGGATTTTTAGAGGAGTTATTGGACATTTCTTTGTCCTGGAAAAGTTTTCAGCAATATATAATAAAAATAAATATCTGTTTGTGTTGGTAAGCTCATAACTTGAGAACGGCTGGACCGATTTGGCAATTTTTTTTCGGGAAAACGGGATAAGAACTGGAAAAACGGGATATCAAACGGAAAACAGGATAACGAACGGAAAAACAAGATAACGAAAAAACGGGATAACAGGAAAACGGGAGAAAGCGATAACGGGATAAAGGGAAAATGGGATAACGGGAAAATGGGATAATGGGAAAACGGGATAACTGGAAAATGGGAGGAAGCGGTAACAGGAAAATGGTATAACGGGAAAAAGCGATAACGGAAAATGGGATAACGGGAGAAAGCGTACGGGATAACGGAAAAATGGGATAACAGGAAAATGGGATAACAGTAAATCGGGATAACTCAATAACGGATAACGAAAAAATAGGATAAAGGAAAAACGGGAAGCGGGCAGAGTAAAGGCATAACCTAGATGGAACAACACAAAAAGAACATAGGAAAAAAGAAATAGAATATAGAAATTGGGACAGGACAGAGTCAGTCGGGTTAGCCAGTCCTTCACCTACATTCTAACAATCGATATTTCTTGGAAAATTATAAATCATAAAATATTTCGCCGTACCCAAACTATTATTCTTGCAACTTTTCTTTTTTTAGAAGTAAAGCTTGGTTGCATCCGCTCTCTTCGCACTTTATTTTCTGATAAAAGACCATACGAGATTTTATTAGCGCTCGATACGTCGATCAACTGTTTGGTTGATTGATTTGGAATTGTCGATGCAACGGAATAAACAAAGTACGTGCCTCAAGCGAAATTACATTTAGTTGGTAGTAAAACGCGACGAGTGAGAGCTTTGTACGTACTTAGGTATGGCAAAGTTTTATTGCACACACTTTACGATCATCAAGATCACCGTTTATTGCTGCAACGGCAACATTGCGGCCACAAAATCAATTCAATTTATCTACGGTCCCGGAGGATTTTCAGTACCAGGACAAAATCCGCTTTCAGTTTTCATCAACATTACATAATGCATATATAATGCTTTCGTATATTTTCAACTCATATTTGACAGTTCAATTATTTTCAAATAGGAAATGAATATTTATAATAAGTAAAACCCTAATGAATAAAACATATTATGATCCTTTTCAGTAAGGGGTATAAGTCCAAAACGCTCCATAGTCCTCGTTTAATTATTTTCTAATTTTTCAGAGAAACAGAGGTTTGAAACAGAAAAAATCTAGAAAACAATGTATATTGTGGTACAACATTCTTCCCGTAAAAATAATTTTGAGAAAATTCTTCAGTATCACAGTGAGCTGTATTGCAGTGAAACAACAACATAATTCAAATTCATATTTCTCTGTAACTTCTTTTTTTCTCTATTGGAAAAATTAAGAGGTGTAAGGGGGAATATTATGAAAAGTATAAAACATTTCGTTCAAAAATTCCGTTATTATTTTGTAATATTTTTTTTTTAGAATATCCCTTTGCTACATAAAAATGAGAAATGAGACATCCAATCCGCATTGTTCTATGCCAACAACCGAATATTTTTCACAAATAAAAGCTTTTGTGAAACATCATACAGTCGTGCCTGAATCACTCGATGTATCGATAGTATTATGAAAGCAACAGAATAAACCAATTCACAAAACGATTGAAATTTTTACCAATCACTTTTTTTGTGTGCAATCGATATATTATATTTAACGCAGCTGTTCAACGCACGCTTTGTGAGAGATTTGGAATGTTCAGTAACATTCTGAAAAGCTTTTTCATTTGAATGTCGATTGAAAAATAATCAGCGGATTTGAAGTAACCAACTGATAAATAAACCATCGAATCAATAGAATCCAAACGATTTTCTACCGGATTCATTTGATCGACCTGCATCATTTGATAACGAGCTCTAATGAAACAATACTCTGGCAATTTGGAATTTGAAATGTCAATATCTTTCAAATGTGAATATGTGGAAATTTCGATGTTGTTTTTATATTCTTCGATTTTATCAGATGGTATAATATAAAAATTAGGACAATCAATTGTTGATACATTCCAAACAATATCCGCTATACACTTTATTCACTTCATCGAAATTTCGTAAAAGGTATTTGATATGACAGGAAATACCGGAACACCAGGAGAAAGGGTCGTGATTCTGAATTAATCGTAGTTTACAACATTCGTCAAATTAAAAAGTGACTAAGGAGTGCAATGTATTATATCATGCCACAAATGTAAATATTAATAATATGCGTTAAAATACGCATTGCAGTATATTCATCACTGTTACCCATAATAGATATTTTATCAATCTGAGAATACCCACAGAAAACAAAGATATATTCAAGTGCTTGTTGGCAAAATTATATTCTAAAGAATGTTTGTAAAAAGTATCAAACAGCGCTGCGGGTTATATTCCATTCGAAATACCATAATCAAAACTGAAATTTCATAACAGTTGTACTTGATGAAAAATTCGATTTCTAAGAAAAGTCAGAATGTTTCCAAAATGTAGAGAAAATTTTGAATTTCTCGAAAAAGAAAAGTAGAAATTCACGTAAAAATTAGACATGTAGAGTTCATGAATATGAAACGAATAACAGTTCGAAAATGATCTTACCACCGGAACAATTTTTTGAAATTTGATATTTGAGGGTTTTTCATAAATAATGCTGGAATTTTTTTTAAATAAAAAAAATTTAAGAAGAAAATATTTATTTTTGTGGCTTGCCACTTAAAGAATTTTCTCGACATCAAGACAAGGAACAACCTGCCACGAACAAGACAAAAAACTAAATATTTTGTTCTTGGCAAATCAAGAAATGGTCGTCAAGACCAGGAATCTGGATTACTAGGATGAATCAGAGTTACGCCAACGAATGAAAACTATGTGTGTCTCATGTTCATATAAACCCCGATGATATTTGAAAGTTGATAAAAGGTTTGAATGTGTTGGGAATACTTCAAACTCATTATAGAGAAGTTCGGCCATTCCCCCTCGAATACGCCCTTCAATAAAACTATTTTTCTGATTTTATATGGTACATCTAGCGCGTGAATCTCAACCACATCGTCCGTTTGACGTGCAACATTAGACACGGCCTCGTTTGCATACCGGTCAAACCCGTGCAACTACCACTAACAACTATATACGATGCCGATCCGAATGAGCAGAGGCCCTTAGCAACAACACCAATTCGCCAACGCAATACACCAACAACGATCGAGATTTTTATGCGCTTATTCTCATTCACCATTGTCTTTGTCTTCAATTTCATCCAAAGCTGTCTGTCCTCGAACACATGAATATAGGAAATTATAGGGCCACTACAAACGTGTATTTGATGAAAAACAATTGGCCTCTAAGGACAGTTCTGAAAATACTACTTATGGAAAAAATACTGGGCATACTGTTCTCAGGATGCTGTAAGATTTGAAAGCATTTTTAGTAAATTTGAAAGTTCATATGAATCAACGGCTATCTTAGGGTACGGGTAGTAAAAAGGACATTATACATATATCAACGACTACGCCCCGCTAAGCCCTTTTCGCAGTGATGTGGTTCATTTGAGAGATCCTACTTATTAATACCTTTTCCAGGCATCAACCATCAGCTCTTTCTCTCATAGTTTTTCGGTTACTTGTAGCCGGCTAAAAGGGTCTACAGTCGAGCCAATCAGGCCCGACGTCGCCTTCCCGATATCGGATCCAATAAATCGTAACGTCTGTAGGAGCCTTAATTCATAGTCATCACCTGCTGGGTACGAACAGGCCTACATGCTCAACTGCTTCTTTTTCCATACCCACCTGCTTCGCCCTACTTCTTCTCTGATACTCCCAATCACAATCCCATTTCCATTCTATGTTGACCTTGTTACTAACTCAATCCATACGCCACCTTAGGAGCAGCATGGTAATTTGTACGTAACAGTGAATTGTGCAGGACTCTCCCTGTCGAGCTATTTACATTGCAAATTTTTGACTTGACTGGGTGTTGGACATTCTATACCCCGGCTCCTGCCTCAGACTAAATTCAATCAACCATATTCTAATCTCAGCAGAAAATAGCCAAAAGTTAATACAATATCGAACGCTTCGGTCATTTATTTTGTCAAAGGAAAAAAATTCATAACAACAGTAAATCAAACTGGTTCAGCACATGATTCATAAAAACTCGAAATAAACCAGCAACTATTAGCAAACGTTTATTGTATATTTTGTATTTCCATTTTTTCCTTTCATAACGATAGTAGGTATATGAATAATTTTCTAATGAAACCTTTTTAATTATGTACATACTGATTTTTCAATGTACTTGGTATTCAGGAAAACTTTCATGTATCCAAACTAGCCATGGAAACTTATTTCAACCGTATAATCTAGGTAAAATATGAACAGTGCTCATCATATCACTAAGCATGCATATATGCTTAGTGTAACAATGCTGGTAATTTTATAAATTATAAATTACAAGTTCTTACGCCAATAGAACCATGTCCTTTTTTCGAATGAGCCAATCTTCCAGTTCCATGGTGTAGCAGATTTATATCGAATAATATTTGCGAAATAAGAGTTTTAAAAACGATTGCTTTACACCCGGACATGAATAATACTTTTTGTTTGATTCTCGAATACCAAACGGTGTTATGTATTTTCGAGGAAATTGAATGCGTCCGATCATTTGTTTATTCGCATTTTTCAGTGAAGCCATGCCGCGCATTCATTTCGTAAGTGACACCAGTTCGACTTTTCATTTCGAAAGCGAACATAATACAGCACGCAGGGCGCGAGCATTTTGATATATTGATGCGTGTCGAGATACCATCGGAAATTTACATGTGAAAAATTGCATTTGCACCATTTGAATAACTCTTGAGAGTTTCCCGTTTCCCAGCCGCTCTTTCGTCCCACCAGCTTATTTTCCATTCCTCATAGAGTATGTGGGCCGAATACAGATGTGGACGATTTGAATTTGATGTGTTCGCTCTTCACACTACATCTATAGTATACGCGTAATCATGGGTCCAAAAAAGGCTACTATACGAGTTTTATAAGTATTAAAATACACAGTAAATTTTCTATTCTAGAGATATTCTGATCACTTCAATTTTATATAGTATGACGAACTGAATATTTTCCCCTCAAAATCGATCCTTTACATAGAGTGATATATTAAATATTAGTGGTTTTGTTAATCCAGTTCAGTGAAAATCATTCAGTGAAGTGAGTGTCTTTTGTTTGCTTTAATATGGATTTTCTTCAAGTATCGGCCGCATCAATTTAAAAAAAATATCTAATCTCTATCTAAGTGAACAAGTCTACTGTAGAATTCCTTATATACTAAGTAGTGTTAAAATTCGAACTGAATACTCAGTTGTACTTGCGCAATGTCACAACATCGTAATAGCAACATACGCTAGTTCGGGCGTAGTTTAGATTTGTTCTCAATCAAATACAATATTTACAAGATCAAGTAATACTCTGTTTTCATGCCATATTGAGTACTCATTACATGTTTCTCTCAGATTATATTGTTACGAAACTGGGGTCCGGGACTAGTGAAAATAATGAACAATTCATTCATTCATTTATTACACTTCACAATTACAACAAAAAAATTAAATAAATCAATCCGACAGAAACTGAGTTACCCACTGTAACTATACTACAACTGATCAAATGAATAACTATCTGTCGCTCGCTTGCGATGCACTTATATCGCCGCCCAGCAGAATATACCTGAAAGGTCGGTGAACTTTCGAGAATGATCTCGAACTTTCTGGTGACGCGTCACAGCTACCTGCTTCGACTTTGTTTACATAGGACATTCCATTGGCGAAGTGTGATTTCGCGCAGTGGCATAGTATATATACGTTACAATTTTTGCTCTATTTTGATAATTTTCTGTTCAAAAGTGTCCGTGACTCCTCTACCAGAAAGAAAGTTTTTTTTAGGACGTGTTTAACGATATCCAAATTCATTTTTCAAATTGATTGATCTTGAAGATTGTTATAATCAAATAGAATATATAGACTTTTGAATGGAAATAGAAACTATGGTATGATAATATCAGCACATTTGACTGAAATACCCAACTCAGTGTCAGTGAGAGATCACCCTTCAAAAATGTCATGTAAAAACAAAATGTATAAGCCATAGAGAAACTAAAAATAAAGAGAGTTGTCAAACCTGCAGAAAAAGTTGACACCACGTTTAGACAGTGGCGACATATCTCGCAACTGGCCGAACTAAGTTAGTACAGGCGGGTTTTTTAAATGTATTACTTGTATATGGTTGATATGGTATATATTTCATAAGTGATCGATTTGCCATTCCTGTATTTCATATGAATGGTTGTATCATATGAAATACAGGGATGACAAATCGATCACTAATAAAATATATACAGTAATCGATTCGTAGACTGTTATTTCGTGGTTGAAATAAAGTTTCAAAATAAATCTTTGTTTCATGATATCAAGAACAAAATGAAAGTTCTTATAAAATAAGAATAATAAGTTTAACACCATAAAAAAACATTTTATTGTATCTAGGACAAGGTACAACTACAGACAAAACAATAATAAAACTCTGAAAAACAGCAAAATTGAAAATATTCTTCAGTCTTATCATGAAATCAACCAAAATGAAAACAAATTACATTTACAACATACCTTCAATAATTTTGTTGATTTATTAGCACAAAGGAGAACGAGAGTAGGTATAACAAATACTCCAGTTTGATGATAATCATTAAGTAGACCATGTACTCCGAACTTCCTCAAATGGTGATAGGAAATGGAAACTTTTGGATGGAAATAAGTACCAATTTGTGAAAAAAATTCTGCAACTGATGGATGGAAATAAGTATCAGTTTGTGAAAAGCAGCTTCTGTTTTACCTTGTAAAAGACTATTTCCAGGAATTTTTGCGTCAACTCGAATGACAAAACATTCTATTTTCGATGTTGGATTCCGAATTCAAGTCCATAGTATAATTTCTATCATTAATTTTTCGATGACAATAACAGTAGAATTATTCTGAAATTATTACGTGGTTTGTCATTTTCTGACAAACGTCGAAATTGGAAAATTATCATGTCATCATTCGTCTGTTGATTGCGGGCAGCGCCTCCATGTGCGACTGGCCGTACCAAAAACTTGGTGGTCAAGATCGCCAATGTTTCAAACATTCTCTTTATTTTTAATTTGTCTATGGTATAAGCCATCCTGATCTTAAAACCCACATTTTAATTATATAGATAACACGGTGTGAATTTTGGAAGTTAGTGATACAACCGGGCCTAAGAATAGTAAGGAATCATTAGTGATCCGTTATCACCTGCGTTACAGAGTACTGAAAACAAGAAGTTACAACCTTCATTTTTTGTTCATAAGATCCTCTTTAATGAAATATTGTCAAGAGGAATATAAACTAAATCATTCGACAGTATCAAACCCCGCATCTGTCACCAAATCCGCGAGTTTTTATAGCTTTTGGATGATAGTGAAATATAACATAATAAAATGAGATTACTCGAATAGTTCCAACATTCACATCCTGAAATGACACTATACTAAATATCCGAGTAAGACTATAACATCAGGAAACCCAGGTAGTAATCAACCAATAACTCAGCCTAGAACCGAATGGATGAACAGCTCGGCACTAAATTTTCTTGGATGCAACAGTGAATGTCAAATTTGCGACGTCGGACTTCCGGATACCATCTTACGCTCAAGCGAATTTTGCTCTCCACATGATGTACGGTTCGGCCCGATGGCCATAAAATGGCTGTAAATGTTGCACGGGAAAGCCTCTGATAATAATTTATTTACGGATTTGTTACAGAAAATTTATTATTCCGGGAATCACCTCGGAAGAATTGAGGCCGACGGGACCATTTGCGAAAAACATTTTCTTTTCAATAATTCGCACGGTATGTTATACTACTCAACCCGTTTGGTCACGAGATCAGCCAATAGGATGATGAACAGGGTGATGGTGGAATATACTAGCTCATCAACAGGACATCATATTACGGAGAATAATAAAAATTGATGATTTAAGTACCTCCAACTGAAATTTATTGCTCATTGGGATTTTTATTATACCTCATATAATGGAAAAGCTAAAGCAAAGAAAGATACCGACCACCAAAACTAATTACCTAACGAAAAAACATTCAAAAACCGTTGAGCACAGTGATAATTTGCCTTAAGAATACGCAAGTGCTTGTATGCGTATTTCAACCATATCCCTTAGGTATATTTGCCGATGAAACACCCAGCAAGGGACACAAAACACGTATAGATCTACGAATGTGCAAAATTCGTTTATATTGAACTGGCTACTGGCAATGGAAATACAAATTATATTAATCAATTGAGTCCGCAAACAGTCCGTTTCTTACAGTCTCAACATTGCTATATTCTAACCATAAATTGATGACAATTGAAGGAACTATTTTGGAGCGCATCTTTGGTCAAAAAACTTAAGACCTCGCCCTTCAGTTATGAGACAACTAAACATCATTTGTTTTAACCCATATAACTTTTATTTCAAAAAATATCATAAAATGGAAAGAGAAAGTTTCATTGTATCTGGAATTTGCTATAATTGTGTACTAATAAATCTTCAATTCGAAGTTTCGTGTATTCACGGCCACCATCAAGTAATTTTTTTAAATACGGACCCGCTTTTTTATACAAATATTGATAAACTGTTGAAATCCAAATTAGTGATATATGTACTTGTCATTTAACAACGTTTTCTCTAAACAATTAACATCATAAGTGAATATTTTTATTACGGTACGGTCGTAGTTCCTTTGTAAATTCGTTTTGATTTTGTCAAAACGAATATAACAAATTCTATCAATATTCAATTGAGAATGTTTCCCTTTTCAATAGGCATACTTCGACATGCTAATAATTTCGATAAAAAGATAGCATTGTCAGTGATTTTTTTTTCATCAAAGTAGTAGAAATTAAACAAGCAGAAATATTATTTATTTTATGTTGAATTGAAGGTGGATAATGAAACGAGTAGCGAAAATAAATAAATGACATTACATTAAATGCTGGAATTGACGACCTCTTTGATACACATATGTTGTCTGCCCATACAATTTTTATGGCAATTTTCTTACATGGTGGGTGAAATGCTATTAATTACATGCATCCATTATTTTTTCTTCGAGATGGTCGATATCTGTAGTCGGTGTCAAGGTAGGTAACACCAGACAAAAAAATCTAAAGGAGTAAGTTCCGGAATCAATTTTTTTGCAAATATAATTAAACTAGAACTCTGTTATTACATGTCAGTCAGTAATCATACCCTATTATTATCCGCATTCATAAACTTTATTGGAGAAAAAAAAACGAAAAATCTCAATTTATCAAAATAAATATTGGGAGAGGACGACAACGAAATCTGATGGTTCAATTGGCAATTATTCAAATGAACCCGTTGGAAAGCCAATTGTTCCGGGCAATTTCAAACAAAATGCCGGGAAGAACAAGGATCCGGAATACACAAACAGAATTTATATAAACCACTCATCTTTGTGAATGGGATCCATTATGTTCATAATAAGTTCTGTTTTCGGTACAAACTTGACAGTACACTCGAATATCGAGCGCAACTCGAAGCCAGTCCTTCTCTTTCGCAATTTCCCAAATTGTATTCGACTATAGTTTGGATTTATATTCTGAAGGTTCATTTACGTCAGTGACAACACATTATTAATAGATGTTACACAGTGACGTACTGAGAGGTTAGTCATAAATTAAAAAAACATATGAAAGAGTAATTCAATCATTTATATTTGATGTCTTATTAGAGAAAATTAATTACAACCGGGGAGAAACATTATACAGGGTGTTTCAAAATTCAGTATCAAGATTTCAGAGCCGTATTTTTCAGGTCAAAATAAGACTTTTCTCCATAAACAAGGGTCCGCAAACGCTTCGTTACCGATCCACAGAGCGTTAAAGTTTCAAGATTTTTTTTCATCGCTCTTTCAGTTTTTGCGATATTGAGATCAAATTTGAAACATAGGTTACGTTTAGGGTTTACATCATCCAGTATGCCGAGTGATTGTAAGAATCTACAGTGAAATATTTTTTCAGGGGTCAGCCCTTTTTCGCCCCATAAACTTTTTTGTAGTGCGCTGCTGGTGGATTCAAACATATGCAATTAATTCTTTGTTTTGTTTAGAAATTTTTTTGGCTCTTGTAATTTTTGCGCATTTGCGACCGTTATCGAGAAAAAAGTAAAATCATGTATTTATTCGCTACATTTAATTAACATTTTTAACAAAAGGGGAAAATATATTATCAGAATGAAAACAAAAAACGCTACTTATTTGGTTTGTGATCTAAATTCTAAATTTCCTTAAACATTACCTGAAAAATAAGAAACCTAACAAACCTGGACTTTTTATAAAAGGTGCTGGAAATGCCCTCCTCCTTCTGCGTTACATCCTTCTCCTCTTCTTCTCATAGACTGCCGTACGCGTTCTAAAATTCCGGGAGTATTTCTTACGGTGTGGAAGGCATCCATAATTCGTTCAGTAAGAACTTCGATGGAAGGCACTGGTTCTGCACCATAACTAGGCCCTTTACATGTCCCCATAAAAAAAATCCAGCGGGCTGCAATCTGGGGACCGTGGGAGCCAAGCAATTGCTCTGCCAATCCACCGATTGGAAAACACTGTATCTAAATAATCGCGGACGATGACTCGAAAACGAGGGGGGGCATCGTGCATAAACCACATTTTTTGACGAACTTGTAAAGGCACGTCCTCCACTAATGCAGGCAATTCGTTCTGTAGGAAGTATACATATTTTATTTAAAATTCGCGGTAAAATAAAAGAACCAGTTAAAGTATCCTCCTACTATTCCTGCCCATATGTTTACGCTGAACTGTTCCTGGTGTCGAGATTGTCTGATAATGTGTGGATTTTCTGGTGCCCAAATATGAACGTTGTGGTAATTCACTACTCCGTCGCGTGTGAAGTGAGCTTCGTCGGTAAAAAGGTTACGAGATAAAAATGCATGATCGAACAGTTGCGCAGTATCCATCGGGAGAACTGCAAGCGCCGTGGAAAATGTCGCGGAAGCAAACCTTGGACGCGCTGGATATGATATGGTATAGCATGTTTTCGTGTAAAACCCTCCAGACAGTTGAATGGGAAACATCCAAATCCCTTACTATTTGTCGAGTACTCATACCAGCATTTTCGTCGATAACATTTAAAATGTCTTCATCTCTTATTGAGTTGAGTGCTTGTCGCGGTCTTCCAGCAACGTGACTTGGAGTCTGAAATCTGCCGTATTCCCGAAGGTGCTGATGGGAATTTTTGGTTTTGGTTTTGGAAATCTTAGCGCGTTAAACCTCTGAGCTTCAAGTCCGTTACCATTAGCCAGACTATAAACAAAATGGATGTCAGCCAGATGTTCAAATGAATATGGTTCATTTTCCATGTTAATATTAAAAAATACACGATGAGACATCCCCAACTTTCAAATAATGTCACATGCTTCAAAACAAACCTAAACGTCAAAATGAACATAGCAGTCACAGCCCACTAATTATCTTTTTCATTGTTTCGTTGAAAAATTTAATTAACTCTAGCGAATTACAAAAAATAATTTCACTTTTTCTCTCGATAACCGTCGCAGATGCGTACAAATTACAAGAGACAAAAATGAATTATAAAAAAACAAAGAATTCATTTTATATGTTAGAATCCACCAGCGGCTGACTACAAAAAAGTTTATGGGGCGAAAAAGGGCTTGACCTTGACCTGAAAAAATATCTCCCTGTAGATTCTCACAATCACTCGGCATACTGGATTATGTGAACCCTAAAACGTAACATATGTTTCAAATTTGATATTAATATCGCAAAAACTGAAAGAGCTATGAAGAAAAAAATAAAAAAAATTGAAACTTTAACGCTCTGTAGATCGGTAACGAAGCGTTTGCGGAAACATGTTTATGGAAAAAAATCTTATTTTGACCGAAAAATACGCCCCTGAAATCTTGATGCTAAATTTTGAAACACCCTGTATAGGTTTTTGCACGCGAGTGTAATATGAATTACATGTTACACAAATGCGGAACGTCATTTTAAAACGAGTCGTAACCTGTAGTTTCTACGACCATAAATTTCATTTAAAATACAAGGAGCTAACTGCAGTTTTGTATGGTAATTTTGTAGAAATAATCAGGAAATTTCATTCATTTTCAGTATAAAAATAAAATGGTCCAAGCCTTGTCTCATTATTACACCAAATGAAACTATGCAGTGACTAACTGTCAGAATCCGTAATTTTTTGAATAAAAAAAGAGCGCGTACAAGAAGTGACAGAAGTGAAACAACTTCTTTGGTGATCTGAACCTCGATTTGCACGCGGTATGTTCTGGTCTTTTAGCATGGTGGTGCAAGTTATCTTCTAACATGACATTTGTGAAATTTTCGTACCTATTTGAAAGCTTTATATAATAAGTGGATTTATTGCCCGAACTGTTTGAAATGACTACTCTGAAACTTCTACTATACGCGGCATTTATTATAGAGTTAGTTAAATTACCGTTGGTGGCTAGAGATGTTCTTTGGTTCTATCACCGTTTTCTTTTATTTTTGCGGAAACTACCTAGCAACATATATAGCATAGTTCTCTTTTTCTCTCTCTGGCCAAGTACCTGTTCCGTCTCTTTTGCGTCAGGAACGTTTCGCTTGAAAAATGTTACACTCAAAATCGAATTTCAAATTTTACTCTCATCGCGCCCAAAGAAGTTTCACATTGGGATGCAATCTAGACATGTGTGATTTCAACATGCAAAACATTATTTTAGAATAATGAAATCTATCAGTATACAAACTTTTATTTGGTGTATTGATGCATTGATTACATATTCTTCATGAAAATATTCTTATATAAGTACAGTAAAAGAAATTTGTGTGTGAATTATTACAAAAAAACTGTAGAATCAAAACTCACTTATGTGAGTCGATTTATCCAAAACCATATGGCAATTCTGTAGCTTTTCCGTAGTCACGTAAAATGAAAAAATATGTATGTTCGTAATTCTACAGCACGCCAATGCTCGTGACTCATACATTGCTAACTTGAAGCGATAAAACTTCTCGCCAATGGAAATATAAAAAATTATGGCTGCCGACCGGGTAAACATTCCCAGTTTCAGTTCGATGAAAAAGCATTAAGAGTTTTCATTTCCGTGAGTAATGGAGAAGTGTACATTATTGATAAACCCCGAGGAGCCGTACAGCCGGATTATTTCTTACGAACGTAGGAAAAATATATCTTGTTGTACACACGGGAAAAATAAAAATTAGGTGGACAATTCGAGCAAATTCTACAGCGACTATGTGTATCGTGTTTTATGTGAGTGAATAATATTGGAACCCGCATTTAGTTTGTTTATGAAGAAAAGTAAATGAGCGAGATATTCCAGTCTCAATTAGTTGAATACAGAAATTCGGAGATGGAAATATACCAAAATACAGAAAATCTATTTTAATTTAATCATTTATATCCTATGATTGGGACCATTATAAAATGTACTTTATATATATATATATATATATATATATATATATATATATATATATATATATATATATATATATATAGATAGTTTGCCATCTTCAGGTGATGTCTCGTTCATTCGATTTTGTTTCGAACTCAACTGATGTTTTTTTGTTGGTGGTTAGTCGATTGCGCACGATCAGCCGTCGGTTTCCTTCGTTTGTGCCCTGTTGCGTGTGGAGCCGTAAGATGCGTTGTTGCCAGATCGCCACCGGTGTTGCTCAATTGTGCACGATCGGTCTCCTTCCTTCGTGTTCTGCTTTGTATGGGGCCGGATGAGGTCGCTGTTGGTCGCGCCGTTGCCAGGTCGCCATGGGTGTTGCTGGGTGAACTATCTGCTGGATATTTATATATATATATATATATATATATATATATATATATATATATATATATAGGGTGTTCTCAAAGGTATGGCATATATTTTAACAGGATGCAGAACTCGTCAGAATAAGTGATTTAGCATAAATAAAATAATGTATATGGAAGTAGCAAGATAACGTAGATGTGAGTGAAAATTTTTGCATTCTAAATTGTTGGTTATGTGAAAGTGAATTCACTCATTTGTGTCTAGCGACACCAATTTTATTTTAATAGGTTACTACCGGAATACTTATTTTATATAAACAAGTTGTCGTTCTTCGGTAGATAAACAAAATATAACTTTTTATAAAACATTGGATCGCATTATATCCAACCCGAATAGACTAATCAAAATACCCCCACTTCAAAGATCCGACTGAGGCGATTCAGGAGTAAGGATAAAGCTCTCTGCCTACTAGACCTTTCCGTGCCATGACCGTAACCGGACCAACGCAAACCAATGTGCGTGCATGTCGGTTGCAAACGGTGTAGTGAGCGTTGTTCCATTATAAATAACCCAAACAATAACTTTTTGTATAAGTCGGAACGATTAAGGTCATGGCACGGTCAGGTCTAGTGAGCTACCTTAACTCCAACGCCAGATTTATCTGTCAAAATTGGAGGTACATATCTTCAATGCAAACATCAGTGAGTTAATACATGTGCTAAAAGATTTCCTGATTATATCAGGAGACCTCACTGTGAGCTAACCCATACCATAGGTTATAGAAGCGGGTCAAATATCCATCAGAAAACAACTACTTTCCTGGCTGATGTCTACGAACGTTGGATTATATTTGATGAACAATCAGTCCAAGGTAGATCATGCAGACAATTATTTATATATATATATATATATATATATATATATATATATATATATATATATATATATAGTTGTTCGAGGCTAAAATTCAGGAGGATGAAAGTAAATAATACTTCTATCTTGTTGATATTTTTATTTGAATAAAAAGAAAATTAAGTTACGAAAAACGAGAATATCGGGGAAAGAAAAATACTGTATGGTCTCTCAGAACATAAGACTGATGTGATTGTTTGGAAAAAAAACCCACATGCACTGAAGCATGTCCCATCATTATTAGAATCGAAACCAGTAGAACGTGATGAAATAAAGTCGTTATATCTACTTAAAATGATTTTCTAGCAGCAATATCTATGAGAGCAATTTGTTCGATCAATAAGACGCTTAACTTGACTCTTGATTACCTGTAATAACAAAAAATGAAATCCTTTGTCGTCGTATATGAAATGTTCGCTAGAGAGAGAGAGTCGGAGTGAATTGAGTTTTTCTTACAGTTAAATTAGCTTGGGAACACTTTCAATTTAAAAAAATCACTCCATTAGAACAAAATACGTTTTGTGATACAAATAGTATTTTGAAGATAATTTCAGATAATTTCCACCTAATAGCACGAAAACCGAAAAAAATACAATTTAATCATTATGTGACCAAAACAAAAAATATATAACCAATGGAAATTACGTCAATTCTAATTAAATATTATTCGTCACTCTTTAGCTAATTATACTCTGATGAAGTGAGAAAATATGAAGGATGGTGCCTAATTTACAATCTTCAATGACGTTCTAATGTTTCTCCTAACGTTTTCTTCAGTTTCGAGTATTTTTTCCACAAAACTTGCGTTCTTTCCATAGATATAATAACTTCGGAAACTAAAATTAGTTTTCGTTCAGAAGTTAATTCCATATTCCGTACATGAAAATTAGCTAATAGCATTATTCATTCAGCATAGTTGCTGAAAAAATATCATATGTTTCAGGCAAATGGAAACAAACCGAATAAATTCATTTTCTCCGAAGGTCATGAATGCATGGCGCATTTAAGTTTCGACGTTGAAATTTACTTTTCTATAAAGTGAAATATATTCATTATTGCCATGGTTACGTATCCAACTATTACCCCGCTCCATGCTCGCCACACATAGATCACTTTTACCCCTAATAACGTAATATATTACGATATTACCATTTCTTGTGCTACACTCTTTTGATTGGAATATTCCTCTTCTTGATGGTAATGGAGGTCTATGAGCAAAACTTCAATCTTTGATGAGAAACCAGCATCAAGAAACGGGATTACTGCAATTAGACTGATGTACTCCAAATCCCTAAGACAACTGTAACTAACTTAGCGCCTCAGCGCCGGCTGTAAACTTTTGTGGCTGACATAAAGTGCATGCTTGTTGTTCATTCGTCTTATTAAATCAAAATGAGACATAAGACAACACGTAATACCGACTCGGAATTGGCAGGGATGAACCAAAATAAACCGAGGGCGTGGTATAAGCAAGGGTGAGTTAATTTCTATTTCTGGGCAATATCAAATTACATGTAACTAATGCTATTTTATTTGCTTTCAATTTAGGGATTTGAATCCATCTCGTTGATGAACCACTACATCTGCTCTGCAAACACCTTTCACCCGGTTGATATTCGATTTTAATTAAATTCTTCCAGAACTATGGAGCCGATATCAGATTTTGATTGGCTTGACACATTCCATCGAGTTTAACCATTCTCCAGAACCTTCATTTCATGAAAATTACTAAAATATAAACATTTGTAATTATTTCCTTCTTACAAGTACATCAAGTGGTTTAGTACAATTACAAAATTGACTGAACGTCATTCTCGGTTTCATCTGCGAAAATCCCGTATGATTCAACAACAAAAACGAAGAAATTATATATACAGGATGATTTCATCGTTGGAGAGAAAGCCCGCAGTGAAGTACGAAGTCGATAAGACAGGAACAATTTTGTCCGTGGAATAAGCGTTACAACCTCAATATCGTCCCGCAAGAGGTGAATATCGTCAATTGCTTCTGAATCAAGAACATAACAACGACAATTTCACAAAACAAACACGAATTGAAGTGAATAATTTATATAATTCACTTGTTTGGGTAATAGAAAATCCTCATGCTATATGACAGACACATTTGGTGAATAAAAAAAAACGCGTGTGAAATCATTCGTGGACAAATATTTTCTTTTTAGCGATTA
This sequence comes from Gonioctena quinquepunctata, assembly GCA_018342105.1. Taxonomy (NCBI): domain Eukaryota; kingdom Metazoa; phylum Arthropoda; class Insecta; order Coleoptera; family Chrysomelidae; genus Gonioctena; species Gonioctena quinquepunctata. The sequence goes on along the minus strand of JAFIRS010000038.1, from coordinate 483,041 downwards.
GAAAGATATATACCAGGACCGTAATAGGACCACTTTCATCGGTAAGTGATTTGGCAACTTTTACTTACTTTATAGTAAATTGTTTGTTCATAATACCACATATTTTGACTAGTTCTATATGATAAGGAGAAAAAGACTCAACTTTGAAAACACTATATATAAACGATGATTTGACAATAACATACTAGATAATTTGTGCAACTGGGAAAAATATTATTTTGCATTCCCTCCCATTTTTACTACTCCTGAACTGAAAATCAACATCGTATTTCCAAAACTTTCCCATACAAGGACGAAGGGTGACTCACAGGCCACATGAACAAAATTCTTCTAGAAAATGGGATCCTAAGAACAAATGTCACACGATTAATTTTGAGGTTGTACTTCTTTCCTTTGTGTGTTTTTTATTTCTATGGAGTATCGCATGACCGCGCTCAGTATGAGGAGGATAAAGATGTTCTCGATGTTTAATGAAATATATACGTTTTCATCATATGTCCATCACTCAACCACCTCCAAATCCAATTAAGTGCATATAACCACATTAACCTATTTTGTATGAGTAATTAAATTTAGATGACACAAGAGTGTACCGGAAAATACATCTATCATACAGTGTTGATTACAGGTCAGTCAGACTTTATAGTACTAGTGACAGTGAAAATCGGTAGTTTTCGTATATGTGACTATAACTTTCCTTTCCGTTTAGATTCCAAACGAATGTTAGCTTCATCTACATTTTTTTACCTACTCTTTAGCTCAATATTCACTATTTATGTGTTACAGTTGTATAGTAATCCTTACACAATGGATGTATCAATTTTTCAAAATATTATAACCTTAAAATATATGGATTGCTGAAAACCATTTTTTTTCTATAATAATCACTATACATTTTTCTCCGTGTCTTGCATACCACATGGGCACAATTCGGAGAACTCCATTCTAAATGCTGAGACAGACTGTCACTTAATAACGAGGAAATTCAAGCACTAGTAGGTCTATTAAGAGAGCAATCTGAACTATATTCCAGTAAATATTTGTTTACAGTTTTACATGGCTCGGAGATTAAGATCTCACTGCCTAATTGATTCGATGGAAATGAGATTTATTCTTGCAAAGTTGTAAAACGACATCAAGGAACTTCATTCTGTTTGAATTTTGATGTTGGTATTGCTCATAATCATAATCATTAATACTACGAAACTGGGTTTAAAGTGACACAACCTAAATTGATGTTGTTAGTCGCAGTAAATATCAATTTTGAAATCGTATGAAGTGAATTTTCCAAGCTGGAAACCTCAAATCTTTAATGAAATCGATATCGGAATCACAAATTATTGAACTTGAACGTCTATTTTATATCTACTAATCATAAAAATTAGTAGTACGAATCGTAAAATGAAGATGGGTACGCAAAAATTCCATACGTGCTCTATTCAAGTTTTTTTGTACTAGTTTTCAAGAATAGACATTATAATGTTTATTCTTTCTCAGTTATCTCTAGAACATTAATTAATTTCCCGAGAAAATGTTGATGGAAACCGATTGCATATTAGCCACGTGTTTTTCAAATATCATTTGAGTAAATGAGTTATGTACTTGATTGCGGTAAACCAGAATCAATTCCGAAAATAATAATAATCTTTCTGAAGATCAGAGAGTAGTATTTTCGAAAACAAACAATTAGAAGTTTTACGGAGTTTTTTCAACCGATGAAATTTGAATCCATTGAAGTGTTGCCATGGCGACCCTAAATTGGTACTATTTTTACCACGATTTGGAGTGCGTTTATAAAATCTTATGGAAAAAGGGACATTTCCGTATCATAGAATAAATGCCCACTTATATTGGCATCGGATGGACAAAAATAACCAGTTTCAAATCGCGCGTTATCAAACCTAAACCAATAGAAATTCACACCATCCAATACAATGCTTGCATACGATACAAATAAGTCGTCGTTTCTTTCATTTTTGATCAGAAGAGGTATTTTCAATACACCCTGAAACTTTTAATAAAATAATAGAGATGGAAGCAGCTCGTAAAATACCAACTAATTTAATGGAATCATATTTATGGGGATGAAATTTTCCAGGTAATTACGTTACCAACTACTTTATGCTAACGGAGAAAATAACGCAACGAAATTGTGTAGAAACTGTTCTGTGATAATCCCATTCTACGGATAAATTGAATTGACAAAGTTGAAATGGGGAGCGATTCATGAAATTTGATGCGAAGGACTTGAACATTTGAAGTAACCCTAGACCTGAAGGAAAAATCAAGTTTATTTTAATAAACTCACCTATTTATAAAATAATACGAACTTTCCTAAGATTGTAGTTGGCCGGAACAACATTAATTATGTGTTCATCAGTTTTTTCAAGAAGATTTTGGTAAGTATATTTTTTGTTCCCCTGTAGGTATCTTTGTTGTGGTTGCTTGAGAGTAATATAACTCAATTGTTGTAAAAAAAAATCCAAAAATTTTGGGAGAGCTAAAATTTCATAATCACCAATATATTATAAATCATTTCGAATGGAAAGCTTTCTCATGGATTTAGTCAGAGATAAATTGTAATTTTCCGTTAATATTTTTTGCAATCGATACAATCCAAGTGAGCGCTCGGTGAATAGGGATATTAGCTCCTCGCCCAACAATATTGTCTTTAAAACTAACGCCGAGCTTCCATTCGTTTTCATTAGAGAACGATTCTTTCCGTTTCTTTTCCGCGTAATCTATGTTGTTTGGGGACTCGAACCGGATACCCCTTCTCTCACCTTGGCTAAGTCGTAGGGCGAAATTCACCCTGGGGAAATTCGCGTTCGGCTGAAAAAATCGTATTAAAATACTTTACCATCACCTTAAAGGGAAGGTTACACCCCCGTTTTCCCTCAAACCTATCTTTTGGAAAAAGGATACGGTTCTTTTCCGGTGCGGTGGTATTTGCTTTTTAAATTTTCCATGTTTTGCTCTGATTACCACGCGCTCAGTTCTTGTAAATTGCTCTTCTGTGCATCGAAGGCTAAGGTTATTCAGTGGCGTCGAAGAGTATTTTGCAGGGTCTCTATTTTCGCGAATTTCGTGTTTCTGCAAATCCAACGAGCGTTTGATGAGAGGTTCTCCATAAGTTCGAACAATCAGTATCGCAATCAATGATAGCGTGTGTTTATTCGCAAAAATGGTCGTGAAACAAAAATATCATCCAACGCAATATCATCTAATGAACCAAAATATATGGCAAGCACCAATAAAAAAGGACAAACTAGATGAACGATCTCCAGATCTTCCATTAATCTTTGGGATATATTTGGCATGCTATTTTTTTGTTCCTCCATGCTCAGTTTGGATATTTTCTCTTCATCTTTAGTTTGGCTACACAGTTTCTAGACTTGTTGTTTTTATTTATTAACATCAATTCACAGTTACTAAACGTTTTCAAATAAATCTCAATTTATTGAAATATTTCACATATGCAAATATTCTGAAATATATCAGAAATTATTTTCAATCTCACGAGTCAATTCAAGTAAAAAGAGTAAACGGTTATGGATAGCATGGTGGGATCTTACTCGTTGAATACCCGCACGATTAAAGCATGAATTACTTGTATTTCTTTTTGCAGATGGATAGTTTGCAACGATTTCGTTAAAAATACGAATGAATGAACTTTCACTGTTTCGTTTCCTACATTCTTTCATAAATTCGAAAACGTTCCGTCACAGTACAATTATTTGATGAACTGAAGACAAAAGTGTTGATTTCGTACATGGATGTATATTTTTTTCGCTTCGTTTCGACCACCCCTGCTATTATTAAAAACTCTTTCGAAGCACACGTCCTTCTCCGCTTCTGAAAACAAATATGTAAATGTGAAAGTCCTTGAAGCTCGAACTCGTCAGCATCGAAAGAAATGGTCCCGATACCGCTTTTATGCGTGTTTAATGAATCGCATCCACAACAGAGAAAAAAAATCGTTGGAGAATAAGCCGTTCTGCGGTGATGATGGAATAATAGACTCCCCAATATTTATTCAAATTAGATGGAAAACTGACAAGGCGATCAGCGTTTGTCGAGTTATGCGAGAAGAATATTCAAGAACAAGAATAATAATTCAAATTCTACATTGGTATTAAACAATGAAAAAAATAGTCGGTACACTCAACTACTAGAAAAATTGTTGAACAATGGCATATATATATATATATATATATGGCATATATATAAATATATATATGCGTTTTTCGTATTCAAAACAAAATTCTATTATATTGGGTAAATACGACACACGACTCAACTTGTTTTTAAAAACGAACCCATATCAAAGGACAGAACACTACTGAAACAACAGTTCGTTGATCCCAACTAACATTAAAGAAACATTTTACCAACCGGAGATACAAAATGTATTCAAGAAGTCCAAATTTACTTATTTCAGACATATTATTTTTCTTTGAAGTCCTCATAACTCTAAAGTAATAATTCAGGTTGTAAATATGTAACCAATCTCCTCCAAAATCCATTGACTTTATGAGCAAAACTCATAGCGTAAATTCATTTATTATTAACCTAAAATATATCCCCATATGGTGGGACATAGTTATTTATTCAGTAAAATTTTACCTAAATCTCCCCAAGCAAAATGTCTTTAAGTTCCACGAACTTTGAAGTATAATTTGTAGGTTGATATTTATCAATTTATAGATTCAAATACATTCATATGGTCAGGAAAGAAATGAGTCTATAAATAGGTCAAATGTGTAAATCTGTTATTCTATTTCTCCACCAGTAACTCGACATTTTATCAACTCACAGGTCCATCGTGTAAGGGACTTTTTCCGCCATTGAAAAAAAATCAATAATTTTCACAAAGAACTCATCACAATTATTACCTGTCATAAAGGCAATTCTGTTGAAAACCAACTGCCGAGTTCCAGTAGTCAGAATGTGAATACTCTTTACAAGCTAAAGTAACGCCTAAAAATGTTACAATCAATTTCTCATCATAATTGTCATGTTAGTAAAACTCCTCATTAGGCCAGAAAAAAAGTATTATTTATCAAAATTTGATGTCTTACTTACGTACTGCCTCGTGAACACGAATCTAAATTCAAAACGCGACTCTCCGGAATACTTTCACGAGGAGGAACGAACGAAAACACTCAAAATATTTCTTTAACCAAAACACCACACTCCTGAAATCATGTGCTTATCTCACGTAAAACTGCCGTTGTCCACAATTTCTCTATTTTTCAAAACACATTTTGCCAGCCTTACCTCGATCATAGCTGTGTTTTCTTTTGTGAGATAATTGAAATTGCCGTTTTGTTGACAATATACCCACTTATGGAGGAAAAATAGATTTATAGTAAATTTAACTAACAACAAATTTTAAGTTATGGTACCAAAAATTTGTAGTTGATTTTATAATTTATGTATTCAAATACATCAATTGGTCAGGAAGTGTAGTCTATAAATGTCAAATAAAACTTATCATTCAAGTAACACGACATTATGCAATAACGACAGAAAGAAATGTATTATTTATCAAAATTGACTTCTGCCGCCGTGAAAGCGAAATATAAGAGATAAACGCGACTTCTGAAATTCTTCTACGGGGATGGAATCAAAATCATTTTTCCATATTTTCGGCTACCAAAATCACGCTTATAGTATTTTTAATACCTCTGAAAGATTAAAACCGTCCGTCTGTGTCTGAATTTCTCATATTTTGCAAAACCACATTTTACCACACTGAATGAAACTTATTTTTTTCTAAGAGATAATGAAATTGCTTTACTTGTTGACATTTACTACTTATCCAGAAGAATAAAAAATAGTTTAATAAGAATTTTATTCATTGTACAAAAAATGTCTATTGTATTTTATATTACCTATGTAAAATGCTGAAATGAAATACATGCCATTTTATGAGGTTGGAGAGGCTGCCGGGCGATCCAAGAGCTGTTCTGCTTAGTGTAGGCTAATTATTAATTATTCTTACAAGGTTGATGAATTATTGAAACAACTGTTCATCACACATTTGAGAAATGCAATGGGGAAACATCTCATTATTTCCTTTGATTTGCCCAAACAAGGAATAAAAAAAATTTAAGTTAAAAATACGCACGGAACAGTTTTGTAGTAAGAACAAACTTCAGCGAACTGACATTTGATATTTTTGACATGGATATTGGGATATATCGATAAACGTTATTTGTGTTTCGATTTTGATATTTTGATGGTATAATAATGGTTGTTGTCCACCATATTTGATTATAACTTCGAAATAATATATTTTATTAACCTGCCTACTGATCTCTATATGGAGTTTGCGATGCAAAGACTTGCCACGCGCCTGGATTGGCTGATTTGCAAGCTGCCTAAGAAGGACAATAATTTTCAAAAACAGTAGTCGTATCTGACAAATGTCATGTCGTTCGTTGACAGCATCCAAACTAAAGGCTGAAGGCGGAATCTAGAAACGCAGGTCAATTGTCAAGTCGATGGGTGCGTCCAATAAAAGTGGAAAGCACTTTGCTGGATGTGTGTTATTACAGATCAAATGTTTTTTGATAATTGTGGTTTTGTTTATTGCTCTAAAGTATACCGACATTATCTACCAGTATATATATAAAACAAGGTTCGTTCCTTTTCATTGGTGAGAAATTGACACTATTGTATACGTATCGCTGGTAGGCTGCAACGAATGTTAATAAGGATAACCAGACTCCCTTTTTACATTTATCAAACAATCAGTTCAAAATTCAATATATTTGAATTTTCATTGTTTGAAGCTTATTTTTATTTCAACCGGCAATAGCCAGTGTTCTCTACGGCTCCGAGCAGGTCAGCTAAAGTTACACTGGTTCTCAAAATTTGGTTGAAGTTGACCAAAAAAAATTGTTTTTGTCCTGATGGTAGTAGAGGAACTATGCATGTTCTGGACCACGTTGGAACGCATTTGTTCCTCCAAATACCAACGGTGAAACCCCGTTAGGATACATCACCACACCACTGGTGGATCGAAAATACACAGACCGTTTACTTATGGTGCGACGATTGCTCCTCGTTGTTGAAATGGATGAGCATATGTTGAAAAATTGATAACATGATCTTAAAGCATATTTTCAGGTCGTACCTCTTGCCCAAATATAGGTAACTCGTGAATCTCATTTCTGCCCGCTGAAGTGGGTACTTTTAAATATCGAATACATGTTTATCTATGAATAATACGACGACCGACCGCTCCGAAAACAATCGCACTATAAATATACTCGCTGGCAGTCGAGATTTATAGCCTTTATTATTTGTTCAGGATGAAGAAATATAATACCCAAGTGAAAAGGTCATTTTTTATTGCAACAGTAATGTTACTAGACGTTTTGTGTTGCGAAGTTCTTCTTCGTTTTGTCTATTGAAATTGATCAGCCCAGACGTGGACGCGCTTTCTGATGTAGCGAAGAGGATTGGCCCAACATCAACAAATTGATTTCAATTTTTCATTGGTTGAATATTGATAGGCACATTGAAACGGAAACAAGGTCAATAAGGATAGTCGTAAAAAAATAACTGAAATAACTGGTTATAGATATCAATACTGCTGCTTGGAATAAGTTATAACTAAGGTAAGAAAGAATCAATCGGGAATTATAGAAATGGGTCTAATATTATTTGTATGCGCAAATTATTAATATGCAAACAATAGCGATATATAGGGTGTCCCTGGACTTCCTCTTTTCCTCTCGGGAATTTATAGATGGGGTCAAAATATCACTTCATATAACTTTTGTTCCTAAAAACGTTACCAAGTTATGGGCCCTCAAAGTTACAAAATGAAAAATGTATTTATTTGATAACTTTCAAAGTGACTATTCAAAATCATCTAAATGTTGGTGATTGACTAAACAAATGAATTCCTTCGATGAGTTTTCATGCAGGAGTCAGTTGTTTTGCTACAAAGTCAGGAACGGACTACCCCCGATGGTCCACACCCCAAAACTTTGAAATGACAGGGATTTGTCAATATGTTTTAACAAAACAAGGTTACCTGGACAATTTCCTGAATAAAAGTACTCGTGTGGAAAATCGATCGGAGCAACGATTTTTGATAAAAATGCATTTCCGACATCCAACGTGAGATGTCTACCATTATTCGAAAAGATTAATTTGTAATGAAAATAGAAATGATAGGTAAAATGTTCATAACGAATTTTTATCATGCAAACACGTTTACCTTACAAAACTCATGGTGTAATTAATCAATCGCAAGCCTCAAGAGCAATTTTATTTCTTTCTGTGGAAAGCAATGGAACATAAATTTATTCACCGGATATTTTTCACTTATTCATGTGCAGCCGTTTTTGTAGTTTATTCGTTTGCTTTTTATTAGTTATGTCTTCCGATGTGCGTTTTTTCAGCTAAATTTATCTTCGGGTTAAAGATTTTCTCCCATGAAATTATACTTATAGTGAAACTCCTCAACATTTAAGCTGTGAATACGAATTTGCAACATCGAAATGTTGAGTTTCATGAGATTCAGATAACACAACACAAAACGTGCTTATTCCACGCGTACATACAAAATATGGACTGAATTCGATATTTCATAGCTTGTTAGTTCAAAACACCACGAATCTACATAACTTGATATTTCATTTGAAAAAATATCTACATTGTGAATGAAACTTTCAACTAGGTACTGTACTTTTTGTTTACGACTTTATTTCAGCATATTTTATCCCTGTTATAAATGTTGTTGAATCAACGTTAGCATTAGTATTTCTACTGTGAACATTTTTCATTTCAAATAATGGTGGACGATCGGGTTTGATGTCGTCGAGTAAAACTGCATTTTTATTAAGAATCGTTGCTCCGATCGACTTTCCACACGAGTACTTTTATTCGGAAAATTGTCTACGTAACCTTATTTTGTTGAAAACTATTGAAAAATTATCTGTCATTTCAAAGTTTTGGGGTGTGGACCATCGGAGATAAACCGTTCCTGACTTTGTAGCAAAACAACTAACTCCTGCACGAAAGCTCATCGAAGGAATTCATTTGTTTAATCAATCCCAAAATTTAGATAATTTCGAAAATTCACTTTGAAAGTTATCAAAGAAAAACATTTTTCATTTTGTAACTTTGAGGGCCCGTAACTTGGCAACGAAGGCTTTTAGGAACAAAAGTTATATGAAGTACTGGTGATATTTTGACCCCATCTATACATTCCCGAGAGGTAAAGAGGAAGTCCAGGGACACCCTATATATATATATATATATATATATATATATATATATATATATATATATATATATATATATATATATATATATACAATATATATATATATATATATATATTGTTATGTTTAGAAGTACGTTAAATATTTAAAGAGTTGAAATAAGAATTATAAATAAAAAATGTTCGTATTTGGTAATGTATGCTATTATTTTACAGTTTTTCCGAAGATTCTACCGTTTTTCTGAAACCTTATATAATATTATTCAATACCTATGTTTGAAATAAACATGTTTTCAACATTACAAGCAATTGGCATAATTTTAAAAATGATAGAAACCAAATTTTACTAATATATTTTGAGCACAAGCAGATAACAAAATGTTAAAATTTCGAACATTCTGTATATGAAATTGGATCTGAACACAATAGCCAATGATATGCCAGGAAAGATCTTGATGCAAAATTGGGGATTTTTAAAATATAAAAAGCAGAAACGTCAAAAGAATTATTTTTACATGTCTTGTATGTAAGGTAGTTAGAAATGTTTCGTAAATAAAAACTGTCAAAAAGGTGAAAATAATGAAAAGTGCAACAAAAAGGTGCGTGAAAATCGAAAATTCGAGAAGAAAACAAAGGGACGGAGAACAGATAAATTATTCTGGAAGACCGAACGAAAAAAATTGAAATTTTAAAAAATCAATCAATATGTATTAGAAAAACAGTTATTTGACAAGGCAATATGGGAAATACTATAAAGAACAATAGCAGATAAAAGATCCCAGATGCAGAGTTAATCTTACCTTTTTTCATTGGAGATTTACCAATACGAGGCGAAGTCACAGTCGACAAAGGGGCTGCAGTTTCCAAGAACGGGAGAAATCCTAAACTCTGAACATTCTCGTTACAAGAAGTCACAGGTATTTTTTGAAACCATAAAAAGTTACTGCAGTGCAATTAAATTAAAACTTTTAAAGAACCCTTTTGATAGAACCTTTCATGAATTACTATATTGACCACATAACCTATGAAACTAGGTTAAATTTCACTTTTAGTATCACATACCTGCACATTTCCTGTATATATTTGCTATGAAGCACCAATTAGGTTATTTATCACATAATAGGTAGTAGTAAGTTTTTCCTGAATCAAGGAAATTATCATTTTGATGAATTTCTGCTTTATTTTCAAAGATTCAGCAATAACAGTTGCCATTTTCTGAAATTGACTTCAAGAACAACCAGAGGGCTCCACAGTAGAACCGACTTCTGAGATTCCATAGGCGTACCGATTGAGTAAGCTGAGGTGAAGGAAATAAGGTAAAAGAGTAGATGGAAAGAAGGTAAAATGCATAGCCGGAGATATTAAATATTTATATGGGTATTCATTTGTCAATATATATTGAATTAAATTCGAAGCGAAATAGTTGAAAGTTTCGAAAATATTAAAATATATATATATATATATATATATATACATATAAAGGCTGGGTGGCTTCTGTATACAACTATAAGGAGAGGGTTCGATTCCTATGGCCGGAAGAACATCTGCCAGAGTTATCAGTGGATGAGCTTCTATATCTATTATATCAACTGATAGACACTTGAAGCGTAGTGCTGGCCACATTAGCTTTCCAATATCGGACCTGGTAATAGCAGCCTTCCCGATGTGTTTACACCCTATGGAAGTTAGACTATTATTAAATTGAAAAGAAAATTATTTTCATAAAGTGAATAAGCATTGAGAACTGCATTCAATTAAATGTCATCGACCGCTAGCAATTAGCTGATATGAAACAGTCTCGTTCCAGACCTTGAAGGCTCAGTGCATGATGGAGGTGCACTGATTCTCGATAAGGGTACATAAAAAGATGTGTGGTCCTACCGCCTGTTTTTTTTTTCATCCGATGTTGGTCAGGTTCACAACTAGAGTTGGGTAGACCAGGGCAAGCTGCCTTGTGCCCTGGTTCATAACCAGACGTTATATTTACAAGAAATGCTCTCTCCCGGAATTGATCCTAAGCCCCCAGCATGACAGTCTAGTGGTATCCACTATACCCCGCTGTGCTGTGCCCATGAACATTAGGAAGCACTTTTCGATCAACGCAACGGTCATAGGAAATGTTTTGATTTTAAATAACGTGAAGAATCGACGCACGGTGTTCTTCGAATGTATTATGATAATAGCCGATGATCCCAAAAGCTAACCTTCGCTTTCCTCAGATCAAGTGTACTGAAGTGGAAAAATGAAAGTTTTATTGTGGTTGTGGCATACTTGAATGGTATTTACTCTGGTCTACAAAAATAGCCACCAAAACAGATAATAATAACAATTATTCTTATCGACTGATAAAATCGTTGACAGAATTATTTCTTCTCTCCACAAACACAACAAGAAATTAATCATCGTGATGAATTCAGTATAACTGGGTCCCGAGCCAAAATTCTAACCGCCCTCTATAATACTGTTGGTCAAAAAATTATTGTCGTATGTTATCACTATTGTATTGAACTACAAACATTCAGTCTACCGTTTTGTCGCAAAATATTAATTACATTATATTTATTGTGGTGATTCTTGAAACGATCATTATTAATATGATTTATTGCGAAGTATGCGGCCAAGCATGATCGGTCATAGAGAAAAAAATACACCGAATAATAAAGTTATACATAGACGTGAACGTAATACAACAATATCGCGTTTCTTCCAGGAAATGCACTAACCGCTGAAATACGACGCCAAATGTCATATTTACGATGTTGATTCATTCATCTAGTACTTGAATTGCCGGACAAATATTAACAGAAATAGGGCAGGGCTTGTTGAATGTTTACATAATTAGCTAATTTATGTAAGAGGGGCTTGGTATAAAGCTTATTGGAAGTGTCTTCGATATTGTAATTATTACCACGCCTCTTTATATGAGTAGATTAAGTGAACAGCACAAAATCATACTATATTATTTTTCGAATGTTCTGCATAGCTGCTATTTTAATACGCTGTTATTCATCTTTATTTATGAACCTGTCTGTTTCGTAAGATTCCAGGGAGTTATCGCGGACCTCTTATCGCGGACATTCTTGCTTTACTGATACATAAAGCGTGGAAAATCTACATATTACTGACTTATAACTAAAATAGAGTAGCGCGGTCACCAAACCTCTAAATTGAACAAAATTGATTACTGGAACCAGGAGTAAATAATATTTGCAATGTATAATTTACTATATATGAACGTTGTGTAGTCCAAAAGATAGAAACATTGGACGAATTATTATTTCTTCCGTTATTTTGTCCACATGGATGTCTGTCGTAAAACCACTTTATTGCTTAGTTCTAGCCTTCTTGATAGTCGCTTTTCATTTAATTTTAGAGAAACGATTGATACACATTTATTGACCGTGAAAGTATGTGTTATTCAATACTAAAGAGATATATAGGAAAACATCGATATTTGACTGTCATAGGGATTCATTCTAACGACCCGACTGGAAAGATCCTATTGTAAAAACAGAATGGATCATGAGTGGAAAACTACACAAAACTCAAAACCTCTGCACATACTAATCCTTGGCAAAAATGAATCGCATTCATACATTATTTTTCTTATTTAAACATGGCTGTTTTCTTAAGGACATTCTCAGAGGTAAGATTTCCCTTTGTAGTGGCCAACATACAAGACTTTTTCTTCTATTTTGATGATAATGATACGATCGCAAATTTTGTTTAATATATTTTATTTTTTGTAGACCGAGAATAGAAATCGAATTTATTTATTGGATGCAGCTCACAGATTTCGCTTCATTACTGAATTTTGATCAAGTTCCGAGTTAAAGGGAGAATCGGGTGAGAAGCTCACGCATGAACTGATGGCGCGCAAAGTTCGTTCTCTTTCTCTCTTCGAAGATCTGTTTCGACGTCTGCCATCGGTATCTCGGATTCAATCGACCGAAAACTCCAATTAAAATTGAGATTGCTTCCAGCGAAATGCCGCCGGAATATCGAACGAACGAACTGCTCATATGGGAAAAACGTGTAAGCTACAGGGCGATGAAGAAAGAGGTGCTCATTTAGTTATCTCCAAAATATACAAGGAAGGGAAACAATAAATAACATCAACCTGTGGTAGAAGTCCATTGTATCTCGAAGTGGAGTGGTATTATTTTATGAAGTAGAAAAAATCAAGTCTCACAATATAATATTAAAATCAATTAGTTAACAGATGGTGAAGGTTAAAACCATCGATTAGTATAATGTGAACTTATAGGTTCATCATCAGGAGAAATAAAATTTCCACAATAAAGAAGAACAAAGACTTAAGTCCATAGGATACTATACAATGTCTACTTACATGGAGATGAAAATTATTTTATAGGTTAAAGATTGAATTATTTCAAGTACAGAGATCATATTTAGACCAAATGAAACTTGAGAATTCGTTTAAGTTGTGTCCCATTTTAAATAGCTAATAATGAGCCGATGAAAATACATAACATATGAGGACCATTGTTTCACGGTCCTCATGTCGTCTTGGTATTTTCATCGGCTATGATTTAGCCCTAAATTTAAAATGGGACACAGCCCTTAAACGAATTCTCAAGTTTCATTTGGTCTAAATTATGATCTCTTACATAAAATAATTTTTCATCTCCATGTAAGTAGCACTTATTGTATCACACTACCTATGGATTTAAGTCTTTGTTGTTCTTTATTGTAGAAATTTTATTCTCATTGATGATGAACCTATAGAGGTTCGAAACATGTATACCTAATCGATGGTTTTTAACCTTCCACCATCTGTTAACTAATCGATTGTTAATATTATATTGTGGAGACGACTTCGAGTTTTTCTACTTCATAAAATAAATAACATGCCAATTGGAGAAAAAAAAGTTATATATATATATATATATATAAACGAAGCAAAATGCATATCTCGTTGACCTTTACAGAATAATTGTATATAATTTGTATTTAAATATTTGTATCTATATATATATATATATATATATATATATATATATATATATATATATATATATATATATATATATATATATATATATATATATATATATTAGATAAAAGGGTGAGTTTTGAGGACAATTAATTAATATTATATACAGCGTGTAATCTAACCTCTTGCAAACCCGTGAATGACGAGTGTATAATGCCAATTTATAACGAATTACAGTGATTAACAATAAAAAAAGTGTTTTGTTAAATTAGTCCGAATTTCGGGAACTGCAAAACAGGAAGTTTTGGTAGGAATTTTTTTAAATTTTTTTTCCAAAAATTTAAAAAAAAATTATTTTTTTATGGACTATCAACTATTAGCGGTTGTGCAAGAGGTAAGAATAAAAATATAGTCTTGAACTCTTAAAATAAGAACTATTCGAGTATGATATAATAAGTATGTATCAGTGAAACACTACGAAGCAAAACATTTTATTAATATTATTTTCGTGCCAAAATTAAATAACTTGGAACCTTTATAAAAATGTATTGTAGATTTACCCCAAAGAACCCAAGCAACTTTGGCAAGAACGGAATCACTATGAAAATATTTATATTCAGAAAATAAATTCAGCCGTTGATATTTCTTTCATTTACATTGGTTGTTTTACTTATGCTATCTTCCAAGGGATAATTAAGGCTGTTTTTGCGGTACACTATTTTAAGCTCTTCCCTTATATCTCAGTTATTTATCATCGAGATTATTTATTTTTTTGCAGATATATTCAAAAGGAAAACCCTATCAATCTGTAGTCTTTAATTTTTTTGTTACACCCATTTTTTAATAAAATTAATATAAAATTCATCAATTTTTGGAAAACTACATTTTAGCTGAGTTTTTTCTATTTACAAGTTTTTGTAAAAATCAAAGTCTAATTGAGTATTGTGGACGGGCGTTTTCCAATAGTATTTTTATTTGGAACCCCATGAAAATATGTTGGTCTTTATCTACTACCTGCCAACACCAGCTGCTCGGAGATAGCAAATATAAAGTCATTAGGCCAGGATCTAACTCGCCCTTTTGAGATAAAAAATTTAGTACCGTTTATTTTTTTTTTATTTTTTACGTGTTGTGGAACTAATTATGGAAGAGTTACGAAATAAAAGTCCTGCAGTTGCTAACAAAAGGTAAGAATATTTTTATTACACATTTTACTAAAGAAATAAGACTTTTTGAATATTAACGTACTAGATTTTACATATTATCACTAATTATTGTAATATCACAACAGTAATAATGTTTACAAAAATACGTCAATAATTATATGTACAAAAAATATTTTTATATGGTGCCCAGATGTTTTCACATTCTTTATTCTGCATTATATATTTTTCATTTTATTTAATTTCGCAAAATATTTAATTTTAGAATGTGAATAAATATTTAATTTAAATGTGGTTACTCATTTGTTTCAAAAATAATTCAACTAGATGACTCTCACACAAAAGGTTAGTCAATAAATAAGATAGAAAACTGTCCGAAGTAATAAAAATATTATCTGCAAAAAGAGCATCATCCCAACAAATGTGGCCAGTCCGTCTATCGGATACTAATATGCTGAGGAAGAAAGACGTTCCCATTAGTCTGCGCGGAGAAAGAAGAGAGAACTATTACACGTACAATTGTCTTTACACGAACAAAGAGAGTGTTGCGTGCAGAAATATTTTATGAAATGGATGAGGGACCTCACAACTTTGTCGAAATGAAAAGCCATAGAACAACCTCAACATTATCTACTGAGTGGCAGTTTCCCAGTTATTATATCCGGAAAATGTTCGGAGGGTTATCAGCTGAAATAGTTTATTTCCACAATAATGAATAAATCTCGTTAAACTTTTGATATGTACATTATACTTCAAATCTGTATCAGTGCGAATGTGAATGTTATACTAACTGAACAAATATGAAATGTACATGACTGATTTCCAATGGAATAATGGAATAACTATATTCTCCCAGGATTGCGTAACATGTTTTAGAAAAATGAAACCCTTTTGAGTTCGAAATGGTAACTGAATATAGGTACAACTATAAATTATTGTCGTTTTTTTTTCATGAAATCGCATTGTCTCTATGAATTGTTTCACAAACTGAACTATGGAAATAGAAATATAAATCTTGTCAAATTTTCAAATAACATTAGGTAGGTACTCCATTCTCAAACAAATTGTTACATTTTAGGATAATCGAAAATTATTTTATATTATGTAGACAGACCTGACAGTCTTAAGTTTGAGGTAGTACCGACACGAGACAGTTAAATTGGGAAATTATTAAAATTTGGCATACGTATTGTTTAACATGTGAACAACACCTCTATAAAATTTTAACAAGTTTCACCATCCCAAACCCGAGATATATATAATTGAAGTTGACTCAATTAACACGTAACATATGGACCATGCATAGGCAAACAGCACATTATTAATTCTACCGTTAGTACTAAAATTAAGCAGTTTATGAAAAACGAGGAGAACCTAGAGCAGGATATCACAGATATTGTGAAAAAAAATCAAAGTGATTTAACCATCTAGTTTGACAGATATAATCAAAACTACTCTCGATATTCAAAATAGTCCACGGGGAAGCGCACATTATTAATTATATCGTTTGTGAAAAAAAACAAAGTGATTGCCATCTAGTTTGACAGATATAATCAAAACTACTCTCGTTATTCAAAATAATCCACGGGGAAGCACACATTATTAATTCTACCGTTTGTGAAAAAAAATCAAAGTGAATCTAGTTTGACAGATATAATCAAAACTACTCTCGTTCTCAAAATAGTCCACGGGGAATTGCACAGCCTAAAGGGGGGGTGGTTGAGAAATGCGGATTTTGCCAGGGGACTTTTTAAAGAAGGACGGGGGACCATTTGAGGGTCTGAACGCGAAAAAAAAACTCCTTCTCCTAGTTGACCCCATCGATTATAACGATACCCCCCTTCGCCCCAAAAAAAAAAGTTCAAAAAGAGTACTACAAAAAAGTCCATTGAAGTTTTATAGAAAACGATAATTTTTTCCCATGACGTATGATTTCTAGTGAAAGGGGGAGCGGAAGGCCCGGGTCTGAAATTTTTTTTTGCTGCGCTTTTCGGGGACATCAATTTTTTGAGTCGCCGACTTTCTATAACGAAGAAATTTTCTAGAGTCGATTGGGGGAGCAAGTGCCTTAAAAAAAAATTTTTTTTCGCGTTTCAAATCGAAAAGTCCTTCGAAATTTTTCGATTCCGTCGAAAATAATTTCCTAATTCAACTGTCTCGTGGCGGAACTACCTTAAAGAATATATATATCGGTTTGATGACTATTCCATGAATATGATATTCATGGACATCAATCTAATTATTTTTAGCATTACAGCTGAGTTTCTTACTAAATCTGTCATGTTTCCGTTCGGGTAACTGTTTTTTAATGTTGAATGAAAATTCCTTGGTAATTGAACAGATATTCTCGATGAGGGAAACGTGCATTAGCTCTCTGATTATATAGGAGGGATTCAACAGTTTATTCAATATTCTGATGGGTGTCTACTGATAAAAGATCTTTCATATCAAAGAAATTCGTAAGCTCCCGTCATAAGGACACGAAAAGATGATATGGGGAAAGAAAAATATGAGATTGGACCATGTATTTCGCAACACAAAACTTCGTAGACGGAAGTGAACACCGAGCAGGTGCCCGGAGGCAGCAGACACTAGGATGTCCCTTCAGCGCCCGAACCGGCCCTTCTTTGCAACGGAGTTTCCCTAAGAAAGTTCGAGTTGCCATATCGTGACACCAATATCTACACGCTTCGAGCGTCCTTCATCTTTTATTCAATATATCTATAGGGGTTTTATATTGAATAAGAGAGCCGTTGAGAAAATATTTATCGGTTCAGGGCAAAATTTGAGGAATATATCTCCAACAGATTCCGACAGTCACATTTAAGTAATAAAAAACATATTACATTACAGTAGGAGTTATATAGATATCTAACGTTTCGATCGAGATTAGGTGGGAACAGGAACGCTTGAAGAGTTTTGGATGTCAGTCTGCTCAAGATGATGGATACTTTATTAGGGGTACTGTAAACTGGGCCGAGTATCAGGTAATGCTCACTAATGCGTATGTAATCTCGGCCGGCCAAAATTGTGTTCCCGATTTCAGGCATGTAAACTCGGCCGCCTCAATTATCAATGCTATTTGAGGAAGATTACTTGCCAGATAATCTACGTAGATTTCAGGGAATATATTTATAATTTGGGAATACCCACTCATCCCCTTATAATGTATGTAAAGTGCTTTGAACACGTGAAGAAGAGCTGCATCGACTTTTCGTTCTCTTTTTTCTCCAAGGAAATCGTCGTCGATTTCGAAAAGTCTATCCACAATGCAGCTTGTACTGTCTGGCCGCAAGTCAAACTAATAGGATGTAGATTTCATCTATCACAATCTTGGTGGCGTAAGATTCAAGAAGTTGGTATTGCCAAAGAATACAGAAATAAAACAGAAGCAGAAAAATGGTTAGGATATCGTTTTTATGTTTGTTGACCCTGAGGAAGTAGGAGACGCATTTGCTTTTTCGTTAGCTGCAATTCAGCCTCAAGAAATAAAAATTCAAACGTTTGCGGACTATTTAGTGGACGTCAAGGGCCGATAGAAGCACTAATTCCTGTGAATCATTCCATTCACATTTAAAAAACAAT
Source organism: Gonioctena quinquepunctata (assembly GCA_018342105.1). Classification (NCBI taxonomy): domain Eukaryota; kingdom Metazoa; phylum Arthropoda; class Insecta; order Coleoptera; family Chrysomelidae; genus Gonioctena; species Gonioctena quinquepunctata. The sequence goes on along the minus strand of JAFIRS010000038.1, from coordinate 464,089 downwards.
TTTAACGCGCCTCATCCTTCGATATTTGTTTTCATTGACTTTTTATTAAATTATCAATGTGAAATATATGTAAAACCTCAAAGTGTGGACAAGCCATATGTACCAAATTCGGACAAAAGAAAAAAGAGGAGTATTTAGACCGTATTATTCATGACTACAACGCTAAGAAAATAACTACGCTGCATTTTTTTAAACTTGCTTCACATTATTAGAATAAATAAGTTTTAAATAATAATTTGAGATAATATATGTATTTTCGTTTGTATGTTACTTATTTTTATTTTAATATGTGTTATTGTTAAGTGGAATTGTATATTATCAATTTATCAATAAGTGTATGATCTATGATTTGTATATATTTTGTGTACCGTTAATATATGCCTTTTTGTTTGGAATATAAGTAATATAACCTCCCTTGCCAAAGTGTGACATTTTAATGTTGAAAAACTGATTCTGATTCTCAGTAGTAGGTTAGTTTACAAACATAGGTTACATGGTAGACCCGTAGAGTTAGAACTAAGGTTTGGTATCATCAGTTTTACGATCGGCCGAGATTACATACCGTATGTTGGGGCTTCTTTTAATTCAGAAGATTATAAATCCTTAAGCGGCCGAGTTTACATCTGCCCTTTTATTACTGTCATGACAAGTTTACTTATTACAACTAATAGGATAACCGAGATTTCATTCGCTTATTTCCCGTGGGCAAAATAATTCCAAAGTATATCAAAAACTTACTTTTTTTGGAAAATAATCACACTTTGAGTTCATTTTACGTTCATTTAACTTGATTTTTTCAATGTATACTTGGAATATCCATCAATTGGGGTATATTTCCAATGAACTTTCACCATTAGTGAAAGAATAGACGTTGAAATTTACAGAGGCAATTTTTCAACAATGTAATGATGCAACTGTATCAATAAAAACATACATAATATTATTTTTGGCGATTCTTACTATTATTACTATACACCTGTATTGTTACATCGTATTGAGCGAAAATGTGTGAATATTCTGTTTCGTCCAATCTCAAGACATTTCAGCAAAATCACATGTCCTTCGAAAAATAATGATTTTCGAATAATCTGCAAACGGCTTACTCCGATTCAGTTCGATACGAATAATCAGCCAACTTCGAAAGCAATTTCCTCAGGAGCAGACCTTTATATCATTGCAACATTACATGGGGTTATTCTATACAGATAGGATTAATACGATAATATATCCATTTAGGTAGTTATTATAGAGAGCGCTGCCATAACTCCATTATTACTGGAGTGCATATAGGTTTCATTCAATTATCAATTATACATGAGTGCTCAGACAGAAACAAATATTATATGATTCATGTGAAAATTATTTACCAGAATATTTTGTTTCAATTCTTGATTAAGATGTGATATTGTTTATATTCCAAATCTAATTCCTTCTTTCAGATTCCTGCAAACTAACCGAAGTTATATGATAGACCACTTCAAAGACGCTATCGTAAATTTGCTACCGTAAGGAATTTGCATAAATCTACCTGGCTAATAAAATATCCCGAGTTGTTTTCCAGCGTCAAAGTAGGAATCGTCCCACCCTATCTTAATTATCCCAAGTTTCAGAATAATGTTTGGCAAAGTGAGAACAAACTTGCAGATGTTTTTAAAATTTGAATATTCCGGTGAAAAGGCATTAAAATTTAAATTATCACGACCCCACAACTCTGTACTCTGGATGCTGTTGTAACGTGGAAAAGGTTTGTGATGAAAATCACGTAATTATCTGTTTTTTGTTTCCCTGACGAGGTCTGATGGCAAAGAGCAGCAGCCAACACGTACATTGTTGTGATAACGATATAATCAAAGTGGCGACGGCGTTAACATTAAACTAAAACCGGATGGAAGCTCCAAAAAGTTTTCCGCAACTCCATTTGGATTTAAATGATGCGAAGCTGAAATACAGAAATTGTTCTTGAATCAAGTACAATTCATCATGTGAATTGTCATATACATATGTGACAAACTATAAATATTAAATATATATTGAAAAAAGATAGATTATATCAACTTGAAATTTTTACAGTAAAGTGAAGTTAACTCATGATTTCTAGACTCTCACGATTTCAAAGTAGACCAAAATATTATTGGAAACATTACAGTGCAGAATGAAATGAATCAAAAACCCAAATAACTATCATACAAAAATGTTTTCAAAATATATTTCTTTTGAAATACACCTGTGAAAACCATAAAATATTTTTTATATAAATGCGAACCCCAATGGGATAATTCCCTTAAAATAATTGGAAATATACTTTACGAAAGAAATTAAATTTGAAGGAACTCTTCAACTGTTATGATTTGTTGAATGGCCTATTCAAATGCTTAGTTCTATTCGTATGTGATCTTAGAAATTTCATATATTTTTGGGTAGACCTTGGAAATTAATATGTTCACTCAATTGGATAGATCAATAGTTAAAAACGGTATTTCTCAAATTTCCAGTGAATCGTGAAAAAATGCATGTGGTGATTATATGAATTCAGTAAACTGCAATGGCTCCAAAGTACCATCAGCCTTTCTATAAAGAAATTCAATGAAATTAATATTAATATAAGGAATATACGAGGAGATCACAACCAATGACGGAGTTTGGTTTTTCTCAATATCTCAAGAAAAATTTACCGCTAGGTAGAATAATATTGCGCTACTCGATCAACTATTCAAATCATATGGTTCAATAGTGATACAAACTCAATCAAAAAATGACAACCTTGTATACAATGTTGTTATGGTTAAGTATATATTCTAATTCTACATTTAAAAAAAATAAAACATTTAAAAAACAACAAACAAAAAATGGAACCGATGAAAAAACCTTTTTAGTCTTAATAATAACTGACCAACTCTAAAATATACCCTGTCCAATAGAAAAAAACATCTAAATGGGATAACCCAGTACAAAGTTATGAGTGGTAGAATCGGGCATATCCCCTATTTTTCTACCCTTAAGGGTGATTTTTTTAAATTGAAATGGGACCAACTTCGAGGTATACCCTATCCAATGAACAAAGAATCATCGAAATCGAAATACCCTGTCAAAAGTTATGCGTGGTCATACATAAAAAAATATACGCGTCGACTAGAGGACCTCCTTCTTTTTGAATTCGTCAGTTAAAAATATGAAATCAACTTCATCGGGTCATATTCATCCGATCAATACCAAAGAAAATACAAATTATCTTATTTTTCTCGATCAAGCCATTGATTTTCCATCACAGATGCAAACGATAAGTCCACTCCCGCTATAGCAATCGAAATGCATCGGAATCGCGATGGTATGGTTTTATTTTCGAAGCGAACAACACCCTTCACCACACCTGCGTACTCCATTGGAATTCCTTTAATAAATTCGTGCACAGTGTTCCGTACACGGTAAAAAAAGTATGGATGGAAGGTGTACAAGTTGATATTCGTCCTTTCTTTCCCCCATCTTACTGTTATTACACATTCTCTTCGTAATATACAGACGAGAACGTTACGGTGGAATAGCCGTAAAACCAAAATCGTTTGACCGTCTGTGTATCTCTCGAATACCGTGAAGAATCTACCAAGTGTGGAAGACGATATACCGAACAATGGATTTCCTACCAAACAACCGACGGTTTTATACGAAAAGAACGACAAACTACGATACGAATATTCCGAACTCTTCAAAGGAGGATATAGAATGAACGGATAGATTTTTAAGTCACGATATATTCGGAATGAAAGTATGGAATCACGTTATCAGAGTATAAAGGAACCGTACCCGATTGGTAGAATTCGATTTACAATTCCTGGATAGGACCTCGATAGAAAATAGCTCTGAAAGTAACCTGGATTTTTTTGAAATAGTTAACCAGTATTTCGGCGAAAGTGAAAAATATCGCGTTTTTTATTTGAAATCTCAGTCAAATAATCATTCGAACCAGACATTTGAATACTTATACACATAAGTTGATTGAGTCATTTTTTATACTTCAATGGTGAATTGTTAGTAGTAGCGTAACATACGAGCCTCAAATGCTGAATAAAACAGACATATAAATGTTAGAATCACATTTTTTCTGGGCGTCTTTCCCATATTGGCCATGTCAAGTAAATATTTGGCCTAGACAATATTTATATTAGAGAATCTCGAACATCGTAACATATATATTTGAGAAAATGGAAGAAGAATTATGAAATGAAGGAGTAGATTGTAGGAGGGTCTACATGGCTCTTCAGCCTCTTCGTACCTCGACCTATAATTTTTGGGCATTACCCTTCATCTATTCAAGACCCGGGATTCTAAGACTCCTTGCGAAGTGTATCAGTTTCCTGGGAGCTTCCTGATGTCTAATAAAACCCCTTCGAGGAACTTAAGCTTTTTGTAGAACAACGCTTGGCAGTCGCAAAGCAGGTGTTCTGCAGTTTCAGCAAATCTCTCGCAGTAACGGCACAGTTCACTGTCTGATCTATCCATTTTTTTGGAGGTGATACCTCAAAGGACCAAGTCCGGTGAGCAGTCCCGTTTCCAGTTTTAAGTTTTTCTTGTCCGACTCGAAAAGTTGTTTGACTTTCTTTGGCAATGCGATCAGGAGGCTCTCCGCTTGTCTTTGTTCTGAAACCTTATTCCAGTGGGTTTTGATTCGATCAGCTTCCCAGCGCCAACATTTTCTTTTTGGAGAGACCACAGAAGGGTTCTGGGCCAAAACATTGAGTATTTGCCCCGTCTTTGGTAAGACCGTCTTCTTTCTCATTGCCTTTGATTCCTTTGTAACCTGGCACCCACATCAGAGTGACCTGATTTTTCGCAGCCAGTTGTCAGTCTAGACTCACAAGTGTGTGACTTTAGAATTTTTAGTGCTTTAGTGGCTGTCTGAGAGGATATAGATTTTTGACTCTCTGGGGCCTCTTGTGAGGCATTCTTGAGAACAAATTTCTATAGCATGGATTACTGCTTGGAAAATTGGCTTGGCTTTGCATATGGGTTTTGACTAGGACCCTTTACTCCTATTCCAGCCCTTTCTTCCATCTTAGATCCATCAGTATACCAGATTGATGCATCCCTTTCCAGTTGAGGCCCGTTCTATGCATGTATGATAGTTGTTTATACTCAAGTGGAATGCGAATCACAACTCTGCTGGCTGGTAAGGATTTATTTGATATCTACCTGTATATCGTGGTTTTGTAAACCCAATCTAGTAATGACAATTGTCTTTCGTTAACTTCAATATTTGAATTCAGAATTCAAAATTTGGATGAGGACCGGTATTTCTTGAGAAACATTACAAGTAAGTTCTCAAATATATATTAGGAATTATGATAAAGATGTTGCAATACGATATCTCCTGTGCTACATTTTTTTTAAATCACTCAATTCTTTGAAAATTGATTTATTTCAAGCTGTCAGAATAAATCTTAAAATCAATATCCTAATTATACCTGTATCGAATGCAATTTCATAGTTCAGTTGTGTTAATTCTCTTGTATGGCAGAATGATCGGATCCAAACGAGTATATCGCAATTTGTCGATGATACTTTTGCTTCAAGAAAGAGTTCTAGAAAATGTTTCCATGACAGAAACTACATACTCTCTATTGTCGAGAACCGCGGGGCCAAATTCCCCGTACCAAATTGGAAATATAATCTTCAATTGCTCTTGTTACACAATGCAACAAATTTGCTATGCAAGCATCATCCATTTAATAGCTTCAGTTATTCAACGGGAAGTAGAGAAGCAATCATTTGCTAATGAGAAACTGTCTAATACCCGTAAACCTCGAATACAATAATGACGGTAAGCTGTATATGCTGCCTGAAACTATGTAATATCATATACATGCACAGTATAACCAATATTATTGAGTATTGCATCCTGAATTTTGATGTACAGCCGAATGTGGAGGAATTGACGTAGCTCAATCAATAGAAATATGGAACAATTTCAATGGAAATGAAAATAAATGAAGGCAAAAGAACGTAAAATTATACAATTAAATATAAAAAATCATGCATTATTACTGAAATTGATCTCAATTTTGTGTCCAACAAAATGTCTGTAGTTTTTATAATTTTGTATATGTGAAAAGAAGATATTCTTCAATGAATAACTCATATATTTTTTTGTTTTAACCAGTATGAAAATATTTATAATGAAGATAAAATGAAAGACTTTTATACCGGGTGACAATTTCATTTTTACATTTGTTTTTCACAGATTAGCTGTTCCATAATATTCAATTTAGAAGAGAAATAATTATGAGTTATGTGTGTTGAAGCAAGATAAACTATCAGCAAATAGTATCTAATTAACACGTAGAAAGAACCTCTTAGGAAAGGAGCGAGTACAAGAAAAACGAAAATATAAATATTTTCTGTTTATGTGTACATATTAGAGAAAACCTTTTTGGAAGAAAGTTATGGAGCTCAGAAAGCTCTATTATAGTTTACCAATATTGATATGAAAATGAGAGATTGGGAATTTTTTCAAGCTTTCAAGAGTCGCCATTTGACTTATCTTTAAAGTTAGCTGAGATATAAAAAGTGTTTTTATTTTCTGAATTTCGTTTCATTCGGTTCAGAAATATGATATGATGTTATATATGTTTCTTCGTAGATTTTTGCGGGTATAATGTGTTGAGATAGTTTCTCGGGTTCGAAACAATCGAATGAATTAGACACCACCTGAAGATGGCAAATGTGCATTTGCCGAAACGTCGTGAAATCGGACTTTTTGAGGACCAAGAACACAAAACGCGGACAGAAACCCGAGAAACTATCTCAACACACACACATTTCTCACATATATATATATATATATATATATATATATATGAGAAATATGAATGAATGAATTCTTTATCGCTAGCTATTCGTAAAGGTAGGTCATTATGAAAAGTAAGTAGAGAGCACCACCCCACGCTTTTTCACATCAAAGTAAATTGTTTGATCAATGACTTTATTTCTATTATTTTCAACTTCAACGTGTTTTTTTTCAACTATTATTTTGATTCTTAAATTTGTAGTTTACATTGCTTCAAAAGCGTGTTTTCAAACTTTCCAACTACAAGAGAAAAATTTTTCGATTGATTCATCCACATGGGATTGAAGATTTTACTAACTTTGGGCGAAATTGATGAAACCGGCGCACTCACCAAATCTGGTGAGAATACCAGGTGTGAGTGTGCAAAATTTCAAATAATTTGGACATCTGGAAGTGGGTGAAAATTGAATTGAAAGATGCCATAAGATTCATACATAAAGGCCAAGCACATAAAAGCATGTTAAAAAAGTCACCGTCGGCCTCAGAATTTCCCGGATATTTCAAAAATATCAGAATATGTAGCGTTCTATTGGAAATTCTAGAGGTGGGTATATTTCCGGTGAAACCGAGAGTTCAAAAATATTACAAATATTTCTAAGTATGCTTCGTTTGGATAACTATCCAAACATATGTTCACCTTATATAGAGAATATGCAGATATTCATTTGAAAATATATATAAACCAAAACTTAATTTGAAATACTACCACGTTTCAAGTGCCATATATTTTTTATTCATCTCAGTTTGGTAGTTATTTCTCGTGACCAGTAAAATAAATACACATTGATAAATGATTCATCGCCCAAGGAATTCTGACGGAAATAGGAAGCTAAAATTATGTTTTAATCGCTAGAGTTTTGGAATAATTGGCTTTCTTTTTACAATTTGAAATAACTAATAATCATATATAACACTAGGTTTTTCCTGTTTATGAATTCAACTCGATACAAACTTCTCCAACAGTTATCTAGAGTTGAATTCAGGAAACCCCAGTTTAAAAGGTGGATGGTAAAAATAATTTGATAGTTTTTTTCCTCTCATATATGTGATTATTGGTCATTTCAGCTTTGAAAAAGAAATACAATTATTCTGAATCAATTTTACTTCCTGGTCCGTGTTCCCGTCAGATACAAATATTTGAATACAAATTATATACAATTTTCTGTAAAGGTCAACAGATATGCATTTTGTTTTTATATTATATTTAAATAATTATTTAAATATACGATAAAAATAATCATATTCACGGAATCAGCAAAAAATCTTGTAAAAAAATATGAATGCCTACATCCGTGAACACATCTCTTACAATCAGTGAAATAAATCAAATGACAATACAATCAGTAAAATAAATACAACTTTTTCTTCAAAACGATTTGAAATATGAATCGGTAATAATGAAAACTTAGACTAATTTGGCATTCGTTACCTGCTTCAAAACCAATGTTGGAATTCAATCGCAAAATTTTAATCAACACCTCATCCTTTGCGGGGGCAATAGGGATTTAGAACTTCCTATAACAAACGAATCCCATCTGAACCCCCTTGTGAGAAACATAACGCCAATGGAAGAGCCGATTCGTTGCGCCCTCCACTATCGGCTACTGCCAACAAAACATTTTCCTGTTATTCCCGAATGGCTTGTGTCCGAATGGATGTATCTATTTTTAATCGCCTGCAGCGCCAAACATTCACGAAATTGGTCACCAAATATGCATGTTGTATATGCTGATTGTTCTAACGCTCCAAAGTTTTATTTTTTGTGTTTTTTTGATAACTGAAATCTATTTACAAATGAAAAAAAACTTGTTAGTTCACTGATGAAAGGAACAATACAACTTTTGGTATTGATTCACCCCTCCCACATTTTGACACTGAGAGTCAGTGGAATTAGACAAACTGCATCAAATCACACTGTCCTCGAAGCTTCCACAATATGTCTATTATGTTGGTGAGAATAAACGTTTTTCTACCATTATAGGGAAATCTGTTAATTGTATGAGGAAATATAGTAGTTTGTGGAGACCTTTTCATTTCCACACTATTTTTAAATATGTAAAGAAATCAATTTATTTCCACAGTGTTTTAAGTGAAATATTAAAAACGAATCTGCCCATCTGGTGAAGTTTCTGCGGGATTAATGTTTGACAAGTTGTTCTCCATTCATACCTTGAACTCGATATAAAATACAAAATGATCAAACGCGTATACAACCAAAATGTCAGCTACTATGCATTGAAAGAAATTGCCCCGAAAAACTGTGGAACCTGACATATTTCCTCGAGTATTCTTCAATAATTGAGTGAAAACGGAAGAAAATATCCTTTTATTTTGGTGATCTTCAATTTAAGTGTGAGCCATACAAGGAAGTAGAAAAAAATATAGCGTACAATGAGCTTGGAACACCTATTGCTCACTCATACGAATTGCGTCACACGCCTTCGGCTCATACAATTTTCATACTCGTGAGAAATAAGTATCCCTCCATGTTAGTTGTATATCTTGAAATCCCTTCTTTTCAAAAAAATCTGGTAACAGACATGAAAAACAGCAATTCTGGACTGTCCCCGCTATAGGTTAGGTGTTATGAAAGATTTGATTGCCTTGATATTGTCACGATTACACGAAAAATATAATCATAACATCTATTAACTGATGGTTTACAATTGGTCTGGCGTTGAAACTAATACGGCGGAAGTTTTATCAGAAAATACCATCAACTTTGTTTATTAAAAAAAAAGCCGTGTATGTTTTACCGTATTTCACTGTAAGAAGTACTAATAAAATCAACCAAAAAGACAAACTTCGAAGGACCCTGCACGTCTCATACATAAAATGGCTTTCCGTTAGTTTAATAAAAAAATTTATAGTAAATATGTCTCGATCAAAAGTTTATTTTGTTCCTTTTTGCACGGAGTCCAATGAACTGAAAATTGGAATCCAAGATATTACTCGAAATCAATGATATTACCTTATATAAAAACGAATTCGAGCAAATGTCTGCATTTTTTATACTATTTCTCAGATAATTGAGATTCCAATAAACGAAAAATGATTAATTATAAGCTAGCCTAGCAACCCCAAGGAAATATCGATTATATCGAATAACCCATTCATAAGTTTCCTTTGAACTCCTCCACTGCACCCAAAATTTAAACATTCTCACTGATTCGTTTGGATGTGAGGTGGCTATTATTAATTTCATTCTTTTTCAAACTTCTTGGCATCCCCTTTTCAGTTCAGTATATTTTGTGAAAACTTACTTAGATATCATTTATAGTTATTATGTAATCTTTATTGTCTGTTTTTCTCCTTTAAGAATATATAAACCTCATTATGATAATATTGTAAAACATATTCCACATAATTGGAGATTTCGTGTATTCACAATAATTTACTTCGGTTTACCGCCAAAATATGTCCAATATGAGTAGTTTCTTGAAAACAAAAATTTATTGAGTCATTTATTCGCCCGAATAAATCTTATAATTTGACTCTGATAAGACGGCCAGTATGGAGTAGTCTGTAACTTTATCTCTTGAAATTGAGGATAACCTTTTCTCCGCCATGTTCCGAGCATCAAACATCCAAATTCCTTCCTAATCAGAAATGAGAGATATCGGATTGATTGCCAAAAGCCACAAAAATGGAAAACGCAAAGCTCCATATTTCGAAATCTGACAATGTTTGAATTTGTGGCCATTGCCACCACAAATTCAGCCAAATTCAAATATAAAATTTCTCGTACTAGTTATTTGCATGTTAACGAGGAAATTATTTTCAAAAAAAGACTTCCAAAATCCAATTCTGCAATTTTGATTTGCAAAGCCCACAATGGTAATGAAAACGGAATTATGATGTAATAAATGAATTCATATCAAATGTTGTTTTCGTCATTTTCAGTGTGCTTCTGAACCGAAATACAATAATAATAGTTACCAAATGTATTGTCATTTATCTGAAAAGGAATACTTTCAATCAAAAAAGTTTGTGAGTTACTATGTATTTTTCCAGTACCTTTAGTCAATTATGATAGGTGCCAACTTCTTAGTTTATTACTTTGTGGAAAATCACAATTTAATTTGGCACACACTATATCTGTTTTATTCTACAAATAATTGGGAATGATTCATTTTGAATTGTGAATAATCAGCGAGCTGTATATTAAAAAAATTACAACGAGTGTAGTCGACAACAACGAATGTCTTGCAAAATCATGCAAGTAACACAACAAATTATTCCCTCATAAAATATATCTTCATGAATACAATTTGGGATCCAAATCAGTGAAAATTATAGATTTCATTAGGTAAAGAGAAAATCAAGTAGTTCACTTAAATAAATAAATCGGATAAACATTTAACACCTAACTGAAGACGACAGTGTTGTTTATTATTACTTCAAATTGAATTCTTCAGTGTTTTCGCAAATAAAAACGAAAAAACAAAACTACAATAAATATATGTTGCTATAAGATCAGAATTAACATTATCACGTTAACTAATTAATTAACAAATAAGACTTACCTACTTGGAGTAGTTCGATGATTCTTGGAAATTCAATAATTGACGAATATTCAAATGACAGACGTTCCGGTCAATTATAAATGGATGATTGCCAGTAAAGTGGGAACTCGGATAGACATAAATTAGAAACAAATACAATATGTATGGATCGTGTATCCAATAATTGTGTTAACTGTGAGCTTCTGCAGGGAAACGTGTCCAAATGACAATTTCAGGAGTTATATTGCTATCGATTCGGAATTCACTGTTACAGGTATGTAAATCAGCCAATTTTCGAATCCAAATAATCAATGTTATTTTATCTTTGTCAAATTCAGCGTTCAATCACACACACACAACGTATTTCATGTGACTATCTGGTTGCAATAGCTGATTGCGACTATTTCAAGAGAGTTGAAATATTCCGAATAAAGCGTTTCTTGAAAATTTTGCTCAATTTTCTTGAATTGTCATTTAACGTACTGTTGAAAATTTCAAGTTGTTCGAGGACGGGCAGACACATATACAAAACATTCTCTATTGAATACAATTGATTTTTCTGCGCAATAAGTAAGTACCAACGTAATTTCCACCGAAAAGTCTGAAGACGGTTAATAAATCTTTCACTGTGATGTACTACCCACCATATGATATCAAAATCTTTCCATATATATATTTTGTAATATTCTGAACGTATGAGTGTTCGAAGTGGTAATCAGTCGGATTAATTGAAATTAGGATTTGCTTTTACCGAAGAATTTGTGAGCACACCCTAATATTAATAAAAAACCCAGATGTCGATATAGAATAAGCGTAAAGTTTCTCTTATCCACCACGGAAAAAAAATTACCTAATTTACAAGCTTTTATTTAGTTTCACCTGTACCAGTGTCTGTCTGTCTGTAATAAAATCTTGCAAGTTAAATTTGACCCATTTCTATTTTTCCGATTACGTGAAATTTGGCAGGTGTCCATAGTGACAAAAGATGGCGGACGAGATTTGTGTTTATGGTCCGATTCTACTCAAAATTGGTATGTGGGGGTTTTCGGGATCGAACAATATGAATTTTTTGTCAAAATTCATAAAATAAAAATGGCGGCTCCAAGATGGCCGACGATCTTTGTGATTATGGTCCGATTCTATTCGAAATTGGTAGGGTAGGGGTTTTCGGGGTCGAAGATTATGAATTTTTTGTCAAAAGATAGAAACAAAGTGGCGGCTCCAAGATGGCGGACGATCTCTGTGATTATGGTCCGATTCCATTCAAAATTGGTATGTGAAGTTTTTGGAGTCGAAGATTATGAATTTATTGTCAAAATTCAAAAATTCAAGATGGACTGTTTCTATTCAACATTGGCATGTCAGGGATTTTGGGGTCGGAGATTATGAATTTAGTAGAAGATTATTGATTTTTTGTCAGAATTCATAAATTGAAGATGGCAGCTCCAGGATGGCGGACGAGTTAATCTTCAGCTGGTCTCATCATTGGAGGACTAGATAGCTCAGCACTTACAGGAAAAAGGCCTCATAATATAGATGCTTTAACAAAAATGCATAGATTGAGGCGTACTTGAGTACTAAAAAGCACAAACTAAAATAATTACCTTTTTAAAGACAAGCTTTTATTCTAATGCACTAAAAAGTAAAAAATAATTGCTTCGGACGTGTGACGTAGGTTATTCCGTGAGCTATAGATTCAAAAGCTTGTCGCTTCTGTATTCGAACTGAAAACTTTACGCGACAAGCTCTTGAATCTATAACTCACGGTAACCTACGTCGCACATCCAAAGAAATTATTTTTTACATTTTAGCGTATCTGAATAAAAGCTGGTCTTTAAAAAGGTTTTTTATTAAGTATTTCATTTGATTCTCAGAACTAGCAAATCTTCATCGAAATAACAGTAGTCTATCATTTCAGAGGCTCATTAAAGTTTGCTGACGAAGACGTTTGTTGAATCTAAACCCCAGAAATTTATAAAGTTCATCAAAGTCCTCAGGAACATTCTCAAGAATATCCATATTTCCCTGGGCACCATTGAGTATCTTTCTTTTCAAATGTGAAAATACCAATGAACAATTAATCAATTCAATATAACCGAATTTTCCAAAAATATTTTGTACTTATCACGTGAAGTAAAAAACATTCTTTGCCAGAAGGTACTAATTCTCCTAATAATAGGATTTAATTTCGAGGAAGACTACAATACCGTCCTGACAATTTGGAAAGCTTGGAATAGCTTTAGGCGGGTAGTGATTTTATCAGAATTAAATCAACATTATTCCTCTTTGCTAATTTGTATTAGATAAGGTTTTTTCCAAAGATATATATTTCATGAATTGTAGAAAGTATCCAATGGAATCCCTAGTCAATGAATACATTCCTTCACTTTTGAATATTTGCTAATGAGATATTTCTCATTCTATCAATCCACTTAATGTGTTAATTTTAATTAAATATGTATTTCTTCGTAGTTACAAAGTGGAATCAGTTTTGTGACTTCTTCTGTTTACATGATATTTTGTAGGCTGTTTCTATGTTAAAGATATAAAAATACAACGCAAGTTTCCACATGATTCATGGTATTATTCTAGACCCGTCTAATAATTTCATTCAAACAGAAACAAATGATACTTTCCCCTTTACACACAGTGCAAACTTTGCCCGTTTATTCACAGATCTAATCAAAATGTATGGACGTAAACGTTGACGTGCGATTATTAAAAACCTTTTAATTGTAAATTACTCTATCTTCAGATCCACTGCGATACAGCTGCTTAGCATTTTACGGTTTCCCTTTCGGCTAAATAACGTAAAGTCGATCTAATGAAAATTTATAGGTTTTACATTTTCGCGTTCGCTTAACTCAAAATTATTAAGGTTCACTTCTAGAGCGACACGGTATGGAAAGCTCCTAATTAGAATGTATGCTCCCTCGTAGGACGCTGATTGGTAATTTATATGAATCAAAACAACCCGTGTCGGAATTTTTAAACAGATCACGAGCGCAAGGAAAACTACGGAAACGTGTACCGGGATCGATTGATAATTATGACTTTTTTAACGAACCCATAAATTTCGGAGGGGTTTTCTAAAGTAAAGCTTGAGGCTCACTAAAATGTTTCATGAGTAGCAGTTATTTTTCTAGATAAATTATTATGAACAAATTTCTGTTTTGTAAAGTTCTAGATTATTTCAACTCAAAAACCAAGGAACATAGTCGGTTATTATTTTATAATTTATCCACGAAATATTTGAAACTTTTTTTCCACTTCCAACACAGAGTTGGAAAATAATAGGTTTTGGACAAATTTACTGAAATGTTATTATTACTTTGAAAAAATTATAATTACCAATGAATTGTTCACCACTATGAAGTTAGGTCCCTTTCACAAAAAAATGATCAAACCTATACTACTAATTATGTGTCGAACAAGTATTGATAATAAAATATGAAGGAAAAAAGTTGTTGCACTTTTTATGGAAGGTGACTGTGCTAATTTGAATGTTATAGTGACTACATAGAAAATAAACAGCTTTCATGTTTTGTTTTCCGTGTGACTTGTTTGATCAATATGGCTTATATTATAAAAATGTATTTTTTATTAAATGGCCAAGAAACTGCTGTTGAATTACTGATTAAATGCAGGATTAGAAAATATTGAGGGCAATTCGAAAAATTGCTTAACTGAAACTCGATCTGAATAAGTAGTCCTTTCATTCATGAATTTATCTTTTTTTACAAAATACTAATGTCTCCATTCATTTCGGAAATATTTTCACGAGTAGTTTTATGTGCAACACCTTTTTTATAAGGCATGTTCACAGAGCTACCTTTTATAAAAAAACAAAAATAATGAAACATTAAGGACTAATTAACAAAGATTTGATAAATAACGATATTAATTTTTTTTGCAAATGGCGGTGCTGATAAGGATGAATCACCCTATATTCAATCGATAACTGCTATACCAAGGAAATTGAATTTATTGCCAGATCTGAAAAAAAATATGTAATATCGCTCAGATGAGCGTTACTATGGAGAGTTGCAATTATAAGAAAACAATAGTTTTTTCTTCAACGTATACTGATCCCAAATCCCAACTAAACTCCGACAAAAATCTAATTATAATATTTATATTATAGATAGATATGATATAGTTATTAACCAGACCATTAATCATCATTTACGAGCATTTAGCAGCGGTATCGAATAATACCCAATCAAAATACAATTCGAAATGATGGTTCGTAAATCTGCGTATATCTATGTACCTGTCCGATTCGATTGGTAAACATTCAAGTTTTTCGGCCGAAATTATGTATGCGTTGTCCGTGGCAGAAAGTGATTGGTGTTACCGCATTCGGCCGGCGGACAGGCCCCATTTGTATCTTTAATTATAGAGGTTGATTGGTACGTAACCGAAGCATTAGCACTCGAATCGGAAATGATGTTACTCGCCGCCTAATATGTTTCTATGTATCGAGTTAATCGAACTATTACTCCTGCGCCATTGATAATGCGATCGAGGAGGCATTTTGGTGCATAATTGAAGGTTCTGTTGGTGTTCGATGCGTTAAAGTGAAACATTTCATGCTCAAAGTGACGTAGTCACTCACTTCCAGAATCAATCCTATCAATGCATTCATTATTTCTGTTAACTTACCTTTTCAGATTATAATTTTTCCAATGAAGGCCAAACAAACCATATCATATCTGCCTTTATATATTCCTGTGAAATCAACAATGTTTTACAAATCGGTTGTTTAAAGCTAATTTATTTTCAGAATATCATCTAAGGAACGATGACCTTTTCAACTTCACATGTAAGTATATCGGTTTGGTACAAATCTTGCAACCGAAATTTGACTCCCTTCTACTGATACAATTGAAGTGTACATGGTTCGCCTGAATGAGTTTCGATAATTTTATATGTGACTGATTGTCCGAATCTATTTTTGCGATATGATTCCTATGCCAAATTTAAGATGGAGAATGAGATTTTTCATAGACTGATTCTATTGAAAATTGTACGTTAAAATTCAATAACTAAAGATGGTGGACAAGTTTTATGAAAATCAACCAGTGGGAGATTATCGAGGATGCAAATTGAGAATTTCTCATCACATTGAAGAAAAGGGAAACATTCTCAATTGAATATAGATAAAAAGGTTTTTTTTTGCGAATTGAAAAATCCACGATAAAAATTAAGTTATTTTTTGTGAATGTCTAACAGAAAACAACTTCTTCCCCGGCTAAAGCCACGCTGGACATTGAACTACATCTGATAGATATTCTGAAGAGGCCCTAACTAAAAAATCTGAAACTGAAAATTTGCATTTTTATTCAGATAGTTATTTGATTTTCTATTCCAGTCTTAATTAAGAACTCATAAAGATGAATGAGGCAAAAAAGAATGTTTTCCAAAAGAGAGTACTCACCAGAAATCATTCGTAACATCTGATTTTATGAACATCCTGTTCATATTTTCAACAAATCAATTCTCATCACAATTATCACGGGAAATAATAAATACGAAGCAAGCACTTTTGGTCATGTTTCTCCACAGAGACAGGTCTGCTAACCCAAAAGTAACATTTATTCGAAAGCATTGCACTCTTGAATAGATCCAACCAAATATTAGTTTGATTTTCAACAAAATTATTCTTGATCACTTGAGAACATAAAGTTTTCTGTCAAATGTACACTTTCTTTGTGTAAAAATGTGGATTCGTTGAGGCAAGAAGTTCATCTCTCAACCCTTGTGAACTATATGCCTCTTGAACCAAAAGGTATCACGTTTGATCCAAATGAGAATATCTCTTAAAATAATTGTTGGATATTTTTGCTATAAATGCGTAATTGAAAAATACCATGAGTTTCATGCAAATGTAGTGTTCAACATGAGGGGGATTCTCTTCGAAACAAACCTTTTTAATTTGTGGACGAGTTGGGTGGGTAGGTGATTGCTATGTGGATCTTTTTCAACTGTTTGTTTAATAGCACCGTTTTTTTATTACCGTTCTAATTATGCTTGAACTATAAAAAAAAAGTTATATTTGCAAAAATGTATGATAATTGCTAGAGGTTTTATCCCTCAAAAATTTTTGAAATTTCCGACAAAGCATTTTGTTTGGAAATTTTACGGAGTGCGATTTGTGGTCTTATCTGATTGAACCACGAAAGCAAAGCTTGAGTTATTGAGAATCATAATTCTAGGTCATAGCGTGTGCATTAACACGTACTCACACTGATCTAGTTTCGCTGGCTCTGCGTAAAACAATGTTATTTCATCGTTTTGTAACAAAAAGAGTAGGAATGTTTCAGTTCGATCAAATTCGTTTCAAGAAGAGGCAAACAACTCAACTAGTTTGAAAAAGGAATATATTACTCAATCTGAAATAGGACTTCTTAACAGGAGAATTAATTCAAGAATGTGTAAATATTTGATTTGAGAGATTTTTCTGTGTGTCATCAGGAGTGAGAGTGTATTTCTACTTGTTTATTTTTCGAGCATTTTTTTATTTCACCAATAAAAGCAATAATTAATTCAATGAATGGACTACTCAATATATTCCAGTTCTTTCGACGGAATATTTTCTCAATATGTTGATTATAATTTATGTTATATACCAAATATTATACAAATTTTTATTAAATCATAGCTACACTACTTCAAACAATGTATGATAAAGATCCATTCAATGTGGGATACTTCTGTTGACTGCTGCTGTTTGACGATTTGGGTTCAGGATATTGATTGGAGATATATCATTTATCGAACTGAAAATCTGATATTATTCTCCTTGAAATAAGTCCTCGATCGTTTCGGACTCTTGGATTAATTTTGTCAATGTGTCGTTTTACGATACAAGAAAGATACTTGTTAACATTCGTTGTAGAATAACACCAATAGAATAAAAAAAACATATCTTTTAAATAAATTCCAGACCAGACTGAGAGAATTGATCATTATAATGTTCTCAGTGCAGTTTGAAATCTTCGTTCGCATATTTAATGCAGTCAGTTCCATATCCATAAACGTTAAAACCACCTGCGGAAATGTACCAGATAGAGAGCGAATTGAGTAATGTGGAAAGGGCTGGAAAATTATATGATCCATATAATAACATAACTTCAACACGACCAGTTCTTGGCACTTGCCGGCGTACTTAAATTCTGTCAAAGTTCAGTGTACGCTACGTGCTCGTAGTATACCGGATGGTGCGATATGGAATTCTTTAGGATTGATTTTGAGCCATATATAATCTTGTATAACGAAGATGAATCAAACCTTCGTTATAAAGCCTTGGGCCAGAAGTATTGAGAAGTCATAGCTTTTAGAATCTTCCAGCTTTAGAACTTAATAAATGAGTCTTGGTAATGGAGTTCGTGAATCGAAAATCCATTGCTATTGCCAAGAGATATTCACGGAAATTAAAATAATGTTTCAAATAATCATCGAAACTCATGACATGAAAATGTATTGGTGTGGAAGTAATTTTAATCCATTGTTCAAAATATTAAGAAAAGCTCAAAAGAGAAATAACTCAATTTCATATAAAATTTCCTATACATTGGAATTTTAGAAAAGGAGTTTTTATTCTTTTAGTTGTTTCTGACAGAGCATCATAGTTTTATAACTATTTAAAATTTCATAATGAAATTATGTATTGAATTCATGTTTTTGTTGGATCCAACAAATGTACTTTTTTTATATGAAAAAAACATAGGCTAGATGAGTAAACACAAATATACTTGATGGAATTTCGATTCATTTCAGAATTTTGTATATTTTATGAACAAATTACAGAGGGAAAATAATGTTTTGTGTAATTGATTATGTGGTTTCATATTTACACAATATCAACGCGATGTGAGGTGTGAAGCAGATTCACATTGTTTCAGACAGCCAGGCGGCACTGGAGGCTCTGAGCAGCCAAGTGACGTCCCAACTTGTATGGACCTGCAAAGAGGAACTGACAATAATACTGGCAGAACAAAACCGCGTCAAGCTGATTTGGGTGCCAGGACATCAGGCATTTACAGCTAACGAAACTAGAACTCGCTAGAAGATGATCGGAAAACGAACCAGGTCCAGGAACGACCCTCGGGGTATCGAAGCGCACGGTACGAGCATCTGTAGAAGAATGGATCCGGGAAAAACACAAACACTACTGGAATAATATTCCAGAGAACAGACATGAGAAAGAATACATTAAAGACCCGTGTCGAAAAAAACCAGCAGTTGAATTAAGGAACAACTGAATATTATAACGGGGCTCCTAACTGAACACAACACGACCAGAAGAGCCAACAAGGTGGAGTTTTTAGTGGGTACATCTGAGGCCCAGATGGTACATAGACCTCAGAACTCAGGGACACCTACACTACCGAAAGGTGTCCATAAAGCATTTTCTCCACCCTCAACAAAAAAAGGAATACAAAAGATAATTTAGTTGTGTTCGAAAGATAACATTAACAAGTTACAGTTAAGGTTTCCAAATAGCTACGGTATACAACATCAATTCCAACATTTTTCTTAGAGAAAATACTAATCAACTTTCGAAAGCTGAATAATTGTTCTTCTGAAAGAGAAATTTGAACTGTGTACTACAAACATCTCATGGCTCGATGATGAGTATATTGGCTTTTGTTTTGCTTGATTGCTTACACACAAGTTCTTGGTCGGGATTTATATTACTTGATAGTAGTTTTTGCGACTCAGTGTCAAGACACTTGCTTGCCTTGTGGGAGGTTCTATTTTTCTAATGACACGAGTCACTGGATAGACTTGGGTTATGTGTACCTGTGGCCTATATGGTAAGATTGAGGAGTTGAGCCAACTCCTCAGTTTATTTTTGATACGAAAAGCAATCGACTATTCACTTTCCGTTCCTCAAGATTATAATATACCCCTGAGTTTATGATAGCATCCTTACTTGGCATCTCCAAAGGCGTTTTGAGTCTACAAATGGCAAACTACATTATGTATTATTTTAATCATATTTAGTTGTTTTCCCGATTTCTCAGAGCATATATGTTTTCTACATGCATCTGAGATATAACACATTGCACTATTTGAGAACTTATATCTCTTCTTCATTTATATAGATCAATTTTTCTCACTTTTAGGCTGCCGTACCAATCTCCAAAGGCGGATCAATCACATGTCTACAGAGGCTGGCGTGAAAAGTTGGAATCCCATGGTTAATATTTAGTTAAAAAATATTCATTGAAACAATTTTATGCACGATTTTTTTCTTTGATATTGAAAACCCCGGCTTACCCATTCGTACATAAAAATGCTGTTTACACCCTGTACCACCTACACCCTGTATCATCTCCGAAGTGAGAGAGACCTCACGGAGTCGCACCTCTATTAATGAATATAAAATAGTGCCGTTCCCGAGCAATTACACCGCCCCTGAATGTACATATCCTTAGCGAAATGGGGCGCCGCGTATCACATACTCGAAGCGTCGAGTGTCGGCGCTATTAAGGGCAATATCTCGGTGATTAAGGGCGAGCACACACACTCACACGCCGATACTACGTCATCTTAACAAACAGGCCGATTAATTTTCATGGCCTTCTAATGTGTCATTATAATTGCTCGGGTAAGGAGGACCGCCATCGTGTTTATTGGTCGTTTTTGTCGCATGATGCAACTCCGGAGCACCTCGTTTGTAGTGAAATATGGCATAAGAGGTCAAGTTGTGTTTATCGTCGTTGAACACAAACGGGGCATATACAAAGATAAAATAACTACCACCGAGATTGACTGAAATAATATTATGTGGTTTAGTTCACAGATCTTGCATCAATTTCATTTTCCACGACCTGAAAATATATGACGACCTGAAAATATAGGTCGCCTCCAGAGTTATTCAATAGGCCTTTTCATTCTAGATGAATTTTTGTGCGAATGCCTCAAGTTCCGCCATATTTTTCGGGCACTTTATACGACTATAACCCATGAATATGAATAGAGTAACCGCTATGAATTATTTTTAAAATTTAGTATTTACGGAGTTGGCAGGGCGGTCTGAGGCTCCAGCTTTAATCTTTGGTTTTCGAAAGGGAGCGGTTCGAACCCCACACCTGACAGTATTTTTTCCATAGAAATTGAGAAATGATTTATTTTAGGACAAATATTAAAATAAATGAACAAAACAAATCATTTCTCAATTTCGATGGGAGATAAAAACTTTTTAACAAAAAATTAAACCGACGAAATACGGAACTGGAAAGTAAAAAATAAAATAAACCTTAGTCTCAATAACTAAGCTCCTAAACTAATGTAAGTAACTAATTTTGAGTCGGCGCCAAACGAACAAACAAATGAATTAGATATGGCGTAAAATGATGGCATCGAGTTGCGCGGTGACATTATGATAATTTTTTTAAAAGTAATTTAATGATCTTTGTAGATTGTTCGTTTGGCGCCGACTCAAAATTAGTTACTCACATTAGTTTAGGAGCTTAGTTATTGAGACTAAGAAGGTTTATTTTATTTTTTACTTTTCAGTTCCGTATTTCGTCGGTTTAATTTTTTGTTCAAAAGTTTTTATTTTTCATTTTTTTGTGGCTGAAATCTACTAATTACTAACTGCTTGTTTTTTGATTACTTCCAAAATACTTACTTATCCACCTCACTTCAACTATTACCAGTTAAATAATATGATTATCTACTTTTACTATTTGTTGTAATATAAATTATTTTTGTTGTTCTGGTTAGTTTATTTCATTACTTTGTATATCATTCCATCCTCTCATAGAATATATTTATTGTGATAATGACACTAGCGAAAGTTATAGCTGATAGAATCGGTTAACGGACCAGAATTCAGAGGGTGAGTGATCCATATCCTTCATTTTGCTACCCTTAGGTGTGGATTTCATCTTTTAAATTCAAATGGGACCAACTTCGAAGTACACCCTATCCACTTAAAGAAGAATGATCGGAATCGGACGTCTCAGTAAAGAGTTATGCGTGATCATACATGAAAAAATTAAATAAAAAAAATTAAATATATGCGTCGACTAGAGAACCTCCTCCTTTTTGGTTTCGTCGGTTGAAAAAAAAACAGTCAGATGTGGCGTTGGAACCGCTCGCTTTCGAGAATCAGAACTCAAATCTGGCGCCTTAGGCCGCTCGGCTCTCCGTAAATACTGAATTGTAAAAGTAATTCCATTGGTATGGTTTTCTGAAAAAACGACATTTTATTCTGTTAATCGATTTTCTGCAGCCAACTCTTAGCCTAATATATTTGTTCATTCGTAGGAGAAAGTGGTCCAACAACACAACATCCTGATTCTATGAGTTGAGTAAAAACAGAATGATTTCATCAGGTAATTCTGATCTATTTAATTGTCAATGTAATAGTTTGTGCTGGTAAAAACCCGTGTTGTCCAGCCATAATTACTAAAAGGGCCCGAAATTTTCATATTACCGCTATTTTAACATGGCGGATGCGCTTGCTATTGTATATTTGTTGTTTCATTTCGTTTATTTTCTTTGTCAAATACTAAACACCCAACAATTAGCAAAAACTTTATCGAGTCAAGTCTGATCATCATTAAAAATTGAAATTACTTGTGGTTATGTCATTTCTGATTCAAGTCACTTTATTAATGCAAATCGGTCTGATACTTATAAACCAGACAATAGCTGCCTATCTATCGACTATCTATTGTGTATACAAAAAATTAGGTAATGCATACAAATGTTGATGACGAGAACAAGTATAAATTGAATCTTAGCTAAGTGACGTCAATGCAGTAAATCAATTCAGAATATGTCATGAGGTTTATCACAACATATGAATCGAATGAATAATATTTATATTTCGAATATCGTATGTGCCTTCATGACATTACAAGAATATAATTCCGAGTAAATAAAGACATCTACCTGAAAATGGTTTGGGAGGTTTTCTTGCACAGGCTTGGAAAAGTGCGTAATTTAATAATCTGAAAAGTTCTCCAGCCTAACAGGCCGGGAATTTTCAAAAAAAAATATCGAAAAACACATTTTTGTGGGTTTTCGTAAAAATTTGAAAAATGGGGCTGACATAATAAAAAACAAAAAATATATTCGAAAAGGGCAGCTAATTTTACGTAATAATGGTCCTCCTATAAATTTTCTCAAATGTCATAGTTTAGCTTAAAAAAAATTGTCCAATTTGTGGAAAGTAAAAATGCCTTACGAAGGTGAAAGCCTGAGCTTTCTGGTATTCATCATTTTATAATACCTACTACAATATGAACTTGATTCAGAAATTTGCATTAATATGATCAAAACTTTCCCAAAATCAACTCATTAAACAAATAATTTGGTGAATGTTGAAAATGATTGAAACTTTTTTGTAGAAAATGCTCGGTTAACAGGTTAGTTTAAAGATTACTATGTTTATTTGCCCCATTGCGATCTTGAATAAAAAATTACGTTTCTGAAATTTGGCTAGTTAGAAGAGTACAGTGAAAAATTGGATAAAAGTGAAGAAAGAAAAAGTAAGCATGCAAAAGGTAAACGGGTTTTTCAAGGGAAAAGTATCTAATATTGAAATATATAGGTACACAGTATCGTATTTCCATAAATTTTTAATAGTACTTGATTGAACACGTTATAAGCGGAAATGGCTTTTTCGACAGTCTCAGTAATGCCATTCAGTTCATCCATTATCAATTGCAGAACAGATATGTGAGGAGTAATCAATGTTTAATATATACGCACGGTACTCATGCCAAATTAAGAATAAAAAAATGATGTTTACAACCCGTATAAAATCTCCTATACATCAAAGAAAGAGTCTGTCCACGTGGACGTACGTCAAAATGAACAATCTGTGTGATCAGCACCAATGAAAACGGCGAATCGTATTGTTAAACGCACCGTATTGGCCGAGTAGCGTATCGAGGCTGCAAAGCTTTAAAACATCTGTTTTATGTTTGAAAACCATGGAGTGAGATATTTTGCGATAACAGTGGAGTATTGCGTTCGGACCGTTGCAAAACAATTGACAAAGCTATGCAAGATTGTATACATAGAACGTAGTAATAAAATGAGGTATCTCTGTCTATGGCAGATCAAACTAAAAGGTCGGTAATGGTTCCGAAGGAGTCTTTATATTTTGCATTCTATATTTGAAATACTATAGCACAAATACCTATAAATTCTGAAACTCATGGATTAAGGAAAAGAGAGTTAAAAGAACATTTTGCAAGTATTAGAATTCTCCATAGAGCTACGCGTATTAAACCCAACGGTTTCTATTCCATTGTCTGCTCTGAGACGTTGACTTTGTGTTGCATTCGTGTGTGCGCAGCGTGGTGCGCAATCGTCTACATCCTTATGAATGAACGAGTGGCCGAATTTTGGAGTAGAGATTTATTAGAAGATAAAGATAATCTTCTGTTTTTGCATGCTGTAACAGGGTGCGATAGAACCTCTACATTTGTTGGCAAAGGCATAGAAGCTGTTATTACTTCAATGAAAACAAAATTGATTAATGTTAACTTAAAAAGTGCTGTTGAAGCATTTAGAATAGCGGAGCAGTCTCACGAAACTGTTTTTGAAAACGGGATTCGATTCTTGTTATTTCTGTATATGGAGTTCCAACAAAAATAACCTACATTGAGGAATGTCGATACGTCACATTTACAAAAGCTGTTGCAAATAACACTAAATCTTTGAAGCCTGTTGAACTTGAAAGCTTGCTACCTACAGCTGATGCAGCAAGTCAACATTTTTACGGGGTATATTTGCAAGTACAAAACTGGTTGTCCTACAAAATGGACCCGGAAGAATGAGCCCTACACTGAATCCGATATTGATGAAACAAAAGCCAGCTTACAAAATGATTTTTTGTAATTTTGCCAGTCTGGATGTATTTGTACGTGTAGGAAGAATGCATTACTCTGTTGAAATATTTGCGAGAGTTGTTGTGCGGATACTTGCAAAAATTTTCCCAGAGTTATGATGAAAACGAAATCGAAGACGACGACGATGATGTAGCTGAGAACGACAATGAAGACAGCGATTGTGATACTATAACAAGAGAAAATGGAAATGATGACAATGATAATTAGTATAGAGGACGCATCAAAAAATTGTTTTTTTATATATTGATTTGTTGAAAATATGAACAGGATGTTCATAAAATCAGATTTGGAATTATCTGCGACTGAAAGATAAACTTTAGTCCCTATCTTCCATCGTCAAGATAACCTCTTGTGGGGTATTCATGTTGAAAAGGAGAACATTCTCAATTTAATATTGATAGAAATATTTTTCTGTGAATTGAAAAATCCACGATAAAAATGAAGTTATTTTTGTGAATGTCTAACAATATTCAATTGAGAATGTTTCCCTTTTCAACATGGTTTTTTATACTTACTTATGCTTAGTTTTTGTTATAATACAATGAAATACTATGAAAATGATTACTTCTTACTTAATTTCCCCAAGATACTTTTATTTGCAATGAAAATATGAAATATTTTCCCTTTTCAATTTTTCTGAAATATTTAATGACCATTTTTTTACCAATATTTTTTTTTAAGTGAAACTATGGCATTTGGGAAAATAACTATAGATACGCCGCTTTTCCAGAAAATATTCTTTATTTAACCATGAAGTGGCTTATTTCCAAAATTAATGTCAAAAACGATGAAATAATTATTTTTTTATTTATTCCCGAGCCGCTAAACTGGAGAACTTTTCATAATATTAATCTACTGATTTCACGCTGAAATATTGCCATCATCATTAAAACCCTTCAGACGATTCCGATTTTACCGGAATCAACCTGATAAACCTTGTGAAATTTTTCGACAATATAATGAATATCTCGTACAACTGAATTGCAGCAATATGGTAGAGAAATACAGGGATCAAAATTGGACGCTTTTTCTAACGGTTTCGGTGGCGGAAAATCCAAACCGGGCTAACAAAGTGAGATAAAACAGAGCATCCAGCAGCAGCGGTCGGAATGAACTGAACAAGGTTTTCCTAGAAACATTTATGAGGGTCGTTTGAGAGGATAACCGTGTTAGTTCCTGTTATAACCCGTATTTCCTAGCCAAGCTGCTTAACAAAACTTTAACGATCATGTCTGCGATTCGTAAATATTAAACGAGTGTTTATTTTCATGGAAAGAATGAGCGCTTGCACTTTTCCTGAGACGGCGGCGGCGTCCTCACGATAATAGTCAACTCTGCACGGTGCCGGTGTCTAGATGGAGATGAGCAAACATGCGAAATTGTAAGCAAACAGAAAAATGACTAACATTTTTATCGCGGCCGCAGTAAGCACTTCGCGTCGAGTGTTTTTCTCTCCGACGAAATGGATTTGTGGTGAGTCACTGCTCCAAAAAGAGTTCACTTGAATTTTAAGATGATGCATTTGGCAAAGCTAAATATAATTATAGACGTGGCATATTTCGAACTTCCTTGAGGCGAAAAGATTCAATCCTGCTTGAATAGAACATATCAAATAAATTTGAGATCAATACACAGGAAGCAATTCGGTGGTTGAATTCCTGTTTTTGAGGCTCCTCTCCACCATAGGCAGTGATGGACGATCATAGAATGGGCCATGATTGCCACGATCATTAAATATCATTGATCTAATGTCACCGATCATGGGAAATCACAGGCGATTATGCCCTCTACACGTTCGTGATGGCCTGTATTCGTCCATCATGGCCGATGGTGTAGAGACGGCGTTATATTTAAGAAGAAACATGTGTCAGACACATTTGATCACGAATATCTCAGGAATCACTAAAAATAAAAGTAATTCCAAAAAATGTTATGTTATTCAGAACTGTCAGTTCAACTTATAGTCAGCGTTGAAACGGAGAAACCGTAAACATTCAAGAAATTTCCAGAAAACATTTTGAATGCTTAGCCATCGTTATGTCTTCACTACAACAACATGAGTTCATTGAAGTCAAGTTGTAAAGTGATCCGATTGAAAAAGCCAGAATTTCTGATAAAAAAAAATTGTTAAAAAATTAGTATTTGAGGTTTGAGTGCTACTTCTGATGGACAAATGTAATTTTTGAGTACCTGAATCAGTTATTACTGAGATTTTTTTTCGAGTAAATCTAATTTATGAAGAAATGTGTCCATAACAATTTCAACTGATACTTCCTTCAACTAGTATTTCTGAACAAACAGTTGTGAGTATACATCACTCGTAGTAATGGTTAAATACACAAATTAACATACATTTTTATATATGCCCTAGAAAATGGTAATGCACATGAAGAAATGTGACGTACGTTCAAAGACATCCACAACGGGATATAACCAATACAAAAACATTCGTCAATAATCCTAAATGCCATCCTGTGAATATTTCTACAATAGAAAAATATATTTTTCTGTTTTGCCACTAGAAAATTCCAATTCAAATATCTAGATTATATCCCAAAATGGCAATTACGATACAAAAAGCGTTTATAGTAGCATTTGTAATCTATATAATAAAAATTATTAGTAAGCGCAAAACGTGAGAACGGCTGGACCGATTTGGATTTTTTTTAAATGATCGTATAGCCCGAGGAAAGATGCCCGGAAATTGGAAAATTCGGGTATATAAGGAACTATCGAGTCATTCATTACCAAAGAGGGAATGGCTCAGCGGTTACACTGTCGCCTACCAAGCAGGTCACAGAAACGAATCCCGGACAGGTTGAAAAAATTTTTTTATGAAAACAACGGCTGGACCGATTTTGCTAATTGTGTTTTTGAATCTTCGTTATACTCTGAATAAGGTTTTTTAGGAAAGAAATTATTTTTGGAGAAGTTATTGGAAATTTCTTTGTCCTGGAAAAGTTTTCAGGAATATATAATATATAAAAAAATGTCTGTTTTGTTGGTAAGCTCATAACTTGAGAACGTCTGGACCGATGTGGCTAATTTTTTTCGGGAAAACGGAATAACGAACGGAAAAACGGGATAAGGGATAACGAAAAAATGGGGTAACAGAAAAACGGGAAAACAGAATAACGGGAAAACTGGAAAATGGGATAACTCGCTAACGGGATAACGGGTTAAAAGGAAAACGGGATAACGGGAAGAGGGCCGAGTCAAAGGCATAACCTAGATGGAACAACACAAAGAAACATAGGAAAAAATAAATTCTACGCGGACGAGGGTTTTCAGAAAAAAAATTAAATAAGGGAAGTATTTGCTAGAATAGATCGAATAATTAATGAGAAAATTTGTTTGACCAGCTGTATGAAAATCACTTAATAAGCAAAAATGTTCGATCCGCCACCCAAAAAACTTTGGGTGGCGATTTTGAATCAAATATGATGAAAACATGATAAACTTTCAAGAAGATTTGGGTTTTATCTGCAATTTTCCAAAAACAAATTTTTGAAAGAATATCATATTTTAAACCCCCTATTAGTTATATCATAAACTTAGATGACCGGAAGTTCCTCTTCAATCCTCCATCAAGGAATTTTAGGTGTTCACCAGCTAATAGTGAAATCCCACGAAAGATATCCCGCTCAAAACCTCAAATAACTTTCATGCCAAATTCAAGTTCTCTAGGGTTTTTATCTTTCCTTAAGGTATTGTGATTTAATTATATATTTGGTCCATCGGGAGCTGTTTCTAAAAAATAGTTACAAATATCGCATTTGATCTCTCGCTATACCTTAATATAACCCCCATGCCAAATTCCATAAATCATGTGCCAATATTTTCGGCAATATCGCAATTTCATTACTAAAGGTGGCCATTTTCAACTCTTGTAGGTTATATCTCTGCAGACTCTTTTCCGAATTTAAATTTCACTCTACTGATTCAGGAAATAATACAATATTGTGGGGTCATTTGAACCCCTTGGGGCTATTTCGGGTCAGCTAGTAGGAAATAAACTATTTTATATTGATTACTGAATAATGATGGCACATAAATGGAAAATGAATTATATTAGTTGGAGGAGAATAATAAGTTAACACAGTGTCCCAAAAATTACTTTTCATCTAATATTCTATATAGATAGTCAAAAGCATTTTCTGAAATATGAATTTTTCACTTGTCAAGCTTAGCGATCGATAATTATTATTGAAATATCCATGGGAAAAGATTTGTCTTAACAGAACAAATATTTTAGGCACTGCGGAGAAGATCAACGATAATAATGAAAAACAACCAAAAATATTCAGTAATCCATTTGGTGCATTTTTAGTTTTACTTTGTGTAGCCGACGGCATATAACAGGGTCATATAATATTAATATTAAACCATGTAAATGTACCGACGAATTTCCGTACAGAGGGAAATATACGTCGTGCCGTTTTACGCTTCCGCCACATTTAACAAAAATACGATGCAGAATAAAACTCGATTAAATAGTAACGTTTCGAGAATGGGGAAAGTTAAAGCGTTAAGAAACGCACCCCTCGTTCCATCGCCCCACGAAACCCCTTCGCCTTTCTTTAGTTCGAGAACAGCAGGTCGAGCTAATATATATGTGTACGCTTTTTGGGGGGAAAGTAGCAATTTTAGGAATACATTTCGCAATTAAGGTACAGTTGAAAATTTATATCGCACGATTGCGATAGCGCCAGAATATCGCCTCTCAGATAGACTCGAGAATCCCAGATCTCTGGAGTATACCACCAATTCCTGCATATACTTTACCTCCAGGAATAGTCCCAGTTCGAGGCCGCCATCCAAAATGTAGTAGATGGCCCGCGTTTCCTTCAGCGAAGAAACTTTATTACGCTGAAATAGAAGCCGC
The DNA here is from genome assembly GCA_018342105.1 of Gonioctena quinquepunctata. Taxonomy (NCBI): domain Eukaryota; kingdom Metazoa; phylum Arthropoda; class Insecta; order Coleoptera; family Chrysomelidae; genus Gonioctena; species Gonioctena quinquepunctata. The sequence goes on along the minus strand of JAFIRS010000038.1, from coordinate 433,975 downwards.
ACTACCGTAAACGGAAAAATACGAATTGAGATAGTCGGAGTGAGGTTATTTCAGGTTTTAGGATCGGTCGTAGAAAAAATAGAGACTACCTCTTGGTAATTCCTTCTTTATGATACATTGATACACGAAAATTCCGTAACATATTGAATACAAATATATTCGAAATTTGCATTTCATAAAAAAGGAAGCAACAGATTGACGACATCAACTGATATGATTTCCAAAGTTCCCGCTGGCAGAAAACTTGTGAATCCATCAAATTACTCAATCGCAGACCATAAACCACAGAATATGTGATATTCCAGTTGGAGCTCATTCACAAAAGCAGATTTTTTCAACCGAAGAAATAGTTATATATGTTTATATTCAATTCATCGTATATCAATTCAGTAATATCTTAATGGTCCTACTCGTCAAATTCTGCCATTACTCTGACTACAGTTAGCCTTTTTCCATCAAAACTCACCCCTACAATCTATCTACATAAATTTTAATAAGTAAATCAAAAGAAGAGGCGGAGAATCACAATTCTACGTAAACTGCAGTCATACCGTTGTCATTGTTTTGACAGACTCATTCCGATAAGACAGAGGGTGACCGGCTTGTAAGCGAAGGGGACGTACTCGTTGAATTTTTGACATAATTATGAATTTTATATAAAAATATTAGAAAAATAAATGGAAATTATGAAATTGAGTTCAACGGGTACAGTACACTACAAAAACACAGTGTCATGATAATAATTAGTAAATTTTAACCGAAATCAGTTTCACTGCCACTGTCGTCATCCAAGTCCACAACATTTTTTCCTATTGGCAATAGATCTATATTAACATGCGCTTCGCAATTTTTCTAGCTTTTATTTTGGAATATTCTACATTTCTGCCTGAATCAAAGCTACCACAGATACATTTCAAACATTATTCCTCCTTACCAATGCTTTTAGCTCATGCCATTAATGTTCAATTGGTATGAATACGCAATGGTAAGGAGGAAGTAGTTACACATTTCAATCAATTTTTGTCATTTGAACACGGAACTTTATTCAACCTTCGACTGTGGAAGCCCGCATTATTATCACAAGCAGACTATTTAGTGGTATATTTGGCAAACGTTTTTTTTTTAACCAGTCTTTGAATAATTCTGTAGTATCATCGTCAACACGGGAGTCCTTTATATTTTTTGCTGATAAGGCCAAAGCATCGGTATAAAATCATTTTTTGTTTCAGCATGCATTATTGTTTCCTTTGTTCGATGGAGCTTTGATTGTGATCAGACGATTCTACCCAACTTTGATCTGGAAATTCATGGGCGTCAAACCACGTCTTATCCAGATAAACATTGGGTATCCCTCCCGCCTACTCTATATTTATGGATTACATTTAAATATCCCATCTTCTATCTTTCAAACAGACCGATTCCATAATCATTGTCCATTTATTAATTTTTCTAATTTTAAAAACGTTTTGTAAAATGCATTTTCTTAGTGTCTCACGGCAACACTATATTCCTGTGTAATCTTTTTTTAAATCTTTGCATTAAGGTTTTTAAAGTAAGGATTATTTGTTGTGTATATATGGCATATGCTTTTGGCCGAATTATATTCATATCACACTGTCTTTTCTGGCCTGCGTGTCAAGGCTGCCGCTTCCTTCACTGCACCAAATTTTGATAATTCCCGTTCATGGAGGGTGATATATAATTTTTTTTGTGTTAACTGGTGAAACATCGCGCTTTTATTGTGTACATAACTTTTTTCTCTTCTTGTGACGCCATTATCATCCGTACTTCCACGAGACGAACTGGGTTCTTCCCACAGACGAAACGTTTTGAAACAACACGTAATTGACAACAAATAATATTTTTTTTAACCAAATAGACACTTCCAACTGACTTTTAAAACTTAAGCTTGTCCCAATTATTTTAAGAAAATAATTTTATAACTAATCCAAACCTTATATAAAAAGGATAAAAAAGATCAACTTTCAATTAGTCATAGTTATCAAATAACGGTGATAAATTTAAATTCAAGCATAACAGTACAGTACAATGATATAGATATAATTTAGGTATTTTAAAATCCATGCCTGAAATCCCCAGATCTATTGATTTCACACCTCAAACAATAGGCCATTATGAGGATATGGAATTACCATTTATAATGAGTCTGTTAGTTCGATGGTCATATTATATATGATTTCTGTTCAACTACCATAAACACATTTTCAAAAATATAATGAAACTTTCTTTCATGTATTCGTCTGGTATACCTTTGCCACAGATCTAACAGACTCATTATAGTAGAGGAGACCGTGGGAGGTCGACCTTCACCGATCTGATAACTCGATGAGACATATTTTTTATCAAATATAATTTATAAACAAATATGCCCATGATAACTTGCCTATCGAAAAGTGTTCATAGCTATTTTTAATTGAATTAATTTTAATCAATTTTCTTTCATCACCTTCACTCTATTGATAACCGAATGAGTTTCACCTCAACTGATAGTTTTTAACACACAGAATATGCCTAGGTAGGCTTGCCTACTTATTTCTGCGCATGGCTACCTGGCAAGCAGATGTGAACAGGTAAGTCAATATAGGTAACTACACCGATCTGTTAACCAATCGAAATTGATATCATAGGTAAGATAATTTAATTACAAAACCAATCGTATAGGCTTGCCTGCAAAAAATCGTACATAAAATATCATTGCCAAGCTATAAAGTTTTAGAATTTTAGCTATTTGATAGGTGCGAGAGAGAAAGTAGAGCGTCCGAGGTCCGTGTGATAGAACAGGACACAACATAGCAGCTGCACGCTACCTGACCGTTGAATGTATCCGAGTGCGCATGCTCGTGTACATGTGAGTGACAGTGACAGCATTTATTTACACTCGACAGAAATTTTGAACTCTTTTATATGCTTTGTAATAAAAGCTTTTAACAACATAAATGTATTGAATTTTATTTTTCTATATTGATGATTTTTTTTATTTATTATACTAAAATTTTAAAAGTAACACTTATTCTTTCCCGCTTTACGGCATTTATTTTGATTTTAAATAATAAATAAATTATTCTTTATTTAATTTTAAATAAAAAATATAGATTTTTTTATCATTTTTAAATTCTATAATTTAGCTTTAAAATGAAAAAATAAATTGTTGAATTTTTATTTTTTATTAATATAATGAATTATTTATTTTTGATTATTTCATAGCTGTAAGTATATATATTGTGAAATAATACAAAAATTGTGATCGAAATTAGAGTTATAATAAATTAGAGTTCAAAATTACTGTCGAGTGTGAATAAATGCTGTCACTGTCACTCACATATACACGAGCATGCGCACTCGGATACATTCAACGGTCAGGTAGTGTGCAGCTGAGTTACGGACCTCGACTCTACTTTCTCTCGCACCTATCAACTAGCTAAAATTCTAAGACTAATAGCTGGCAATAATATTTATGTACGATTTTGCAGGCAAGCCTATACGATTGGTTTTGTAATTAAATTATCTTACCTATGATATCAATTTCGATTGGTTAACAGATCGGTGTAGTTACCTATATTGACTTACCTGTTCACATCTGCTTGCCAGGTAGCCAAGCACAGAGATAAGTAGGCAAGCCTACCTAGGCATATTCTGAGTGTTAAAAACTATCAGTTGAGATGAAACTCATTCGGTTATCAAAAGAGTGAAGGTGATGAAATAAAATTGATTAAAATTAATTCAATTAAAAATAGCTATGAACACTTTTCGATAGGCAAGTTATCATAGGCATATTTGTTTATAAATTATATTTGATAAAAAATATGTCTCATCGAGTTATCAGATCGGTGAAGGTCGACCTCCCACCGGCTCTTAGACTATTAGAAATGCTAATCTCCGGTACCGTTATCATGGTCCATTGTTCTAGGTGTGAATTTTAATAGAAAAGAGGCTGAAGATTCCAGGTACGGATTTGAAAATACGTAAATTATCTTCTATATTTCATTTCAATGAGCAAATTAAAATTTGTCCACGTAATTTGATAGTTATGACTAATTTGATTGATTTTTTCAACTTTTTTATACTAGGTTTGGATTATGTTATAAATTAATTTTCTCAAAATAATCTGAAAATTTCATTTTATCGAGTGCGTCCCTGACAGTGGTCAGTCGACTGCTTAGCCTTATCAGTAATGAATAATAATGAATCTCTTAGTACTATATAAACATAACTAAATATATCGCAAGTTCATAAGAAATATTTTTTTATTGCATTTAAGCATGATATGTTTGTTCACATTTTTTTGAGGGAGGCACATTTTTTTGCATTTATCTCTATGCCACAGTTCTAAAAATCTGAAATGTTTTGCCTAATATGACAAAAATCGTAGAAAAAATTTCAAAGGAAAAAATTCTAGTTTTCGAATTTATAAAATGCAGTTGAGTTACATATCGGAGCGAATCCATTAATTTTGTCAAAGACTTCGAAATAAAAAACGAAAAATACAAACAATAGTCTTCATTCACAATGGAATGCTTTATTTTCTGTGTTCGATTAGATATCGATTTTACGTTCATCCCAGAGACTGTCCAAATATTCAGTTGGTTAACGAATTTTATAAAGGAAAACTTTATTTGAAAAGTACATATAGAGTGTGATGAAGAATAACTGAAAAAATAAAATGATAAGGCACGCTTGTTCTGCTCCTCAAAAGACATTTCAGTTATTATATGAATGGTTCGAAGAACAATCGATAGATTCTAGACTAACCGATGCCGATGGTCTATCGTATATTATGATTTCACATAAGAGATATTATTATCCTAAATCAGAACTATCTCCCTTCTTCTCTTGCTCTCGCTCTCTTGCTACGTACTCGATAAATGGCCATCATGGTATATCCAAGCATATACATCATCTGTCGCGTAATCTGATAATAACTGACAAGTGACAAAAGGGGTTGTTGTACGAGAGTAATAAGGTGGTATTGATGCAGCGTTACATTACCCCCCATTCCCCCTCTGGACGCGCACACACAATATCTCGGACGAGCTCGTGTACCAAATCCGGCAGTTTTGGAGAAAGGCACGAACCACGTTTATGTAACGATGTCAGAGCCGAAATCAAACGGTGTCCCAGACGGTTTAGAGCAAGCTCATCGATTTCGGACATCGAAAGATATATATAATAACACTTCATTGTAATGGAGGGTCGGCCAGTTCGTTTTCCAGGATCAATGTATAAGATGGAGGAGTCCACTCAAAAAATGGACTACTCTCTGACATCTCAGTTATTGAATTTGGCTGTATACATGATAGTTCACGTTGAAAAATCATTTTATTGAGAGAAGTATATTAAGTGAATGTTTTTCGCTAGAGTTACGTAGCTTTCCGTTACTCATTTAAAGGAATGATTATTCAATAAAAAATGCACTTTGTGCATTTTACTAAATATTTTTGTGTTAGGGCAATTACATTACGACAGCATATATTATGGTCTTTAACGAAACTCTATCTCCGAAACAAAGCTGAATAGAGGCATGGTTGAGAATTTTGTTTTTGTATATGGTCTGTTTCGCAAAAATTTTTGAAACTTATTTCTTAAATGTTGAAATATGTCTACAAAGCGAAACTATTATTATGCGACATAAAATGGCTGCTTTTAATTCGTATATAAACAGACTTTTGAACGTTCCTTTAAGCCGAACCAATTATATTGAAGAAGTCAACATAATTAAACAGATTGCTGTCAACAATGGTTACCAACCGTACACCATAGATACATTATTCCACAAATTCAAATCTCGTAGGGAAAGAAACTTTCAACTCTAGCCACTCTGGCAGTACTTTACCAGTTAAATATTTCGCTTTACCTTTCTTTCAAAACAACATTTGTAATAAGATTTCCAATTTCATTGAAGATCTCCTTCCAGATATGAAAATATCATTCAAATCAGTCAACAATTTGAACAAAACTCTGGTTAACTCTAAAGATAAAATCGATAAACTCAACAAAAGTGGTGTTTATGAACTTGACTGTTCTGATTGTCCTGCCTCATATATCGGTCGCACTTGTAGACCACTACTTACTAGAATCAACGAACATTTGAAAAAACCTGATAAATCAACTTTCGTATTCCACTTAAAATTCAATAATCACAATTTTAGCCCCAACAAAAATTAAAAACTCTAACATGACATAGATAAAAAGAATTACTTGAGATTGGACTCGTTTGAAGAACTGGAGATTGCAAAAGAACTTTCCAATAATGACTATTGTCTGAACACCCAAGTAAATTTGAACAGAGATTTCTACCCCCTTCATAAAAGGATTATTAATTAAAATCAAATTTCAAAATACTTCATAACTTCCCCCTCATTTTTTATTAAAACTTTTTCACAGAACTGGCAACTTCTTTCTCAATTTTCATTTCATTAAGTTGGCACTACTTATTCCTCTCATTGACAGCTGACATTTAGAATCAAATCAATTGTCATTAAGACATTGACATATCCACCTGGCCTTTGAATTCCAATTTGTGATACGCTAGATTCTAAGCCAATTTTATAATCCTTTGATTAACAATGTACTCATCTATTGTTTTACTTCCTGCACCTGACATGTAAGTACTCAAAAAACTTTTACAAAATTCAAAGAATTTTCCTAACCTATAAATTTAAATTCAAATTTAAAGTCTTTCCAACCAGTCAATCAGAGTATTTACTTTCAGGAAGCACTGAAGATGACAAAAGTCGAAACCGCTTTGCAAACTTAAGAAAATTATACACTTTATACAAAAATCTTTCATTTATATTTCATTTGATTTCTTTGGAAATGTAAAAAAGATGTTCATAAAACCACTTGTGGAATTATCCGCGTCTCAAAGATAAATTTTTATCATTATCTTCAATCGTTCAAAATAATCGTTCAAAATAATCTCTTATTTATGATGAAATTGGAAATATTTTCAATTTAACGGATTGACGGATATGATTTTCCGAAATGAAGTTTTTCTTGAAATTGATAATAAAAACAAATGATGAAAAAATCGGTTGGCTCTTAAATAAGATCGGGATGTGCTTTCGGTAATATGGAAATAAACCAAAGAGAGCTATATCAATTTATGTCTATTACCAGTAGAACTTTATCCTCGGCAAAGCTTATTACAAATATATTTTCCGTAAATTGACCAAATATTTTTGAGTAGTTCTCAGTTAATACTTTTTTCTAATATATTTTTTCTAGAAAATCTGTCTGTGGCCATCCCACCGTCAATTTCAATGTTTCATATTCCCACGCATTCTAATTGAAACCATTTCGAAACATTTCTCAACGTTCCAAACGAACAGCAGTTGCCCTATTATCAAGTAGAATGAAACAAAAGTTGAAATGACAAATATGGCCGAAATATCGCCTGACAAGGTTCCGAATATTTTTACGACTTCATTAATGCCAACGATTTTTCTGAAACAACCGGAAATGGGGTGTTGAAATTAAAGTGTAGATTAAAAACCCAAATAAAAGGTTTACGTTACTGTTCCTCGTTCGGAGAAAGCAATTGAACGTAAAATCGTCCGAAAACGGAAAAACTTCGTCTAGGCGAGGAACTACTGCAACTTGCTCTACATTGATAAGAGTCGATATTGAAAAAAAAAGTACTGAAATCTATCTAGGAAAATATATTCATCTCAAATTAAACGAAACATTTGCATATTTGAAACTTATTGCCTCCTTCGGTTTCTCTGGAGAAGTTGAGGTTCAGGAATTCTAACCCTATTATGGTTCAAAAGTTTTTCAAAAGTTTTTGAGAATTTTGTCACACTATAATATAGTTGAACTTATAAACTAAATTATATAGTCAAAGTATTCGAATTACACTTCTTCGAATAATTATAAAAACATAGGTACATATTTATATCATTAAATGAAGTTTGATCACGTTGTTCTCTATGTGAAAATGAAATGACAAAAGGGAATGTTTACGGTCTTTGGTCGAAAAAAATTATTTGACGGCGGAAATACTTCTACATCTCCAGGGTAAAACTCCAAAAAAGTAACATAAGCGCAAGTGGAACTCAGCACAATGAGTGTTCCGTGCCAGTGCAAAGTATGCAATTATAGAGTTAGGAGATATTTAGATAGATATCAATGCTACTCTGATCTACTGTCTTGGTATTTAGCTAAATGTACTAGGTCATTTAGCGAAAAACCAAGACTGTAGATCAGAATGTCATTGATATCTATATAAATATCACCTAATTCTATAAATGCATACTTTGTACTTACTATTGGACTACTCCATAGGATATATCACCATTCAAATTTGCAATTCGAACATCATTATACAACGGGTACTTCCATTAAATGAAAACCAGTGTGCTTATTAGAATAGTTGCTACTTTCCTTTGAAACTGAAGTCATGATACACTTGCAACATTTTCTCTAAATTTTTTTTTCTAAAAATGTATCTCTGAAGAAATATAAAATATCAAAAATAAAGCAACAATTATGTCTTAAATTATGAAAGATGCCCAATGTAATGTATTAAAGCTATTTTTTGTTACCACAAATTTTTTTAGAGCTCATACAAATCACCAATTTAACTACTTGTTTCGAGAATAAAAAAAAAAGGTTTAAAAAACTGTAATCCGATTACGGAAAAAAATTCCAAACCATTCACCCAACTAGGGATAAATGAAATAAACTAAAAAGTAAGAAATAAGTTAGGTGCTAATTGCTATCATCGTCTTATTGATTAAGACAAGTCTTTTGATATGTTCGATATTCCTGTTTATTGAGTTCAATTGAAATCTTCTGGCAGTTTCACATTGACACCTCATTTATCAAAATCGTATGAGTAGTTTGGGCGCTACGATGGAACATACGTAAATACACATATACATGACTACTAAAAACATAACCCTTCCTTTTGGCTGTGCCGTAGTCGGGTAAAAAGTTATTTACCAAATTTTCTCATATATTTTAATGACAATGCCAGAACGTTCCAAATAGCTAGAAATATATTGATCGTATAGAAAAAACTTCCAAGAAGATGTAACATCTTTGAAGATAAGAAAATAATCGTTTTCAAGTTCGAAAATAGGTCTGTTGAACCGATGATGAAATGAAAAATTGTTTTCATAGTTCTGTACCCAATTATGAATATTTTTATATTATCATACAATCCCGCTGAACTATTCTGGATTCAAATGTTTGCTATTTTTGGCATGTTCTCGCAACGTCTCAATTGATAAGACTGTTCCTCGTCTAGTGCAAAATAGAAATAGTATATCTCTCTGGCGTTCAATGAGAATAAGGGCGCTGTTGAGGAAAATTCGAAAGGAGTTTTAATATAAGCGCCGCGTTCTGCTCGCGTGAAACAAATTACCGTACAATTTAATCGGCCGTTTAGGAAAATTGGTCGAATTTAACTTTAATAAATTCAAGACTTTACCTTATCTCAACGCCTTGCGGCCTACCCGAACGACTTCGCCTCTTTTAATCCCAAACACTCACCTGAAACAGAATACAATTTCGAATTAAATACAATAAAATTCATTGTGAGGAACGTTCATTTGTGTAGATGCAAGAAAGGTGGTTGGGGTTTTATTTTTATTACATCCTCCCCTTTCCCATTCAGGGATTAAATTAATTTGAAAAGTGGTTAAAAACACTTCGATAAATTTATAGAGGGAGATTTCTTCTAACGAGCCATATAATTTAATGTGTCTGGAATATATAAAAAGTACCTCAGAATATATTCGCAGATGGAGGGGATAGATCGATAGATCTAAAAACATACCATAAAATATAGGTGTTGGATTTTCTCTAGTTCACAAAATATATTATGTAATTGAAAATTATACAGTAAATACTCGAAATGATACAAATTATTTAAGTATTATTCATCGCAGTTATTTCAGGAGACGACTTTGATATTTGAAGATATAAGATGGATGATAATATTTCACTGATTTCGTGAATCAGCTGCAATGCCTGCTGTTACACGAATCACATGATTGTTGAAGCCCACAGAAAATTGGAATTCTTTCAGTTTTCCTTCTAGTTAAAATGGTCTAAGACCATTTGGGTTATTTCAAATTAAAGCAACATTCATGTTTGTATAATGTAATATTATATCTTTATTTCTGTCTCTCATTTCCATAGCTATGTGACTGAGATATGATTTCTTCTGAATATCGCGCACGTAGCCGCAATGGGCGAAAAGCTAATACTTACCCGATAAATTGTCAATTGATCGAAATCTGTGAGATTATAAACAGATTTGTTATTTCATTCTTCTGGTACTTTCTTATTAGTATACCCTAATCAATATCGAGAATAGATACCAAAAATCTTTCTGGGGGGAATGGAAAAAGTATTTAATTAAGGTGAAAATACATCCCAGTTACGATATGTTTATGTTTCATATTTCTTATTTTTGTTGAAAGTTTGGCAGAAGTTAATTGATTGATGAATCTATTTTTCTCTTGGAAATAAAGGAAGTTTCCACCTCAATACCTTCAAATTGTAAACAACAAGAATCTTTTAATGTATAAGTAATAATTTAATCTCTTTTCACCATATTCTTACCCTTCGACGGAAGATGGGGTTTTCAAAATCCGAAACATATTTCACTTTTTATAATATTTACACAATATATTTATGGAGATGACTTCCCGTATTATTCCTAAATGAATATCCACTCCACTTCGTGATATGGACTTCTTCACTCACTTTAAATAACATTGTGCAAAATGAAAGAACAAATTTTTACAGGTGAGTGTTCAGATTAGTGAATGCAGCTGATGGTGGTAAAGTTTGTGGTAACTCATTCTTATTATTGCCTCTTATTATATGCCAAACCATACAAGTCGTGAACAATTGTTGCTTGGCTGTTTGTTAGAAAAGTTAAAGTTTCCTAAGTAGATCACTCCAGAAGGAAAAGGATATAAGTTGTGAGTCTCTAAGAACTATATCTACCGATATGTGAGAATTACCATTTTCTGAAATACATATATATATATATATATATATATATATATATATATATATATATGTACCAATACAAGTATGTATTGGTACAGTACGAAAGTGTGACCTTTGCTCTAGTTGAAATCGTTAAAAAGTCGAGATATACTACAAATAAATTTTTAGAAATTGTATCAAAAGTACAGTTATCATTCTCCAAACACATGTTCAAGAAGTGGCACATATTGGACAACAAAAAGTGAGTGAATCATTATAATTCATTTAGATCAACTGTGAATTCTAGACTAAATGTCGAGTTAAAATTCTTATCTATATCCTGCTTACTTTACATGGGAAAAAACAGATAAGCGGATTGAATATAGTACAGGCGCACAGGTCAAAATAAAATGAATAACAATGAACAAGAGCCCAGTATCCAGCAGCTGTTTGATGAAATAATAAAAAGTAAAAACGAGCTGAAAAATTCTATTGAGGCCAGCGAGACTCGTGTTCTATGGAAAATTGAATCTTTACACGAAAAAGTGAAAATCTTAGAGAGAGAAAACGGCGAGCTCAAAAATAAACTTGAAGTATTGGAAAAAGAAGGCAAGAAGAAGAACTTGATAATTTTCGGAATTGAAAGAAACTCACCAGGAGTGACAGTGGGTCTTATATGCGATCATTTAAAACAACTATTGAATATTCAACTAAATGAGTCAGATATCAGCAATTTAGACTCAAAAACAGTCCTATCAAATTAGAGTTGATATCTGAGCTAAAAAAACAAGAAATTCTAAAAAATTGCCAAAAATTAAAAGGATCGAAAGTCTCTATCTCCCAAGATCTGACAGAGATCCAAAGGAAAGAGAAGAAAATTCTAAGAACTCATCTCCTTCAAGCTAGAGCAAATACTAAGGATGAGTGCTACATAAAAGGCAATAAACTCTACGTGAATCATACTGCATACACTGTTGAGGAGTTGCAGTACGAACATAATTCATCCCCAAAAAACAACAGTGCTCCTCCAACGCCAACTGTACAGAACCCTACTGACCCAATAATAAAACACATTCTACAGTTATCTGAAAATCCCAAAGAAGAAAAAGCAATTGGAATTACAGAAGAACGAGAAAATTTCACCACAATTGAAGCACATCAAATAACTCCAAAAACAGGCACGATCAGGAAGTTGACTAAACCAATCCAAGAGCCCTTGCCTGGAGCTGGGAAAAGTAGACTCAGATCTCATAGATAATCTGAAAGAAGAAACAAAATTACTGGGAGCTAATTTTAGAACTTTTACAAATTTAAAACTTTCTATACTAAAATTCTACAATGCTACAAATTCAAAATTCAACTTTTATATCATGCTATAATTTCAAAACAGTTTAAATAATAATAAAGTAAGCAAATACAACTATCAACTATGAATAATTACTTAAGAGACTTTCAACCAAACATAATCAAATCAAAATTGGTCGATAATTTAGTCCAGCTGAATACTGAACTCACAAATAATACAGTCAATTTAAAGATTTTTCAGATGAATATACGAGGATTGTAAATGAAATATAACAAATAACACATAAATATTCAAAAAATAAATCTGGATCAGCTATCAACCAAATTTGATATCATCATCCTTACTGAAACGAAATTATTGAAGATATTACTTTATTCCACTTGGAAGATTATAATATAATATATAATGAGGGTAGAATAAACCAAAACGATGGTACTGTTATATATTTGAACCAAAGTATTCCATACAATAACAAAATTATCATAATCTCACAAATCAGGGCGATAGAAATAACTTTCATGTTCGAAAAGATTAACATTAAATTGATTGCTATATATCGACCTCCATCTACAAACGTCGATACTTTCATAGACGGTTTGGCACTGTATTTAGAAAATTCACAAAATATTGATACTCATATAATCACAGGAGATATTAATATTAATACTGAGGAAACTGAAAACAACTCAGTTAATAATTACCTGAGTATTATGAGCATGAATGGATTTCAATCTCATATTAATGACTATACCAGAACTACTTCCTACTCTAAATCCTGTATAGACCACTTCTTTGTCAGAGACTCACAATCATGCTTCAAATATAAATCGATTATTGGTGACCTCCATATCACAGACCACAGTTCCATTATACTCCAAATAATAAATCATGAAAAAGAAAAAATTAACCACAAAGAAAGTAGGTACAAATATTTTCTAGATCACAAAAAACTCATAAATAATGTGCAAATAGAAAATTGGTCAACAGTCTATTTATCAGAAAACCTCGATGAAGCAACTGATATTAAAAAAAAAAAAAATAAAAAAAATACAACGATGAAAAAAAAAATGCTCTAGACCGTTCAATCCAAGATGCAAAGAAAAACTTTAATCGGAAAGAAATTGAAAATAATAGCAATAACGCAAGTGGTTTATGGAAAGTTGTAGGAAAGTAACGAGTAAAGCGAAAAAATAATAATAGAAGAAATAATCTGCACTGAAGATGGCGAAATAAGCAAAGATAAAAAGTTATTTCAAATTGTTTTGTTGATTATTTTCAAATGTCGGCGAAAAGTTGGCACAAAAATTATCCAGAAGAAACAAAATCATTCTTTTCCTAAAACCAACAGATGTAACTCCTTTTCTTGGAAGAAGTAACAAAATCAGAAATAATAGAAACAATAGAAAAACTAAAAACAAAAAGTCTCCAGGCATTGATGGTATTAAATCCGAAACTTTAAAACTGATTGCACAATATATTGCAGAACCCCCTTTTTTATATAATAAACCGGACATTCCGTACTGGAAACTGCCCTGACGCTTTCAAAACCGCCATAATAACACCTGTCTTCAAAAAAGGAAACAACCTTGAAGTTGAAAACTTTCGACCAATATCTCTGATATCCAATATTGCGAAAATCTTTGAAAAAATACTTAAAATACGAATCGATAAATATCTCAGTAGATACAACATATTATCAGAAAGGCAATTCGGTTTCAGAGAAAGCAAATCAACACAAGACCCAATAAATTATCTGACATCAAAATAAGTAAATATATTGATAAGAAGTCTCCAGTCCTATGCATTTTGTTGACCTTGCGAAAGCATTCGATACTGTCAGCCACTCCCAACTACTAGAGATATTAGAAGGACTTGGATTTAGGGGAGCATCACATGATTTACTAAATAGTTATCTCAGTAATAGAAATCAGTATGTGAAAATAGGTGATGAAATCAGTGAAAAGAGAACAGTCAAGTATGGTGTTCCTCAAGGTACTGTCCTGGGTCCGATTCTTTTTAATATATATTTGAACGATCTCTATAAACTACAGATAGAAGGAGACATATTTAGCTTTGCAGACGACACCGCAATCATATACAAAGCTGACTCCTGGGAAGCACTCAAAACCTCTACAGAAATTGATTTCAAAATTATTATGGAATGGTTTGACAGCCGTCTGCTTTCCATTAATGTTGATAAAACTATTTACGTTCCGTTCACCTCATACGCAAAGTACTTACCCACATATTACAACCTGAACATTTATACTAGAAATGGCAATTTTAATATAAAATCAGCTACAAGTGTAAAATATCTGGGTATTTATGTTGACAGTAATTTAAAATGGGACATCCATGTCAATTATGTCGTGAAAAAAGCCAGATATGTACTGTATAAGATGAGATATTTTTGTAAAATATTCGATATTAAATACTTACGGATACTATACTATGCACTCTTTGAAACCCACCTCAATTATGGGATAATTGCATGGGGAGCTACAACAAAAATCATATTTCGCAGCTAGAAATTATTCAACGAATGGCAATCAGAAGTATGTATAAAAAACCATATACCTACCCCACAGAGGACCTACATAAGGATACCAAAATTATGGACATAAGGCAACTCTATTTCTTCCAAACAGTAACTAGACAACACCTTAATAAACACGAATTGATACCAATTAACCACACTCACGCTACTCGACACAGAAATAACTCAGTATGTGTACCAAAACCTGAAAAAAATACCTTACGACGGTCATATGTTTACTTGGGACCAAAACTATATAACTCTATACCACCAGAATTGAAAGGAATTAACTCTACTTCACTCTTTAAAAGACACTTGAGGAATTGGATGACACAAACAGACAGACTGAAAATCCATCAACTCTTGACCTGACTTTAAGGTTAACTTTCTGAAAAGAAATTGTCAATTTTCTGAATACAGTGATAAAATTGTATAGTATATATGTTTGTATTTCATATTGTATTATTTTAATATTATGTGTATATTTATATGTATATAATTTTTATGTAAATATTTGCTAATTAATGTATTCTCTGTATTATTATTGCTATTATCATCATTTATTCCAAAATAAGTAATCCCATGTCAAATTTTTTCTCTTAAATATTTCTGTACTATTCCATAAACACAGTTATTATTATAATTCCACCATGTACCCACCCCTATACCCATGCTCGAGGGCAACCTTTTATGGGTTAACTATATTTATTCTTTTACACCCATATACTATTATGAACAAATGTATATCACTACCGAAGGGAAATAAATATTATTATTATTATTATTATTATATATATATATATATATATATATATATATATATATATATATATATATATATATATATATATAATTGAATTCGGACCACTATGACGCATCCAGATTGCTCCAATAATGTGCATTATAAAATTAAAATTGCAATTATGCAAATTAATGATCCGACAGCGCCTGAGTTTTTTACACATGAAGTACATATCAATCACTACTATGTCGCGGAGAACCTGCGCTACAACTTTAAAAATGGCGGTGTTATGAATTTTTTGGAAAAAAATAAAAATTTTCCGGTTTTTCTCCGTTATTAATGATCCGATAGAGCAACGGAATTGCTTCATTAGTGTTCATGTTACAAGCGAAAAGCGAAAACAAACGATTGTTTGCTCTTAAATGTTTATAACAAATTAAGCAATGATAGTTGCGAGTAGGAAATATGACAGGATTAACTGCGTATCGTCTTTTGTATGGTGGTACATTCGGTTTCCTGGTACTATTTTCGTCACAGAATCAGCCATTTTCTGCTATATTGATTTGAAAAAATACTAATAGAAACACTATTTTTAATACCTACTTTTAGTGTAGAAATAATTCAAGAACTTTTTTCTTAAATAATTTGTCCACCTTTAACTACAAAAAAAATTTTCATAACAATTTTTATTTGACGAATGTAATGAAAACACGAAAATTATTTCGAAGCTCTTAAAATTACAGTATACAGAGCCCAACACTTACATAATTTGCAGGAATATAATTTCTTCTTTGGTAGTATTTGCAATAGCCTTTCTTATTTGGAACAGGGTCTGGTTGAAGTTTAAGACTTTTATCAGCATATTTGGCAGCTGGTTCTCTAACAATACTGATGGGTACAAGCAGATTAATATATTGAATTTCGGAAAATTACAGAATCATTTCCACAGAATTGCCGGGTTTATTTTTAAATCAGGTTTCTTTACATACATGGTGCTCACACTATAAATCACACTTTTGGACACGTGAGTCCTGGACAAACTTAATTATAATTCAAAACCTCAACTGTGATACCCAACTCACAGCCACACCTCTTGGTGGAGGGTCCATTATATAATAAAGAAAGAAGATCAAACAACCTAGGCGACAACATCAAAACAATCCTTAACTGTGATCTACAGAAAGTGCTAAAATTCCTCAAAGACATTAACATATTTTGTAAAATCTGATTTCTAATTAATTTGTGTTTTGTTTCTCCCTGTTAATAACTCATTGCAGTTGATGCAAAAATCAAAAACTTGGAGTTTCCTCAAAACAATTTTACACATAAATACTTTGTTCCCAAGTAGCATTTTAAGTGGACGGAACGTAGCGGCCACGATTCTGGAAAACTTTGAAGTGTTTGGCCACAACCACTGTCACGTAATATTCACGGTTCTATCACGCGGCGGCTACCAGAATGGGGAACACTTTTTTCGTAGCTGCTACGTTCCGATCTACGTTCCTGGATCTCAGATAGCCACATTCCAACCACGTTGTGGTCACCTGACAAACACGTGGATATGTAGTGCCCGACACTAGACACGTTAAACAACTGACTGATATGTAGCTCGATCTCTGTTCAGCAACATATTTTTGTGATAAATGTTCCTCATTCTTCCATTTTGCCTGATTCATTTCTAACACTCGATCAACTTAAACATATAAACATACAAACGCGTAAGTAAGTATATTGAATTTGTATACTTATAATCGGGATAAAATTAAAACGATTGGAAGTTTTATGTGAAATGTGGGTGTTGTAGCTCGATTGTGAGCACGCGCCATCTGAATACACTTTATTTGAGGAAATCATTATAATTTTGAAAATAACTCGCCTCTGAAATTATGTACTTAAATCCCACAAACATTGTTTTATCAATCTTGGTTAGTTGAAACAAATATTTACGTAACAAATTACTACGTTTGATGCAGTTCTGATGACAAATAAATCTTCATTGAATATTTCGATAATTTATCTGAAAATGGCGACCCAGCATATTCCTGTAAATATGGCGACTTTTGCAGAATATAACTTTAAAGTGGCAGAAAGTGTAAATATACCACTCTAAAGCTCCTTCCATCATAAAGTGCCCAGTGGAACTAAATTATTAACTTTTCCACCTCTGCAAAGTGGCACCCACGTCGCAGGCCCATGACTCACCACTTCAAAGTTATAACCTTAAAATTACAATAGGTCTTACACCCTTGACAGGGGCGAACACGTCGGGCTATTATAACCTGCCACTTCAAAGTTTTAACCTCGAAATTGCGGGTACATTTTCATTAATTGTTAAAAAAGGACAATAGTGGAATTATTCAGCTCCAATCAACAATTATTATCGTAACAATTATCAGTTAACAAGTAATGAAAATGATGGCATTTATGCAAACAGAATTAAAAATTAAAGTATAAATATTAAGCAGGAGCAGAAGTCAGAGATCCGATCTATTTAATTTAACCTTCTTATACATAATCAAGGAAAATTCTCTATTGAAAACGAACCCTTTTTATGAATGTATATCATTCACATTTCACGTAACAGATAAAGCGAACTTTTTTAAGCCACAATAAAATAATTTGAGAAAAGTTATGTTAGTTTTCGTCATCGCACGGACCAATCTACGGTCACTTCAGAATAATGAAAATTGTCTATTGAAAACGCATAACCCATTTCATATTGAATAAAATCATTAATGTTTCACGTAACAGATAAACAAACTTTTTGTAAGCCACAATAAAATAATTTGAGAAAACTCAGGTTAGCTTTTGTCATCGCGCGAAATGGTGAATTTTGAAGGTTATCACTTATGGAGATAGCAAGAACGTGGCAACAATCACCACATATCACAATCAAGTGCCTGCCACATTGAAGGCTTTGTGGAAGTTACCAAAACGTCACCGAAACTATCATACTCTCTTGAAAGTAACTGTGACTTCCAAGTGATATTTAAGTGGTACAGGATGGTTACCGCAACGGTTATTTTCCACTTTTAAGTTTGAAAACCTTTAAAGTGATTTGCTCAGTGGCCATAATGTTTCAGACACCTCAAATGACACTAATAAGTTATAGAACTGAGGAGTGGCTACCATAGATGGAAATCACGTAACTACAACCATTCACAAATGAAATTTTAGTTATTCTTACTGTATAGTGGTAAATTTAGTGGATATTACGTGATAACCACCGAGTCGCAGTTGCAGTATCAGTTTCCGTCACTATAATGCTGTTTGGGTTATTAGTAGGAAAGGTACATCGAAAATCAACATTGTAATTAAACAATTGTAAAAGTTACAGCATGGGATAATATTGGTGTAGACTGAGAGGCTTCACCCGTGTACCTAATGAAGGGGTATTAAGAATATGATATTTTCTGGATTGGATATAGGAAACTACAAACATTTTACAATGAGTTGAATTATCTCATTCTTCGTATGTGTAAGAAAGTATAGCTCTATTTATCAAAAGTATTAGGATCTCCTCATTATTCGAAATATCAAATCATAAATTTCAGCGGTTTTCACTTCAACACAGACAGATCAACGTAAATAAACATAGACATATTCACTTGTACGAAGGACTTTCATTCATTAATTATCTTCTAGGTTCACTGAAGAACCCCGTAGTTATATCGATCAATCGCCAACGTTTTTGAGAACAGGCTTGTGGTATATATTTTCATATTCCCATACGGAAGAACATTTTCAAATTCACGTGTTTTCTCGAAACTTGAATAATTCTTAATAAAGCAAATGTGCTACATTGAAAGAATATAAAGCACCCATCGATATCGTTATTTCTTCAGCGAACGTAAAACGCGCGATCGTGCAGTGTCAACTTTTCCGCAACCATCTGTCAAAAAGATGAACTAAAGTGATACAAGCGGCGAACCGTCTGAAAGCCCATTAAACTTTTAATATGGCAGACCTTGAAGCCGCAGAGCAAAAGTTGTTCGTTCGAATGCTGATGCCGTTCGATCATTTCGCGGCGCTGCGCTGCCTGTGGAGGTTTCCAAGTGCTGAGCGTTGCATTTTAGCAATTTTGAACACACAGCGTCGGGCATCTATCACTGGAAGATCTCCGGAAAAGTATAAGCCAACCCGGATGGGTGGAACGACTGTACGGAACATTTACGGAATAAGAATGAGGCCCTCTTCGCTACCGCCTCGTTGTATAGCAGATACAAAATTGCATTTAAAAGGGATGTTGCAAATTATACAGGGAATTCAGAAATATTTTCAGCAAGCCATACTCAGCGAACAAAACATTGTGAAAAATATCAACGAGCCATCATGAAAAACACAGTTAAAAAACCAATTTCGTTCTTTTTTTAATGTTGCAACTCCCTTGAAAATACTTTTTCTAAATTAAACACACCCATTCGTATTATATTAGTTTCCAACAGTAAAATATAATCTCGGAATAGTTTATATTATGATAGCAATAAGAAGCGTCCAAACTGTTCCTCTCCAGATTTCACGCAAGTTTGAAATCGCTATAACACGTCTGACAGACCTGATGAATTTAATTCAATATCCACTATATTCAGTTGGTATACAACACATATCTAAAAAAATATACTGCTAAAAGTCGATTGTGCATCGTTCTGAGTTGCTACTAAGGGGATGGGATGAGATGCCATTTTGAAATAGAAATATCATATTTTGACACTTTCACAACAATTGAATTTCTTATTATTTGTTTTATTGTGGTGTAATTGAAAGTAATAAAATTATTATAGCCTACCTATTTCATGAAAAATTGCAAAAATATAAGAAGACTCTCACTCCCTGAATCTAAAATTAAGTTTCATTGGTAAAACTAAAATAAAAAAACTCGAATGTTTCTAAGCTCAACATTTTTTGTTAGTTTTCCCTCATGCACTGAAATATTCAAGAAATGGTTGTTTGCAATTGGCAGATCATATGAGAATATTTCATGCACCAAAATCGATTCATCTGCTCAGATCATTTCTGCCCACAAGACATCTTTATGGTAAATTGAACATGAACTAATAATCAATGAACAAATCCTCATCTCAGAATTGACAAAGGCTTTAACTTCCCAACTAGCATCATAGACGGAAACTGATACTGCAACTTTGACTTGGTGGGTATTACGTAATCATCACTAAATCTACCACTATACAGTGAGAATACCTTCATTTTATATTTGCATGGCTGTAGTCACGTAATTCCCATCTCTGGTAGCCACTCCACAGTTCAAGAACTTGTTAGTGTCAGTTAAGGTGTCTGAAACTTTATGACCAGTGAACAGAATCACCTTGAAGATTTTCAAACTTGAAAGTGGAAAATAACCGTTGTGGTAACCATCCTTAACCACTTAAATATTACTTAGATGTCATAATGACTTTCAGTAGAGTATGATAGTTTCGGTGACGTTTCAGTATCTTCCATCAAACCTTTAATATGGCAGGCACTTGATTGTGATATGCAGTGATGGTTGCCACGTTCTCCATAAGTGATCGCCACAGTTCGCATTAAATGAAACACTCCTATTTTCTCTTTTGCGGACACCATTTTAAAAATCACACGGACACGATTTTAAAACCCGCACTTTTGAGATTATAGCAATAATCTCATAAGTGAAGTGAAGGTTATAATAGCCGCGACATGTTCGCCACTTTCAAGTGCATGGGCAGTTTCTGCCATACATTTTGGGTGCAAACCACGAAGTTATATTCTCTAAAAGCCGACATATAAACAGAGATATTTTGGGTCACCATTGTTGAAGAAATAAAAAATTATTTGTTTCCAGTGAACGTAGTAATTTATTACGTAAGTATTGGTTTCAAGTAACCAAGATTGATACAAAAATTGTTTGAGGCATTCAGGTACATAATTTCAGAGGCGTGTTATTTGCAAAATTATAATGTTTTCCTTGAACAAAGAATATTCAGATAGCACGTAGCACGTACTCACAATGGTTTTAATTTTATCCCGATCAGAAGTATCCTTATTCAATATACTTATCTGTTTGTATGTAATATATATTAATACTTCGAGTGTTAGCAATGAATCAGGCAGAATGAGGAACATTTATTATAAAAATATGTTGCAGGAGAGAGATCGAGCTACATACCAATTACACAAGCGCAGTCAGTTGAGTTTAACGTGTCGAGTGTCGGCCACTACATATCCACGTTTTTGCCAGGAGACCACAACGTGGTTGGAACGTGGCTATCTAAGATCCAGGAACGTAGCGGCCACAAAAAAAGTGTTTTCCATTTTAATAGCCGCCACGTGATATAACCGTGTACATTAAGTCGCAGTTGTTGTGGCCAAACACTGGACGCTACGTTCCCTCCACTAAAAATACTACTTGGGTTGCCAGGTTTCTTTTAATTCTTTATTGCAAATCAAAGAAGAGGCACAAGTTGTACTTTTCACTGAGACACATGTACTAGAGCAAAACTATACAAAGAAATATTATCTTGCTGATGACTCTAACGGAAAGTGGTTCTAGTTTTTCTCGGAAGAGAAAAATATTGAGGGTTGAACACAATTATTAATGAGTATTTCTATGATAATTTCCTGTCAAAATATAATTTACATAACCTTCCGGTTTTTTTTCAGTGCTAGCCCACGAAAGATACAAAAAATGTGGAAGAGGCAAAAAGTTATATAGCACAAATAGGCTTGTGAAGTATCTTAAGGAAAGAGTGATATCCTTGAAATATCTAGTAAGACAATTGAAATCAAAACGTATGCTCTCAACATTTGCATATAAACTTGTTGAAAAAATTGGGGCGTTCGCTTTCCCTCTAACTTTTATTCAGCTAGAGATTACGATTTATGTGAGAAAGACCTGTCTCTGCCATACTCAAGAATCAGATAGATTTTGAGGGTACAAGAAACTGGGGTTATGTAGAGTTTGTATTGATATATGTATGGTGTATTGTAATATGGAATCTAAACTACCACCTTGTTATTTTACTATATATTTTTGTATATTGCTATTTTAGAATTTTTATAGGTAATGGGATTATTAGATTGGAATTATAAATATGTCCCGACACTTTTTCTAGATGCCAAAATGTATCTGATGCGATCTTGTTATTTCATGGTATTTGTAAGTGTTGAATATTTTACAGAAAAGTGTGTCATGTTAATTTGAATCGAAATAATTTTTTTTTGTAAATCGGAGTTTTCGTTCACATCATAAAATATGTCAATTATACATTGAACATGTTGTTGAATCTGGGATTTGATTTCAATATTAAGAACCTGATTTATTTGAAAATATGAACAGGATATTCAAAATCAATCTGCGACTGGAAGGTACACTCCATCATATATATATATATTTTTTTTTTTAATGGCTTTGACATTTCGTCATTCGGCCATTCCCATTCCCAATCCATCTTATTATTAATTCAAATTTCATTCCTTTAAATGAGCTAAGACAGTTGAATACAAATGGAAAAACTCACAAAAAAAAGAAATATTTCTTATATTCCTATTTTTTCATTTTAGTTGGTTGCATATTAGGGATAATTTTTTTTTTTAATAAATGTGAACATAGTTTGCGAAGGGAATATGGTCATTCCGAAAAGACTGACTGATCTTCCCGGTTCAGTGCATATTTAATTGCCGATTTGGTTATTGTAACCACTGAACATTAACTCTGAATGCCCCCTTTCAACAAGACCCATGAAAAAAATGTATTCATCTTATCTATGTACAAGATGAAATAAATCCTATGTATCTATATCATGTTTGTTTCGTGACTCGTCATATATTCGTGTGAATCAGCCTAACTTACACCGAAGGGAATATTTTTAATAGGTCTATAAATGTGAATTGTTACGCCAGGATCGTATCGTGTCTCTGCATTCCGGCTGAGAATTTTCATTTCGAATTTTCCAATACTGTTCGGGACGATGTCGAAAACACCTGCCGCCTTCCGGAATGCCTGAAACGGTGATTTGTTGTTGCAAATATTGCCCACATTTCCGACGAAAAAACAAAATCATATCGAGGGTGAGGGGGGAGTTCTAGGTCGTAACAAAAGAAGTTACGCCATCAAGTCAGCACTAAGCATATGTCTTGATATAAGATATGGTAAGAGTTTCAAGAACATGTGCTTTCCATTTACTATATATAGCTTCTTACAGATGTTTTATTGTTTTCACCTAACCCATATGACTGCTTTTTACTGAAATTTCAACTTTTCTCTAATCGATTTTTTTACATAAATGCACTAGCCGAATATGTAAATCTATTGAAAACTTATTCTCCAGTATGAGGAGCTTTCCATGGAAGTTGTGGCTTATACAGGTTACTCTGTTGACTAACCATAGATGCAGATCAAGTTTTTTTAACGAAAACCATTTCATTCGTTTAATATAGAAAATATATCAATTGATGATAAGAATTGAATGTTGAATCTATCCAAGGAACATATACATTAAATATGTATATTAAAAAAAATGCATGTCATGTAGTTTCATAATAAGAGGTATAACCATCCCCACGATAGACAACGTCGACATTTCAAATAAAATACGGACTTTGCGAGAGGAAAACAACGTCCTAAGCAAACATTCCATCAATCAAAGCAAACGTTCCTGGTTCATTCTTGGAAAATCCATCACACAACAGAGGAAAAACAGTAATGCATATTTGAGAGCATATTTTAATACTTTACAACATGCTATCCATGCATAAAATATAATCGTAAATCGTTCTATTGAAAATCGCATTGGGGTTTCCACGTAGTGCATGACTCGTGAAATTTTGGATAGATGGCGAACTGAAGGATTTTATGTTTTTCTCTGTAATATTGTTTCCATGGTTGTTTTCTTATAGATCGATTTGTTGTGGAAAGTATGTTTCGTAAGAAATTTATACAAGCATGAAAATCTATTTCAGTAATCATGTTTCGTAATAGATAATGAATAAATGATTCTTCCCATGCACCGAAAAGAGTTTCGCTCTTATTCCATTTCATTTGTATGTAAAAGTACTTCAATTATATATTCCTACTTTTACATTTTGGATAAACCTGTAATTTGATAAGTGGGCATGATTTACGTGAGCATTCTGTTCAATATTTTTATTAGGACGTCTTTCATCATAGGGTACAAAGTTTTAGTTATAGTTTGAATACAGACGAACATATTGCCACTAGGTTGCCCATTCTAGACTATATGTCCGAGAATATACACATCTCACGATTGTTGTTGAACGTTTCTCCAAATATCCGGGAAATGGAATGCCACTGAAAGGCTCCAGGTTTTTCGAAAATGAGATAGGCCTCAACGCAATATTTCATGAACATAATTTATATTTTATAACTTGGACCACAATTCTACCATCAAATACCTCTTCAAATTTTTAGAGAAAAAAATCAGAATATAAATGTTGACTTTTACTTATAAAAATAGTTCAGAATTTCGGTTATAGCGGAAGTAGTTACAAGTTGTTACCGTAAAAACGTATTTTAATGCGATTGATACACTCGTCTTTTCACACACGCTCTATTAGCTTTACCTGTATATATGTATGAATGTATGTAACGGAATCATTGAATTTAATGTTCACCCACTTCCAGACATACGAATCATTTGAAATTTTATTAACGTATTGAGAACCGATTACAATAACAACAATTCCATAGCTGTGACCTGATATTCTCACCAAGATCGTGCCACTGCTAAAAATGCCTTATTAACATTTTCAAAGATTTGGCGAATTCACTGGTATGGTCTTAGTACTTTTATCAAACGTTATGTACCAAAGACCTTATAGCTTGAGGTATAGTCCATCCAATATCAATTGCAGAAGCTGTTTCTATAGGGAGCAAATGAAAACTCACTTCGCTAACACGAGCGTATATGCGAAGAAACGGAACGAAAAATAATCTGTACTACTCGTAAACATTCGTCGTCGGCAAACGGTAGATCAAAAGAGCCGATAGTCAACGTGGACTTGATTGACGGCTGTCTGTTGTACCACCGATTCGTCTGGACCAATCAAGTCGGACATCAATGCTGGCAGGTGTGTCTATACGATGGGAGGTCATACATCACGCGTTATATTTGTGTTTTAATAGCTCTGAAAGATTAAAAACCAGTAGCGTCTATGGTCTTGGTGTGTGCCGATCGAAATACGTTTTAGGATATAATAATAACCTACATCAAACAATGAAAGAAATTATTTTTCTTTCTTAATGTATTTGTATAAATAAAAGCTTGTCTTTAATTTTTTTTCATTTTTCATTATTTATGAAGTATTTTTAAAATCTTAAAATATCTAAATAAAATTAGTTATCTCCGCCACTGCTGCTCACAGGATTTCGCCGCAAGACTTTTTTATGCTTCTGCAATTGATATTGGGAAAACTATACAAATCTAATTCCACCAAAAGTTAGTAAAAACTTTTATCATATGGATGAACTAATCGATGAGGTTTCTCCTGTAGTTGGAAAGTTTAAAAACACGTTTTTTTAGCAATATGGACTACGAAGTTAAAAATAAAATTATAGTTTAAAAAAACACGTTTATGAACTAAAATGTTTAAAATAATAAGAACAAAGTAATTGACAAAAAAAAGTCATTTTAATGTAAAAAAAAGCGTGGGGTGCTCTTTACTTACTTTTCATAATGATATTAAAATATCTGATATCAAGCACCCAACGCTTGTTTTACATTAAAGTAAATTTTTTGGTCATTTTTTTTGTTTTTTTTTAACTATAATATTATTTATAAACCAATAAAAATATTAGTATTTGACGCTGACAACCAATGTAATGTCATTTAGAGTAGACAAAAGCAATATGACAAAATCACTCAAGCTGAAGAAGCTCTCGTGATTTTTTCATCTTTGATTCTGGAGTTATTTCTGTGAAAACAAAACTCTCGTACAAAAAAAATCCGATAAAAACAAAACCTCTAGTGTACTTACTCGCGATCATTTGTTGAGATCCGATAACATAAACGTGGATATTAATCATTTGCGTCAATTTGCGTCTTTCGAGAAATATTAGTAAAAAGTATAAAAATTACACGAAGTGACAAGTCACCAATTCCACTGCAAATATTGAGTAAAAAAAATCCAGATATATCAAAACTTGCTTTTTGTGTGAAAAAATTGCATTCACAGTGAAAAAGTAATATCCAATTAATCATATGATTTTTCCCATATATTTTTGAAATTAAATTGCAAACATTCTTTCCACAAAGAGAATATCTACATCCAATTGGTATATATTTTCCACTCAATACGATGTAATAATACACTCAGTGGAAAATAGAAGTAAAACGAATTTTAACTAATGTAGACAACATATAATTAGTATAGTTTTGGTCCGATTCGACAGGAAGTCAGTGGGTTTTTTAGTTTTGCAGAGCATTAATTTTTATTGAGATCCAAATTTCCTAGCGGCGGGCGAGTTTTGCTGATGAAAATCTTGCTAAAAAATAAATAAATAGTGAATCTTGAATTCGAGATGCCCTATCCAACATCAAACTAAGAACTTTCTGAATTTCTTGCACAAATTCCGTAGGAACTGAAGTAACAGAAATTTAATTTGTTTTTGATATATTTTGGATTTTGGTTATTGATATTCATCAATGCAGTTTGGTGAGTCGGTTGTGTCAACAATAACATGACTTTTTGTTAGTGGAATAATCGGTAGTTTCAGTAGTTTTATGAAAAAATTCCATACACCAACATTAGGATTGACTAACAGTCCTCACCAGCAGCCAACAAATAAAATTTCTGGTGCATTTTCTCGACATTCACGTCATCATTTCTTTTGCATATCTTTATCTAGACAACCAACCATCCTTCCGACAATCTTGACCCTCTGTTACTGTCGTAAATCTGGAAATTCGCACTCTCTTCCACGACATCCATAACATTCAAATCCCTTCCGCATTACGAATCGTCTGCGTAATACATTTAGGGAATTTGCGGAAGCTTTTTGCGGTTATGTAACTGACTAGGCGTCTCAACTATTCCAGACGCCGTTATGTGGGTTCGGGCTTGTGTTGTTTTTTACAATGTTTCTTTTACTAAAGCTACTAAACAAGAAGAGATTTACGACCGAAACCGGAATGACTCCATTATGAAAAATATTGGTTAGCGTGGGAAGTACTGGAATAACATTATCTAACGCGGTTCTCAGGTCCAACTCGAAAAAATAAATTTATTATTAAGAAAATATTTTGATCCACTTCAAAGCTTATCTTCGCCATAATTTTAGAAATGGTTACACCAAGTATTGGTATCCATTTTATCGAGAAAGTTTGTTAGAAGAAAAACAATACATTAGATGAAAAACAGTATTTTCTTGCAGAAGTTTCGAATTTCAATGAAGTCATCTTCAAGGCTGTGTAACAATGAGTTTACATAATGATGAAAGTGTTTGAAAAATAAAGTAAAAACAAATAAATCCACATGTATTGAAACATTTACTTAAAATTGTTTTTCCGAGTTGGATACAGTCCTAATTAATATATAAACAGACATGATACACAAAAAACAAAATAAATTCAAGGGACAAACAACATTTGACCACGAGACAAAACGAATACTGAGATAAAATTCAGGAACCTATTTGTTTGTATAGCCATTTTTCTTCCGCTGGAGAAAAAATAAGTACCTACATAAAGACTGGTGGTCAAGAAATGTAATGATAACAATTCCTTTAGCCGACTCAAGTCAAAATGGGCCGTGTTCAACCCTTCCAGTATTGACGATGCCTTGGTGGAGGATTTGCATTATTTCACTGAAAAGTATTTTCGATAGAAAATGTTTTTTTAATCAAGAATGATGAGATTTGTGAAGTCAAGTGTGTTTCACTAGCAGTGGAGTTGTTAACATTAAACTATTTTGGGTATCTATCATGTTCGTTTATTGGATATTCTCCTGTTTGATCAACATAGCATTGTGTGCAATTAATTTTGTAGACAACGTTTGATTGAAGATCAGTGGGAGATTTGTTTTTTGAAAAATAACTTCAGATGTGATTCTCACACAAGGTTTTTTTGCTGCAGTTTTTAATTATATTGTTTATTTTATTACAAGGTTTGTTATCCTGACAACTATCCGCGAATTGATTCGTGACATCAGTGTACTTTTATGACGTTGTTTGGAATTTTTATAACATTTGTATCTAGAAAGACCACTAAGAATTATTTTTTGTTTTCGATGAAAACTCTGAAACACGTCTATAATTTCAGATTTCTTATCCTCAGGAATGGCTGTGAAAATATCATTCACATACATTTTGAAAAAAAGGACTGGGAAAGATAGTTATACGAAATATGTAAACAACCTTAAAGATAAATTTATGAAAATTCGAAACGTCGAAAAGAAAATATTAATTTTTCTTCAAAACTGATGCAAGTTCCAAAAAACCTTCTGGATAATATATTTATAATGGAATACTAACTTTACTTATCTCTTTCGCTTCGTTTTGAGTAATATTGAAGAAAAACAGATGGTTACAAACGCGAACACACATGGTTTCTTATAAAACACATGTCAATCAAGAGTTATAATTGTTTTATCTGCTGAAATTATACTTTTATATCAATAGTAATATAAATAAAACGAAAAACAAAACACAAATACGTAATGCCTTTATTTTTTTGTAGATGATATTCATCAAATTGTCTACACGAGATTTGTTTTCTGTTAAAAGGTGCACCAAACTAGACAGCACGCCATGATTCGAATGAAGCTAACTATGATAATTTCTATTGGAGTGCTTCAGACAGTAGCGAGCATGACATATTTTGAAAAGTTCACAATTTGGCAATAATCTCCATAGACGGAATACTGTGTACACGGCACGAGATGCAGTAAGCTGTTGAGAGGCAAAATTATTTTCCGCTAACAAAAAACCATTGTGCTATACAAAAAACCATTTTAAATCGGAATATGTGTTGTAGAAATATATATATATATATATATATATATATATATATCAGTAGTTTATTTCTTGAACCATTTACTTTATAATTAAGGAGGGAGGGTTGTTTCTTGGGTTATGGTTCTTCAGACAATATATAGAGACTTATTTATAGTTTATTGTATGAATTATATATATATATATATATATACTTCGACCAAAAACGCAAAGCTGGTTAACTATCTTTTGAGGAACATGAACACGGTATTTGAAAAGCAGACATACATTTTCGAAATGTATGATATGTATAATTTGCGCATGTAAATTACACGAATTTTTCGATCAAGATAAATTTCCCCTATATCTTTCATTATGGAAGATCGACAAATCATACACCGAAATCCCGCCATTTCCTTATCAGCTCATTCTGTAACCGCAAATATCGATTCCATGTGATAATTTTATCACATGCCAGGTTCCAAAAATTGGATAAAGAACTCAATAACAAACATTTTGAAAGGGTTTATTCACATTCACATATAATCACGTCAACGTTAAAGTCACAAAAAGCTACGTTTCATCGGTACTCTTAGGAGAAATCAGTAAATCATTTTCATTTTCTCTAAACTACAAGTAGGCATAGTAGGAGAATTATGGTAAATTATCTACAACACCCCATATCGAGAAAGAGATACAAAACTCATCGAAGCGTCTGCCACGAATTCATATGAAAGCTCTTTTTAAAAGGTGTCGTCACTCTTCCACCTCATTTCCAAATCCACTCGAGCACCTTCAAAAATATCTTGTGCAAACATTTGCGAACAAAAAGAATATCGGATTTACCATTATTTCTTTTACGCATGATCTGATCCCTATATTAAATAAACACGGCACAGAACCCCCGACATTTTCGATATCTCTGATGTGAACGAACATAAATATATTCCTACATATAGCTAAGCCGAAAAGGTGAGGTTGTGTATTCGATCTTGAGCTTCGATATCAGAAGAGTGAAAGCTGTGCGGATATAAATCAACGTCATACGTTTCCGTTTGGTGGATATAACAAAGTTTCAATTTTCCAACAACGGCCACCAATAGCGACTGCCGTCGCTGAGAAAACGAGTAAGGTTTTGATTTCCACAACATCGATAATGTCGCTGCTCGGTAGGAAGTGCATTTGTGGTTTCCTTTTGACACCGCAAAATGTAAACGTTCTCAAACTGTCTGATAACACGAACTGAGCGTTCATGATATCAGACGGGGATACACAGGGTATTCCAAGCGTACTAGAAATATTAGGGAAAAGAGATATTTTCAAAACATTTTTCCTATTGAGGTGTTGCATACATACCTACACCTAACTGACGTCAACTTTTGCATAAAATACCGTACATTTCATACAGTTCTGGGATTTTACTGATAAATGTACATTACTTTTACTTCTAGGCCTTGATTATTTGTTATTTTGTTTTCTTGAATATTTAGTGTTTAGCTTCTAATATGAGACCTAATCAAGTATCTCATGGTCCATGGAACTCATAGGGTTCAAATTTAAGCTTCATTGGTATAATATAAAGTAGTTTTGGTTCTAATAATTTCACCGTCATCTGGTAAAGTTTTGGCAGCAAAAATGATATTATTGAAGGATAATGAACATTGAGAATATTTATTTCACTTTTATACAAAGTAATTTACCGAATAGTGACACATGAACATGTTTCCAAATTGCGAATAAAATCATTCGTTTCAGACCGGGTATAAAATAATAAAATATGGATCATATTTTCGAAAAAATCTACATGTCCATCTGAATAAATACCGTTGAAGTTTCGGTGTTCCCTTTGAAAAATTTTGGGTATTCCGTTTTTCCAAATCGTTAATCCTATTGATTTTTTGATGTATGAAATAGCCATTTCATAAAAACAAAACTACTTCACATACTCCAAATGAAGGCAAAATTCGAGCTCTGGGTATGTGATGGACCATAAAATTAGTTGGATCGAAGAGATGCTGTATACAACTTCCATTTGAAATTCCATCAAAATTATTACAGTGTATTTGAATATGTATAAATATTTGAAAAAACATAACTCTACTTCTCTGGAGACATAGTTTGAAAATTCAATTAATAATATCGATATTTTCATTATTGCATGGTATATTTCCTCATACAGAAAATGTAGAACGTATTTATCTGAATACAGTTGGAATCATATTGTTTGTGTTGGAATGGAATCCATAAATTCAATGATTACCAGGTATGGAGAAATATCCTCACTTTTGAATTTTCTTCTTTACTTTATTTTTTCTTTAACTTCGAATATGTGCATGTATGTTTCGTATGGTTGTTTGATATTATATATCTTGCAATTGAACTTCGACTCTTATGGAACTGATGTGTTTTTGGGTTAATATTCTTAATGAGAACAATTAATCTAGATATTTTTTTATACGAGTATATAGATTGATTTTCCAGCTTAATTCTTTATCCCGTATTAATAATCTTCATAATTTTCACATTTTAAGATCTTTAAACTTATTTTTGCAACTTATTCAAATGTTTTTTCAGTATTTTCACGTAGAAGTTGATTATTGAGACATCTTGATTCAGTTTTCAATAGTTACTCTTATGCATATAAAAACGCATTCAGATTAAGAAAATACTGTGATAGACCAACATTTTCTGAGTAACACATATCAGAAAGTTATTCTTCATTCATTTAATTAATCTAAACGAAATTAGTCTGTCACACCTTTAAGCTGTATTATATTTCGAAAGAGAAATCACCCATGTCAAAATTATTGATAAGTAACACTGGAGTACGATATTAGAAATAGTAATATTTTGATTAGTGTAAATTAAACTTAACATCGGGAAAAATGTAACCAAGGCATAATCTCCAAATGGGCAGAGAAGAGCCGAACCCATATGCACTGGAGAAATATACAAGATTTAACATCCAAAGACGTTCCTATTCAGACTTCATGCTTTGCAGCGGGAAAATAAATTAACATATATTATGAAACTAGGAAGGCTTGGACAGAGCCAAGGTTCTAACATTTGAACTCTTCCAACTGCAGCTTGCGAATTTCAAAGGAATCTCGCTATAAACATTTCTTTCGGAGTGGCACTTTGAAATCGGTATTTTTTGACATTAATAACCTGTAATGGGGTTTGATAGATTGATTTGTTGAAAATATAAACAGGGTGTTCATAAAATCAGATGTGGAATAATCTGCGACTCAAAGATAAACTTTAGTCACTATATTCCATATATCGAAAAGAAATATTTTTCTGTGAATTGAAAAAATCGCCGATAAAAATGAAGTAATTTTTATGTGAATATCTAACAGAAAACAACTACTTCCCCGGTAAAAACCATGCTGGACCTAGATCTGATAGGTACTATGAAAACTTTTTTCTTCGCTATAAACAACCTTAAACTTATCAAAAGGATATGCTCGCACGATGAATTATAAACCAGAGGTAGAGTCACAATGCAGCAGTGCAGTCGTAGTGGATTGTCTATTGTCCGATCATCTTGAACCCAACATAACCTAAACAACTTGAGACAACCACCCTGTAAGGGATAGGAAGTTCACGGACTGAAAGTTCATTTTATGACGTGAGATATCCAAAGTTATGAAATTTCTGTGGAAGAGGTTGTAAACTTTCCGATGCAACTTGTTATTTGTCACCTAAGCGCCAACTTGGACATTAGACAAGTTCAGAATTGGATGGGAAAACTTTCTGGCATTTCCGAAAAGTTGAAAGCCATTAGGTAGCGATAAATTTTGTTAACATATTTGGAGCTGAGGAGCTTTTGTAGTATGTGTTCGTACATGATAAATTCACTTCGGATATTGAAATTTTGTTGGACAAAAAAAGATAACGGTGTAGTGGAAAATATGCAGGATACCGGTGGTTGCTGAAAAATATAACGATGTTAATTGTTATTTCTGATGGTAATTACTCAACTATATCTGCCTTGGAATATTTTTTCTCTTCTATATAATCTGGGGGTATGTTACAAAGTAGTTATGATTTCCATATTCTTATGAATCAACGATTTTTTCAAAAAAATTAAGCTCCGACCTAATTCGATATAATTTGAATGAAAGCAAATTTTCCTCCTAGTCGAGCACTTGATGTGGTATCAATGTTGTCCAAAGTAGGTGCAGTTATAGTTTTATTCGAAATTTTTCAGTGTTTAATTAGTGTATTTCTTCCTAATAAAAATCAGGACAGCGCACGCTTTAGCTTATTAATTTTTTTGTGGGATAAACAAAAACCTTTGTTTCGTTTAAAAAGAGGTAAAATTCTCTTGTAAAATCTCATACCTACCGTGATTTGTTGGTGAGTAATTTTGCTTCCAATAATAGTAAAGAAAACATGGCGCTTGACGTCTATCGATATCTGAAGTCAAGTAACGCCGACCGCAGTAAGTACTTGGATGGGTGACCGCCTGCCAGGGGAATCTCGCATTAAAAGCCCTTACAACTGGTAGCGTGATAGCATATCACAACTCGCAGGTGCTATATCAATGAGCACCAGATAAAGCGAGATGTATACCATCCTACGGAGGAAACGTTGAGCAGGCGGTCCCGTGTTCATGGATGCTGAGCTCGTCTTTCCTCTATTTGGAAACAGTAGGAAAACGTGCAAACCGACGTCGGTGACAAGACCCGGTGGCAGAATAAAAAAAATGTAATATTTGAAAACACTTCCATGTTCATCTTGAATGAGTTGCTCAGTCAGTACATTTCAATAGTTGACTATTCTCACCCACCATCACTACGTTCATTCATTTAAAGTGTCTTACTTTCTCTCCGTTCGTCTTGTCTTTTAAGATTTGCATATCCGGATATAAAAAATAAATCTGAAGGAATAAATATCCAATTAAATATATTATGGGTGCAGTTTCCCTCCTAACCCTAAAATTTGATGTAGTCTCGCAGCCGGTACCCAGGACGCCGCCGTGCAAAATTGAAATACTAAATAATTCCTGTCAAAAAATATGTATTTAATTTAGGCCGATAGCGAACATCTGCTCTGCGAAACAGTTATTTGCCATAGCGTTAGCATGATGCAAAAAATATATTATAATTTTATGCCTTCTCGACCTTGTGCAACAAAATGGAATATTTATTCGAGTGGTTCAAGGCTATCAGCGAATTGAAAATTGTTATTGAAAGTTTCGGGATTTTGGCAAGGTTTATCATGCATGATTAATCACTTGGTATTTTTTTAACTTGCGTCATGTAGAACATTATTGTGAACAGATGCAGTTGAGCATGAATTATGGATACATATTTACAGAAAAGTCGATTAATTGAAGGGTATTAATTCAGTTATATTTCGAACTGAATTTCATTGGGTATCAATGACAGATTGGGGAACAATGCCCACGAATTCCCCTGCTATGCATAGTCCCAGAGAAAACTTTTATTCTAACCATAGAACATGCCAATACCGTAAAAAGTAGAGTGGGAATTTTCAATAAGAATCATTGGTAATTTTAGGATATGCTATGTGGAATTGAACGTTATTTACTATACTCAATATGTAATGTGATTTTCTGGAAACGGTGATGACTATTATGACACTTAATCAAGTGAAAAACCTTCAATGAATTTACTATTTTACTACTCGGGAAACAGAACAGCTTTCTACCAACATAATTCACAGCAATAATATTTCAAAATGAACAATTGTTGCAACCTACGTGCTTATGTTTGCATAATCAGAGAAGGTAGATTTGAATTTTTACCGGTTTGAAACATAGTAAAGCTGATTCAATGGTTGATCATCAGCGCGCGTCGCTAAATTACATTCCCGAATAACGAGAATTACGATTGACAACCAAAATGTCGTGACATACTATAAATGTTTCCTATGATAAGTGAGAAAAATTCAAATGCTGGTATGCGAAAACCATTGCAGAATTCCTAGCCTCGTATCACTTCAAAGTCATAAAGCATTGTAAACACGTTGAACTTCCCGATATCTTGACAGGGTGTCGAGTTGAAAAATCCTTTTCAACCCTCCCGAAAAAACAAATGGCAAAAAAATTTGCATATCCCTGATACGGGTCCATGCAGCGAGATTATAAAAAGTGATTTATTCTCGCTAATTGCTAGGAAGGCTTACGTACGTGAGATCGTTTTTAGCCGGCTCTTGCAGAGTACAGATTAGGTTTTTCGTTAAAGCCGAAGAGGACCAGTTTTTAAATGTTGCTAATTAGCTGTTTGTGAACTTTATTGCGATGACTGTATATCGAAAATGGCTCGAAGATTTAGATAAAAAGCCTAATTAGCCTTATCGAAACAACGAAGATAAAAGCATCGAGACGTAGAACGATGTGACACAATTCGAATATATTTTTAGCAATGAAAATTAACCTTGTCGAAAATAGCGCAGGTTGCAGGCATTCATTTCAAAGATGTACACGAAAAAATTTAAAAGAAATAGAAATAGAAATATTTTTCAAATAATTACATATTTTATTGACCGAATAGAAATAAGAACCCAATGAATTCAATAAATTCATATTTATAGCACAAATAGCCCAACAAATGTATTATTTACGTCATTTTATGCAATATGGGGAAAAAGATGGAAGCAATATTAAGAAGTTAACTATTGGGAAATAAAGACATTTTGCCCACTAAGTATGATAATATTAACAAACATGGCGTTCGGAAAATAATTTTCAGTCTAAACTTACAGGGTACAGTAGAGGAAGATGAATATGAATGAAGTTACTCCTATTCGTAATTGTAGTTGCGATTGTTATCTATGATAATCGTGTTCAATTGTTGAACAAATAGGATCCCCGAAAGATTTAATTTGCTGGAGAAAAATCAGATGGAATTCCGAGTAATCCATCATCAACTCTTCCTGTGAAACACACCAAAAACCAGTTTAAAAGGTGAAGAATATGTCTCATTTATGCATTTGTTACAAGTACGCATTGGCATGGAGCCATCATGAGTCGATGAAATGCCTACACGTTCTTTTCGATTCAATGGCAGTAAAAGAAGTACAAATTTATTATATTGATTGACTGACCATTTTGAACGTATTTGAAGTAATGATTAGGCGAATATTAACCTAAAACTTCTCTTTGGCAGTTCGTGGAATTTGAAGGCATTTTGCAGGTTAACTTTGGGTAAAAATTTTACATAATAAATAACTATGAGTTTTGCGTTTGAAGTTTATGGATTTTGGAGATGTATTGCTCGTAACCATGGTTTTTACAACCTGAACTATGACTTTGGAGTTGTGAGGACGTCAAAGAAAAATATTTTGTCAGAAATAAGTTAATTTTAACTTCTTGAGGACATTTTGCTTCTCTGCTAAGTGAAGTTTTCTTATAATAATGAGTTGAAAGCAATGAGAGCCCAATGAATTTAATGAATTCATTGTTTGTATCAAAAAAAGTTATTTAAGAGAAAGCATTTGATGCGAGTGATATTTCCGTATGTTCTCGATATATTTAAAAGATGTGAAAAGAAACGAAACATTCTCAATTGAAAATGGCAAATGGTGAAAACGTTATCATGAATATTCAACCTCCTGAAACAATGGAAAACTTGGAAATGATTTCGCATATAATATCATGAACATACAACTCAAAACACTATTATCAACAAATGGAAAGTCTGAGAGTACAAAAAAAAAAATTCATGTAAAATGATGTAAATTAAATTTCAGTGTGAATACCTGACTATGCCCTATGTGTCAACCATGTATAATTCCACATTGTATTTCGATTTACAATTTGTCGAAGCGATATATATATATATATATATATATATATATAGGTCAATGCTCCGAGGTATTAATGAAATATCGGTTTGCTTAAGCCAACACCTAACAGAATTTGATAATATAAAGAGATTTAAGAGAGGGTGGAACTAAGGTAAAATTGTTGATGAACTTCGGAAAGCCATTAGTAACTCTCAATGATATAAATTAATATAAGCAACAAGCAAAGGTTTAGGTACAATCAAATATCATGAAATACAAAAGTATTTCAATTATTTCTGGGCAACATCGAGGGAGTTGAAGGTGGTCGCAGAAAAAGTACTGTAGGTACCATTTGTTACGCCCTCTCAAAATGAAGCTCTTAGGAGGCTTAATTTGTTGTTTATACCACTTGATAGGTAATCTTTGAATTACAGGACAATTTACCCGTTGACAAACATATTCAATGTTTTCTTTTTTCGGGTCAGGTTAGGAATGCGAATATAATCGGTAACCTAATATTTTGCGACGTCTTACGCATGTATCCTCTATGTAGTCGAAGGGCCCCCATACATTACGATGAAATGGTTTTCATTGTGGCGATGAACACGTAGTGTTTCATCGTAAATAGGTATTGCCCACAGACTCCGTGTGAAATTATGTCTTACTTGGGTTTGTTTCAGTAATTCATCAGTCTTCTGTGTATACAGATTAATTCAACGCAATGGGCGAGGACACGAAATTTTCAAAATGTTTTTAATGGATTATTACAGCTTGTGAAAACTCTGTTGGTAATTTTCTTTTTTGTTTGTAAATTTTCTAAAACTTAAAAAAATATATTTAAAGTCGGCAAAATTCAAATGGCTTCTTTCTGGCGCCATTGCAAAATGTTGTGACTTAATCACTCGATCAACCAATCCCACAGTTGACAGCTTCATTCAATTTTGCAACGTTGCCATATTTTCAAATCTTGACATTGCGAATAGTGTTCTAGTTCTGACATTTATAATTTAAGAAACTTGGCAACATCATATGTCACAATCAACCCGATTACGCATATTGGCTGCTCGGTCGTTTACGTCACAAAGAGCGCCAACTTTAGTAGCTTCAAAATTTGCTGATTTTCAAAAACGAATGGGAACTGCTGTAATTGAAATTTGACTCAAAAAATGTTTTCTGGGTACATTTATATATGCGTTATGTATTGTACAGAATATTTAAATCGATAATAATTCCTTGTGTCCTCGCCAATTGATGGCAGTGGCACTGGTAAATTCCGTTTTGTCAAAAAAGGAAGCGTGCGATATGGACCAAATAGTGGTTATTAGAAAGAAATCAATGTTCTCATATAAATTTATTAAATGAGCTGAAGCTTCAACCTATAGATTGGTTCAATTATTTAAGAACGGATACAGAATTATCTTCCGCGAACTTGCTCGATATGCTCTCTCGTGGTGTTTCTTGATCCTTCAAAAATATCAAATTGTTGAAGTATCACAGATGTGGTTTATACAAATTTTCTTCTCTTGCACCTGACCTCTGGGAATCTTTAATTTTTTAATGTTTTTAAATTATTTGCGGAAACTACCGCGCATCGGAACAATTTTATTCTTAACCATCGGAATCGTACATTCCGCCACCACTTTTCTCATTTTGTTTAGTATTCATATGCTTTGTTCTTCATATTTCTATCGCGGGATTTATCATTTTGAAAATTATAAAACTTTACCTTAATCGAATGAAATTATGTTTTAACGATGTTTATGTTCTCGACACGCAGTGTGTGCGATTCTTAAAAAAAGCCCCACACACTACGATTCGGAACGTTAGTCGGTAGACACGTCGTGTTTAATGTCAAGCTTCCACATAAATTAAAACCATCGTGTTTCATAGTTGGCGTGACGATAAAACACGAAGGTTTTCGTTCATACACTTCGGTTTTGGCACGACGTGTTTCATCGCCACGATGAAAACCGACGTATTTCATCGTAATGTATGGGGGCCTTGATCAAGGCCGTACCCAGGAGGGGGGTTCACCCCCCCCCCAAAATCTGTAAAATATATCTGGAATAAGGTGAAAAAAAATGTACGGCCTTGGCTTTGATAGAAAACTGACTAACTCACAATTAATCTCCAACTCAAGCTGACAGGCCTCAGCATGAATCTCACGAATTCCGGTTCGGCAAAGAAATGAAAAACAACAAAAAGCGTACATATACTTTCACCAATAACAAGTTATCGTCAACAAACCTGTGAAATGATGACTATCTCATCAATAGAAGTTTCGTGTTTCTTGTTTGGTTCCTTAGTCATACAACACGGGGCGAATATTATGCATCTCATTGCATCTGTGCATCAAAAGATAATCGAACAACCAATTGAGTATATCCATCAACTGAGGAAAGTTGCCTTGAATTCGAGAATAATGACCGGAAAAAATTATAAAGGAGGTTTTTCCACTCGTAATTATGAAGTTCCACGAGTATCGAGCCGCATCCATTCAAAGTCATTCAATAAGCAAAATAGCGTGCAAAATAGTCGACGTAATCATTTCACCGAATAGCGTGGCATATTCGTTTATTTGTGAAAATGCACTCCGCCAGCCATCCCGGATCGTGATTTCCGAGAAAATTCGTCGTCGTTTCATTTTCATTTGGGTTTCATAAGCCCCAGAAAAATCTCGAAAGAATATTAATAGAGAAAACAAGTCATGCGTTTGAAATCGCGAACATAGGAAGGATATGGCAAATAAAAGGGGACGCCTCGAAAACAAAACAAGGCAATAAAGTTTGAATCTCTTTATGTTATGCGAAACTGCAAAAAT
The DNA here is from genome assembly GCA_018342105.1 of Gonioctena quinquepunctata. Lineage (NCBI taxonomy): Eukaryota > Metazoa > Arthropoda > Insecta > Coleoptera > Chrysomelidae > Gonioctena > Gonioctena quinquepunctata. The sequence goes on along the minus strand of JAFIRS010000038.1, from coordinate 393,923 downwards.
TGGATCCGGCCTTTCCGGCAGATTGGCTAGTCATATTTGTGTTCCATGAGCAAAAGTAAGAGCATGCACACAATAAAATGAGACCATTCGGCGGAGACGGGAAACACTTGGATTGTGTGCTATTGTTTGGAAACGTGCAATCTGAAAGAGAAGATGAAGTCTTCGAGAAAATCGTGGAGAAGTACAATTTCGCACATCGTTTGAGATTGAAATTTTCGAAACTGAAAATGTTGCGCTGAACGCGAAAGATTTCTTGAACATTCTTCGGGTCGTTTCAAATTACAATTTCTGACCAAACTTATTACATTGCGACTGGTCTGAACGAAACTATTGATTCGTTTAAAATAAATTTCGAAAATACTATAAACGTCCTTTTTTACTTAGTATCGAAAACATTGTTTATGGACGAATAATGTTTATCAAGATTTTTTCCCATCGGAAAATGGAAACCGACCAGGAAAAAACTATGCTTTAACCAAATTATATTCCTGAAAAAAGAAATAGTGAACGCAGTAATTTATCGCGGTAGAATTGACGTGGAAGGTTAGTTACAAAAACCAAACTAGTGATTCCAAATGTTCTCAAGACAAAAATTTGAAACTATGTGCATGCTAGGTTTGTAAACTTTTTATCAACCAGCAGCTGTATTATTCTTGAGTTCGGCTGCTACACAACAAATATTATAGGTAATATTAACGTCCTTTCGATCTCAGAATGAGTACACGCCTAATTTGGCTAAGGTAAATTCAACGCAATATTTATGTTAGATTTTCCAATATGGGGAAAAATATGGAGGTGATTTGGAAGTCGTAAATTAGGATATTAAGACATTTCACCCAATTGGTCGAAGGTATATATAATTAAATTTGTCTCAACCTTGGTCCTTTCTCCCAATTCATGACCTAAAATTAACTATGAGGGATCAAAACATTTGAAGTTGGAAGAGGAACACAGAAGTTTCCTGTGTACTTTATCTCAAACCCTAATCTACTACCTGTTGAAAGTTAAAATATGTTGTTTTGTGAGAAATATTGATTTTTATATCCATTGGCAGAAAGAGTGCAAGCCAACAAATATAGAGTCTGTTTTGTGCTAGACCAAATTAGTCAATAAAATGTCTACAAGTTTCTTTCCGACCTTTTGGTAAGAAAATAGGTAAAAGATGTATAAATTCGTCCTATTCATTGACTTATTTACTCCCTGACCATATGAATGTATTCGAGGAAATATTTTGGTGGGTACTTACTTGAAAAATTTCTTTGAAAATTCGTGGACCTTGAAGACATTTTGTTGGTGAACTTTAGGTAAAATTTCACCAAATAATTGACTATAATTCCCTTGGGAATATGGGGGCATTTTCAAAGTTAATAAAGTGATTTTCCACTATGCATTTTTCCTGCGTCGATGGTTTTTCTGGTCATAACCATGGTATTTACAACCTGAATAATGACTTTGGAGTAGTGAGGAGTTCAAAGTGAAATAATTTGTCAAAAATAAGTGAATTTGAGCTTTTCGGAAATATTTTGTCTCTGTGCTTGATATAATTCACCTAGAATGTTAGTTGGGATATTTAGATAACAAGGAAGATATGAGCAGAACTCCCAATATAAATTATCTTTCTCCAATGTGGGAAGTAACAGATGAAAGTGTAATCGTATGAATAAAATATGGGTTTACCAAAATCGAGTTTACAGGGAATTCATTCAAAATGAACAGTTAATTTTGAAAAGGTTTTGATGACATTCCAACATACTTTCATCCGTCTAATAATATTGAATATAAACATAAAGAGTTCCATTACTTTGCAATAATCCAGTCATTGCTTCAGGCTAACGTCTTTCACATTTCTTGTATATGATTGAAACAATTTGTCATCATTGAAAGTGCGCGATGGCTGAAAATCGACTGCAGTGGTAGAAGTTATGTTAACGATTCTACAAAAAGTTGAATCGAGAAAAAATATTAAGATAGTTATATCAATTGATCATCATAATAATCTTAACTATCAACCATCCAATAGTTGAATAAATTTCGTAGAATATGAAAAAATGAATTGTTGCTTCTTTTCAACTCTGCCTTCCAGTATTGCAGAATATGCATCAGACACAAACCGATTTTCTCGGCAAAGATAGGATATTGTGGTTTACTGCAGAAACTTCCTCGAAGTATTTCATAATCATGTACATCCGTAAATCCGCGTAGACTAAACTGTCTGTCTGACTCGAATTCTCGACGAATGTGGTTAATTCTGCGAGATGAACCTTAGATCCTTTAATTGTTTTACCAACACCCCTTTCCGTAGCGAATGATTGACGGGGGATGGAGGTTGGTCGACGACAACTATATGACGACATTAGTTGACGGTGCCACTACTATAAGGCTAAAGCAGCGAGAGGCATTGTCAGATGGCACGCCATCGTGCGGGCATCCTATTTTAATTGGAATCGCTGTTTCAATTTAATTAGGTACATAAGAAAACGATTAGGATCAAGGAAGTAGAATGGGATTCTCAAAGGATCGCTTCATAGCGGTCCGCAAAATTATCATCCACGGAGAAGCAGAGGCGTACCTTCTGCTGCTTCAACAATACGAAATTCATTTCGTACTATCGTCTACTAGCATTAGAAAAATGCATACGAGAATAATTAGATATTTGCAAATAATAAATGGGAATTTTTAAAATTCAGTAATATGGTTATGTTTGAAAAGTGACACATTATAGTGCAATTTCATAAATGAAGCCAACTCTTTCTAACCACCACCTCCTTCAGGTAACATATTTAATACTCAATAACCAATGATTATGTGTGTCAAGTTGGTCATGAAAAACGGAAGTGTGGTTGAAGTTTCGATTGCTGTCACGTCTCACGCCTATAAGTTGGCAAGGGAAACAATGAAGTATTGAGCGTATTAATAGTGGTACAAAAAATATCTGCCTGTAATGGCTCAAATTCAAGAATTGCACTTCTCCAAATGGATTACAAAATATAATATTCAATGGATATACTCCTTGTAAACTTCAATTGTATCATCTCATGCATGCTGTATGATAGAAAAATGAAAAGAGCTGGAATTGTTTCTATCATAAACATAAAATAAATAGGAAATCTATTTTGGATCCTGGAAGAGGAATAAGATGTAACATCATGAGAAAAAATATTAAGAGGCCGTCACTTAGTTATGTAACTATAATTCAGTTATATAGCGACCAATTGCATTGACATCTAGCTTCAGCAAAATTATAGAAAAAATCATAAAAAATAGGTTAACTAACTTTCTGAAAAAATATCAAATCATTTCAAACTCACAGTTTGGATTCCAAGAAGGAAAATCGACACAAGATGCTATTCTACACCTAACCAAAAAAATATACAAAGCAGTAGACAATAAAAAACCATGTATTGGAGTATTCCTGGACTTGACGAAGGCTTTTGATACCGTCAACCACCAGATACTAATAGAAACTATCGAAAGCATAGGAGTGAGAGGTACTGCACAATCACTTTTCAAATCGTACCTAACAAACAGAACCCAACAAGTATAAATACAAGACTCACACAGCAGCAAAAAAATTGTAGAATGTGGGGTCCCACAAGGAACAGTGATGGGACCAGTGCTGTTCACGATATACCTGAACAACCTATTCATGGTGGAATCTGAAGGAAAAATTATCAGTTTTGCTGATGACACGGTCATCTTATACGAAGAAGAATCATGGGAGCAATTACAAAACAAGGTAGAATTAGATCTCCCTCTTATCAAAAGATGGCTCGATAATAAATTATTATCAATTAATCTACAGAAAACGTTCTACGTGCCTTTCTGCAGCTATAGGTCACAACTTCCTAACTTGAATACAATTAGCATCCAAGATGATTCACAAATATTTAGGGATAAAAATAGACAGCCACCTGAAATGGGACCACCAAACCAACTTTCTCCTCAAGAAACTAAGATGCGTGGGGTATAAGATAACACAACTCACAAGAATACTAGAAGAAAACCAATTGAGAACTTTATATTATACACTTTTCGAACCCCATTTGAAATATGGAATCATAGGATGGGGAGCTGGAATCAACGTACACCTAAACAAAATTGAAAAAGTACAGAAACGAATAATAAAAATAATATATAAAAAATCGCCATGTTATCCTACTGAACTTCTACATCAAAAAACAAAAATAATGGACATAAAACAATTATATTTTATGAGCCTGGCAATACATCAGTTTGTAAGTAAGCATGAATTAATTAGGAAAAACCACCAGCAAAATACCAGAGGTCACAACCTGTATCAAATTCCGTTTGTTCACAAATCAATATGCCAGAGGACTTACAGTTATCTAGGACCAAAGGTCTTTAATGTATTACCAGAGAATCTGAGAGAAGAGAAACAAATGAAAAAATTCAAAACACGATTAAAAAAATATTGGTCGAAAATCCTAGGCAAAAAATTCATGAAGTAATCGATACATAAAAAAAATATTCCCATATCTCATACATAAAATATTTATTTATACATTTATATATCTTTATACTATACATTTTAGGAATGAAAATTTTCAATTTCAGATTTTTTCTTTCGAGTTAGGGCCTTTTCAGAATATCTATCAGATGTAGTTCAATGTCCAGCGTGGCTTTAGCCGGGGAAGTAGTTGTTTTCTGTTAGACATTCATTTTAATCGTGGATTTTTCAATTCACAGAAAAATCTTTCTATCAATATTCAATTGATAATGTTTCCCTTTTCAACATGAATACCCCACAAGAGGTTATCTTGACGATGGAAGATAGTGACTGAAGTTTATCTTTCAGTCGCAGATGATTCCACATCTGATTTTATGAACATCCTGTTCATATTTTCAACAAATCAATATAACTCATATGTTATGAACAACACAATAATGATTACCTACATCTACATAAAGACTTTTTTACATAAATATTTTAATATTTTGATATATCAATATTTGAACATGTTAACTTCTCTATATTTTAACACCTTCACCTACATCTATTTTTCATATTCTATATTATTAAACCTTAATTTAGTAAGTGAACATAGCATAGTGAATATAATTTATTGATAATTTCTTAATAATATGATGTAATATTATTATTATTATCATTGTCGTACTGAAATTCTTGAGTACTTGTGATAATTCCTTTTTTTTAAATATATTTGTAATAGCTATATATTATACATATTGAATGAATGTAAGTATATCATTTTTGAACAAGCGGTGAAAACTGCTTCGTGGTATATTCCTTATTCACAACCATGCTGTATGAGATACTGTCCAACTATTGTCCATCTTATTGTGAATAAAATTATTATTATTATTATTATTATTATAGTCAACCAATGAAACTGGAGGAGAAACTGTGTTTTTACCCACTGTGTTTCAATTACAAATATCACACACGAAGTAAAACGAAAATCAAGAACTCATCCCATTTTGTCAACTAATTCCAAGTATTCGATAGCTCTGAGTTCACACGAAAAATATGATTAATATATAAATCGTATCCATACGCTGAATAACTCTGGTAATGCCTTCATTCTAGTCTCTTATTCATGGTGTTGCGCTCTTCTTGTTTTCTCGCGAAAACCCTGGGGCCTTCATTTCTTGTCAAGTCTCGAGCATTTTATTTGCACGCTTCCCCCTGTTCTTCTCGGGAGTTTTCTTCTCTCTTGCCACTCCAGACATGTAAAGCAGAAAATATGACATTTACTCTTCGTATTACAGTCAGGTATTTACCTTGGAATCAGCGATGTAGCCTCGAGCAGAAAAATAATCTGGGGTGGAGATTTCTTGACGTATCCCGACATGAAATCAAGAATGAAAACATTCTTCAGGATGAAGCATTTCTTGATTAAATTTCCCTTAAAAGCATTAGAAATCCCGTCAGAGTTTCAGTAGCATGAAACAACATAGCTAATTTGGATCTGATGATTCAACATCACATATTTTACTGGATCATTATATAAAAAATTTGCTATTGATTCTAAGATACATAAAAACCTTTTTAAAGACGAGCTTTCATTTAAGCCGTTTACTAAAACGTATAAAATAACTTAAGTCATCGCTGACAATGATTTAATTATTTTTTGTTGAATTATTTGATTTCAAAGTGTTCATAAAAGTGGGTACCAATTAATTTCATTAGATATTATTGGTTGGTATGTAACAACTTGTCGAAGTATTAATTCAATTACAATTCGCGCGACAAGCTTTTTGAAATCAAATAATTCAACAAAAAATAACTAAATCATTGACAGCGATGACTTAAACTAATTTTATACGTTTTGGTACACGGCTTCAATAAAAGCTTGTCATTAAAAAGGTTTTTTATTTTTTGCTTTTTAGTTAGTTCGCCTCAATCTGTTCATTTCTCTAACAGAGCATCGTTCTTACAAGGTCTCTTCTCTGAAAGTTTTGTGCTGAAAGAAATCATGATCTCCGACCCCAAAAATTCCCACAGAATAGAATCTGACCATAATCACAAAACTCGTCCGCCATCCTGAAGTCGCCATCTTGAAGTTATAGATTTTGACAAACAATTCATAATCTCCGAATCTGAAGACCCCCCACATACCAAATTTGAATATGATATGACCATAATCAGAAAACTCGCCCTCTATCTTGGGGCAACCATCATGAATTTATAAATTTTGACAAAAACTTCAAAATCTCCGACCGTGAAAACCGCTGCATACCAATTTTGAATCGAATCGGACCATAATCACAAAACTCGTCCTTCATCTTGAATTTCGACCAAAAATCCATAATCTCCGACCCAAAAAACAACCGCATACCAATTTTGAATCGAATCGGACCATACTAACAAATCTCGACCGCCATCTTGAAGCAACCATTTTGTTTTTATCTCTAACAAAAATTCCATAATGCATTGTCACAGGAATTATGAACTCCTGCCAAATTTCAAATTAATTGGAGGACTAGAAGTTGGTCAAAATTCACTTGCAAGATTTGACCCAAAGTAACAAACGAACGAACTAACACAAGTGAAACTAAATAAAAGCTCATCAGATCATGTCATTATTTCATTATGTCCCCGACATATTTTTCAGTAATTTTTACGATTTGCCTTCAACCCGTACAGATTTTGTCAAAGTCGACAGTCTAAAATTATAACTCAAACCGCAAAACTATGTAATTAACTGATTCAGGAGATTCATTTAGTCAAACCTTTTTCCATGTTGTTCCCACATGGAAATACATGCTTTGTTTGAATTTCTCAGGCCCTGATGAAGTGACATTTTGAGTTTAATTATCCCATCTTTCCTATAACCCTTTCGATTGTCTTGCGTTCTCTAAATGCATCCTTTTGGGACGTTCAGTCTTCATGATGTGAACAAAAGAAATAATGTTTTTCTTCAAAAGTTTTGGGTTACTAATCATTTTTTTGAGGCATGTGTTGTGTCTACCGGCAAGAAACGGGAACACGACCGACCATTCATTTGAACTTCCTTTATCATTATCATACAAAATCTTAAACCATCCTTTCGTTTGTAGATATTACAATGCTTCTAGAATATGCCCACCACTGTTGTGATCAATGTCCTCTTTCAATATAAAAATGTCTTCGTCGCAGCCTTTCAAAATGCTTCTTTGAAATGAAAAAAAAATGTTGAAAACCATGATTGGTTGTATGACCGACATAAAGGGGAAAAAATTCATAGTTCATAGTAGAAAAAGCCATGAGGCTTTAAGTTAGAGTGCTAATCGATACATAATAATAATTCTAAATTTTTATAGGTTGTACTGAATACGTTTTCATCATTTCTCCTATTTCAGGTAAGGTAATAATGCCACGTTGTAGTCTTAATATTGGCACATGAGAGAAATGTAGTTGACATTTTTAAATAATTCTGGCTATCCAGATATATTTCAATGTCTCTAAAAAATAACACCGTCTTATATAAGTGTACCACCGTACAGCACCGTCATACACAAACCACTGGTATTCAGCCTATGAATAAATCGGACCAAAGCACCCGTGTGAAACTCATCGTAGAGTATATTTGCATTGGTGCCAACTGTTGCTATGCTGCTGCAGCGGACACTTCTCCTTCCGGCGCGCACTCTATGACGTATGGCGGTCGTTCATAATCCAGAAAGGTTGAACACGACGTCCTCCGGAGTTGCAGCAACGGGTGGTAACGCCTGAAAGTTGTGATTTTTGACGGAAATTCGTTCAGGTTTTGGCTTTACACTTTTTGCGCTTTCTTACTACGACACTAATAATCATAAAATGAAAATACTCAATAAAAGTTATTACTATAGGAGATACATGAATAATGAGAGAAATTATAATATTGAAATGATAATAGAAAATAAAATATTTCTTTACAAGTGAATAAAGCTTATCTTACAGTGGTAGATTATTTCTTATTTTCTAATAATCATTCTGATGAATAAGAAACATAATTATCTTAGTTCAAGCCCAATGTATCTCGTGATTATAGATTTACGTTTTGGGGTTTTTAAAAAGAAGTGGCACCTCTTCATTGAATAATGTTCAAATGCAACTTTAAAAATACTCCTATTTGACAAAAATTCAATACATGTCTATATACCTAGCCCTTCGTGGAATCTTTCGAGTTAATTGGTAAAAACTATCTGCCGGATGATCTGTTAAAGGCCGGTAGAACCCCAGAGATATCTTGCAGCACCTGCGATAATATTCACTAAAACTGTTACACCATCTGTTGGAACTTTCTGGTACCTACTCGAATAAATAGAAAAAGCAGGGTCGGTCGTAACAATGGCTTATGAACCAGTTATATATTGTAGTACGATTTCAAAGACTCGTATAGCATGCCCAAGCCATTACTGCTGCGGTTGCTGGAGGTTAATATGGACCAGCGGAATAGCTGTATGGTGAAAACGATAGGTGTCATACTGTAACACCCTGTAGGTGTTAGAATTTTGTTTAGTTCTAGTTTGGTCAGAGGTAGTTTTTTAATTATTGAATTGAATTTTTATGTTAAAATAAAATTGTTCCTGAGAAATTATTTAACTATTTATAAAATGTTTAACGAAGGAACACATATCCTGTTGAGAGTTATCTCAGTCGCAGCTGACTAGATAAACAATTTCTAGACTACATAGATAGGGAATGAAAGTTTATTCGAAACAACCACTGATTACATTTTAATACAGGGATTGGATGGTTTTGCTAATTTAGCATTAATCGGAAGTAGAAATCGCGGTATTTTTTTTGAGGGGATACGTGGAGGAATATTTTGAGGGGGTGAAAGTGTGTGGCCAGCGGGAGTCAGTGGCGGGTATTTTCCTTAGGGATTTTTTCTTTTTTGTTTCTTTTGGTCAATTTTTCGAGTGGCCATGGCGAGTACGTATAGTTAAATGAGGAAATGGTGGTTAAATATACGGAATAAGGGGTTCTCGGGGAGACCATGACAAATAGCAGCATCTTGGACATGAAAGGAGACATTAGATTCATTATGGGAAATTAGGGGAACCTAAAGCGATAAGTGTTTTGCTGCCGAAGAGTATACTTCTTGGTAAGGGTGAGTCCCAAGCTTTTATAGTAAAAGGACCTACAGTAGAGCAAAGCTTTTATTTGAATGAAAGGGTGAGCAGTTTTACAGTAATTGATTAGCTTATTTGGCAAAACTGAGGTATTTAAGTTGTCTTGGAGTAACTGAATATTATATGGTAAATGGATTGGCTGAGTTGGTGAAACTGAGGTACATTTTTCGTTCAGTATTTTGATTCGATTTTTTTTGACTTGGTATTGTTTTGTACCGTATTTTGATTTATTTCAATATAAGTGATAACATTTCTGAAGCGTTTTATTTAGGTTGGCAGTAAAGGGGATATATAGAAAACTAAAAGTTAGTAGTTTTACACAGTTTAAGAAGGGAGAACTTATTTGGGGAAATAAGTTTATTTGTAAAGAACACGCATGTTAAGACGTGGCCGAATCACTCATCCTCAAGGACATGTGTCTAAAACTAAACAGTGCCTTGTAGGAATCCAAGAGATTTAGTAAATTGAATTCGAAAGTTTTGAAGAAAAACAAAAACAAAACAAAACAAAAAACAGTCTTTCGACAGTGTGTTTTACAATACACTGTAATATGTGAACTATATACAAAATGAATTATAGGACATCTCTGTCGATTTTATCAATAACGAATATAATTCTCCAGGTTTTTCAATAACATATTTGTTACATAGCGAATACGCCTAGGGGTCTACGGAAGCAAATATTTGTCTCTCCTAAGCAACAATGTATACGTTGGGTAACGAATTCGAATATGCTCAAGTGATGCCTCCCATAGTATTTCACAGCATCAACACAATAGTATCTTTAAAAAATATATTCAATATAATTCAGTATACAAGATATTCAAAACGATTTTTGAATCTTTAAAATTCCAATAAGAATAAAGTCTACAGCTAATTATATTGAAAATATGTAGAAATCGTAATGTTTATTAGGAATCTAGCTGACCCGACAGACGTACCTAGTCCTGTCCAAATTTCTTTATTCCCAAAATTTTTTTCTTGAAATCTAGGTTATGCGTTTGACTCTGCCCGTTTCCCGTTATCCCGTTTTCCCTTTATCCCGTTTATCCGGTATCCCGTTTTCCCTTTATCCCGTTTATCCGGTATCCCGTTACCGAGTTATCCCGTTATCCCATTTACAAATTATCCCATTTTTTCTTTATATCCCGTTTTCCCGTTATACGGTTGTCCCGTTATCCAGTTATCGGTTTCTGCCGTTATCACGTTATCCCATTAGATTTTCCCGAAAAAAAAAATAGCCAAATCGGGCCAGCCGTTCTCAAGTTATGAGCTTACTAACAAAGAAATTCATTTTCATTGTACATATATTAATATTCGTGAAAACTTTTCCAAGACAAAGAAATTTCCAATGACTTTTCCAAAAATCCTTTCTTTCCCTAAAAACCTTATTCGGAGTATTACGAACATTCAAAAAAACCATTAGCCAAATCTTTAAAATTTAAAAAAAAATACCTTGATGGGGTAATAAATGACTAGATAGTCTTTTTCTTCGCCAAATTTCTTATATACTTACCCAAATTTTCCAATTTTCGGGCCATATTCCTATTTTTTTCCCGTATAAAAACATCCTCGGGCTATTACGAACATTTAAAAAAAATTGCCAAATCGCTCAGCCGTTCTCACGTTTTGCACTTACAAAGAATCGAGATTCATTTTTATTATATAGATTTGTAAAGAAATGGTTATAACAAAAAGTATGATAATTTTTTGGTAATCTTTACTCTTTTCTATTCATGTAACATATATTGAAATTTTTGTAAGAAATACCATATTTATGGTAATATTGACTATAGGAACATTCCTATCAGCGAAGAATCGTTGATCTGCTGAAATTTATTCTAATTCCCATTTTTCCCTTCGTAATCATCGGTGAATATAGGTTCATATATTGATGCAGTTATGCCAACTCATAAACAAAAAACATCATACAATTTTAACTTCAAAATTGACTTCGCCAACGCTTTATCGTTTAGTGAAACAATGATCCATCTACTCCATTATTTCGAAGATTTATACGCATACACATTTCGCAACGTATAAATTATCCCTGAGGGTGTAAAAACTAGTCGGGTTAAGATTATTAACCTTCGCCCTCCCACCGACGATTTTTTTTCGTTCTTATGAATAATCATAAATATATATATATATATATATATATAAAGATACGAGCTCGTAGGAGTCGTCTCATTAAAGTGAACAATGGACTTTTTGCATCACGATTCTCATTCTGGTTGCCATGATAAATCGCGATAATTACAAGACTTTCCAATTCAAACCAACTCGGATTACCATGTGAAACATTATTTGTGGCACCACTTTTTGCGGTACCACTCCAAATATAACTGTTGCTTAGAAATAACAAGACTTTTATGGAGAAGTAACATCAACTTAGGATTATTACGTTGGTACTCATGTCCATATCTATTTTTCGTTCGTGACAGGTTTCAATATATATTTTCATCAAGATAAATGAAAGAGGCTTCGTGTATGGAAAAGTCTCTCACCTGACAAATGTTGATGATTATGAATGAATCATGAAGAAGAACGACTTTCACAATGGTGATATCATCAAACATATTTGTGAACATTTTCGAAGTAAAATGATGGGAACACGATAATCGGGTGTTATGTTCACCAAAAATCAACCTGGTACTGTAAATCCCTTGTTCATGAATTTATTTTCAGTTTGTAAATTATTACAAACATGCCATATTTTTAACCTTTGAAGTGCTGAAATGTTTTTAGACATATTCTTACTAGGCACATGTATTTTTGACTTAATAATAACTACAAAACTTACATTCTAATATTTTTTCATTCAAAGTGTTCTTGATTAATCAAATAGAAAAGATATGGTCTTAATAATTCGGAATTGAAGAAAACTTGGGGTTGGATGTTTTTTCCGCTGTATTTATGCTTCTCAACAATATTACAAACATTTCACAATATTCATCTTGGTTTCGATATGCCAACAAAGTATAATCACCCCTCTCTATACTTGATATTCTGAAGATGTTTGAAAGAAAAAAAGACGAACTTAGTTTTGACGAGATGGTCTCGCGCAAATTGAACTCATCCACAAAGATCATATGAGCCTTATATTGCCATCGAGGTTTCGAGGAACGTAGAGCAAACATTCATTGATACTCGCTAATATTAAAACTGAGCACGAGCTCTATCCGAATCGAACGCGAAAGGAACGCATAGTTATTAGATTTCCAGACAAACAGTTCATGAAACAGCTGCGAGTTTACGGTTCCAGATCTGCGCTCTAGACGAGAAGCACACCCACAAAACAGAATTTCAGTAATCGGTTTGTACGTCGTTTCATTATAAGAACCCAATAATTATTACAAATAAATATATCATTTTTGGAACTGGCCCTCTGCCAATGTCTTTTACAAGGTGATCAGTGAGCAAGTTGAAATGAAAAAAAATACAGGAAAAATACTGGTCTGCCCGATCAGTCACTTATCTCAATCAGATCGTAACTTGTACACTCATTCATCCGACTGGACAAAGAATTGCAGTTTTGGGAATATAATCTCCATTTTTAAGAAGTACAGTATCATGTAAATTTTCAGGATTATTTTCCTTTTTTTTCGGTAACTTGAGGACTCGTTAAATATTCGAGATATATCTGCTATTTTCTAGACTATTGAAGGTTATTTGTGAAAAATAACTTCTAATTTAATTTTGGGTTCTGATAAATAAATCCAAGCACTAACAAATATTGTTAGCCACAGAAGATTTCTCAAGAGCTATTGTAAATTTGACATTTTGAATAATTGTCTTGTTTTGTTTTAGTAGTTGAGAATACACGAAAAGGCGAGAATAATTCGGAGTGTTGTTCCATCTAGGTTATACTATCTTTTAACCCCCTAAGGGGATTAATTTCCGAAGGAACTTCTGTTCAAAATTTTATGTTTCTAGACCTACCGGTTTAAACTGTGCTGTACGGCAGTCAGTGTAAGAGTTGTTCCATATAAATATGCACTTCTTCACCGTACTGATGAGGCCCGAAAGCCCAAAACACGTGTCTACGGTTAACACTTTTCGTTCTTTCTTCAATTTTGTTTTTAACAGTACCCTCGAAATTCCTCCCTATCATCTTTATAATCCTGGACTCGGATGTCACGCAGGTAGCTATAGCTGCTTCCGTGGTGACGTTGGTTGTTGCCTTGGAATGCAGGGTCTGCCAACCGAAACCACAAATGTGCGGCTGATTTCGTTTTGTTGACTCGTTGATTTGTCGTTCATTACCAAGTGTTGTTCATCCTTACACTTCTTCACCGTACTGATGAGGGCCGAAAGTCCGAAACACGTGTCTACGGTTAACACTTTTCTTTGAGGGCTATGTCCATTAAATTTCTTCCATTTTGTTTTTAACACTCTCCTCGATATTCCTCCCTATCACACACACACACACATACATATATATATATATATATATATATATATTTAATCCAACCAGAAATATACAGATATTGTTTTCAACTATTCCCTGAACTCAGATAAGTTTTAGTATTTGAATTCACTGGTAGTAATTTACCACAATTGTCCCATTCAAAAAATAAAAATTTACAATTTGTAGGAAAAATATAGGACGGGTCGATTTTTGTTTTTAAGGGGATATCTTTTCATACAGAACAAATCAATGGCGTGTCACCCAGGCACCTTACCTATTTTGAAAGCAGTTTTATTACTTTTTTATGTTTCACAATCAGCATATTAGTTTTTGGGATTTCGAAAGAAACAACTTATCCAAAAACGTCTGAATTATCACTTAATTATTATGCTTTTTAGGACTAAATGCAAATAAGATCTACATGTAAATTTTAAAAAGTAGTCTATTTAAGATTCTTGTATAATAATGTCTTTTCTTTAACAATAAAGACTATTATTAGGTACCAAACTATTGGGAAAATTAAAAAAACTACGAAAAGAAAATAACGTGGAAGTTCAATAGATCATAGTATAAATAGGAAGTTTGATCAAAAAAATAATTTCCTGGAGAAATATGACGGGTTTCAGAGAACTCTGGCATCAACCGCTGGTGGTTGAATTATCTAAAAAAAAACACATCTTCGATATGTATGCAAAAGTTTATGGATAAGTTAAAAAAAACAAGTATTGGAAGCTTTGAAGTAGAATTTTAGAAATAAATAAACCGATTTTAAAACATAATTTTTTTCATAATCAGGATTAATTACATACCCGCCTTTTAAATATGGTTCTAATAATGAAAAATAACATAAATCAATGTCTTGCTAGACAACGGAGCTGCCAGTCTCAACCAACCGGATTTCTCGAATTCGGCTGATGTAAGGTTGAATTACAAAACACATGAGAGCCGAATATAATTATTTTGTTTAACGTCTGCTCAGAGCAAGGCTATAAATAACAGACAGTAATGATATAAAATTGGTTCAGCATTTCAGGAGGATATATTGATACAGCTAGCGTGTACTGTTAAAGGAGCTTTGGCAGAACGACTGTGAGAGGTCATAAACAAGCTAGTCATCAAAAAATCATGACTATACATTACTTGGTATTTAAAATGAAAATGAAACACCAATCAACTTGAACAAATCTCTGCCACCAGAATATGCCCATCAAATTTTCTGAGTTTTGAGCGTGGATTCGGTGGTTATGCTTCCAGCCTATATTCGGTTCCAGATCTCTGCCCTATCGATTCGCGGTACACAGGATAGCTCTCGGTATCTGTTTCTGTCTACCCCGACAAATAATTACCGCTGCATCGAACGACATTACAAAATTGATAGTCTTCTGTCGGATTGTCGGGGAAATGACTTGTGTAATGTCTCGTTTTGATTGCCCCCTTTGTGTTTTGAAGTTTGGTATTTTGTTTACCTCCATGTATTTCATCGAAAGTTTCTTCTATGATTTTCGATCCCGCCATTTTGAAATTACTCTGGCACTCTAACTGAGATGAATTTTTATGCCAACTTTTCGGTTTATTAAAAAACACTGCCCTCAGTGTATACATTTTTGGACAAGGGTATTTTTCGGATCTAGATAGGGGAAACTCGAGGCAGAACGGTGTAGCGGATAACGGGGACCAACGGTATTTTATTCATTGGTTGGTGCTCGAACCTAGCGAAATGAAGTTGAAATAATGCTACAAGTCGGGAAACATTTTGACTCAGTTTGGCACGTGCTTCTTTGAATTTCCAATCAAATCATTTACCTTTACGTACACTCATAGTGCATGTAATTAGTTTTAAGGGGCCTACAGACGTACCAATTTATCAGACCCGATATCGGGGGGCCGACGTCGGGACTGATTAGATCGACTGTACACACGTTCCGATTTTAATCTTACCGATCAAATGCTATCAGTTACTAGTTATACGTGAACCAGCAAGGAAGGCTCCTGCTCTGTCAAAAAGAAAAGAATTGCGATTGGTTCCCAAAGGCACTTATGTTGTTTCCAATATTCAATTGTTTGTTTTGTTTTTAACCGCCAACTTAGTTGCAAAGCAACACTCGAAAGTCAGAGACTTGTGTGAGTTAAGAAGACGGGGACCTTAGCTTTTTAAGTGTCATACGAAGCACTACTCGTCTGGTAACCTTGGACAGACCGAAGGATCTAGGTACCAAGAATGTTTGGTTGGTCACCTATGTCCTCCCGCTCAACGAAACTACAGAAATAAATTATTATTTCAGTAGCCGTGCCGAGATTCGAGCTCGGACCATCTGGACATCAGCCAGCGCCTCTACGCTCACGGCCACCAACCCAATTAATGCAATCATTGCACTATTATCACTAATTTCCATGTCGTTAGTTCAATAACACACACAGTTGCACAAAAAACGAGAAGAAATGAGTAGAGTGAAATGAAGAGGGGAAGGAAATCCTGACAGGTCCGATCGTACTACACACGAGCCAACCAAAAGGGAGGATCGGGCCGATCTACTTGGTCAAGAGGTCTGGGCCATCCGACAACCCGATATCGGGAACGCAATTATTTAGTCGACCGACGAGCTTACACACGTCACGATTTCGAGTCCCGACATCGGCCTCCCGATAAATTGGTACATCTGTAGGCCTCTGTATGTAGGCTCGTCGGCCGACTAAATCAATACGTTCCCGATATCGTTTGTTGGGAAGGCCCGACCAAGTAGATCGGCCCCATCCCCCACCTTTTCTCCTTTTTGGTTGGCACGTGTGTAGAACGATCGGACCTGTCGGGACAAGATTTCCTTTCCCTCTTCATTTTATTTAACTGATTTTTTCTCGTTTTTCGTGCAACTGCTTGTGTTATTGAACTAACGACATGGAAATTAATGACGTTCAAGAAACGTGTGTAAGCTCAATAAGTGATAATAGTGCAATAATTGCATTAATTGCATGTTGGAAACAACATAAGAACCTCTGGGACCCAATCAGTCCTCAGTACCATAAAAAGAACATTTCATTATTTATATGAAATGCTTATGCTCATTAAATATTTGTGCTGTCATCCATAATAAAAATCGAATTTTATCACATTCTAAAACAGACAGCAACTGCATTTGGCCGCTCTGAGTACAATTGTCTTGTCCAAACATCTCTTTTCTTCCCTCTTTTTTGCACAACACAATCGCTCTTAAGGCCCCCACAGACGGTGAGATCTGTATAGCAACATGTCGCGATACAAGTGGCGATACAAGTATATGAGATTTGTATAGAGTATCAACGTCTCCACACAGGGTGATACGGAATCGTGAAACATCACGACAGTGATTGAGACGGTGATACTGATACTGTGATACTGATACAACCACACACACACCACACACACGATGAGATTTGTATCGCAACTACGGTATGGTGTAGGGGCCTTTAGAGCAATCCCAATTTTTGTCGTTTTCAACAGAGCAGGAGCCATCCTCGCCGTTTCACGTATAACTAGTAACCAGGGTTGCCAACGCCATATGAAGAAAAATCCCGAACCCTTGTTCGAGAATTCCAAAAATTCCCGTAAATTTTCTAAAATTCCCAGAAAAATCCCGAAACTTATATCGGATCGTTTTTTCCCAGCAAATACAAACGAACAAAGAGATATAAAATTATCTACAGAATATATGAGTATCCGCTCATAATTTGGCAAGTGACAGGAAATAGAAATGACGTGACACGTGACAGTTGACGACCGTCAAATGTTATGCCTAGTTCACATTGCAGCTTTTCGCGTTTCAGCTCACGGCGTCCTGTTTTCTGATTGACTGCTCAATATAATGAACTTAATGGTCCACATCTGACGTAGTGTGTTACGAATAAATCAAAAGTTCCGAATAGTAATGAATTGTAAAAATCCCTACACAATTCCCGGCACACGTAAAAATTCCAGATTTTCGGGAAAAATTGGCAACGCTGCTAGTAACTGATAGCACTTGATCGGGAAGTTTGAAATCGGAACGTGTGTACAGTCGAGGCAATCAGGCCCGATATCGGGTCCAATTAATCGTAACGTCTGTAGGTGCCTTTAGTTTGATGAAATCATTTGGTTGAAGTGGAAAAGGAACGAAAAAAAGACAAAAAATAAAACAGACAGACAGGACAGAAACATTTCTGAAGACAGCGGTACTGATCAAATTTAAGAAGATATGTACTGATGTCTTTATGGAAATTTTTATTCAACGTCATATGAGGGCTGGGTATCGTCCCAAAATTGTCTGACGTGGGTTCATAATGGTGTCGGCGGTGGAAAATACGAAGCAGTCTTCATGTGTAATAGTTTCCAGTAATTAAAATCGTTTTTTGAAGACTTTATATTTTTCGTTAAAACTAATGTCTAGGAAAAATTATAAAATTTGGAAAAATAACACCTGTGATAGTTTCTCTATTTTTTTTGTAGCACATCTAGTTGCATACACAACAAACTTTTCATACTTACTGAAACTGAATCTGCACTGGCTCTGATTATTTCCCTACGTATGATCGACAAAATTATGAAATTATGTTTTCAATTCAAGACGTGCACGATAGGTAAAATTATTAACTGAAATACATTTTTTAGATGCCTTGAAATCAAACTGGATGGAAATTATAACATATTAAAGCTAATGAGAAAAAACATGTCGCTCAATCCAAATAATTTCTTCCTTTTTCCACCAAAGGAATCCTCACCAATCCGATGGAAATTTAGTGGAATTCTTATAGGATGAGGATGACTTTTTTGAAAACAAGTGTGTATCACTTTTTTTAAAACAAGTGTGTATCAATTTAAAAAAATGAGAATATATTTTTTCTAATACTGACTATGAAAAAAATTATATTGAAAACTGAAAGAATGCCTTGGTTGATTATGTGATTTTTCGAGTTGATAACTTCTGTTTCGGTAGGATAATCGGCGGATTATTAATATCATGATCATTAAATTCTATTACCCGTATTGATTGCTACAGTAGAGAGCTTTAGGTTCAAAACACGTTCCATTCTGAGCATTTCTCAATAGTCACCTACATGCGGAGTCTGCACGGAGCTCATCCCAAAACATTGTTTATTTTTCAATAGTATTTGTATGATTGTTGATATTTCACTTCATTTATAAGAGTCTAGTCGAGAAGTGAGTTTCCTGCGAAAAATAGTTCCAAGTCTCCAAAAAATATGAACAAGAGCTCATTCTATTTGGGATGCAATTCTGAGAAAAACATTTTTTTTGCTAACGAAAATTGCAATTGTTATTAACAAAAACAACAAGCTTTTCTAGAAAAACTCAAAAACTATGAGCGATAGCGGAAATCGGAAAAAATACTCTTAAAGAGGAGGAAATTTCCAATAAAAAAGTTTGGACTCATGGATCTCCATTATTTAAAATTTTAATTTAACGCTGAAAATAGGGCTCCGCTCGACCGCGCCGTCTTTGAAGAGAGTACACCACATAATTTTTTTTAGTATTAAATATCAATTTGAAAATTTAAATAAACTATGGTGTGTTTTAAACACTTGAAAGAACAAGGTCCCGTTGGAAAAAAAAATAAGTTCATTTTTCAACAAGTTAAGCATTTGTTAATTAGTCCTTATTTTTCGGACCTCGGTTTTCATAAAAAACGGCATAAATGTTTGAATAATAGCTCTAAAAAACTTTCGCTCCTTGGTGCCCTTCTCATATATATACTTAACATGATCACGTTATTAAAGTTGTTTATTTTGTTTAATATAATCTTTTAAACTTAACAAAAAATTTAAAATTAAAAAAACATTGTTAAAATAATGTTCTTATCCATGTTTTGCTATTGCTGTTTTTGCATCAAACGAAGGCATTTAATAACATTCGAAATTGTTTATAAACAAATTTATTAGATTAATATTTAAAAAAAATATTGCCATGTTGTTGTTTAGATAATATGATTGGTTTAAAATAGTTTTTTATATATTTCCATTATTTAAATAATTAGTTAGGCATTTTTCTTAAAAAATCATAATTGACATTTCTCAATAGAATAACAAAAAAAAGATTTTTTAATTAAAAATGTGATCATTTATTACGTTAACAATTTGTTATAAACAAATTCCAAATCTCATTATATTTTTTTTTCTGAAACTACTGAAAATTACAAAAACAACCATATGCAACAAAGTACTGACAAAAATTTTATACCGTAATTTTAGAAATATTTTATGAGAAATGGAAAAAAAAATCGACACTTTGTTGCATCAACCATATGTAATTTTTAATAGTTTCAGAAAAACAATACAATGATTTGGAATTTATTTATAACAAATTGTTAACTAATAAACAAATACATATTTAATAAAAAAAAACTTATTCTAGTGAGAAATGCCACTTATAATTTTTAAAGAAAAAAAAATCTCAACTAATTATTTAAATATTGAAAATATAAAAAAACTATTATAAACAATAAGAACTTTTATTTTCTTAAACAATCATTATATTCTCTAGACAACAAAATGGCACAATCCTTTTTTTTTATTAAACTAACCAATTTGTTTAAAAACAAATTGTAAACAAATGTCAAAAAATTTTTTTTTGAACGTTATTGAATGTTTTCGTTTGATGCAAAAACAGCATTAGCAGAACATATAGATGCATTTTTTTTTAATTTTTAGTTTTTTATGAAAACCGAGGTCCAAAAAATAAGGACTAACACCATAATTTATTCAAATTTTTGAATTGATATTTAATACCTACTATAAAAAAATATGTTATGTGGTGTACTCCCTTTAGAGACGGCGCGCGCATGCCATAGCGGTTGCGCGGAGCCCTATTTTCAACGTTAAATTGAAATTATGAATAATGGAGTTCTGGGACTAGACTTTTTTATTAAAATTTCCTCTTTTTCGATTTTCGCTATCGCTTATAGTTTTTGAGTTATTTCCAAAAAAACTGAATCCTTTTTTTTTGTCGTTTGTTAATTTGCAATTTTCGTTAGCAAAAAAAATAAAAAAAACATCTTTCTCAGAATTGCATTCCGAATCGAATGAGCTATTGCTCATATTTTTTGGAGACTTGGAACTATTTTTCACAGGAAACTCACTTCTCGACTAGTCTATAAACGATTCCAATCGTTCTTTATCTATAAAAACTAATGGAATTTTGATATACATGAAATTAATCGAATGATTGTTCAGCAATTATAAATGAGAATTGCTTAAAATAAATAAAAAGGGAAATACGGATAAACATTTTTAAAAGCAAAATTAGTATCTTTTTGCATTTTTATGTTTTTTTCTCTCATGAAAAAATATCTGTTTAGAAAGGGAAAATAATAAATTTCGTACTAAATTATGGAAACGTTATTGCATTTAACTAACATATGAAATGACAATGAATATTCTTATACCTCCCCAAAAAACATTAGATGTTATTTCAACAATTAGTATCATTGGGATATGGAAGGCACCAGAACTATTGGAAGGCACCAGAACTATTGGAACTTTTTTGAACATATGAGAAAACTGTTTCCATGCGCTAATCTTTTAATTTGGTATTGCCAGGTACATAATTTTATCCTTTCTCCCGGAATAATTTCAGATCTTATTTTCCAAAATGAGACATTTTAATACACTATTGAATTCAATGGGTCACGTCAATCACACAATTTAAGTGGAATCAAATAGTTCTTAGAACAAAAGTGACAAATCAACATGGCCTTCTCTGCAATTAATGATTTTTATTCAATTTTAAGTCAAGTCTTCAAAATGATTCAAAACTTTTGGTATACAATTTTCTTAGCGAATATCACACGAGCTCATATTATTCCTGGATTTTCTTTCTTGGAAACGAATATTTATGACTTCGAAAGAAATTCCGGAAATAAGATGAGAGCTTGTGATATACCTAGGTAAGTGAAAAATAAAATCAATCGATATTCTGATTGAAACATTCCTGCTCACATTTATTTACTTGAAATGCGCTCTCTGAATCTCAGCCGGCCTAGTAACACCCAGTCGCGGGAGTAGTTATAACCTTGAACATCTCGGACGTCCGCTACGCAAAAGCCTGAAGGTGTATCGAGGAGGAAAAAACCGGTCCTTGAGTTGCGGGCCCTCTTCTAAGGTCAATACATCCGACCGAGAGCATAGCCAGTCGACATTCTTCTGTTTTCGCGATGAAAAACTGGTATCATCCCATCCACCGAAAGTGAAATTACGAAAATGCACGATAACAATCTCGCTCAGCAGCCAGTTATTCGTTCATAAAAAAAACAAAAATGATGGAAGAATGGAAATGAAAACATTTTATATGCCGTTGTAATGCATGATATTGAAATTATTTATACTAGTATATCTAGTGAATCGACAGTGGTTGTCTATGAAATATATGAGGAACATTTGATGACAGAGCGAATGGGAATATGGTTTCTGGATCTAGTTTAATTTTATAGCATACAATTATGACGGAGAAAACAATCCGAAAGTTCTTATTGAAAATGATCTTTTTTATGAGAAACAGTCTGAACAATAACTAACACCCTATTCAATATCCGTTTCCATACCTATTTCCTTATTTTGAACTATTTTAAATCCAATTCAAAACTGTTATTGAGAGAGTTTCGAGTATCAAAAGGGTCATATTTTCGTGGACACTTGTAGTACTCTGTAAAGTTGTTCCTAGTTTGAATCATGGAGTAATTCGGAGTATTTCTTTTTTAAACTGGCGACCATAAGTCAGGCGTGTTTTAATTACATTCATTTTATAAATATTAAGAAAATAGGTAATTATAATGAACAATATAACTAGAATTTTATGAAAAATATTTAAAAAAATGCAATAATCGGATGATGGCTATTCGACTTTTCACAATCACTTTCAACAACTTTATTGATCCTGATTCTACTATATTAAAAAACCAAGTTATCCTTCATATCCTCATAACACATAATTATCCTTTTGCTTAGCCTTGTTCCCGCTTGAAGTTAAATGAGGCATAACATAGAAAATGAAGAAAAAACTCTATCTCGTTCATTCTAAACTGACCACGTATATAAAAAGCGACCATTTCAGAAGTGAAACGAACGATAAATAAGCGGTTCCTTCGCGTAGTTTATTTTTCTTTCTAAATTTCCTTCCGCAAGCGATTCAGCAATGATTTATTCGAGGAAACAGAAGCAATTGTAGGAACATTGAAATCATAATCCGTGCAATGATGACATTATACAACAATACTTGTCACTGTCAGACATTTCCTATCCCTCTTTCCACGATTTGATATACCGCTGTAGCTGCTGGAAAGCTGACGCGTTACAGCCGAGGGATGAGATGAAAATCATTGTTTATTTGAGCCTCAGGTTGTCTATCAATTAGGTGGTATTAAGATTATTCTACAGAAATAATTGATGCACGGGTGTGTGACTATGCAAGCAGGAATGTTCACGCTGGTAATTATCAAGTATTGGCGTTGGATAGTAATTGGTTTCTTGGCGTACTTCAAAAACCAGTGAAATTGGCATGAGAACAAGTATTTAATTATGAACCATCAGTTATCGAGGATGAAAAAAGTGTAAATATTATTAAAATATTATTCATATAATTCAATATACTGGTAACTATTATTAAGAAATGGAGATACGAATTTCAACTAAAATATTAACAAGTTTCGACTAGTTTCCGGATTGTTTTTTCATAGAATTCAAATACGTATGAAACTAATATGATTTCTATTTACAGATATCGAGTTCCAGTTGTTTTCTTCTTGTTAATTAGGGATACTCTTAATAAAGACGTTGATAGCTGCTTCCGGTATGGTATACTACCAGAAAATAACGGAAAAGAATATTTTGATTAAAAGGCCATCCACAAAATTCAATTTTGTATGGTTCTCAACGCTCATTAAAACGAGCCCTTCGATCACTGTGAGAATATTCGAAAAGCAATATTGATAAATGGATGTAATATGAATACATATATTGTTACCGGGGATAACCAAGTTAACCTCGATCTGCAAACTACTCGAAAGTTTGAATAACCTTATCAACTATGAGGGTCAGACGAACTACTAAAATATTCAGGTCGTATTCCGAAACTCTATACTAGGAATAGACATTTTTCCTTTAAAAGCGAGACCTTCCATTCTGATAAACATTTGTATTATTTTCAAGACAACATATCAAGTTTTATGGCACATTTTCAATTCATCCCTTATATATGGAATAATTCATGACTTCTAAGTTCAACGCCACCATGACATGATGGTTTGCAAACGATACATCTACACAAAAAAACTGAAAAACTATAAATGAAAAAACCCGATGGCGCGGCCAGTCGGAAAGGTAGATTTTACAATCTATTACTGAATTCCGAAATTGTTATCAATCATCCTGACATATCATGTGTCAGAAAAAAAATTGGTGTCACATTCAAGAGTAAACATTAGAGAAAAGCTTTTCGGATCAAAGTTGTGGAGCTCATGAAGCTCTATCAAAAGACCTATAGTTTGCCGAAATTGGTAGAAAAATGAGAGATCATGGATTTTTTTAAATTTATCAACAGCCGTCTTTTTGAAAATACCTGATCGATTTGGCCCATCTTCGAACTCATCCGAGGCAATAATTGAGAATATTTTTGTGCCCAATTTGTTCCATTCGGTTGAAAATGTCGCCTCCACTTTGTTGACAAATTTCGTTATATTCAATTCAATTCAATTTATTCGTAAACCATAATAACAAGATATTTGTATACATACAATTTATGACGGTTATCCTTTATAACCCCAAGGGTTCACCTAAGCACTCAAGGTGCTTGTTTTGTGCAGCTCCTTGGAATAATTCAGGATTTTCATGAGGTAGATGAAATGAATGGTATATTAATATATTGTTTACAATGAAAATATAAATAATTGGAATTCCTGCTGGAATCGATACTAATTCTATTCATAAGTTTATTCTCTTTTTCCTTTCTTGAGAATGGTTGATGAGGTAAGGATCCATATCTTTATATAAAAAATTTATATTACACGTTGAGGTTCGTTCATATATCCTCATACTTATACACACGTGTAGACACATATATATATATATATATATATATATATATATATATATATATATATATACACATATACATACATACATATACGTAAGTTTTTTTTTTATAGTAACTTCAGTAGTGTTAGATAGTTAAGATTGAATTGTTTTATTTCAGTTTTATATTTGTTAAATGAGAGGTTTTCTTTCAAACTGCGATCGAGTGTATTGTAAAATTTAGGACCAAAATAGAAAATTGTTCGTTGTGTATGAATTTTTTTGAAAATGGGTATTATTACGTTTAGATTTTCGGTAGATCTAGTATTTTTTATATTTTCGCTATGGTAAAGATATTTATCAGTATACATCCAAATAAGACAATGGTAGATATATATACATCCTATGTTATACAATTTAGTTTCTTTATAGAGCTGTTCTGTGGAGTAAAGCTTTTTTTTTTTCGGAGAATAATTTTTATTATTGTATTTTGCATGGCTTGGAGACTGTGCAGGTTGCAGTCAAATATACCACCCCATACGGAGATACAGTACCTAATAATTGATTCCGCCAAGGATCTGTATACAGTCATCAGATTTTTTATAATTAGGATTTCTCTTAAATTGTACATTTTGTAAGTAAGCTGGCGGAGTCGCTTTGTAACATATAGGGCATGTTCGTCCCATCTCATATGCTGATCGAAAACTACACCAAGATATTTTATCTTTGATTCTTTTTTTATCGAAGGGCAATCACATTGTTTTCTCTGTGGACATTCAGAGGTATGTATTTTTAGGATGTTTTCGATTGGTTGATCGTTTTTAAGAAGTGTGAAGCAAACGAATTTGGTTTTATTCACATTCAAACTGAGGAGATTATAGTTAAGCCATATCTGGATATCCTTCAAGCCATTTGATGTTTTTTGATATACTTGTTGACATGTTTTGCCAGATGAAATAATCGCCGTGTCGTCTGCATATGAGATAAGGTTATCAATAGATTTTATACAGCCGATACTGTTTATATACACTTAAAATAATATCGGCCCCAAAACTGTGCCTTGTGGGACACCAACTGTATTTTTTTTTTGAAGAACTAAGTTCACTGTCGATTTTGACGCTTTGTTTTCTGTGAGATAGATAATTTTGCAAAATGTTTAATGTTGGACCACGAATACCGTACCTATAAAGTTTGTCTATTAGGTCGTCATGTGATATCGTATCGAAGGCCTTAGCCAAGTCTAGAAAACTGCCAAGCACTTATCGGAATTTTCCAAGGAGTCAGTGACGGTAATATATATATAATATATATATATATATATATAAATTAACTATGCTGTTTTTGGGATCTGGGGACCATGAAGGCGAAATATATATAAAAAAAATTAAAGTCTTGTTGTGATGACGTCCCCAATAGGTAGTATTTCTATTCAAATCTACTTAAAACCACGAAGGAAAATGTGAAACGTACAGTCGTCTCTTCGCGTGGAATAATCGTTATATCTCGGTTATAACTTCGGAGTTATGTATTCGAGTGAGGCCTTCAACAACTGTGTCGGTATCACGCACGTTAAGTACGCATAATACAGTGAATTGATATGAGACACGTTTTGACATTTTTCAAGGCTTACATGATTTTTTTTCCAATTTCTAATTTTTCTTTTATTCAATAATGTTTACAGTTTGTGATGAATTCGAAATCTGGTGGTTAATTAATGAGATGATAAAATTTCAATCGATTCGAATCTCTTGTTTGAATTTTTTTTTAGTCTATCTAAAATCCTATAACAATAAATTGAGGACCAGTCCCAAAATATTTTAATATCATTTCAGAAAAGTTGCAAAGGGAAGATAACAACTATTTGCTGAATTATCTACTCTTCAATCATACAGATTGGAAAAAATCAATTGCCGCATTTGTTTCAAAAACTAACACTACAGCATTACCCAGTGAGGTATAAAAAAACTATATTTAAACCTCCTCTAAATTACTCTCAATCATTTCCACTACTTTACACAAAAAAAGGGTAGGTACGGACAAATTACAAAAAACTTTGTATTGTGGAAGTTAATTTTGGATTTAGTAATGTGATTTAATTAAGCACTCGTTACACAGAAAATGGTTGCATAAATAACTACTGTCTCCGTTCTTCAATGAGATGCATTTTGAAAGTACCTTAAAAAATTGGGTATAATTTTATCGGGGGTAATATCATAAGTGCTAGGCTCTAATCGCTCAAATTCTTTTGAAATTTACGACATAGCAAACTGCCTGGAAATTTTAATGAGTGCGATTTGTGGTCTTGTTATCTGATTAAACCACGAAAGCGAAGCTTGAGTAGTTTAATCTTTGATAATAAGGCCGCAAATTGCACGAGTTAAATTTCCTAGAGGCAAAATGCTCTAGGGAATATTTTAAAAAATTTGAGATAAATTCCTCCAGCACGAATGATATTTGATGAGAATATTTCCCGAACCACATTTAAAACTGAATAAAACTACCAGAATTCATGTTATATTCGAATTTTGAACGTGGAAGGTTAAACCAATTCTTCTCGATCGAAAATCGAAGGAATCGTTTAACAGATTCATTAATTCATACTAATTTTTCCCTGCTCTTGAACTCACTCCAAAACTTGAAATATATATAATTTTTTCACTATGAAATAAAATATTATTGTAGCTGGACCTGATTTTGACAAAAAAAAAAGATCCACTGCTTGGAATCGAATCCGACCCTTTCGCGTGATAGTCCCAAAAAAAAGGTTTGTTTAAAAGTGGTTCTCATTGATTATCGAAATATTGAATAGATTCAAATTTGATATATGAACATTAAAAAAATAAAGATCAATATCTACAATTTGTATATTTTGTATTTTTACCTGAGAGGTGTGAAATGTGTTGAAACGAGCCAGCAGAGGATGGATTTAACTGATGAAAGTTTGACATAATACAAAAATGTTACAAGTATTGATAAAAACAAAAATATGCATTAATATCATTTACATTTTGTGTATTTCTATGACATTAAATTAATCGAGTAGATGGAAAATTTAATGAATCGAAATAGGAACTTTAATCTTTTTTTAATACGGTTCAAAATGTCATATCAACATTCTCATTCATTTAAAGTGAATGAGTTGTTAAAAATCGAATTACTTCAACCAGTAAAAGTACTAATTAACTAATGTAATATAATTGTTAATAAAAAAACTAAATCGTTAAATAACTGAAAAAGTATGCAAAAACACGCTAATAACTTATATGGACTGATATAATATGCGCTAACGTATGAGCAACACGCCGCGCTGTGATACACTCTCCTCCGCTGGCTCGTTCCCCCACTACCGCTACTCGACTCTGCCTCGAGCGCACCTTCAAGCGTTTAGAGAAACTTTGAGTGACATTTCCCACACCTCAGGTGAAAATCCAAAAATATACAAATTGTAGATATTGATCTCTACGTCCAGATTGTCGTTTACATAATTTGAATAAGACAATTTCCCTTAAATCGGATAATCCCTTAAATTGTTCATAACGCGATTGTGCAAAAACTACACATCGGACAGAAACCATCTTGCGTACAGTTGAACTACATTTTATTACCTATCATTTCCCGCAAGATTGTTTGTCCAGTTTCAACTTTATAAATATTACTAGCGGACCCGACAGACGTTGTCCTGTCCAAATTTCTATGTTCCCTAAAATGTTTTTCCCGAAAATTTTCCCGTTATCTCGTTATCCCATTTTCCTGTTACCCCTTTTTGTCTTTACCCCGTTATCCCGTTTTCTCGTTATCCCGTTATTCCCGTTATACCGTTATCCCGCTTTCCTATAAAATAATAAAAAATAGGGGTTGATCGTAGAAGGGTGAAAATTAGGAGTAATATGATTTTTTTTATTCCAAGTCAAGACAACATAAAAATAAAAATCTTGCCAAAAAAATAGGGGTTGATCGTAGAAGGGTGAAAATTTAGGGTTGTATGTATTTTTGAATGCGGTATCATACAAAAATAAAAACCAAAGATTTTGTCTGAAAAATGAAAAAAAAATCAAGGGGTGGACCACCCTTAACATTTAGGGGGATGATTTTTGAATCTAAACCATCCAGGGCGCCACCCAAACGCATACAAAAAAATTCATTCAAATCGGTCCAGCCGTTTAGGAGGACTTCAGTGACAACACACGTACAGTAGAATTATATATATAAAGATGAATTTTTGAAAAATAGTATTTTTTAGAGGTTTTCCCGGATTTTCTCAGTTGAAAATGTACCAATTCGGTCGCACAAAACAACATTTTGTAGGTTTTTGAATTCTCAACAGAAGTTTGTAACGATTTCTCCAATACCTTCCAAGATATTTGTAAAAAATCAAAAGAGTGGTCATTTTTGATAACATTTCTTGTTAAAAAAAATCCACAAAGCGATTGTGCCGAGGTTTTCATCTACGAACTATCTTTCAAAAGGTAGTATAGGCTATTTGCGTCTTTATTTAAGTGGGAAAAAAAACCTCTATTGGTTGACCTACTATATAGGGTTGACCGGTATTAATTTATGAATCCCCCCATGAGTTGATTTGTTGAAAATATAAACAGGATGTTCATAAAATCAGATGTGGAATCATCTGCGACTGAAAGATAAACTTTAGTCACTATCTTCCATCGTCTTTTGAGTTAGGGCTTTTTCAGAATATCTATCAGATGTAGTTCAATGTCCAGCGTGGCTTTAGCCGGGGAAGTAGTTGTTTTCTGTTAGACATTCACAAAAAATAACTTCATTTTAATCGTGGATTTTTCAATTCACAGAAAAATCTTTCTATCAATATTCAATTGAGAATGTTTCCTTTTCCCCCCATGAGCATCGGTATAAAAACAGTTTTGAATACTTGACATGCAGGAAGGTTACACCTTTGGAATTTTTATTTAACATGGAACCTGAATTCTGTCCGGGATTTCAACATATTTCTCGGTGATTATCGACGGCGATATGGAATGATTTTTCGTTGAATTATTTGTTTGATGATAGTGATTTCTTGCACAGGAAAACATTACTAGGTTCTTCATATAATCCAGATTGAAGTTCCGTAAGGTAAGTCAGATAATCTTAAATTACAGCATTATTCTTGGGTTTTTGCTCTTTATCGTTTATCGAATATGAATTAAAACTCTCCTTAATTAAATTAAGTTTTTTTTCCGAAATGAATGAATAAATTTATCAATTCGTTAATACTTACTAATATGAATCAATAGGTCAGTTTATATGGTTTTGCACTTAATTTTTGAAATATGAATAATTCACCAAATTGAAACATTCGGTTCCCACAAACACTACACTTCAACCTCATTAATAAAACTGTAATACTGGTTGACTCATGCTTTTTGTCCGTTGAGAATTGAAGCTTTCTCCGATTAACTTCCATTCACTAATGGTTTAATTTAATAAATATTTCGATTATATTTTATTTTTCCTAATAATGCAATAAATGCATTTTTACTATTTGGTGGGGTTTGTAAACAAGTGAAAGAAAATTATCTTGTCGAAATGTTATGTTTTAGATTATCTCCATCCATTTCATCCTAGTAGAATATCCATTCAGATATTTCGAATATGCTAAAAATATTGAAGCCCTGCCCATTGATTAGGTACTGTGACTTATGTCGACAATTTTGGGCTCTAATGTTGACTTATTTAATGCATTGTTTGGTACAGAAAAAAAAGGACGACCATTCAATGTTTCCTTGAGCACTCATGTCATCTCCACGACTTAGTGATTTCCTTCCTCTTCCAAAACTATTTTACTCCACTGTGAGCATAGACTACTTAACTTCCTACAAGCAGTCACCCATCCACGAACGGCGCCCGACGTTGCTTGATTTCGCGTAACAGTCTGGTTACCTAACCACTACTCCACAACATTTCCTAATTGTCTGAGAATATAGTAATTATATGATTCACACCCTTACTTGCCTCATTTAACAGGCTGAATTCCGATATCAAATCACTGTAGGTAGTGAGCTCAAAATCCCTTATTAAATCAATTTTGTATTTCCTGTTTCATTATAAGTATTGAATTATATATAATATATGAATTGAATGCGTTGACATATAATAGCAGGACATAGTGTGGTTTCATCGCAAAACAATCTCGAATCTACTGGTGGTTTTATCTGTATAAAACAGCGAGAAGACGTTTTATCACTATAAAACTGATCTGATTGGTTCTTTTTGAAATTTCGGCCATTTGATTGGCTCAAAATTAACGAGGGAAATAGCTATTTCAACTCAGAGAAACTCGAAAATAATCGATTCAACAACTGAAGAGGTAGTTTTCTTGGAAAGAAATATGAGTAGGTGAGTATAATGTAAGCAAAATAGCTGGTGCGAGTTACTTTTAATCGCTCATTGATTCAACCTTCAAGAGGTTCTCAAGCGTCTAGCGTACTCAAGCAACACGTGTTGCACAACGCTTGGCTTCAGCCACGATAAAAGTTGTGTCTTGTAATGAATTCATTAGGAAGTTTCGAATTAATTTTGGTTGGCAATGTGTGGCCTCTGAATCTTTCATTAAAAGATAAATTTAGATGGATGGGCTAGAACTGACTGGATGGCGGAAGAGAAAACGAACTTTTAACAACTTTGCGGGCGAGCATACTCATCGTATTGAAATCAAAAGACTGCAGCTGGCAAAATGTTTCTCCGATCTCCAGCGAGAACAATGATTTAGACAGTCGTTTGAATATTTAATTAAAACAGTAATTGAAACAATATTAATGCTCGGAATTGGCTTCATTGATACAAACCGCCATCATATAATTGCGAATCGATATTCTCCAACGGAAAGAACAATACACGTTTTGGCCTTATAGATCGTCGTTGTGTGGAGGAATGTCATCGGTTCCTCCACTTTTTTTTCTCTCTCGAGACTCAGTAGGGAGGATGGTGTTCTTTTGTTTTCGAACCCTTTCTGTAAATCTCGACTCTGCATGTATTTCCGTTCGTTTCTATAAAGTCGACGTTAAATTCGGAATGACCCCTTGTGTGAGTTCACGTTAAAACGTTGGTCAACGGCAGATGTCCGGCGGGGAAGCAGTCAATGATAGGTTTGAACGCTCTGAATGTGTTTTTAATTTGCTTTAGAGAGTTTGATAATTTCATGGAGGACGGGATTTCTCTAGCTCGTCTATGGATTCTAATGAATCATTAATGTACGTGTAGTGGTTCATCGGTGGTTTCCATAGTTTTTGCCAAACACAAACGAACACCGATTATACCGAAATCTTTTTTTTTTTCATTTATAAAAAGTTGGAAACTTTTAGTTAGTTTACTTGAAGAGCTTCGCAGAACGAAAGAGTCATTTTTAATCAGCCTTCCATTATTATAAGTTTTTGACGGCAAATTGTAGGTAATATTCTTGAGGAACTTTAAATTGTCTGATAAATGACACGTTAATTGCGAATCCTTACTCAACATCATGATTGATTATGGACAGTTCATTATATTATGTTTGCTTTGTAGCGAAATCATTCAGTTGGATGACAGAATATTAATTCACCCAAGAGAAAGTTTGATCAATCCAACGCTCTTTTCTTTGTACGGGTCATATAGAATGTAAATATTAGTTCGTTTTACTGAGGCCAATATACAAATTTAATTCATAAACGTAAGATCGGCAAAAATATTTGAAGTGCGACTAGAAATTATAGAATATAAAACACTGCAGTTGTTAACATGAATCGGTTTTTTCTTAAACAAAAATCAATTTCTGCACTTGCTAAAGAATTATTTGAAATTAATCTTGTGATAAATAACTTAGTGTTATTATGTGTATGTATATATATATATATATATATATATATATATATATATATATATATATATATAGGAAAGGGGTGTTATGTTGAAATATTTGGAATTAAACGTTGGAATTAAATTCAAATTTTTTTCTGACTTTTCGTATTTATTTGGCAGCCAAATTGGTCATTATTCTAAGTAAATTAGTTAGTCGAAATATACATGATATTGATTTCATGTATATTTCGACTAAATATAACAATATATGCAATTGGAAAAAAAGAACAACGAGAAACGCTTTAATAAAATCAAGATAAAAAGAGAACCTCCATGTCAAGAAACAAAAATGTTCAACGATCCGTCGAAAAATCCTTATATTGCTCTTGAAAATATTTTCGTTACATAAAAAACTAATTCTGGTCTTTTATTAATTTATTATCTTTGGAAGAACTGTCAGATATTTGTGGACCTCCAGCGAATTGTTCGAGTGTATTTAACTTATATCTAGAGACTGGTTATCCATGAAAATAAGCTTACTTACTTGGAAATTAAAAGAAATATTCAGATTTTGAGTACTTAATGGATGAAAAGCTATTGACCATGTTTAACATTCTGTAAAGTTACAGGTTTCTTTTCTTCGATCCAATTGCGTTATTCAAACATTCAATATCGTTAGGAAATACATGTTGCAATACTTCATATTCATTGAACGTGACAATTTCTCGATGATGTATTATCCAGTCGTATTGCAATATGGTAAAAATTGCCTATCTAGGACGCCAGACTCGACATAAATCTCGAACACAATTACGAAAGTTTGCAATACCTCTCGCCGATCGCAGCACTTGTTCTTAAACTTGCATCCTCCAATTACATTAAGAGGATTAGCAAGGATAACGTTCGTGAAACAGTCGAGAAACGCCGCAACATAGACAACTTCGACCTTTGTGCTTGAATTCTCTGGCACGTATAGCAAATAATATATAAATTAATAGTTCGCCTGGAGCTCGAGTACGAGTTTAGTATAAGCCACTTTCGTCAATATCGCCCCAAGGGTTGACCGTAAAAACGGCGTGGTGCATCTCGGATTGCTTACATTTCGTTGTTTGTTATTAAGAATGTAAGAAAACGACCGGATTCGAAAGTAGCTGTCTCAATACCAAGAAAACATTGGAAATTTGTAGTCAAGATTCGAACATATGAAGGACGAGAATCCGTTCTATGCTTTTGGACTGATTTGCTTGTACACAATGGGAATACTATCGCATAATATCACCTAGGTGCTCAAGGAAACATTGAGAAGTCGTCCTTCTTTTTTTTCTGTACCAAACAATGCATTAAAGAAGTAAACATTAGAGGCAAAAATTGTCGACATAAGACACAGTAATCAATGAGCAATCTTTAAAATTTTTAGCATATTCTAAATATCTGAATTATTCTATATTCTAGGGTGAAACGAATAAATATAATCTCAAACATAACATTTCAACAAGACAATTTACTTTCACTTGTTGACAAACTCCACCAAATATTAAGAATGAATTTTCATCATTATTAGGAAAAATCAAATATAATCGAAATATTTATTAAATGAAACCATTAGTGAATGGAAGTTAATCGGAGAAAGCTTCAATTCTCAACGGACAAAAAGCATGAGTCAACCAGTATTACACTTTTGGTAATAAGGTTGAAGTGTAGTGTTTGTGGGAACCGAATGTTTCAATTTAGTGAATTATATTCACATTCAAACTGACGTATGGATTTATATTACTGTTTATTAACGAATTGATAAATTTATTCATTCATTTCGGAACCAAAAACTTCATTTAATACCAGGAGAGTTTCAATTTACATTCGATAAACAATAAAGAAGAAAAACCCAGGAATGATATTGTAATTTAGGATTATCTGACTTACCTTGAGGAACTTCAATCTGGATTATATGAAGAACCTAGCAAAGATTTCGTGTGCAAGAAATCATCAAACAAAGAATTCAACGAAAAATCATTCCATATCGCGCCTCCAATATTTGAAGATCCCAGTAGGGTTAGCAGTAAATTAAGGAAAAGAGCGTGGTGGTTTACGCTGAAGTGGTTCTTCATATAATCCAAATTTAACGTTCTCAAAGTAAGTCAATTAGTTTATATTTTAGAACCACGTCCTTATATACCACTATATGGATGCTCAAAGCAAATCATTCGATATAAAAATACATGTTTCGATTAAATAATAATAATAACATGCCCCATTGACATATGTTGTATAGAGGTGTCATAAATATTTTCTGGTCCGATCCTATTCAAAATCGGTATTTGAAGTCACGAATTGCGAATGTTTGGGCCGAAATTTACGAAGAGAATGACTAAAAAGAATCAAATAAATAGAAAAAGAAATTTGACGTGTTAATCTGTTTCTGGAATATTTTTCAACGGATTTGAGCTTGCCACGTGATGTTTGAATCACTGATATTTGAATAGAAAAATTGTGTCACACCTGCAAAATATTTCTTTTCTGTCTCTAAAGAGTTCTCATCCATTTGAGATTACTATCTCAACTGTAAATGGAAGATAGTTAAAAATCATAATAAATGTCAATCCTAAAGAAACGTATTCCGAGTAATTATGAGTAATATCTGTAAAGTTCAGGCATTTTTACCTGCTTTGAGTAGATTTACTATCATTACCAAATACATTATAGGACTGTGTTAAACATGACAAAAAATATAAACCTATGAAAAAATATTAATAATAAATACTAGAATTGTATGTGGGTTCAATATTCTTGTTTTTTATGCAGGGTGTTTCGTAGTTATATTGCTAAATTATATATAGAGATTATATTTAGAAATTGAACTATGCTTTGCAAATTGGAATCAATTTCATAAAAAACTTGGTAACGGAGGTAGAGTGCTGAAGTTCAAAATAAAAAAAACCTTTCATAACCTCCAGGTTTTTTATAACAAACATATCTCTCATGATCAATTTTAAACTGAAGTCTTTTGTGAATGAACTAAATAAACTAGATATGAAAAAACAGTTTTGATTCAAGAATGCCACTGGATGTATTTTTGACTGAAATATTTGAAACCGGAGCACATGAGCCTAAGTAACCTGTACCCTCGTAACGCAGAATTTTATGAAAGTTCAATCCATTTTCAAGTAAAAACTCCAAGTACAGTTTGGCGATGTAATTACGGCACGCCCTGAGGAAATGTGTTTAATAAGAATATTTTTAAAATGATTTGTTTATATATGTTACTTTTCTTAGTTATCAAATAGGTTTTATATTTTTTCCCATAATTTTTCTTTTTGTACCTTGAATTTTCTCTTAGTGTATTCTATTACTCCAGAGCCACCTTTACTCAAAATATTAGAAATCAGTAATTGAGTACCTGTTTCAGTATTTGAGTATCTATTCCAGTATCAAAGCATTTTTATTAGTATTGAAATCATCTGATTAGAGTACTTCAGTATTCATTTCAGTACTTCAGTACCCGTTCCAGTGATTTAGTTTCTATTCAGTATTCCCTCCACTCTTTCATCACCTAATTAGTCATTCAGAATTAGATTCAGTACTTTATATTTAATTTTGGTGTACACATTTTGCCTTGTTGTTACCCCCTTGGCTTTATTGTCTACAAAAATTGATTAACGTTTATTTTGTAAACATTCATTCGACTCTGCAAATGAACAATAGGTGGATTGTCTTAAAATTTTGTGATAAACTTCAGATTTAAAATAATGCGGTCATAATTTGGGCGACGTTCTCAATATTACAGGGTACGGAAAAAGCATGAAATTATATTCTTGGCCAGGTTTGGTGAAGGCATCAAGGCGTCGAGCTTCTGGCTCTCATTTCCTCGAAACATAATTTGAACATTTTGCATTACAATGAGATGTGAATAAATCCACAGAACTTTGCCCAAGGAAACGTATTTCTTCGGGCACTTGGTTATCCGGATTATTGATTATATATAAAGACTCAGCATCTGCAGAAAAAATATCTTTGGAAGTGATTGTATAACGCGAAAAACCTACATGATTTTTTTATCCACCCTAGCAATTTGTTTTGTTATTCTTTAAGTCTTGATTTCCTTGGAAACCATCGCAAAGCATTGAAATCAGCCCAGAACTATATTTTTTTATGTATTTTTTCCAAATAACTCCCGATCCCGGGAAGAGGTGTCAGAGAAAATAACAAAATTATTTATTTTATCGTTGTAATATGCTTCGGCATTTCAATTCACATTTGGTGCTCCCGATTTAATGATAGAAGATATAGTCCACTCCAGGAGATAGGCAATGAATCTGCAGACTTATGAACTTGTGCAGATATATACTGTATTCATCTTTCCCTCCTCTCCCTCTCGAACCGTCATTTTCAACATACTGTAATTAATTTACAGTTTTCCTTTCTTTACAAAGTAACGAAAGGAATTGGCCATTAGAGTTTTCATTGTAAGCACTCTTATAAGGAAACTTGTTTTATTCCATGTCATTTAACATTAAAATCGGCCCCAAAAACTATTGAGCAGAAATGGAAAAAAAACATTTGTATTCAATGCATATTTCATATTAGTATTCCTAATTCTTTCGGAAAATTCACTTTCGACTCGGAAAACTTCCAAAATAAACAATTGACATTGATATATCATCCAAAATTTTCTGTATTTTGTCACGAATAATTTTATTGCTGAAAATTGTATTTACGTGTGTCCATCATAATTACTTTTATCCGGTACGATATAGAGTAATATA
This sequence comes from Gonioctena quinquepunctata, assembly GCA_018342105.1. Taxonomy (NCBI): domain Eukaryota; kingdom Metazoa; phylum Arthropoda; class Insecta; order Coleoptera; family Chrysomelidae; genus Gonioctena; species Gonioctena quinquepunctata. The sequence continues at coordinate 356,358 of JAFIRS010000038.1, read as the reverse complement.
TTTTTTATGCTATTGTGGTCGTTTCTTTGTTCAGGGAAACATTACAGGGTGTTCTATAAGAATGTGGATTTGAAATATTATAGGACACACAACATTGTAGTCCACAACTTTCGAAGTAGTGACTCTTGAAAATTATATATGTCTGTGGAAACAGACCTACCGTAGTTTATACATGACTGAAATATCTTTGCATACTGGTCCGCATATCATTAAAAATCATAAAAGAATGAATGCATGATTATTTCGAGACACTCTATATATAGCCTACCAACTACTCCCACACAATGGGGGACAAGTACGGAGTTTATGACTCATCATAATCATTATCATCATCATCATTAATATTCGTAACGCACACGTCAGATATACAAAGATTGAGGAAGTACTTCATTTGTTGAATTTCTTTCGAAGCCTCCTTCCAGACATGAATCGGAGACTCGCATATTTAATTTTGCATTGGAACAGCCTGCACATTCCTTGCAATAACGGCAGTGTTTTTTTTTTCGTTTCCATCTCTCCTCCCACTAGCAGGATTATGAACGCAGAAAAGGCGGTTCTAAATATATTACATGATTGTATATCGGTTGTTGTTAGTGCAGTCCGCTTGGCTTGGCACGATCAACGAATGACATTTCGTTTTATGATTTAACCTACACCTACAGGGTATTTTACATAATTGTTTCTATGCATATAGATATTTAATACATATATGTGACTTCGTCGTTTTTATTTAGATTTAGTCGAGAGGCGACAAATGTTATTACAAGTTGGTTATAACCATAAATAGTCCTACTCAAATGATTATAATAAATATTATAATCGATGACCCATTAATGGACATCATAATCAAACAGGTGAATCTCCAATTCTTAAAAGAAATGTCGATGGCGTACATAATGAAAATGATCTATTCTAGCTATAGTCAAAGAGCACAAAATGACGTATGATAAGTATATTAATGATGAAATGACCAAAGTAAAACGTTATTAAGGCTACCACTGTGATTGAATCCCATTTGGGCAGATATACAAAATTATGTAGCGGACAAAAATAATACATTCAAATTAGGAGACCTTGAAATTCTTTTTGAAATAACGTGTTAACTGCTACAAACTCAAATTGAATAAGTGCATTTCTCACGTTACTTCAAAGACAGTGGAAAAAAAAGTAGAAGTTGAAGAATCTAATAAAAGCAAACATTCAGCCAATTCTTATTATCACAGGTGGAAACATTAGTACTTCCAGTTCATCTGAATCAGATTTAATATATTGTTACTTTTTTTAACGTTTATGAAAATATAATCATATTTTTTTAAACCCTCGATTCAAGGACTTGCACAGTAAATTTTCAATTTCAATACAATAACGTAAAAGTTTTACATGTGCAGACCACTCAACTACATGCCAATAAGATATATTCATGTGATTTTCAATATTGCTTTGTCCCATTTAGGTGTTTTAATACGTTTGTTTACATCGTGACTATTTAAAGAATGAACATATTGATACACAAGAATAAGGGTGCAAATATTAGATTCAGAAATATATTTAGAGAGTTTATTTTTCAGCAATGTTCAATCTTGCCACTGATTCCAAAGATAAGTTTTCTCGAGTTCAACGATATTTTTTCCAATACTACATTTGCTCAGTGGTGAAGATTTGTATTTCATCCGCCTTATTTTACCGTTTTCTGCTCACCTATATATTTCTTTTGAATCGATTTTTTCATCACACAAATGATGAATTGAGATAATAATACCATTATTAAGTCATTTCCTTAAAATGTCCAAGTTTCGAATACAAACTAAACATGTTTAAAAAATTATTTGAATTAAATGCAATAAATGCATTCTATTTGATGGTTGCAAAGCAGGTATGTTCCATCGTTTCATGAAAATACATTAACACGACGAAAACAAAAACAAATGACACTCACCTTAATACTATCGTAGCATGCTGTGACGCGGCCATTCTGGACTTCAACGTTTGCAGGTGGATGTGCGAATTTGCATTCTGTATCAGGCCTGGAACATTTGTTTCTCTGAAATTCTCTGCATACCTCAAGCTGCAACCATCTGGAATCTTTTCCATTCAGCAAGTTGTTCATGTTAACCATCGCCATCGTAGTCAATATATTCCCGAAATAATCACGCAGAAAATTTTCTGATTAGTTGGACGCGATTTCACTGTGGACGTAGCGCGACAATTTTACAAAAATGATTCAGGAAACAGGATTCAGATCAGGTAGAATTATTGTCCATTTCGAGTAACTATAGTAACTATCACTTGTTCCGTATAAAAAATAAACACTGTTCCTTTTTATCGAAAATATGTGGTGTGTGGACTAGATGAACGAAATTATTGGATTTCTTTGCACAAGCAGGAAGGCAAAAGCAAAGCGATTGTCGATTCTTTTTTACTTGTAGAGAAAGGGTCTAGCGCATGGTCTCTTATCTACTGAAGATGATGCGTGGACCAGAAGTCTTCGGTATTCTGCAAGCAAAAGCAACAATTAGGATACCAATCGTTAACCCCTTTTAAGATGTTTACAACGTTGCCAGATCGTGGAGAGTTAGGAAGGGTTCGGAAATATTGTGAATGTATACTGAGAAAATGATATATTATGAAAACTGATTTCACATCATTGATTTATCATAAAGTGCTGAATGTGGGATGCGAAAATATCAATTTGAACAAAAACATAAATTTACCTCAAATGGTACTCATAAAAATTCAATAATGCAAAATGTAAATGAAAAAATATTTGAATGATGCACTGTACTCATGGATTGGTGTTAACTGGATATTAACGTATGTGTAATATTGTGATTTCAATTCATTGTTATTGTACTTTTAAGAATTACTGAAAACATGCGAATTAATTAACTCTTTTTTGTGAAATGTATGATTTGCGTGTTTTACCATATCTAATAAAAACATGCTAATTAACATATCTCATTTTAACTTTGTTAATAAGAATAATAAGAAATTAGCATTTATTGAGGTAACACTTCAAATTCGTCGAAATAATGTGATACACAAACACAAATATTTTACCAAGACTAGACAATCAAGTATACTATAAGACATTTTTACTCCAAGATCCATCTGACAACGCTGCGCGCACATGTATGCTAAGAAATATAGAAGGGTTGATAAGAGAGGGCAGATGCAAGTCTACTGGACCGGTCAAGATTGTATTTAACTGGCTGGACAGTACCCTTTCAATCTAAGGTCACAATAAAAATAGAAGAAGCCAAGGAAATTTGAATTTCAAATAATAATCTCATTCAGCTACACATTCTACATCATTTATAAAAACTCCAGACACAATAATATTTTAAAATATGCACCAATGTTATCCCAGGTTAATCTACATACGCCTGAGAAAATGTCTATGCTAATACAAATATTTGTGAAAAAGCTGTTAGAAATACAAAATATTACAGTTCTACTTCTAAAGTGAACAGTAAATAACTGAACGAAAGTAGTCCAATGAAATAAATAACCGAAATGTAAAAATAGCATGATTTTCCACAGATAGAAAAAAATACATACAAAAAATAGTGCCCTATGTTTTTTTTTAAATACCAGGGGTAGTTTATATTATTATTTTCATATCTGAGATTTTTATTGCATTGGATCATAATGAGATTTTTATTGCATATATCACTCAAATTTAAAATCTTCAATATTATTGTTCTAATCAAACAGTCAGAATTGGAAAGATTTGTTACTCTTAGGTTGAAACAAGCAACTGCAGGATTTCGTGTACTTTGCCAAGGTTCTAAATATTATCGAGATATAACCAAATAAATAATAATAATATTTATTTGCATTAGAAAATCACATTTCCAACAACAAAGTTAAATACAATAATGCAAAATGGAGCTAAAAAAATAATTTCGAAAAGTTCCAGTTCAAAATTAGGAAAACATGTATGTTCTAAATTGTTCGAGTAACTTGAAACAGAAAAATAAACAAGTGAATAAAACAAAAAAAAATACTGCTCTGTGATAAAAAAATGGTCCAGTACTGAAACGGCATGTTACTTCTATAACGAACCGCTACTGGAAAATGTTATGATGTAAAATTCGCAATTTATCTGTAGTGTTAATCAGTCACCGTACTTATACAAATAAATGTTAATTGCACAGTATTTTGCCGAAGTATTTTTAGAGATTAGATCATCAAAACAAATATGCAAAATGAAAGGCAAAAGGATGATCGACAAATATAATACAAGCTTTACGACCTGTTGCAATGTTTAGCTTGGACAGGAAAAAAATTATGGACAAGATGTTAATATCCTTAAAAAGCAATCGCCAACAATAATAACTGAAGCTAATAATTTACTCGAGCTATGGTTATATAGAACTTATCCATGTGTTTTTAGAGGTGGGGCGTTTTTTAACAGACTGTTGGACTCGTAAAAAATGTGATTTTATCACCTTTAACAAAGTTGGATAAAATATATCATCAAATTGAAATTAGAGAAAATTGAAAAACGGCTTTGGGCCTTAAATTACCCTGAGTAATTGTGAATTCATATGACAAAACGACAGCTTTTCACGTTTGAGCTTACAGTGTACTGTTTGATAAGCCACTGAATGACAGAACGGGGATTTCCATCAGCAACCAATCAGAAAACAAGCGCATCAACTGTGCTCTCATAGTTTCGTTTATTTGGCGTCTTCCTATTTCTGATACTCTGACTTTGTTGTTTCCAAACAGTGGTAGGGATCTTTTGATGAGCTCAACATTCATGAACTCGGGACCGCCGGTTTAATATCCCATCCGAAGGACGGCCTATCCCTCGCTTTATGTCGTGCTCATTAATATAGCGCCTGCGAGCTTGTTATGCAGTTGTACTGGCTTTCAACGCATGTTTCTCCTGGTAAACGGCTGCAGATTCATAAACCTACTGCGGTCAACTTCATATATCGATAGACTTTCGTCAACCTGACCTACTGAGTTTGTGTTATGTGTATTACAAAAATAATACAAAATACAAAACAATGAACCTGAGTGCATTTAATTTTCACGCCGAAAGATTTCCGTTGAATCGGGCAGCTCCATCTCCCAGAGTCAAAAAAGACTTGCGAACGATCGAAATTATGAGTTTTTTAATTACATAATTATCAAGCAAGGAATATTCCTTTTGCCTGACCGGTATCATTGAAAAACTGTCATCTGATTCACAGAAGAGCTTCAATATTCCTTTCTAATACAAAGAAACCACCTACAATGAAAGTTATGACAAGTCAGCAAATTGAGCTCAGAAGAAACAATCAAACTTAAACTCTGTTACGCAATCAGCTTTAATGAAGGCTTGCCCACATCCATTTCACTTCAATCAAGTGTTGAATTTAAAAAGCTGTCACAGTTAATGTCGACGGTGAAACTTTTTACAAAGGCAGCGGAGTGAGATTTGAATAATTCGAATAATTGCGGTATATTTCATAATTCATATGCACCTACGGATTTTGGGACAAAATAGTAGGCCACAACAAGATATCATTTATAGTCACGAATGAATCACAACACTCAGCACTAACGATTCATTGATATAAACTACAAAATTAAAAAGAACTGCCGTACAAATCCTGCCTAGTAACGTTTCTAATTCTAGTTGCTCAAAATATATTATATCTCCTGAAGTAAAAAAAACAATATTGTTCTAATATCCTCTTCTGCTGCTATTGACTTGAAATTGCGGCTTCAATATGACAGACTTCATTCTATTTCAGATCGGTTTCGGATAGTTTTTGGGACCATGTATTATGATTTTTTTATAAATATCCAATAATTCAAGATGACATTTTTAATATTGTGGAAAGTTTTGAGATTCTATCCAAACTTCAAGAAATCAATATGGGAAATTCAACATATATAACGGGTTTTCTGAAGGATTTTTGGGGTTGCTGTTTATGGATTCATATATGTGACAGAAAATTGCAGATAAAGTCGACCCAAATATTTCTCATCCATAAAAGTTATTCATCTTAAATCAAGATACATCTAATAAAATAAAAAAGATTTACAAAATGTGCAAAGTTGTGCCTTCTTTCGATGGGGCAAAATTTGAATTAAAAAAAATTGGAGTTCTTCAATGACATGGCAGGACAAAGAATTATTCTTTAAAAATTCATCAATTTTCCATCTTGACTAAAAAATATCAAATTCCCGCGTCTATAAAAAATGCGTTTATCCAGAAAAACACAAAGAATAACTTTTGTTGCAAATTCCTTGAAGAACAATTTATTTTCGAGTTAATTTTTGAAGATCGAGTATTTGAACAAACGAGGATATTAAAAAAAAAGATTTTTTAATTGAAATATAAAAATGTACAAAAATGAAAAAAACAATATTATGCTGCTTAATAGAAATAATGAATTGAACCTTTTCTTCACCAAGAACGGTCAATAACTTTTTCGGAGTGAAAAATATTTGGGTAGATTTTTTTCTCCCACGTTTCCTGTCTGAACTTAAATCAGGGTTAACCTATAATTAATTTATATATTTTGATTGGTTAAGCAAAAATTTAAGATTATGGTGCTAAGATAACAAGTGCCGGAGTTTTGTAATTAATGTATCGATTTTCATATACAAATTATTTTATTTTATTTATGAGTATATTTTCTACGTTATCATTCATGTATCTTTCGAACAATCAGGTATTAAAAAGAACATAATAATTAACCCACGTCACATATTAAACGGATTTTTTTTGGGAGTGAATGAAAGCTTGCTTTGAAAATAAACTATATTTCCATTTATGGGTCACTAAAGTCCCTTAAAATTCCCATCAACTTCCATTAGCGAGTTGTACCTGGCATTGGAAAAGCTATTTAAATATACTGAAAGCAGAAATATACTATTTCGCTGTGATGATTAGTCATGCACAATCATTTTATTGAACGATAAACAAAATCGATCATTGAACATAAAAACATTGAGTAGCTGAAGATGTTCTACGAATTATGAATATATATTTTTCATTATTCCCAATGTAGGACTGTCGACACATGTCATGAATTAATTTTCATCGGTAACGTTCATTTGGTCCGATGGCTTGCCGATTTCCAAGGTCGCCTTTGATTATTATAATCAATTCAAAGTGATAACTCGCCATGATTTTACGAGACGGTTCCATGTGGGTGCCATAGAGTAGGCGAAAAAAACTAAATCGGGACAATGGAAAAGTAAGAATATGTCAACTGAGCTGGTTTTTGGATCTGATTCATTGAATATATATTAAAATGGTATAGCTAATGTTAAAGCACACTCCATGTAGTCGAAAGTGCGTAAAATGGTCAACTTTTAAGCCTCGCACATACTAGAAAGTGAAAACGCTACACAACTGTCATTGGCGGAGCTTCTACGTGTTGTACATTATCAGAGTTATATACTCTGCATATTAACTAATTCTGGAATAAGAATTGTTATGAATTAATTGTCAATAAGGTATAATAAGTAAAGTTTGAGTCTTCAGAAGACGTGATAGCTTTAATTTTGTCGCTTAAATCGAATTATATACATGGAGCCTACCTACCGTCATGTCAGTTCGACATAACTAGGTTGAAGGATTGCTGGTTGCTATGAATCGTCAAATACAATTTATAGTTCAATTAAACTGGGGCGACGATCTTTGTTCACATAACACTCAGAACACATGCAAACACGTTATGTGTTGCAAATATTTAGAGAGAACATTTTCAACGTGAACATTTTAGGAAGTTAATGTTCTATGATAATTAGAAATACTTTATAGTATTATAACAATTGATTTTGAATGCCAAACATATGTGTTAATGTCATTCATTGTGCAAATTCCTAATCAAGTACAGTCTACAGTGTATGTCATTATAGTTGGTGTGGTTATATGCACTCTTCGCTCGTTTCGTTTGTTTTGATACTCCGACATTGGAATAATGTCTCCGTCTTATTGCTCACTGATTATGGTATGTAAATTATTGGGCAGTGTAGTCGTCAGATAGGAACATTGCCGCTCTTTACTTTTGAGACCCGGGTTCGAGAACGATATTTTAGCAAGATAGTAATTTTTATATAATGGCATTTTGGACATCCAAAAATAAATAAAACATAATACGAACAACCCTAACAAGATGCATGCCAGCGGACGATCTTCCCGTCTGACGACTAGCCTCCCGTTGTAAATTATAAACCGATGTTTTCGCTAGTGATGGAAATAATGACGCTAGTATAGAATTCTATTATTTTTCGACAGCTATTCAAAATATCGAATCGTCTACTTTTGAATCATCCAATACATCATTAACCACTCGAATCCCAAAGCATCCATGTACTTTTTGTGGATGGATCGAATAAAAAAGTACAGGTGCTTTACGTTCGTTCTTCTACGGAGAAACGACTGTAAAAAGGACTCCCGATTGCATCGGTAAAGCTTTAATTTAGCATAATAGGTGTTTTTATAGCAGGAATATTTCTTCTCTGCGAGTTTCATTTTCAAGTTATTCTCGGAAAAGAGATTGTATAATTGTTGAGGTGTATATGTATCGAAATTCAGGTAGTTAGCAAACATTTGTGAAATATTAATAGTTTGCACTTACATGAATAAGAGGAGGGAAGGAAATCACGGTTATTTAGTTCTTTATGGATTTTATTACCTAAAGTTTCAAGTGTATAAATTTTGTAACATTTACGGCGGCTTTATTCATTTACAGTTTTCTTAGCCAATGAAAAAGTAGTACTTTCGTCATTGTTCAAATTATCAATGAAAATATCCCGTTTTTGTCCCAAAATCTCTGATTTAGTTATCACATAAAGAACTGCCCATACAAATAATTCGTATTGTTTTGCTAAAAATAACGTAATTTTTTCGTAGATTTTTCAATTTTCATAAAAATCATATCATTCAATATTCAATTGAGAATGTTTCCCTTTTCAACATGAATATATCCAGAGGTAATATTGAACTATGGAAGATAGTGACTAAAGTATATCTTTCAGTTGCAGATGATTTCACATCTAATTTTATGAACACCCTGTTCATACTTTCAAACAAATCATCATTTATCTATATCTAGAATTTCAAGACAAATAAAATATGTTTTTTCTTTGTTATATAAATGAGTCATGTTTATACGCAGCCAAATCCAAATCAACTTTATATGAGAATACAAATATTAACTAAGTAGAAATATTCTGTTGAAAAATATACCTTATACCCATTGGGATTCAGCTCATACAGAAAAATGGTCCTATCAACCGATTCTCATTTTCCATTTTCCAAGTGATATTCGAAAATATCAAGAAATGCACCACGTTTTTTTTGGGGGGATTTTAAATAACACCGAAATCGTATGAAAATGCATCTATTATCAACAGCAAGAGAATATAGAAGAACTGAATTCAAATAAATATTTTATAGAAGCTCCGTTCATCGTTTCCGACATTTGACAAAATATTCAACATAATTACAGGTATATGTATAAATTAGATAGGGAAGCTTGATACATATTTGATTGTGATAATGACCTTAGACAAAAGGTAAATATATACAAACAACCATAAAACATGTATACACACATAAACCAGTATAGGTATAGTAATCATGTTAATTTAATATTGGGCTTGAATAGGAACTGTTGTACAAACTTGATTACCAATGTCGATTTGAAGTGTGCGTAGCTGATTCATCTCGAAATCAAGGGAAACCTACAGAATAATTGTAATCTATTTAAAATCTAACAGTATTTCTAAATCCAGTAGGTCTAGTCATCTGACACTTGAAAAAATAGGTCAGTCTCACTTGATGAGGACAAAATGACATTTTAAATTTCTCAACCACGTCTAATTATAACTGAAATCGAATTTCTCAAAAAGTAGAAGTTAAAAAGTAAGTATATCCTCTGTTGAAGGCAATATTTTTTTAAACGCTTACCTACAAAGTGATAATTAGAAAAGATTCAACCGAATCCGCCTTCTAGATTTGGAAATACGGTTAGTCACACATCCCGTGGTTTAACGTTGATAAATTTTTTGCAGTGAAATTTTTTGTATTAAGGCATTGAATTTCATGTTCCGGTGTAGACGCGATCCACAAAAACTCGAACATACCGATTCCTCAACTATATTTGATTTGACTCAACTATATCAGCAAGAAAATAACTTTCATTATTATTATGGATAACATGTTTCGCTTCTCTCTTGCAAAACATCAATTTAGTTTTTTTTTACGCTTATTGGGAAACACTAGGATAGCAAAAATGTCCGGTGTCATTCTTTAATTTTGTTCTGAAACTCATTTCAGAATGAGGTTTCCGCATTATATAAATAACGTGATGATTTGCAAATTATATTGATATTTTGTTTAACGGACAATTAATTGTACCAAATATACGTCACCACAAAAATATACAGGTTATTTCATAAGACACACACATGTTTGAGATCTTGAACGCTAAATTAAAAACAGTATTAAATTTATTTTTGCTTGCTAATGATAAGTATACGTGAATTTAATCCAATGAAAATTAGAATATCAGCATGAGCAGTATGTTAGTTATTTGAATATTCTCAACGTTATATCCTGGGAGTTCTATTAGTGTTGTTATATGTTACAGTGAGATTCAATTAACGGATACAGTGAGGTTCAATTAATGGATAATGAGAATAATATTTCTTGTTAATTATCTGATATTCACAGAAGAAAAATTCGTTATCTATGGAAAAAAAAAACTTTTTGTTTGATATTTCTTTCGTTCAAAGAATAACTAGAGTTGAACAATGATCTATTCAGCACCCGTTCTTGCTGATTTCCATGGAAGAACTGTCACTTGAATCGTAGCTATTCGTAGTTACTTTCAAATGATATTACGAACTAATGTAATGTTTTAGTAGGCGAGTAGTTTGCGTCAACACATGTTCACCTCCTACGAGAGATGAAGATGGGTTGCGGAAACTTAGGTGGCTACCTCCAAGTGGTATCGCTGGATAACGGGGTTGACAAGGAAAATCCAGTGGGAATGACCAGAAATGGTCAAAACCTGCGGATCTCTAAGTCAATCTCAAACCAAATGCCACCACAACATGGTTTAATCCAAGGCGTCAAGCGACCCGTGCCGAGGGACGGATGATACCTGAGCCAGTCAGGTATAAAAAAAACGGAGCCTCTGGGATACATGGCGACCTCCCAGAGTAATCTGCCTTACACCTGCGCAGGGGGCACCGAAGGTGTGGACGACCCTTTCCCCTACACAAACAACCCTGGGGAACTTCCAGTAGAAGAAGACCCAACACCGATAGCGGGTATGGAAGTCAAGGAGATTCCAGTTGAATCACACTCGGCACCAGAAACCGTAAACCCAACCGAGGAGGGATCAGCAGATGGTCGAACACCTACTGAGAAACTCCCGGAAACAGAGTGGATTCCAAAGCCATTTGGTAAAATGGAAACCAAAAAGATTCTTCAGCTCATCAAAACCCAGGACATGGGGATAGATACTGAAGAATGGCTTGTCATCAAGAGACAAGAGGAGGCCTCGGGTCTAACTCTTGTCTTTCAATCTTCGACTGTGACGCCCTGAGTGGTGGGCGACGCAGGATCTTTGGAGGGATCGGTCCGGAAACGGGCATGAATCCGAAGAGCCTTATCGGCGGGCTTCTAGACCTAATTAAGGGCACAAACCTGTTTGAATGAGGAACCACTGACGACAGAGTGATACAATAGACCCCAGCTGGTCGCAGTGTCAAGGGAAGCTAAGTGCTAGCCCTGTCTCTGGCTCGTCAGCCTTAAACCAACCAACCAATGTTTTAGTAATGTTAAAAGTAGCTTGCGATGTAATAATTCTCAGCAATTTGTCATTACAATACATTATTAATACTTGACATCGGTGTAGGTGAATAACTCACTAACACCATTTTTTTAGTGAAATGCTATGTTTTTTTCTGGTCACAGTTCAGAAACTTCTATCGACAATTATATTTCTGACTTTTGATTCAGAATATAAAAAAAATTAAAATAAACTCTGTTAGTACGCTTATATTACAAACTATCAGATTAGGTGGATTGTATAGATCAAAGTGAGCGAATTGAAATAATCAATAGATATAAACACAACTGCAGTAGGATGACTCAAGTGAAAAATTTATAAAATTGTTATCAACATATCTATCTAGTCGATATTTGATTTCATTGTCCAAGGAGTAAGAATTTCCAGGAATTTTAACGGTAATCCATTTTTCGAATATCGCTCGATATTTGGTAAATAATCGATACTGGCTCACTTTCTACTTTTTTATCATCCATAAGTTATATATTTTATAACAAAAAAATTAGTCAATGTTGAAGAAATTTTGTTGGAACGGTATAAAGTGAAGAGGAAATTATTTCAAATTGAATATAAAAACAATATATTCCAAAAAAATAAAAAATCTCCAAAAAATTTAGTATTTGTAATATCTGATTTTATGAACACCTTGCTCATATTTTTAAACGAATCGAAGAATAAAGATCTTGTACCACTAACATTTCGATGTCTTGGTCAATTATATTTTATTTTATCCAGAAGGTTTGTAGGAACTTGGATCAGTTGTTTTGAAGATAAACTAATATTTTCTTGCCGAAGTTTCAAATTTTAATGAATTCATCTTCAAGGTTCTGTCACAATGAACATAGGTTTGAAAAATGTTTGAAAAAATAAAAGGAAATAAATGCCACATGTATTGAAACATTTACAGAAAATTTTAAATATTGAGAAGATACACCAAAAAGTTGATGCAGTTAAAATTAAAATATGAATGGACATGGTAGATTCACGAAAAACAAAATAAATTCACGGGACAACAGCAACATTTAGCAACCATACAAAACGAATTCTGATCTTCACAAAACTAGCCGTAAACCCAGGTAGTTTTTATTCCCTTTTTATTAGAAAACATATTTATAATTACATAAAAACAGTGGTGGTAAAGAAACGCAATAAAAACAATTAATTTAGGAACCTAACTTAATATTTAAAATTGTCTGTAAATATAGTATATTGAAGTATAAGTGGATAAAAAGGGCTTTAAAACACGCGCGATTTTTCGAGCACGACGGCGCAGCCGGAGTGCTCGAAATAGAGCAAGTGTTTTTAAGATCAGTTATCCACGAATACTTTACGTTATTTTTTTTTATTGGTGCACTTTGAAATCATATATACTGGTATTATTACTACAAAAAATAGAAATAAGAACTAATAATGCAAGAAGGTTGAATTCGTGATGTGACATCAGTATACCTTTCGTTGTCATGGAAATGAGAAAAACATTCATTTGCAATTTGTTACCAAAGATCAATATTTGTTGTCACCAGAGCTCAAGAATGAATTATTCTAATATCGATTTTTTGAATAGTGAGGCAGAATCGCGGTTAATACCGCGAAAATCAAGTGATATATATAAAAAAGAATATGAAAAGTTCATCAAATGGATGGAGGAGCACATATAAATGAACGAATTGTGAGTAATATTTTATTTGACGTTACAAGGTACTCCTGTCAGATCAATAATAAAAAATTTGTCATTTAGACTTCACGTTTCTCGATTTGTTGATGTTGTCATGGTTACCTTTAAAAAACGCGCGTTTTTAAAAGTTCGATTTAAACACGCTGAGGCGTGCTTTAAATGGGTAAAAAGGGGCACCAATAAAAAAAAAATGTTTATTCGCATAAAATAATGCAAAAAACATATATAATTGAAAGTATTATGAATAAACATAGGAAAGCCACAGATATGTACAACAGTTTTAAGTGTTATACTCCTTGTGCGTGACTATGTTATGTTTGCCTATGATACATGAAGATGGATTATGATGATTTGAAAATGGCATAATATTTAATATGATACAACAAATGAATTATTTTGAAATATAACCCTTGATCAATATATTAGCGAAAACAGTATGCTAAGTATTGTGTATAAATAAAATCTCTTATATGTTAAAAAAATAGTAAAACAACTATAAATAAATGTAAAAGCCATGAGCTGTTCTCATGGCAAATAAACATAAATAGGTCCCTGAAGTGTGCATATCAATTATCAGTGGATATACCACTTGTGCGTGACTGCTCATGCCATTTGACGCACAAGTATACACATACACATCAGCACACATCTACATTTGTATGCATATATACATATATACACACATACATACACACCCACACATATATACATAACACATTAAAATTAGATAAGCGATAAGTTGCGAACATTGATGAATGTCAGAATCATATCTGATTTATAAACTTTCCAAAAAAAGATCCATTTGATTCCATTATCCATATTTTGGCTTTTTTCTTGAAGCAATTTTTGTTTGCAATATCTTTTATAGGTATTGGTAGGGTGTTATAAAGACGAGGACCTAGGTAAGATGCGTTGCGCTGACCTATATATTTTTCGCAACGATGCTGTAGTACTTTTTTTTTTGTTTCTAGTCTCATGGCCATGGTTCGTAGACTGTAAAGCTATATATACACCCTGTTTCAATACATGTGGCATTTATTATTTTTACTTCCTCTTTCCAAATTATTTTCGAACAATTTCATTAGTACAGAGCTTAGAAGATGAATTTATTAAAATTCGAAAAAACGGCAAGAACATATTCGTTTTTCTTCAGAACATCTGATGCAAGTCCCAACAATCCTTCTGGGTAAAATATCAATACTGGATCACTAACGTTGCTGAAAATTAATATTTTCTATGTTGAGGGCAATTCTATGCGAATTAACCCGTAAAATGCTCAAATGAATATGCTAGATGAAGTAGTGAAAGGTTGAGTTCTTACAAATAGCTCCCATCCAATCAGACAACCGGCAGTGGATATCAAGAGATGGCTGAAGCACCCTCATTAGTCGAAAGAATTCTCGGAGGAAGGAAAAATTTCACAGAAACATGATTTTACTCCCAGAAGGTGGCACACCGCCCAAGCTGCAGATATCTTGAACATTATAATCATCGCCAACATCGTACTTATCTTTGAATTTTATGTTTTGGCTCTACAAACGATTGCCCTGTTATATTCGTAGAAACACCAAGCCATGAGAAGACAATTAAAGTTTATTGAAAACATCTAGAAAATAGATAGTATTGAAGAGAAGATGTTCTCCACATGGAATAGTTGGAATCATGAAGACTGTGAAAGTAGTGAATTGTGAGTATATTGGATTGTTGGGGAGAGAAGGTATTTATTACATTATTCTTAATTGAGGTTGAATTCGTTGGAAAAAAAACGATTTATTGTGTCCAGTATGCAATATGCTGAACACCACCACGAAGAGTCGCTTAACAAAATGTCCTCGGGAATGACAAATAGAAACAGAAAACTCTTATAATAATAAATGTATTCAACACTGAGAAGAACATGTGAATCAGATAAAAAAATAAAGCCTGAAGAAGTCCCCAAAACGTTGCAATTGATGAACTGGAATATTAAATGTATTCTATTCAGAATACAATACGAGTGATTTACTGCTTGTTTGTGGGAAAGATCCAAAATATGTCCAATTTTCAAATTTGGTTCTATTAATGAAATAAATAGACATAAAAGCTTGATTAATCCTCATGAGTTATTTACTTCCCATTCTATACATTCCTCCACCTACTTGCCTTTGTAATTTTCAGGTGTTTGGACTATCTATCTTATGATTTAATTTTTAGAGAAACTGAAACCGTCTACCATAATCAGTGTTACCATCCATTCGAACTTAACATCTCAAATTAGTTAGATATTTTTCTTCTATTCACATTAAAATTTTTGCACATTTGCAGAATATTCCTTTGTTCAGAAGAAAGCGCATGCGTAAAATTGCTTCAGATTCCTTGAATCTCCACGGAAATTAAAGTTTTGACAAATAACGCAATGCTGTCTTATGTTAACTGAATGAGTTGCTGAACATTGTCGAACAGAAAAAATCATGTTCCAGTTTTCAAGTTCGAGATATCCACATAAGTGCGTTCCAGCCTCTGCCGACGGAGCGAGAACTTAGGAACGCCTGCTTTTGAGGTCATGAGTAATGTCTGTAATCAGCATATAAAAACCAACATACTGAGGTCATTCAGAGCTTTTGATATTTACCATCCATATGGCGGGTACCAAGCAAATGCCTCTAGTTTTGCTGTGGAATCCAGAGATGCACTGGTCGATATCGACAAATTACTATTCACCATTTCTTCAAGGCGGACATAAGCCGCCGGCTTTGGCGAAGAAATTTCCGGATACAATGGATAGTATTAAGTGGAGAGCCAAGAAGGGAGTGGTGATACCTAATGCGTTTAGAAATCACAGCGTTATCACTAAGCGTTCTGTGTTGCTCGATATCTTTTGTAATCATCCTAAAACTATTTTAAGAACTTTCAGCAGTACATCGACAAGGCTCTAAGATATTTCAAGTTTTTCCTAAGTTCACTTCCACTATGTACATTCATTTTCAAACAAGGGCGTACGCAAAACCTGAATTTGTTTTTGATTTGATACATTTTAGAACCATGGAGATCATTGTCGGCATACATTCTCGAACAGTAATAAGAACTGACCTTAGTTTGGTGTAGTCGAACGAAATTTTGCGACAAACCCACGACAAGCTAATGAATACTATACTGGTGGCAAGGCTGCTTGTTCCGACGGCATAGCTCAGTTTCACAAAGCCACAAAACATGCCTCTTGTTTGTTACGCTAAGTTCGGATGATAGCTCACGTTTGTCGCGTACTGTTTTCCGATTGCTCAAAACGCTAAAAACAAGCATGAGTTAAAACTCGGAAAGTTGCCATCTAGTGAGCATGAAAATGTTACCCCTCATTTACTCATCGAAAATAGATATTTCTGACGCTTCATATATAACATTTTGCCCGGATTTATTATTATATCTTTCACAGTCATCTCGTACTTCCTTGACGTTCAAATTGCAATTTATTTCAATGTGCGTTTGAAGGAATTTGTATGAATCAATTCTTATTTTGTCCTTATGTACCAATGTACAATGTACTGAATCGATGCAAAAAATTGTGATATTAGGCAAAGGATTTTAACATTATTAGAATGCTACCATGTGCCGATCCTCGCTTGCTGGTTATAAAGTCTGCACATGCTCCACGTTTCGACTCAATATTCATATTCAGCTTGCCAAAATAACTTTTTTTACAGATTGGAAAAAATCATCGTCTTATTGTCAAGATAATGGAAGAAATATTTAGGGATAAAATTCACTTAGTAGTTCCATTTTTTCGACAACATTTTTGTCCGAAATATATATTCTTGTGATTATGTGAAACTCGTAAAAAGTGGAAGAATTTTCATAAAATAAAAAAAAGTTATGTTTATATCGAAGTAGACCCTAAAATCAATCTTAAAATTACCATTCGTAATTGGAATCTTTTGCAATATTAGTAAATTTTTTCATTTACAATATCAAGTTGTTTATTTGGTGCGCCAATTGCACTGCATTTACGAATAATTTGGTCCACCTCGCTTATACTTTGCACTACACAAAGTTTAAGTTTCGAGTAGCACAAACAAGTTTCATCCGACCTAAATATTTCTGGTTAAAGCTAAAAATACTCCGGCATATTTCATCTTTGTGAGTTTACTTTGGATATCTTTCATTACAACTGAGGTAGCACATATTTTCCACTCGCTGCAATAATAATAAACAACACGTAGAGAATAATGACTTGGAAAATGTAATGCTGAAATAACTTTGACAGTAGGCCAACCCAATTTCATGGCGGGTATTGGTCCAAGACTGTATCGCGTAGGTAATAGGGAGTGTTGTTTCAAGCGCACCTGCACGATAGTCCGCCGCGCAATAGGCCAGTAGAAATAGACATGATTTTCCCAAAATTTAATAATAATCACAAAAATTTCAAAACTTCAGTAGAGTGAAGAGGCTTTCATTTGATATGTAGTCTGAATTTGCAACCCTTTTTTCCGAACGGAAGATGTTGAAAATGAGGATTTGATGAATTTTCACATTATTAGCGTTGAAAAATTTGCAAAAGTTCTGCAAACTTTCGAAGTTTTGAAAAATAGCAATTTACATCCTCTTTTAAAAATAGGAATTCTTTTTATCGAAAAAATATTGTTGTTAGTCCTAATTGAAAATTCCAAAAGTTGTGCAAACTCGAGAAAATAACTGAAATAATGTTCTTGACAAGAACTTCGATTTGCAATCTCTTGCGTCAAACGGAATATATATTTGTTCATTAAATTGTTTTTTTTTTTATTGAAATAAGTATCGGAATTATTACAAAAGTTTTAAATACTGGTTGCAAGTGGAGATGAGGGTAAAATCAAAAGAAAAATATTTTCGTATTTGTAGTCTACCAAAAAAAGCAAAAGTTTTGCGATTCGGGCAGACAACTCATTTTACCATTGGTGGCAGTACAATAATTTGCAAACTATGTTACAATGCGGAACATTAAGAATTGAAAATATATTTATTTTTGCAACACCTATGTTATCTGAATAATAAAGATTTTTATAAACCTAGTGAATGATATTCATAGTGTTACCAACTTAACTATCGACCAAGAAGAAGCTCATCAACGGTAGGTGAAATCATTCAATGTTGAATGCTAACGTTTTCGATATGAATTCAAAACATCAAATTACAATTAGGAATATGGATAAAAAAATACTCTTGAGTACGTTTGATGGAGGATCGATAATATCTCGACACATTTTCATAATTTTCTTGATTCATTAAAAAATGGAGGAAATATTGAGATTTAAAAAACACTCGTACAGTTGTACATTAGTACGATCAACCTACAACTGTGTTACGTCACAGTGTTTTGTTTACAGAGTAATGAATGCACAGCAGTTTAGTGACCCCAATTGTATTTTTATGACAGACTATATAACTAAACAAAAACAATGCACATTTATCTAAGAGTCCTGGAGCTACAACTCAAATAGAGTTGCCTACCAACCTGTTTTTCCCTCTTCATTTTCAACATTTTTATAAATCAAGAAAAATATTTTTACGTGTTGATTACATTTTAGTCCTCCATTCGGATTCAATAGAATTTTTCATGAGAAACCACAATTGGAGTAAGAAAGTCGAGTGGAAAGGTGAATTATAATTTTATTTAATTAAATAAATACATATCTGTAAAAATTAAATTTGAGATGTAATAATGATTTTACAAATTTTTCTTTTTCTTTTACTTGCCAGATATACAATCTATAACATTTTGATATCCTTACTTCCATAGAGCATCGATTCATTTTAAAATATCTTCTATACAGTCATGTTGTGACAAGTAAAAATTTTAAATGAATAATGATTGCATGTCGTTCCTAATGTGACACAAAATGAATGTCTTCCAAAGGTCTTTTAGCAGAATTTAGAAAAATTTTGTACTCTTTCGATTGTTGCATTCGAAAATATTATGTGGCGGTGCGAGAAGAACTAGAGAAGAAACTTTCTTCACTGAAGATTCAAGACCACTGTGACAAGGTTGCCACATCGCACAATTCCGTAAAACCACCGACTTTCGATGGGCAGTCGCCATGATGGTGAAGGAAATACAATCTATAAGATCGTAATATTGTAGGTACAATTTGTGTGTATGGCATACATAGTGTACAACTTTTCAAGCGAGACTAAATTGTGTTGCAACTAATAAATTGAAACAAGATACAGAATTACGGAATAGTACTAAAGTGTCTGGTATAAAAGAATAATAGAGCAATAGTAAGAACATAAAATATGCTATCTACGTGTGATTATAAAAAGTAGGTTGGAATCTTTCTTGAATAGAAACAAATTCAACGAGAGCTCAATCAGAAAAAGGTGAAATGGAAGAAAGTTAGATTTTTAGGTGAAACAAAGGGAATTGCAAAAACTGAAAATTGATCCGTTCATTGTTGGGCGAGTTAATTTTGAACATTTCCAAAAGTGTTATTTTTTTATATAGTTTCTCGCAGACATGTTAAATTTTCAGATCTTCACAATCTGAGAATTGTGTTGTGAATTGATAATGTGATCGCAAATTAACTTTTTGGCGGATATTGTGGTCTGGACGTTATATGTTTTTTGACATAGTGGTTATCTTTCTCCCACTTTAACCAATATATTTGGGAAGGGAAGGAACAATAAATTGAATAGACACCAGATCTGTTGCATGAAGGTATTTTATATTTAGTGCTACCATTTTTTTTAAAGTGCACCACCAACCAATCAAGAGATTGAGGTGCAGGACTATGTAGATGAACTGAGGAACACCATGTTGAAAATCCACAAAACAGCTCGGAAGAGGTTGATACTATCAAGTGACTGGTTGAAAGCTTGTTATGATTTGAAATCTAACTCAGGAGACCAGACCAGATTTGGCTGTAAAATCCACATAGTATTAAGAAAGAAAGGTGTATATCTCCGAAACTTACACCATTTTGGAAAGGACCGTATGAAGTGAAGAAGAGGATCCACGTGGTCTACAGAATCCAGCGCAGCCCTACGACTAAAATGAAAGTTGTTCACCTGGAAAGACTGAAGCCCTAGCATCGTGAACCAATGGCTTTTGATTGGGACGATCAAAATTAGAGGGGAATCAGTGTTACGAAAATAAGGACAGCCTGTTTATCCTGTTGTTTATCGCATGCCAGACGTTGTAACGGTTGATGATCTCCGATGACAAAACATGGAATCATTGAGATGTTTCCACGAATCGACAAGAAGATACCGGAAACTTCTGGATACTTGCGAGTTCAATTTTAGTAGTAGATTATAGTTATTTACATTTAATTTTCAATTAAAAAGTATTGATTTATCAATTTATCCGCGGTACATTTTAGTAGTAAACTGTGATTCAGTATTTTATTGTCAGACTGCATTATTCTGTTTTGTTCTCTAAGGCCCAGTATTTTCACCTCCGGTTATCCTAGGAATAAATTAACTAATAGTTAGAATGTGATTTTGTTTTATCAATACACGTTACAAAAGCATATTCTAACCGTTGGTTAATTTATTCATAGGATAACCAGAGGTGAAAATACCGGGACTAAGTGTAATAAACGAACAATGTAGGATATTTTTAATAAAAAGGACCCAGTTTCCTAATAGTACGAATAACTAGATGGATGTTCCCGAACAACATGCAGACGCCTATTCTAATAAAAAGCAATATCTATACGTATATACTCCTCTCATTCTCGATGTCAGACTCCTCTCAGGGTAAAAGGCATAAATATGTATGGTCATGGTGTCGTCTTTCGAGATCCTTGAAATTTTTAAACAACACGATTTACAATTCAGATTTGCAGTCTGCGCTCTGAAGCAAAACAGGAGTTTCATCTAATTGATTGTTATTTACACAAAGTTGAGATACTACCACTTAGATATACCGTGTTTGCATTCGAAATGAAATTGAAGACATCATTGACTTGGCACAATGATTTCGAATAAACGTTGAAAAACACTCTATTTCGCCTTCGTTGAATTTTCAATCCAGTCGTTAGACGAGATGTAAAAGCTTTATCTACCCTGAAAAAGTCAATTGGTTTTGATATCTAGGAGTCACAATCTTGGAAACGTTGCAGAAAATTGAGTTTCTTTCGGAAATATCTTCTTTCCAGTGGGTGCCACAGCGAAGACGAGAATATTATTACTGTTTTAGAAAATTGTCAAAGCTTTTTAAGATTTTTTTTTTCATTTCTATAATAATTTCTATATACTTATGACTTTTGGGGTGGTCCTGCATAACTTGAGATATGAATAAATATTATTTTTAGAACAATACATCTCCAAAAAGGAAATATGTATTCATCTCATATTGGGCGAAAACATATTTTTATGCATAAACTTTTTTTACGCATGTCTTTCACGTAGGTGTAGGTATCTGGGGATCATATCAAATCTGGGATTTTCATTGTTTTTTCCTTCAGATATGTTTGGTTGACTTAGGATATTTGAAAAACCATGTTGGTTCATATCGGCTGGTAAATAATTTTGTATAACTCTAAGCTACCACATATATCCATTGAAAGATGGTTGAATGAAATCTTTTACTTTTTTCTGAGGAACCATCAAAATAAGGAGGGTTGTTGAATAATTGTTTGCATCGTTTCATAAAATAATCCAAAACCAATTTCTTTATATGAATATGGAATATAACGTTTTATATAGTAATGATTTCAGTTATTATCATACAAATATAGAAAATGAAAAGTATATCACATCATTACCAATATTGATTAACATTAATACAACTATTGAAATGGTAGAATAATGCTCCCTCAATGTCGACGAATGTCGCTAGAGCTATCTTTTGTCCTCTAGCGATTTCGTTAGTAGCTTGTTCAGGTCATCCAGTGCCAAGTTTGTTGACTTTCCTGGCGTTCTCTGACAGGATTTGTTTGTAACACCTTTTCTCTTATGTATCTGTCTGATAGTCTTTCTAGCGTTTTGAATAATGAATACGTTAGGCTGATTGGACGGTATGACTTGGGCATCAAGTCCTTTATCCTTCCGATTTTGGGTACGTATATGACTCCTCTTTTTTCACTAAATGGGTATATGTCCCAATGCTATGCAAGCCTTGAAAGAGAAACATAGGTGTTTAGTTAGTATTTCCTGCCCTTTTTGTAGTAAGATGGAATCTTCTCTAGGCAATATACAGTGCTAGTCAAAAGTCCCCTCCCCCCCTCGTATCTTTTGAACGGGTATACTTATAATGATGAAATTTGGAGGGTGGAAATAAACGGATGTAGGCTTCTCAACTGGTCATAACAAGTGACGCAATAGTCATAAATGACGTCACAAGGCCACTGTGACCAATAATTTTAAATGGGACCCTATGGCAAGTGACAGCTCGTTTGAAAGGTATTGAAAATACCTATTCAGTCATACCAATTTTGTTTGGGTTTCGGCTGATTTTGATTGATAAATTGAAGAAATACGAAAATTATAGTTTCGCATTTAATTAATAAAGATTTAAGAACCAGTTCTTATAATAAGTGTTCAAAATGTGCTCCATCTACTTCCTGGCAGTAATGCATCCTATTGCTAAACTCTTGTCGTACTCGTCCCAGTGTGTCAGCGGAAATTGCCCTACATTCTTCAACAATTCGTTGTTTCAGAATGGCAATACTGTCAGGTGCTGTAGCGTGAACTTTAGATTTCAAGTACCCCCATAGAAAAAAATCTAATGGTGTAAGGTCCGGTGACCGAGCTGGCCATTCGATCGAACCTCGTCGTCCAATCCATCTACCACGATATTCTTCATCTAGGTAACGTCTTACTGCACCGTAATAGTGTGCAGGAGCACCATCTTGTTGAAACGTTATTTCCAAGTTGTCGAATTCATCTGGATTATCTTCTAGAATTTCAAGAATTAACGACTCAATATCATTTTGTAACATCTCCAGATACAATTCACCGGTTAAGTTAGCATTGAGAAAAAGAGGCCCAACTATGTGGTTTCCCAAAATACCTGCCCAAACATTTACTTTTTCTGGAAATTGAGTATGTTTTTCACGAAAGTTGTGAGGATTTGTGTCACTCCAATACCTCACATTTTGAGTGTTAACATTTCCATTAAGAAAGAAAGTACTTTCGTCACTAAAACAAATTGTCTGTATGTAGCCTGGTTGTTGGTTCATTTTATTGGACATAGTTTCACAGAATTCTAGTCTTCGGTCGGGGTCATCATCTGAAAGTTGGTGCACCATTTTTAATTTGTATGGATGAAATTTGTTTTTAGCCAACACCCTATGTACTGTCCTTCGACTGACTTCACAGATAGACGCAACTTGGGCTGTGGAAGAAGTAGGGTTTACTACCATTTCTCCAATTATGTCAATTTTTTTGTCATCACTAATTGTTGGTCGACCAGATCGTTTGGCATCTTGAACACTACCTGATGCTTCAAACTTCCGAAGAAGCTCCCTCAAATAAACCCTCGATATAGGGCGATCGGGGTACCTCTCATTAAACAGTCGTTCCGCTGCATGGAAATTGTTTCTACACTCACCAATTATTAAGATAGCTGCTACTTTGTCGACTACAGTACGTACCATTTTGCCTATGTAAACACTTAAACGTCTCGTTAAACAATAGCTTAGGTAAATTTTCAAGGTATAAACACTTTTGACAAGTAGAGAATTCAAAAACGTCAACCTTTTTGACAATTAACCAGAGGCGTACTTTAAAATCTTTATTAATTAAATGCGAAACTATAATTTTCGTATTCCTTCAATTTATCAATCAAAATCAGCCGAAACCCAAACAAAATTGGTATGACTGAATAGGTATTGTCAATACCTTTCAAACGAGCTGTCACTTGCCATAGGGTCCCATTTAAAATTATTGGTCACAGTGGCCTTGTGACGTCATTTATGACTATTGCGTCACTTGTTATGACCAGTTGAGAAGCCTACATCCGTTTATTTCCACCTTCCAAATTTCATTATTATAAGTATACCCGTTCAAAAGATACGAGGGGGGGAGGGGACTTTTGACTAGCACTGTATATGGTTGGAATTTATTTATAGCCCACCTAATTCTATTTGGCATCGATATGTCTGTGGCTAGCCTCCAATCCAACCCTTTTTGGTTTGCCTTGCAGACTATTCACTACTATCGGCTCATTTAAGATTGATGCGGCCGAAAAGTGTGACTTTGACTTTTTTCTTTCCTTACTTCTTTATGCAACAAACTGACGTGCCTAAATAAATTAAATATTTGGTAATCATTTTGATAAGGTATTCCCACAACAATGCACTAGATCTAGATTAGATATACTTTGACAAATGAACAGATAAGTATTTATCTGAAATCAGTTATTTACTTGTTAAGTATAATAATCAGTATCCGTGCCCTTAAATTTACCTGCAAAATTGTTGCGTCATTATATAGTTATGATATCTATTTCTATTAGATAATCATGGTGCGGATTTGATTAGATTATTTCCCTTCCTGCCAACCGCCACTGAGAAGACAAGTAAGATTTAGAATGGTTAGAGGTATGACCTTCCCAATATTTCGTGTCTTTCTTTTCTATAACAAGTACACGTTTATCGTAACAGATTGAAGACATATGTCTCCCCTATATGAGCATTCGTTTAATAGCATGTAGGTCGTATGGGGTCGGTTCAGGTCGTATGGGGTCGGCTTTAGAATAGCCCCATGGTAAATCCTGCCTGTCGTAAGAGGCGACTAAAAGGATAACCGTAGGTGGAAGATGGTCTCATCGCCCGGTGAAATACCACCATATCGACTTTGTGTGCTGTGAAATGGACCATTCCATGTTTCAGTGTTCGGTCAATACTTTCCGGTCTCCCTCTTTCCTTTTCCCCAATTCCTTCTTTATTTTCAGGTAATAGTAATAATGATGAACAATAGTAATAATGATGAAGTCTCCTAGAGTAAAACACTCCGGAAGTAAAATACCTCTCCATTCGGATTTCCGGGCGAGAGGTACTCGAGGGGACTCAACATTAAAAATTAATTTTTGCAACATCCGCGGACTCAACAAGAACATCAATGACGTCCACCATCAC
This sequence comes from Gonioctena quinquepunctata, assembly GCA_018342105.1. Taxonomy (NCBI): domain Eukaryota; kingdom Metazoa; phylum Arthropoda; class Insecta; order Coleoptera; family Chrysomelidae; genus Gonioctena; species Gonioctena quinquepunctata. The sequence continues at coordinate 330,829 of JAFIRS010000038.1, read as the reverse complement.
CTACAGACGGAAAAACCGGATATTCTGGCTCTAACAGAAACACAAGTAAACTCGTCCACCAACAAGGTCCATATGCTTTGTCCTGGTTACGAACTCCATTCTCGATTCAGGTTCAAAGGTGGAGTTTGCCTTTACGCCAAGGCTAACCTTTCATGCCAGCGTGAAGAGAGTTTGGAACCGAAAGACTTTGATGTGATGTGGTTCAAGCTATCTGATACCAAACTGACTAAGTTCCTCTGCTGCCTTTATCTATCACCTAATGAACCTTCATATAACGACCTCTTTGAGTTTTATCACTCAAACTGGACTACATTCAGGAGAACCATCCAACAGCTGAAACCATAATCATGGGAGACTTTAATGTACATAACGCTGCCTGGCTCAAATTCTCTAACAAAACAGATGATGCAGGTCGTCAAGCCGAGGCCTTCGCCATCACTCATGGTCTAGAACAACTGGTCGAGCTACCAACCCGCATCCCTGATGTCAACAACCAGTCTGCCAATACACTAGATCTTTTCCTCACCACCAATCCTGACCCGTATAGAATAGAAGTTTGTGCCCCACTTGGAAACTCTGACCACACCCTCATCTCCACAACATGCTCTTTCCATTTCCGAATAGAAGTTTGTGCCCCACTTGGAAACTGATTTCGGCTGACTGGGAAGGTCTTCGTATGTTTTTCTCAGCGTTTCCATGGAAGAGAGTTTGTTTCTCTTCAGTAGATCCAACACGATGTGCTGAGACAATTTCTGAAATCATCATGTTGGGGATGCAAACTTACATACCGAATACCGAAAGAAGAACATCATCCGATAAGACCTGGTTTAACAGAAACTGCTCTAGAGCTGTGGCTTCCAAACAGGCAGCATACCATCGATGGCTAAAAAATCCGGGCCCTGAGACCAGAGCAGCATATGTCGAGGCTAGAGGCATATGTAAAGAGACAATAGAATGCTCAAAAGATGCCCACAAAGCCAAAATAAGATCAAAACTTGCTGAATGTCGTAACGGATCCCGTTCATTTTGGTCTTTCGCCAAAGCTGTGGGAAGAAATTTCACTTCCAGCTCATTTCCTCCCCTAACCAAAGAAGATGGAACACTAGCAACGACTGCCCAGGAAAAAGCCAATATCTTTGCGCGTCTATTTGCTGGAAATTCCACTCTGGATTCATCGGGAAAACAACCCCCGAACATTACACCTAGATCACCTTTCGCCAACGTACTATCAGAAAGATTTTGCTGGGTCTCAACACCAACAAAGCCTGTGGATCTGACGGAATCCCGCCGATTGTTCTCAAGAAATGTGCCCCCGAACTAACACCTGTTCTTTGCAAGTTGTTCAACCACTCTTACAATTTGGGGGTATTTCCGTCCAATTGGAAAATTGCAAGAGTACAGCCAGTCCCTAAAAAGGCAAAAGGCCCTACCTAGCAACTACAGACCTATCGCACTGCTATCTATTATTTCAAAGGTCATGGAAAAAGCCATCAACATCGAGCTCATGAAATATCTGGAAGACTCAGGAATTGTCAACGATAGGCAATATGGCTTCCGCCATCAGAGATCAACTGGTGACCTGCTCGCTTACGTCTCACATATATGGCAGCTATCTATTGAAAAGCATGGAGAAACTTTAGCTGTGGCATTAGATATCTCCAAGGCGTTCGATCGAGTTTGGCACCAGGGACTCCTCGCCAAGCTTCCGTCTTATGGCTTGCCCCCTCAGCTGTGTTCTCTGCTTGCTAGTTTTCTCTCAAACAGGTCTCTCCATGTAGTGGTCGATGGAGTTTCATCTGACACTCTACTCATAAATGCTGGTGTTCCGCAAGGATCCATTCTCGCACCAACACTATTTCTACTTCACATCAACGACCTGTTGAAAGCAACTTCATGTCCAGTACACAGCTTTGCCGATGATAGTACCCTCCATACCGCTTTCTCTTCCAGGGCCCCTATATCAGCCCGTGAAACCAGAAATGAACGAGGAAGAAATGTTAATAATATAAATATGGACTTGGCAACAATTCTCGAATGGGGATCTAATAACTTGGTAGAATTCAATGCAAACAAAACACAAGCATGTCTTTTCTCTAGAAAAGCCGATCTCGCTGTGCCTAACATAACTTTGTCAGGAGTAACCATACCACTGAAGCCATCCATATCGATGCTTGGTATTACTATCAGCAATAACCTTTCCTGGGAAAATCACGTGAGATCCATTGCCAAAGTGCATCCCAAAACTTGGTTTTGTTTCGTGCCAAGAGCTATTTCACCCCCAGTCAGCTGCTTATGATCTATAAGGCACAGATCCGACCTGTCCTGGAATACTGTTCCCATATTTGGAGTGCGGCACCTAAACATATCCTGAGGCTATTGGATTCTGTCCAAAAAAGGGCAATTCGTCTCGTCGGTGATGCCTCGCTTACAAACTCGCTCACTTGTCTGGAACACCGTAGAAAAGTTGGCGATTTGTCTCTATTTTATAGATATTTTCATGGGCGATGCTCTTCTGGAATATCAACAATCGTTCCTGCTTTAGCAGTCTCTTCGAGATTAACCCGTCAAGTTCAGTCATCACACCCCTTCGTGGTCACTTTGGATACCTGCAGAACATCACTTTCCAAAGACTCGTTCATCCAACGAACAGCGAGGCTTTGGAACTCATTGCCTAGGGAGGTGTTCCCGAGGCATACAACCTTCAGAAATTTAAGAAGAACACCAACTCCTACCTTCTTTCCCTAGGTTCCCACGATGTTCTCTGAACATTACAGGATATCCCTTTTCGTGGGAACCAGAACAAAAAAAAAAAAAAAAAAAAATAAAAGCGAATAGATTTCTTGTCTTTTCAAGCTATTTGACGTGAACTCGAAGATAAAATGATCCGACCATAATGCAAATAAAATTCTTGTCTCAAAACGATTATACCAACATTTTCTTAGTTTCACTCGGTAAATTTCATTTGTACTAGTAGTCTAGAATTCATGGAAAAGTATGCGTAAAAAAAAGAGAAAGCAAATTAAACTTTTTGACGATCAGTCCGATAAATGTTTTTGTGTAGGAACCTGTGTCGGTCATTCACCACGACTTTGATTGACGTATTGAGGATATATTTCACAGAGCGTGAATTTGTGTTATACACTCAGTCGTTCTATATGGATAGGGAATGGTGAGTTAACAAGTATTTATTCACTTTCGATCTGTCAGTTTGTATGGACTTGAGTTCAGCCGATTGATAAAAAATCACTCGAATTTTAATTAGTTATCCATAGGGAGTTCAAGTTCTACAAAACGTACAAAATTTGGAAGTTCGGTTTATTTGCAGAAAAACTTTTTATCACCCTGCCAAGCGCACACCCTGTCCCTTTCAAAGCAATACATGAAATATGATTACAAAAATATCGAACGTGAATAAGAATGGTAGTTTTCTAATTTATATTTTTTCATCATCCTGTTACCATTTTCATAAAAGTTGGAATTTTTTTTATATATATTATTTCTGCCATATACTCAAAAATAGAACTAATAAGACTTTTTTCTGAATTCATAAAAACATTTGCAAAATTGAAAGCTAATGATATATATATATATATATATATATATATATATATATATATATCTATCTATCTTGCATCCTAATATTATTTTTCGCAAAAAGCGTTCTATCCATCGCCCCTGGCGCGCAGTGTATTTCACTCAGATTAATCCCAGAAGAGATTTAGACTCATACTCGGTATATCTAACGATCGTGCAAATTTCAGAATTCTACACCAATAATTACGGAAGATACGGGGGTGTTTCCATGAGAAGTGAGACACACTGTATATATAATATATATTATATATATATATATATATATATATATATATATATATATATAGTTCACCCCTCACTATAGAAGCATTACTGATCCTGATCTTAAAAAAGTATCAATAGAAGACAGTAAAAAAACTATTATTGACTAATTCAGCCGAATTTACTCATATCTTCCAAGGAAATAACATTTCCAAACGAAATTCATTTGTCTGGAACTATCAGTGTGTATTTTTTATCAGTCAAATTCAAAACACTAGACAACCCGAGGGTGACAAATTTGAATTTCCCGAAACGTCAGGATATCGAAGACAAAATATATCAGCCAGAACACCACGCCATATGAAGTAAACTATAGAGATTCCCAACGTCTGTGGTATATATCGATATCAAAGTTCCTGTCTTGAAATAAACAACAAACTTTGCAAATATGTCGCCACGAAAAAAAAATTCAGATGGAAATCACAACCCATCTGTTATGTTCAAAATGTATTTTCCCAATATTGGCTCAATTTCCATTGTACGATTCTCCATTTAAAATCTATTAGGCGGAGTTCGTGAGATTTAGTCATTCTACCGCTGTTTAACCGAAATATTGCGAGTATTAGGCGTAATAAATATTCAAAATTGGTCGTAATATCAAGGGAGAACTCAATTCGACCTAATTTTCCTTGTTTAGTCTTGATTAATGTTGTACGAAAATGGGGAAAAGTTTCTGGAATTGAAACGTGTTCATCACAGAGAAAATTTCCTTTGACGTACTGAAATTATATCCCAACACTCATAATGATATAATTTTTCATATTCATTAGCATTGGTAGCGCCCTGTTTTTCAGATTCATTTAGAACTGAAGCGTTGAATGGAAACATCTGAAGTGAGTAGAAACTGACTAGGTTTACACTAACACGAGATTAACTCTGGGTAGGCACCTTGGCACTGGGCTTTATATTTATGAATCGAACCTTTACATAGAATATCATCGATAATATAAGTGATACCTATATACTGAAGACTCACTTTATTATATTAATTTGTGAAATGGGTCGGATCAATCCACTGAGAGTATTTGGTGAGGATAAACACGTTTCCATGGAAATGCAGGTACATTTTTACAGAAATAAACTTTTTTACGAGAGCCATATTTGGTATGAGGACTTCCCTAATATCTAGAGAAAAAATATTATCGAACCATAAATTGATACAATTTTTCAATATTTTTCATGACTCCCGGCTACATGGTTTTTTGGATCTGATCCACATTTACTCCCGATCAAGATAATATCATCTGTTGACTATTATTCTGTAAGTAAAACATCTTTAGGCGCGCTAAGTGGTAACTAAATGCTTTGGATGACGTAAGCGTAACGGAAATGAACAAGCAACATGAGCTGGTGTGTATTATTTACATGAATAACGGGCAGCTGGTCTGAAATATTATGACTTTACATTTCATTGCGACCATATCCATGTGATTATGAAGTGTTATTTTCGTTATTAGATTAGATTTGTACGGGGCTTATGGGCTAGGAGCCACTTCACTGCGACCTATGCAGATCTATTGTGTATGCCCCCATGTTAAGTTAGAGTTCCCTGTCTAGACCCGTCCTTGTTACTAGACTCCCAAAGCCAGACCTTGAGTCCGCCATATATTGAGGGGGTTGTTCCTCCCCTATCGTTGAAAACCTTCACAGTAGCCCGGAGGAGGAGAAATCCTCCGGGCAGAACCTACATGTGGTTGTGTCTGCCAGCCCGATGTTATTTATGTGTTTGTTGAGTCTACAGTGCCCTGTCAGGAGCCCAACCATGATCCTGGTTGACCTATTCTGGCTTAGCAGGTACTCTGTGAATTTTGGCGATGGTTCCTTGATGAACTCTTTGGCCTGTCTCATGCCCGGCGCCTTGTTCCACCATTCTTGCAATTTTCGTTGTTTAATTTGTGAGTAATTATTTCCAAAAGTGAAAGTGATGAAAGCCGATTAAAAAAAATATATCATAAAAACATTAAAGAATAGTGCTGGATCGAATTGAAATGGCTGAATCACAAGAGCATATTACACTTTCATTTATAAATAATACTAAACGAAAAAATCAACCATCTCATGATGTCTTGCCACCCAAGAAACGTAGGTTTTTATTTATTTGAACAAATATCACATTTTTTAAGGTAATTTTTTATTATTGATTTTCTTTACACGTCTTCAAATACAACTGTAACAAACATTATAAAATTCATTCATCAGCAATTACTCCACTTTATTCTTGGAGGTACAGGTCTTTTAAATAGCAATTACCATGAGTTACCGATGATTCTTGCTGGAGATTTCAATGTTAATTTCCGTTTAGAAGAATCCCAATCAATAATTGATTGAGAGAAACATTTAATTTAACAATGAATAATTCTTTACTTCATTCAACAATAAGATATGGTACAATTGATGTAGTTTTTTCATGAAATTTAGAACATTTGCAAAGCAGAGTTTATGTTTCTCCTTTTATTTATCATAAACCTTTAATTTCGTATTTAACATTCGATAATAATTAAATTGATTTATTTTTCCGGTGACCTCGTATTAACGAGTCTGTTTAATCTACACGAAATCGATCATTAACCTTCAACTTCTCTTTAAATGCAGAATTGTGATATATGGAACTAAGAATACACCGAAATCGACCATTGAAAACCTGTAAATGGTCGATTTGGTCCATTAATGTATAATTATGGTATAGGCAACTAAACATACACGAATTCGAATATTATTCAAATGTCAAATCATATTACCTTCGAGCTGTCAAATTTAAATATATTTAAAAATCCAAATATTGTAAGTTTCCTCCTAGTTGAAGGAAATTGATATCGAAAATTTTACGTTGACCCCAGGAGCAGGTCTACGGATTTATTTTGTAATCAACTCGTACATTAACATGGCGATTAATGATCTCGGACATTAACGCGCTCGCTTCGCTCTCGATCTCAATCATTAATCGCCACCATTAATACACTAAGTGATTAAATAACTATATAATGCTCGATGTAAATAAGTGTATAACTTTCTGTAGCTCACTGTGAATTTTATATTATCAATATTATTGATGATGATCAAAAACGAGCATTGGCATCTTCGAAATACTTCTGGTTTATATTCCATGATTTGAATCTATACTATGACTATACTGTTTGTTTGTGAATAGGTAACGAGAGTTCTCAGTAACCATAGGACCTATTCTTTCTTCCCTGTTAAAAAGCTTATTGAATATAGGTTCCAGAAATATCGCAATTTGGGCATATTGTGAATTTGCTGACGATACCCTTGAACGGGGTATTGCATATATTAACAAATCTAGTAAAAAATCTGTAATGGTACATATCTTTCAAGGACCATTTATAACACGAATTGTCATGATACTTCTCCCTACATATGAAAATGTGAAGAAGAAAGACAAAAACCTCAACATCTTTTTTTTTCTAATTATGATTTGATTATTTTGCACTCTATTTAATTGAAAGATATTCGAGACGGAATTATGTGTAGCAGAATTGATAGCCTAGTCTTTCGTTAGTTTTGACTATTTCATTGTTGGTTTCTTCAATATTTGAACTTTCAGTTGATTGATAGTCGATTATGTATATATTGAAAAACCCATTCAGGATATAAGGCAAATTCATAAGGAAAATATTTGGGCTACCTACTCCCAATTAATACATATCAAATCGGGAACGGCAAAAAAATTTAAACTTTGATATTGATGTATTTTACAAAGTATTTTGACTTGCTATCAGCTAATTGCGTAACTGATGACACTTTACAGTTGGTTGAACAGAAATTGCACAAAATCACATTATGCTCATAAAGCAAACCACGATTCCAGTGTGAATCCACGATTCCAGTGTGAATCCACGATTCCAGTGTGAATCCACGATTCCAGTGTAAGTCAAAATAACTCGAAGATAAGTCTCGGTCTACTCTAGTGAGTAGGCTGCATTGGAATTACATTGCAACTATGTTTTCCACTAGCATCAACTCGAAAACATTGTGTGACAAAAAAAGGTAAAATCCGAAATATTATGGAGCATTGAGTTCTTTATATACCCTCGATTGCTTTCAGATGCTCACAAACTGATTTTCCAGTTTCCAACCGATAATAAAACATACCAATTCACCCGTGATCGAGACGGACACGAAGGACTTCCAATAACGCATTCTATTGGGCACGTATTAACCGTATAGTCTGAGAGCCAGCGACTGTTTGGTCCATGTAATGTAATTCCCCATTTAACAATATTCCCAAAAATTAAAACATTCATTTTTTTGCCAAATTTGTCCACATTTTGGGAAGCGCGAAACAGCAAAGTTTGGGTAGGTCATAAATTATTTTTCAGACTTATAAAAATCTCAAAGGAAAAATCTGTTAATTTTTTATGGACCATCAACTGTTAGCGGTTTTGTATATATATATATATATATATATATTAAATCGTCCTTTTATCACAAATAAGTCACAACAGAAATATTAATAAAGAGCCTTCAGTAATGCGGCCTACCGTAACACATGTTAAAAAAAAGTACATAAATACCTTGAGGCGGGCTCGTAAACCAACGAAACACAAAAGAAGCAACATGCGACTAAATGCAATGCAGGATTTATCTCTTACTAAACTACACAAGTGTAACAAGACTTCTACATGTTTCCAGTATTCAATATATCTTCGAGCGATGAGGTCATCGCAGTGTCTTGGATTTTTTCACGAAGAAATCGTAAACAGAAAAACCATCCCATATTTGTGTATAATATATTACACAGTCCAGCATCTCAATTGTTATTAGATCCAGTTAAAAATAAGTGTATAGAATAAATCGTAAGAGTTTTAGACAGTTGTTAGAGTTGGTAGTGCCAAAATGAGAAAAACGCGATACTCATTATTGAGAGGAACTTCTTACAGAAGAAATTCCCACTGTAATTCAATATACAAAGATGACTTTGTGTTGCACATACAAAGGTAATATTTAGTGGAATATCGGTGCTTTGTCATTTTTCAAATTTCAATTACACTCGCAACACGGACTTCCAATATATTATCATCGAATAGTGCATGTATTACATGTGAGATACATGTATGCTATAGTGTACGATTGTTTATAAGGCTTCCGCAGGCTTACATCTGCTTTGGCGGTACAGGTATTTAACGCATATCGCATGTCTCATGTTTCGTTGGTGTACGGCAAAGAAAAAGATAATTAGATAATTCGCAATAAAAACAAGATTCATCCTGACCTCAGATTCGACAATGTTGTTATTCGAGTACGCAATTAATTCAATAACCCAAGAAGGGATACCTACTCCAATTTCTACCATAATATTTACTCAATTATTCTTATTTCTATTGATTTAAGTCATCATCGTTGTTGAGTTATCTGCATGATCTGGTGAGATTTTATTTAGGCAGGTATGAGGCGTTTTTTCTCAACACTCCACATGAAGCTGTCAAAAGAGCATTAGATAATAGATTGCACGAAGCGAGGTGTGGGTAGGTGTTGCAATTGCTTCCTACCGCGATAAGCAGAAATTGAAACAGGCATGAGACCCTTCTATAAGTACAACCGAAAGATGTACACAGGGGAAGTTAATCCTGACTCATGTGGTAGACGAATTCTTCTGCGGTCTGACTAACCCCGGCGTGTCTTGCCACATACCTTAGTAGCCTTCGCAAGGAGAAGGAAACTCATTGAGTGGATCACAGAGGCTGAATATCTGAACCTTATTCTAGATAATTGGAACAAGCATGAGAAGTAATCAATACAGACTAGAAAGCCCCAGTGAGGTGCGGAAACTTTATAGAAAAAACTGGAGATGTAAGCCAAAAAGTCTGCATTGAATATACACAGTAGTAATGAGAGAATTGATCTCTCCAAAATACAAAGATTGGAACTGGTATGATCACCAGGTGGAATGATAACGTGCCCAACGGCGGCTAGGTGGTCCTAAACCTCACCCTACTACACAGAGTGTGGCGAAAGAAAACACACATAGAATCATAAAGGAAAATAACATTGGACACAAGATTACACTCTCTCCAGGAGATGATCAAATCTTAGCCCCAGAATCATATGCCGAAGAAATTCAGTTTTGCGCAAGAACTACAAAGCTGAGCTGCAAAATTAAGTGGGACCAAAACACCATTTTGAAGCTGAATGGAAACGTCATCAAATGATACACAGACGCCCCTGAAAAAAGAGCCTAGAACCAAATACTCTGAAAGTCTGGGCAAATCCCCAAGCAGTAATACATGCTATTGAAAGATGCGTGCAGTTCAACATCGAAAGAAACCACTGCAGACGAGAGATCATCATCTTGTCTGATAGTCAAACAGTCGTCATTGCGCTGAGCTCCCACGTAATCAGCTCAAACATAGCCTGCTTGGGAAAACTAAATAAACTAACTAGGCAAAACAATATAACTTTTCTGTGGGTTCTGGGGCACACCAGAGTGGAACCAAATGAAATAGCGGATAAACTCGCAAAAAACATGCTGAAACAATATTCGTGGGACCTGAATCTTTATAGTAATAATATAATATTGCGAAAAAAAGTGAAGCGGATTACAAATAATCCAAATATTGGGGAGATGAAGCAAGCGAAGATACTTCTGGAAACTCACAACATGAAAAGATCTACCGAATGTATCACTCTAAGCAAAACAAACTACGAATACTAACAGAAATCCTGCAAGGCCATTGATAATAACGACACCTGAAGACGAAGCAGAGTGCAGGAAGAGGACGAAACCTCCATCCGCATCTTATGAGACAGCATGGCTCAGCAACTCCAGGCCCTACACCTAGGAGCGTATGAGATTGAAACTCAATTTGAAACCATCTCACATCCTAAACTTCTTAAGAAGTCTAGGACTGGAGGATCAGCTATAAACGAGAAACACATAACTATATTCACACTAGACTAACATAGTGTAGTGTATATACTGTATAATATATTATAACAGTATGATACATGTTCTTACAATATCAGTAATTCAATATTGGACTTGAAAAGAAGAAATAAGAACTCTTCTACAAATGTGGATTCAGGGAAAAGGAGTAGTACAGTAAGTATATCACGATGATATAAGGAACCATAAAAAATTCAGTAGAAATGGAATATTGGTGCATTGTGGTCCAAATTTATCACTCTACAAACAGATGCAAGTGATACAGGCTTGGGGGCTGTGATTACTCACATTATGGCTGATGGTTCCGAGGTTATGTTTGGTTTGAAAAAATCTAAACCGGTTTAGAGAGTTCAGATTGGTGGAGGATAATAAACCACATATGTTTCTTCTACATTAAAACATATCTCTATGATTTCAAATTATAGTATTAATATTGTTGGATCAGAAGCCGATGAATATTTACAGAAATTTCCATTTGAATTTTGGTGTAAAATTTTTCCTGTAATGGACAATTGTAAATGAATTGCAATAACATTGTAATAAGACACAGTCTACTCCCAATACGTCACCAGAAATTGAACAAAAATGTAACCTAGGGATTGTGACGTGATCGAGTGGACTTTTGCTGAATTGCGGGGCTGCCACTTCTATAATATCCGGCAGCCAGCTGTCAGACTGTCATTTCAGGCATTGGCAGTTACACGAGAATTCTATAAAATAAGAAGTTTGCATCGGTGAATTGCGTAAGCAAAACCGTCGCTGGCTCTCCATCTAGTAGCACTTGCTGCATTGATGCACCGTCGGGTCACTCGAGCTGGCACTAGTCGGCGATGATAACGACGCTCGGAATTTGACCGCAAGATCGAACTCGAGAGCATCAGGGTCGAACGTGTCGAACCCCTCATCACATAAGTGACTTCACCCCGCATACCGTTCGTGAAAGTGTATTTCGGTGAGTTGTCTCTGCTCCAAGCAATCAACCAAATTAAAAATAGAACTTGTTGAATTGCTCGTACGGTGAAAGCGATTCTCGGTATCTCGCTCGGATGCATCATATGAGATGCTGAAAAGGTTCACATTCGACTCTTGATACGAGAAAGATATCTGTTATATGAGGAGTTTTTTCGTTAGAAATTGATATAGGAATGGTATCTGTACTCTTTGTATTATAATCGAGATGAAAGTAAAGCTTTTCACTACACTTTTTAAAATCTTCGTTCTTAGATAATTTGTTATTACTGGGAGTTGTGTTCAACTTTTTTAATGAATACACATAGACAAGTTAGAAATAGGAAATTAATCATTAGAATACTTGATTATATGATCGGAATTATTTTCTTCGTTCTATGGAAGGAGAAGGAAGTGCTGGAACCATTCCGCAGACTTCTTGAATATGCAAAATTCAACCCTTTCGACACTAAAGGATCAGAAAACTGAAGCTCCAGGAAATACGAGTAATTTTTTTCTTGAATAATAATAAATGTTCTATGAATAATACAAAAGAGTTTGGGGATGATTCGTGAGCATTTTTTTAAATTATGGTGCTGCTCAGATATAGCTTGAGATAGATATGTACCACTTCTAGTTTTAGAAGGGGCATATGTAGCCCAGCAGTGTTATCACTTAGGAAATGTTTCGTGGAAAAAGGAAAACATCATAAAGAGAAGCAAAACAAGATAGTCATAAAGGAATATCACAAAAAGAATAAATACACCGTTGTCGTTCTTCTTTCCACCTTCTTTTGGTAGCGACTGAGACATCTCTTTTTTGTTTTCAAAACTGACAAGTGATCTCCAACGTTTATTAGATTATTCGTAGCTATATTCGATTTACTGTATGATCATTGTTTTCTTAACACACTTGCTTTCTTGCAACCTATAGTCCCCAGTAATTCTGCCAGATTATCCTAAAAGTTTATTAAGAAACTCTTTGTAGATGATCCTAGCATTGATAGCCTTAGTTAATAGAAGTATGTGAAAGACCACCATTTAACTGACACCGCCGATATAACTTTATTTCTTCTGGTTATGGTCGATATTTCCCCGTTCGACCGACTTTCACTCTTTCATCTTTATGGCAGTTGCTGAGAACCATTACCAATTTATTCGGTATCCATCCACAGGAAGCCTATTGCCCTTTTTTATTATTAAGTTCTCTTGCCTTTTAACTATCAAAACAAAAAGACATATTCCGTTTTCTGACTAGCAGTTAGTTTCATCACGACTTTTTCGTTTAATAAGGTACCATCAACAGCTTTGGCTGCTTTGGTCTCTTTTCTGGAATATATTTATGTTGAAATCATAAACATAACCAGTCATTGCATCACAAAGTTGCCAAATTTTAGGTTTGTTTCAAGGCAGATCTGCCCTTGAACTTGGTCATAGACTTGCCTAGTAATTGGTGCCTCTTTGATATTGCTTGGGCATAGGTCTTCTTTAGACAACTCCCTACATCTTAAATGTTTTTCTGGAGAATTGAAATCGAGTTTGCTGACTAAGAATTGAAACCTGTTTCTAGAAAAAGCTAACTTAATAGCTTCCTTTGCCAAATATTCATTGAACGACCATTCGTGATGGATTGCAGGCACCTTATTGTATGCTATAGTGAAAAAGCAACGTATGCAAACCATTGGCCGTAAGATCGACTGCCACGATGGACAGTATCTGCCGCATTTTACAGGGGATGAGCCTCTAGGTCGACTGAACCTATAAACGAGTTCCCACAGTAATATCCATATTGCTGGTCACATTATAGTCCCAGTTTACCCAGTACTTTGTATTGAGCGGAATGTTATTGGACAAAGAACAATAAGTTAGCCGACTTGCTCTTTCGGAGTGAACAAAACTCTTTTGATACTTTCATTGTCATAAACATTTCAGGAAATGGTTATGATGCCTTCTATGAATTTTTCCATATTTTCTTTTCTTTTGAACATCGCGAACAAAGTCGGATGGGTAAGAGTTTGCTGTATACTCCATCTGAGTCTCATTTTTATATTTTTTTTTCTGGATAACTCTACGTGATTTATATATGCGGATAATTAGGAAATTTCAAGATGAAAAAATATCACTTGTATAGTTCAAGTATTTTCCAACGAGAATTGGAACACGTTAGATTCATGAACCGATTGACGCCAATCCTGAATAATTATCCGCAGTTCCGGAATATCCACCATATTTGGAATTACATTTTCCATTTCAAATCGATATTTTTCAAACCATCCTACATTATATAATGTTCTCCAATCATGAAATGCCTCCGCACAAGTGTATATCGCAGAACTCTACTATATCAATTTTCAATGCAGTATTTTCCCAACTATTTTGGATCATCGCGTGCTCGTGGAATTTTCGCATAGCGGAAAATTAGTTTCATTCCGAAAGTTGGTTGACTCGCCAATGATGAATCATTAGCGCCATTTATTCCATTTCTTTCTGAAATGGGTAGCGACTAGTAAGGATTGGCTAAATATCAATTGATTCAAATTTTTCCTGACACTGGCGGAAATACGTTTTAATTCACAATTCACAATACGTTTCAATTCACAAATATTCAGTTGGTGTCATTGAGTCGAAGGCTTCTCTGGTAGATTACTTCACATCATATGTAATAGTTAGTATGGTCACCTTTGATAGGGACGCCATATTGAAGGGATACTTATCAGGACTCAATTAGCTTCATTGATCCAAATTATATATATATTTATATATATATATATATATATATATATATATATATATATATATATACCACGTATAATTTGTATTTTTTCCTTTGTTTTGTTCCATCTAGCTTATGCCTGTAGCTTCGCCAGCTTCCCGTTATCTCGTTTACCGTCAACCCGTTTACCGTTATCCTATTTCCCGTTATCCCCGTTTCCAATTATCCCGTTATCTCGTTTGGGTGGCAAAATTGATTTGACAGACAGCGAAAGTAATGCTTTGTGACGACTATTACAAATTCACTAACCCATTTTCATCCACTTAGGGCCGGTTGTTCAATGCGAATTTAAACCGTTGATTATCTAGGCTCGGATTGTTAATTAACTATGGATTAGAACGTTATGATTTCAATGAAAAACTAATCCTGGAAAATAACGTTACTTACTTTGAATGTCAAATGTAATTTTAGTATTCTTTGTCATGGTTGTAATAGACAATATATTGGTCAAACGCAAAGATCATTATCGAACAGAATAATTTCTCATAAAAGTGACTGCAGATTGCATCCTGAAAGATGTGCTCTGGCAGAACATGTGAATAAATTTGACCACCAGATGAATTACGTTTCAGTGAAAGTGCTAGCGACAGAGTCACATATATCTAAGAGAATATTCTTAGAAATGACTTTCATTTCCCATGAAAACAATTGTATAAATAAAAAAACCGATATAAACCATTTGAGTGAGATCTACTCTTATTCATTGTCTTTAGATATCAATCAAAATTGACCACAAAGTAATATCAAATAATAGTTCTTTTTAACATTACCGCCACCTGGTAACATCAGTTGGTACTAATCTAACACTGTAACTATTTCCAACTGACACCCGTCAGGTGTCGTTGCCTTGAATATAATTGCGGGATTTAATCCTAACCTGTCAGTTTCACTTGTCACACCACATAGAGTACACATTTATATTTATATAATTTTAAACAATGCTAATGTGGTTGTATTAACTTTGAACTTCATGTTATTCCTTGACCTAGGTTTTTTTTTTGTATCACTATGTTAGATGAATATGTTTAACATCATTGAAACCAACCTCAACAAAGTTGTAAGTAGCATAATGTTTCGCACTTGAATATGTATTATTATTGGTTATTACATCTATTGTAATCCCCCTGATGATGGAAATAAACATTTCCGAGAGCTTGGGTAAACCTTACAGAGTTTACTTTTTCATTGCTGCTTACCCCAATATCTCATTGTACTTTTGCATTTCGATAAAAAGGCTAAAAAGTAGAAACAAACTTTTTATATAACAAACAATTCTTTCAGTTTCGAAAGGATTTGTTTTCAACCAAGTTTATTTCACAAGCATTGATTTCATTGAAAAATATACTATGAGTCACTCTTGAACTATAGAATCTAATCTGTCTTGTTGTTAATTAGTTCAATTCGTTGCATCAGATCCTTATACTCTCCATAAAAATTAATTACATTTATGTTTCTTGGGTAACTCAATTATAAAATCGAGTACTTTCATCCATAATTATTTTCTATGTTGCTGGAAAATATTTCTTTCAAAATGAACTGAAGAGATACAACAAATGATGTATACAAAAATACAAAATGTTTTCACTAAATAATATCAGTAGATGTCATACTTAGTATTTGTCATAACGATAACTATGAACAAAGCCAAATATACGATAAACAAAGAGTAGCACGAAGTTTAGGTGAGTATAAACCCAAGAAATGAATATCAACCAAGCCTATAATTGATAACCCTTCAATATATGGCGGACCCACCTGCGCGAAACGATGCGCGAATTTTTCTTTCCAAGGAAAGTATTGGAATGGCATAGAGAAATCTGAAACCAAAATACCTAGAGGAATATACATTTTTACACAATCCTTATGAAGCGTTCATATCGTACTTTTGTTTGCCACCAAAAGTTTTTTAACGTCCCAAGAGTGATTTCGGATCCCAATACAATAGGTAAGGCGCCCGTGATTTTAACTCGTACAAGTTCAACAAAACATTTTAAGTTTGGTAAGACAACTAAGCAAGCGGTTAAAACACTTTTGATGATTTTTTATTTCCGAACATGTAAATATACGTTGAAAATCATAAGAATGAGATTATTGCCAAATAAATACTCTTACTGACAAAGGGTCAAAAGATAAATAGAAATACAATAATTATATGAAATATAAAAAAAACATCATTATAAATACATCTTAATGTAAAAAACTGCGACATCTTTTGAGATCACAAAATATGAAGTGGCTGGAAGAATTGCAGTAATAAAAACACCAAAATAGAATGCATGATACCGTTCAAAAAGGATTTTGTGCGATTGCTTTATATCAAAGCGTTCAAAAGTTAAGAATGAAGTGTTAATCAATAATAAAATAAAAATTGCAATAATTACGTAATTACTATATTCGAAAAATTTAAATTCGCAGTACGACTTCCTTTGCAAAATAACAACAATAACACATTGGAAAAAGTTAATCAAATCGGCCAATTTGTGCAACTAGAGCACTTTCAATTGTCGCAATACACCTTCCGTTTGCAATAGCGAACACAATAAACTTTCAATAATAAATCAAACCGGTTAATTAAGAGACCATAGGTAACAGATAAAATTTATAATTGAAATGACAAAATCCAATTTCACACAACAAAGATTCGGAAATCTATAGCCGCCGCTATGGTGGAGCGTTTGTAGCAATCGGGAAATTTCGAGGATGTTCGCATCAGCCTGCCGAGGCTTTCACGCGTTGGTCAGACAATTCGGATTACGAAAATGCTCGCTCAAACTTGCCGGTTCAGTTGCTACCAGAATAAATGACAAGTTGGGTTTAATGAGAGCGTATCATGATTTAGAGGAACGATGTTGATAGGTGTTTCTAACATACTAGATAGTTCAGATAATCATTTGATCCGGTTTGAAATCAATAAAAAAAATCGTGTTGGGGATACAGAAACATGAAAAAAGTCGTATTCAAATATTTCGGGAACGATGAAATGTTATTAACTATGTATAGCCAAACAGGCATTTTCATAGAAGTTTTTCCATTAGTTTAAAATGCAAATTCAGTCATTAACTTGCAAAAAATATTATTTTCAATAAAAATTCATAATAATTAAAAAAATGAGAGTTGATCCTACAATTTTCGTTGAGAATGTTTTATATTTTATCATAATTGTCTGAACCAACTTTGAAACATCTGATAGACCTCCACCAAAAGACGTAAACAAAAAAAAACCCTAATTTCATTTGAAATAGTAGCAGTATGAAGAAAAATTGTTCCGAAACGCCGTAGTTCTATCAAACACACTGAAACATGTATTTCTTTATTCGTAACAAACATATCAAATAAAAATTTTTGTGACTTCAACTTCAAAACTAACGGAACCCCCAAACAAATTTTCACCCCCAATTTCATCCCTTTATGGGTTAAATTTCCAAAAACACGATTTCCTTATTTGTAACAAAAACCTCCAATACCAATTTTTATGACACCAACTTAAAAACCAACGGTACTTTCACCCCTTTCTCATCCCTTTAGGAATGGAACTACTTTTTAGTGGTTATGTGTTGTCATCATATGAATACGATGTCAAAATCGTATCATGATTTAGAGGGTCAATGTTGATAGGTGTTTCTGACATAGTAGATAGTTCAGATAATCATTTGATCGGGTATGAAGTCAATAAAAAAAAATCGTGTTGGGGATACAGAAACATGAAAAAAGTCATATTCAAATATTTCGGGAACGATGAAATATTATTAAATATGTAAAGCCAAGCAGGCGTTTTCATGGAAGTTTCTCCATTCGTTTCAAATTCAGTCATAAACTTGCAAGGAAATATTATTTTCAATAAAAATTCATAATAATAAAAAATGAGTGTTGATCCTACAATTTTCATTGAAAATGATTTATATTCTATCATAATTGTCTGAACCAACTTTGAAACATCTAATAGACCTCCACCAAACGACGCAAACAAAAAAAAACTCATTTCATTTGAAATAGTAGCAGTATGAAGAAAAATTGTTCCGAAAAGCCGTAGTTCTATCAAAACTTTTTGAAAAAATATGAATTTGATCCATATAATGAAATGGACTATTTCGATGGAAAATGTTATGCTATTTAAACATATAGTGTGATATCTGGTAATCTAGCTCCATTTCAGAGATATTCGTGTGGAAAAAAATTACGATTTGTCTGTGATCGTAACACTATATTTCAGCATTGTTGGTTTCATCCTGGACACCTCGAAAAAAAAGGAGCTTCGTGTCAACTACATCTGTCCTGCCATAGTTTGTCATATTGGACATATACAGATTTCGTACTGAGTATAATTAAACCTCATTGAAAACAAAAATGTATCAACATTAATATCCGTAATTTTAAGCCGGTATTAGGACCGGGGATATATACACACTTTGATATGATATTCGTGAGAACAGAATTATTGTCTCAAAGGGTTCCTTCCCGACTACCACTACTTAAAAACATTTTAACAAGTACTTTCTCTTCATTTCTTTTACTTTAACAACGTTTAGTGAATTTCATGGTATTAATTATTTTTCTTGATAATACTCACATACATTGACCGGTCCTTATAATCTTTGTTCCATTCTCTTTGACACTCTTCTGATAATTGCGGTGTTTCATTTTAACAACTTCCCTGTGGCTCTTATGTAGCTATTACGAACATGACAAGGTAAACTTCCTTGGAGTAATAACATGAAATCTGAAGACACTGTGTTCATGTATGAGGCTCTACCGAACAAAGGAACAGACAAAAAATCCCGACTTGCCGAGACGTACATAAACTAAAACTTAACGGAATAGTTTCAAGTTTGCTAATCATTATGCACAATAATAGACTGAGTGCCAATATATGGTGAACAAATCTATATAATTAACAACCTGTTAATTCCTTCTAGATTTCAATAAAAAAGCAATGTTGGAAATTAACTTGAAACCTCTTATACTAATTTGAGAAAATAAGGTGTTACTTACAAAGAAAATAGGGAGACTATTTGAAAAGTAAAATAAAAATAAGTTCAAAAACTAAAACCCGACTACTGAAAAATCACGCTCTAAAAATTATGAAACAAGAAAACATTCTCATCTGAAATCGTTATGTACAACTATTCAATATTTATCGTCTGTTACATAAACAACTTAAACGTAATATATTTTAATGTATTTAATACATATTCATAATGATGTTCAGAGGATAGCCGTGGTCATATGCCACTTTGCCCTAAAGTTTATGATCGCTTACTACTGTTAGAATATATTGTTTTGTTATGGTAGGAGCTAACACGGCATCATTATTTTTTTTTTAGTTCATTACTTCATGTCGCCATATTTAATGTAATGTGACGTCACTTGGCCTATAACCAGCGGACGATCAAGACGCTTCCAACGATACCTCATTTGTCAAATTATGTTAAGTAGTTTAGAAGTTATGAGGGAACAGATGAACATACATACATACATACATACCCACACATACCGGGCAAAATCATAACCCTCCTTTTTGCTTCGCCGTAGTCGGGTAATTATGTGCAAACTCATACAAAAGTGAACCGATGGAAATTACAATTTGTTTCGATCGCATTGATATATCGAAAAGATTACTTGCAATCCATCACCATTCATTTACAGAATATAATCATACCTCCATGTATAATTGATTATACAAACGCGCAATAGCATTCTAAAACCACAATTTTATCACAATTAATTTTAGAAACTCATTTATGTGAGACTGTAACAATAATAATGAATGATTTCACACTTACTTTCGCGAACTCAATATATGTTGAATAAATAAAGTGGGTGTGTCTACAGGACATTTCTTGTGACAAGGGTCCCGGAAAACTGTGAAATCATATTGTAGATTGAGAAAATATAGCTATATTTTTCTCAATAATGAGAAAATTTAATATCCATAACAACCATCATCTGAAACAGGGTCTTTTAACTAAATTCAATAAAATGGACTGGAATATTTTTGGAAAAGTATGTGGTATGTATTAACTGTTGTTATACTTTGTTATAATTCCAGAAAATATGTTCAATCATCAAACGCGGTATTAGATAAAAATAATTATTAAAAGTGAAACATGGAAACGTGGAATTAAATCCAAATATACTTGTTGTTCCCCATATCAAGGATTTATTTTGTCAAACTTTCATCTGACTGAGTAAATTTATTGCATGAAGAAATATTATTTTCGAAAACACATTATTTTCGCTGGATATATTCATAGCATAGCATTTCTCCTGGGATTACCCAAAACAGAAAGAAATTAAACTGAATTAATGTTTAGTAGGAAATCATTCTAAAATCAAATTTGGAAGTTATAAATTTCCGCCAAAAGCAAAAATGTAGCTATTACGTTCCCAAGATAATATCTCGTTCAAATTTTCAATGAATTTTGACGTTAATCAAATCAAATAAAACATTTCCTACAAAGTCACCTGGTTATTTATATAATGTTTTATGAAGTTTTTTTTCACAGAAATAAAAAGCATTATGAATCATATGAGTTTATTTAAAGGGAAATCGCTTTTTATAGAGACCATCTGGATTTGTAGGTTATTTTTAGACGTATACTTCTCATATTCGTATGGATTTAGATTTGAAATGCATTCCCAGTGAAGTTATAATTTTGTTAAAAATTCTTGTTTCATTCATTGTGGAAACTTCTGATGAAAACATCTACTTAGGTTCTTTATTTCAAATTAAGATATATTAAAAAAAAAACTAGATTTTCACATTTTAGAGCTTTTTGAATTACATTTTTACACGAAAGTAAGATTCCTTCAACAAGACCAAATAGACTTTTATTTCTTTATTTTCATAGGTTTAAACACATATCGTGAAACCTCTATTCAATATTTTCTGATAATTTTTCGTTCGGTTCGCTCCAGTCGTACCAGGAATCATTCCATGAAATTTGTACAATGGTCATAGTGTTTCTTTGTTGTCTGTACTGTATTTTGCGGGTCAAGTTCTATAATTTCCAACCAATTGAAAATCAATATGAGTGACTCCGTGATAATTTTCTGGTAAAAACACTTTTTATTTTCCGGAATTTTGAATATTTCCCATAGAAGTGATAAACAATTTATATTTCTCATAGAAGTGATAAATTGGAAGTGATTAATTATTTATTATTAATTTTTGAAGAAATGTGTGAAGAACGAGCTCATAAATTTCGATATGGTCATTCCTCGGGAGGACGCATAAGTGGTTTCGTTATTCAGACTGATATCAACTACTTGTATGCGAACCTTCGTTTAAACACTGTGATAATGATAACATTTCTAGAACAACGTAGGAAGGTCAAATTTAAATACCAATATTTCATTCAGAATCTCACCTCATTTTTGTTGAAAATGCAAGAGAATAAATGTTGGGACTTTTTTCTGCTCACATAAAACTATTCTATATACATTTGAACTATAGGCCAACTAATAGAGAAAAAATAGAGGATATTTTCACACTTAAATAAAGACGCAAATAACCTGTCCTACCTTTTGAAAGATAGTTCGCAGATGAAAACCCCGATGTCGTCCCCACACTCAATGGAAAATCAAAAACCTACGAAATGGTTTATTGTGCAGTCGGATTTGTGCACTTTCAACTAAGAAAATCCGGGAAAACCTCTAAAATGAGACCATTTGTAAAAAATTCATAATTTTTATAAATTTCAAGCTGGACAAACAATCTTGCGGGAATTGATAGATAATAACATACAGTTCAACTGTGCGCAAGATGGTTTCTGTCCGATGTATAGTTTTTGCACAATCGCGTTATAAACAATTTAAGGGCTTATCTTGCAAAATTCGCCGATTTAAGGGTAAATCGTCGTAGCGGAGAGGGGGAATTGAATTGAACCCTCCCAAACAGATGTGTTCTCGACCTTGAGCGCTTCTTTTTTCAAACTTTCTAGTTCACTTTTAAGATTTAGTAATATTGTGACTTGAGTGATTTATCGATTCGTATTAATTAAGGAAAAATACAGTACAGTAAATATTGACTGTTTGTTTATTAAATTCAGAGGAGAGCAATTGTTCACGTAAATATTATAATACAAAACAAATACATTGACCATGAATATTAGCAGTGATGAAACCTTGGAAGTTTCTGAATAAGAAAATGAAAGGTAAATTTCAAAATATTAGACATACTTTAGGTAGTGTCAGTCATTATCAATTGGAAATTAGAACAAAATGTAATAATTTTGAATACATTCTTTGTAAATGGTATATATTAAAATTATCTTAGGTATTTCTTTTTAAAATTGTGAATGCTTTTATAGAAAAAACATTATTTGTAATTGATTACTGCAAATAAATTGTGCAGATTAAGTATTATTTAGTTTCAGAATTTTTAAATGATAATTAGAGATTTTTGTGATGTTGCATATTTGATAATTAGTTAATAAACAGTTGAACTACATGTTATTATCTACCATTTCCCGCAAGATTGTTTGTCCAGCTTTAAAACTATAAAAATTATGAATTTTATAAAATGGTCTCTTTTTAGAGATTTTCACGGATTTTCTCAGTGGAAAATGCACTGATTCGGTCGCACCAACAACCATTTTGTAGGTTTTTGAATTCAATACTTTTTAAGATAATCGTAAAAAACAGAAAAAGTGGTCATTTTTGACAATATTTCATCTTAAAAAAAATCTACAGACCGATTTTGCTGGGGCCGACGCCGGTGTTTTCATCTACGAACTATCTTTTAAAAAGTAGTAGAGGCTATTTGGTCTTTATTTAAATGGGAAAAAACCTCTATTGGTTTACCTTCTATATGAGGTTGACCGGTATTAATTTTTAAATCCCCCCATGAGCATCGGTATAGAAACAGTTTTGAATACTTGATATGCAGGAAGGTTACACCTTTGGAATTTTTATTTAACATGGAAGCTGAATTCTGTCCGGGATTTCAACATATTTCTCGGCGAATATCACGAAGATCCACAAAGGAGATTGAGTCCGTTTCCCATTCGGAATAAAACCGGGAGAAAACCACATTTTGAATAATACATCGTCTATCTCGGCCCAAGGTTTTCCGCCGAAAGTTCGCGGACTACCCCAAGAGCATAATTCATCACTTACATGTTTAATGCGGCCATTCTGTGCCAACGTTCTACCACAATAGACATAATAGATGACTGTTAGTGTGCTAATTTGCACACTAGTGTACTCCACGGGCATTTTTCCGAAAAATTAAATTGAATAAACGGCCCCACCGACTCGCATCTCCAGGGGGTTGTTATATGCAGACTAAACCGACCGGGCCTTAGACATAACTCAGAATATGGTTGTTAAAATTGTTTGCTCCTTGCGAAGAGATTATGAAATTTTAAATATATAGTATCCCAATATTTTGTTGGTTCACGAATTGGTTGAAATTATTACTGAAAAATTTGTTATATATTCAAACTCAAACCTCATTGGCATGTTTATTATTTTTTCTTTTAATATACTTTAAGCTCAGGCATGACTTTTCACCAGGTTCGCCGATTTTCATATTTTTTTAGATGAGATGTCCAGTTTATTTAGCAATATTATATTTATGGTTCCAAGACCATCTAGCCCTTTCAGTCTCAACGTTTTGGCATGCAGAATACTTGATTTTTCAAAAGATTTTGGACGTTTACAAAAAATACCTCTATCCATTTCGACAAAAAAATTGACATTATAATGGACTCGGTGACTGAAATTATTTTTCCATATATCACTTTTCGCAGGTGAATGAGAGAACGAATATCATATCAAACATGCATTAATATATTTAGTATGATAAAATAAGAAATAATTTTTAATTTTCATGATAAACAAATGGACGATACATTTTCCACAGTAAAAATCAGTTGGTAACTTGCATCGTGTGGCATTAGACTTCTCGCAAAATTTGGTTAATATCCATATTCTTCTCGTGCACTGGGTGAAGAACATATTGGAAATTCTCTAGGCAATGAAGAATGGCTAGGCACAGGTCATTCTCGTTTTCTAGGAACATTTTTATTCGTTAAAATCAGACTTCCACCAAATTAAAGTTCTGGAATGAATCAGGTCCATGATTGAAGACAGAAGCGGATGAAAGTGTTATGTTACAATCCTTAAAAACTCTCTTTCTTTTTGCATTAATGAAGGTTTTCTCGTATGTACCTATCTTTCACATTACTGATTCGTGAGTGAAATTGTATGGTCTTTGATAACCACTTGGACACACCGTTTCTCAGCTAGTCCTGAATGGAAAAAAATACATAAAAAAAAACTTTGATTACTTTACTCAAAATTTTTGTAACATAACTCACGTACTCAATTTCTTTCGTTGGTAAGGCTTTGGCTTTCTCCATATATTCTAATCAAGCATTAATACAACTCAAGTTGATTCCATGTGTGAACATACGTCCACTTCTTAGATCATATGCATGTTTTGTAAATTTTCAGTAGGTAGAAGGTCTAGCTTATCCACAACGCCCACATTTTCATTATACAATTTCATACCTTTGGGACTTGGACTTTTATATCATCATCAGAAGATGAATTATTATTTCATTGAAAAAATCAAAGAAGTCATAATCCCAATTATCATCATCTCAGAAAAACCTTCCTCAAGCGCTTTGAATAACCCTTGCTTTATAAAAAAAATGCTTCGAGGTATTTCAGATACGAAAAAGCTAGGACAAATAATAATCTAGATAAATAAAAAACATTGCATTTATAATTATTACAAAATATATTACGTCGGGGACACACACAACTGGACGAAAAAAAAAAATCAGGTAATTCAAGTCTCAAAATCAAAACGCTCATAACAAGCTTCAGATCAATACTAGAAAAATGGAATGAACAATTTTGCGCTGTAAATGGACAAAAAAAAATATCTGTCTGGCAGTTGGTTGGTTGGTAGGTTGAAAGCTGACGAGCCAGAGACAGGGTTGGCACTTAGCTTCCCTTGACACTGCGACCAGCTGGGGTCTATTGTATCACTCTGTCGTCAGTGGTTCCTCGTTCAAACAGGTTTGTGCCTTTAATTAGGTTTAGAAGCCTGTTGATAAGGTTCTTCGCATTCATGCCTGTTTCCGGGCTGATCTCTCCAAAGGTTCTTTGTCGCCTACTACTTAGGGCGTCACAGTCGAAGATAATATGAGAGGCTGTTTCCTCCTCTTCATCACATAGCCTACACTCCACGGTTTCCCTGCGTACTCCCATGGTGTTTAGGTGTTTTCTTAGGCCGCAGTGTCCAGTCAACAGACCTATTATTATACGAGCCTTCGTTCTGTTCAGGTTCAAAAGGTCAGCCGTCAGGGTCCGGTTTGGATGCCCTACCATGACTTTGCTGTGTATTGATCCCAATATTGTTGGTATCTTCTTTTTATCCACTCGTCGATCAGGGTCCTGCATCGGTTTTTGCTAATCCCATGTGCAGGTTCTGGCCCTGTAAATAGCGTTTCAGATGCTTGTCTAGCTAACTGGTCCGCTTTGACGTTGCCTTCAATGCCTCTATGACCTGGCACCCACATCAAGGTGACCTTGTTGTGTTTTGCCAGCTCGATGAGGTTCTGGAGGCAGTCCCAGACCAGTTTGGACCTTATCTGTATAGAGTTGAGTGCTTTGATAGCACTTTGACAGTCAGATAGAATGTAGATGTGTTTTTTCCTATAACCACTTTCTAGATTCTTCTGAACGCATACCATGATAGCATGTGTTTCAGCTTGGAATATCGTGGAGCATTTGCCAAGTGGTATTATGTAATTCCTTCTTGGCCTTACCCCATGTATTCCTGCTCCCGTTCCTTTAACTGTTGTCTGGCAGTTACAAATATTATTAATTTAACCAACTCTCTCAACTACTATTGAATTTTAATGTGACTTTGGCACACGAATGACAACACATCGAGAGTACATAAGTACGAGAGTAAAATTAATATCTATGTAAATTTCGAGACGAAACGTCCCAAATTAACGATGTTCCATTATAAAAAAAATCAGAATCTGTAGTGTACAATATGACCGAAAAGGCTAGAAGAAAAGTCAAAATAATTATGTTAAAAGGGGAAACATTTTCAATTGAATATTGGACACAAAGATTATTCTGAAAAATGAAAAATATTGAAGTTATTTTTTGTAATATCTAACAGAAAACAACTACTTTCCCGGTTAAAGCCACGCTAGACATTGAACTACATCTGATAGATATTGTGAAAACACTCTAACTCAAAAGAAAAAGTCACCGAATAGGTGTTCTCACCAGAAATGAGATCATCAATAAATTTTTGTCGACCAAAATCTATTTCACGTTTCCACGATCATCAGCAAGACCGGAAGAATTGGAAACACATTTTCTAGAAGCAATTTCACATCTGATTTTATGAAATTATGTTTACGGGGACATAAAACGGCAAAGGATCTGTTTGTTTAGAATTTGCCCAAATAAATTAAGACAATTTACGAAATATCTGATATTCTATAAAAAATTCGAAAAGAACTGCATTGAAGTGTTTGAATTGCTTTGAAGTGCACAAATGCATTGATACATCTTGATAAGACAACTTCAAGTACTATATCCTCCACGGATGTTGGTTATCATTTTAATTTGGCCTTGTTCTACTGAATAAAGTGGATATGTTAACGCAATACGACTCGCCTAGGTTCTTGAGCTTCTTCGGCCTCCTTTCCTCTGTATTTTACACTGAAGAATGTTTTGCACAATTATATATTCATTGCTCCTTATGAGATGACCAAAACACATAATTTAAACTTCAAAAATTATCTCGGTCTTCTTTCCAAGTTGTGACACTGGTGTTACGGACTATGTCAGTAAAAAGTATTCTGAAAACACGTCACATGTAACTGAAGTAAAGTCAAGATAACTGAAGTAATTCGATAAAATATCCATGGAACCATGTCTCCTGATTAAATGAATGGCTTTGAAGATCTGATGACATAAAAAGAAAGATGATAAAAAACCCATTAGTTATTAAGAAATTTTGAAGTAATAACGATGTCTGCAAAATTATGAGTACATTTTTAATTTCGAATAGTTTCATACTTAATCTGAATCAACAGAATACCTGGCGGCAGGGTTTTCGATATTTTTGTATTTCGAAAACCGTGTGTGTACATGTTGAAAGGAAAACACCCAACATGAATATCCCCAAGAGGTTATCTTGAACGATGAAAGATAGTGACTAAAGTTTATCTTTGAATTGCAGATGATTCCACATCTGATTTTATGAACACCCTGTTAATATTTTCAAAGAATCGTGTGTGTACATTTTATAAAGGAAGGTTCCTTATTGCACCGGACACATTCAAAGTAGACAAAAGAGTCACTACCAGAAAAAATATAGGCACACACAAGTCAAAAATCACGACCGAGAAGGATATACCGGGAGCTAGAATTGTTTTTGTTAGATCCCGATAAACTTTTTTGTTAAAAAGGTATTTTGGATATTTGGTTTCGTTACTGGTTTGTATAACAATTGACGACGTCCAATATTCAATAAATTTGAACTTACGGAGAATCAAAATCGCTACCTGATACGTCGTCTTATTTTGGAAACATTCTTAAAAGTTCCATTTGATAGTATTTTCTTTCACGTGAATTAACTCATATAATCACAGAACTTATGTGATGTGATCCCCAAACAAACCAAATAGAGCCCTCGAACCCAGAAACATTCCTCGGAATTCATTGCAAACACTTTCATAGCGTTTTGGCAACCATCCATCACCATAAAATTCGCAATCCTAAAACTTGGTGAATCCGATCCGTTGAAAAAAGCAAATAAACAAAAACATCACGAAGCGATCTTGTGTCGTATATATTTAACGTTCGGTCTTGCGTTGTTTAGCGCTTATTCCATGTTCATTAATTACGGCAGAATGTCGACGGGGTAAAGATGGCCGCCTACCCACACACAACCAGCAAACAGAGGTGACATTTAAAAATGATAGGCGTTTCGGTGACACGGTGGATGTGCATGGAGGCGATGGATGGACACGAGAATTCGGGAACCTCGAATATAATTACTTTCAGACAAGCGACGATTATTCAGCGAGAAACATTGCCATTCACGAAAAGTACAATCCAATGAGTACAACATTGGATAAATTAGGTCTGGTATTTGGAAAATGGTATCCCTTTCCATAATTGCCAAGAGCACATTTTATTTTCCCCAGTATTGAATAGAGGCTAGCTATAGTTCTCGAAATACCAAGTTAATTCTATTGTTTTGGGCAAATTCATTAAACACGTTGTTACACTACTCTTTCATCCACACTTTCTACCTATAGAATGACCTCATCTGTTATTTGGTCGTTACTGTTTCAGATATAAATGATTATAACTCTTGGATCCGAGAGCAATTGAGGGTTTCTCAGGGAGCAATATTGTATTCTATGCTCTACGCTCTTTAGTCAGACATATCCAGGAGGGAACACGTGAAGATCTCCCTTTACGCTGATGATACGGTCTGACTTCATTCTTCAGCCGACCATCTGATTGGTGTCGTTTATTTGCATTAGACGACCTCCAGCAGTGTCATCTGGAGTAGTGATGTAACGAATATTCGCATTCGCGGATATTCGCATATTTTTGGATATTCGTATTTGCATTCGCATCCGCAAAATTTCTGCGAATGTTTTGCGAATATGAATATCAGAAAAAAACAGTGAAACTCCAGAACAAGTATCAGACCATATAACGCTAGTAAATGACAATTTTTCGAAGGATTTCAGTAAGTTGAGTATTTTCTGACTTACTTTGCCATATAATTTATCGCAGATAAATGAAGTGAAATACGGGCGAGACTTTAAATCATAAGATGTACACAAATGCTTCATAAGTCTTATAAATCCAACACTTTCCACGAAACTAAATGGCAAGTCTTCCAACGCAACCATTTCACTTATTAAATTATCAACTGCCAATGACTTCAAAGATTTATTATCCCACTGTTTCGTTTTATCTACACATTCTTGAAGTGATATCTGTTTCATGTCGGATTTAGTACTTTGATGGGAAGATGATGCCAGTTCAAGTGTTTTAGATTCGTATTTTCGTTTTTCACATTTTTCTAATTCGGAAAACTCGGTTTTATGCATTGCCTTCAAATGATTTCGCATAGCAGTTGTAGTTCTTCCTTTTCTGGAATATTCATTGTTACAAAGCTTGCATTTAGCTCGTTCAGCATCGCAAAATGTGAAATAAGTCCATATTCCACTAGAAGTTGATTTATTCATGTTAATAAATAAATAACTATTCAAACTCTAACCTCAAAATTCACTTGTTTTGTTTACGAAAAGACCGGCGCGAGCGGAATGACACTTCAGTCGGATGAGTTCGTATCAACTCGGCAATCCTAGGAACGCACCTCGTCAATTGGCGCAATTTGAATACTTCTACATTCGCATTCGCATCCGCGAATGTCAGTAGCAGACATTTGCATTCGCGAATGTTTAAAAAATGACATTCGTTACATCACTAATCTGGAGTGGAAAATAAGGGTGAATCCTGACAAAACGCAGGCTCGATATATGCTAATTTTGTCCAAATACATTTCATAGAGCTTTTTGGTCCCACATCCTTTATTCGAAGAGATTTCCTCTCAGACATACTCAAAAACAAATCGCTGTAAATGACTCTTGATGTTATTCAATGAATTATTAATTTTTGTTTCTTCCTGTAGGTTATATGAGGTTTATTCGTTCATGTTAATTACATGCTATTTGACAATAGATTATCTTTGACACTCATAACTCATCATCAGTCTTTCTATCCCTTTCTAGAACATACTCATTTTGTGCTACTAGACAGAACCAAATAATCTTTCCATCCTAACTTTACGATTTCCTAAAGTTAACCCAAGATTTGGAACAGGGAACGAACATAGTTTTCGAAAAGTCGCAAGAGAGTATTTCGGAGTTACAGTGGATGGTCGATTCACCTGGAGACCACACTTCATATTGATTTAAAAATTAAATCCATAAGAAAATTGAATCACTCTATCCAATAGTAAACTTTTCCTCAAAAATAAAGTTATGATCTATAAAATGCTGTTTAGGCTTTTCATTTTGTATGCCTCAGCCGCCTGGAGCCAGACCTGCAGAACGAGCATTCGCGTCCTGGAACGGGCGCAAATGAAAGTTCTGATAACGAACGCTCCGTGGTACGTGCGGAACGAACGGATACTTGACGACTTAAATCTGCCTGCCATCAGAAATATCACCAGATATTCCAGAGAGTATTTGATTGTGCAATAGCCACGAATCCTCTTGTGAGGAAAGCCACTGATTACAATATAAATCACCCGTCGCGCGTTAAACGCCCCAATCGCTCTCTTATTCATCCATACATTCTTTAGAAATAAATATTTTTCAAAACTTTTAGATATAAATTCCTTCCCGGCCATTTTTGAGAATCATCACCATGGCAAGGCCTAAAGATTTTTCTCTAGTCCTTGTCCAGTCAAAATTCAAATTTTGTGAATGGCTGTGGCCAACTTGTTTTAATGTTGAAAGAGTAAGAGCCTTCGGGACACACTCGAATATAATAGTGATAGCAGAAGCTGAATTCCAAGTGTCATAAAATAGTGCTCCGGCACTTCGTTATTTTTTTTCAATAATATTCCAAGCTGAATGCCATATAGCAATAACGGTTTCAGGAGGACCTGGTTCTGGTTGTTCATACTTATGTCTAAGTTTTTTATTC
Source organism: Gonioctena quinquepunctata (assembly GCA_018342105.1). NCBI lineage: Eukaryota > Metazoa > Arthropoda > Insecta > Coleoptera > Chrysomelidae > Gonioctena > Gonioctena quinquepunctata. Next base: position 299,628 of record JAFIRS010000038.1, on the reverse strand, counting down.
CTCTTGTGTCCAACATTCAATATCAATTTTGTAATTATTGGCCAATTGGACCATTTATAATAAACATGCGAGATGTCAGTAGAAGTATTTTTTTTAAATGCATAATTTTTTGAATCTGTGAAACCAGTTTCAGTGAGTGAATTTTTTTTTAGATTCACAACTTTTTACTTAGTCTTGGAGATTGAGGATTGAAACTATCCCAACTCAACTTTTATGGGCTTTTGTTCAACTGGTGGCTGCATTAAATTTTTGCCAGGATGATCACTTCGTATTTATGATAAGATTTGGATATTGCTTTTCCACTGAAATCATGTGTTTGTTGGTAAATGAAATACTTGTGATTGGAACCCTTCTGATGTATGAGACCAATATGGTGTTGAATACATTACAGACTGGAATGATCTTGTTAGCCAGATATAGTATAGATCTACACCCAGTTAGCCAATTCATTTTATTTAAAAGGGATACATTAAATTGAGAATGTTTCCTTTTTCAACATGAATACAAGAGGTTATTTTGAACGATGGAATATTGTGGTTAAAGTTTATGTTTCAATCGCATATAAAGTAACGAGTGTACAGTTGGTTGTGAGGTTTGAAAAAGTAATTTGTATATACATTAAGCTGAACACACTTATAGTCATCCAATTTATTTCTAGTTATTAATTCAGTGTGAAACCAGTACGTTAATAGTTGCAAGTGGTATTTTGCAGTGTAATCTGCAGAGATAGCGATTGTTACTTGAAAAAGGTATAATGTTGGTTTTAAGAAATCCTCTTTAGTTTTTATGCCCGTCTTCCTATTTGGGTAAACAATTTTGAATAATTTTATTGCGTTTCGATAGATTTCGTTCAAAGAGAAAGTCTTTCGCCCAAATGCAACGTTCAATTAAGCATAAGCAACTAAAAAATCAAAAGAACAGAAAAGTCATATTTTACTTCAAGGGGGGCTTAAATAGTACCATCACTAATACAATTATCTTACCATCACCAATCAAGTGAAATTAATAAAAATTCTATAAAATTATTTACATACAAATTTCATTATCTCACGAATGTAAAAAGAGTAGATGTTTTCCTTACCATAGCGTTACTGTTCAACAGATAAATTTTACTGGTTAAGAAGTGTAATAAGTGGAGTCTCGGTGAATTATCAAGGCCATCCAGAATCAATTAGGAATTAATTTGTAGTGTGCATTCCTTTCATTTTAATATTATTTTATTCATTACTATATACACATTTATTAAAGATGATACATTTGTGATTCTGAATAAGTTGTAATCTATTAGATAACGTCAACGTTTGAAACATCAAATTCAAGATTCGATAAATTGATACATCAAGATACCAACATTTGTCGTGTGTACTAGAAAAAACCATCAGATAACATATTTCCAAGAAAAATATAAAATTTTTGAATTGTAAGTTTGCCGACTGTTTCCAATTTTATACTGAAATGTACAGTGACGTCGACTAATAAAGACTGCCACTGTTTTCCACGTCGCATACCATAGAATATAAGAAAATTATTCCTGACCAACTTTTTCCGTTACGAATATGAGTCAAGTAATCGAAGATTTAGTACCGACTTGATTTTGCTATTTTATTTGGGTTCAACTAGACATCAAGTCAAACCTCAGTTGAATTTCATTATAATTCAAGTTCGCCAGTCAATACCATCTCTTAATAGTTATTTATGTAATAAGGATCATAAAGACGATCATTATGGTATAAGTCGTGAATGTTATTGGGCGAGGCGTAGCCGAGTCCGATAACACGACGTGTGCCATAATGATTGTTTATGATTCGTATTACATACAAAATTTTACTGATGGCATTTATATTAATACATTTTCGAAAAATTAAAAACTGCATTTTTGACATGTCACAATGACAACTATTTTTAAAGGAGTAAGTATATGTGTAGTTTCAAATATTAGTAGGTTAGTGAGCTGTGCTTTGCCATTTCCTTGATAACGTCAGGTTGTAACGGCAATATTTATTTATCTGCTGTCAAACACAATTGTCACGTAGAATTGAATATAATTTAAATAATAATGAGTGATTCTGAAACTGGTAGTTTACCTTCTGGTTTTGAAGAAATGACGCGAGATATCGTGGACTCCCTTTTGCCGGAAAAATCACGGAGTGAATATGAAATAGCGTAATTTCATTATGGTACTTAGTACCATAATGAATTCATTATGGGACTAAGTACCATAATGAGCTTCCTTATGTCATCAAAATTGAGTGACATAACGTTGTCATTATGACATGCCATCAGATAAAATAATAAATGCTTGTGAAATAAAAAATCAGCTGTGTTACACCCCAGAACTTGATCCACACGGGCCTAGGGAGAATGGTGTTATTATGAAATAAAACATTTTTAGGGCTGTACGAAGTCAGTTTGTTCGGTCAATTGAGCGGTCCTGCACCAAACGCGGGTCGTCATAGTCAAAGCCCGGGTGAGCGGCCTTCTCGGATGGTAACGCCCAGGAGAAAAATTAAACAGTTGTAGCGCCAGACTGGGAAACGGTGGAAAGCTCCAACTGCAGACATGATTTGATTCTGGCTCCCTGCCGAATTTAGTTCTAATCCATTGGATAGATTTTGTGAAAATCGAATGGCAAAGTTTTGAACATTAAATTTTTTTAATTTTGACAGATGTCAGTTGGAGAAATAATTTTGACTGTTCTGGATACAGTTTTTCAAGGGCTTTCAAATGACATATTGCAATTCAAGTTCCGTGAGATACAGTTTCTGTCATTTTTTAATATTGACACTTCCGTTTGACAGATGACAGTCAAAATGGTCGCATTTGGGGTAGGAACTGTATCTTCATACCAAATTTCAGCTCGATTGGTCAAACGGTTCGGCATTTATCGTGGAAGATTACACACACACATACACAGACAGACCTCAAAATAGATATTTCCGTCAATATCTCGATTTTTTTTTCGTACGATTATATTACTTGACCAATCGAGGGGGCCGGCCAAGAAAAATTTATGGACACTGCTTGAAATTGTTTTTTGTCCAAGTACTCCGGGAAAAACCCATTATTTTTATTTAAATAAAAAAATTACACAGAAATCGAAAAAACAACCTTACCTAACCTAACTTGACCTAACAAAAATATGAGAATAAATAATGAAGTGGTGGACAGCGTCTGTAATGAAATATTAATCGAAAATAGTTTGTGGCATATCAGACAAGAAAATGAAAAATAGTACTGAATTAAAAAATGTGGACCAACCAGGATTCGAACCTGGGACCTCTCGATTTCTAGTCGAACGCACTACCAATTGTGCTTGCTGTTGGTCCTTATTCGGAAACTGGGGATTCACATTTTAAATTCAGCTCTGTATTAATATGCGAAAATGATGAGGGTTAATGTGACTATGAAAACATTCACGCAAGCACACCTTATCAAATTATATTGGTTTTGCCAGTTAGTGTCAATCACATATATGATTATCGGCCAACTTTACACCCGAAATTTCAATGTGCATGACTCAGCCAAGTGAATATAAATAATGGAGTGGTGGATAGCGTCTGTAATTATATATGAATCGAAAATAGTTTTTGGCATATCAGACAAGAAAATGAAAAATAGAATTGAATTTAAAAATGTGGACCAACCAGGATTCGAACCTTGGACCTCTCGATTCCTAGTCGAACGCACTACCAATTGTGCTGTTGGTCCTTATTCGGAAACTGGGGATTCACATTTTAAATTCAGCTCTGTATTAGTATGCGAAAATGATAAGGGTTAACATTAACCCTCATCATCTTTGCATACTAATACAGAGCTTAATTTAAAATGAGAATCGCCGAAAAAATCTTTTTTCAACACATACATCCTGACTCAGATCTGGGTTAGGTTAGGTTGTTGTTGATGATGCAAAAAGGGGTTGAAATGTATGTTTTGAAAGATGATTTTTTCGATAGAACTGGCTACAAATTGTGTCGTAAATGAGTGATTTAGTGTTCGTAGTTTATGCTGTTTGATAAAAGGCATTTTGAGTGATTTTTGTGCGAGAAAATGTACACGGAAAAAATGTATATCTCGGAAATGGTATGGAGACGGCCGCGTTATCTTCCGGATTCGTTTTCAGGAAGCAAAAACTCGTATGAAAAGTATTAGCTATTTTCAAGGAGCATGAGCACGATGCCCATACATTTACCAGTAAATTCAGTATTAGGTGATAAAAGCACTTCCATATATATATATATATATATATATATATATATATATATATATATATATATATATATATATATTCTAGAATAATTCATCGCATTTTTGGGTTGTGGGAGAAAAAAACACACCAAGAAATAAATCTGCACTTATTTATTATTCATTTCAGAGAAAGGGAGACCTAATCATTGATTTGATTTTGAAGGTTCTTTATTTGAATGAACCAAAAGAAAGGATAAAACTGAAAATAGATGAAATGTCCCAAATGGTTTGCTGGTCTATCTTCAGAAATTTAACTAGAGACGCAGAAACGAAAAGAAAGCGCAATACTTTCCCAACGATTTCTGATCCAATGGCTATTGATGACATTCGATTAGACGAAAATGTGCCTCAAAAGTAGAGAGAGAAAGCAAGAAAGAGTGTGT